>CM061539.1:198763468-200253544 GCA_030864215.1 Capsicum pubescens | reverse complement strand
CTGTACCATGTGATGAAGCTAGAGTCTCAACTGCCATCTTCCTGCAACATAGTAACTGAATTAGATACATACTTTTGTTGCTGTACAATTTTTCTTCTTGTTTTACAACAGAAGGATGGGACATTCTTTACTCATGGAAGGATGACTCACGTTCTCTTTGCATCTGGTTCATCATGCCCCTCATCTACTTCTATCAAATTGCTTTTGGTTTCATCACATTCTTTTTTCACAAGAAGTTCAGATGCCATTTGGTTTGGAAGCTGTTCAGAATGAGGAGGAGAAGACCCATCCGAGCTATTCATTACTGTCCAATCATGTGTACTAATGTCTGGTTGAACTCCGGAGCAGTCTGTACTGTCCAAAGCAGAACCATCTTTTCTTTGTTTGGTTGATTGAGCATGGTTGTGCCGGCCATTGTATGTGATCTCAGTAATGTGACCATCAACGGATTTCTCAACCTTCTTCTTCGCTGGACATTTGAGATGCGTGCACTTATAGTAGCTCCGAGGGCATTCAGTAGCCTTAACCTTTTTCTGGCCATATTTTCTCCAGTTATAACCATCACAAGCTGACTTGTCGAAAGCACCAAAGGATGTCTTGTTCTCAAATTGAGGAACCTCCGTCAGTTCAAATTGCTTACCCTGCTTGTCTGATGGTTTCTTATCCAATCTAGACTGCAAACATTCCTTTATCTGCAAAGAAGATTCCTTTGGATCAGTCAACAACTCATTTCCTAATGCTGAAGCCACCTGAGCGGAACACTGATCTTCGGCTTGCATTTGCATGTATGAACTAGAACATGCAGCCTGTGCAGTAACATGTGCTAGAGCCTGCTGATGGGACATTCCAAAGGAACTCTGCAATCACATTGAAATACCGTAAGTAACCACATGATGCCAATGTAATTTAGATGACTTTTAGTTTAACTATTTCTATAACCAACTCAGAAACAGCCTCCCTATCCCCACAAAGGAGGGGTAAGGTCCATACACCCCAGACTGCACGTATGAGAATATACCGAGTACGTTGTTGTCATTGTTAACCAACCATTGGACGCATCATAATTCAGAGTGACGTTTCAAAATTTATGTGTTTAAATAATGAAGAATTGGATACATGGGTAACAATGAGACGAATAGAATACAATTACTCCCTCCATTCCCATTTAATTGTCATGTATGCTAAAGATGTTCCTAAATACTTGTCGATTTAAAAAATCAAGAGAGGAATAATTATTTAACTTTTTAACTTTCAAATATTTTGTTTCAATTTTTTTTTTCAAATATCCTCTTTTCATGTCCAAACTCCAACTAAATTATTGACAACAAAAAAATATTTGATTTCAGCTCCTAGACTTGGGATTAGAAACTCAGGAAACCAGGAACACTGGAACACTTGACAATGCTACTCTATCAGGGGACCTTTCTGCATTAGATATATCATAACATTCAGTTAACTGAATTCTATGATACGCCCTCCCTTCGGTGGGTTCGCCTAACGGAAGTGGAGTCAAGAATTTTTAATTTATAGATATTTTATCATATTTTTTGTTTTTCATATTGGATTCTAAACAGACAATATGTACGTATTGAATAAATTTTTATCACTAAAACAAAGTTCAAGCTAAAATGACTGAGTTCTGCGGAATCCATTAGTACAATACTGAATCCGCATCTACAGTCTATTGTAATAAAAAACAAGATTATACTATAAACTTTAGCATAGAATCAATTGAACAAGTGTTTGGCCAAGTGAAATGAAGAATTGTGTGGAATATATATACCTGGAGTGGGGAAAGAAATCCAGGAGAATTAAGGAACCCAGAAGGACTGAAACCAGAGGGAATCATGAACAAAGGAGATTGAGCCAACGCCAAATTCATCGGTCGATTCTGCTTATACCCAGTGCTCTTTTCAGACCCTGAAGGATCTCCAGAATCATCGGGCAAAAGTGTCGGTGAAGCAACGACTCCAGCAAGAAGCTGGGAGAAAGAAGGACGGTCTGCAGAATCAGGGCTCTGTTCGGATAAGAAACTGGAAACTAAGGACATTGGACCTGGACTGAAAGAGGACATGTTAAAAAAGGATTCGTACGAGGGCCGTGGTGGAATTGTTAAAGCTGGAAATGATATTGCTGAAGCTTCTCCCCCTGTTTCTCCCATTTTCAGTACTCTTCTTGTTCGTCCACACAGAAATGATTAAAAAAAATTATCAGCTGTAGTATGATTATGGTTAAGTTCTCTGTGTTACTCAAAGAGAAAAGAAAATTGATTAGCTTTCTACTTGTATCATTTGGAGTTGCTTTTCTGATGTGTGTGTATATATATTGGCTGATAGGGGGCTGCAGTCGTCATTCGTCGACGTCAATGGGAGATAATTACTGTTGGGACCTGGTTACACCGTCTTAGTTCGGTACACTAAAACTTTCGCTATGCACATGATGCGAAGAAGCATCCCATCAAAAACATGTTTTCCTATTTCAAATTTTTTTCAATTTTTCTTGAATTCTTTTTCCTCCAAAATTTGTCCCAATTTTTGCTAGTACTAGTGTTTGGCAGAGTAGCTATTTTTATTTGGTAGCAGTTGGCACAACTATTAACAGCTCAAGATTTACTATTTTACACAAGGTTAACTGAAATTCTAAATGCATTGGTTTAGAAAAGTGTTTTGCCAAATACAAGTACAAATACTTGAGCCGAGGATCTTACCGAAATAATCTCTTTACTTCCTAAGGCTTGCATACAATTTATCCTCTTAAACTTTACTTATGGGATTTTATTAGGTATATTGTTGTTGTTGTTAATTAGGTAATAGGACCTATACGGTTTCAACTTATAGTGTCCCAAAAATAAAACATGTCAAATTACACAGCAATCAAATCTTTGACATGTAAGGGCAGATGAAAAGTGTAACAATATAGGTCCCCTGTTGAACCCATTAGTTTTGGCTCAAATTTTATATATGTGTTAACAAATTCATAAAATATAGATAAATATTAAATCTTAAACTCAATTATTAGTACTTGAAACAGCTATCCTGAAAACTAGAAACTGGAGATCAAGCCAACAGATTGTTAATAATATCTGGACTACAAGACTAGTGTATTTCCAAGTTGCCAATAGGATAAGAATGCCAGGCTAGTGGCAAGAAAGGGGTCCAAATAAAGAGTACTAGACATGTACAACTGTGGATATACAATGAATTGTTTACCTACCATTTGCCACTTGGGAGAAGTGGATACCTCCACTATTTTACTACCACTTTGCAGTTTAGACGCTAAATTATATATGATGCCTAAATTTGACACTAAATTATAATATTGATCTTAAATTTTGATATCAAATTATAATATTGACCTTAAATTTTGATAGTGCACAAATAGAACATATAACTATTCAAAATCTGAATAAATATGACCTTCGATTTTATAACCTCCATGAGTGTAACTCACTTGCGCCGATGTGGATACGTAATTCAATCATACGGTGTCACGTTATTAAAAGGACTGACATAAAGGAATTTTTGTCTTTCAATTAAAACGACGTTGTTGTTGTTATTATTATTATTATTATTATTATTATTATTATTATTATTATTATTATACTTCTACATATTACGTACTACTATTGTTTCTATCAATATACTACTACTATGACTAATAATAATAATAATAGCAATATTTTAATAAAAATTTCATCTTAATAACGTTTTATTAATAACGTTAATTTAATATACTATTACTACTGCCCTTAATAGCGTTTTATTAATAACGTTTTAGTAACATTAATTTAATATACTACTACTGTCCTTAATAACATTTTATTAATAACGTTTTAGTAACGTTAATTTAATAACGTTAATTTAATAATGTTAGTTTAATAACGTTAATTTAATAATGTTTTATCAATAACGTTAATTTAATAACGTTTTAATAACGTTAATTTAATAACGTTTTATTAAAACAATAATTTTTTTATTTATTATTAGTATACTTTCAATAATGTTTTAATAACGTTAATTTAATAACGTTTTATTAAAACAATAATTTTTTTATTTATTATTAGTATACTTTCATCTTTGAGCGGAAAATAATGAAAAAATAATAGTGAAAAGTCATTTAAATATATAAAAAGGAATTAGTAAGGGCATAATAGTCATTTTACCCTCTCTCTTTTTACTGTTGGAACGCTCAAATTTTTAGCCCGACGCGCCCAATTTTGCGTGTACAGCACGCGTTTTGCCACATAGAATCGGAGTTCATATTTGTTCAAGTTTTGAATAGTTAAAGGTCATATTTGTGCACTATCAAAGTTTAAGGTCAGTATTATAATTTGATGTCAAGTTTATGAACATATTTATGTATTATGCCATTATCCTTTATTTAACAGTAGTTTTAATAGCTCGGTTAGTTGGCAAGAAGTTAAATTTGACAAGATAAATATACACAACAAAGCAAATAACATCCATTTGGCAAAATTGGAGACTAATTAAGAACAGAGTCAGCTGATCAAAAAAAAAAAAAAAAAAAGAATCTCGGACATGAATATCATAAAATTTCCTTGAAAAAGAATTAGTATAAATTTATTTTTAAGAATTTTTTATTTTATTTTTTTTTGGGGGGGAGATATATATGTCGGTTTTACGACCACAAAATATATACTCCAGGGTACACGTAAAAGGTGACATCTGGGACCAGGGCAATTGCACATCTCATAAGTAAGCCAAAAAGGTGCAAGCTAGTTGCATTTCCTGAGAAATAAAGTCATATTTTGTCCACAAGCCACACCAACAACTCAATATGGCATTTGTTAATTGACAAGAGGCAAGTGGCAAGTTGAAGAGGGATAAACCATCAAAATACATGTCATCTTGAATTCTCAATTACCAAGAGAAGCTGATCGCTTGACAAGTCAAATCCTACTAAAAGTGAAGTCTTTGCCATTCTTTGTTACCCACAAGGAAGTTCAAATGAAAAATTTTCAAGTTTCGTAGGAATAATAGGTAGGCCCAAAGTCAAAAAAATATCGAGCACAACTTTCCAAGTTCCGTGAACAAGGCCATGACTCGTTCATTCACAAGGAGACAATTGGGTTTTCTTTATATTGTACAAATAGGGTACAATTGATACAACTATTCTATGTTCTGTTGGATCTTCTATATAAAGAAAGATGCAATTGACACAACAATGGTGATTGTACTCGGGAAAAATGATTCGCGCAGGAGTAAAATTTGGTGCCTGAAGCAGCTCTCTTTGAATCAACAGAATCAACTCAGACTTTGGACTCGATGATATATGTAGATGAAACAGCCAGGCCCTCTACATCGTAAGTGCGAATAAGTCTTTGTCTCTTGCCCGGCGATTCAAGCCAGCAAAACTCAAGATGAAATGCTGTTGATTCTTGCACATTCTTGGCAACATCCGATGGGTAACCCATGTAAATGCCCCCAGGCAACAAAGTAAGCTGGTAACCACCATCAAAAGTCACTAGGTTTTGGGATATGGTACCGGTCCAATGTACATTTGTTGTAATATTACTCGCAGAAGAAGTAGACGTGATATCCTTGATTCAAGAAGGAAATATATCAGCAGCCAAAAGCTAAGAATACAGATATTCAATTCAGAGCCTAAAATAAAAATGAAATAATAAGGAGCTAACAAACCTGAACTAGCTGGCCGTCCTTGTTCATTTCAAGAGTAGCAGTAGTATCTGCTTCAGTAATTGTTGATCCATAAACACCAGTGCGCGTTGTTCGTGAATGACCTTTCCAAGTTCCCAGATGAGGCATAATCCTTTTAGAATCCTCCTACAAGATGACCATAAAATGCATTGGCTAGGCATAAGACCAGTAGTTTGGTTCTAGTAACTAACATGTTGAATCAAACTATGTTTAGGCAGTCCAATGGAGGAACAGAAGGGAAACCCTTCCCCTTTCAAGTCAAAGTACCTTGAAATTGTCAAAGAGGGGAGGAATGGTATCTCCGTTGCCTCTTTCTTCAAGGAAAACTAGAATCATTTCTAGTATCCCCTTTGGGTCCATAATATGAAATGCTCTCACTCGCCTATCTTTCTCCAGCGAATAAAGACAATTTTCACATACAATAGAAGGCCGTTTAGAGGGAAGCTTCAGATTTCTGTTAAGGAAAAGAAGTGATTATAGAACGGTAGCCAAATTGGAACCAAAAGATAAAGATAATGAAAAATATGTACCAGTCCTTTATGGGAAAAGATTGGCATATTTTTCCAGATTACATAAGCTTTGCAATTGGATCCTAGAAGATAGTCTATTGTTTCTAACATGAAGGTCACATGCAATAAATTTGATGGCTGATTTGTTCTGAAAAAGCTTATGAGAGGTCCAAGATATGGCACTCTAACTTATATTCCTGTGTCCTTGAAACAACAGAATGCAAGGAAGTGTGTTCCCAGACGAACAAAAAAGGAACACGTCACTGGAAACAAGTTTGTGCTATACTTGAGAATAAGGGAGAATTTTATTTTCTCACTCACAAGTCATCCGAATGTAATATCACCTATATCCACCACTGTTTATTTGCTCTTAGGGTGATCTTTCAATTAATGCTTAAAAATTTTCAGATAAAACACCAATCGGAACACAAACTAGCCGAGGCAAAAACACGGAATGGAAGTTAGGAGCAGCAACATCCAGGCCATTCTGGGTATAAATTCCAAAATAAAACTAGAAGCAAAATACAGGCATAATTTCAACCACTGATTTCATAGAACTGAAATTTTAGCTCATCCATTAAGTGACATCTCCACATGAGAAACAGTTACCTTGGTGATTCTTCTCCAATATCATCTTCACCTAGCACTCCCTGTCTTAACACAGTCTCTAACATGCCAGCAGTCTGATATCTTAGTGCGTATGCCTTCTCCTTGGGGAAGAAGCCAATCTGCAAACTACTTTTAGTGGTACCTCAAATGCAATAAAATCTGAAAAGAAAAGGAAACTGCTGATAACAGTCTCAATTAAGTATGACCAGTGAGTAGATACAAGTTAGTTCTCTATCTTACTGAAGCTCACCTGTTGATATTTGTCCACGGTAAACATGTTGGTCTCTTTGATTTTGTATTCAAACCACTCTGGTTCATCGTCATTACCAGAAAAAGGAGGTTGTTTGATGTATAACCTAAAAATTTGAAGCTGATTATTATACTTGTCTTCCAAACCATACAGTCAGCAAACATTACAGTACCCGACTTTAATGAAGATGTGCTGCACTGGTTTCGCTGTTAACTAATTTAATACTGTTGAAAAAACAAACATCTAAAAAGTGAAGGGGCTTATGAATTAGAAAGCAGTCTATCGTAACAATTGCTCTAAATTCACTGTATCTAAAACAGCAGAAGAATTTGAGCTTCAGGCTTGTGAAAGCCACTCACAAACATGAAAAAGAGAAAGGCACATGGATTTCTATATACTAAAGTTCACCTACATACATTCAACTATAGCATTAACATGAAGTGTAAGCATCATAATTTCTATGGTATTCAGAAACTCCAAAAAAGAAAACTCCTCAATCCCAATGGTCTAACTTTACCTTAATCTCAAATAATAGTAAGAGTTTTAACTTTGGATGATTAACGACTACCTTTTATTTTATTTTCGGGCCAATTCGTAACTACATAATTACTAGCAATTCCATAATTACAAACGACTAGACTGGATTGTCCTCAAAGTTAGAATATACTCCCTTTGTCTCATATTACTGGGTTCCATACCAAAATAGATGTTTTATTTTAGTTGTCCAATTTAGCAAATCAAGATAATTTATTACTTTTTCCCCATACTATACTTTGGATTAAATAACTACATAAAGTAATACTAATCAAATTTAGAATTCCAAAGCATATGCACCTCTAATTAAAGCTTTATTAAGAGATGTGTCAGGTTAACCGTGGCCAAGTAATATGAAATGGACAGAGTATATACTTTACACAAAATAGTCATGTAAGAAGTTACAAAATTGTTAAGGAATGTCAATTTGAGTCCCAATGTAATTCTTTCTAGCAATTACATTCTCAAATTTCATAGGAATGTAGCAAGTTTGAGACACATTGGACTACTAGTAGCTCACTACCAACAGGAAAGAATCAAACTAGGAGCTCACGTTTGCAATAAACTCATCAGTTCACCTTCACCATAAGAGCTCGCGGCAAGCTTCGTTGTTATCTTATGCATCAAATTGCCATTACCATCAAATTGCTGCAAAATAAAGTCAAGCAGATGAAGGAATCAAATCCAATGCACATTTCCAGCTCAATCTACACATGCTTAGCTAGTAATATTACCCCCAAAAATATTTAAAAGTCATACATATGCATGTACTCATCAAATTTTTGAAAGCTACACACATATACTCCTCCATTCCGAAATAGTTGTCATGATAGTCAATTTGACTAACTTTTAAAGCTAAATTACATTAAATCAATTCGATATTTTAGAATTAAAATTTACAAAGAGAAGGAGGATAATGCTGACATGGAAAGAGCCGGTCCAGTTGCCTAAATTGAGGTGAATGAAACGGTGAAGAGCGTCGACGCTTATTGGTAGTTCGCTTGTATTCCGATCACCTTGGATAACTGTGCCGTTGGGACCGGAGCATGACGGTGATTTGGACCGACTAGAATGGTACTTGGGAGTTCGGAATGGGAAATTTTGAGGTGTGAATAGTTTTTCGTTCAATGAAGTTAGATTTATTTTTCGTGTATTGGAGGAAGCGAGTGAAGAAGGAGGAACAAAAATGGCAGACATAGCCGTTGCCATTGAGGAGGGAATTGGGATGCTTCTTCCTGTTAGTCCCACCACCATATGTGAATTATCTTATCCGATTATCTCGGAAACAAACTAGATCCTATGCTCAGTGCCCGACCCGACCCGTATCCCAACCCCTAAAGACGAAAAGGCCCCTAATTGTAACGCATTAAATAAATAAATTAGGTAGTAAGAATTATATAACACCACAATTTATCTTTACTAAATTATTTTCCTAATTAATTATCTAAATTTTTTTCCTAAAACCAGTTGGATACATCCATAAACTAATAAATTTTTGAATATATAATTTTAATTATTTATCTTTCTTTGTTCTAATTAATGTATTATGTATCTCGATCAAATAGTTTAACAATGAATGTATCTCAATAATCATATCTCAACTTCAAAATGATGTATCGGGGTGATAATTATGTATCTAAGGAAAAATGGAGTAATTAATTTTTACATTCGTAAGTTCAAAATTATGTATCTTAACTTCAAAATTATATATTCGGATGCTAATTATGTATTTGATAATTACAAAATAAAGAATTGTTTGTAATTTAGCAAAGAATAGAAATAAGGAATAATTAGGAATAAACTTGTTGGGATTTATGTGAGTTTACATACATAAATGTGCCCTTCAATTTGGCTTCAACTTCATCTTGCCCTCTGTTTTCGATTGTGCACAAATAGACACTTAAACTTGTATAAAGTTAAACAAGTAAAAGCATGGGTCCATGTAGCGTTCTAGGTAGTGAATTTGCATCCTACATGGTGTATTATGTGTATTTTATTTTGCCACATATGACCGTATGTCTGCTTAAATAAATTTATTTAAATTTAATTATTTATTTATACACACTCAAAGTTGGAGGTTATAGATGTTAGTTAAGGCTAAGTTAAAAGCATGTTTATGTATCTGCCTTATTACTTTGTTGATTTAGATATGCGTTTATGTCACTGCCCAATCATTAGTCTTCTAACTAGTCCGAATATGCCCTTGATTAAACGTTCAATTAGTCTTCTAATTATACTTAGCTAGCTAATTATAATTAGTCTTCTAATTATACTTAGCTAGCTAATTATAATTAGTCTTGAGTTATATTTCATACGTGTAAAATAGGAACATATTTTCACTATTTCTTGGAGAAAAAGAAGAATAAATATAATTGGCTTCCCCTACAAGACACCAGATAACTAACTTGTTCTTCAAACAACAAAGATGTACCATACCTCCTATACTTCTTTCACAACAATACAGAAAACTTCATAATTACACAAGAAAATTCAGGATAGGAGCAAAAAACATGACTTTCTTCCAAGGAAATTCTCTCAACACCATGAAAACCATTAGAAAATCCATGCACTTTAACAGAAGAAACCTCTCTCTCAACTTCTTCTTCCTTCGTATTTAAAGCCACACAACAAATCCACAACCATATTATCCCTTTACCGATCTCCTCGTCGTCGTCGTCCGTCCGTAACTACAACACTTATGCTGACAAAACAAATTACAAAATCAGGCCACCCCTGAATTTTGGCATCCATTTTGTTCCCCCCAAACAAGCAAGCCTATGTAGTCGAACGCCTTGGTAAGTATACTACAACTCTGAATCCAGGCATTAATTATTTGATCCCATTCGTTGATAAGATCCAAAATGTACATTCGTTAAAGGAACAGGCAATTCCTATTTCAAGACAAACGGGGATTACGAAAGACAATGTCCCAATTGAAATGGGAGGACCCTGTTTACTCTGTAGTCCAGTTAGCACAAACAACTATGCGTAGCGAGCTTGGAAAAATTACACTTGATAAGACGTTTGAAGAGCGAGTTGAATTGAATAGATGCATACTTAATGCGATCAACGATTGGCCATTACGTACTGATTGGGGATTAGAGTGTTTGAGGTATGAGATCAAGGATATAACACCACCAAAAGGTGTTAAAGTGGCTATGGAGAAACAAGCTGAAGCAGAACGTAAGAAAAGGGCGAAAGTCCTGACTTATGAAGGGCAAAGACAAGCAAGTGTAAATGTAGCAGATGGGAAGAAAATGGCTGTGATTTTGGAGTCTGAGGCTGCTAAAATGGACCAAGTGAATAGAGCTAAAGGAGAAGCTGATGCTATTTTTGCTAATGCTCAAGCTACCGCGCGTGCAATTACTGAGGTGTCGAGAGCAATTCTTGAAAATGGTGGTGCTGATGCTACTAGTTTGAGGGTTGCTGAGCAGTACGTTGAAGTGTTTGAGAAGATAAACAAGTCGGGTACCGTTATGTTGCTTCCTCAAGATGCTGGCGATACTGTTAGCCTAATTTCTCAAGCAGTTGCTATACACAGCAAACTTTCTACCAGCAAGTAGTCGTACTGTTTTACTAACTTTTTTGGGGGTGGGGCTATACATTATTGTCCTGCCTCCTGCTTAGTAGTATGACAGTTCAACTATTTCTGTGTAATTTAGTAGTAGTTCTAGTTTGCAGAAAGGGATTTTATCTCACAAGTATCTTATTATCTTTGAATTTCAGAGCATTGCTATTTGCTAATGGTTGGTGCATCATTAAAGATTATGAAGATTTTTAGCTAAATAATTTCAGTTATTATGATTTGGGAGATCATTTTGGATCACTTGACGGATAATTTTCTTTTTTGGATTGTGTCCGTTGGCTTCTCTCTGACAAGTAAATTCAGAAAGTACTACAGAATGCAACATCGAACCAAAATGAGAACTGACTGATAAACGCTCCTAAACTAAACAAAGAAGCTTCGGAAATTAAGAGCAAGAAAAGAGCTAACACATCAAGATAGAATCTCCAAAGCAGTTAATTCATAATCAAATCACATGAACAAAGCTGCTTTTGCCTGATAAACTTTGAAATAGTAACAATTTCTCAAACTCGAAATTAAGATAAACCTAGATATGTATGTGTGTCTGTGTTAAATCCTAGTCTGCTTCAGTCTGCAAAGAACTCAGTGGATTCATGACAACCTAGCTTGAGCAAACAATAACATCCACACAAGAGTGCTAATCGCGAGAAGGGGTGCAACCAAACGTTTGCCAATTGGGGTGGAGAAGCATTACTTTTGTCCGATGAAGAAGGTGCAGGAGAAGCTGGCAAAGGTTCTTCAACATTTATAGCTAATTTCATTCCATGGAAGCAGTAACCTCCACTGCTGATAAAGTAATAAGGCCTAGCCTGAGTTAGCTGAAAAACATCTCTCCCACCCCTTGTAATGTTTGTTATGAAATCACTATCAATACACTGCTCATAGTTCGTCTGATTCACCTCCAGCACGCTGTAATAGTGCTTGTCGAAGACAAAATCTGAAATGAAACCACAAAGTTAATTAGGTTCAGCAACCATTTAATTAGTTCTCAGTATTTGTCTAATTTCTGTGATTGTTCTACAGACCTAAGTTCTACAAACCTAATACCTACATCCAGTACAATTATTATTCTATAGCAGGTTAAATTTCGCTGATTATATTTCACTGTCGATAGATATAAGACAAAATTAAAGGTGAAAGGAGTCTCACTAAGCCAATCGCCGACGTAAAGATGGTAATGAGCAGCCCAATCGGTATAGTTAACGTTCTGGTCCCAGCCATGCTTGTCGCCCACCTTGACAAGTCTACTAGCCACGCATTTCATCAAGCCTAACAACGTTATCATGATCAGCAGATCGGACCTCATTGTCACAAAAACGCTTGTGCTGCTCTTGTGGATTTTTCCTAAGTTGAAAATTTGGCTTAACAAAATGTATTAGCAAGAATTACTAGATGTTCAAAGAAATCTACATTTATTAATTTGGTAAGTAATTGATTAGCAAATATGGTGCATTTTGACAGTGAGGATACAGCCATATATATATACAGGGGTTAAGTCTGCGTGAAACAACACGCAATCCAAATGAACAGTGAAATAAATGGGTCAAAACTGCCTGATTATGTACCCTTTTTTCTGTTAGTCGATTTGGGAATTTTGATGCGTTTTCCCTTTTTGACGTGTGCCCCCGCACTCCTAATTTGTTTCGAGTATGCGTCTGGGCGGGTTGAACAAAATTTAGATGGATCAAAATGAAGGTAAAATTTTAAAAATAACTAACATTTAGACAATAAATAAGAGTCTTAGCTAAAGTTTGACTAATTACATGATATAACAACAATTGAGTAGCGAAATACACTAATTAGAGATTGCATATACAAGTTCGATTTAGAATACAAATATTTAGGGATTTGTATATCAATCCCGAAATACGTTTTTTGAATACAAATACAGACGTATAACGAAACTAGAGCCCCCACCCACAACCGAAATTAGAGATAAGAATATGAGGCATAGAGCACCGAGATTTTATATGGGCCCCAAAATATATAAGAATACAATTAATACAAATACAAAAGAAATACATATATTTAGCTATTTAATCTAAATCTTATCAAACGGTAGTTATTTTAAACATTAGTTACGCATAATAATTAGAAAAAAATACATAAAGTAGCATACTTAAGTATTAAATTACAAAAAATAGCAATACTTTTATCAAATTACATTTTGTAGCATATGTATTTATATGTATTTGTATTTTTGTAGTAACAGTTTGTAAAAATACAAAATACATATCGATCATAAGGGCAGTAAAAATCATATGTATTTATATTTTTATAGCAACAGTTTGCAAAAATACAAAATACAACTTGTTATATTATGTAATTATGAAACTGTTGTTATAAACTCATAATTAAGGGGATAAGTATGCTACCTGAATTTTGCCCGACAATGCTAAATTACAAAAAGTGGCATACTTAAGACTATAATTACAGTAAATAGCAACACTTTTGTAAAATTACAGTTTATAGCAAGAGTAACATTATTTTACTCATTAACTAGGTAAGTACATGTTTTACTCTCACTATTTTACATTTTTCTATTTTCACTCCACTATTTCACCTCCCCCAAATATAGCCATATCTTTTACCCTCTTTTTTTTCATCTTATTTTCTTTATCATTTTATTTTCATTTTCATTTTTTAAAATTTTCACTTTATTTTCTCTCTTATATTTCTCTTCTTTTTTCCTTTTTCCTTTTTTAAATTTTTTTTTTCCTTTTTCATATTTGAAGATAATTATCTTCATGATCTTTAAGATTTTAAAATAAAACATCATTACTGTCTTTCACTATCTTATGTCTCTATCTTTTTTTTTCTTGTTAGTTTTTTTCATCTTATTTTTTTATCATTTTTTATTTATTTATTTTTTTCATTTCCACTTCATTTTCTCTCTTCTATTTCTCTTTTTTTCTTTCCTTTTTCGTTTTTTTTTTCTCATATCTTTTTTTTCTTTTTCTATTTTCGTTTTCTTCTTCTTCTTTTTTATTTTATTTGTTTTTTTTTTCTTTTATTTTTACACTTCTATTTCTCTTTCTTCTTTTTTTTTCTTTTTCACTTTTCTTTTTTTCATTTTTTTCTTTTTATATTTTTGTTTTTTTTCCTTTTTTACTCTTCTATCTATAACTTTTATTTTGAAACTACAAATATGTATATCACATACACATATTAAAAAAACATATAAAATACATAGCCATACAAATTTGGATATGTATTTCCGGTATAAAACATACATATGTATTTACGATATACATATCATATTCATATTAAACAGTAACAAACATAACTAACTATATATCTTCATATGTATTTGCGAAATACAAAAGTGACTCATATAAAATAAGAATATACATATGAATCAGGTATATATTCTGTAAATACATATGTAGAGCTATATGTATTTTATACGGTTGGATTTGTCTTTGAACTGTACATACTATGTCATTTTAGAGGGTAACATATGTACTTATTTGTTTTCTTTTACTGTTTAAGATATCTATCATGTATTTTTTTATTACCTTTATGTATATGTATATAATTGTCATTTTATTATAGAAATTTTGTGTCATATATTTTATATATACATGTGAGTCAGATATGTATTTCTGTAAATACATATGCAGATATATATGCATGTTTTTTTATCGTAAATACTTATGCAGATTTGTATGTCTATTTATTTTGTATATTTTTTGAACATGTATATACCATATAGATATTTGTCTTTTAAAAATAAATGATAAAGATAGAAGAGAAAAAAATAAAAAAAAATAAAAAAAGGAAAAGAAAGAAGAAAGAGAAATAGAAAGTAGAAATAGAAGTGTAAAAATAAAAGCGGCAAAAAAAATAAAAAAAAGAAGAAGAAGAAAATGAAAAAAAAATATGAGAAAAAGAAAAGAAAAAAAAAACGAAAAAATAAAAAATAAATAAAAAACGAAAAAGGAAAAAAAAAAGAGGAGAAATAGAAGGGAGAAAATAAAGTGGAAAGAAAAAAATGGAAAAGAAAAAGAAATTAAAATAAAATAAAAAGATAAAAAAAATGAAAAAACTAAAAAAAAAATAGTTACAGATATAAGAGAATGATATTTTGAAATTTTGAAGATCATGGAAATAATAATCTTCATATTTGATTTTGATTTGGATAAGGAATCTACTAATATAAATAAGAGTAATTTATGGGAATTTAATTAGATGAAATAATTATTCCTTATTTAACTCAACTAATTTGAGTAAAACAAGGGCGGTAAATCTTGTTGTATATGTATTTGTATAGCAACAGTTTACTTAAATACAAAATATAATTTGTTATTTTTCATAATTATGAAACTGTTGCTATAAAAGTTGCAATTAAGGCTTCATAGTTGTTATTTCTGAAATTTTCCCTACTTAAAAGGGCTTCGTCCTGAGCCCAATCTGTTCAAGCAGTGTCCAATAATGCATTCAATGGATTTGAATACAGAACATGGCCCAAGGCCCAGAAGAAAATAGAATCTGATTGAAACGGATCATTTGCACTTTTGTCCTTATTTTCTGTTAGTTCTTATCTTTTGTCCTCAAGGCAACAACCTTGTTAGGGGATGTAAGTTTATGTTTTTGCATTATAACATGTTATGCTTCACACCTTAAAGAACTTTTGCGTTATTAGGCAAAAGTTGATTTCTAAAAGCAAAAAATACGAACCTAACAAATTTAAAGGGTAAAAATTATTATTTTTTAAAAAGGGGTGGGGGTGGGGGTGGGGGGGTGGGGGGGGTTTCAGTATTCGAATCAAGCATTCCAGTTTATGCGGAGATGGAAGCTAATGCAAATGTGAACTTTGGGCGTTTGGTTGAAAAAGCTTAAAAGATGACTGAAAAAAAAAGGATCGACTTGTGAAATTAATAAAAAGATGTTTATATTGAATTAATGTAATTTATCGTGGTTAAATAATTTAATGAATTAAAATACATATTACTTATAATTAAATAAATTAAATTCTAAATTCAATGTAAACACAGGGTGTTTGATAAATATAACAAACCTACTGAACAAGAAAATGGCACAATCCAATACTTTATTCCTCTCTACTTTTCTTCAACCCCAAATTAGTCCCAACCATGGATACATTATTCGAAGCTAGCTATTACTCAAGACAAGGTTATTTACTTGTGAGAACAACATCATCAAGTCACATGTCAAGTGGCCCACCATTTCCCTTTGCCAGATAGAATTTGAACCCATTGACATAACACACGCTCCTTATTTTCCCCTTTTAGCTAAATAGCCCAAAATGATCACAATCTATCATGTGACCTCTTTAATATGCAGACAAACTTTTCATAACTACTTTGCACTGGACCACCATATATATATACACTTGCTACATTTTGCAAATTAGATTAGAAAAAGGGTACCTACTCCAGTGTCCTAAAGCTTTCCGCTATATATGACGTCGAAAAGAATCAAATTATAAAAATCTATCATACACAATTTTATTTCCCTGACTTCAACACATGATCTCCTGATCACATGACATGACATCAACTTACCTGTTCCTCTAAGAGTCCCTTTCAAACATTTTGCGTATTAGATGACTTTGGGAATACTACATCTATTTGTAGATAGCTAGAGAGAAACAGAGCTGGCTATCCAAATTCAAATCATAAATAAAAAGTAGTAATAAAGACAGCTACTTAAAACAAATTAATGATTGCAAAATTAATAAAGAGAGGTACAACAAATGACACGGAAACGGTAAGAGGCCAATGAAAGGAGTAACATGGAAGGTTTCCGTGATCCACGCAATCAATTTCTCCAGTGAAACAATTGTAAAGTTGTTTAGGTAAAAAAATAAATAAACAATTTTTTCAAATGAACCCCACCAATTTGATCTGAAATAAAAAATTTATTTTCAGATCAAAATGATAATGGCAGTAGCAAAAAAAAAAAAAAAAGAAGGTAACTTTCAAGAAAAAAGAAAATACAAACACACGAAAGATAAAACTAAACACTTTCTTGACACTTGGTTTAACTAATTATCTGAAGCAACCAACATTTGTGGTCAATTAAACATATCCTACTACCAGAGCAGAAGAAATGCATCCCAGACAGCAGCAGTTGCGAAAAGAGCTGGTATCAATATCTGTCCTCTTAACGAAGTGAGCAAATTTGAAGAAGCGCTGCGTACTGGAGCAGCTTTTGGTGGTGGAGGTGCCTTTTCGACGTGAATAGCCACTTTCATGCCTCCATAGCAGTACCCTTTTCCACTAGCGAAATAGTAGGTCTTAGTCACGTTGAGCGGAACAACATCCCTTCCTGCTCCAGTTGTCCAATTGTGGAGCGGATGATCAGTATTGCAGGTCTCGTAGTCTGTCTTGTTTAGCTCAAGCACATTCATCTGGTTCCTGTCGTACACAAAAGCTGGAATAGGAGAGAAGGAGTTATTGAACAGACACAAATACCTGAAGAGCTTCTTGCGTATACAACATGAATGATTAATTAAGTAGATAGTCGTTTGGACTGAGTAACTTGTAATCAGCAAACACTATACATGTATAACCGTATGTACACACATATACGTCGTTGAAGCCTTATAGCAGTGACAGAAGTATTTACACACTAGACTACACGTTATGTACCAAGTTAGATTAGAAAAATTAGCAAGGCTTGTCCAGCATTTGCTGGTATCAATACTGTGAAAAACATGTTTGTCCCTACAAACAACTGGATGATTCTGGACAGGATCAGCCATGAGGGTGACACCTAAGCAAGTGGCTGGAGTTCTTGTCTTATCCAATGTCATATTTCTCCTTTAATCAGCTATAATGTCCTACCAAATCCATTTCTACGAGTATTTAATTGTTGCAAACTGGCTTAACAATTAGAACATAGACAAAAGTAGTTGCTTGAACTTCAGAACCAACCAAAAACAGCTGGACTGAAGTTTGAGCGTAAAGACAGAATTTTACTATCACCAGAAAAAAATTACCCTTCTAATGACACGAAGCTCAAAACAATTTCTTGAATCTATGGCTCGCATAACAGCTAATCTTTTTGTGCTGATGTTATTTAGAAATGAAAAAAAATAGGTTTGAAACCCATCTCTACGGTAATACAAAACCAACCAAGGATAATGAAAACCAAGAATTGAGCAGGAATTTGGAAATGCTAGGTGGAAATGTACATTCAAAGAGAGCGATACAATGTGCGAAGAATGGTGATATCACAACAACAACAATGAAATGCCAAGAAACTATAGATGATGCTTTGTGAAACTATAGAGATATTTGTGCAATTTAGATTCAAGATAAACTCCACAAAAAGGAAAGGGCAACAGTAAATTTCGATGGTAACACCATTGTTTTTATGAAGAAGCTGTTAAAGATGACAACATCAGCGCACAATAGACGTCCTAGTTGTAGTCTAAATAGAAGTTATAGCTGTTAGCCTATTCCTAGTAGTAATCAGTTTTTCAGTTCATAGTCAATTTTGGATTAATAGTTGCCAGGAAAATAACGTAAATAGTATTTGGTTATTTGGTCTCATTTTTTCCTATCAATTTTGGAGTAGTAGTTGCTAGGCAAATAAGGTATAATTTGATCTTTGACGTACGTGATGTTCTTTACCGGAATAAAGTACTACTTTCAGTTGTGTTCAACAGAAGCTGCCTTTTCCAGTGCTCATAAAAAGGGAAATATCACACTTTTAGCTAAAGAAAATGCCCAGCTGAAAACTCTTATCATTCAAATTAGTTATAAACAGAGTAAAATATCATTCTAAATGCAAGCTTAAAACATAGATCTGAAAGACACAAAATATTTCTAATTTTAGCTAATAATTCACCCATTTACGAGAAAAGGCAATTTACATTGGACTTCACTATCTACAAACATCAAATCAATCGAAACTTCAGAAAGTTATTCCTACTAATTAGAGTAAATTAAAGAGAAACTCCAATTATAGAAAAAAATTCACTCAGTAACTTCCGAAGAAAAGTGGTACTGGTTCTATTTAAGATCCGCTTCTCGCTCGACTAATTGTTAACTAGAAAGAGTTTAAAAAAGAAAAAAAAAAACTTAACGAAGAGTAGATCCAGAACAAATGTTAGCCAGTTGCCGTTGTAGAAATATTTGTACTTAACCCAATTGGTGTAATTCACATTATTGTAGAATTTGTATCTACATGTCAATTCTCCATAAATGTAACAAACAGCGTCTCAATAAAAATTAGTGGCTTAAACGAATATGAATCAAGCTAAGAACAGTAAAAAAAATCATAGAAAAGGAGCTGAAAGAAGAGTAGATCTAGAACATACAGAGCCAGTCGCCGTTGTAGAAGTGTTTGCCCTTCGCCCAATTAGTGTAGTTGACACTGTTACTCCAACCGAATCTCGATCCAACAACGTAACGAACTGAGTACACTTGTGGCAGCATAACGAGCAAGGCGCAAGCTAGCACCACCGCCATTGTTGGCAAACTGAAGCTCCTCCTTCTTACCACCTCCATTGTTGTTACAGTACCACTGCTCTGGTACTCTCTAGAGTTATACTATTAGCTAAAGATGTTGTTTCTTTTTTGGGGAGATACGTCTGGACCACCTTATTTATAGTTCAAATTTTACTGAACTGTACTTTATTTTATCTTTTACGTAACTGTTTTAAAAATTACTCTCTTTTTTTTTTATCGTTTCATAATATATACTAATTATATTAAAATAATAGTAAGAGAAAATGGGATTAATTAATGAAAGGTGAGTATTCTTTCGTATATCTTGACTTGTTTATATTTTTAAGTATTACATCCTTACTTGTTTATATTAAAATATAAATGCAACATATCATCCTATTAACTATAAGTAATTTATAATTTAATATATTATAAATTATATCTTGACAAGTAAAAATAAAGTTAGGCAATTAAAAATAATGAAAAGAGTAAGACATAATTAAGTTAAAGGCAATGTTCAAAGTTACAGCTCATTTTTCAGTGGCACCCATTGGATACGCGGCGTATTATACGCCTATTCTCTACCCTCCAACTGCATGTTATCCATTGAAATTTTGAACTTAATTCATTGAAAATATACGATAAATTTATACAAATTAGATCGCTTAAGCACGTAGAGGTCGTTTAGTTGATGGTTTGGAAGTAAATTATTTATATATTACAATTGACATGGATAGAATTACGCTGTTGAGCGCATCAAGCAGTGCGGTCGATGGTGTTTGATTGTTAGTTTATATCCTGCATAATATTAAAAACATGTCTCAATTATGAATCAATCTACATATTATTTTATGCAAGTAAAAAAAATGAAATAACTATACAATTAATATGTAAATAACTAAATTCTGCATAGATAATCTTTGCATAATTAATATAAATATAACTCACTAATACATTCATAACTCTGATCATTGAGTAAAGGACCCCTATGCGAACAAGAAGCTTGAGATATATGGAAAATGGATAAGTAGCTTGTTGCAATCAATAAGTTTAGATCAAACATACATGTTTTCTCAAACTACCAGCAGATGAAATTAAATTGTATCTTATGACAATATATTTTTTAATACAATGTTAATATAGTTCAACTTGTACATCATATTCTTTAAATTAATTATACTTAAAATAACCGACACAATTTAACTGCTGAGATTCAACTACCTACTGTTGACTTTTTCTTAGAAACATCATAATATCAGTAGTATAAAATGTACTCCTACATATGTAGAAAAAAATGAAACACCACACAAAGATGTCAAAGAGTGCCTTTATTTCCATTCGTTTTTTTTTTTAAAACGAAAAAAAATCAAGAATTTCATTTGCATTGCTGACCCGAAATTTCTGGCTTGCATTTGCAAATTGCAACCAACCCCAACCACAATTTTTTTTTTTTTAATTTTATGATTAGATATGCAAGGGAGTATATATAGCGCAATTGGACTAGAAAAAATCGAAGAATGACGCATTCTATGCACATGGATATTAAATATAAAATATTAGAAATTTCTCTAAGAAAAATAAAAATAAAAATAAAAATAATAGTTTGTACTTTTCTAGTAGGAGAATCGTTTTGTCTCATGTTATAAGAATGGTAAAACTAAAATTAGAAATTTTGTAAAAAAAAATATTCAAAGATAGTGATACATAATATTATTTTTTAGCGAAGATGTTAAAGATCATTTTCAATATTCAATTAATTAATCTCTCTATAATAATTATCTATTATAATAATATTTTATTATAATGAATTATGAATTAATTTTTCATGTCATATTATATGATGTATTTTTAAAAATAATATTTCATTATTGTAGGTTAAAATTATCGAAAGAAAAAATGTCGTTATAAAAAAATCTAACTGTGTATACATCATTCTGAGGGAGCAATTCTATTTAGTATGTTTTTTTACGTCGTCATCCAAAATAAAACATTTTTTTACGATTAAACTCTACTCACCAAATGAATATATTCATATTTAGCTGACACCTCAATACAGCTAACGACAACTCTTAGGCTTCATTTGTTTTTTTTTATAATTCAGACGTCCGAATCTAAATGCACATCTGAATGGTTAAGATGTTGTGATCTCTAAATCTGAAAACTGAATAATTAAGATTGTTTGTTTTTTCAACATCTGAATGTGCAAAAAATTTTAGATGCATATGTAATAAAATAAAAAATTCAATTCAAGTAAAAAACTAATTATATATCAGAAAAGTATGTAATTTAATACAACAAAATTATTATTTAATTGAAAAAATATATATTTATGTTTGTTAGTGATAGTGGAGATTGTTTATAATGGTGGTTGTGATGAGAATGGTTGATGTTAGTGATTAGTAATGTTGGTGGTGATAGTTCTGATGGTTGATATTATGGTGACTGTTATGATGGTGGCGGTTGATAGTGGTGGTGGTGGTTGTGATGAGTCGTTGCTTGATGTTAATAGTTGGAGGTGTTGATTGTGATATCTGAAAAATCAATGCATGATGGTTGACGATGTGTTGGTGCTAGTTGGAGATGTTGTTTGCTGTGATGGTGGAGATGGTTGTTAGTAGAAATAGATTGTAGCGATAGTAGTGGTTGAAGTGGTGGTAGAGGTGGCGTTACTAGTGACAATGATGGTGGCTGTCGAAGAATGTGTGGAGGTTGTGATATATTAGTGATAGTTAGCGGTGGTACTAGTTGTGATAGATGAGTTGGTCGATAGTAGGGATTGACGGGTAGTGGTTGATGATGGTGATGTTGTTGACGGCGGTGGTGGCGGTGAATATAATTAGATCAGAATTATAGAGGTGGTTAGTGGTTGGTGGTTGGTGGTTGGTGGTGGTGTGTGGTGGTTGACAAAGATAGCGGTGGCAGAGGTGGTTAGTGGTGGTGACTGATGATTATAAATAGAGTGACAGTGAATATTATTCAACATCAGAATACCTCTTCAGACCTATTAATACTTGATTCTAGATCTGAATGATTAAGACCTATTCAGACCTATTAAGAGCTAAAATCTTAATAAAAAACATGCACTTAATGATATGAAGTTTGAACCATTCAGATTCAGACATCCATTAAGTGCAAACAAATGAGCCTTTAATCTCTTATTGGCTTTTAGAGACTTAGGGCCCGCTTGGATAGGCTGAAAAAAGGTGGTTTTTAAAAAGTAATTTTGAAAGTGCTGAACTTATTTTAAAAATAAACAGTTATGTATTTGGATAAAAGTGCTGAAACTGAAAAAAGGTTATTGATGTGTTTGGTAAATAAGTGTTTTTAAGTTTTGTTTTTTTTGTCAAAATGTCTGAAATATCCTTAAAGCTATTAAGCGTACGTAGAGTTGATTATTATTAATTTTTATTTCTAAAATAATTCAAATAAAAATTAATATATATATATATATATATATATATATATATATATATGGAGTATATAATATTTTCTTGAATGACTATTAATTTGTGCGTTAAAATACCTTCTTTTTTTTTGTTAAAAGAGTTTAAATCATAATGTAAAATATATATATTTTACTTGTAAACGTTTCCTTAGTTTCACCATATATTTGGTCATAGTATTTAGGAAACATATTTCACTTGTAAGCGTTTTCAAAAAATAAAATTTGGTTCAAATAGTACTATTTTTTCCTAGTATTTGAGAATTTGAATTATTTGCCAAAAATAGTTACCAAATAATGACAAATGATATGGCCAAACATTATTTGTTAAATTTTTTCCAAAAAATTACTTAAAAAATTTATGATCAAACGGGTCCTAAACATCAATTAATAGAGATAGTAAGGTAAAATAATCATATGATAATTATTATTTTTTAATGAATGTATAATGTCAAAAAGTGATAAGTTAGAGCCAAACGAAATAAATGTTATTTTGTCATGATGTTTTCTTATGCTAAGAAAAACTGATAACAAGTACTCACACAAGTTTCTCTTTTTAAAAAAGAAAAAAATAATTGAGAGATAAAAATATCTTCTTTAAAAAAAATAAAAAATTTAAGGGATAAAAATGTCTTTAGTGGATTAAAATACAATGGCTTATAAGCCCCCAAAAATAAGTATCTAAAAAGGTGTTTTTAAAAAGTAACTTATAAAAAAGCAAATTTTAGCTTTTTTTAAGCAAATTTTAAATTATCAAACACTTAAAAAAAATACAAATAGCTTAAAAGCTATTTTTAACTTAAAATAAGCTCATTCAAACACCCACTTAAAACGTGACGAAGATGAAAATAGCAATTCTTTGGTGAAAAGAGATCCGTTTGTATAGCAGCAGTCAAAGAATTTAAAACCTTAAAACAAATCTGGAAAAGTACACTGAAAATAAAGCTGCACTGACAGAAACAACATGGGAGTTCATTGGGAAAGACCAGCTTAATTATAATGTTTCATTACTCAAAAGTAGTACGACATCTCTGTTACACATTCTCAAGGACTAAAAAGCATAAATTGCAACAGTATCGACATATTCTTATGCGAAAAATCAAAGTCATTTTTCTCTTGTAATGCGTCAGCTTATTTCAGATTTATTTGGTTGATAGTGTCTAATATTTTATATCTAATCTCTTGGGTTGTCATTCTATTTGAATATTCCAAACGGCTAGTAGCTCAATTTCTATCAGATTAAGAAAGAGATGTACACTTGGCTCAATCTTCTCTATTTCTTTGTTCTATTTTCATTAAGTCTGTATTCTTACTATTTCCCAAAAAAAAAAAAAAAGAGGAGAGAAAAACATAGTTGGTCGGGCTTTGTATCAAAAGTGAGAAAAAAAAGTGTTAGTTCCTTGAATATTGATTTGCCAAGACCTCGTGGAAACCCTTGCAAGTAACACCTATTAGGGATCCTAACCGGCATAAAATATTTGGTGTCATATTTACCTCCAGTAATTTTCTTTACAATACTTTAATAGCTTTCTCAATACTGTCTCAGAAGTCCACCAACTATTAGACCAAGGCAATTGACAAATAGAAAAAGGAGTAATTCACTTCCTTTGACTACTTTTCATAGGTAACATTAACAAAACGTACAATTTTTCGGGATTATCATTGTAGTAACATTACATCAACTTACACGATTATAGATTACAGAAAAAGAGAGACTTGATAAAGCAAAAGTATCGACGATGTTTAAGGGATAACATGTAGTTGCAAGTGTATAATATGTCAACCAGAAAAGCCACGGTAAGCAATATAATTTGTAGAGCCACTGCGTACTGGAGCAGCTTTTGATGGTGGAGGTGCCTTTTCGACGTGAATAGCCACTTTCATGCCTCCATAGCAGAATCCATAGCCACTAGCAAAATAGTAGGTCTTCGTCGTGGCTAGAGGAATAATGTCCCTTCCGGTTCCAGTGGTCCAATTGTGAAGTGGATGATCAGTATTGCATTGCTCGTAGTCTGTCTTGTTTAGCTCAAGCACATTCATCATGTGCTTGTCATACACAAAAACTGGAATGGGAAAGGCAAAATTATTGAACCGGTAAAAATTGCTGCAGATATCTCTGCATTCAACAAAACTAAGAGTTTCACATACATACAACATGGATGATTAAGCAGATAGTCATTTAAACTGACTAACTTGCATTGTGTCTTTAAGTTATTGTGTAGCAAGACAGACATAGCAATCAGCTAACACCATACATGTAAACGTACAAGTACACACATATACGCGCTAGACTACACCTTATATATGTACCAAATAAGATTTGAAAATTTCACAAACTTATGTAGCTTTAGCTGATATTAGTACTGTGACAGACATCTTTGCCCCTACAAACAATTGACTGATTCTGGGAGGGTGTAGCTTATATGAATTTCTGATTGACTTTGTTGGAAGTCTCCTAACCAAACCTTTTACTCTATGAAATCATTGTACGTATAGTGTCTTTTATAAGTTAACTAGTTGCTAATAAAGGGAGATTAGCATAAGCAAGCTATGGACAAAGATATGATAATAAGGAGGAGGTTAAAGTCTTAAAGAAGAGCAGATCCAGAACATACAGAGAGAGTCGCCCTTGTAGAAGTGTTTGCCCTTCACCCAATTGGTGTAATTGACCTTATTGAAGGTAGTCCAACCGAATCTCGATCCCACAATGTAACGAACTGAGTACACTTTAGGCAGCATAACCAGCAAGGCACATGTTAGCATCAGCGCCATTATCGGCCAACCAAAGCTCCTCCTTCTTACCACCTCCATTGTTGTTGTCCTCTGGAGTTCCTTAGCTAGATGGATCTATGTACACTTCTTTCTCTTTTGGGGGAGATAGGAGTAAAAGTGGACGACCTTATATAGTCGGTGTATAGAAAGTTTATATGTTGATGAAAACGTGAAACACGGCAAACAAAGATGTGAAAGAGTGCATTTGTTTCCATTAGTTTTTTCTGTAAAATGAAAAAAATCTTTAGGTCCACACTGACTTTTCTGGCCCGAAATATATGGCTGGGCATTTGCAATTAACCTAGCACTATTTTTCAAACTTTCACAAAGGAAAACAGAAAGTAGATAGATATATAGAAGTTTGAATTTTTTTTCTAGTAAGAAGAAGCATTTTGTCTCGTGTTATAGAAGCCTTTTAAGGAAAGTACAGTGAACAACAGTAGTTGCACTGACAGAAATAACATGGGAATTGATTGGAAAAGACCAGTTTATAACAATGTTCATTACTCAAAAGTACACTTCTCTTGCACATTCTCAAGGACTAAAAACACAAATTACAACAGGTTATCGACATATTCTTATGCATAGAATCACAGTTTAGTTCTTTACGACCTCAATCTTCATTTACAATGCCAGAAACCGCTGCGATAAACTGACTCTCACTTCCGGAAACCACCACATATTTATAGGCATCTGGTGGAACAATATAGAGTATTTGTGCAATAATTCAACGCTCGTTACTTCCATTAGGTGTTCTCTTTTTCCTAATCCAGTCTTTTCAGAAGATACTGAACTTGAACTTCCTTTGTCAATGGCATGATCCAGTCCCCATACAATTCAGCAACTAGGGACGGTTTTATTTTGTACACCGGGTCACCTACATTTTCCGGTCCATTCCTGTTCAGTTCCTGTCCATAAGTTCTTGTTTTCATTTCTACTCTCCTTTTGATGGCCTCTTCAACAGTAGGGTAGGTGAGTAAATCCATCAGTCCGTTTCTGTCCTGCAGAATGATAGCCATCATAAAATATTAAATACAAGTGTTATTCGGTATCTTTAAAACAATTCACTCTCTTAAGCAGAAAAAGAGTTGAGATATATCCTTGGACAAAAATGGGCAATATCAGGAAATAGATTGCCTTTGCTTTTATAGCAGCCTCATAGACATCTGGTGAGGCTCGAAATTTTGCTTCGGCAACAAACTTCCCGTAATGAATTCTCTTTGACAAGGCCTGCATATAAGGTTCCAAAAATATTAATTGAGTACAACTTGTTCAAATTGATTTTTTTCCCCAGCACAAACATTGTACAATTGTTATGACACTGAATACACATTCCTTACTATCAACATCTTATTTGCTCACATGGGTCTTTCTCCCAGTTCAAGCGAAAACTTAAGAATCTGTTGCCCATATCAGTCATTCTTATAGCACCTTCTCTAATTCTTATAACGTCTTGCCAGTTCTCCAATCTCTCCTTTATTATCACTTAATTGAAACAATCATTCTTAACAATCATCAACTTTCCACTGTAAAATTGAGAGACGAAGCAAATTCGAACCAATCTCAGATCTTATGAGTACTACACACACACACACACACAAAATAAGAGTACTATATAAAGTGCAATATCAATTTTGTGCAGAACTTAATAAAAACAAAGTATTTTGCACAGATTCTTTTCACAGAGCTTCTATAAGTTATGCTACCTAGTGTTAAGCTGCACTAGTGTTTTTTAATCCAAATCTATCCTACCTTGATCTTTAAATCGTGCAAGGAATAACATATTGATATTCATGGAGTGCTTGTCATTAAAGTTTTAAATTTGACTGATATAAGAAAACATGAATGTTTCACCATGTGACTTTTCAATCTCATTAAAAGTAGAACATCTTTACTAAAAAATAAAAGTGGTAACTAGGAGGAAGGAACATTTGACAATAAGGTGGAGTTAAGAAAACGGGAAGTCTCTGTAGAAACATATTGTGATGGGAGCCAGGGCGCCACACATAATAGATATCCAAAAAGGAATCAGGATATACAGTTTCAGTGGTGTAGAATTTAGACTGAATGTGGGAGATTGACTACATCTCAACCAAAGCTTTCACCAAGCTCGCTACAATTTTAAAGATAGCAAACATTACTTTTTGTATTGTAAATTGTAATATAATGAACAACTATTAATAGTGCTGGCAAGAATTAAGATTAATCTTTTATGTAAGATATTGTTCCTCTATTAATCTTTCCATAAATATCTAATATCTTAGTCACCCATCAAATGCTAACAGAAATACCTAATATCTATTTTAGCACCAATCTATACCAAAATAGGATAAAAAGAAAGAAAGAGAAACAGAACCAGGAAACATGGTTCAGGTGATTGAACAAGGAAAAAAAGGCTTGTAAGAGTGTTAACAGGACACGAACTGCCTATGATTATCTGGCACATGGGAAACAAGAAACAACAGGAGATTTCTCTTAATTTGCCTAGCTTTGGTGCATAGAGTCGCCCAATATAAACACTAGTGGGATGCAAGAACCCAATGAATAGTCAAGGTACGCATATACTGGCCAGACCCCAAAAAGGAGCTTTTTTGATGTAGCTCCTTCAATTCATTCTAAAATAAGATCTTTCCCAGGGGACAGGGCAAAGAAAGATCGAGGCTTCTAAATTCTAGCCATGTACATGTACAGATTTCTCAGAGAAAATAGCTGTGGCAGTTCATTAGTAACAAAGAACCGTTGAATAAAACAGGAACTAAAGCGAAAGACATTGTCAAGGGGAGGGAAAATAAGAAGCTATTCATGATCTATATGGAAAACTATCATAATTTTACAAAATAGTTGTAAAGGGATGGATCAGACTCTTCTTAAGGTATCACTACCGTGACACTTATTTTCAAAGCCTTGGGTTCATTTTCTTCACAAGATGGTTCCTCCAGTCTTAAAGATGTTATCAATTCAGAGAAAAGATTCCACAGAACTCTCAAGGCAACTTCAAAGAACCAACTAATCAATAATAAGAGTTATGCTAATGTTTTTGGTCTAAAGAAGAGACTTGATAAAGCAAAAGTATTGATGCTGCATAAGGGACAGCATGGAGTTAAAAATATATAATATGGAAAAAAAAAAAGGCCATGAAAGCAATATAATTTCCAGTGTCAAATTCTGAAGAGATGGAACTTAAAGAAACACATACCTGCAAGCAAAGGGTATCACAAACTGCCGTCGATCCATAATTACCATCATTGCCTTCCTTTACTAATCTTGGCAGAAGTTTCTTGAAGTACATTTCCCATATTGTGACATTGATATTTATTGAATCAGCAACTGGGTGCAGAACCTTTACAAAAATATTAAAAGGTTTACTCGTGAGTGGATGACCAAAATAAGAACGATTTTTTTGATAAAAATGTAGAGAAATAATACACTGAATACGCAACTCATGATTCTATAACTGAAGCAGAAAATCCAAGTCAACTTTACACGTCCTTTCAATGAGCAGGACCCAACACAAAATCAACATAGAGGACAGATAAATCATTCATTTCTTGGTCTGTACACTCTGGACATACTTAGGAAAGAAATTTCCCGAGCATTTCACAACATATATTAGCATCCAGCGCATCATTCTGGATATTCAATGTCTGATGCTTATGATACAGAAAACAGAGACGTGTAATAAATCATCAAATTCCTTGGGTTATTCAGCGTCTTAATGGATTATCAAGGTATTGGCCAATACATGTTCAATATTCAAAACAAGAGCAAATCGCAGTGCAATGGATACTTCACCTTTGGGTACTGCATGGGTGGCAACATTGGCTCAGGTAATTCTTTTGGGAAGAACGGGTGTTCATCAGGGCTCGTGTATCTTCCAACCTGTAAAACTAGCTGTAAGGAAAAGATATATTTTACTCGCACAAGCTTAGGATGAAAGTACCTTTGCGTGAAGCTTTTCAGTTTCTGTGACAATGTACTCAACCAAAGAACCATGGAACCCATCCATCACAAAAACGTCAGGATCATATGTAGCCACATTGAAACAGTACTGAGCTCTCTCCACAAGGCTGAATATTATGCTATCTTCTTGCTGAATTAAAGAGTTCCTTATACCATCGAGAGTGTAACTTTCTGTTTCATCTATTCTCTTTTTTTCCCTAGAAAAAGAGCAAGACACATCAGAATACATGTTTTCTGAGTTGTAATTACGGCACTAAAGCATTTTAATATGAAGTTAGGTAATGCCATGCATGTCCATCTCTTTTAGTATGAAGATAAGTAAGGCCTCCACGCTGCAAATAGACACTTCTAAAAGATGCAAGACACAACACGGTAGTCACAATTCACCTATTATCTACTCTCTCTGTCCCAAATTATGTGATACCTTTTCTTTTCCTTTTAAATTTGTCCCAAAAAGAATGACATATTTCTATATTTAAAACACTTTAATTTCAAACTTCTCATCTTACCTTAATGAGATGATTTATAGTCACATAAATATCTCGGGATGTTATATAGACCACAAGTTTCAAGAGTCTTTCTTTTTTAAATGTCGTACAGAGTCAAACACCATCACATACTTGGGATGGACGGACTAACACATTTTTTAACTAATTCGATGCATCCTATTTCTTCAACAGCCCATTGTTCAAAAGAACTTAGTGATCAGAAGGTTGTGAAGTCCAGTTTGATGTCCTACAATTCTAATTTAACCACCATGAGTCCCAAAGGCTCCAAAAACTAGACATACAAGTTTGGGCCATGTCTGCATAGTACTATGTACCTTCCAAGGAAAAAGAAAACACAAAAAAAGAGGAAGATTAGGTGAAGGTTGACTAAATTGGGATAAGCTAGATAGTGATTCAAAAGTTTGGAGTTTTCTTGCATTGCTAATTGTTGAAATCAAAGTCAAGTACATTTTAATGCAACTGGCACAAGATTATACAAAGTCAAGTCTCATAGTTTGGGCTGATATCAGACCCAAATTGATACATGAGAAATCTTGCCAAAATATTTGTAATTTTTTTTGTTTGACATGTTATATATAGCCATAATAACAAAAATAAAAAATTACAGCTTTATCAGGTACTAAAAAAATTACGTATAAAAGAACAAACAAAGCAATTAAAACTTAGTTAGACAAATTTGATTATGACCCGCATTTCAGCCCAAGTAACTTTTGGTCTGCCCATGTATTAACTCAGTTCATCTTGACCCGCCAAATTCAGCCAAGCCATAACGTAAGAAGGGGGAAAGGAAGTCAAAGTCTCAATAAAGTACCATAAAAAGTGTTTTTTCCCCTGATGCAAAATAACAAATACAAAACTAAAGAATCATCAAGATAGTTTGACAATAATCTAGCAACAAGCAGAACACAAAACTGAAATCCTATTAGAACCCAGAATGTAAAATTCACAGAGGCATTAACTCAAAACGCATGCAGGACCTATTAAAGATAGAATCTTTGAAGAAGATGATCACTCAAAAAGAGTAAAGATTGAATCTTTTTACCCGATGGAAGTTGCAGAAGCTTGAAGGGGTCGAATGCGATGCTTAATACTCCCTGAATTTGACAATTGAAACTTAACAGAATGTGGGGGCCAATTTTGAGTGGGTAAAAGAGAAGTGGTTCTTGAATTTTTAGTAGTAAACGAGGTTGTTATGGAAGGACAAGTCAGTCTTAACAATTGGGCTTCCATTATTACAAACAAGGGAAAAAACACAAGGAAGGGAGAATACTATGGCTGCACACAACGTTTGGTGACTTTTGAATTGAGGGGTTTGTAAGTTTGAAGCGTTCGGTGAGTTTTCTCCGCTTGGGGTGGGTGGGAGTAGTAGGTGGTAGGTGGTATGTGATGCTGATATTCTCCTACTATATTATACTCCCTCCGTCCCATTTTATATATTGTCATTTGATCGGGTACGGAATTTAAGAAAAAAAAAAAAAGCTTGGTAAAGTTTACCAAATTATCCTTTATCAAAAAATATGTCGATATCTTTTTTTTAATTAAGTGGGATCAATAAGGGTAAAAGGGTAATTGTATCTTTAAAAAGTTATCTAATAAGAAAAGACGACACTTATTTTAGGACGAATTAAAAAAAAATAATGACACATAATTTGAGACGGAGGGAGTATTATATTATGTATACCTGGTTTCCTCTACAGTAAGGTGGAGGATATATATATTTGGATCTTAAAACAATGTTCTCCAAAACAATTTTGTCACTAGTTTCGTTTTAGTCGATCACTTTATCAATAATATTTATTTTAATTTAACTTTTCTACTTATAAAAATAAAAAAATATATTATATTTGTTAATATTATAATTAAAAAAAAAACTAATTTAATAAAATAAAATCGTAAGAAATATTTTCTTAAAGAAAGTCAAATCAATAAATATCCGCTAATTTGAAACCAAGGAAATAATTTAATATCTTAATACGTGACCTTTAAATTTGTCATTTAATTAATTAGTACGATATCATTTAATATATACGGTTGCTAGACTTGTCAAAAGATTCGATAATCGGAAAAGTTACGCTCAATTATAATTATTAAAAATTACACAAATACATAATTTATGTTTTTAATATTATAAAAAATCTAACTTCCTAAATGTATTATAAAAATCTCACATATACACAAAATGTTATGTATATATCACTATATTATGTATATTAATAGAAAGAGAGAGTAAGGTAATTTAAAAAGTGGGAAAGAATGTAATTAATTTTAAAAAATTGATATTTATGTTTATGAAACTAGCTATTAATAGACTGAACTGTGCACGGCCCAATAACATTTTTTTTTTCTTAATTTATGTAATACTTTTATTTTTCAAGAGTTATATAATACTTCCTGCGTCTCATTTTATCCATCCCAAATTTTTTAATTTGGTGTCCCATTTTTTATTTTACTTATCTTTTTTTACTTATCAAGACAAGATAATTTTTTTTTACATTATACCCTCAATGTAATTGTTTACTCCTTGTTATTAGCATTCTTGAAAAATGTTGCAAAGAGGAGTACCATTAAAGTTTTGGTATTAGTCATTCATTAATATTGGAACTAACAACAAGACACAACTAAGAAGAGCAAAATGGTAAAGTTACATTATCAATCATTGTTTTCTTAATAGTTGTGTCATCCCAATTTGGGATGAGTAAAATGGGACGAAGGGAGTACTAATTTAGGTGTACGCGCCTTGCGCGTGTACCTCGGACTGTAAACTATCACAAAATAACAAACTAATAGAGATATTACGATAATACAGTTAAACCTAATCTTTACCTAAAAAAAATTGCAAAGTCAATTCACACTCATCTAGCATCCGTAAATTAAAATAAAACAATAAGATAATAAAACCTAAAGAATAATTTTGAATAAAAACAAAGAAGATATATATATAAACACATGTTAAATTCTATTATGCTGACAAAAACAGTGAACAAGTTGAAGGTTAGAAAATCAAACATCCATCAATCTAGACATGTAATAGAATCAAGTTAGATAAACATCAATCATATTTTGTCAATAGCCAAACCGATTTGTTTTCTAGTTTAACGTACATCTCAATATTTATAGAATTATTTCTTTAATAGAGGAAAATATTAATTCTCCTGACAGATTTGTTTTCTAGTTTAACGTACATCTCAATATTTATAGAATTATTTCTTTAATAGAGAAAAATATTAATTCTCCTGACATATATTTTAGGAGTCCATATATTTTAGAAAGTCTAGTAGAAAGAAAAATATTAATTGATTTTTCTAACATATATTTTAGGAGTCCCATATATTTCAGAAAGTCTAGTTAATATAATAAAAATAATTAAATAAGAAATTAAAAATAGTGAATAGACAGTTTTGTCTAAGGAAGAGTCTTTTAATGAATGTCAAAAAGTTCAAATCACTTTTCTAAAGGTGTTCACACTTTTAATATATTATAGAAGATATAAATTATAAATATAGATATAGATTATAAATGTAGATATAGATATATATATATATATATATATATATATTGGTTTCGAAGAGTTTTTTTAACAAAAAAACTGTCTTACTTTTTTTTTTTAATATAGATTTTGGTTCTTATTTTTTTTTCCTTTCCATAAATAGGCTTTCCTAAAAAGGTGCTGGATCCTATAAGTTTTTCCTTAAAAAAACCTACCATACGATTTCTTTTTTGTAATATATAAATTTTGGTTCTTATTTTCTTTTCCTTCCCCACAAATAGGATTTTCCTTAAAAAGTTGCTAACGAAAATTTTTACACATTTCCTTTAATTTCTTTTTGGTATGAGATTCTTCTTTATTTCTTTTTTTTTTTCTATATTTTAAATATTTGAATAATAATTTAATGATAATTATTTTTAAAAAATAGTGAAAAGACAATTTTATCTATTGAGGAGTATTTTAATGAAGGACAAAAAGTTCAAATCACTTTTCTAAGGGGCTTCACACTTTTAATATATTATTATATTATTATTATTATATTATAGAGATAAGTTTATAAAATTTAAATTTTTTTAAATATATTATAGAGATAAGTTTATAAAATTTTAAATTTTTTAAAAATATTATAAATCACAATAATTGATAATTTAAAGTATTTAAAACACATATCATGAATAAATTATTATTAAAAATAAACTTATTTAAATCTCAAAATTTGAAACGTATCACATAAAATGAGACAAAAAAAAAATTAAGTTTTAATATAATTTATAATTAGGTATAAAATTTAATAATACTCTCTCCATTTCAAATTATACGTCCCAAATTGAGATGACACATTGATTAAGAAAAATAATTAATAACATGACTAGTTTACTAGAGTACCCCTATTAAATAGGATTTATATTTTAATTTGAAAAAAAAAAGTAGTTAATGCAAAGGGTAAAAAATGAAAAAAAAAAATTCTCTTCTTGGTTAATTAAAAAAGACAATTAAAATGAGAAATTAAATTAGAAAATTTGGGACGGATAATTTGGGACGGAGGGAGTGTTGAGTTTTGTATTTAGTTACTGCAGTAATCTTAGTTTAATAGATTGTTTAGATTAGAATAAATTTAAATTTTGAATTAGGTTGTTTTAGTTGTTGAGAATCTTTAGAATTTTAAATTTAAATTATGCAGATTTTTTACTGTATGCTGGATATTTAAAGACTCTCTATGCTTAAGAAATTTATTGAAAGTCATTAAAAGCTTATTGAAAGCTTGAAAATTATTTCAATCCAAAGATAGCCATTTTAAACACCTTTTCGCTATCCCATTTTTTTTTAAAAAAACCAACAGGGAGTAATAGCAAATAATTGGAAAAGTAATTAATTCTGCAGTAATGACCCTAATCTATTAGAAGTATTACTCATTGTATTTAAATTAATGAAGTTGAAATTACTTATGGTTATACCTTTTATAAAGAGCATTTGTAATAATATTTATACTTTAATATACTATAATTTTAGATTAATTTTAAGAAGTTAGAAAATAAGTTACATAAATTATTCTTACAAAAAAATACAATGGCCCAAGATGATATGACTGTGTTAGCCATTGCTGATAATGACATAGGCTGGTTGGTTTTAATGTTAATATGTTCAATGTGTCACGGGCTCATTTTTTACTGTGTCAGTGGCACACAATTTTGCCCGTGCGGCGCCCATGGTTTCCCTAACTATGGGCCAGCCTTCCTCATTTCCCAGGTCTTTAGCACGATCTTGTGCCTGTGGGAAACTCGCCTCAGAGGTTTGCTCCCTTTGGTGCCGCTCTATCAACATGTCAGCTGACATGGCCAACGTATAAGCAACTTTTATGGCGCACCTTTAATCCTTGGATCTCATCCATATGCGCTCCTGGGGATGGCTACGGACATGCTCGTCCCTCGCCTGGACCTGGGCATCGCTATAGCGTGCACAGTCTTATCCTCAATCTTGACATCGCCTTGTGCATGTGCACTTGGCCTTTGCTTCGCCCGAGTAGGGAAACCTTCAATCCTTGGCCTTTGTCTCAAGTGTCTTCCTTAGTCGTGCCCTCTCATGTCTTATGGCATAGCCAAACATAGCCCACGCAACTTGCATCCAACTTTCATAGCACAGTGTCGCCCCATAACTGCGCGTCTAGGCCAACGGACCCTTGCTCGCTTGATTGAACCTTGACCAAGCTCACAAGTTAGCTCACGAGTCTCTTGGGGAGAGTATCTCGATTGCTCTATCGGCTTGGAGGCATCCTTTCATCACTTAGACAGTCCACGGGGCTTGTCGGTTCATATAGCCAACCTCTAGCCTTGTCGGGGCGCCCAACGCTAGTCCACTCGACCCTGCGTTGCCCATAGGGTTCCCGAGCCCTGAGTACCTTGCGCATTCCTTTGACATGCCAAGGCAGGCCCTTGAGGTTGTCCCTCAAGACAGCACACTTGGGGTGGCCATCTGTCAACACACCCAGGGGGAGGCTGGTAGGCTGTCACCATGTATACCCCTTATATATGCTTAAAATAAAGGGGTATACATGGTGACAAATGTCCCTATAAAAATAAAGCAAGAATTGTACCTTTGGTAGCAAACAAATTGAGTAAACTGTCAAAAATACCCCCCTTTGAATCACCAAATTTTACCTTTAAGCTAACGTGTGTATGCAAATGTGTTTGATTGATGTCAAAATCTCTCTCATATAATAAGAGAAAGAGAAAATGTATGTTATAGCCAAGGTTCGGAAAATGACTATTTTTAGATATTATTTATAAATTTCGTGAAATATATTATTGTTGAATTGATTTAAGATAAATTATATATTCTTTTTATTCATGTTTAACTTGCATGCTACTTTTTATAAAAATGAGAATTTCACTTTATTATTTATCTCTATAAATGACATAAGTAATTATCTCATGTTTTTTTTTTAAATCTAAGCAAATAAAGTTAAACATCTATTTTTAACATATATAACGAAGTAAAAACGACTCGGAAGGAGTAGCTTATTAAAGCTTTCAACTAATTTTCTTTTCTTTTCCACTATCAACCCTTTACCTGTCCAACTTTGTTTAGCAATGGAAGGAATAGGAAACTGAAACTTTCCTATGGAATGGCTTTAATGAAGAATCTTATGCTTTGGCTTTAGGCTTTAGCTGGTGCATTCCAAATGGGATGCCTTTTTGGTGCTCAGTGCACGAGAAATAACCTCACACTTTTTCCAGAAAAAGAACAAATGAAGACTAAAATAAATAGATAAAAAGATATTCTTTTACTGTTTTCCCTCTGAAAAATAATGTGATTTGGAAAAAAAAAAAGATGCGGTTGTTAATGCTAAATAAACTTTTGCATGAGTGGCCAATAATATTATGTAATCTTTAAATAGGTCAATGTGCGATTCTCACGTGGAAAGGCCTTAAAAATTAGTTTTATTTCACCTTATACCTTTCTTTCAACACAAACTTAAAAAAAATAAAAAAATAATAATCTTGATTTCATAAATTAAAATAATTATTTTAGTATAAAAATCAAATTAAAAAAAAATTAGTGTTTCCTTCATTTTATTTTATGTGTCGTTATTTTTTTTTTAGTCTATCTAAAAAAGAATACTATCATTTTTTCATATTTAATAACTATTTTATGGCAACATCTTCTTTTTATTGTTATTGAGTTCCACTTAATAAGAAAAAGACAAAGGGATAATTTTGTGAACTTTACAAAGTTATCATTCATATCTTAAATTTCATGCCGAATTAAAAGCACATATAAAATGGAACCGAGAAAGTATCAATTAGTTGTATTAAATTGAGAATTAATTTCCATTCCAATGTTCCTTCTTAAGAGAGGAATTGACGACGTGCCAACTGCCAATGAACTTTCGATTAAACGGGGCGGGGCGGGCCAACCCGGAATCGACCCTTCCTTTTTAACCGGGTTGAGGGCCGGTTTGGAGGCTATCCGGGTCGGACTGGGCCAAACAGTAAAAAAATTAAAACCCATCCTAATCCAGCCCACTAACCCAATCCGATCAAACCCACAAAAACCCGGTTAAACCTGGTTAAAAATCAGTCAAACCCATTTAAAAAATAAATAAAAAATCCAATATACACTCCAATATACACTATATACACTCCAATATACAATATATATTTTTAAAAAAATATATAAACAATTACACATATATACGTACCATTCAATATATAATTATATATGACTATACGTACTACTTTAAATAAAACATATGCTATAATAGTATAATATATGTATATACACTACAATATATATATATATATATATATATATATTTATATATTAATTTATAAAACATATACACATGTATACGTTAAATATATACTACTTTAGAAGATATATACACATATATATGCACCATCCAATATATATGTACTACTTTAAATAAAATATATACTGCAATATACATATATATATATACAACAATATGTATATATATATAGTTACATACTAATTTATAAAACATATACACTTGTATACATTAAAGACATACGTCTATAGAAGATATATACACATATATACGCACCATTCAATATATATGTACTACTTTAAATAAAGTATATACTACAATATATATATATATATATATATATACTTACATACTAATTTATAAAACATATACACTTGTATACGTTAAATGTATACTACTTTAGAAGATATATACACATATATACGCACCATTCAATATATATGTACTGCTTTAAATAAAATATATACTACAATATACATATATATATACAACAATATATATATATATATATATATATATATAGTTACATACTAATTTATAGAACATATACACATGTATACGTTAAAGATATACGTCTATAGAAGATATATACACACCATTCAATATATATGTACTATTTTAAATAAAATATATACTACAATATACATATATATGTACTACAATATGCATATATATAGTTATATACTAATTTGTAAAACATATACACTTGTATACATTAAATATATACATCTGTAGAAGATATATACACATATATACACTTCTATAGAAGATATCCAATTTATAAAACATATACACATGTATACGTTAAATATACACTTCTATAGAAGATATATACACGTGTATACGCACCATTCAATGTATATATACTACTACTTATAAAATATACTACATTATATATACATTACAATATATATAGATATACTTATATACTAATTAATAAAACATATACACATGTATACGTTAAATATACACTTCTATGGAAGATATATACACAAATATACAAAACATATGCTACTTAATATAATAAATGAATAATATTTGGTAGTAAATTAATAACCTATTAGAAGTAAGTTTTTAATTTAAAGTAGAAAACTAGAAATTCAATTTAAAATTTTAAATCGTTAAATGAAAAAATATAAAAAGCAAGGACTAAGGAGTGAATGAATTTGGGAAATTTTATTGATTGCAAAATGATCCAAAATTTATAATTTACATGAATGAAAAATCTATAAATTATGCATCATTTTTTCCAACTCATTCATGTTAATATTAATGGGAACTTGCATAGGACAGTCGAAGTCAACGGGGGCAAAACCATGCATTGGACTTGATTCTGCTGAGTTCTCCTGTGAAGTCATAATTTCTTCAAGTTTCAGCTTGTCGCTCGGCTTCGGTTCCATTCCTTGGTTTCTTCTTTCCGCTCTAATCCAATCTCTGAGGCAAACTAGAACATTCAGTGCATTGCTTCCCAATGAGTGTCGGTTGTCTCCAAGCTGCTGTCGTCCCTGACTAAAGGCGCTCTCTGATGCAACGGTTGACATTGGAACATTCAAGATATCTCTAGCTAATCTTGAAAGCACAGGATATTGTGTTTCATTACTCCTCCACCAATCCAACGTGTTGATCCGTCGTTTGCGATCCTCTGGTGCCGTCTGAAGATAATATTTCAGCTCTTCCCGATAAGTTGATGTGTAAGTTCTCTCATCAACACTGTTCCAACAATTTAAATCATAAAACGAATCAGAAAAAATACTATGTGCCGGCCTTTTAGAAGATAATGGCTCATTGGGAGGATGAGGAGCGACAGTTGGAGTGATATTTGTAGGTACGGCTAAATCAAATAAATCAACATAGTGATTATATAATTTTTCTATGTAATCCTTTGCATCAGCCGTAGCCGTTCACAAATCAGGTTGTACTTGTTCAGAATCATGGTTAATATTTATTTCTAAGTTAGTATAAATAAGAGTACTAAAGTGACACATATTATTATATTTCATGCACGGATTTAGCATAGCACCAACCAAGTAAATAGGGGGAATCGGGAAAAAATATTTTTTAAATTTCGTAAACATGGCGCCAACAGCTTCTTTATAACCTTCTTTATTTTTATATTCTTTGAGCAAACCAGAAATATCGGCTATATATGCCAAAATATTACAAACAGTAGGATAATAAGCACCGAAAAATTCAACCGTAGCTACATAAATTTTTTCTAAAAACTTAACAAGATCATTAATTACAACCCAATCAGAATTATGTAGCATGCAATCAGCAGAATCAGCAAATGAACCGCAATGTTGGTTAAAAGCTAGTGTAATAGGAATTCTATATTTATAACAAGTTTTTAAAAATTTCATACGTAGAATTCCATCTAGTATCAATTTACTCAGGCATCAAAATCGGTGTAAGTCCATTTTCTTGACATTTAACTTTAAATTCTCTAATTCTCGATCTACAATTATTTTCTTGAATAAAACCAACAGCAAGACGAATTTTTTCAATATAAAACTCAAAAAATTCAAGACCATCTTTTAAAATTAAATTATATATATGACATGCACACTTAATATGAAAAATTTCAGGCAAGGGCGAAGATAGCGTAGATTTTAATTTTTTTATGGCAGTGTTGTTGTTAGAAGCATTATCAAAAGCAATGCATAAAATTTTATTTTCGATACCATAATATCCGGCAATTTTAACAATAGAATCAGCAATAAATTGTCCAGTATGTTTACGATCTTCATCATATAAAAAAGCAAGAATACGTTTTTGCATCACGAAATTACTATCCATCCAATGACAAGTAACGGTTAAATAATTATTTTTATTTACAGCACGACCAAGATCAGAAGTTAGGGACAATCTACATTGAATATTTTTTAACAATGTTGATAAATAAAAACAATATTGTGAATGAAGTCTAAAAATATCAGACCGACAAGTAGTTCTAGGAATACCGTTAAACATAGGATTATAAATTGCTTGTATATAACGAATAAAGGCATCAAAAGAAGGAAAATCAAAAGGCAAACAACCCACATCTACCATTTTAGCTATTTCTTCCCGGTTCCTCAATTTATTATACTTCTTCGCTACGTGACCGGTTGCTGGGTCCATTCTAGTTTGCGTTGGCCAACCAACATCCCCACCACCTTTTGCAATATTTAACTCTCTTTTGTGATCTTCAGCTACATGTCTCATTAACGTACCCGTACCCCCTTGCTTGCCTCCACTTCTATGCTTATATATTTGTTGACAAATATTGCATTGCACCTCAATATCTGATATACGTTCAAAAAATTGTCATGCAATACTAGTTCTTTTACGAGGTCTTGGGGCACTGGGTGTACGGGGAGGGAGATTAACCGATTCAGATCTAACGTTAGCATCTCCTACTGCGGGTGTCTCAGCAATATTTTTATTATCTTCGTCTAAATTAACCGCATCTACTTCATTTTCTTCTTCTATACCGTAATTTTCCTGAGCTTCTACATAATCCATATCGTGAACACCTATACTTATTTCTTCCTCAAAAGGTGTACCAAGCGGTACCGGAGGCAAAGACACACGAGTATATCTACTACTTGAACTACCTCTACCGCTAGTAATTCGCTTTTTACTACCACTACCGCTTCCGGGACAAAAAAAATTAACACCTTTAGTAGCGAGGTTTCTTAATTTATCCATAATATAAATTAAATTAAACTAAAAATATTCAAAATACACAAATATAATAAAATTAAATATTAAACAATTAATACAATAAATAAAAATTAAACGTAAGAGATGGAACGACAATACCAAATTTTGGAAGTATCCGAAGATTGCGACTTTAGAAACTTTCGCTCGTACTTTGTAAATGAAAAATTAAAAAATTAAAGTGAACACTTTAAAAAATTAAATATATTGAATATTTGAGAATTGAGAATTGAGAATTGAGAATTGAGATTTGAGAGAGTGAAAAATTGTGTGGAAAATGATTTGAAGTTGTAGGGTATTTATAAAAAAAAATTGGGATTAAAAAATATTTTTTAAAGTTAATTTTTTATTTTTTTTAATAAATGGGCCCAAACTAGCCGTTTGGACCCAAAAACGGCTATATAACCGTTGGGCCAACGGCTAGTTTGGCCCAATTTTTTTTTTTTTAAATAATGGTATCCGGGCTGGGCCGGGCCGGTTAACCGACGGGCCTGGACTAGATTTGGTCCGGGCCGGGTTAGCCGGTCCAATTTTAAAAAAATAACCGGCCCAAAACCCGGAACCCTAAAGCCCTAGGGCTTACCGGGCCGGATCAAACCGGACTAGTTTAGTTACTAGGGCCGGGTCCGGACCACTTGACACCCATAGGTTAGACCGAAGATGTCCAGAGGCAGGACAGATGTGGCAGGTGGGCACTTGCAAAACTTTCTGAATTCCGTGTGGGAAAGTTTTGTAAGGTTTATCACCAATAGTTTAATTGAGTGTCATAAATATGCTGAGTTAATTCCTCATTTTGTGTTGAATGATCCATTCCACATATATTTACTACTCCTGTACATTTTTAGTTAATCATTTTTTTTATTTTGAAATATTTAGCAATATTTATTCAGTTTAAAAAATTAATAATTTATTTATTTTAATTTTAGCATTAAATACAAGTTTTATCTAATACACTTTTTAAAATATTAAGTTTATTATATTCAAATGAGGTAATGGCCAAAAGATCGTCCAAGTTTTACCTCAAATTCCAACTACACACTTAATTTTCACGGGAGTCCTATCACCCCCTGATCTATTTTTTCATGTATTTATTACCCCCCCAAATACTGAGCTGGCACGGAAGGTGAGAACACCCCCCTCTAGGAGCGTTGGTCCAATCTCAACAACTCCAAAAGTAAGAGTTTACCCTTTCACATGTATAATACACATCATTAATTGATTTTTTGATGAAATAAATCATGAAAAATAGCTCTCTCTCTCTCTTCCAACGGTCTTCTTCCTCTTCTTTATAACACTCTTCTCCTTGTCCATCATCTGCCTTCATCTTGCTCCATTTTATTTTATTTTATTTCTTTAACCTACGTTTTAGATTTTAATTTGATTTTCTACTTGAATTCTTGGAGCTTTGTTTTGTAATTTTGTTCAACTCTTAATTTAGGGTTTGTAATTTGATGATAGATTTTGTCGGAATTCATGAAATGACAAATTCAAAATTGAATAAGCTTTGTATGGACGAATCAGACCCAATGCTCAATGTTGTTGTGAGATGCAAACATGGTATTTTGCTTGACTTGCAAACTTTATGGTCGAAGTCTAGTCTGGGAAGAAGATTTTGGTCTTGCCCCTACTATGGTGTATGTATTTTGCATTGTATTTTGTTGTTACTTTATATTCAAATTATGCTAAGGTACTGATTTTTACAAAAAAATCCAGTCTAAAAAATGTAATTTTTTCTATGGAGGGCCAAAGAAAAAGTGGATCCAAGATCAAATTTTATCATTTCAAGATTGGTGAACAAAATCAATGAGTTGGAAGAAGACTTATGGCTTAAACAGGTCCAAATTGATAACTTGACGTGGGAGAAGAGGCGCAATGGAAGATGGAGATGGTGTAGGTTCAATAGGAAGATTTTTTTATGTATTTTAATTTTTGTTGTTGTTATATTCATCAGCAGCAAATGAACTGAAAGTAGTTGCTAGATCTGGTCTAATATGCTGTAAATTTTGTATACCTCTCTCTAAATATATCAGATTATGTTATGTTATGTTGTCTTTTGCCTAGTCGTACTTCATATGTTTGTTTTTGCGTAGTTGTACTTCTGATGTTTGTTGTGCTGCTGCTATGTTATTGTTTGCACTTACAAAATCGTGTCTTGTGTCGCTGCTATGTTATGGTTTACAGTTACAAGATTGTGTCTTGTATTGCTGCTATGCTATTGTTTACACTTGTTGTGTCTTGTGTTGTTGCAATGTTATTGTTTACACATGCAAAGTTGTGTATTGTGTTGCTGTCATTTAAACGTACAAACTGGTGTAATGATAATGTTGTTTAGACAAAGCACTGTTCTAATGCTATATTTTTCTTTACGCTTAGATAGTGCAATGGTAATGTTGTGTTAACATTATAGCAACATCACCACCATTTAAACAACACAACAATAATGCCTAATGACAACATTCATCAACAAAACATTCCAACTTTACACTCATCATTCATACCAAAATATATTCACATTCATAATGCCTAACCATTAGGCAACATTAGTCAACAAAATACAATGCTTAAATTTCTTTCCAACACTAAAATAAAATTGTTTTCATGTCAACTGAACTAACTTAAAACAGTGATTAAAATACATCAACAACACTACAATTTTCATGGCATGTTGGACTGTGAAGAAGTGGTATTTTAACTTGGATGGTTTGAACTACTTCCCACTTTCTTCTTTCTTCTATTCTCTGTAAGTTCTTGTAATTTTCTTGTTGAGATTGCTGATTTGCCATTCCATTTTAATTTACTGATACTACTTGGTGTATAACTAATGTCACCAGTTACATCAGCTGATCTTGCCACCTTTGCTTGACCAGTAGAGTATATCTTACTGTTAAGCATGCCAGGCTACAAGAAAGGATAAAAAAGTTTACGAATCAACATATATCAATGACTTATAATTTACAAATGATATAACAAAGTAAGAGACTTACATTTAGGACTTTAAAGCCATTTTCAGCTTGAAACACACTCATTCCTACTACTCTTTGCCTTTTGAATGGAGCAGTGTTTCCCCTACCACTACTCATTCCTCTTTTTGTAGTTCCAGCTATTGAAGATGATGTACAAAAATCAGGAGGTCCAGAAGAGGATGCTGGAAAAATAGTAGGTACTGGAGGTGCTGTAGGTAGAGGAGTTGCAGTAGCACCTACTGAAATTGTTCTTTTGGGTCTTTGTCTTTCTTTTTTTGCTTGTGGAGGTTCAGTAATGGCTTCTGATGAAGTTTTCTATAAATATAAAAGGAATGTTATGAATTGAGAAAATTAGAACTAAATTCAAGCATAATATACCTTTGGTCTGCCTCTTTCACTGCCTGAACTATTACTTTTTCCTTGAGGATCAGCATTAGGTGCTTCTGGTGGAGTTTTCTACATATAAAAAAATATTAACAATTAGAGTAGTGTTATAACATAATGAATTCATGTGAAAAAATTATCTTTGGTCTTCCTCTTCCCCTACCTGAATCATCCTTTTTTCCTTGAGGAGCAGCCTTAGTTGCTTCTGTTGGAGTTTTCTACATATTAAAAAAGAATGTTAACAATTAGAATACTGGTATAACATAATGAATTCAAGTGAAAAAATTACCTTTGGTCTGTCTCTTCCCCTGCCTGAACCAGTAGCTGTTGCTACTGCTGGTGCAGTTGGTTCTACTGATGGTGCTCTGTGAGGACAACTCCTTTTGTTGTGGCCTCTAACATAACACACACTACATGTCATTGCTAGTCCAGTTCTAGGCAATTTTCCTGACTTCTTTGTTTCCCCAACTTCCTTCTTCCTATTCTTAGCTGGCCTGCCACGCAGGATTTTGATTTCAGGTGGTGCAACAGCAATATTTGAAGAAACTGGCCACATTTCCATGTTTGTAAGTGGTTGAAGAACATTGGCATAAGTCTGCAAATATGTTTCCTTACTGTAGCACCTGTCAATATATTCATACAAAGGGTACTTTTTGAACAATATTGCAGCCACACCATGTGCACATGGTATGCCCTTTAACTGCCACACCCTACAACTACAAGTCCTCTTGACAATATCAACTTTGTGTTGACAAAGTCCTTCTTTCACTTCAAAGCCAACAACTCCATTAAACTGAATGGTACAATCCATAGACCTGTTGATGTTTTCTTCTAAAACCTTTAAACACATTGGAGAGTAATTGGACTTCTAAGTATTTGGAAACTCCCTTAAAGTGCCTATTCTTGTCATCAGCTTTACTCTGATTTCTTCAAGCATGGTAATGATGGTCTTGTGCCTAGCTGGTAAGATCCATGCATTAAATCACTCTGACATGTTATTATCCACAGAATCACATTTCACTTCAGTGTTGAAGTAAAGCTTGCACCAGTAATTAATGTTGAAGTACATTAAGTCATCAATCATTTTTGCAGGACCAAACAACTTCATCTTCTATATGTTTTTCCTCAATTGAGACTCAAATGTACTTTTGGCTATCCTCCAACATTGTTGTCTTCTTTGAAGACCTCTCCATTCCTTTGCCCAATTAGCTAAGATGTGCCTTGCACATCTTCTATTCTCAGATTGAAGTAACACATGTTCAGTTGCAGTAAACAGTCCCTACAATACAAAACATGCAATAAAACAAGGTAAAATTACTACATAATTATATTTACTTGGCTAAACTAAAAAAATAAGTACACATAATACATAATACATACCTTCTGCATATCTGTAATCAATGTGAGACCTTCTTCTTCTCCAAGTCCTAGGTAATCCTTTATTCACCTAACAAACCAACTCCATGTGTTTTTGTGTTTTCCTTTTCAACTACTGCCTAAGCAAGTGGCAGCATCTGGTCATTACCATCTTTTTCAACAGCAACTAACAATTGCCCTTTACAAACTCTTTTAAGAAAACAACCATCTAAACCTATACACTACTTACAATGTACCCATGCCTTCTTCAAAGCATCAAAACAGATGTAGAAACTCAGAAATTTTGGTTTGCCTTCTTCATTAGCCTCACCAAGTTTTGACAACACAACTTGTCCCTGGATTTGCCTCAACAGCTCATCCTTGTAGTCAAGAATTCATCCAAATTCCACAGCATGATCACCCATGATATCTTTTAACACTTTAGTTCTTGCTCTTCTCACAGTAGTCTTACCAACATACAGTTTGAATTTTTTTATTATCAACTCTTGCATATTGAATACCCTTATATTTGGCTGCTCAATTATTCTTTCTCTGAAGGTTTCAGCTAAAATTTTTGCATTGCATGAATAATTTCGGATTGTCTTGTTGCAAGTATGTTTTGGAATATAAGTTTTTATGATGAAGTCATTTGTGGTATTGTCAAGACCTGCATACAAAAGCCATGGACAATCATCCTTCCATCTAAATCTAACCTTTTTTGGTTCATTCACCCACTTCTCCACAACAACCCTTTTTTTTACTGCATATTTAGTCACAGCTCTTCTAAATTCATTCACATCTTTAAACACCATACCCAACTGCCAAACAACTTCCTTTGTAATTGGGTCATGAATGATTTTCTGGGCTGTTGGCCTTTTTTTTCTTGACAACTTACCAGATCTTGCCCTACTAGATGCAAAAACATCATGTTCTTCATCACCACAACAATCATCTTCATCTAACTCAAAACTACCCTTATCAGAACGTGCAAAGTAAGGCTCATCACCACCCAACCTTCCTTCATGACTTACTTTACTTGTTTCAGTATCATGAAACCCTAGATCTGGTCCTACTTCACCTACTGGTACCTCTGCATTGTCAGCTGGTACTCTCTCTTTTCTTTTCCTCCTTTAAAACTTCCTCTTTTCAGCTCTCAACTCCCTAACCTCCTCATTTACATCACTACCATACTCTTCATCATCATCATCTCAAACTAATTCTCCTTCTGATTCAACACTATCCTCAGTAGAGTAATCAGAACCCTCTACTTCTTCTTCTGAGAAATCACCTCCAGCGGGACCAACATCTATATCATCAACTGCAGCAGTACTACCTACAACAATACTAGATGCAGTAGCACTAGGTGAAGCAACACTAACTACAGCAGCACTAGGTGGAGCAACAGTAGATATAGCAACACTAGGTGCAGCAGTAGATGTAGGCACACTAGGTGCAACAGTAGGTGCTGAAGCACTATATGCAGTAGCACTATCTGCAGTAGTGAAATGAGGTGTGGTAGTGCAAGGGGGTGAAGTTGAAAAAGAAGTAAAAAGGTTCTCCTCATTTATATGGTCCTCACCTACCATAAAGTTAAGCCTATTATCAAAAGATGCACCAGATTTCTCCATATTCTCAAGACTTCCATTTTCTAAGAATTTTGGGGGGTCCATAACAATTGGTTCATCCACTAAATGCTTGACAAATACATCTACTTCATCTCCATTTTCCAAGGAACACATCATTTCAAAATTATCCATATCATTGTCCACATCTATCAAAATGCCACTATTAGGTGGTTTAATACTAAAGGTGCATGTTGTGTTATATCCTAATTTTCTTATATAGTCTCTCAATTCAAAATATGACATCTTGTCAACATCAACATCTAAGAATTCTGTAATTTTTCCACCTTTGTAAATCGATTCTCCACTACTTAAATCTAACACTCCACCATGGTACCATCTTAGAATAATCAAAGTAAAATCACTCATGTTTGACCTGATGACAATAAACACTCAAATAAGACAAAGAAACATAGCAGATATACTATCGAAAATCAATCTTCAACAAACTTTAATATAACTACATCATGCTTAAACATTGAAGAAAAAATACAAATTTATATCACATTAGTCTCTATCACATTATGCGACTAAGATGAGAAAGATAAAAATTGATTACATGAAAATTGTTCTACTTCGGTACAAATTGAACACCTAAACAACAAAATAGTTACATGCACATACTACCACACACAATTTATTGCTTTATTTTTCAGATTAACAGTAAATCCTAAAAAAACCCTAATTTTTAATGAACTCACTAAAACATTAACAAAAACCCTAAGTAGAGATGTCCTTAAGAACTTAATATGTTGTTAATTGAAAACTTCGACAACTTTTTTAGCAAGAAACACAACTTATTTTGCACATCCTAAGCAGTTACCACATGCTTAGGGCGAACCATAATTAACAATGACAATAGTTTAGGGGAAAAACAACTACCTCTACTAAGTTAATGTTGCAATCGATGACTTGATCTTCAAAAATCCACAAAACTTTATCAGTAACATAAGATTCACAAACTAAAAACGAAGGGATTATGAATTGATTTATGTTGTCATCTCAGCATTTAGGAGGGGTAATAAATATATGAAAAAATAGATCAGGGGGTGATAGGACTCCCGTGAAGATTAAGTGTGTAGTTGGGATTTGAGGTAAAGCTTGGACGGTCTTTTGGCCATTTACTCTATTCAAATTGTAATATGGCAATGGAAGGCAACAACTGTCTAGCAGTTAAGGGTGTGCTGAGTCACTCCAGCCGCCCAGTTTCAATTCCCATCTCTAGCAATTTTTTTGCATTGAATTTGTTAAATTGTAATATGGTAAAATTATTCTTATCTTGTAATATCACCCTATATTATTGCGTCGTTTAGACTTTAGTTCGGATCAAATTAATTTGAAGTTGACTTTTTTTTTCTAGATATACAATATGAATTTCTTCAAGTATATTTTTCTCACAAACATAAAAAAATCATGAAAATTATAGAAAAAAAATACCATTCTTAGACAATCTTATCAAATGGACAAATCATAATTTTTAAATGAGATTCTGAGATATTCCTGCACCGATAAATAACATATCTTTGTAATTATTAATAGATTAGATATCGGGAGGCTCGTGCTAGGAGTGATATAATAAAATTATGATTGAAGTAGCTGAAATAAAAAATGTAATAAATATTTAATTTTTTTAAATATTATTAATTTTTTAATATATAAATGACATATAATAATTAATTAAAAATACTACAATAAAATCACAGAACAAATAGACAACTGAAACTAGACATGATAATTGCTAGTTCTGTACTTAAGCTGGTTGCTCACTCACACTTCTATATAGCAGTAATATTCACCATTGTTTCAGATTTTCAATGAATTTATCTAAACGTAAATATAATTTTTAACTTTAGTTGTCTACTTAAATCCTCTTGCCAAGTAAATCCTGACATATGATTACTGATTACTTATGAAAATTAAAAAATTGTCAAGAAAATACTTTCTCCATCCCAAATTATTCATACCAAATTAAAATGACACAATTATTAAGAAAATAATAATTGATAATATAACTTTATCATTTACCCCTATTAATTTTGTCATGCTGTTAGTTTCAATATTAATGAAGAATTATATGGTTTATATCAAAATACTTTTTGCATGGATAATTAAGATTATAGGATTATCAAAGTCTTTACAACATTTTTCAAGATTTGATAATTCAATGCTAGTAACAAGGAGTAATCAATAACTAAGGGTATAATGAGAAAAAAATTGTCTTGTCCTGATTAATGAAAAAATATAAGTAAAATGAGAAATGAAATTAGAAAATTTGAAACATGTAATTTAGAATGGAGGAAATAGTACTTATGAGGGGAAAAAACCCAAATATACTTCTTTTTTTTTTTTGGTAAACCCATTTCTCCTTAGATGTTAAGATATTTCTCTTAGGGTCGTTTGGTAGAGTGTATAAGATAATACTGAATAAGTTGTATTAGTAATGTTGGAATTAGTAGTACAAGGATTAGTAATACAGAGATTATTAATACTAGAATTATTTTTATGCAGTGTTTGATTTGATGTATTAAAAATAATATGTATTGTTATATTTTAAAAAGAATATTGTTTGTTTACAAAAATATCCTTTGACATATTATAACTTTATGTATTTTTTTTGTAAAATTTTATTATTCTTTTTTAAAAATAAAAATAAAAAGTAAAAATATAACTAATTATTTACTTTAGAATTTTAAGATTTAATCATTCACTTACAATTTAAAAATAAAAAATAAAAAAAAAAATCATCATTTTTTTATTGTTTCCACTTTGTGATGTTATTATGTTGAAGGGAGATATGTGTGACTTTTGAATGAGACAATAGAATTATTATTAACATAAATTTGTGTTCCATAAGTGTTAAACCTAATTAGGAAGATTATTTTTATTTATAAATATCCTATTTACAAAATCAAATCTTGTATGCAATCATGCAATTTATTTTCGGATTTTGATCAATAAGTATTTTTAAGTTAATGGAGTAGTTTTTTTATGACTAAAATTATTTGGAGGGATATTATTATATTGATAAATTGAAAAGAAATAACTCGCATTGAATAAATTGAAAAGATTTAGAAAAAAATTAAAGAAATTTGAGGGCGTTTTTATCTCGATACATATTTATCAGGATTGTAATCCATGGATTACTAATCCGATCAAATTAAGGGGTCGTTTGGTAGAGTGTATTGACAAAAATAATGCATGTATTGATTAATGTGTATTATGAATACCTTGTTTGGTATAATTTTTAGTCAATGTATAACTAATGCAAGCATTAGTTATACACTCTATTGTGTATTAAGGTGTGTATTACTAATACCACCCATCCATTTTCTATGTATTAGTAATGCAAAGTCTTTAATACGTGCATTAACTTATTAAATGACCTTAATACCCCTCAATTTTCCTCTCAAAATATTTCACCATCTCTTTTCCCGCCATTTTAATTTGCAATAGTGAATCTTTTCAAAACATTTCACAATTTTTTTCTACCATTTTAATCTACAACAATGAATAATTGATTTAAATAATTGTAACATATTTTTGCTTTGCTTTGAGGGACTTTAAAAAGCTTTAAAAAAATGAGACTATTTCTTAATTTTACGTCTTATATTTTATTTTTGTTTCGACTATGTTAATCCGTTGGCATAATATTTCATGCGCAAAGCCGACGGTCTTGCAATTAATCTGAAACCTCTATATACTAGTTTAACAATGCTAATTATATTTGAGATGACAAAAGAAAAATTGTTGCAAAAAAAGTGTACAAAATTAAGGAAGGATATTTTTGTAAACAAACATTTCTTTTATAGAAATTATGTAAGATGTATTATTTCGTATACATCAAACCAAACAATGTATAAGAAATAATACATGCATAACTAACACAAGTATAAGTAATACAAACATTACTAATACAAGTATTATTAATACACTATATTTTGCATTGATGTTATACACTCTACCAAACGACCCCTAAATGTATTAGTTATACACTCTATAATACCATATATGATGTCCAACTAATCCATGTATTAGTTATACATAACATCAAAATTACTACCAAACAATGTATTAAAAAATCGATTATGAAAATAATCCACACTATCAAACGGGTCCTTACAACCTTATCCCCGACAAGCGCCAGTTCCTTGAACATTCATTTACACTTCCACTAAACTTCTTACTCCATCAAACACCAAATTCCGATTTTTCAAAATGCAAATGCCAACACCAATTCGAGCACCTACATGGGTGTCAAGACGAAGACACTTCGAGCAGAAATTATGGGACTTAGACAAATGCAAAGACATTAACCAACTCAAACAAATACAGACATTAGTATACAAATCCCATCTTCAACAAGACCCTTTTATTGCTCCTAAGTTAATCTCTGCTTTCTCTAATTGTAGACAAATGGGTTCTGCGTTAAAGGTTTTTGAACAAGCGGGGGAGTCTAATTCCAATGTGCGCTTGTATAATGCTTTGATAAGAGCTTATGTTTGTAATTTTCAGGCATTGAAGGGTTTTGAGACTTTCTTGAATATGCAGTGTGCTGGTATTTTTCCTGATAATTTTACGTTTTCGTTTCTGTTAAAGGGTTGTTCGGGGAAGTGTTGGTTGAGTTTAGTGAGTATGATTCATACACATGTTGTGAAATGGGGTTTTGAGGATGATATTTATGTGCCTAATTCGTTGATTGATGCGTATTCCAAGTGTGGGGTGGTGGGTGTTCGAGCTGCAGGGAAGTTGTTTCGGGGGATGAAGGAGAGGGATGTTGTTTCTTGGAATTCCATGGTTGGTGCTTTGCTGAGAGTGGGGGATTTGAGTGAAGCGCGGAAGGTGTTTGATGAAATGCCCGAAAGAGATAGGGTTAGTTGGAATACTATGTTAGATGGATATACAAAGGCGGAGCAAATGAGTGTGGCGTTTGAATTGTTTAAGAATATGCCACAGAGGGATGTCGTCTCTTGGTCCACTATGGTTTCGGGTTATTGCAAAGCGGGGGATTTGGAGATGGCGCGGATGTTGTTTGATAAAATGCCTTCCAAGAATTTGGTCTCTTGGACGATAATGATATCAGGATATGCTGAAAAGGGTCTTGTAAATGAGGCAATTGAGTTGTACGTGCAAATGGAGGAGACGGGTTTGAGGCTTGATGTTGCAGCTTTTGTTAGCATTCTAGCTGCCTGTGCTGAATCGGGTATGCTTAGTTTGGGTAAGAGAGTGCATGATACCGTCGAGAGGAGTATGTACAAGTGTAATACTTTGGTCTGTAATGCGTTGATTGATATGTATGCCAAGTGTGGAAGTTTGCATAAGGCTTATAAAGTCTTTAACGGGCTGAAAAAAAGAGACTTGGTATCTTGGAATGCTATGATACATGGGTTGGCTATGCATGGACGTGGAAAGAAGGCACTTGAGCTTTTCTTTAAGATGAAACAAGAAGGCTTTGTGCCTGATAAGGTGACGTTAGTTGGTATTTTGTGTGCGTGCAATCATACTGGTTTGGTGGACGAGGGAATAATTTATTTCTATTCCATGGAGAAAGATTATGGGGTAATACCTGAAGTAGAACATTATGGTTGTCTTATTGATCTTTTAGGCCGTGGTGGCTATGTTAGAGAAGCTTTTGAACTTGCACGAAAGATGCCACTTGAACCTAACGTTAAAATTTGGGGTTCTCTTTTAGGGGCTTGCAGGATGCATAAAGCCGTTGAACTTGCAGATGACGTGCGTGACCTCCTAGTCAAGTTAGAACCTAAAAATGCTGGAAAACTTTCCGCATTGTCAAATATTTATGCTTCAGCAGGAGACTGGGATAATGTCGCCAACATAAGGTTGATGATGAAGAGCATTGGCAGGCCAAAGCAATCTGGTGCTAGCTTGTTACAATTGAATGATGAATACCGTGAATTCACGGTGATGGATAAATCTCACGTCAAATCAGACAAAATTTATCAGATGGTAGACGGATTAGGTCAGCATCTTAAATTGCTTTCTCCTGTTCCAGCAGGTCTTTGCGATGAATGCTGAGTTCCATGAACTGAGATGGATCATCTTTCATCGGACCAGTTATTATAGATTTGTGCAGTAGATCAACACTTCCTTGTAAATAGTTTTCCCAGATAAGATAACTACTATGTAATGACACAAAGCTGCAATGACGAGTATGATTCCTGCCATCAATCTCTCTCGAAGCCGCAATGATTGTGAAATTTGCCGTATGTCCTTCTCTCCTACCACATTGTCCTGGCCAAATCAAGATAATACTAAAGAACACTTTTCGTGTTCAAATGTTTGTGCATATACATAACTCACTGAAACATACGTTTTTAGCGAATGATGAGTTGAAAACAAGCACTGTTATGTAGTCCTGTTTTGGTGAAGCTATACTTCCATTGAGATTTAACCTTTTCGATCCAATTTGTATCATATAAAGCACTAGGTGGGAATACACTGGGTATGTTGTCGTTGTATCATATAAAGAAGCTTTTGAACTTTACACCCCTGTAGTTGGATTTCTCCATTATTTTCGGAAAAATGTCTTTTTAAGTTATTTAGTCCTCAACTTCTTAATAGTTGATCTGTTGGCCGTCTTCTCCATGTGCTAGATGTGCAATGCCGGGGGAGAATGTACGGTGATGAAAGGGATAAAATTTCTGTTGAAGCAGAGATAATTTTGGTCCAAAAGCTGTGACAATTATGGTTCAGAAATGAAACGCGATATGCTTTTCTCCTCATCCTCGGTCCAAATTGCAGTATTAATCCTTCGTTTAACTAATCTCTCATGGAAACAGTGCTACATTTCTATCTGTGATTAGCTCCTGGCTAAAATAGGCTTTAGAATTGAGCCTACAAAAAATGAAGATTGGAGGAGCTTTTCTGTGAGCAGACTCCCCAGTCAATGTGAGGAGAAGATTTTTTGGGGCTTACTTATGGGCCTAAAATTGAAGGCCGATTTCCCTTTTTAGGTCCGCCATAGAGATTTGGTCCATAATTTTAAAGTTTAAACACGTACAAGTATAGCGCCCTTGAAAATTGTCCTTCCGTACAGAATCGGAACTAATGTCTGGTCATGCATCACACAATCATACAGATAAAATATTAGAATGTTGTCTTGCACTTGCGATAACCTATAATAAGTAATATTTTATACAGCGATCTAACGTTTTCCTTAAACTTTCAATTCGCTGTTGCTCAGAAGGGATATTTAAGTCGTGAGTTACAAAGCGCGAATCATAAAAAGACCAATTATTATCCGCGAAAATTCAACAAAAAGCAAGAACTTAAGCACAATTATGTACTCCTCTCTGGACCTGTTCATCGATTATGGTTTCGAACCTATTTATTGAAGAAAAAGCAAAATATCTTGTCTTACCTTTTTCCCTTTAGAAGATTACTACTTCCTCCGTCTCAAAATAGTTCGTCCTTTCTAGCTTAGCACTCCTCTTAAGAAAATATTTATTTTTACCAAATTTGCCTTATTGATTATGCTTTGTAAATATAAACTTGAGTAAATGCATTTTGTTTAGTCATTTAATGTCGAGGGTCGTATTGAAAGAACATAATAAAATCCTCTTAATTTCATCAAAGGAACAACTAAATTAAAACAAATATTTTTAGAAAGAGAGCCAACTAAAACGAAACGGAGGTAGTATAATGAAATGGAAATTAAAGTGTTAGGAGAAAGCAAGAGTGTGTAAAGAGGCAGTCCCGTGCATTAAAGTTCCCGCTATATGCGTGGTCGGAGGAAGGATCGGACTACAAGAGTTATTTGATCAAATAGGAGCGTCCAGTTCCTATAGAACTCATCACTAAAATACCCCTAGAGGGGGATAAGGCTAAGCGGAGCGAAAAGTTGTATGATAGCCTGCTTCCTCGACTCGAACTCATAACCTTCTGATCACATGACAATAACTTTATTGATTGAGCAAGGTGGTGGGTGGGTGTAGGAGCATGTTACTCATTGATTGCTCAAAAGTGAATACGAATTTATTTTGAAAGAGTTAAAATCACTCTTATCAATTGGTTGGTTCATTATTCATTCTTAGGTTTCTACAGTTAGTTGGCCTATCGCACTCTGAAAATGACTTCACCAATCTTTTCCCCTTTAAGCCTTACAAAACAAATTTCGAATATCACTAACCATTTTCTGTCTTTTTCTTTTTCTTCTTTCTTGAAAGTTAGTAGCACCAAATTCAGATCCTCACAATCAATCCAACTTGTACTTCTTTCGTTTTATTTTACATTATCCTATTTAATCTGATATCAAATTTTAAAAGAATTTGAATTTTGTGATCTTAAGCGTGTCATTATATTTTAGCATAAAGGGGAAGATTGGGATTTTCCTATGTCAATTTGGAAATTAAATGACAGTTGGCCATGTATATTATTATAGTATAGTATAAATTCCCCTAACAACTATTATCAATGACAGGACCTTAATTTGTCATTAGCAGATATTTTTCTTTCTTTCTTTGGGGATAAATTTGGAAGAGGATTGTGATATTTGGCAATTAATTATTGATTACTACTTTCATTCATGTGCAATTGTTACAAAAAGACTTGATTTGGCATAAATGTTGGAATTTTCTATTTGGCAAAGCAGAATAATATGTCAACAAACAAACAAACAAACAAACATGGATCATGTTAACATAGAGACAAATGGATGAGGTTTCGAAAAGTTTGGCTCACATTTCACTTGTTTTATCTGTTGGATTTGAATTATATATGTAAACAATTGATGGGATATCTATATGAGAGCTTAGTTGAATTATGGAGAAAAAAACAATGCACTTCAATCATATTCCTTGTAAGGCCCTTCGGCTGAAAGACATTTGAATTAAATGAATTCAACATTATAAGATTATGGATATCATAATCGATCACATTAATTAAAGAAAAATATATTACTTTGTGTTAGTGTGACTTCAAGCACATGAAATACGTCTAAATGGGAATAGGCTCAGATTATTTTTAATAGATTACAACGATTCCTTCCATCAAGTTTGTTTTTTCTTTTAAAGAAAAAGATTATATATTTCGATTCCCATACAAATCATCTACCTATAAAAAAATTCTCACTAAGCAACAGAAACATAAATTAGTCATGTTCATAAAGTACTTCGTTTTCACTTACCAAGTGGCTTATAATTACTTTTTTCAAGACAATAGTTTTCATTAGGAAAAATAATCTTGATATGTGATTATTAAAATTTGAAACACAAAGCAAAGCTTTTCTAAAAGAATAGTTTGACTAATTATCAAACGTATTAACAATTTAGTGTATCAGTTCGCTACGTATTTGTTCGCTTTATATATATATTTTCTATGTATAAGAGGAAACAGATACAACATAAATTAATACATCTTCGATGTATTTCCTATTTATAAGAATAAACAGATACAAAATGAATTAATACATCTTCAAGTAAATAGAATAAATTCAAATTCTCGCTATGTGTTATAAAATATAAAGTAAGAATAACAAGAATAAATAGAGAGAGAAGAGAGGAAGTTTCTTTATTTCTCTTGAGGGATAAGAGATCATAAGATTATTGAAAATACAATGAACAAATCCTGATAGATATCAACTAGATCTTGATATATCTTATTTAGATCTTGATATACATTCACTATAATGTAAATACATTTATAACACCCCCCTTGAATGTCTATATAGATAATGTGCCTCGTTAAAACATTAATAGAAAAAACCCAGTGAGAAAAAAATTTAGTGAAGGAAAAAGAGTACACATCTCTAACAATACGCATAAAGGCTGCTTAATTAAAAACCTTACAAGGAAAATCCAGTGGGACAAAACCTCGTAAGGGAAAAAGAGTACAACGCGTATCAACTCCCCCTAATGAGAACATCCTTAAACTTTTGCATCCCAATCTTGTGCAACATCTTCTTGAAAGTTGCAATTGGAGAAGGTTTGGTGAATAAATCATCCACATTGTTACTTGAACGAATATGTTGCACGTTAATAGCACCATTCTTTTGTAGCTCACGTATGTAGAAAAGCTTTGACAGAATGTGCTTCGTTCTATCTCCTTTTATTAATCCTCCCTTAAGATGTGTTATGTATGCTGCATTATCTCTGTATAAAATTGTGGGTGAATTGTCATATTTCACACCACATTTTTCTCAAATGAGATTTATCATGGACCTCAATCATACACATTCTCGGCTTGCTTCATGAATAACTATTATCTCAGCATGATTCGATGAAGTGGCTATGATAGACTGCTTGGTATATCTCCAAGATATGACAATACCACCACATATGAACACATAGTTTGTTTGAGACCGAGCTTTATGCTGGTCAGATAAGTACCCAACATCAGCATGACCAATAAGATCGGGACTGCAATCTTTAGAATAAAATAAACTCATGTGTTTTATCCCATTCTGATGTCTCCTAGTAGGAGCAGAAATATACCTTGTTAACAAATTGACTGGAAAGGCTATATCGGGCTTTGTAGTATTTGCAAGATACATGAGTGCACCACTTGCACTAAGATATGGTACTTCATAACCAATCTAATTCAATATATTTCTCATTTCAACAAATAATCTATTGCTTTGAAAACTCTCCAAGAGTTTCGATAATTTTCAAGCTATAAACTTATACAATATAAGGATTGTCAATAGGTTTCCCAGAAACTTTTATATTTTGAATCCTTAAAAAAGTTTTCATAAAAATTTTGTCAAGTGATAATATTCAACATTTCATGTGTGACATCTTCAAGTGTTTGGACTGCAAATCAAATAAGTTTTATGCTTACCAACATGCATCCTTTCATGTCACTTGATAAATATTTCTATGTCAGCATGCTTAAATAAACGTAGAATTTAGATCCTCATAATTTTTTACAATATTGCGTCAATATTGTATCAAAGATATCGTCGATGATTTCTCATTTTGTATCGGTTCACAATGCGACATAACATTTCGAGATCTCATTACTTATTTATTTTCAGGTACCTGAACCTCTCATAAGGTTTCATGAAGTGTTATGTCGTAGGCTCTTTAAGAGCACATTGCCTTCTTATTATGATTATTTGCTCCTTATTTTTCAACGATTATTTCATTTGGAACCGATTAGTCTAGCACGCTTCATGCGTGTAGAGAATTTGTCCTTTAGGGACACAAAATAGGAGCACTTTCAGCTTAAATATGAGATGCTTTCGACGTTTGACTTGAATTATCTTTTGAATGAGGATCCGATGATAATTCCTAACATATTTTTTTAGCTGCTTGTAATCTCCCCCTTATGTTAGGAAAACTAACATACATCTCTTTATTCTTTGAGGAATCAATCTTTGTGCATCATGGTATATTCATTAATCATATACCGCACATTAACTATTAGATGGACAACGTGTGATTCCTGACTTAGAACCAACTTTGAGGGGAAATTAATCATAATTTATTAGTTTGATGCATACAAGTACTTTTGTATATAATATTTCAAACCAACACATGAAACTTTTGTTCTCAATAGTTTAACTATTTATTGAAGGCATTCGATGCTAAACCATGATCATCAAGATGAATTGTCTTGATTGCACAATCTGAAAGTTATGGTCTTAACTCAATTTTATTGAGCAAGCAACTTTATGAATGTCAAACTGCAGGTTGACAATAAATGCACATGCGGTCATCTTATATTGATGCATCTTAATAGATCACATGACTGGTGAACGTGCCCATATTCACCTTTTATACTTTTCAGATTTTAAGGGATCCAATCCCAATATTAGTTGGTCCAACCAACTTATTATGAGAACAAGCAACATTACAAGTAATGAAGAATTTTTTAGTTCTTCAATGTATGTTACATACTCAATATGCACATCTTTGGGATGTTGCAATCGTTCATATCAATTTATGAACTTTTATACTAGTAAACTCCAAGTTTACCATGACATGTACCTTTTTTCTTTAGTAAATTTCAGATTTACTATTACATGAATAAATTTTCGAATTTACTATTTTAGAAGTAGATTTCAAAATAACTTTTCTCAGTTATTCAGCCTCTTTCGGAGGTGAGTTGTGATACCATCACAATCAAGTGCACGTTTGCATTAATAAGCTTCTCATTCCGCAGGAATGAACTATAATCGTGTCTTAAGCCTATTATCAAATTATGATAGCTTAGAACCTCTTTCAAGATATTGCTATTTCAGGAGCAGATCGAGCCATACATATGGCGTAGAGAATTTTTCTCTAACATATCTTATGATCATAATATGCGTGTGAAAATATCATCACTTTTTATGATTATTATCATATTGTCCCTCCACGCGTATATTCGTGCATTCAATTATGCGTATATTCGTGCATTCAATCACTTGTCTTCTTTAAGACATATTATGCACTGCTACCACACTCACTTTAAGAATGGAGCAAATTGTCATCTTTCAGATTTATCACATATTGCTACCACATTCGCTTCATGGAATGACGCATATTCAATGAGTTAGATTTCACGACTTTTCACCACATACTCATTATTTTGCCTTAACCATTATAATATCATCAATATGATGCATTGAGATTCATACTCAATGTCTTATCCATTTAAATGCATCTTAGACATAATCCGATGGGACTTGAACCCAATCATAATGCATCAGAACTCTAATCCAATGTCTTACTCTTTTGGTACGATGAAACTCAAATCCATCATCTTACCTCAATCAATAATATAATAGCCAAATATATATTCAAAAAATTAATTATACAATAATGTAAAATATATAAGCTTTTAGCAAGTTTGTCCAAATAACTTCTTATGGTTACCAAATTAATTGTTGTTAAAAATATGAAATATTATTTACAACCTGATTGTTAAAGTATAAAATCAATTTAAAAATTACTTAAAACAATAACAACAATGACCGTATGTAATTCTGGGTCATTCTTATCATTAGTATGTTACTTCAATAGTCATAAATTTCGTGTTTCAATATTATACTTACTTGGGAATGGTCTGACCATTATTATCATCCTTTGGCCTCAAGGTTTTCTGCGAACGACTTGTTGGTTTTCACAAGAAAATAATTTTACTAAATTGGTTAGAGACTCGTGTTGATAACGTGTTATAAAATATAAAGTAAGAATAACAAAAATAAATAGAAAGAGAAGATAGGAGGTTTCTTTATTTCTCTTGAGGGATAAGAGATCATAAGATTCTTGAAAATACAATGAACAAAATCCCTCTATTTATAGGGAAAATACTCCTAGTTTCTGACTAAAAGACAGATATTTCAAATCTGGATAGATATCAACTAGATCTTATTAGATCTTGATAGATATTCACTATAATGTAAATACATTTATAACACTCCCCTTGAATGTCTAGATAGATAATGTGCACTTTTAATGTTGTTTGTTCTCATGATAAGTTGGTTGGACCAACTAATATTGGGATTGGATCCCTTAAATCTGAAAATATAAAAGGTGAATATGGGTCCGTTCACCTGTCATGTGGTCATTAAGATGCATGATGCATCGATATAAGATGATCACTTATACGTTTATCGTCAACCTGTAGTTTGACATTCATAAAGTTGTTTGCTCAATAAAATTGAGTTAAGAACATAATTTTCAGATTGTGTAATCATGACAATTCATCTTGATGATGATGGTTTGGAATTGAATGCCTTCGATAAATAGCTAAACTATTACTAATGAGAACAAAGCTTCATGTGTTGTTCTGAAATATGATATGTTGCATACAATAACACTTGTATGCATTAGACCAATAAATTATGACTATTTCTTCCCTCTCAATTGGTTCAAGGTCAGGAACCAACAATTCCATCTAATAATTTTGATGTGCGGTATACAATTAATGAATATACCATGATGTGCAAAGATGAATTACTCAAAGAAGATGGAGGGTGTATGTTAGTTTTTTCTAACATAAGGGGGAGATTATAAGCGGCTATGAAATATGTTAGGAATTATCAGCAGATCCTCATTCAAAAGATAATTCAAGTTAAATGTCGAAAGCATCTCATATTTAAGCTGCAAGTGCTCCTATTTTGTGTTTATAAAGGACAAATTCTATGCATGGATGAAGCGTGGTAGATCAATCGGTTCCAAATAAAATAATCCTTGAAAAGGATAAGGAGCAAAAAATCATTATAAAAAGACAATGTGCTCTTGAAGAGTCAACGGCATAACACTTCATGAAACCTTATGAAAGGTTCAGGTACCTAAAAATAATGAAGTGATGAGATCTCAAAATGTTATGTCACATTGTGAACCAATACAAAATGATATATCATTGATGATATCTTTGATACAATATTGACACAATATTGTGAGAGATTACGAGGATCTGAATCCTACGTTTATTTAAGCAAACTGACGTAGAAATATTTATCAAGTGACCTGAAAGGATGCATTTTGGTAAGCGTAAAACTTATTTAATTTGCATTCCAGACACTTGAAAATGTCACACTTGACATGTTGGATATTGTCACTTGACAATAATCTATATGAAAATTCCTAAAGGATTCAAAATGTTTGAAGCATATAAAGTTTCTGGGAAACTTGTTTATTATCCTTATAAGGGATAAATTGATGGTTTGAAAATCATTGAAACTCTTGGAGAGTTTTCAAAAGCAATAAGATTATTTGCTGAAATGCGAAACATATCATATTGGATTGGTCCTGAAGTACCATATCTTAGTCCAATTGGTGTACTAATGTATCTTGCAAATACTATAAGACCTGATATAGCCTTTTCAGTTAATTTGTTAACAATATATAGTTCTGCTCCTATTAGGAGACATCAAAATAAGATCAAACGCATGATCTTATTTTATTTTAAAGCTTGCAGTCTCGATCTTGTTGGCTATGCTGATGCTCGGTACTTATCTGACCTGCATAAATTTCGATCTCAAACAGGCTATGTGTTTATATGTGGGGGTACTACCATATCTTGGAGATATACAAAGCAGTCTATCTAGTCACCTCATCGAACCATGCCTAGATAATAACTATTCATGTAACAAACCGAGAATGTATATGATTGAGGTTCATGATACATCACATTCGAGAATGATGTAATTTGAAATGTGACAATGTGCCCACAATTTTATATGGAGATAATGCAACATACATAACACATCTTAAAGGGGATTCATAAAAGGAGATAGAACGAAGCACACTTCATCAAAGTTTTTCTACATACATGAGCTACAAAAGAATGGTGATATTAACGTGCAATAAATTCATTCAAGTGGCAATGTGGCTGAATTATTCACCAAGTCTCCTCCAACTGCAACTTTCAAGAAGATGATGCACAAGATCGGGATGCAAAGGCGATGTTCTCATCAGAGGGAACAAATACGCGTTGTACTCTTTTTTCCTTTCAAGGTTTTGTACCACTGAGTTTTACTTGTAAGGTTTTTAATGAGGCAACCGAAATGCGTATTATTAGAGATGTGTACTTTTTTTCCTTCACTGGATTTTTTTCCTGCCGAATTTTTTCTAGTAAGATTTTAACGAGACACATTATTTATCTAGACATTCAAGAGGGGTGTTATAAATGTATTTGCATTACAATGAATGTCTATCAAGATCTAATAAGATCTAACTGATATCTATCAGGATTTGAAGTATCTATCTTTTAGTCAGAAACTAGGAGTATTTTTCTCGATAAATAGAAGGGTTTTATTCATTGTATTTACAATCTTATGATTTCTCATCCTAAAGAGAAATAAAGAATTACTCTCTCTACTCTTCTTCTTTATTCTTTGTTGTTTTATAACACTATGTATATTAATTTCTTAAACTCTCATTAGTTAGAATAATTAAAAAAAACATATGTTTGCTCTACCAATTAATTTTCTCTTTTTAAAAATCTTTTAAATGTTGAATAATCATAAAAAAAAAAAAAAAAAAAAAAGTAATTTAGTGGAGAGAAACGAAACACACGACGCGTAGGGCCCATATTTGTGCAATACATTCATGAATAGACCAACTTTACTAATTTTCTCAAAATAAAATCTAACATTAACAGCGTGGACTTCTTTTTTATTCTTCCACATGACTCAGTCAAGTTTCTTTGCTTACTTTATTCTCCAACTTATTTATTTTTTATTCTTACTTTTCTTATCTATGCTAATTTAAAATAACACTATGCTGAACTGAAAATGATATATATTCGGACCATAATATTCAATTCTTTAATTGGTAGCTTTATCCATTACACTCCGCATGGGAATTAAAATTTATATATATACATCAAAAAAATAAAATTACTTTGTAATTTTTTATCGAGCATGTCGAAAAGAATACTCTCCTGTCTTCTTAGATCTGCCTTGCTTTCACTACGGGTAAGCGTGAGCGAGATACATTACAACAATATATTTAGTGTATTCTCACAAAGTGAAGTCTGATAAGATTAGAGTGTACGTAGTCCATACCACTACGTAGATAAAGGAGACGAGTTTTTTTCCGATAGATACCCGACTCATGAAAGAAAATAGTATAATAAATAAAAAAATAAACAACAAATGAAATAACACATCGCTAGATAATAAAAGAACTAAGACAAGAGCAAAGTTATATTATAAACTATTTATTCAAGATCACAAACATCATCAGAACCCTACAAACGAGAAACTACAAAACAGATACAAACAAACCATTCCTCCTTGCTATTTTATTGTTGTAATAAATTTGAAACCATTTTTGTTCACTTCCATCTTTTACAAGATTCCCAACTACTTCTTCCAACTAATTTATACCTATGTCAAGTAATAAATAGATAAATTAATATATGCAACAGCAACAATCAAAGTAAACAGATAATCTTCACTTCTTCAGCACTATAATGGTAAAGAGAAGTAGCATATAAATTATTCCAAAAAAATAAAAACAAAAAGTAAGTAGTTTCATACTTCCTTCGTCCCATTTTACTCGTCTCAAATTTTTTAATTTGCTTTCACATTTTACTTATCATTTTTCATTAATTAAGACAAGACAATTTTTTTTTTCTTTTTTACCCTTAGTATTAATTATTTTTTCTCCAAATTAAAATATAAACATTATTTCATAAGGATATTATGATAAAGTAGCCATGTTATTAATTATTTTTTTTAATCAACGTGCAGTATTAAATTGGAACGAGTAAAATGGGACTGAGGAAGTACTTTCAATTGCCAAACAGTCCTTTCCATCTTCACCTAAATATTTGCATATTCTGGGACGGAGATTGAAGTCAAGAGTATGTTCTCCCACGCGCCACACTTGGACATGTAAGCTACGCATATCTTTCTAATCTTTTCGTTTTATTTTGAGATAATACTTATAAAAATATCTAAATTTTGCCCGAATTTTTAGTAGAGTATACTGAACTTTGCGAGGGTCCTATTACCCCCTAGATTTTTTAAAGTGGATTTAATTTTCCCGAAACTGTATATCCATTTTCGATGCTGGTGCGTGTAATACAAGCTCATTTTTACACATGTATTGACGCGTGTAATACGAAATACGTGTCTAAGTAGGCAAATATATATCATTAAAATAAGAAAAAAAGTCTAGGGGTTAATAGATCCCCCCTCCCCCGCAAAATTCAGTATGCTCAACTGAAAATTCGGTCAAAGTTCAGATATAAGTATTATCCCTTTTATTTTTCTTAATTTGACTCAGTCCCATTAAAAATCAACAATGAACTGTATATATAACTAAATTAATGAAATGGTAAAAAAGAAAAAGAATACATAAATATTTCTCTTAATTTCACAAAATAAATAAATAAAATAAAATATTTTTAACAAAGAGACTTAAATAAAATGAAACTAATGAAGTATGGATGATGTCCGACCCTTTGTACTTTCGTGTCAGATAGAACACCATTCATGCGCGTGATTGTTAGTAATTTAGATTTTAGATGCATCTTTATTGATGATAATGAGAATGAGGTCACCTGTTAGGAAACTGTTGAACATTTTAATACCCTTTTCCCATTTTAACTTTCAAACATCATTCCACTTCTCTTTTTTTTCTTTTTTTTTCTTTTTTCCTTTTCCAATTGCATTGTTGATCCATGTGACATAAAGTTATTTTTATTTAAAAATATTTGCCTCAATTGAATTTGAAGTGTATACTTGACACCTAATGAAAAAAAAAAGTCACAAAGATTAGCTAATCGTAATAGCAATAATATATTTAATATAATTTAAATATATACAGACTTTATTCTATCTTTATAGAGGAGATAGACTGTTTTGGATAGATACTCAACTCAAAAAAGCTACATAACTAGTTAAGATGATTTAGGTGAAGGATCAAAACACGCCTAAATTATTCTCATTTTAAGTTATATTGAACTATCACTAATTATTAGTATCAAAAAACACATTACCAATCAATGTATTGCTTTTTCTACCCAAAAATCACCATTTCTTAAATTAATAGTTGAGGTGTGCTTGTTTTAGGTATCATCTAAAAAAATTGAAATGCTTAATGTAAGTTTTTGATCATTAGCACAAATAACTCTTTATGCCATCAAATTATTTAAATGATAGTTATAGTTATAAGTAATTAATCGTTCATAAGCAAGGAAATTAATAACTTGTTGTAAAAATAAAGCAAATTATCTGTTGTTACTGTACATCAAAATATAGTGAGAATAATAAAATAATGATAGTACAAAATTATCTGAAGTAGTAGTTGTCAAGAAAGAAATATAAATTAAATTATGTGGCACCCAACAAGAGAGGAGGGTCACAGAGAATCTAGAAAATGTGCTACAAATACCTATGTCTTTCACTTCCTCAAAAGCCCAGAAAAAAAAATCTGTCAAATATTTTATTCATTTAGATACTTTGTTGTTACTCATATAACTATCAAAAATAGATAGCCAATTGGGTAACGAAATGATTGAAAGGTGAAAAAGAGAGAAAAAAAAAAAAAAACATAGTATGAGAATAACAAAGAGACCACATGTTGACATTTTTGAAGTCGTTGCTTTTTCCAAAGACTTCATTTTTTTCTATGTAGAAAGAGAAAGAGATCTTAATCTTACATGGGATCTCTCTAACATGTAGCTTCTTTTGATTTGATCACAGTGGACCAGCAGAAGGGTACTTTTTTTTTTTTTTTTTTTTTTTTTAAAGTATTATATGGTGTTCTTAACTGAATTCTTGATTTGTGGATGTGATGTTTTTTGTCTTAAGGTTTCTTTAGTGACAACACAAAGGTTGTTGCTTTTTTGGTTTTTGGATTTGTGGAAATTTATTAAAAGGGAATTTCAGCTGAACAAAGAATTCTTAAAAGGATTCTGAGACTCAAAATTTTCAAGTAGTCAAGAGGAGGAATTAGCAGAGTTTTTTGAGGTAATTTACAAGTTTCTCTTTACTTTCTTATATGTTGTTTACTTGTTTTTTAAGTTTTTGTTTCTGTTTTTATTTTTGAGTTTTCATGTTGGATTTGATCTTATTGTTTTGATTACTTGAAAGGAAGAAGAAAGTATGAGAGAATTGGAAAATTGGACCAGAAGATTTTTTACTGATAGATCATACCTTTGGTGGGTAAAATTGAAAATAGGAATTCTTATGGAATTAATTTGTTTGACCAATCCTCAAAGATTGGTCATAGATTGCATTGCCTTCATTTCCAAAAAATTGACTAGAGTTATTTAATTGTTATTTACTGTACTTATTAGGTTACAAAATTATCACTGTAGATAGTTTTACCTTGTAGGCCATCTCAACCTGCAGTTGATAGAATAGCCAGAAATAATAACAGATAATGCACATACTGATACTCCCACTGTTTCAATTGGTTTACTTGATTTTGACTTGACACGGAGTTTCAGATAATGCACAGATTGATACTGATTCTGTTTCAATTTGTTTACTTGATTTTGACTTGATAAATCTTGTGGTCTTAAATTAAAGATACGTAGAATATACTAAAGTGACGTTTAATATTTTTGAACATAATGTTCGAGCCATGATATACTTGCCAAGCAGTCAAATGAAAGCAGGTGCTGATATGTTTCTTTCATCTCCATTCTTAGAGAGCTTTTATAGGCATATCTTACTTTGGAGATGAAACTTTGATCTTGGTAATAATTTCTGTAAATGTTGGACCTCACTGGCAATTTGACAGTGCGAATCGTGCCTGAGGTATTTCTCACTTGGCCTCCTGTATGATTGTATGTCCGCAAACGTTCTTTCTGGCGTGCAAAGAGATAGCAGTTACAAATGAATGCATTGGCTCTCTAATTCTGTATATTTGCACTTGTTCTATTAAAAGAAAACGACTATGCTTGAGGCTCGAAAAGTAACAAAAGAAGTATAATGGAAGCATTTTTCGTGATCTGAAGATATATCAATCGACTAGATTTTCCTTTGTGTTTGATTGTTTTGCTAGCCAAATCATTTTTCCACCCTTGTATGATTGCAGGAATGGGCACTAAAGTACAATGTAAGGCATATTTGCCGGGATTTTGCTCCACGAGTGATCTAAGTAACAATGGAACTAACATCCCATGGCTCCCAAATCATGAAAATAAGTCGAGGAAAAGAAGTCAGTGCACTGATTCAGTTTTGTCCCCGCAACCAATTGACGGATATTTTGAATGTGACAAAGAAAAAATGAGGCGGACAATTTTGAAGCATGAAACGGTTTTTAGGCATCAGGTATGGTGACTTGTAATCGTTTTCTCACTCGAGTTGTTTCATTTCTACGAAGGACTGAATAAAGAGATCGTATTTTTAACATTTTGTGATTTTGATGTGGTTTACCTGTGCAGCTCCAAGAACTTCACCGGATATACAGAAGACAAAGAGACTTAATGAATGAACATCAAAGCAAAGAAATGCGTGACAGTCGAACAAAGATATTACAGTCAAGTCCCTCATTATCTCATTTTCCTTCATTGGATTCTATAGCTGGCCAGCTATCAATTAAAGGTGCTTCTAAGAACCAATCGTCCTTTGATTTTATAGAGACCGATGGCAGGTGCATTAATTTCTCCCCCCATGTCACAAAAAGTTCAAAAGAATGTGAATCTCACCAGCCTGGTAGCAGTAGAGAAATGTTCGGCTCTAGATATGTAGTTAATGAGTGCACGAATAACAAAGAAGAACACTCTACTACGAAACAATGGGAATCACCGGGCGTTCGAGGGAACCCTGCTGAGAGAATTTATCAGATCCCCCAAAGTAGAGATGCAAAGGCACCTATCGCCAGTGCTTTAGAATTCCGTTCTGATGCTGATTTCGACAGAGCTAAATCCTCAAAAAGGACTGATGAACTGGCTGACTTAAATAAACCTCTACCACTTGAAGAAGATTCTCCTTTGGTGCCGGATATGAATATAAGCAGCGTTGCTTTCCTTGAGGGTGACAGCTATGACGGGGCGAAGTTCTCTGCAACGCCACTCAAGGAAAGGATTGGTGGAATTTGCCTCAACCACCGGCCTTGCAGGAATGGAGAAGAGCAGTTAATGTTTAAGTTAAATGCTGGTAAGATTGTTTTCTTGATGTAAACCCGTCTTTTCACCTTTCAACTGTGTTAGTAGACAATAACTTTTCATATGTTTCATTTGAAAGGAGGATAAACCGCTAAAGAAGAATTTTTAGCTAGTATCTGATGATACTTCCAAAGTAACTTTCTGGACAAATAGTGGATTTTCATAGGCTGTGTCCTATCTATATAGGGATATAAAGGAAAGACTTACTATGTGTCTGCTACCTTTCCGGTCTACAAATTTAATTCTTGTTGAGACTTTTTCTTGCTGAGCTATTTGTTCAATGAGTTGCAGTATGAATGTTTAGATGAACTAAAAAAAGTAGGAGCAGAAAGGGATACCGGCATAGTCACAGAAAGACCTCTTGTTGTGTGACACCTCTTTATTTGATTTATTGCATTCGTATTTTATATTAATATCTTGCTACTACTTTCTGTTTTGATTTCGATCTTCTTGTTACAGAGCAAAAGCAACCAGATAACAGATCTTCTGGAAGACTTGAAACAGCCGAAAATTTACCTAAAGCCTTTCAGTCATCACAAGGTCATGAGGCTTTGAAGCACACTCTCTTTAAGGACATCAAGAATGAACACCAGAAGAAAAGGACTATCTTTGGGGTTGAAATTCATGAAGAAAATCAAATACAATCTGCTAGCTTTTCCATCATGCAAACTTCCACTCATAAGTCTAAACCACTTTCTCAGAGTTATACTGAACTTCTGCGAGACCTTGAGGCTAATCGAGGCAATATGCATATGGGAAGTGATGTCAGATCACATTCAAGTTCAAAGAATGTGCTTCCATACCAAAATGTTCTTTGTAAAAGATCTCAGCTAAATGCTAAACAAGATTGGACAAAAACTTGCGATCGTGTGAATGACATGGATTGTAATTCTGCTGGATTAAAGAATGCCAGAGAAACTACCTGTGTTTCTCAAACTGATGCGGCTGGAAAAACGCATGTATCTGGAGATTGTCAAAGGAAGCAGGAAAACTCCAGGGAGACACTGCCTTGGTTAAGGGTGAAATCACAGGAAAGTGTAGAGCAGACTAAAGGGACGGAAAGTTGTTATCACTTAAATCTGGACTCCTTGCAGAATTATTCTCAGCAGTTTTTCAGAAGAGAAGATACATCAGTCAGCTCCTCCCAATTTATATATCCGAGACGGGAAACCATGTCATCGAGATCCACCAATGATTCTGAGTGCCAGAAGACTGAAGTTACGGACAACACTAAAATTAGGACAATTTTCGGTGTTCCAATTTTCAGTCCCTCTAAGGACTCGCATGCAGCACATGCTCTCTCAAAGGCCACTTTTCCAGATGTTGACTCTGTTACTGCCGCAAACATTTCTGGATATGAGACTCTTTCTAGAAAGCAGGTGGAAGCTAAGGATTTTGTTCAAGAAAAAGGACTAAATGGTCATGTTTCTGGTTTAAGGTATCAGATTGATTTGAACTTGTCTTTTGATGAAGAAGAGGCACCATCAGCACCTCCTCTTCTTCAGGCTGTGGTGAGGATTGCAACCACTGAGATAGATTTAGAGGCTCCCGCAGTTCTTGAATCCGAAGAAGAATGTGTGAATTCTAAACATACATTAGAAGAATCTAATAAATCGAATGAAGAAGTCATGAGGATTGCTGCAGAGTCTATAATTTCCATCTCAATGTCTGGTGTAAACAGAGAAATGAATCATGTGTTGCAAACTGAACCTAGTGACAGCCTCAACTGGTTTGCTGAGTTTGTCTCCTCTCACAGTAGTGACCAAGAAAGCATTGCTAGAAAAATCAACTCAGGTACAATGTCCGAGTTTGATGAGGAATCCATTCCCGATTGCTTTGATTACTTTGAGTTCATGACACTCACGCTGGAAGATATGAAGGAAGAAGAGTATTCCTACAAAATGCCAACAATGGAGAGCCATAAAGACGAAGAAACGGTGGCCACTACCTTACCAAAAGGGCCTCGAAGGGGGCAAGCAAGAAGGGGCAGGCAACAGAGAGATTTCCAGAGGGATGTTCTTCCTGGTATTATTTCCTTGTCGAGGTATGAGGTGAAGAAGGATATTCTGGCCTTTGAAGAGCTGTTTAAAGCTAGTGGATCGTCTTGGCAGTTTAGCTTATCACACAGGAAAACCGGCAAGAGTGGCAGGGGAAGGCGGCGATTAGCAATTGCTGATCCCTCTCCAACAATGCTTGCAGATTGCACGCCCCCAGTAATCCAGCCTTGTTCTACTGATTCGGGGCTCGAGGAAAAAAGTCTAACGGGGTGGGGAAAGAGAACGAGGCGCTTGCCAAGGCAGAGATATCTCAACCATAGTCTCCCTCTTCCTCTGAACCAATGTTGATATGTAGGTTAGGCTCACATCACGAGTTTGAACCTTGCTGCAGACAAAATCTTGGTCGGATCTATTATCCATTAAGTTCTGAACCGCGTGATAGCTGGCTCTCAGGGATTTCTCATTTATCAAAAATATGCTGGGTGGAGAAACCTCGGGGTTTAACAGTTTTAAGAGCATGGACAAGCTGGTGTGGAATGAGCACCGAAGTTCTTGCAGCTTCCCTTAAAGGATCTCATGACCATTAGAGCTTATTTTGTACATTTCTGTGTAGTATAAAACATAAATTTCACATTACTCTATTGTAGGAGTGTATTAATAATGCTACTTTATTTCCCCCCTAATAGAGATCAATCTAATTGGAACTGAAATAGTTGCTGCATATTGGAGAGACCTCCTTTCATGCTTTTCTTTTCGTAAAATGCAAGTGTTTGATCTGTCAAATGAGGTTTAGAAGACGAATATCTTATTAATTAGAAACAAGAATAACATATCCATGGCGTCAGTGGAGGATGGTGTGTGCGCAGCCTGCAGCCTTACCCAGTAGAGACTCTTTTTGATAATTTCTCGGCTTAAGTAAAACATATGTAAATGAAATACAATAGTTATGTTTAAAACAATAGAAAAGAGAACAACTACAGCAACAAAAATATAATAACCGAAGCTAAGAAAACAACAAGTAATAATAAGATCTTTTTTAAGAAAAGATAGTAGGAAATTAATAATAAAATTATTGGTAAAGGAAACTCAATATCAATAGGCCTAGGGAAGGGGCAAGCTCCACAACAGGACCGGGGGAAGAAATGCTTATAATTCAGGACCAAATATTCCTTTTTACCATATTTCTCACATGTCGTATTCGTAGTTGTGAAAAAGAATTCAAAAAATGAAAAGAAAAGAAAATATAACAACAATATTAATAACATATGCTGTCCATTACTACTATCTCAGAACTGAAATAGAGGGAATGTTTCCGATTGACCCTAAACAAAAAGAATACAAAAATGAGAAAAAAATTAGGTCCTACCGGGAGTCGAACCCAGGTCGCTGGATTCAAAGTCCAGAGTGCTAACCACTACACCATAGAACCGCATTTGTTTGTGTGCAAGACATTCTAAATAATAATAAAGCTTTCGGGTATACAGGAGAGAGAATCACGGAATCTCGCAGTTACGACACACTTTGAATTAAAATGGACAGACTACTCAATTAGGTGGGCTTCAAGTTTAAAAAAAGTAAAAATAACTTCCTTAATTACTTTACTCTCTCCCGATTCATATACGTAACAAGATCAACATATACATAAAAATCTTTATATATGACTAGGCCGACATATACATAACAAGGCCGATTTATATACATAATAGAGCCGACATATACATAGAAAGTTATGTATATGTATTTTTATAGAAAAATGAGATTTTTGTAATATGTTTGGAGAGATAAATTTTTTTGTAATAAGTGAAACATAAATTATGGGTATAAGTAATTTTTAGTTTAAAAATTAGGTGGAAGGGACAATTTTTTTCCAGTTTTTTTTTTTAAAATTATTTTCGCTCCAATTAAAAAGTATAGAAATTGTCTCAATAACTATCAAAGTTGTTTAAGTTGTTCAAACTAATGCAGTTGTCGAACAACTTTTTCAATTATTTCAGCGATTTTTTTTTTTTAATTTAATAATATTATGGTCCCACTTATCTTTTTTTAATGAAAGACTTGGGCAAATTAATTAAGGGTGACAAAAAAAATTCAAAACTAAAAAAGAGTGACACAAGTCTTAAATATTGAATAGAGGTGACAATTTTAAGATTAGTGTTAATGACACTAATTTTAAAACCCTCAAGTTTTATTATTTATACGAAGATCTCTACCCCATATTTACACAAAGATCCCTACACCATCACCACCACTCCTTCTCCACACCCTTTTTGTTGCCGCCCGCCGTCGTCACCTTCTCTTCTTTCACTATCACTATCACTACCATTGTCACATCTTTAAGATTCACCATTGTTTCCTCTCTCTACATAACTATCGCCTATTTTTCTTATTTTTTCTCTACCACCGTATCAACACCACAACAAATGTCATCTTCTCATTTGGCGTCGCCATCAGCACAACCATCTCAATTTTTATCATAAATATCACTTTTTCGTGGGCTCCTCCTCTAATTAGATTTTTTTCCAGAAATTAAGTAAGTATCAAAATTGCTGCAGAAATAGTCGAAGTTGCTGCAACAACTTCGATAATAGCAACAACAACCTCAATAATTATTGTAACACAACAACTAATAGTAGTTGTTGCAACAATTACCGTAGTTGCTGAATTTGCTAAATTATTTCTTCATTTATTTTTAAAAGAAATCAAAAAAAAATCTTTTCAAACTTTTCAATTTTAAAAAAAAAACCATGAAAATTAAAAAAGGAAGAACGGAATGAAAAGAGAAAGAAAAAGAAGAAGAGAAGATGAAAGAAGAGAAAAATCTAGAGAGAGAACAAAATAAGAAGAAGAAGAAAATGGGGAGAAAAAAAAAAGATTGAAAGATAAGAAAATGGGGAAACTCTAAAATTTGAAATTTAAAGTTGAAGAACTTTTTAAAATTTTTAAAAGTTGTTAAAAATTATACTTTACATCCCAATTAATTGAATCACAATTTAAATAAAGCTTTGACCTTAACTGGTCAAAGTTGTCACCATTTTTTAAGTTTTGACTTTAGTTGGTCAAAGTTATCATCATTTTTAATTTGAAGACTTTTTTATCACCTCACACTTAATTTTCTTGAAAGACTTGGAGGTCTTTCAACTCGTTTTTTTCATTTCTAGTTCCCTTGTTCTCTTCACCTTCAAAGGCCAACTCTCTGATCAACACTACTGTTCCCTTCCATTAACCAAATCGATGAGCAAATCCAACAAAAATGTCTCAGAACCTCAATCCGAATACAACATACGACGGGATAAGCTTAGGCGCTTCAGGTTTTACTGGAAAATACGTTATTAGAGAAGCTCTCAAATTCCTCAACGTTCCATCTTCCCCATTAAAAAACTTAGCCATAGTTGGCCGTAACGCCTCCAAACTTTTCCAGGCTCTACAATGGGCCTTCGGCCCGAACAATGCGCCACCCGAAATTCCCATCCTCACTGTCGACATCAGTGATCCATCTTCACTTCGTCACCTCACTTCCCAGACTAAGATCATTCTCAACTGTGTCGTCCCATTTCGTCTTTATGGTGAGCCCGTTGTTGAAGAATGTGTTGATTCGGACTGCAATTACTTGGATATATGTGGAGAGTCTGCGTTTATGGAGAGGATAGAAGTGAAGTTCCATGATAAGGCTGTGGAAAATGGGTCGTTGGTTGTTTCGGCTTGTGGGTTTGATTCTGTTCCTGCTGAATTGGGGTTGATGTTCAATTCTAGACAGTGGATGTTGATACCAGACAAACAACGGAACACTAAAATCAGTCCAAAAATAGTCCACAAATTAGAAGAAATCCATGAGCCCTTTTGGAACTAGTTTCGGCCAACAACAAAAACACAAAAATACAAGATATAATGGTGTATTTATACACCAAAACAGAAACAATATGTGAAGAACAAGATGAACACAAAGGCACAAGATTCGGAGTTAACAATAACAACAAGAACACAAGGTTACAACACAAACACCAAACACAATTACAAGAAAAGTAAAAGGATAGATAGATAGATCACATGAAGGTATAATCTTAAGAACCCAAGAATGGACAATCTTGGACTCTTAACACTACACACAACAATAAACCGATCTCTTACAATGATACAAGTTCGGATTCTACCTCCCAAGCATCAATGTTTCCAAGCAAAGCAAACAACAAAAGATAATCCACTTTTTTGATGTACCTAGTTACAATTTCGGGTTTGGGTGCCTCAAAGGAGAGAACTTGATGTTCCTTGTGTCTTACAAGACTTATAACAAACAAAATCTGCCAATGAAACCCTAGAAATGTTTCTTATATATTATAATAGAATTAGAAGTTAAAATGACCAAAAGGGCCCTTCAAGAATGGGTCTCCCCTCTAGTGTATGTAGCGGGCTGCTTTGATGTGTATTTGGGCCCTTAATTACACTGCTCTTGCACACACACTTGGACAACTTCAATACACACCCACATGAGTCCTTCTACGTGATCACACTCGTATCATCCTCTCCATCTTGAGAGAAATTTACCCACAAATTCACGGTTTTACCTCGTTCAATTGGCCACTTCATAAGCGATCACTCAAAACAGTCCGCAAAACATGAAGAACCCTAGAGTTCAATAAAACTTGGCACGTATAAAAAACGACTCCAAAAATAGTCCACCAACAAGATGGACCCGAGAGCAACACAAACAAAATTCGAGGCTAACATCTTCATTTTGAACCTCGATTTCCTCTTCATCTTGAGTTTTGGCTTTAATCTTATACGACTCAAGTCTCCCTCCATCATATAAGCATTATCGTAGACTCTATATCCTTCATGTCCCTCTCTACCATGTTTCTCTTCTTGGATGTGTAGGCTTTGGTAAATCAGAGTTTCGATTGAGAGGATTGATTTGGTAAAGTGGACTGTTTTGGTAATGTGGAGCTTCGGTTGTGGAGCTTGGATGGGAGAAAATTGGCTTACAAGTCCTTCTTGTTAGACTTGATCAACTAGCGGGGGAAGGGGTCTACCTTGTTCTCAGTTTTATGGGTAATTTGTAGCTTGACTTATGGCATTTTGTGGTAAACTTGGAGGATTGGCTTTTGTAGGTAAAGTTTCGGGAGTAAAAACACGAGAGTTCCTTCGTCTCTCCATTCGATCCAACCTCTCACTCATAGTTACCATATCTGAGTGAATGTTTTCAAGACCCACGTTTTCCCTAGCAAGGTCTCGGGACAAAGCATCAAGGAGGGCCAAAATTGTTTCTATTAGGGCCAAAAGTTACCTACAAAACAACAAATAAGTTAGTTGTACAAGAATGGTCCTCACACCCTCTCTCTATTGTTTTGTCTCTCAGATCTTTCACACTTTGATCTCACAAGTGTCATAACCTCGCTTGTACTCCATGAGGCATTGAGAGGTGGACCAAGTATCACAACGAGTCAAAAGAATAAGACACACAAAGGAACGTATACACGAAGAACGATTTCAAAACTAACTTACAATCTAGTACTAGCTTGTAAGTTAGTAATGAAATCAACAAACGAAACTAAAGAAACAATAAAATGAAATTAAGAAATCTAAAATTTGAGCCAAAAGTGTTACGTGAACAGTAAAAATGATGATGTGGCAGTCACGTATTGGTTGCGGTTTCTCAATTTTATATTTCAATTTCAAGTCTTGATCCCATTGTAATTTGGAATTGGTTAGGGAGGGAAATAAAAGTCTTTGGAGCTCTTTTTCAATTCAAGTTTCAAGACTTTGACTTTCTTGTACTCCTCTTTAAAACATGGACCCTTGTATCATGGAAAGTTGTTGGAAAAGGGTTGATAAAGTCTTTGGTGGTTGGGGGTCTTTCAAGACTAACAATTCTTCACCTTTTTCCTTCAACTTATAAGATCAACAACCGCATTCTCTTCAACAACATATAGAGATGGTGAAGAACACCAAGCACACAAACTTTGAGTCTTGAAGTTCTAAGGTTCAAGTTGGAGCTTCCAAAAAAAACACCACCACCTTTTCAAGCTTAAAATCCACAACATAACTCCCACAATACACGTTCAAAACTTGAACCAACAACAACAATCCCAACAACAATCAGCCACACTTTGGATTCACAACAACAACATCAATTTTTAAAGCTCAAACTTAGATTTAGACTCCTTTAGTGTTAGGGATGAAGAAGCTAACACTACAAACAATATAACACACAAAAAGGACTCTTAGATCTAAGTTTACAAGTCACAAATCTCGGTCAAGACACAACAACACAGAATTTTCGGCCAAGAATACACAAGTGGACAGATTGCTATTTTCTGGAAATTTCAGTTTTTTTTTGTTTTTTTTTTATTTTCAACTAAGAGAGCCCAAGATTGGTAGTGTGAGAACACGATCAGCCTTCTCTCTGATACCAAATGATACCAGACAAACAACGGAACACCAAAATCAGTCCAAAAATAGTCCACAAATTAGAATAAATCCATGAGCCCTTTTAGAACTAGTTTCAGCCAACAACAAAAACACAAAAATACAAGATATAATGGTGTATTTATACACCAAAATAGAAACAATATGTGAAGAACAAGATGAACACAAAGGCACAAGAGTCGGAGTTAATAACAACAACAACAACAACACAAGGTTACAACTCAAACACCAAACACAATTACAAGAAAAGTAAAAGGATAGATAGATAGACCACATAAAGGTATAATCTTAAGAACTCAAGAATGGACAATCTTGGACCCTTAACACTACAAACAATAATAAACCGATCTCTTACAATGATACAAGTTCGGATTCCACCTCCCAAGCATCAATGTTTCCAAGCAAAGCAAACAACAAAAGAGAATACACTCTTTTGATGTACCTAGTTACAATTTCGGGTTTCGGTGCCTCAAAGGAGAGAACTTGATGTTTCTTGTGTCTTACAAGACTTACAACATACAAAATCTGCCAATGAAACCCTAGAAATGTTTCTTATATATTACAATAGAATTAGAAGTTAAAATGACCAAAAGGGCCCTTCAAGAATGGGTCTCCCCTCTAGTGTATGTAGCTGGTTATTTTGGTATGTATTTGGGCCCTTAATTACACTTCTCTTGCACACACACTTGGACAACTTCAATACACACCCACATGAGTCCATCTACGTGATCACACACGTATCAGATGTCCCTGGTTGTTCCTAATTCGGTTGAGGTTTACCTTTGTTTAGAATCGGATAAAAGAATTATTATAAACTTTACGTCGTATGAATCAGCTGTGCTAGGTGTGGCTAGTATTGATAAATTACAGGAGCTAAGGCAGAATAGACCGAATAGGCCTCGTCCTTGGTAAGATCTTGTTGCATTTTGTTTCATTTGGTAGGTAATTTCATCTTGATACTGATGAATGATGATGTTGGATTGAATTGGATATGAGCAGTTAACCCCAAAACTTATTGGATGTAGATGCAAATGCAATAGACAAAGACTATTAGAAGCTTCTTTGAAAGCCATTAGACAACTCATATAGGTAAGGACAACAAGTATTAATTGACCCCTCCCATGTGTGCAACCCGATTTTGAGGTTATCTGAACTTCAGCTGGGATTATGAGTTGGAGAATGAACTTGTCAAATGTTGATTGTGCCACTGTGGTACCATGCTAGAGAATATGAGTACCCAACACCAAATCTCAAGGCAATGTGTGGAGTAGCCTGTGATCCTGTGAACCCCTTGAAAGCCTTACACGCGTTGCACCCAAAAATATGGTAGTCGATGTAGTAGGTTGAGATTCATGAGGTCTCAGTTTGAATTCCAGCGGAGACAAAAACACTAGGTAATTTCTGTTTATCTGTCCAAACTTTGGTGGACAGAGTTACCCATCGCAAGCTCACCTAGACACCATAGTTACCAACAAAAAAAAGCCTTGCATGACTCATGCAGGAAAAAAAAATTAATATTTATGTGTTGATTAAAAATTTGTATTTGGCTTCCCTAATTCAGGGTATCTGACAACTTTTGCATTCTCTCTCTCTAACTTTTTTCTATTTGCTTTAGATTTCTGGTCCTCATCCTCCTAATGGTCCGTTGATGGACCACCAGAAGGAAATTGGCGTTTGGGCTGTAAAGTTACCATTAACAGATGCAATTGTAGTCCAAAGAACACTTTCATGTTTGGCTGAAAATCCTAATGGTTTACCGGGTGTTAATGAAAGCACCGAACATGTTGAAAGAAGGGAGGCATTTTGGTCAAGCATAATGTCAGCTTACTTTGGTGTGAAGATAGCTTCAAAATCTGTATTAGGAGTTGTTCGTTTCATTACAGTTAGTGTGTTCATTGATCTCTTTGGTAAAATTGGTATAGGGAGATGGCTTTTATTGAAATTCCCTTCATTGTTCAGTCTTGGATGGTTCAGGAAAAAAGGTCCAACTGAAGATGAAGTGGCAAGTGCTACCTTTAAGATGTGGTTTGTCGGACACGGGTTTAGCGATGGCAGTCTTGCATCTCAAGGAAACAGGAAACCTGCTACGGAGATAATTACAAGAGTAATGGGGCCTGAGGTTGGTTATTTGACAACTCCGATCATTCTAGTCCAGTGTGCTCTCATTTTGCTCAAGGAACGACACAATCTTCCAAAGGGAGGTGTTTTACCACCTGGGATCGTGTTTGGCCCAACAGACCTCCAAGACAGGCTTCAACAGAATGGTGTGTCTTTTGATGTTATTTCAAAGAATACTGTCTAACTTAATGTTTGGATGGTTGTTTCCCATGGTATGATATAGTTATTAAGAGAATCATGTTTGTTTTGATTATTTCTTAAAATGTATGATATGGTTTAATTATATAGTTTGATAACCATGAAAACCCTCATTATATGTAACCACCGATTTGGTGGTATCACTGATTTGCTTATTTTTTCAGTTATGTCCTTACTTAATATTATATAATCTTATTTTATCCTTCACCTTATATTATTTAACTCCACCTCATATCTCCACTCCACTCCATCAGTCCCGCTCCCCCACCCTCCTACCTTGACCCGACCCCACTCCAACCAAACCCCCACCACAATTTTTTTTTTCTTTTTTTAAAAAATATTTTAAAAACTTGTTCTTACTCGACCCTCAAAAAGTTTTACTTTGTATGAGATACACTTATTATGTGGTAGCCACTAGTTGTACGAATTTCCATTATTTTTTTGACACATAAATTATGGGACCCACTTGTCAATTTAAACTATCAAGAAGAGGAGAGAACATACAAGAATTGTGGGATGCACTAAAATATCAATTCTTCCATTCACTTTTCTTCTTCTCTCCTTGCTGCCCTCTTTCAATATTTTTTCTCATTTTCTTCTTTCATCAATGTTACTAACGCAGACTATAATTCTTTAAATTATTTTATAATTTCAAATTTCAGCTTTTAATTTCTTCGTAATTTGATTAAAATTAAACTAAATAAAAAGTAAAATAATGAAATAAATTGATATATTTTTAGTTTTATTTGATTTAATATTAATATTTTATAAAATAATAATCTTTGAGTTCACTAATTTTATAATTATTTGTATGAAATAGGAAATGTATCAATTTTTATAAATTATTTTAAAATATTTTACATAATGTTCCATCAGAATTTTATTACTTTAATTTTATTCTCATGGACTAATATATATATATATATATATATATATATATATATATATATATATTGAGATTTTTTCTTAGATATCTTTATACTCTTTATAAAATCTACTCACCTAATTAACGTTTACAGATATTAAGACATTAATCATAATTCAAAATAATTATAGCCATCATAATAAAAAAAGACTGTTCATGATTACAAGTTAGCAATTAATGAAATTTCGTTTCTAATGGCAGAAGAAAAGAAGATAAATATCATTACTAAAAAATTTAAAAATAAATTTAAACTACAATCAATCTGATAAAGTATAAAATATTTTTAATTTAATTTAAATAATTAAAATTAACTAAATTGATTTGTTTTTTATTTTAATTTTTTATTTTAACCAAAATCAATCCAAACCAAAGTATGAATAATTTCACTTAACTTTTTAAAAAAATCTACTTAAAATTCATATACCGATCACAAAAAAATCGATCAAAACTAACTGAACAAAAAAAAAATGCCAAATAATTAGGCCCACTAACCAAAATTTCAAAAAGCATTCTTTAACTTTAAACGTTTGAATTCAAAAATATTCTAAATTTTCTCACAAAAATGATACATAAACACATTTCGTAAAATCTCTTTAAAAGGCATACAATAAAATAGAAAAACAAAATATTTTGAAAAATGATTGGAAAATAAAAGAGTATGAAAAAAGAGATAAATGTAGTAGAAAAAGACATAATTTTTTTACTTGTAAATAGGACCCACTAAAGTCCACTTATCAATAAGAGAATGCCTCGTACAAGTATGAGTTGGCATATCTCATGCAAAATAAAAAATTTCCTCGACCCTCACCCCCAACCCACCACCTACTAATCAAAAACAATTTTCTTTTTGTTTATCAAAGAACTTCCCATTGCTCGAAACATCTCTTCTCAACTGAAGAACAAAACAAGATCATTTTGTTCTGTTTCTATTATTAATATATAAGTGTGGATGAAACTGCTGAAGCAGACAACTTATGGATGACATGTCTGCTTTAACTGCTTTAATCGTGATTTTATTATATTATTCCCAATTAATTACTATAAGTCATTTACATAATAAAAAATAATAGTATTTAATCAAAAAATAAAATAAATATTTAAGATATGCCTGCTTCAGCTACATCATTTCATAAAAAAAAAAAGTAAAATAGATACAAATAATTTTTTCCACAAGTACATTTTATAGTAATTTTATTAGGGGTCGTTTGGTACAAGGTGTAAGAATAATGCTGAATAAGGTGTATTAGTAATGTCTGCATTTTTAATACAAGTATTAGTAATGCTGGTATTAATTATGCAGATATTATTTCTTATACAGTGTTTGGTTTGATGCATTAAATATAATAAATATTTATATATTTTTTATAAAAAGATTTTTATTTACTAAAGTACCCTTCTTTGTATACTCTCATTCAAGCTTAGAAGTAAGTAGCTACTGTTGTAGAAACGAAATACCCATGGAAGCATTATCCTCCTATTTGATGATATAATTACACATACAGACAATTCTTATGCTAGCATCGACGAGACAAAACTCAACCAAGAAAAAATGGGAGATAAAATAAAACAAATGAAGATAAAATGATACCCAACATCTTTTCTGCAACTTTTACAAAATTCAAACAAAACAAAATCAATTAACAAGAAAAATCTACACGTTGATTATATATAAAAATGTTGAGGTTAAAAATGGTGATAAACAAAAAGAAAGTAGCAGCGACTACAGATCGGAGCAGAAAAAGTTGGAAAAAAAATAAGAAAAAAGAAAAAATAATGTTTGATTAAGAAGAAGAAAAATATTTTGAGGGGTAAGTTTGTCATTTAATAAGTCAATGCAAGTGTTGAAGGCTTTGTATTATTAATACATAGAAAATGAGTGGTATTACTAATACACACCTCAATACTTAATAGAGTGTATAACTAATGCAAACATTAGTTATACATAGAATAAAAAATGCACCAAACAAGATATAGATAGGCCAAAGTTATCGACAGACACTCAAATTTGTTGTCAAAATTCACTTAGACCCCTCAACTATGGCCTGTACCTATCAGGCCCCTAAACCCGTTAAATTTTGTTACAATTAGGCATTTTTTGCCTACATGGCACACTGCGTGTTATGCACTCGTGGGAGGCGCGTGAGAAGCATTTTTTTCACTAAATCTCGAATAAAATGATGCCACGTGGCACTGTGAGGCCCCTCAAAAATTATTAATGAAACAAAATTAAAAAAAAAAACTCAAAAGATATATTTGCTACTTCAAAAAAAAAAAAGGCTCAAATTTGTTTATCTTCTTCCGGCCACCCTCTCTACCCCCACCCCCATCCGATACCCTTCTTCTTCTCCACTCTTCTTCCTCATTTTTTTTTCTTAAACTTAAATTTGTTTATCTGACACTTTTGTGAAAAATCTAAAGTAAACTTGAGGAGTAATATATTTGCTACTTTGGTCTAGAGGTTCCATGGATAGTGTAGCAGCAAATTACCAAAAGCTCAATTGATATACACAAGTTTTCCAACTCAATTGACTCCAAACAGTTCGAACATTGTGTACAAGAATTAACTCAAATTAAATGCATTTGTTGAACATTATTGTACCCAATTTCTCCAAACAGTCAAAGTAACAGAGTTGTTGGTCATCATCATCCACGATTCGCTGTCGTTTAGTGACGATAGACTCCGTTTCATCAAAATGCCAAATTGGATGTAAGAGAAAATTGGTCTAGAATTTAATGGGCAAGAAAACAATTTTCTTGAACTATACCTAAAAGAGTGTCAATATGAATGATTATATGAAGAGTTCAAACAAGTAATTTTACGAAAGTTAGGATCTTTAATACATAAAAGAGTTAATTTTGACCATGAATGAGCAAAATGGTGCCTAAAAATAAATATTTTACATTGAATAGCTGGAAAATAGATCAAGAAAATACTTACTATTTGGAATTTCAGTTATGAGTGATTTTTTGGATTGATAGATTATGTAGCCTTTGGTAATTTTTTGAAATGACCCAACTGAATCTGGGTTCATATTGCTAGCTATAGAAGGAAGAACGAGACTCGCCGGAAGAAATAGAGAAAGTGACTTGTCGGAAAAATTTCGCCGAAAATGGAGTGAAAATGAAGAAGAAGAAGAGTGAAGATGGAGAAGAAGGTTTATTTTTTTAATTTAATATATTTTAAAATAATTTTTATACTCATACAACCACGTGTCATTATTCTATTAGTTAAATTACCACATCACCGCGGGTGTAATTCACACACTTTAAAATTATAGTTGATTGTCAAAAAAATATCCAATTGAAACAAAATTCAGGGAGTTTAGAGGCCTGATAGGTACAAACCATAGTTGAAGGGTCTAAGTGAATTTTGATAATAAATTTGAATGCCTATCAATGACTTTGGTCATATTGATAACACACATTAACTAATACCTATATTATTTTTTTAAATACACTCTATCAAACGATCCTTGGGTTTGAGGCAACACGCTTGACTTAATCCAGTAGTTTCCAGCTCACGGTTATAATCAATAAAAAATTGCATTCTGTGGTTTACTTAGTCATCATATTGATTGAAGTTTTAGTGCAAAGAGTCCCTGTATTGGTTTACTGTCTAACTGCACAAAAACACCTGTACTTTCTCCGTTCTAATTTTTTTTATCTATTTTAACTTGACATAAAATTTAGAAAAAAAAATAAAAATTATATTTTCAATTAAAATTATGTCAAATATATCAAAATATACTTTAATATTGTATTTTAAACATAAAAAAAAAAAGAGTATGTCCTTTTCGAAATGGACTAACAAAAAAGTACTTCCTCCATCTTAAATTTTTTATTTTACTTATCTTTTTTTATTAGTCAAAAAAAGATAAATTTTTTTATCATGTTTTACCTTTTGTATTAATTATTTTTTATTTAAATTAAAATATAAATATAGAAGTACTACACTAAACTAGACATATTATTAATTATTTTTCTTAATCACTATATTATGTCAATTTGGGATAAATAATTTATTAGTGAAGGAGTAGTAAGAAACAGCAGACTTCGGGGTATACAGGAGACCGAATCAGGGAATCTCGCAGTTACGGCACACATTTCTAGTTCTTCTTCTCTTCGTCTTCAAAGTCCAACTCTCTGATCAACACTACTCTTCCCTTCCATTAACCCAAAATCAATAAACAAATCCAACAAAAATGTCTCAGAATCTCAATCCGAATCCAACATACGACGTGATAATCTTAGGTGCTTCAGGTTTTACTGGTAAATACGTTATTAGAGAAGCTCTCAAATTCCTCAACGTTCCATCTTCCCCTTTGAAAAACTTAGCCATAGCTGGCCGTAACACTTCCAAACTTTCCCAGGCTTTACAATGGGCCTCCAGCCCAAACCCACCACCCCAAATCCCAATCCTCACCGCCGACACAACCGACCCGTTTTCTCTCCGGCACCTCGCTTCCCAGACTAAGATCATTCTCAACTGTGTCGGCCCGTTTCGTCTTTACGGTGAGCCCGTTGTTGAAGCATGTGTTGATTCGGGCTGCGATTACTTGGATATATCTGGAGAGCCTGAGTTTATGGAGAGGATGGAAGTGAAGTACCATGATAAGGCTGTGGAAAATGGCTCGTTGGTTGTTTCGGCTTGTGGGTTTGATTCTGTTCCTGCTGAATTGGGGTTGATGTTCAATTCGAGGCAGTGGTTGTCCCCGGCTGTTCCTAATTCGGTTGAGGCTTACGTTAGTTTAGAATCGGATAAGAGAATTGTTGGAAACTTTGCGACGTATGAATCAGCGGTGCTTGGCGTGGCTAATGCGGATAAATTACTGGAGTTAAGGCGGAACAGACCAAAGACGCCTCGTCCTGTGGTAAGCATTTTCTTTATGTTGGTAGGTTCCATTTCATATTGTTACTGATGATCTTGGATTGAATTGAAAATGAGCATTTCACGCGAAAACTTAATGGATATAGATGCAAGTGCAATAGCAAAGACTGTTAGAAGCTTCTTAATAGCCATTAGATAGCTCATGTAAGAAAGGAAACAAGTATAAATTGACCCCTCCCATGTGTGCAACCCGATTTTAAGGTTGTGTGAACTTCAGCTGGGATTATGAGTTTGAGAATGAACTTGTCAAATGTTGGCTGTGCCACTGTGTATAATGTTAGAGAATATGAGTACCGGACACCAAACCTTAAGGCTATGTGTGGAGTAGCCTGTGGTTCCGTGAACCCCTTGAAAGCCTTGCACGTTGCACCCAAAGATCTGGTGGTCGATGTAGTAGGTTGAGAATCATGAGGTCTCAGTTCAAATTCCATCGGAGGCAAAAAAACACTAGTTAATTTCTTCCCATCTATCCAAACCTTGGTGGACAGAGTTACCCATCGCAAGCTCACCTAGACACCATAGTTATCAACAAAAAAGAACCTTACACGACTCATGCGGGAAAAAAATATAACTTAATATTTATGTGTTGATTATAAATTTGTATCTGGCTTCCCTAATTCAGGGTATCTGGCAATTTTGCAGTTTCTGTGGAGAAAATTTTAAGTAAATTTAAGTTGTCCACTACTTAGCCATATCAGAAGAAATTGAAACTGATGTACTCGGAGTGTGCTTCTCAATCAATACATCCCTCTCTGATTTTAACTGATTGACACTTAAATCTTGTGTCATGGGATATTGGATGAATATAAGCTGAACCAATCTGTGAGTGGTATTAAACATTGATTACTGCTGTGAAAACTTCCAGATTTATGCTTCACCCATTTCTTCCTCTATGAAGCCATTCACATACATATATGTACATGTAGTTTCATGAATACATCAGTCTACTTGATACGGCCAACAACTATCTGATGCAGTCTGGTCCTGTGGTCGGCTAATTAAATGGCAGGAATGATGGTAGATAGGTTGTGGAGTTGATGCTTAATGAGAAGTGATTTTGTCTTTGAAAAGATTGCATCAGTATTGAGAAAGAGTAATGGAATCAGACCTAAATACTGTGGAAGTGTAATGCTACCTAGAAAAGATATGGAGAAAAGGTGCAGGGAGTATGCTCCATCCTCGGAAGTTTTGACACAATCATACACGTCAATTCTTTAGAACTATTCTACTTTCACTGTTCTTTCGTTTCACTGGAGGAGTAATGTAGGTTAAGAAGCAATTTGTCTTTACAAATTAGAAGTCAATTAATCAGTATGTCTTTGAAGGTGTAAACTGCAATCAAAGTCCAAAGTCAATCATATTAAGGTTCTTTTCCTCATTTTACAGAATGATTGCATCATTATAAAAATTATTTTATATGGGGATCTTTGAGAGCCAATTTAACTCTTTCCATAAAATGTGTGTCGTAGTCGATATGTGATGGCGCTGATGAGTAATGGTAGAAATTCATAACCTTATGATAGATAGACTGAATCCGTGTATGACAGGGATCAACTTTTTTATTACACGCGTACTTTTAATAGAGATTTGTTGTTAGAGATGGGCTTATTTGATACCTGTTACATTTGCTAGATTAATCTTTGCACAAAGCCAGACTACGTACCATGCTGCTGTGGGGACAGTATCTGTCAGTGTTTTCTCTATCATATAACACATTAGATCTGTGAAACATATTCTCTCTCTCTCTCTAACATTTTTCTGTTTGCTTAGATTCCTGGTCCTCGTCCTCCTAATGGTCCGTTGATGGACCACCAAAAGGAAATTGGCGTTTGGGCTGTAAAGTTACCATCAGCAGATGCCATTGTAGTCCGAAGAACACTTTCATGTTTGGCTGAAAATCCTATTGGTTTACCAGGTGTTAATGAAAGCACTGAACATGTTGAGAGGAGGGAGGCATTTTGGTCAACCATAAAACCAGCTCACTTCGGTGTGAAGATAGCTTCAAAATCTGTATTAGGAGTTGTTCGTTTCATTACAGTTGGTGTGTTCATTGGTCTCTTTGCTAAAATTGGTATAGGGAGGTGGCTTCTATTGAAATTCCCTTCATTGTTCAGTCTTGGATGGTTCAGGAAAAAAGGTCCAACTGAAGATGAAGTGGCAAGTGCTACCTTTAAGATGTGGTTTGTCGGACACGGGTTTAGCGATGGCAGTCTTGCATCTCAAGGAAACAGGAAACCTGATACGGAGATAATTACAAGAGTAATGGGACCTGAGGTTGGTTATTTGACAACTCCGATCATTCTAGTCCAGTGTGTTCTCATTTTGCTCAAGGAACGACACAATCTTCCAAAGGGAGGTGTTTTACCGCCCGGGATCGTGTTTGGCCCAACAGACCTCCAACACATGCTTCAACAGAATGGAATTTCTTTTGATGTTATTTCAAAGAATACTGTCTAACTTAATGTTTGTGCCCTTTTAGTCGCATGGGGTAACCCGAACTTCTTCCTAAGGGAAAATGAAACTAATTACTTTTGCTTTAATTGCATGTTTTCTTCTGACTGTTTTCGTAAGTTTTGATATGCTTTCTTAATGCCTTCAGGTGCTTCGTCAACATTTTTCTTTCCAGGATTAAATCTTGTATCCGTGGCCATTTTTCTTTCTCTAACGTTTTTAGATTACTGGATAAGCTTTATTTCGTTTAACAATTTGTTAGGTATGTTAAACTCCTGTGGATCTCCGATATCAGGAGCTTCCAGTTTACACCTATAACACTGCTACAGGTGACTGCATTGATTCTTATTGTGTTTCAACTTCTTTGTGTTGACGGGCCACAATTTTTTGACTTTAACAAGAAGGCTCCAATTAACAATTATTTTTACAACCAGGGGATCAACAACTGAAAGGAAGTGTTGATAACCTATGTTGCTCGGACTCTTCAAAAATTCCAGTAGGTGCTTGACGGATCCGACTCGGGTGTAGCTGCATTTTTGGAGAGTCCGAGCAATATTGTTGATGACAACCTTCCAAGAATGGTGTCAAGGTACATCATTTTTGTTCTGCCTTTAGTGCTTTGATGAATTTCCTTAGCCTCTTCTCAGAGCTCCCTCCAATTCCCTTGGTTTTTCTAGCTTGTTCCCTCACTTTCAAAGCGTTTACCTTCATATTAACATCTCCCATAAAGTTTTTCACCATTTCGGCAATCTCCCAACCATTCACTAGATTTTCCTCACCCCAACCCCATTCTTCTACCCACCTTCCCAATCCTACCTTCTCTACAATTTCTGCATTCAACTTTTGATCACCATGATGTGGCCATGCCAGTATTGGCACTCCTGACCAAGCTGCATTAATCACTGAATCCCATTCACACTGGTTCATGAAAAGTCCAATAGCTGTATGGTTCATAATAGCTTCCTCATAATCGCCTGGTTTCACTATTTTCCCTTTCTTTTCCATCTCTTCCAGGACTGTATTCCCAAACAACTCTAGATGCTCTTCTTTCAGCACCCATAGAAACTTATATCCGCATATCTCTAGTCCTTTTCCTATTTCTCTTAGTTGTTGTGAAGAAATCGGTTCTCTAGTTCCAAAGTTAACATATACAACTGATTCAGCAGGTTGTTCATCTAGCCATGAACACTGAGTGTCTTCTCCTAGCTTGTAATCTTCCATAGGACCAACAGGAAAAACAAGAGGAAGAGAACTGGTTACTCTTCCATCATCAAGGGCAGCAATTGTTTCTGGTTCAAACCAGTCAAAGGTGTTCAGAAAGACACCAGTCACTTGAGGAAGAGCTCGAGCATTTGGCAGTAAGTAGGCTTTCAATACATAGCTCAATGGTGAATCATCCATCCAAGAACGAGGGATGCTTGATTTTGGAACTGATCCTAAACCTGGGATCTCAAGATTGCTCGAGCAGTACTTAAATGCAGCAGGATCTTTGGACAACAGTACAGGAAGGTATGCCACAATCGAGTAAAACTTAGCTGATGTTGTGGAGATATTGTAAAGAGGAATGTTGAGATTATTAGCAATCTGTGAAAGACTAGATGCAATAATAAAGTCGGAGACAATAGCAGAAACTGGTTCATTCAAGGAAGACACCAGAGGGCCGAGCTGGTGAAGCGAGTTACTAATAGCATCAATTTGCATGATGAATGGATCATTGATCGGAAAGGTTGATGTATTCAAGGGAAGAGTTTGAAAATCTAATTGATTGATTTCTGGGTGATTGGCGAAATAGTTGGAGATGAAACTCGACTTTGTGGTAGATATTTCAAGCTGCATGATGATAAAGGTGATTTTACATTTCTGTGAAGCTAACATGGAAGCTAGTCGAAAAAATGGAACCATTTGTCCCACTCCCAGACCACTAGGGAGAAATAATATATGTACTGGCTTTGCAGAGTTGACGATAGAATTAGACATCTCGATGACTGGTGCAAATGGATGAATTGGAGAGTGATTTATGCAGAAACAGAATGACTAGCTTGATGTTTTTTAATGATTAAGGTATGTTGCAGATCACATTGTGTCGAATTCAAAGGAGAAGTGAAAACAAAATACCAATAGTTTAGTACAATTTGGTAGTTGATCGCTTTCATATGCTTGTTTGGTAGTTTGAGGAACAGTAAATGAATCAATTTTTAGCATCTTAAATTATACATGGTGATTGTGAAGGCTTTGGACTTTTTGGGGAAACCTAGAATATAACAATGGTCATCAGGTTATTGGATTTTACTCTTTACAATGTTTCCAACGGTAATTAGCTTCAAAATTACTCTCATATACAGGAAATAAAACATGAAAAAAAAATAAAAAAATTTATAACCCCATACACAGGCTTAAGAGACCTCAAAAGTAATGTAAGTTGCTATGCAAGAGATTTTAGTCACATCATAACCCATGGTTGAAGATGATCAAAACAGTCATAGATCTGTGGAGCTTTTCGGGTCTTAGTAACACCACCTATTGGACCAAGACTTAAATTGTCTACTTTTTCTTTTACACATACAATTAAAATATGGGTCGGGTCGGGTCGGAGGGAGAATTATTATAAAGCTGATCGTTCTAGGTTACATTCCATTAAAACTTTCAGCTACCCCTATTCATTACTACTCCTTGTAAGACGCACTTATTCAAGTCTGAATTCAAAATCAATTAAGAGATGCAATAACATGCTTTAGTTTGGGTACTTCCAAACTTGTAACGTACGTGTCCATCCGTCAGCCTAGCAATTTTTTTTTTCAACTCTTCTTACATAATTAAGTCTTTATTTTTTTGGTTTAACTAAAAGAGCCAAAATTATAACGTTTCATTATTCTTTAAAAATGACGTCTTTGTGTTCCATAGAGGTGGTAGGTAGCTCATGTATCTATAGTATATGTTAAGGTTTCATTCTTCTTTCGCTCAAGCAATAGTTATGCTGCCATTTAATAAGATTACTGCATTATTAAGGAGATGAAACCTCTTATATAATCACTTTTTTTTTTTAAGTTCAAAGTTTTCTATTTCTTCTGCATGTTTTATTGGAAATATAATCTTTGTCACGCTTGCCTTTTTAAAAAATAAATAAATAGCTGAATGACATATATGTAATTCTACACTGTACCTAACCTAGTAGTACTAATTACTCCTACTGATTCAAGACTTGATTGAATTTAATACGTATTAATAATTATTTTGGTTTGAGGTCCTGTATGTGGCCGTTGGATGTGTGCAAATTACTCCTTTCATCTCAAATTATTTATCGTAATTTCTAAAAATAATTACCTCAAATTACTCATTTTGTGATGTTAGAAGTTCAAGACGAAATTAATTATCCTTTTCTATTTTATTTTTTATAGTAATTATTTTTGAAGACTACAGATATCTCAATAAAATAAATACTTAATGAAAAACAGATTATATCTTAAAGGCATAGATGAAGGTAACATAGTTTTTTAAAAAAACATAACCTCCAAACTATAGTTAATTTGAGATCGATTCAACTACCATTGACGAATTTAACTAAGCAGCAAAAATTAAACTGAGACTCTTCTATGACAGCTTTGCTTGCTCATTGATTATCTGAGCTGAATATACGTAAGCTTTATTTTTATTAGTTACACATACATATATACATATACTTATGTATAGAGACGGATTAAAGATTTCAACTCTACATGTTCAACCTTTAAGGTTCTTAATCATTTATCTCCTGTTATGATTTTAAAATTGTGAGTTCATATCTACTATTTATTTTAATTTTATTAAATTTTATTCGTTAATTTATACCCACTTCAAAAGTGTTGAGTTGAGATGAACTCGACGGCACAAGGACCGCCCTGTGTATGTATTTATACCTTCTTATTGCTATTGAATTTTACAGAGTAAAAGGAACCTAGTTTTAAATATTTCGGGTCCATTTCCATTGCACAACTTTAGGGCTGCACAGTTTGGTCCCTCTTGTTTAATTAACACCCATTACTGAAAAAATTGTATTGTACCAATATGTAAAATATGTGTTTACTCTCTCCTTTTTATTTTAAATTCGGTCTTTATACGTAAAATATTTTTTTATTTATTCATTTTAGTAAATTAAGAGTCTGGTTTTGTTTTTCATATTACCCTTGATATTAAATAACCACACAAAGTAGTAGTAATCAAATTTAGAGTTTCAAAATATTACTAAAAAGATTAGTCTACTGATCCCTCAATTTCCATTTAGTAGTTAGGATACTTTTTTGTACAATCGTTAAGAAAAAATTAACTAGAAGGATAATTTGACCAATATATTTCTTATTAATTCTTTAATTTCTACTCATTTACGTGTCACTTAATTCTAGAATAATTGATGCTAAGAATAAATATGAAAAAAAAAAAAAACTGATTCTAAGTATGAAAATTTCGAACCCGTTAATGCTTTCTATAAAAAGAAAATGAGAATCTTAGTAACTTAGTTGATTAGTTACCTGAACTCCCACCTTGTTGGTGAGGGTTCGATTCCCCACATTGTAATCCCTCCCCCAATTAAAAAAAAAAAAGAAAATGAAAAGTTAAATTAATTTGATGAAAAAACAATATCTCGCCTTAATGCACGTTCATAAATTTTTTGTCCCTAGCTACAGCTTGGCATTAGGAAATATTTGAGCTTGCCCACTCTTGCCAAATTTTGTAACCTTCTATCCCCTATTTAAACCCCCAAAAAACAACCACTAAAGAAAACGTAACCTTTGAAGGCTTGCTCTTCCTCGCTCTCGCTCTCGCTCTCTCTCTCATTTTCTTATTTACTCTCATCAGGTGATTCTTCTTCTTCAATAATTATTCTCACTTTAATATCTCAAAATTAAACAGAGTTAATTTAAGCAAATCAATCACATGAATATTGGAGTATGGGTATGTGTTCTTCGTTTAGATTTTCATGTTAATTACTCAATAGTTATATACTCTATTACAACCAAGAATAATTATGCTTAAGGACAGAATGAGTAATTAGTTTTCTAAAATGACAATTATTTTTAGTAAGGACGACGACAATTAAAGTGATCCGATGGAAGTAGCTTACTTCTTTTCATGCCTCCTTATTTACTCCCAAATGGAGTTTTGGGCATTAATCTTGTTAAGTTAAAACATTTTAAAACCTTCATTCAGTACTTTGTTCCTTCCTCACATAGTTAAGCAGCAAATGCCATCATCTCATGTGGTCTGTAATTAATATATATGTAGTCTCTAAAATCATCCTCTCCTTAGTTAACAGTTTTCTCTTCATTGGCTAGCCAAACAATTACCTTTAATCCTAATACTCCCTCCGTTTCTAAATAATTGACCCTCGTTCTAAAAATGCTTTTTTCAATTATAAACTCAAATTTATATTTTCAAAAACATAATTAATAAAGCTAACTTGATGTAAAAAAAATAATAAAATTCCTTGGAAAAATGTCGAGTGAACAAGCATAAATGATTTGATCATTTACTACTTATGTGATGCTAAATTCTCCGTCTTTTTTATGGCGCACCTTAAATGCGGTTCAATACAGGGAGGGAGGAGCAGCAGCATTGAGATTAGTTTGGCGGGAAAGAAACAAAAATCACGTGAGGCGTACGTGGAGACCGTTAATAAATTGACGGAAGCTGGGTCATAAGTGCTTTGCTTTACCAAAAGATGTGGACTATTAATGCTACATACAAAACAAAGAGGACCATTTTGCCCAAAATATTGGACTATTTTGGACACTATCCAACATCTTTTAAAATTACCAATCGGTCCATATCACAAAAACTCCGTCCAAATCCCACTTACGACGTCATAATATTAGGCGCTTCAGGTTTTACTGGCAAACACGTCATTAGAGAAGCTCTCAAATTCCTCGACAATCCTTCTTCCCCATTGATCAACTTAGCCATAGCAGGCCGTAACGCTTCCAGACTTTCCCGGGCTCTACAATGGGCCTCCGGCCCGAACCCGCCACCCGAAATTCCCATCCTCGCCGCCGACACCAACGATCCATCTTCACTTCGTCACCTCGCTTCCCAGGCTAAGATCATTCTCAACTGTGTAGGCCCGTTTCGCCTTTACGGCGAGCCCGTTGTTGAAGCGTGTGTTGATTCGGGCTGCGATTACTTGGATATTTGTGGAGAGCCTGAGTTTATGGAGAGGATGGAAGTGAAGTACCATGATAAAGCTGTGGAAAATGGCTCGTTGGTTGTTTCGGCCTGTGGATTTGATTCTGTTCCTGCTGAATTAGGATGGATGTTCAGTTCGAGACAGTGGACGCCGCCGGCTATTTGCAGTACGATTGAGGCGTACATTAGTTTAGAATCGGATAAGAGAATTGTTGGAAATTTGGGGACGTATGAGTCAGCCGTGCTTAGTGTGGCTAATGCGGATAAATTACAGGAACTAAGGCGCTCAAGACACAAGAAGCCTCGTCCTGTGGTAAGATGCACGGCAAATGTAACTCAGCGCCCTCCTGAATTGTAATCCGATTTCAATAATACACGCATTAACAGGGAGTTATGAGTGTAAGAACAGACTTACCAAATGTTCATTTTGATACCATAAGAAAGAAGCTAAGTGTTCAATGCAAACATTTAAGCTTGATGCCTACAATATTTGTTAGCTATTTCATTCCTCAGATGTATGAAAAAATCGTATTTCTGTCTCACTCTCCAATATTTTCTTGTTTGTTTCAGATTCTTGGTACTTCTTCTAAAGGTCCAATGATAAATCACCTAAAAGAAGTTGGTCTTTGGGCTGTAAAGTTACCATCAGCAGATGCTACTGTGGTACGGAGAACACTTTCATGTTTGGCTGAAAATCTTCATGGTTTACCTGGTGTTAATGAAAGCACTGAACAGATTGAGAGGAGGGAGGCATTTTGGTCTACCATAAAGCCAGCTCACTTTGGTATGAAGATAGCTTCGAAATCTCCGTTAGGTGTTGTTCGTTTCATTACAGTAGGCAAGTTCATTGCTCTCTTTGGTAAAACTGGTATAGGCCGGTGGCTGCTCTTGAACTTCCCTTCAGTATTCAGTCTTGGATTTTTCAGGAAAAAAGGTCCAACTGAGGATGAAGTGGCAAGTGCTACCTTTAAGATGTGGTTTGTCGGACATGGGTTTACCGATGCGTCACAAGGAAACCGGAAACCTGATATGCAGATAATTACAAGAGTAATGGGACCTGAGATTGGTTATTTGACAACCCCAATCATTCTAGTCCAGTGTGCCCTCATTTTGCTCAAGGAACGAGACAATCTTCCAAAGGGAGGTGTTTTCCCTCCTGGGATTGTGTTTGGCCCGACAGACCTCCAAGACAGGCTTCAAAAGAATGGGATATCTTTTGATGTTATTTCGAGAAAAACTGTATAAGGAAATGGTAGTTCCCTGCAGTTTTTGTCAAAACCTTTCGATGCTATTTCACTTTCCAGGCTAACTCTAGAATCGCTGGTCGTATTCTTTTCTTCTTTCATGTTCTTAGGTAACTGGATAAGCTTTATTTTGTTTGAAAATTTAGTAGGTCTGTCAAGTCCTGTATATCTTGATTTTTGGATGATCGGAGAAAAGGTTAGAGATGAAAGCTTTGACTTCGTAGTAGAGGTTTCAAGTAGCATAGTGATGAAATTCTACATCTGTATGAAGCTAGTCGGAAAATGAACCATTTGACCTACTTCCAGGCCACTTGAGAGAAATAATACGTAAAAATTAGCTTTGCAGAGTTGATGATTGAATCAAACATCATGATGGCCCAATTACATTCCTGCCATCATTATGCTGCTATTGTGTCGAATTCAGAGGAAAAGAGAAAAGAAATAGTTTAGTAATTAGTACAATTAGGTATTTGATCACTTTCATATGCTTGTTTGGTTGAGGAATAATATCTGCATCAGATCACTAAACTGCCCCGTGTGTGTGTGTACGGGTAATATAAGTAAACAATTTGACAATCTTGATTGAACTTGGCGGCCAATCTTATTAATAGGTAAATTACTACTTCTTCTAAGGACAGGAAAAACTTAAAAAGGTGAGATAAAACTTTTCAAACTTTGAGCTTCAGCATTTCAATTATTTGTCCAAGAACTTTTTCTGATGTACCTTCAATTTCCCAAGCCTTTGTAGCTTCTTCGCCCACCTTCTGAGCCATGGACCGCAACTTGTGATCTTCCATTAGCTGTGTAATCTTCTCCTCAATCTCTTCCGACTTTACTAATCTCTCGCCCAGCCAACCCCAATGTTTTGGCCATAACCCTAAGCCTGCCTTCTCCATCGCCTCTGCATTAAACCTTTGGTCCCCGTTTAGCGCCCAAGCCAGCGTGGGTACTCCACTCTTAGCGGCTTCCATTACAGAATTCCAACCGCCGTGGCTAAAGAATCCTCCTATGGCAGGATGTGATAAAATCTCTTCCTGTTGCACCCATTCCTTAACAACCATTCCCTGCCTTTTCTCTTTAATTCTCCCTAAGAGTGAACTACCTAGTAATTCTTCTAGTCCTGTTTCTTCTACTCTGTCCACTTTGACTGATTTTAATACCCAGAGGAACCTCTGCTGCTCTTTAACATCGCTTCCCCTAGTTCTTTTATTTGGTCCTTTGACATGGCTGTTCTGTTTCCAAAGCAAACATAAGCAACTGATTTTGCAGGTTGTTCATCTAACCATTTAGGAAGAGAAGTGTTTTCACAAACGGATTTGTAATACTTGAAAGGTCCAATTGGCAGAAACTGTGGAAGAGTGATCATTGTCCTACCACTATTGAGGGCTTCAATCGTCTCTGGTTCAAACCTGTGGAACGTGTTGGAAACAACACCTTTAACCTTGGAGACAGCTCGAAGGTTTGAGATCAATCGCGTTGTGAAGAGATTCTCTGGATTGAACAGAGGAGGAGGAATATTGGATACTGAAAATGAGGGTAAACTAGGAAGCTGCAAGTTCTTGCAACTGCCTTCAAGAGTCAAGTGCGGTAGGTGGGTAATAAGAGAAAAAAATCTAGCAGAAGTTGTACTTAAGATGTAATAGGATATAGACAATGATGGTTCGTCAGCAAGCTGATCAACACATGCTGCAGCAGCAATGTCAAGAAAAAGAGCGGAGACGGGTGGAGATAGAGAAGTTAGAAGAGGAGGAAGAAGATGAACAGAACGAACAATAGCTTCAAACTGGAGGAAAAAAGGATCATCATTGGATGAGCGGAGGGGAATGACATGAAAATCAAGTCGCTGAATGTGTGGATGCGCAGAAAAGAAGCTATTCAAATGGTTAGATTCAGCAGCGGAGACTGTAGGCTGGGCAGTGATTATAGAAACTTTACAATTACGAGAAGCTAACATGGCAGCGAGGCGAAGAGATGGCATCAAATGCCCCATTCCAGCACTTGGAAGTAGCGCCACATGAGGTTCCATCTTTCAAAATCTATCTATTGAAGTTGTTACTTGACCTGAGTCTCGGTTAAAAGCGGTGATGATATACGTTTAAAAATTCCTGGAATCCTGAGAACCTTTCTATTTGTGGGAGAAGACTGGACTTATTAGCCTTACATTCTACCTAACACAATACTAACACCTACTGTTCTAGATTGCATTTAATACCAATGCCTAATGTTGTCAAAGTCTAGGCCCTGCATGTTGGTGGCTGTTAATTGTGGGAGTGAGGTTTCATTTAAGTGCTCAACTACCATTTCTTTTTTTGATTTATAACTTCCAAAATCAATTCAGAAGCACAAGAAACTGTTGCCTTCTAGTATAAAGTACTGCATTGCTAGTGCAACCTTAAATTACTCGTCCCAAATTAAGATGACACATTGATTAAGGAAAAAAAAAAAAAAAAACAAGTAAAATGAAAAATCAAATTAGAAAATTTGGGAAGGAGGGTACTATTGTATTATGATTCCAGCTATTGCTTCTTTCTTCTTTCCTTTTTTATGGGGGGGGGGGGGGAGGGGGTGTTGATGAATGCAAAGACATAGTTTTTTCGTACACCTACTAAAATGAAATGTTGATTTACATAATTATTTTACAAATTTAAGGGAAATGATAATTCAAATATCTAGCACCATACAATTTATTACAAAAACAGGAGTTAAGATCAATATGTTCTATTTACCTAATAATAAGTCTCAACATTTTAAGGTAACAAAATAATTGAATGAATATACATACAGCACTTATAAAATCTTCATACGTATCTCTTTATATCAATCTTCGTGCATCTTTCTTAAGATGGCTTACAAATTGACTAGAAAAATGATCTTTTCAATTTTTTTAGGTATAAAAATGAAGATTTATTATATGTAAAAAATAAAAATCTCTTATAAAAGGGACATAAAATAAAAAATAATTTTCATTTTGTTTATCAAAGTCCTTTCAATTGCTAGAGACATCTCTTCTCAACTGAAGAACAAAACCAGATCATTTTGTTCTATTTCTATTACTAATATATAAGTGTGGATGAAGCTGCTGAAACATGCAGATTGTGGATGACATGTCTGCTTTAGTTGATTCAATTGTGATTTTACCATATTATTCTTAATTAATTATTATAAGTCATTTACGTATTAAAAAATTAATAATATTTAATAAAAAATAAAATAGACATTTATGACATGCATTCTTCAACTGCTTAAATCGTGATTTTATTATATTACCAGTAATTAATTATTATAGGTTTTCTAAGAATTAAAAAATTGATAATATTTCATAAAAAAAAGGTAAAATAGACAAAAATGATAAGTTAACTCTTGTTGTTTTAAATTAACTTGACAACTTATATGAAATCTACTTAAATTTTTGTCTAAAGTACTTTTTTATATTAATTTTACTATATCACTTCTAATTAGTTATTATAAGTTATTTAAGTACTATATAATAAACAATATTTAATAACTAGAATAGAATAGATACAAAATGATAAATTTAAAATGATTGAGTGAAGTACTCTGTAATAGTAAAGTTTGGGGGAAGTACACTTATTGAGATCTAAATAATGATTGGATTCAAATAAAAAATTAAATACATAGTTACGAACTAAGATGTGAATGATCAAACTTCTAATTTTTATTAGGTACAAATAAATGAAGCATGAAATACGGAAACAAGGAAATTAAAATTTATTTTTTTTACTACTTTTTTGTTTCGGTTGTCAACATGCTTGCTCCGTAATTTTATTATAACACCCCTAATTAATTATTATATGTAATTTACGTATTAGAAAATTAATAATATTTAATAAAAAAGTAAAATAAATATTTATGATATGTCTGTTTAAGCTACTTCAATCGTAATTTTAGTATATCACCTCTAATTAAGTATTATAAGTTATCTAAATATTAAAAAAATGATCACTCAACTCTTGATTTTTATGACTTAAAATCTTTTATAAGCCTCACTTAAATTATTTTCACAAGTATTTTTTTATTATAATTTTGCTATATCATTCTAATTAGTTATTTTGAGAAATTTAAGACATCTTTGCTTTAACTTCTTCAATCATGATATTTGAGTGTTATTTAAATTATAATAGAAGAAAAAATATTATAACTAAAGTGGGTGATTGTTGAGAGGGAGAATGCTCTTTAGGTGTATTGGTTGGATTGTTAATGTTACTTACATGGTTACCGAGAAAAAAAAAAACTCGAAATAGCTACAGGAGAGGTTTTTCTTCTTACAATTCATCCAACTTATCTCATTTTCAGCGGCCGCTGCCTCTACTATCTCATAATCCAGGTACCTGTTTATAGCGTTTGCTTAATTATAATCATCATGCTCTTCAATCAATGTACTAAATGTAGCTGAATTTGCATACTCGTTGCTCGATATGTTTTTTTATCATTGGCAGATGTAGTAGTATCTACTTGTGTTTCAAATGTACTTTTAACATAACATATGATGTACAGCAATGTGTTTGAGGCAACACGCTTGACTTAATCCAATAGTTTCCCTTCGTTTGGCTAGGGAAAAAGAAAAATCATTGATCCTGTGTTTTTAGCCAGCTCATGGTTATAATCAGTGCCCGGTATTAGTTTACTGTCTAACTGCAAAAAAGAACCTGTCTGAGCTCCAACACTTTTGGTCGAATTTTTTAGTTTTGCGGGAAGAGAATGGTATTTATAGGCTCATTAGTTTTGTTGAGCATTGTTTGTGCAAGGGGTTTGATATTTACTATCGATATGGTTGGATTATGGGTGTCAAACGGGCCGGGCCGGGCCAACCCCGGAACCGGCCCTTCCTTTTTAACCGGGTTGAGGGCGGGTTAAGGGCCGGTTTGGACGTTATCTCGGCCGGGCCGGGTCAAACAGTAAAAAAAATAAAGCCCACCCTAACCCGGCCCACTTAATCCAACCCGGTCAAACCCACCAAAACCCGGTCAAAAAATAAATAAAAAATCCAGTATACACTATATGCACTCCAATATACAATATATATTTTTTTTAAAATGTATAAACAATTACACATATATACGTACCATTCAATATATAATTATATATGACTATACGTACTACTTTAAATAAAACATATGTTATAATAGTATAATATATATATATATACACTACAAAATATATATTTATATATATATATATATATATATACTAATTTATATACTAATTTATAAAACATATACACATGTATACGTTAAATATATACTACTTTAGAAGATATATACACATATATATGCACCATTCAATATATATGTACTACTTTAAATAAAATATAGACTACAATATAGATATATATATATACAACAATATGTATATATATATATAGTTACATACTAATTTATAAAACATATACACTTGTATACATTAAAGATAGACGTCTATAGAAGATATATACACATATATACGCACCATTCAATATATATGTACTACTTTAAATAAAGTATATAATACAATATATATACTTACATACTAATTTATAAAGCATATACACTTGTATACGTTAAATGTATACTACTTTAGAAGATATATACACATATATACGCACCATTCAGTATATATGTACTGCTTTAAATAAAATATATACTACAATATACATATATATATACAACAATATATATATATATATATATATATATATATAGTTACATACTAATTTATAGAACATATACACATGTATACGTTAAAGATATACTTCTATAAAAGATATATACACATATATACACACCATTCAATATATATGTACTATTTTAAATAAAATATATACTACAATATACATATATATATACTACAATATGTATATATATATAGTTATATACTTATTTGTAAAACATATACACTTGGATACATTAAATATATACATCTGTAGAAGATATATACACATATATACACACCTTTCAAAATATATGTACTACTTCAAATAAAATATATACTACAATATGTATATATATATAGTTATATACTAATTTGTAAAACATATACACTTGTATACGTTAAATATATACGTCTAGAGAAGATATATACACATATATACACACCATTCAATATATATGTACTACTTTAAATAAAATATACACTACAATATACATATATATATACTACAATATGTATATATATATATAGTTATATACTAATTTGTAAAACATATACACTTGTATATCAAGATATATACACATATATACACATCATTCAATATATATGTACTATTTTAAATAAAATATATACTACAATATACATATATATATATACAACAATATGTATATATATATAGTTATATACTAATTTGTAAAACATATACACTTGTATACGTTAAATAGATACGTCTAGAGAAGATATATACACATATATACACACCATTCAATATATATGTACTACTTTGAATAAAATATATACTACAATATACATATATATATACTACAATATGTATATATATATATATATATATATATATAGTTATATACTAATTTGTAAAACATATACACTTGTATACATTAAATATATACAACTGTAAAAGATATATACACTTCTATAGAAGATATCCAATTTATAAAACATATACACATGTATACATTAAATATACACTTCTATAGAAGATATATACACGTGTATACGCACTATTCAATGTATATATACTACTACTTATAAAATATACTACATTATATATACATTACAATATATATAGATATACTTATATACTAATTTATAAAACATATACACATGTATACGTTAAATATACACTTCTATAGAAGATATATACACGTGTATACGCACCATTCAGTGTATATATACTGCTACTTATAAAATATACTACATTATATATACATTACAATATATATAGATATACTTATATACTAATTTATAAAACATATACACATGTATACGTTAAATATACACTTCTATAGAAGATATATACACAAATATACAAAACATATGCTACTAAGGAGTGAATGAATTTGGAGAATTTTATTGATTGCAAAATGATCCAAAATTTATAATTTACATGAACGAAAAATCTATAAATTATGTATCATTTTTTTCAACTCATTCATGTTAATATTAATGGGAACTTGCATAGGATAGTCGAAGTCAACGGGGGCAAAACCATGCATTGGACTTGATTCTGCTGAGTTTTCCCGTGAAGTCATAATTTCTTCAAGTTTCAGCTCATCGCTCGGCTCCGGTTCCATTCCTTGGTTTCTTCTTTCCGCTCTAATCCAATCTCTGAGACAAACTAGAACATTCATTGCATTGCTTCCCAATGAGTGTCGGTTGTCTCCAAGCTGCTGTCGTCCCTGACTAAAGACGCTCTCTGATGCAACGGTTGACATTGAAACATTCAAGATATCTCTAGCTAATCTTGAAAGCACAGGATATTGTGTTTCATTACTCCTCCACCAATCCAACGTGTTGATCCGTCGTCTGCGATCCTCTGGTGCCGTCCGAAGATAATATTTCAGCTCTTCCCGATAAGTTGATGTGTAAGTTCTCTCATCAACACTGTTCCAACAATTTAAATCATAAAACGAATCAGAAAAACCACTATGTGCCGGCCTTTTAGAAGATGATGGCTCCTCGGGAGGATGAAGAGCGACAGTTGAAGTGATATTTGTAGGTACGGCTAAATCAAATAAATCAGCATAGTGATTATATAATTTTTCTATGTACTCCTTTGCATCAGTCGTAGCCGTCCACAAATCAGGTTGTACTTGTTCAGAATCATGGTTAGTATTTATTTCTAAGTTACTATAAATAAGAGTACTAAAGTGACACATATTATTATATTTCATGCACGGATTTAGCATAGCACCAACCAAGTAAATAGGGGGAATCAGAAAAAAATATTTTTTAAATTTCGTAAACATGGCGCTAACAGCTTCTTTATAACCTTCTTTATTTTTATATTCTTTGAGTAAACCAAAAATATCGGCTATATATGCCAACATATTACAAACAGTAGGATAATAAGTACCGGAAAATTCAACCGTAGCTACATAAATTTTTTCTAAAAACTTAACAAGATCATTAATTACAACCCAATCAGAATTATGTAGCATGCAATTAGCAGAATCAGCAAATGAACCGCAATGTTGGTTAAAAGCTAGTGTAATAGAAATTCTATATTTATAACAAGTTTTTAAAAATTCATACGTAGAATTCCATCTAGTATCAATTTCCTCAGGCATCAAAATCGGTGTAAGTCCATTTTCTTGACATTTAACTTTAAATTCTCTAATTCTCGATCTACGATTATTTCCTTGAATAAAACCAACAGCAAGGCGGATTTTTTCAATATAAAACTCAAAAAACTCAAGACCATCTTTTACAATTAAATTATATATATGACATGCACACTTAATATGAAAAATTTCAGGCAAGGGCGGAGATAGCGTAGATTTTAATTTTTTTATAGCAGTATTGTTGTTAGAAGCATTATCAAAAGCAATACATAAAATTTTATTTTCGATACCATAATATCCGGTAATTTTAACAATAGAATCAGCAATAAATTGTCCAGTATGTTTACGATCTTCATCATATAAAAAAGCAAGAATACGTTTTTGCATCACGAAATTACTATCCATCCAATGACAAGTAACGGTTAAATAATCATTTTTATTTACAGCACGATCAAGATCAGAAGTTAGCGATAATCTACATTGAATATTTTTTAACAATATTGATAAATAAAAACAATATTGTGAATGAAGTCCAAAAATATCAGACCGCCAAGTAGTTCTAGGAATACCGTTAAACATAGGATTATAAATTGCTTGTATATAACGAATAAAGGCATCAGAAGAAGGAAAATTAAAAGGCAAACAACCCACAACTACCATTTTAGCTATTTCTTCCCGATCCCTCAATTTATTATACTTCTTTGCTACGTGACCGGTTGCTGGATCCATTCTAGTTTGCGTTGGCCCACCAACATCCCCACCACCTTTTGCAATATTTAACTCTCTTTTGTGATCTTCAGCTACATGTCTCATTAACGTACCCGTACCCCCTTGCTTGCCTCCACTTCTATGCTTATATATTTGTTGACAAATATTGCATTGCACCTCAATATCTGATATACGTTCAAAAAATTGTTATGCAATACTAGTTTTTTTACGAGGTTTTGGGGCAGTGGGAGGACGGGAAGAGAGATTAACTAATTCAGATCTAACGTTAGCATCTCCTACTGCGGGTGTCTCAGCAATATTTTCATTATCTTCGTCTAAATTAACCGCATCTACTTCATTTTCTTCTTCTATACCGTAATTTTTCTGAGCTTCTACATAATCCATATCGTGAACACTTACACCTATTTCTTCCTCAAAAGGTGTACCAAGCGGTACCGGAGGCGAAGGCACACGGGTATATCTACTACTTGAACTACCTCTACCGCTAGTAATTCGCTTTTTACTACCACTACCACTTCCGGGACAAAAAATTTCAACACCTTCAGTAGCGAGGTTTCTTAATTTATCCATAATATAAATTAAATTAAAAATATTCAAAATACACAAATATAATAAAATTAAATATTAAACAATTAATACAATAAATAAAAATTAAACGTAAGAGATGGAACGACAATACCAAATTTTGGAAGTATCCGAAGGTTGCGACTTTAGAAACTTCCGCTCGTACTTTGTAAACGAAAAATTAAAAAATTAAAGTGAACACTTTAAGAAATTAAATATATTGAATATTTGAGAATTGAGAATTGAGATTTGAGAGAGAATGAGATTTGAGAGAGTGAAAAATTGTGTGAAAAATGATTTGAAGTTGTAGGGTATTTATAGATGTTTTTTGGGGATTAAAAAATATTTTTTAAAGTTTTTTTTTTTTTTTTTTAATAAATGGGCCCAAACTAGCCGTTTGGACCCAAAAACGGCTATATAGCCATTGGGCCAACGGCTAGTTTGACCCAAAAGCCAAAATCTTTTTTTTTTTTTTATGTTATTCGGGCCGGTTAACCGGCGGGCCTAGACCGGGCTTGGTCCGGGCCGGGTTAGTTGGACCAATTTTAAAAAATAACCGGCCCGGGACCCGGAACGCTAAAGCCCTAGGACTTACCGGGCCGGGTCAAACCGGGCCGGGTTAGTTACGAGGGCCGGATACCCGGCCCACTTGACACCCATAGGTTGGATATCGAACTACGGGACTCTGTTCATGAGTGCTTCAAAGTTTTGAAATCACTTGGTTATCGCATTGCAACATCTCATCTTGGAATGGACACGGTATAGTGATCCTCTTTTATTTCTGATACTTCATTGCCAGTCCAAATTTGTGAACACATCTTGGGATTACACTGGTAATGTAAGTAAACAATTTAATAATTTTGATTGAACTTGGCAGCCAATCTTATTATAGGGTAAATTACTACTTCTTGTAAGGACATTTCAAACTCATAAGGTGAGATAAAACATTTCAAACTTATAAGGTGAGATAAAACATTTCAAACTTTGAGCTTCAGCGTTTCAATTATTTGTCCAAGAACCTTTTCTGACGTGCCACCGATTTCCCAAGCCTCTGTAGCCTCTTCGCCCACCTTCTGAGCCATGGACCGCAACTTGTGATCTCCCATGAGCTGTGTAATCTTCTCCTCAATCTCTTCCGACTTCACTAATCTCTCCCCCAGCCAACCCCAATGTTTCGGCCACAACCCTAAGCCTGCCTTCTCTACCACCTCTGCGTTAAACCTTTGGTCCCCGTGTAGCGCCCATGCCAGCATGGGTACTCCTCTCTGAGCGGCTTCCATTACAGAATTCCAACCGCAGTGGCTAAAGAATCCTCCTATGGCAGGATGTGCTAAAATCTCTTCCTGTTGCACCCATTCCCTAACAACCATTCCATGCGTTTTCCCTTTAATTCTCTCCAAGAGTGAACTTCCTAGTAATTCTTCTAGTCCCGTTTCTTCTACTCTGTCCACTTTGACTGATTTTAATACCCAAAGGAACCTCTGCTTGCTCTTTAACATCCCTTCCCCTAGTTCTTTTATTTGGTCCTTTGACATGGCTGTTCTGCTTCCAAAGCTCACATAAACTACTGATTTTGCAGGTTGTTCATCTAACCATTTCGGAAGAGAAGTGTTTTCACAAACGGATTCGTAATACTTGAAAGGTCCAATTGGCAGAAACTGTGGAAGAGTGATCATTGTCCTACCACTATTGAGGGCTTCAATCGTCTCTGGTTCAAACCTGTGGAACGTGTTGGAAACAACACCTTTAACTTTGGAGACAGCTCGAAGGTTTGAGATCAATCGCGTTGTGAAGAGATTCTCTGGATTGAACAAAGGAGGAGGAATATTTGATACTGAAAATGAGGGTAAACTAGGAAGCTGCAAGTTGTTGCAACTGCCTTCAAGAGTCAAGTGAGGTAGGTGGGTAATAAGAGAAAAAAATCTAGCAGAAGTTGTACTTAAGATGTAATAGGATATAGACAATGATGGTTCATCAGCAAGCTGATCAACACATGCTGCAGCAGCAATGTCAAGAAAAAGAGCGGAGACGGGTGGAGATAGAGAAGTTAGAAGAGGAGGAAGAAGATGAACAGAGCGAACAATAGCTTCAAACTGGAGGAAAAAAGGATCATCATTGGATGAGCGGAGGGGAATGACATGAAAATCAAGTCGCTGAATGTGTGGATGCGCAGAAAAGAAGCTATTCAAATGGTTAGATTCAGCAGCGGAGACTGTAGGCTGGGCAGTAAGTATAGTAACTTTACAATTACGAGAAGCTAACATGGCAGCGAGGCGAAGAGATGGCATCAAATGCCCCATTCCAGCACTTGGAAGTAGCGCCACATGAGGTTCCATCTTTCAAAATCTATCGATTGAAGTTGTTACTTGACCTGAGTCTCGGTTAAAAGCGGTGATGATATACGTTTAAAAATTCCTGGAATCCTGAGAACCTTTCTATTTGTGGGAGAAGACTGGACTTATTAGCCTTACATTCTACCTAACACAATACTAACACCTACTGTTCTAAGACTTGATTGCATTTAATACCAGTGCCTAGTTTTGTCAAAGTCTAGGCCCTGCATGTTGGTGGCTGTTAATTGTGGGAATGAGGTTTCATTTAAGTGCTCAACTACCATTTTTTTTTTTAATTTATAAATTCCAAAATCAGTTTAGAAACACAAGCACAAGAAACTGTTGCGTTCTAGCATAAAGTACTGCATTGCTAGTGCAATTTTAAATGATACTAAAATGAAATGCTGATTTACATATTCTTTACAAATTTAAGGGAGATGATACTTCAAATATCTAGTACCATACAATTTAATTACAAAAACAGGAGTTATGATCAATATGTTCAATTTACCTCAACATTTCAAGGTAACAAAATAATTGAATGAATATACATACTGTACTTATAAAATCATTCTACACATGATCACTTACAAATTGAATAGAAAAAATGATCTCATCGAATCTCTTATTATGCATAAAAATAAAGATCTATTATGTGCAAAAATAAAATCTCTTATAAAAAGGACATAAAATGAGAAATGATTTTCTTTTTGTTTATCAAAGTGCTTCTTCCAACTTCTCGAGACATCTTTTTTCAACCCAAACCAAGATCATTTTGTTCTATTTTTAATAAAATAATGAAGGATATAAAGCTGCAAACTCTGTTAAAACGTGTGATTTTTCGGTTCAATTTTGGACACTTTACCCTTAAGCTGTCTGGAAATGTAGTGGGCTGCGGATGGGCTTTGACCCAAATAGAACACGGGCTTAACGACCCGTTTTGCTCCTCTTCCTCCTTCCAGTCCAGTTCAATCCATCTCCATTTCCTACTCTCCCAGTAGCTCGATACAAGTTGGTGCAATGAGCGTCTGCAAAACCCTAATTCGCTCTTCCATTTCTCTTTTTGAGTTTCAATCTCGAAACAGCTACAGGAGAAGTTTTTCTTCTCACAATTCATCCAACTTTTCTCATTTTCGGCGGCCGCTGCCTCTACTGTCTCATAATTCAGGTACCTATGTATAGCGTTTGCTTAATTATAACTATCATGTACTTCAAGGTACTAAATGTAGCTGAATTTGCAAGTAGCATTCAGAATCGAACCGTGTAGAGCTCCTTCAAGACGATATGGCAGCAGCACTCAAGGAACAGTTTCACTGGAAATGGAAGTTCCGGATGTTGCCGTTGAAATTCCGGAGGAAAAATCGAAAGACACAGTAGAGGAGTTGTTGTGCAACAGAGATGATGTATTAAAACTGATGAAAATGGAACGCAGGCTCGATATCGAAGGCCGGGGGAATCGGGAGCGTTGGTTTCCATATTTGGATAAAGCTAAGGCGGGAAATGAGTACTTGAGTAGTTCGGAGATATTGGAAGCATTGAATCCGTATATAATGGATTCAAGGAAAGAGAGGTTTCGTAATGCTGTGAAGCATAGGACGTATTCAGTATGTTTGGTGGTTGAGGGTTTGAGTGATTTTGGCAATGTTTCAGCTACGTTTCGCTCAGCTGATGCTCTGGGGATTCAGTCAGTCCATGTTGTAGCTTGTGATAGTTCGAAAAGGTGCTCAGCATTTTAGGTGAAAATACATTTAAGTTTCTCACCAGGCTCATTGCTCGATATTGTTTGATAGTTCGCAGATTTAGTAGTATTTACTTGTGTTTTAAATGTACTTTTAACATGATACATTATGCACAAAAATGTGTTTTAGCCAACACGCTTGACGTAATACAATTGTTTCCACTCACTGGCAAGGGAAAAAGAAAAATCATTGATCCGGTATTTGTAGCCATCTCACGGTTATAATGTGGAAAAAATTGCATTTTATGGTTTAGTTAGTCGTCATGTTGATTAAAGTTTTAGTGCAAAGAGTTCCGGTATTGGTTTACTGTCTAACTGCAAAAAAAACCTGTCTGAGCTCCAACAGTGGTTGATTTATTTAGTTTTGCAGGTAAAGAACCGTATTTATTGGATAGCTGGCTTTCTTGAGCATTGTTTGTGCAAGTGCCTTGATATTAACTATCTGCTTACGCCCTACAGGTACAGGGAGAATCGCCATGTCAGCATGGGAGCTGAGAAATGGTTGGATATCGAACTATGGGATTCTGTTCATGAGTGCTTCAAAGTTTTGAAATCACGTGGTTATCGCATTGTGACAACACATCTTGGAATGGACACGGTATAGTGATCCTCTTTATTTCTGATACTTCATTGACAGTCCAAATTTGTATACATATCTTGGGGTTACACTGGGTATTATGTTGTTGTGTTGTTTCTCTTTTTGTTGGTTTTTCAAGATTTCAGTGAATGTTGTCTTTCTGTTTTAGGTTTCTGTGTACGATATGGACTGGTCATGCCCAACTGCAATTGTTGTGGGAAATGAACTTAGGTAGGTGCTATACTCTGATAGTCTAAACTCTAATGTCCTAGTTCAAGAATAGTTACCTGCTGAGGGATTACTATATTTTCTGACTCATAAAGTATAACCATTAGCATATATGGTCAGTTCTTATGTTAGAATTTGTAATCAAATTCTTTCTTGTTTTCTTGGTTCTCTACTTTAATGATTTTCTTTGTGCTGAAGCTCTTATTATATTTCCTCGTAATAGAAGAGAAAATATTTGCTTGGACAGACTATAATTAATTTTTCTGAGATGGACCACAACTAGATAAGATATTGTTGTTTGTAGGGGAATAAGTGAAGAGGCTCTCGAATCATCAGACTTGCACTGCAGCATTCCAATGAAAGGCATGGTTGACTCATTCAATGTTTCTGTTGCTGCTGGCCTTCTTATGCACCATGCTGTCTGTGACAGAACTTCTCGGTTGGTACGTTCCCTGTAGCGCTGCAGAACGTTCGCCTAATTCTTATTTACTCTTTCCATCTCTTCGTAATACTTGCTCTCTGATGGAGGTGTAAAATTGCAGTACACTCAATAGAAAGGAGAAACTAGGTACTAGGATTACCTTTTAGTTTGGTGATACACACATTTCTCTTTTTCTTTTCCACCTCTCTTTTCATATGGGGGTGTGGGATAAAGGTTCTACATGTTGCATTAGCTACAAGGTATGTGATTGTTTCCCTTTTCTTTTTAACTCCTTCATGAGAATAGGAAAATAGTGGGACAATGTATCTGCCTAGGTTGATTCTCTTCTTACATTTTAGTTCCCACAATATCCCTATGGCGTTAAATCTTTTGAAGCGGTTCAAAATTTGGTTGACATCAACCTGAAGTGATTGAATTCTGCCCTGCATTATTGTACGTTGGAAAATTCTGAACTTTGTTCTCGTGTCTACTGTGATAGGTGAAAGTGACGCCGTAGTTCATCTGAGCTGCTTACCTGTACAAGCATCTATCCGTCTTTTATTCATGCTCGATGGTTCCACTTACCGAGTTGATTTTATTTTCTTAGGGATGCCATGGGGATCTAACTAGTGAGGAAAGCCAAATCTTGCTAGCGGAGTTCTCTTTGCGCCACAACGATAATACAATTAGAATTGCTCATGAATATGCAAAACGAAAGATAGCTGAGCCTAAATCAAAGCTTTGAATAAGTGATCAACCTAGTTTTCGGACTTAGCGTGTGCCTATTCCGAAGTAACACGAGGTACTTTCTAACATAATGAAACTTATATTACTAGCTTTTTTTTTTCATATGTTGTGTTTGTTTTTTGATCTGTTTAGATTTTGAATAACTGTCGATTTTTCTTTTTAATTATTACCAGGCCCTCCATGTATATGCCCAGATATTTGACGGACTTGATGCTGGTGATTGCTTGGCCATACAAACGAGCTGCTGAGCGTTTGCATTTTGTTCTGTTGCGGCTTATGTATAGCTTTTACTTCTATACAATAGACCCCCTTATGGTCTTGCCATTCTACGACCCCGCGCATAGAGCATAGCGAAAGCTTAAGCTTTAATTCACCAGACCGATTTTTTTTTGAATTGCCATTTTTTAAGGATTAACGTTTTATTGTATTTGCTATGAATTCTTAAGAGAAAATTGCTTACACAAAAATGTTGTAGGGGTTAATTTTACTTTTGAATTATAGCACCAGCTTTTAATTAAACTCGGTAATGTATTTGCTCACACGAAATTTCCTTTGAACTTGCTTTCTTTCGCTCTCCTCCTGCAATTACTGTCTTGTTGATCCAAAGAGGCCTCCACTTTTTTCAATGTCCACCTTCTACCAAAGTGGCAAAATAAAAAGGCTGGAAAAAAACACAGCAGAAAAACAATTCTCACTGGAAATATAAGTGAGATCCCAATAATACAGTGCGTCTTAAACTTTCCCAAAAATGGTCCATCGAGGTTGCATTTGCAACGTTAACCCACTACTGGATCAATTGCTAACTTTGTCCATCTCATCTTCTATCAAAACTCAATAGGGATTTATTTCCACGAGATTTTGTGCAATTCACCAGAACTCTTGGCTCCACCATTGACAAGGAAACAGACTGCTTGGTTGAACCACATATGCTAACGAACCAAAAATAAAATTATGAAAACATTAATGTACCATTTTCAGAATATTCCCTCGTGTACGTGGTCATATAAATTACTATAGCTATTGGACTCCGACAAGAGAAAAGGAACTATCCCACTCAGAAACGAAAGCACAGGATTTTCTAGTTTCGCCAGCACAAGTCTACCGTTGATCACTTGAACTCAATATACAATGATCAGGTAAAATGTAGAAAATGAGAAATCCCTACTCAATCAACTTTGAAGTATCAGTTGTTTGTATTGTTGTTTTTGTGCTTTGCAAATTCAAATCTTCCCCATGCTTCTGCAGTTCATGGGACCGAATAAACTCTTCGATTTTCTCCTTCAATTCAGTGTCGGGAATCAACATGTCCACAGTTAGATGAGACCGGTTAAATGGGTCCGTCTGTAAACCAATAGAAACATGTGAAAAAATGTTATCTTCCTACTATTGGAATAAAAGACTAATAAACAGAGGCTTACACTATCACTAAGAAGGTGCCGCTGAATAACAGGCCGGTCCACTGTTATCCTCGAAGAGGGAAGAATGACAGGATCCTTCATTAAAGTATACTGCAAATTGATTAAGAACATTTTTCCCGGTGAAAAACATGAATATGGACAGTATCTATCTCTCGTGAATTAGGAGCTAGAGTTTTACATTTGGGTAAAAAGGCGAATACTTACTTGGATTGGATCAAGGAATTCATCAGGAATGTCTCCGAGAGCAGCTTCAGCATCCATTGCTTCTGAAGCAGCAACCTTGGCTTTTGCACCAAGTTCAATGAACTCTTGTATGATCCTCATATCTTCACCAATTCTCCTAAGGACATCAACTGCAGCACTAAATATCTGGAGCAAATCCAAGTTGTTACACCAAAAGTCCAACCAGGGAACGAATTAAAGGAAGCAATTAACTTAAGAGTGAGAACCTGCTCATTGTATGATCGACCGTCTCTTATAATTGCAGCTGGAAAGATTTTTTCCTTATCACCTCTCGCCAAATGCACATATATTTTCACGATCTTCACATGCATTACAAAAAAAATTGTAAGACTTCTACATAAGTACCTTCCTCTTGATTCTAGGAATGATATTATGGACTCTACACGGACACACTAAACAACAAGAACAAAAAGAAAATGTTTGTGACCCTCTCCATGGAATAGGAGATTACCAAGACAATGTGATAACTGGAGGAAAAAAAAAAAGCTAATAATAAAGAAACACACTGTTGTTTGTACCAGAAAGAAAAATCGACCAGAACTTTGACAAAATTCAGAACAGAGACCCCATCAACAATCATATTTGATTTTGTTAAAACAATGACTCTTGGAAAACACAATATTCAAGACACTGTATGCAAATGATACTTGGTGCAAAATATGCAACAAATTACTTGCTTTAGATTCTTGAACAGATAACACTACCAATATTTTTATCATCTATTGGATAATAGGCCCGCCTCACTGCCCTTATCCACTTAAATACCAGACTTTTGTCGAGAGCAGGGTTCAAACTTGCCAACCTACACATCACATGTGCTCTTACAACTAAACTAAAGCCCTAGGGGCTCACTGCCGATATATAATCATGGTTATAGTAAAAGTACACTTCTATACCCAGTCAATGGTGGATGTGCTTTGGGGTAATGAGGCTAGATTTGCTGGGGTTTTATGAATCCTAAATTAGTCATGTAATGCTTTAAGTTGAGGATATTCTTCTAACAAATGGCAGATTTCATAATTGTCCATCATCATGCACTTTCAGGGAAAGAGTTCTAATTTGTAGTGGTCGCAAAAACTTCAGGTGATATTGATACCCCACATTGCTGCTTGTGGACCTGTGGTTCCGAGAATCCCTACTCTAGGGCGATACCATGCCTTGGTTCACGAGTATTATATTAACGACGAAGTTCGTAGCTAAATCCATTTTTTCCTGTATTGTAGTCAAATGAGATACGCATTTTGATTTTGTGTGTGCACTAAAACTAGTTGGAAGTTATAAATGTGAAGATCCTTGTGCCTCTGGCATTTCATCATGTGTCTCAGTCATATTTCATATTTTCTTTACCTAGATCATTCATTGCGTTGTTATTTGAGAATTTCACCATCATAAGAAAGCATAGTTGCACCTTGCTAGTTTTCAAGTGTAAAAATAGAAGGACTCGAGTCAGAAGGTAAAAAGATTAGGAGTTTTAACAATTTAAGGGACATTTAATGTCATCTGGTCTTTGTAAAAATGCAAGGACATCATATGTAAAGAAATTCACCTGTTTCAGCAACTCTTTCGGACGAAACTCATACTTTTCAGGATCTTTCAAGCTAAGAGATTTTCTTTGTGGTCCCACCAGCTGTAGTAAGAAGTAATTCAACATGCTAGCAACTCTCTCCACCTGGAAAATCAATTGAGAAAAATTAAGGGAAAAAAATTAAAAAACAACAGCTTCAACAGTAACAATACAATACAACTGATATTGAATAGTGAACATACCATCTCAGGAAGGAGAAAAGGTACAGTAATTTGCTCGGAAGTAAATGCTAACAGGCTCACATCTTCATTTGCCAACTTCATATCAATTCGAATTATCTAAAACAACCAGCATCTTTCAATTAAACTACGGACATATTACATAACTTCAGTAGATAAAAACATATAAAGATTTAAATCTGACATTCTCTTGTGAATGGAACAGCCGGGTTCTCTCCTGCCTTTCTTGAGCTGGTCTTCGCTCCCATTCCGCGGTGTTAGACATTTCAGCTTCCAGCTCTTTTAGTTCAAGAATTTTATTAAGACTTTCATCGAGAAGATAGATGCTATCATTGATCAAGAAGTTTAAGAAATTCAAATAAACGCCCTTCTCCTCTTCCTTGGCAATCTAGAATTGAAGTTACAGATAAAGTGTTATTGGAGAGTAGTTCAAGCATGGTGTTATAAAATGTTCAGAGAAAAATATCACCCAAAAGGATAAAAAATCCAACCTGTCTCCACGCATTCCGGTGACTTGGAACTTGCCAAAGATATTCAAGCAGTTCAGCAATGTTGTGGCGGATATTAAATTTATCATAGAACTGCAGCACATGGAGACATTTCATTTAAAAAGCACACAGTGGAAACCTATCACCGCATTTTCTTTAAGTGAGACTGCAAATCAACCCTTCCTTCATTCCTGGCCAGTAGCCAGCCACCCCCATCTTAAGAAAATTTTTAAAGACTAAGACCATTTTTCAACCTCCCTATGATGAAACAAGTATCACCAGAGAACCAGGAAAACCCGATACCTCTGACTTCCAAGAAAAAAGTAAAAAAGAATCTGATGACATAACCCAGCAATCAGACCACTTTATGCTGAAACAATAACACCAGAGAACCAATAAAACAGTATTTGAGACTTTTGGGCAGAAAGAGTTTCGTTTTGCAGCCATAGCTAAAATATATACCCCCTTTAACTTCAAAGTTCAAAATTCCTTCAAAAAAGCCCTTTTGAGGAACTGTCGGTAAGATCGTCTACTTAGAACTGTGTTTGGCGAATCTTTTTTATTTTAGGCATGTTGAACATACCTACAAACATAGTTTCTTGGAGAATATATACTTCTCAATAGACTCTAACTAAAATATCACACCAGTTGTTCTTCGAGAAACGTCTTTTATGAGAGGAAAATATTCATTATTTTTAAGCTCTGATACATTACAGCGCCTCGAGAACAGTTATATATATTTTGATGCTTCAGACAGATCTGAAGAATCATCTCCACTTTGAGAATGTAAGGGTGAAGTGAAAGGTCAATGACCTGAAGTCTTGAAAATGAACGACACAAGCAAGAAAAAAAGTAAGTTCACATTTCAAGATCCTTGTAAGACTTCAAAAATATCTGCTAAAGTTGTGAAGAAGAAAGAACTAACATCAACGATCAGAAAGAAAAAAAAAAGACTAGCATCAAAAATCACTACTTCCTAAGCAAGGTAGAATTTTATACGAACAGTTTCACTTCTCAAAGCACATATCAATTGATAAAGAACAAAATCATTACCTGCGTGTGGGAACCTGTAAATTCAATGTCAACATAAAGCTTCAAAAGATTTCTCACAAGGTACTCCAGGGAGAGTTGATGCCCCTCAAACAATGTAGACGTTGCAGTGGAGCCGCTGCATAAAAATTCACTTAGATAAGCAACAGCAACAAGATATCCAGCACACAGAGACACAAATAATAGTAAAAAGTAAAAACAACTTTGAAAAATGCAATATCACAAGTGCTTATATTTGAAACACCTTCTCCGGGGCATCCAACAGTTTAGGACTTCAACCATCTTTGCTCTAAGGTAAGGGTTTCTGATATATTCTGGACTTGCCATGAACATGATAATGAAATTCATGAAGTCATCCTATCAAGCAATGCAAAAAGAAAATTTCATATGAAAAAGGAGCACATGAAGAACGAGAATATGAATGACATACAAAAATCAAGACTAAACCTACCAGCAAGACACCATCCAAAGCTCTAGGAATTCGAGAAGCAAAAATTAGCAGCTCCATGGCATCTTCAACAAAGTGCTCAGGCATAGATGCGAACTCCATAGGGCAAGGGGAAGGTAAAGGCATCTTAAAACCACCAACAAGGCCAACCAGCCAAACAACCATTAATCTGTAGTAGGATAATGCATGCTGGAGAAGCCCTCCATCCTGAAAACAAGGCAATCATTTAAAACTATATACCAATAATATACGTACGGAACAAAGATATAACTTGCATCTATTCAAATCTGGGATACTGTGATTGTACATTTTATATTTTACCCCCAAAAAATTCATGTATGCACAGAAAAGTAGGGACAGAGCTACTTTGCTTGAAAACAGCAAGATATAGCATTAAGTACAATATAACAAAAAAGCAGCTATAAAAAGAGAATTCCTCACATTCTCAAAATTGCATAATCCTACTAAGTATTACAAAAGGAGTAGTTTATATACCCTCAGTATTTGGGCTTCATAGCATAATTTCTCCTGTGAATACAACTCAAGTTCCTTTTCCAAGCGAGATATTTCCTGCTGCAACTGTGGCGAGGGTGCTTGTTCTAGCATGGTTTTCATGGTAGACAAATGATCTTCGCTTCTTGAAATGTCCTAAAGATGATAATTAAATAGTTAGTTTGGTACAAACACCTTGACCATACCATATCAATTTTTCATCCACTATTACATAAGGTTCAAGACATCCTTCTTTCACCAAGCATAATTTAATATTTCCTTTCTTCGAGTCCCAATTCCTCACCTGAACAAGGTGCTTAAAATCTGAAAACGCTTTTAGGAGGCCCAGGTTAAGCACCCTTGCAGTCATGAAGAAGCATTCACATATGAAAGGGTATTTAGCTTTCTCACTACTACTTGATATTGGGTTGTCACAGTGGAGAATTGAAGGTCCACCAGAGCCATTCCCGGAACTTGTAGCTTCCTGGGACGCCAATAACCGATTTTCTCCATCACTGCCTTCTTTAGAAAGGCCAATTTTCCCAGGATTATGTTGATTAATCCATTCAGAGACTTCTTCTGATGATGCATGCAGAGCAGTCAACCCTCTGGTGTGGATCATAGGCAACATTAAAACAAAACACACACAAGCAAATGAAAAGGGGAGACTATGGCCACAAAGAAAAATTCACCTCAGTTCCAGACGGGTGCTACAAAACACATATTGGGGATCAATCTTGTCCCGTTTTGTCAAATTGGCATCTAAGAAAGGTTCACAGAGACGAAGCATAACAGCACTGAGATTTACAAACATGCCTGAACTAGCACAAGATAATGGATCAACCTGCAAAGCACAAAAGTTTGAGGCTATGGCAGAGTAGAAAAACTCAGAGCATACAAAAACAAAATGTGCCCTTGATGAATAGCACACTTTACATGTCTGTTTCACATTTTACAGCTCCGTAGTGTGATCTGTAGAGAAATATTACCTGCAAATGTGCCCTTGAAGAATTTTTGTTTATAACTGCTGCAAGATACCCGAGGACATTTTCACGAATGGTTGTATTTTTCAGAAGAGACATAAGGACTTCTGCTAAGCCATCATACAAGTTATTCATAACAGTTTTGATTGTAGTGAAAGAAGACAGGAGATCAGCCGGACGACGTGTTGCCGATTCCGAAAAACACTGCTGGCTGTTCCAACACAAGTGAAACAATCTATCAGTCCTTTGTAGAAAATAGAAACCTTCAACAAAGAATATGCCAATGCAAAGGAAATTAGACTATCTTTTTTCACCAAGGGCCATAAATGGCCACCGTCCTAATTTTTCGGTTAGAGAATGAGAGAGATGCATATGTTAAGTGACCAATAACAAAGATAACCATACAATAGCTTGATGACGTCCAAAGAATCAACATTCTCAAGGTAATAAGCTGCGAGATGTTTCCTCCTATCTCTTTGTACATAAAGAATGAAACTTTAAATTAAGAACGTAAAGACGTGCTCTTCCACAGGAAAACATACACCTTTCTTGCAGAAACAGCATGATAACAAGGACTGAACAAGTATGAAAGGCTATCATGCCTGTTTCTCTAATCGATTTTACAATGTCACAGAATTTCTCATCAATGTATAAAAGTCAGATAATAATACACTTAAGGGAAACAACACAGAACTAAATACACACGAGAGAAAATTTAACCCACCCAACATCCGGATCACTCTTGAAGATTGTATTGTCAGGCAAAGCACTAACATGAAAGAAAGGACCCAAAATGCTTGTCATCTCAATAACTCTTCCATTTAAATAAACACTCTTTGGAATCCACCAAGGATGATTCACCAAAGACTTAGCACCTACTGGATACTTAACCAAATACAATAAAGCTCTAAGTGGCTGCTGGAAATTACCCAAAGCTGAAACCTTTAATACAGCCCCTCTCAAATCCTCATACAATTGCTTCAATATCGGATCCATACTATCAAAATCACCATCCTTAAACAACTCATCCAAAAACCCTGGTGGACTTGTCACTCCACTACTACTCCCCCCACCAAACGCATCCACAGAGCTCGAAACCTCCGAAAACACCAACGGAAGCAACGGAGACACACTCGAATTCACCATCTCCCAATTGGGAAACATCCCTGGATTCCCTAAATGTATCCTACAATACGATACAGCAAGTTTCTTCGCTTGTTTTACCGCCAATTCCATCTCAGACCTCACATTCTTATCCTTCATCGACGCAATTTTCTTCCCCTCTTCATGTGCCCTACGATAACAATTCACCAGATACTGAAAAGGGGGTTCCGCCGATACATAATTACCCGATAGTCGATCAATCATAACCCGCTCCATCAAGTCCCTAGACAACCTTAATTCTTTACCCTCGCTCAAAATCTCCGCCGCCGTCATCTCCAAATACACAATACGTGTATCGCTTTCCATTGAATCAACTAGAGATACAAGTAAAATTTTCCGTAGAACTATATCCTCGATCTCCGCCGGCGTCCTCTGTGGTTTACCAGTCGCCATAATTTCAACAATAAACTAATCAATTTTTTTTCAGAAATTGATGACTTTGGAGAAGGAGTTTGCTAGAAATTGATACAAAAGCAACTAGATTTACAAACTAAACCCATGATTATTGAACTAATAAGAATCGAATTAGGGTGAATTAACTAAGGGAGATTAGTAGAGTAATTAAAATAAGCAGATGTTAATAATGGAGAAAGCATTGAAGGGAGAATTGTGGAATAGTCGTGAAAAGAAAGGACTTTGAAGAGAAATATGAGGGGTTTCCGACTTTACAAGGTCAAAAAACACAATAAGGTTTCGGAGTGTAAATTTTAACACAACATTTTCGTCAGATTAAATTACATAAAGTATAAGAATTTTAAAAAAAAACAAAAGATGGCATCGAAAAAAAGTAAATAAAAAATGAGAAATTAAATCCTTTATCAGCGAGTAAAAGCTGAACTAAATAACTAATATGAAAACACATTATAATTCCATTGGTGATTTTGGATGACTTAATTAAAGATGATTTATATATATATTGTGTTAGTAAATTATATGATTACAATAAGCTAAAATAATTTTATATAAATATTAAATACAGATAAAGATTTTCAATAAGTAGAATGTTTTATCACAAATAAATTGGGAAAGATTATGCTATTAAATTGTAATATTGTTTTAAAAAAAAATCCAGCTTGTTATATTTGTTTGATTTATAGATCAAAAGCTGTGATTTTTGTAGTAGTTTTTTTAACGTTAATTTGAGGGGAAAGGATGAATTATATGATACAGCATTTATGATTCAGTTTGTTATATTTGTTTGATTTTATAGATCAAAATCTGTGAATTTTGTTCTATTCTTAAGAACTCGGAATCAAAATAAGCCATAAAATATAAAAAGTGATCAAAATAGGCCACTCATTTAAAAAGTTATCAAAATAGGCTAAATATAATAAATTATTACGTTTTACACTTTTATCTTAACGGTCAACTAACGGTCAACGCGGTTTGTAAACGTAATAAATTATTACGTTTTTCACAAAAAATAAAAAGCAGTGTGTAGTCACATCTTCTTTATGTCAAATCATGAAAAACGTAATAATTTATTACGTTTTACAAACAGTGTTTGTAAAACGTAATAATTTATTACAAACTACAAACTGTGTTTGTAAGTTATAATAAATTATTACTCCCTCCGTCCCATTTTATCCGTCCCAAATTGGCTAAGTTGATGTCCCGTTTTACTTATCAATATAAGACAAATTTTTCTTTTCATGTTTTATCCTTTACATTAATTACTTTTTCTTTAAATTAAAATGTAAACATCATTTAATAGGGATACTTTGGTAAACTAGCCATATTATTTATTTATTTTTTTAATTGTTGTGTCATCCCAATTTGGGACAAGTAAAATGGGACGGAGGGAGTATAACCTACACATACCCACATCACATCATATTTACTTTTTTCTATTTTAATCCACCCCATCCCACCCCACCCCACCCATGTAAATTTAACCCCCCAACCCAGGTAGAACCGCCCCTACCCCTGCCCCTACTTATATATTTATATATATATGGAGGGAGTAAAAAATAATTTCGTATAATCCTATTCATTATCCATAACCCAATAAAAAATTAAAACCGAATCAATAACCCAATAATTTTTTTATAAAATCATTAAAAAATTGTTAACCCAATAAACATAAATCAATAACATTTTTATCGGTTTAATTTTTATACACTGATAACTTAAATTGCGATTTCTTACTCCATAAATTGTAATAAAAAATGTATTTGTCCATGTGAGTCTCCTCAAAATATTAATCAAAACACTAATCAGTAACTAATATGAAACATTAATCGAAAAAGTTAATTTCATATTTTAACAAAAAAAATAGAAGAATTAAGAAAATGAGAGATGGTGGGGTTAGAAAAAAAAGGTAGGGGCAAGGGCGTTAGGTGCGGTTATGGATGGGGTGGGATGGGAGGGTTCTACCTAGGTTGGGGTTGGGGGATTAAATTTACGTAGGTGGGGTGGGGTGGATTAAAATAAAAAAAATAAATGTGATGTGATGTGGGTAGGTGTAAATTGTAATAATTTATTACACTTACAAACACTGTTTGTAGTTTGTAATGAATTATTACGTCAAATTATGAAAAACGAAATAAATTATTATGTTTTACAAACCGCGTTGACCGTTAAGGTAAAAGTAGAAAACGTAATAATTTATTACAATTAGCCTATTTTGATAACTTTTAAAATGGGTGACCTATTTTGGTCACTTTTTATATTTTGTGACTTATTTTGATTCCGAGTAGGTTGATTTGCGAGAAAAGCTGAATTTTGCACGGTGTATTGAGTCGCAAGAATTTATAATTCAGCTTGTTGTATTTGTCGATATCGTGATTCAAAAAAGATGTATTTTTAAGGTTAATATGAGGACAAAAAAGTTGATTTACACCACTCACTGTTTAACATCGCAAGCAATTATGATTCAGCTCATTATAGTTGTTTGATTTTATTGTTTCGGAAGTTATAATTTTGTGGTATTTTAAAGATAAAAGGAAAAAATTATCTTTTTTCTGATTTTGATTAATTACGAAATTCCGCAATTTCAGAAGAATGAATTGTTATATTTTGATTAGATCAGGTGTTTGCTCAGATCACTCAACGGGATCTGAAATATGAATTTTAGTGGATGATCTGAATGTCTTTGTATTAGATCTGGTAAAGATCATGGTTGTCTTTGTATTAGATCTGGTAAAGATCATGGTTATTGAATATCATTTCCACAGGAATTTGTTAATTTCTGTGTTGAATTAGTGAAATTGGCTTTATTTTCAATTGTTTGATATTACATATCAGGTTGAGTTTTGAAATTGCATGTTAATATCATCCTCTGAATGAATATTTTCTTCTTCTGTTTTAGTGTAGTCGTTGGACATGACATGTTTCGAGTGTATCCTTGTTCAGGCAACCAATCTTTTGTGTGCATTTTCTTCTCGTTTTCTCTGCAACGAGAATGAAACAGTAAGTTTTTCTGGTTAGGTGTTACAATACATCGAATAGTTCAAAATGTAGATCTTGTGGTCAAGTATTGAGCAGATAGTGTGTGTTGTTGTTTTTCAACGTTTTCGGGTACAAGAATCTGTAATTTGACACAATAACTTTAACACTAGTTCAAGTTTAAAACAAGAACACTATGAAGTATAACAACACCCTCAACACAAGATCAAAGTGATCTTTCTAAGAAGTGTGTTTTATTTTTTCTCAAAAATTAAGATGAAACAGAAATGTACAGCCAAGTCCCCCGACTTCATGGAGTGTCCTTAAGGAATAATTTCCCTCACTGTACCCAAGGTTTTGGAATCTTCCTCTTAGGATAAAATGACTTTCAATCCAACTATAGTGGTACCTCAAATAATTGGATTCGTCAAACTCACTCAACGATTTGATTGATCACAAGGAATGTTTTGAAGATAAGAAGAGTTTGTATTTCAGAAAATTTTTACGCCTAAACCTGTGGATAAATGCAGGTTTATATAGCCATCAAGTGCTCCTTCCGAAAGGTGGCAATGGTTCATCCGAAAAGGTGTATTCTTTGGAAGAGTCATGTCTGTTCATTCGAAATATTGTGTCTTTTTCTGAACAGACACAACTATCTGAACAGTCACTCCTTTTCCAAAACAATATGTCTTTTTCTCAAAGGTTGTATCCTTTTATTTTCCATTCACACCTATTGAACCCAACAATCCCCCACATGAATGGGGAATGACTATTCTTAGTAAAACTTTACGGACAAATATGTGATCATCAAGCAAAGACTGATTGCATCTGGATAAGTGTGTTTTCCTTTGAACTTTCTGTAGTGAACATGCATCGGATGCACTCGATCAATCGGTAGATTTGATATTTTTGAACCGTCGAGCTTTAATGTACATCTAGACAACACATGTCACACAACCATCCTTTTACCATCTATGGTTCTCACGGTTTTGTTCTTTTCAGCCATGAACACGTCTCGGTTTCATGAGATCTTAGAGAATAAGATTTTACTGACATTCTCCTTGAAACGACTTCCACTTCACCCTCACATAGGTAATTTCTAAATGTTCAATCCTATAGATTAAACTATTTGGTCAAATCTGCCAAATTTAGATAATCATTAAAAGATTTTTACCTTAAGTCTTATCCTTGTTTACTAAACATTGTCTATATCATGAGAATGAGTTGGTATTTTGACAATGTTGAACCTGTCAGACACAACTTTGTTTGATCTCCTTGAGCCTAACTCTTGAGATCTCCAGTCTGCTAGGTAGATCTACCGCCATGCTGACTTGTCCTAGGCCTTAAACTCATTCCCTTGGATGTTCTCTCAACTCCTTCTCTAGATAGGCCTTTTGTAAGTGGATCCGATATATTATCCTTTGACTTCACATAGTCAGCAGTGATAATTCCACTAGAGAGAAGTTCTTTAACGGTATTATATCTCCATCTTATGTGACGAGATTTACTGTTGTACATCATGCTCCCTGCCTTACCTATCGCCGCTTGGCTATCACAGTGTATACATACTGGTGCCACTAGTTTGGGCCAATAAGTAATATCTTCCAAGAAATTTCGGAGCCATTTTTCTTCTTCGCCGGCTTTATCTAATGCGATAAATTCAGATTCCATTATAGAGCGAGCAATACAAGTCTGTTTGGATGATTTTCAAGAGACAACTCCTCCACCGATAGTAAATACATATCCACTCGTGAATTTTTCTTCGTTTGATCCGGTGATCCAATTTGCATCACTATATCCTTCAAGTACCGCAGAATATTTATTATAATGCAAAGCATAGTCTTGAGTGTATTTAAGATATCCTAAAACTCTTTTCATTGCCATCCAATGAGTTTTATTAGGATTACTCGTGTACCGACTCAACTTACTTATAACGCATGCTATGTCTGGTCGTGCACAGTTCATTATATACATTAAACATCCCAATACTCATGCGTACTCCAATTGTAAGTCACTTTCACCTTCATTCTTTTGAAGTGCAAAGCTCACATCCAATGGAGTCTTGGAAATACCGAATTTCATATACTTGAATTTGTCAAGTACCTTTTCGATGTAATGAGAGTGTGACAATGCCAATCCTTATGGAGTTCTATAGGTTCTTATCCCTAAAATCACATCCGCAACTCCAAGGTCTTTCATATCGAACTTGCTTTCGAGCATTCGTTTTGTTACATTTATGTCTGAAATGTCTCTATTGATGATCAATATATCATCCACATATAAACACACAATGACTTGGTGATTTGGAGTGTCTTTAATATAAACACATTTATCACATTCATTAATTTTGAATCTGTTTGCCAACATAGTTTGGTCAAACTTTGCATGTCATTGCTTAGGTGCTTGTTTTAGTCCATAAAGTGACTTAACAAGTTTACACACCTTATTTTCTTTTCCTGGAACCACAAAACCCTCAGGCTGTTCCATGTAAATTTCTTCCTCCAATTCTCCATTTAGGAATGCAGTTTTCACATCCATTTGATAGATTTCAAGACCATATACCACCGCCAAGGCAATTAACATTCGAATCGACGTTATCCTTGTTACCGGCGAGTATGTATCAAAGTAATCAAGGCCTTCTTTTTGTTTGAAGCCTTTTACTACAAGTCTTGCCTTGTATTTGTCAATAGTATCATCCACTTTCATTTTCTTTTTGAAGATCCATTTAGATCCTAAAGGTTTGTTTCCTGGAGGAAGATCAACCAACTCCCACGTATGGTTGCTTAAGATTGAATCAATCTCACTATCGACTGCCTCTTTCCAAAAGGATGAGTACGAAGACGTCATCGCTTCCTTAAATGTTTGAGGCTCATTTTCTAAGAGAAATATTACAAAATCCGATCCAAACGAAGTTGACGTTCTTTGACGGGTGCTACATCTTGGATTCTCATCTTTATGTACATTCTCACTTGGTTCATCTCGAGGTTGTTTAGACCCTCCACTAGACTGTTCATGTCTAGTTTTATACGGATAAATGTTTTCAAAGAATTCAGCGTTATCTGATTCAATTACCGTATTTTTATTAATATCCGGATGTTCGAATTTATGAACCAAAAATCGACATGCTTTACTACTTTTAGCATATCCTATGAACACACAGTCCACCGTCTTAGGTCTTATCTTAACCTTTTAGGCATAGGAACTTGGACACTTTCTAGACACCCCTACACTTTGAAATATTTCAAGTTGGGTTTCCTTCCTTTTCATTTTTCATAAGGGATTGATTGTGTCTTACTATGAGGAACTTTATTGAGTATTCGGTTGGCTGTAAGGATAGCCCCCCCCCCCCCCAAGTTTTGCTGTAAACCTGAACTTATAAGTAAGGCATTCATCATTTCCTTCAAAGTTCGATTTTTTCTTTCTGCAATTCCATTAGATTGAGGTGAATATGGGACCGTAGTTTGATAGACAATTCCATTCTCTACACATATTTCGGTGAAGGAGATTCATATTTTTTGTCCCTATCACTTCTTATCGTTTTTATCTTTTTCTCTAACTGATTTTCAACTTCAGTTTTATATTGCCTAAACACATCTACTGCTTCGTCCTTACTGTTTAGCAAATAGACATAACAATATCTAGTGCAATCGTCAATAAAAGTTATGAAATACTTTTTCCCACCACGTGATGGTGTTGACTGCATATCACAAATGTCTATGTGGATTAAGTCTAAGGGATTCAAATTCCTTTCACAGACTTATACGGTTGCTTAGCATACTTTGATTCCACTCAAGTTTGACACTTTGATTTATTGCACTCATAGTTTGGCAAAACTTCTAAGTTAATCAGTTTTCGTAACGTTTTGTAGTTAACATAGCCTAATCGTTCATGCCACAAATTGGGAGACTCAAGCAAGTAAGAAGAATTAAAACTTTTATTGATTTCAACATTCATTACATTCATTTTGAATAGGCCCTCACTGAGGTAGCCTTTTCCTACATACACTTCTCCTTTACTAAGTAAAATTTTTTCGAAAACAAATACACATTTGAATACGTTCTTGTCTAGAAGTGAAACTGAAATCAAGTTCTTCCGTAACTCCGAAACATACAAGACATTGTTGAGTGTCAACACTTTGCCAGAAGTCATCTTCAAGCACACTTTTCCTGTTCCTTCCACTTTTGCAGTATCGGAGTTTGCTATGTAGATCTTTTCTTCTACTTGAGCCATAGCGAACGTCGAAAACAACTCCTTGTTAGCACAAACATGGCAGGTGGCACCAGAATCCATCCACCATTCGCGAGGATTTCCCACCAAGTTGCATTCAGAAAGCATAGCACACAGATTATCCATTTCTTTCTTAGACTCAGCCAGCTTTGCTTGGTCCTTCTTCTTTTCTTTCTTCGAGGCACGACAATCCATAGACTTGTGGCCAATCTTGCCACAGTTGAAGCACTTTTCCTTGAATTTCTTCTTGGGTTGATTGCTTTCATTTCCAGTTTTCTTTCATTTTTAGAGTTGTTTTGGTCATCTTCTACAATGTTTGCTCCACTCATTGCAGAATTGCCTCTTGAGTTTCTTTCCGCAGCCTTGTTATCTTTTTCAATGCGTAGTCGTACAATCAGATCTTTGAGTGACATCTCCTTACGTTTGTGTTTCAAATAATTTTTGAAGTCTTTCCACATAGGTGGTAGCTTCTCTATTATTGTCGCTACTTGAAATGCTCCATTCACAATCAAACCTACACTAAAGTTCATGTGAATACTAAGAACATTTTTAAATTATTCAACAACGGTATTTGTCAAAATCATACCTTCCGCTAGGAGATCATGGATGATCACTTGCAGTTCCTGCACTTGGGAAACAACAGACTTACTGTCTATCATTTTGTACTACAGGAATCTTGCAACAAAGAACTTTTTAGTTCCGACATCCTCCGTCTTGTACTTTCGTTCTAGCGCTCCCCATAACTCTTTTGCAGTCATGGTTCCGTTATACACATTGTAAAGGTCATCTTGGAGACCACTCAAGATATAATTCCTGCTAAGAAAATCTGAGTGTTTCCAAGCCTCCACAATCACGAAGCGTTCTTTTTCAGAGGTTTCCTTGGACACCTCCAGAGCTTCCTCAATCGTGAACCTTTGAAGATAGAGAGTTGTGAGGTAGAAGAACATTTTCTGCTGCTATCTCTTGAAGTCAATACCCGCGAACTTTTCGGGTTTCTCCACCAGTGCCATAGCTTGCGGAGCATTAGTACGACTCGTCGTGGCAATACTAGTGGCCGCCATAGTCGTTCCAGCATCATGCATTTGACTATCAGTAGTTATTTTCCTGTCACAACAAGACAAAGCCTTTAGTATGTCAAAATGCTACTAATAAAGTTGCAACAACTTTAAACACCTCTAATTTTTAGTTTAACGATGAAGTTTTTATTACTTCCAATCGTCAACCAAATGATCTTTAACTTGTGATTAAGATTTTATGTCTTCAAATCACTAGTTAAGTTCAAATGGAGTAGAAAGCTAAAAGCTTTAATCTCCAGAAATCAAGCAATACAGATTCCTAAAAAAAAAACTTTAGTAAAAAAAAAATTCACCAAACAAGCAAAAAAAATAATATTTTTTTTCAAAAAATTTATTCCTTAAGATTGTTGTTGTTTTTCAATGTTTTCGGGTATAAGAATCTGTAATTTGACTCAATAACTTCAACAATAGTTCAAGTTTAAAATAAGAACACTATGAAGTACAACAACACCCTCAACACAATATCAAAGTGATCTTTCTAAGAAGTGTGTTTTATTTTTTCTCAGAAATTAAGATGAAATAGAAATGTAAAGCCAAGTCCTCCAAATTCACGGAGTGTCCTTAAGAAATAATTCCCCTTACTGTACCCGAGGTTTTGGAATCTTCCTCCCCAGGATAAAATGACTTTCAATCCAACTATAGTGGTACCTCAAATAATTGGATTCGTCGAACTTACTCAACGATTTGATTGATCACAAGGAATGTTTTGAAGACAAGAAGAGTTTGTATTTTAGAAAAATTTTCATGCCTAAACCTGTAGATAAATGCAGGTTTATATAGCCATCAAGTGCCCCTTCTGAAAGGTGGCAATGGTTCATGCAAAAAGGTGTATCCTTTGGAAGAGTCATGCATGTTCATTCGAAACGTTGTGTCTTTTTCTGAACAGACACAACTATCTGAACAATCACTCTTATTCCAAAATACTATGTCTTTTCCTCAGAGGTTGTGTCCTTCCATTTTCCATTCACACTTATTGAACCCAACAGTGTGAACATGGTGCATGCTCCAATCATTATTTTTGTTATGGATGCCATGATCGGACCTAAGCATTTGCTTAAGGGGTTAACTGTTATACACACGTTAGAGCTTTTAGTTTATCAATTTATGCATATTATCTGATACATTTTTTGTTGGACGTGATGGATTTTTTCTGCAACCATGACAAGTTTAATCTCAGAATTACATTAACTTGTGTCTATCACAGATTAAAAAATAAAAAATAAAAATGGTGAAGATTTGTTGCATAAGAGATGGATATGTTGGTGGTTGCACCGTGGCTGTCATTGCACTCAAATGCCCCAAGATTGAAGTGGTTGTTGTTGATATCTCCGTGCTTCCCATCTGCCTGGAACAGTGACCAGCTCCCCATCTATGAGCCAGGGCTTGACGATGTGGTCAAGCAATACCAAGGCAAGAACCTCTTCTTCAGAACAGATGTGGAGACACATGTACGTGAGGCTGATATAATTTTTATTTCTGTCAACACTCCTACCAAGACTAGGGGTTTTGGCGCAGGCAAGGCTGCAGATCTTACCTACTGGAAAAGTGCAGCTCGTATGATTGTCGATGTCTCGAAATCCAACAAAATAGTTGTTGAGAAAATCAACTGTTCCAGTAAAAATTGTTGAGGCAATTGAAAAGATTTTGACCCACAACAGCAAGGGAATCAACTTCCAGATCATCTCAAACCCTGAATTTCTTACAGAGGGTACTGCAATCAAAGACCTCTTTAAACCTAACAGGGTTCTAATTGGAGGCCGAGAAACTCCAAGAGGCCAGGAGGCTATCTAAGCATTGAAGGATGTTTATGCTCATTGGGTTCCCAAAGTCGATATCATTACCACCAACTTGTGGTCCGCTGAGCTCTCAAAGTTGGTTGCCAATGCATTTTTGGCACAAAGAATCTCTCCTGTCAATGCCATGTTAGCTCTCTGTGAATCTACATGAGCAAACGTTTCACAGGTGGCATATACTGTTGGTAAGGACTCAAGGATTGATCCCAAGTTCCTCAACGCTAGTGTTGGTTTTGGTGGATCTTGCTTCCAGAAGGATATTCTAGACCTGGTTTACATTTTTAAGTGCAATGGTCTGCCTGAGGTTGCTGAATACTGGAAGGTGTGCTGCTCTACTGACATGCAATTTGAGGATGATCCAAGTTCATCTGTTGTAATGGAGGATTTTCCTTTTTTGAATTTTTGTTCACTCAAGAATACTGGGGTTGATTTTCATCCAAAGACAAATCTTATAGTATCTGAGCCTGTCAAAAGCAAGAAGCACAAATGCCCAGTTTGCTTCAAAGTTTTCCCATCAGGACAATCTTTGGGAGGCCACAAGAGGGCTCATTACACTGGATTCATTGAGAGCAAAAGTAAAGAGCCTATGGTGAAAAAATTGGATGACCTTATTGATTATCATAAAGCTTTTGATCTGAATACTCATGTCGACGCGCTGATGATGTCAAATTGATAATTCATTCTCAGTTTCTGTTCTAGAAGTTTAAGAACTAGACGATTCATGATTTTTTTTCAATATCTCGAAAGCAAAAGAATTAAAACAATTAAACTCACTGAAGTGAACATTTATTACAATCGAAATACTATAACAAATAGTCCTCAAAATCTACGTGCCAATTTGGCAAATTTCTGGCTACATTTCCTTAATTTGACAAATTTCCTCAAAATCTACATATCAATTCAATTTGGCAAATTTCCTGCTACAATTCTAAAACTGACAAACCGAAAATCGAATGACTGACTAAAGAGCCCTTGATGAAAAAAAAAAAAAAACAATATGTGAACATGAATGACAACCTGAAAATCGAATGACTGACTAAAGAGAGCGAAAATTGAATGACTGACTAAAGAGAACCTCTAAACAAAGCACTATGTGAACATGGAGGCATGACATTGCCTGTGATGGCAAGGTTACATTGTATGTGACTGCAAGGTTTTAGCAATTGTTTGGACAGTAAACAAAGCAATATGTGAACATGAAGGAATAGCATTGCCTAAGAACAGGTCCGAGTCAAATAGCAATGATTCGAAGCACTTCTTTTTACACTATTTCGAAAACCCAAGGACTCAATCGCATGGATATGTAAAATACAGTATTTCTAATCCTAGCAGGAAAGAGATGGAAACGGATACTCAATTTAAAGTGAGTAAACAGAATTCCTTACTGATCTCATAGATACATATAGAATTATGCTGAAAGTCGTATTCGATGAAAGTCGTATGTACGATTTGGAGGGAGATCTTTCATATCTTTCGAGATCCACCCTACAATATAGGGTAAAAAAGCCAAAATAAGTGATTTTAGCCCTTATAAAAAGAAAACTGATTCTTGAACCCCTTTCACGCCCATGTCACGTTGAGGTACTGCAGAAAAAAAACAACAAAATTGGGTCCAATTTATCGTAATCTATTAGTTAACATAAAAATAACCGTATTTTGAAACATGAATAAAAATCATTGGCTTATCAAATTATTTATCGATCCGTGAAAAAGATTCAACAAAAGATAGAAACAAATTCACTATCCATTTCATGTCAAGCAATATGTGGAGTACCTCCCGATATAACAGTAAAAGTAAGACGTGTAGGTGGATCGACTCATCAAGTTTTCATTGAAATAGGATCCACACAAGGAAAAACACTAGTCATTCATTTGTTATTAGTGGCATCCCAAAAACGTCCAGGTCGAAATATGGCTTTCAAATTAAGTTTTGAATTAGTGGATGTTGCTAAGGGAGTGACAATGTCATACGTAAAAAGGAAGAGACTCATAAAATGGCAGAGGCAAATAGAGTTTTTGCACATTTTCGTTAATTCATGAACAGGATTTATACATCTCGATCGAAAAAGAATCAACAGAAAAAGAAAAAATCGGAATTGATCGATAGATTTCTTGAAACAAAAGAAAAGAAAACGAAAGATGAAACATAAATCATGGATCAACTAAGCCCTCTCGGGGACATTCTTAAAGAAGAACCTCATGTAAATACCATGGAATAAGGTTTGATCCTATTCATGGAGATTCTGTAACTATTTCAAAAATAAAAAGTTCGACACAATTAGCATTTTTTTTAAAAAATTGGAAGCAGTTCATGATCTGGCATGTACAGAATGAAAACTTCATTCTCGATTTTAGGAGAATTTTTATGAAAGCCTTTCATTTGCGTCTCTCCGGTGGAAGTTTTATTTTCCAGAATATATCCTAATTTTTAGTCTAATTCTTCTTCTGATGATTTATTCAACCTCTGATCTTTGTTGCTCTCCATGGAGCTTTTGGCCTAATAGGTTTCATGTTACGTCAATTCGAGCTTGCTCGATCTGTTCAATTGAGACCTTATAATGCAATCGTATTCTCTGATCCAATTGTTGTTTTTATTTCTGTATTTATGATTTATCCACTAGGTCAGTCTGGTTGGTTCTTTGTACCTAGTTTTGGTGATTCATCCTATTTTTTCAAGGGTTTCATAATTGGACCTTGAACCCCTTTCATATGATGGGATTTGTCAGTGTATTGGGCATTGCTTTGCTATGCGTCATTTTTTTAAGGGTTTCATAATTGGACCTTGAACCCCTTTCATATGATGAGATTTATCGCACTGCTTTGCTATGCGTCATTCATGGTGCTACCGTAGAAAATATTTTATTTGAAGACAGTGATGGTGCAAATACATTCCGTACTTTTAACCCAACTCAAGCCGAAGAAACTTATTCAATTATCACCGCTAACCGCTTTTGGTCCCAAATCTTTAGTTTTTTTTTTTCAATAAACGTTGGTTACATTTCTTTATGTTATTTATATCAGTAATCGATTTATGAATGAGTCTGATGACAAGATTTTAGCAATTGTTTGGATGGTATTTTTTATTTGGACAGCATGTTTCCTTGCATCTTATAAGCTTTTGTCTAAGGTTTTGTCAAGCTCATGTTTTGACAGAAGCTTTTGTCCAAGTTTTTGTCAAGTCATATTTTGACAGATTTTTCAATGTGAGCAGGTTCGTTATCTTCAGCCGGTTCAGTCAGTTCATGTAGTTCTTTCGGCTCAGGAGGTTAAAGGATAAAATTGACTGGCTCCTCTGCTGATTGTGGGGTTCGACTGTTTCTTCTTATTCCCTTATAAAGAAGGATTGGCTCATCGGGCATAATGATTCTAACTGTATGGGGATTATCAAGAAGAATTTGCAATTGTGCATATACATTTTGAATTTACTTTGTTGGTAGAGTGCGTGCTCCGAGTCTTCTTCATCACCAAAAGTAGGTGGATTGACGTATTCATCAAAATCTTCTATTATTGGACGACTGATAACTCTCATAGTGTGGATGATCAAGTAAACAATAACGATGTAATTCTACATGCAAAGTCGTCTTAATAAAATTAGTGGCCTAAAGCAAAATTAATATGAGGCATTGAATAGTTGTTTTTTTTAATTATCATGTACTACTTTTGTTTAATATCATTTAACTTCACATAATAATATTATTATTTATAAAGGTCGGAACTAATTTTAATTAATAAGATGTTAGTCATTTGTTTATAATACATTACCATGAATATCATTGTGTAAACTTTATTTATTAATATGATGATTTGATAAAAAGTTCTAAAATATTTTTAATAAAAAATAGATAGTTTTTGTTTCTCTTTTTATTAATTTAAATTTTGTATCTTTTATATTTTACAATACACTATGTGAAAATACACTGGGTATGTTGTTGTTGTGTTATATTTTACAATCCTTACTACTATTCTAAGTGGAATAAAAATCATAAAAAAATCATATTAATTTTTTTAGGCATCAAATTTTGGGGGCTTGAAACAAAGTTTTACTAGTTTTACCGTTGAGTCATCCCTGCACTTAATCATTTTGTAGATGTAAGAACATTATTCGCTTGGATTTATCAACTGATCCTCTTGTTCTTGTTGCTGTCGATACCGAGTTTATCTGTAGAACAAGAATCAGTCAATGTAACACAGTAACTATACTTTTGTCACCCAGCTTGATGAAGAAGATGAAGAAGAAGAAGAAGAGAGGAAAAGAAAAGAAGCGTATGTCTAAATATGTTTAAGTGAGATGTGTGAAGAAGAAGAGAACAAGTGTATTTATATTGGATTGTAATTGAAACTTAATTTATATTGTAGCCTAATAATCGTTTTTTATTTTGCTTAACTAACTAACTAATAACTTCTTCTTTCTCTCTCTTTGATTTACTCTAAAGGCTGATTCAGTTTCTAGTACTTGAAGATTATTATAAGTATTGAAATTTTATTAAATTTAAATTTATATATTTATTTGGATTATATTAAATTCAAGAAAATAGTCCAAATAATGTGACTAATATGATTGGGTTAATCATCTAATCTTAAATTCATTGGGTTAATTTAATGAAAATAATGAGCTCATATTTATTAACCCAGAGTCCGAATAGATGCTAGCGCAGCTTAAAGTTCCTAGCCCATGTGTATTGAAGTGGCAATCCATGTAAAATGAAATATGCTACTAAAAGCATGACATGTGTCAATATTATGTGGCAATTCAAGTTAAATGAAATGAGTCACTAAGGCCTCATTTGTTTGCACTTAATGGAGGTTTGAATCTGAATGGTTCAGACTTCAGTCCATTAAGTCCATTTGTTTTTTTTAAATTGTCTCTTAATAAGTCTGAAATCCTCTGAATCAGTCATATATGAAAAAGAGTCTGTTCTAAAACTAATATATTCCCTCAAAATTCTCACTTTGTTATTTTCCTCTCTATATACGTGTAAAATGAATTAAAATAATTTAATTTATTATCAAATGAATTATAATGCAATGGATTATAATACTAATAATTCACGTATTGAATTATTTATTTTCCTCTCTCATTTGATAATTATTTATTTTCCTCTCACTTTTTTATTAAAAATATTGAACCATTCTAGTAATTCTAACTTACACCTCAAAACTCTCTCACTGTTGTAGTAATTCATTTTATGATTACATCTTATCACAATAATTTTTAATCGATATATCTTTTTTCAATAATTTAGATAGTTCAATGATTATATTTAACATAATTTATTTATTTATTTATATTTTTAAATATTTTAATTATCACTCAAATAATGTTTGTTGTTTAAGTTAATACTTTATCTAAATATTTTTTTCATATAATATAATATTTTATTACTTTTTAAATTTGAATTGCATATTTATTACAAATAAATAAACAAATTATATATATTCAGATGTTAAAAAAACAAACAGTCTTAATCATTCAGTATTCAGATCTAGAAACAACATCATTCAGACATCCATTCAGATTCAGACGTCTTAATCTTAAAAAAAAAACAAATGCACCCTAAAAGTATGACATATTTCAATATTATGTGACAATCCAAGTTAAATGAAATGAGCCACTAAAATCATGTCACGTGTGCAAATGACATGTTCTGGTCAATCAAATTAGAGTTTTTTACCAAAAGAATATGATTGATCAATTCCAAATCAACCAATCAAATCACACAAGTGTTTGCCCCTCCAACTATAAATAGGGGTCCTCATAACTCACAAAAGAAGGATTTTTGGAGAAACAAGAAACAAGAAGAGAGTTCGGGATCAAAAATCATGATTTCTCTGCAAGTTATAAGTTTCAAGCAATCAAGCTCAAGATCAAGAACGAAGGAATTTTTGTTCAAGATCAAGTTACTTATTCATACTCATCATTCGTGGCAAACATTCAAGTGTTTGTGACGAATTAATATCCAAATTCAAATTCGAAGACGAAGATTCAAGATCAAGCTACTCAAACCCTTGAATTCAAATCAAGTTCAAGTCCAAGTTCATATTACTTTGAAGAATCAGAGGATTATCATAGAGATTGTAACACTTATTACATTTGAAATCAAATATTATATTATATTTTGTTACTTCAATTTTTCTGTCTCGATTATTATTTTCTTGACTCAGAGAAATTATCGTCTACAATTATCTACAGATATTGTTGTTTGATATGATTAATTTTTGATATGTCATGACTATTAGCAACAAGAAATTGTGCTTGGGGAGTGATAAAATGATAATAATATCTGTCTAGCATCTAGTTGTATGAGAAAGAGAAGCAGAGCATATACAGTTATACAATGATCCCGTGGTTTTTCCTTTGATTTTCAAAAATAATTTGGTGCAATTGTATGGTCACAAAAATAAAGACTTTTTTATTGAGCTACCATTGTTCAGATGCATAAATTACATAATTACAAAAATTATAAACTGGTTGTGATCTAGTAGTCTTATCACTGAACTAGTACATATCACCGACCTCCTTTTGGCACTAATGCACATTGGTTGTTCAACTGATGAAGTGTCACATCCCAAAATCATTCCTATACGTGACTGGCACCCGCTAACACCACCTATCGGGAGAACCAATCTTCTTTACACTTTACCAGTCAATGTCAATAAGAAGCAAGATAAGGTATGTGCAATTTCAATACATAAATAAATAACGAATAACAATTCAACAATAATTTATTTAAATTATAAATTCACCAATCACTCTTGAACTAATTCTCTATCCCTAATCCTACACTAAGATCATGGAGCATAAAAAATAGAGTTACATGAGTTCAACTTTCGGGCATGCTAACCCACTGAAAGGAAATGTAATCTAAATAGATAAACCTGAAACGAAAGCCCCCACGAACAATGTGAAGGCTCACCTTAGCATTAGAATCCTTACGAAGAAACCGTCACCCACTAGTTTCACCTTGCGCGGTAGTTTCTGCAGACATGTAAGTAAGGAGTGAGCTATATAAAAATATAACTCAGTAAGATCCTCGACCAGCTACTTTAATACCCCTGGAACAAGTGTTAGAAAATACAACACACCGCGATTACATAAATTATATGCACAACATATATCTTATAATATAATGCTCAATAAGTTCCAACAAATGTTTCAAAAGTTATTACATATCTCTCAACTCCATCAACTCTCACGACTTGTCATAAACGACAGTGAAGGTGATCAGTCTAGCACCCCGACAAGGCCACAGAAGCATACACAACGCCCACAAAGTATACTACGACAGCATGTACAAGGCCCCTAACATATTATGGTAGCATACACAATGCCCCTAATATGTTACGACAGCTATGTATGCCCCTAGTAAATATATCACGACAATAAGTACAAGGCCCCTAATATATTACGGCAACATAGGTATGCCCCTAACATTTTACGGCAGCACATGTACGCTAGTAAATATGTCCAATATCCCAACATCACCTCACAACTCACCATCAAATGATTCTCAATATACTTAACAAAATACATATTCGCGGTTGATCCAAGACCACCGATTCTACCAAGCGTGTCCCAACACATGTACTAGGCAGAAAAATATAATTTTTATAAAGAAGATTTGAAAAGCAAGCATCAAAACTTAAAGTCTCACTTACCTTGCTAATGACAAGTTTCCCAATCTTGCAACGGGTAGAACATCAGCCAAACAACCTCGGATAACTTTAATATATGCAAAAATATCAATTGTTTGTGATGAATTAATATTCAAATTTAAATTCGAAGACGAAGATTCAAGATCAAGATATTCAAGCCCTTGAATTCAAATCAAGTTCAAGTTCAAGTCCAAGTTCATATTACTTTGAAGAATCAGAGGATTATCATAGAGATTGTAACACTTATTACATTTGAAATCAAATATTATATTTTGTTACTTCGATTTTTCTGTCTCGATTATTGTTTTCTTGACTTAGAGAATTTGTCATCTACAATTATTTATAGATATTGTTGTTTGACATGACTAATTTTTGATATGTCATGACTATTACAAAAAATTGTGCTTGGAGAGTGATAAAATGATAATAATATTTGTCTAGCATCTAGTTGTATGAGAAAGAGAAGTAGAGCATATACAGTTATACAATGATCCTGTGGTTTTTCCTTTGCTTTTCAAAAATAGCAATTGTATGGTCACAAAAACAAAGACTTTTTTATTGAGTTACCATTGTTCAGACGCAGAAATTACATAATTACAAAAATTATAAACTAGTTGTGATCTAGTAGTCTTATCACTGAACTAGTACATACGACCGACCTCCTCAGGCACTAATGCACATTAGTTGTTCAACTGATGAAGTGTCACGTCCCAAAATCATTCCTATACGTGACTGGCACCCGCTAACACCACCTATCGGGAGAACCAATCTTCTTTACACTTTACCAGTCAATAAGAAGTAAGATAAGGTATGTGCAATTTCAATGCATAAATAAATAATGAATAACAATTCAACAAAAATTCATTTAAATTATAAATTCAACAATCACTCTTGAACTAATTCCCTATCCCTAATCCTACACTAAGACCATGGAGCATAAAAAATAGAGTTACATGAGTTCAACTTTCGGGCAGATAGATAAAGCTGAAACAAAAGCCCCCATGAACAATGTGAAGGCTCACCTTAGCATTAGAATCCTTACGAAGAAACTGTCACCCACTAGTTTCACCTTGCGCGGTAGTTTCTGCAGACATGTAAGTAAGGAGTGAGCTATATAAAAATATAACTCAGTAAGATCCTCGACCAGCTACTTTAATACCCCTGAAACAAGTGTTAGAAAATACAACGCACAGGGATAACATAAATTATATGCACAACATATATCTTATAATATAATGCTCAATAAGTTCCAACAAATGTTTCAAAAGTCATTATATATCTCTCAACTCCATCCACTCTCACGGCTTGTCATAAACGACAGTGAAGGTGATCATCCTAGCACCCCGACAAGGCCACAGAAGCATACACAACACCCACAAAGTATACTATGACAGCATGTACAAGGCCTCTAACATATTACGGCAGCATACACAATGCCCCTAACATGTTACGGCAGCTATGTATACCCCTAGTAAATATATCACGACAATAAGTACAAGGCCCCTAACATATTACGGCAACATAGGTATGCCCCTAACATATTACGGTAGCACATGTACGCTAGTAAATATGTCCAATATCCCAACATCACCTCACAACTTACCATCAAATGATTCTCAGTATACTTAACAAAATACATATTCGCGGTTGATCCAAGACCACCGATTCTACCAAGCACACGCTTGTCCCAACACATGGACTAGGCAGAAAAATATAATTTTTATAACGCAGATTTGAAAAGCAAGCATCAAAGCTTAAAGTCTCACTTACTTTGCTAATAACAAGTTTCCCAATCTTGCAACGAGTAGAACATCAACCAAACAACCTCGGATAGCTTTAATCTATGCAAAAATATCAATTAACAATATCAATTATGCTAGTCGGGATTAGATCTCAATTAGTGAAGCCACTATTAAAGTACTACTCCAATGAGTTCCTCTTACTACACCACTGAAAAAGGTCAGAATGTGTACAAAAGAATTGTTCACAGTGCATAGCTAAAAATAATTTTCATGGACTTATCACAGTGTCCACTAGCAATTTCCCCAATTTTCAACAAGAACAACAAAACCTAATTGCCTATTTATTCAATTAACATGATACTAGTAATTCACAATTTAATACCCCAATCATTATTGTTATTAGATCATATATCTTCCCACTATCGCGTCACCGTTGCTACTCCCACTTAAACAGACACACACAATAACTAAATCGATAAAGATTATGATCAGAAGTTATTTAAAGAAATTTTGATTTGTTAATCACTTGCCTAAAGAATTCACTAAAAGCAATTTACATTTTAAGAAACTATATGTTAAGGAGATAAAGTAATTCACAATACCCGAATGTGAAATTGGAGTGTTTCTGCTAGTTTGTATGGCTGTCCGTAGAAAAAGAACAAAGCACCGCTCCTTTCAATAGAAAAATATAGCTAATAGAAACAATTGACCTAATATTCTACTCTTTTTGTAACTAAAACTTTAAAGAAACTGAATAAGGGTGAAGATTTTAATTTTTAGCTTGCTCACCTTAATTTTATTAATTAATATTAATAATATAAGCAAAATTATTCGTTTACCCCTCGTTAAAAATCCTGTTATTACATGAAGTCTAAGCATGCAGTCCACAAAGACAATAAATAGTCTTCTCTATGTGGGTGCAAATTCTATATTTTCCTCTTTCCAACCCTGAAACACTCCACCGTCTTCTAGTTCCTTCCCCAACTGGTCAAACTCTTGCAGGGCACTCCAATCTTTCTTCTTTATTGATTCCTTTGTTGAATTGTCGTCCAAGTATAACCTGTAGTTGAGATCTCCAAACCAAAATATCTGGCTGTTCTTCAAGAAAATACATCTTGTTGGCTTAGGTGGAAATATCTCCTCATTTTGTTAAGGACTTCACAGTTGTACAGATACAAAAGGAGTTAAGGGAGAGAACAGAGTTACTGAAGTGTTCTAAGAAAGCAAGAAATTGTCAATACCTAATACATAGGATGTCAGTTATTAGCTAAGGCATAGGATTTGATTGTTTTTTTTTCCTTTGTATGAGATCTGACTCCTTAACACTGGTAGATTGTTAAGAGTACAGATGCTCGACTTTGTGTAACTTTGGTTTGGTATGGTAATATTTCACATTTTATTGTCAAAAAATAAAATAAAAAAAATCTGTTTAGCCTCTCCAGTTCCATATCTTTACTTTGAATCCAAATATTTCCTAGTATTTATTATAGTTGTCATTTTTCTTCTAGTATTGGATTTGAAAGGAAATTCCTCTGCCTATGTTTTTATAAAATTTGACTTATCCCTTTTGAAACAAAAATGTCCAATATATGTTACAAAGGCGCTGACTAATACATTCATGCTCGCAGAGACTGATACCTTCACTTTTGAGACATAATATTTCTTTAGCAATGCCCTTCTCGTCCAAAGTCTATTGAAGACACCAACCATGTTCTTGCTCGGCATCAATTTGATCTGAATACTCCTGTAAATGCTGTGGATGAAGGAGAAAATGATGTTGATCTCAAGCTTTGGCGGGTTGGAAGTGGTGACGCGCTGATGATGTTAAATTGGGCTAATAATTCATTCTCCGTTTCTGCTCTAGAGGTTTAAGAATTAGACAATTCATGATTCTTTTTCATGCTTGAATCACAACCATTGCAAAGAAAGTTTTCAGTTTTGGAAGAGTTAAACAGTTGTATAATGACACAGGAAAGATTAGAGTTTCCAGTTTACTGACTGAACCATAATGAGAATGAGGCATACAAATTATTACAGAATTACTGTTTACTTGTTGTTCATTCCATTCTTGCATAGTGGAGTACATATTTTCCCAGGCCACTGTACACCTATGAATGTCTCTTAAAATTACTTCCAACTCTTGTGGGGTAATTTGCGCTATGGGAAAGAAGGGGTAATTCTTGTTTAGAATTAGATTTAATCTGTTGAGTTGGAAAGAAACACGTTGACATGATGTTCCTGGATTATATATAAGATTGATGAAGAAGTGGCATCTTGCCTTTGGTGATTGTTTAATGACCCAAACACTATTTTTTTCTAATAAGGAAAGATTTTATATAAATATATTTAATTAATTTTCAACTCTAAAATATTAGGAAAAAATAATTTAAAATGATTTTGTGTAAAACAAAGATTTTTAATGAAGGACAAAAAGTTCAAACTACATTTCTAAGGTTTTCACACTTTTAATATATTATAGATTATAGATATAGATTCAACCTAAAAGTTATCTGTTAGCGAACCTAGTGTGATACTCTCGATGAAGGCTGGATTAATGAGGGCGCGTCAAGCAGGACTGCTAGGCATCTAGGCGGTCAAATTTTGAAAAAGAGTAGGTACACATGACAACTTATGAGAACTCCACGACGAAATGTGAGAGAAGAATGAAGTCTCTGATAAGGCATTACTCAAGTTTGCACAATACATTCATTTTTGAGGCTCGATGTGGAATAGTCCCAAAGAATATTTGTGTGGATCTAGACTCAAAGCGAACAATATGTGTCATGAATTTAGATCGTGACAATTATCATCACAGAGCATGTACTCCTCAGTATGATGGGTGAGAAAAGTTTTAACAAGGATGTCGGGTCTCTAAGGAGCACATGGCGGTGAAAGAAAATTATATAGCTGTATAAAGTATAACTTAAGTTTACATGGTACTCTCACTCTTGGGGCTGGCTTTGACATAACCAAAAAAGCAAATTCGAGTGCGCCTTGACCCAAAATGTACATTACATGGACTTATCATGACAGCTAGGTGATCCATCAGAAGTGCAAACTTTACCAATATCAACATTTGCTTCTAAGGTGGAAAATGGATGGCAGAATATAATGAGATACATTATGAAGGAGGGAAAATCATTTAAAATCTACTTAAACACAATACGCTAAACGATAGTAACATTTATTTGAGCAGATAATTAGCCCCCTGATATCAGATATTAAAGTTCAATGAATCAATGTTGTTGTACAAATCTGGCTTATTGATGAAAAATCTTGATGTTGGTAATCAAAGGTATTATCACTATTCGAGATGATCATGCGGCCTGATTGACAAGAACATTGCAGCATACTTCCGAAGGCGATGATCATTATCCTCATTCTCGGTCACTTGTATAGTGGGACGGCTAGTCCTCATCATGTAGCGTCGCCAAGCTAACTGTATATTCACAGCAGCCCAGGTTCTCCAATTGGATGAATAATACCTTGCTGTTCTTTTTAGCCTCTCGTTTGCAAATTTGTATCTGAAGTGATCGGTGATAAATCGAAGGTGGTTTGCATCTAAGCCAAATGCTTCTGTGGATTCAATGCAAGTGAAGGTTGCGGAAGAAGCTGGAAGTCTGTCAATGAAGGGACGACGTAAGCACCATGAAAGAAGCTCATCACCAAAAAAGCCTCCAGGCTCAAGGATGCTTGTGGCAATCATTCCTTTACTGAGGTTTTGGCTACTTTTTACTCGTCCACGAACAATGAACACCACCCGGTGCACCGGATCCCCTTCTCTTATGATCTGTTTTGACAGAACAAAAAGGGTAAGAGATTGTCATGGTTTCAAATAGTAATAGTACCACTCCACGGAGTGTGCGAATTGGTAGTACCTTCTCATCTTTGGAGAAGACAAGTGGCTTAACGCGGTCACAAATGTTGTCTAGAATCAGATCATCCAAACTATGGAACAGCGGAACCTGAAGTAAGAAATTCAGATCATCAATATATTGTAATATACCAATGTTCTATGCTTCGAAGGAAATCAAGCATCGACATGGTCTTGTACCTTTTTAATAAGATCAAGGCATAGAAATCGTTTGATGTCCCTTCGAAGTCCTTCTGGCAAGTCTTTTACAAGTTCCATCTCATCTTCTCCACCCATCATAGCCCATCTCTGGTGTTCAAAGTGGCGAACTCTTTGTCTTAATTGTGATGGTAATTGTCTTCTCCTCATCCACCATTCCATATCCCTGCACCTTAATTGCATTTTCCGCTTCTTTGCCATGACCGCGTGTAAAAACACCTTGAAAACAGAAACAAAATCATAAATTTAGCAGCTCCAAGGAATCATGTTCCTTTCTAGGAAAACATGTGCTAATAGCTTGCCTGGATGTTACCAATCAACAGAGTGAAGAGCATCAATCCACTAAGCACAAGGAATATACTGAAAATAACTTCCAGCCAGTGACTTGTTGGTTCTAAGTCATTGCCAAATGTACTGCACTCAAACACCAAAAGTTGTAAGTGAAGTAGTAGTCTCCAAAGCAGAAGTCATAAAGGCAGTTCATTTCCTTATTCGTATTTTTCCCTCTGGCCAAACACTGAAGGGAATTAAAGATTTTCATGTTTCACACCATACTAAACTCACCAACAATAACATTCCCAGTGTACTTCTATAAAGTGGAGTCTGAGAAGGGCAGAGTGTATGCAGACCTTACCCCTACTTCAGATGCAGAGAGGTTGTTTACGATAGACCCTCGGCAATATGGAGATGGTCTAACCACACCATACTAAAAGTGAAAAAGAAAGAATCTTTACTAAGATGTTGAAATCAACAATCTCTCTGATCTGCCGGGTACGCGAAAGTTAAAATTTTGTTCCATATTCGTCGATTCACTTGACCAAGTTACTCAAGTCTTTACTATTTTATATAAAAATCAAGATATTCGATTCTGAAGTTATTTACCTAAGGGTCATCAATCCCCAGAATATGGGGTAAAGAATCTTCACAGTAATGGCTCTGCTAGAAACAACAGGAAGTGCCCATTGGTATATCCCATATGGAAATGGTCCATTGACATCCAAACACATGGGCTTTCTAATAACAGTTGTTGAGTTCCCAGCACATGGATTACCCACAGTTCCTGTTGGCAATAGAAACTGATAACACACCTCCTCTGAACATGACAAAGATAGATTACACTTGGGGTTCTGCTCACACTGCTGCCTTAGACATGAAGCCACTCTTTGTATTGCAAGAACATACCAGCATCCCCCAGCAACCTACAAATAACAACTTGTCACTAATAGATGCTTTACGCCATCGGGTTAAGTTACCTTGATATGGTAACATGAAAAGATAGCGTAACAATAGTATGCAGGGAAAAACTTACATGAGAAGCAATAAAATAAGCGATGAGATTAAGACCAAATCCCCACCAAATAGTACCAAAAATATATCCAGTAACCTTTTGCATCCTTCTCATTAAGCTTATGCTGTGATAGACTTTAGGGAGGAACTGGAACAAGAACATTAATAGAAGGATCGTCATTATAAGCTTTATTTGCTCTTCTCTTATTAGTTTTGGAACCACTAGCCAAAATACAGCCTGCACAGAAAAATAGACACGAAACTAACACGTTAATACAACTTGAGTAAAGAAAACATAAAACACATTGGGTTAAAAATGTACACTTTTAAACTTTTTGTTGTTGTTGTTTTGTCTTCAGATATGCAACCATATGTAAGCAGTATCATTTCATGTGGATAGCATAGTAGTACTAATCCGTGACATTCGGGATCTTAAGTTGAGTTGTCTATGACCACTTTTTGATTAGTAATATTACCTAACAACTTTTTTACATCTACATATTTTATATTCCTATATTGCACGAGTATTATATTATTCTAAAAACCTTTCTATCATGACCTCCTAATATTGACCCTTTCCTTTTTTTTTTCTACTGTATTTCATAGCCGCCACTTCATGTTTTTTTTTGTTTTGTTTTTTTAAAAAAAATCCTTGTATATATATGCTGACAGCAACGATAATTTTTTCACATTACATGTGTATTTTAACTGGAGTCCATTATTGATCAACAATTATTATGTTCACTGACATATAAGTATACATAAGTAGTCGCTTGGCATAGATTCCAAATATTTTTTCAGCTTTATTCATAATTTATAAAGTTTGAGTTGTGTTACGTACTTTATATCTTTTACTGAGAATATCTTGAATAATATCCATCTTGAATGTATTCAAAAATAAAAGTGAGTTGCAAAATAAGCCGTAAATTATTTTTTTAAATTTAAAACACAATTTCAAGTTGAATTTAAAATTTTCATATTTTCAAACTTCACCTCATAGGTAGTGGTGCAGTCGGTGTACACTTACCCTTTCAGACTTAAAAAAGAGATACAATTAGGTAAGCACAACAATCAAGTGGTTATAAATGTATACGCACCTGTGGAACAGGAAGGATGACAAAAGCATCGAACCAAAATCCTTTAAGTGAACGAACATAATGAGAAGCAATCGCACGCGCGTCCCACACGAGTTTCCCACACCCAACTACCAATGACTCCCTCGACACATACGCCAACCGAAACTGCAACCACAAATGGAACAGATGCACGGCGTCGACGCCAGTCCGAACCACCGTAACAATCGCCGCGAGTCCGCCGTCCATGTACAAACACGGCGATCCACCACGGCCAATGGATAAGGCGTAGAAGAATAAAGGATCAACGGCTAAAGCCATGCCACGTGCCAGTAGAATTATTCGGTTCCATCTCTGCACGCGCTTGCTTCGCGGGTCTAATACACGGCCGAAAGGACCGGATGGGTGACGGTTGCGGCTGGACCGGGATTTGCCGGTTTTTGAGTTAGTTCGGTTTTGAATTGGAATTAGTGATGAACCGGCTGAAGCTTCCCATTCTGGTTGGTTAGCTCGGTCGCAACTAGTGGAGTGGAAAACTGGGACGCCAACTTGAGTGCATGCATAACATTCAATGGAGTTTGAGATTGGATTGTTGTCATCGTCGTTGTCGTCGCTGTTGTCTGGTTGAACTGATCTACGTCGGAAAATTCCGAACCATCTGTTATATATATATATATATATATATATATATATATATATATATATTCCATTTCAAAAAAATTCAAGTTAATAAATAACAACATATAGAAGTGTGACACAAAGAGAACACCATTCTTCGAAAAATTATACTGGACTAATAGGGAAAAACAATAAAAAGAAGATCATATATACGTTCAAACGCTAGTAATTATTTGAATTTTTGGTTCGGTTATTTAGTTATTTGATTACCTTGAGAGGAAGAAGCTTAGGTCTTGGCGAGAAGACATCTTGAGACGAGGGGAACCACCATGGGAATGAAACAAAGACTATTGGTAAAAGTTGAGTAACTGATAATATTCAATATAAGAGGGAGAAATCAAACAAAGGAATTATGTAGAAGCATGAAGAAGAAGAAGGTAACATTATGTATGAGAAATATATGCATGGGGAAGAAGTGAATAAGTTATATGGAGAGGAGGGAGGGAAAGTGGGAAAATGCATGTGTCAAGGGGTCCTATAAAATTGATAACTGTGATTTTTATGTTTGATTGGAATTATTAAGCTAATTTAATTATTTTATTATTTTATAAATAATGAAACTATTATTTTATTTAAAAAATGAATAAAATAATCATATGAAATACCTCGACTCATGAGATATCTCTACTTATCTTATCGCGAACATGACCTGCAATAATTTTGAAATGGTACGTCTGTGGAATGAGCACATGAAGAGGTTGGCATTTTCCAGTAAAGACGAACAACCTCTTACGGAACATCACGGTTGTGGGGTCTTATTTCCAGTGCGGCTTGGGGTCCCTTTTATTTTGTTTCTATGACACTACTTTCTTTGCCTTTTACCTTTCCATGTGTACATCGACAACAAATCAAGAAAGAATCGGCCAACTTTTCTTTTTTAGGGGTTACATATTGTCATAAATTGATGTCCACTGGGATAGCCAGTTGAATTAGCTCAAAGAGGATATATATGTGCATGATGTGCAGTTGATGAACGCAGTGAAAACTAGCTAGTTTTATATATTCACTAAGAGTATCTATTGATGTTTATATTGTTAAATATAAATTTTTATACCCGAAAAATAACAATATCAGATAGGGAGAGGAGTCTCAAAATAATGGTGATTGTCTTTTGTATATTCTATAAGTCAGAAAATCAATTGTGAAATCATCTACTAATGACTGGGTACGCGCATCATCAAATAAAGACAAGCTTAAGTAAGTTGGTTATCAGCTTCTTAAAATAGGAAAGTCGTAATTCAGGCTAAAAAATATGATATTCTTGAACATCATTATCAATATAGATTTTAGATGTCTCAAGGCAACCACAGCACACTTGTCAGTTGTAGACTGTAGTTGGTAGAATTTAACTTATATTCATTAATACTGAAAGCCTTTTTTCGTATCAATATTATATTCATTAGTGTCTAAAAGTTAAATCGAAAACATAATTGATTTGTCTAGTTGCATTGATTCTCAACTAGATTCAGTAGCCTATTTGAATTTAATTAACAACGACAACAATATACCTACCCAGTAAATTTTATAGCGACGGTAGAGTTTAGACAGATCTTATCACTACCATGTAAAGATAGAGAAATTGTTTTCGAGAGACCTTCATTGCAAAAGTGAAGACGTAAGTTGCTACCATGTGAAGATAGAGAGATTGTTTTTGAGAGACCTTCATTGTAAAAGTGAAGACGTAAGGTAAGTAGACAAAGAAAGAGACAAGGAAAGACGTGTATGGATAGGAGAAAAGAAAAGAGCTACTATAAAAAGAAAGAAAGAAGTGAGTGAAGGCTAAATCTGACATACGACGCCAACAATTTTGCGCACACAAAGCCAAACAGGTCTACGAGTAAGGCTTTCATCGCGCATGCCATTCAAGGTGATCAGTGATTACGGTGACTATATGAGATAGGGAATCGAATCTTTACTAATAAAAGTGAAAACAAGAATTTTATCGTGCATGACACAAGGTGATTAATGATTACATTAACTATGATGAGATGAAAAATCAAGCTTTTGCTAATAAAATAAAAATTAAGGTTGTCAATCAATAGAGCTACTAAGAGTTCTTGTTCCCACACAAAAAAAAAAATTCCCTCGATAATTTTGTGAATAATCTCTAATCCTAAATACAACTAGTAGTAGTAGTAGTACCTATTAGATATTTAACCTAATTGAAATATTTATGTGATACTCTCTTTTTTTCTAACAATCTCTAATCTTTTTTTTAAGGAAATAATCCCTAGATCTCATTTTGTGGGATATGTTGTTGTTATTGTACTCTTTTTTTAATCAGTCAAAAAAAAATGATAACTTTATATACTTAGTAACAATTTAACTCTAAATCACATATTTTACTCTTGTTGATATGCTTTAATTATAGTCATACAAATATTTTATGATTTATTTTAAAACTCAAATTTCAAAAGCTCCAACTTATTTCTTAAACTTTCTACACAGTCAAATACCGTCATATCAATTTTGACGGAAGTTAGAAGTGTCTTTTTAGAGATTTAAGCAGTCACTTAATAGTACCTTTCTCAAATATACTTATGTTGAAGTAGAGGATTAATTCTTAAGTGAAAACATTTAAGTGAGAAATAAAGAATAGTTTAACCAAATACGCTTGAAATGAAATTTATAGACATTAAATATCCTTTATGGAAAAAAAAAGGTCCTTTAAGGGTGTGAGGAAACCTAACATACTTCAAGAAGATGGCAATGCAAAAGAAAGGGTGCAAATGAGTCAAATTAGTAGCATGCTTAGTGCCATGCTTCTAAAAATTGCTTATTTTACAAAAAGTGTTTAAAAAATTATTTTTAAAAGTTAATACTAATAAAATCTTCTTATTATGTCCTTGTTCAATAAATGTAATGCATATTGAATTGAAAAGGGGTATAAAATTTAATTAGGGATATATTGATAAATTTACTTTTAATTTTATAGAAGTAAGAGGAGGAGTGTGCTCAATTCAAATGGAGCAAATAAAAAGGAATGAAAGAAGTAATTTATATTTGGATAATCAATTTCAAAAATATTCTTATCAATATCAAAACAGTATTTATGCTTGGTGAAGTTTTCAAAAGTGTTTTCTAAAAAAATAGCAGTGCATTTTTTTTTTTAGCTTCTAAAAAATAACTTTAGCACTTGCCTCGCAAGTGTCTTATCCCTAGATATCCAACAGCCGTGTTAGCCTAATCTATATTAATTTTTATTTTAATTTATGTGATATAAATAAAATTTAGATGATTAATTATATTTTAATTTTATTTTTAGATATTTTAAATGGTTAGTTATTGTAATTTATAATACTTTTTTTATATTATAATTTACTATTTCAACCTGTTAATTATTGTAATTTATAATATTTTTTTGTCATTGTAATTTACTATTTTAAGCTGTTATAATTTATAATAATCTCTTTGTTCAAATTTTTGTGGCATTGATGGCCAATTATATTCTTAAAATAATTTAAATTTTTAATTATTGTGATTTATAGTACTTTTTTTCTATTTCAATTTAAGTGACAAAAATATAATTATGAGAGTCAGCCAAATATAACGATTGAAGTAGCGAAGTAAATATATCTTAAATGACCAATAATAAACAATTAGAAGTGATATAATAAAATTGCTATAAGGAAATCCTCGTGAAAAAAATTTAAGTGGACCTCATACAAAATGTCAAGTTAATTTAAAGCATCAAGAGTTAATTTATCATTTCATGTTCATTTTACCTTTTTTATTAAATATTATTAATTTTTTAATACTTAGATAACTTATAAGTAATGATTAAGTAGGGCGATATGTAAAATTACGATTGAAGCAGGTGATATAGTAAATTATGGTTGAAGCAGTTGAAGCAGATATATCATAAATGTATACTTTACTTTTTTTACAAAATATTTTAAATTTTTCTAATACGTAAATGAAATATAATAATTAATTAGGAGTGATATAATAAAATTAAGGAGCAAGTATGCATGTCGACGAACACATACAGTTGAAACAGTCACATCATAGATGTTTATTTTATTTTTTATTAAATATTATTAATTTTATATTTAAATAATATATAATAATTAATTAGAGTTGATATAGTAAAATCACACCTTTCTACTTCTCCGGAGGTAGTGGTATGGACTGCGTACATCTTACCCTTCCCAGACTCCACTGTGTGAGAATACACTCAATTTGTTATTATTGTTATTGTTGTTGTTGTTGATATAATAAAATCACAGAGCAAATAGGTAGGTCGATAAATAGGGGCCTGCATTTTTATATAGTACTAATACTAATAAACCTTTGGCACATTAAAGCGCAATTATGCACTTCCCCAAATCCAATGAAGAAAAATAGTATTGCTACGTACTTTTGTTGACGGAAACATATAAAACTGCAAACGTGCTTTACATTATTTGTTTCTATTGTCCGAAATTCATTTCTAATTTGTTGACTTCCCCCAAAAAGAAAAAAAAAGTTAGGCCAGAAATAAATTAATTATATTATACTCTATATAGTAGTGTAGAAATAATTGCAAGACCTACTGACAACCAATGAACTAACGCATGCAAGCAATATGGTAATTGCTGAATGGTGCATTTTGGAAAAAAAAATCATACAAATCGAGATGCATGTAACAATTACTACTTAATAAAAATATACTCCGGTCTCCCTCTATCTTATTTTATGTGGCATTATTTACTTTTCAAAAGTCAAAAATCTTTAAGTTTAATAGTAAATTTGTACATAAAATCTATAACTTTCTTGAAATAAAATTTATATATTTAAAAACTACATAAAAAGTACTACATAAGACACAATAACTGTCAATTCAAAATATTTAAAAGATATATGAAAAGATAACAATCAAAGATAAACTTATTTTGAATTTCAAAATTTGAAATGTGCCACACAAATTAGGACGGGAACAATTACGTCATTCTTTCCAGCAAATGTTAGCCACTAATTCTTTAAACAATGTATTTGTTTGTATATCCTTAAATAAGTCGAGTTAATTTTCTTTCTAATGTCGAATCTAGCTACAATGACCCCATGAAGTAATTGAATATTCCTCCGATCCATAATAAGAGTATTTAAGTAGCTTTATAAATTTAGTCTAAAATAAGTATAGTAATAGTTTAAGGAATGATATGATAAAGACATCACTTAATTTTTTCAATTTTACTCTTGATCAATCTATTAAATGATCATATATAATACTAATATTCTATAAAAGAATAAATCCAGGTCCGGCGAGAGAAAAGGGAAAATTATTTAAAGAACCCTTATAAGTAAGGTTATTGATTGATTTTTTCTTTAATGTGTGCCCTAAAAACTGAAATGACACTTCTTATACATTGAAATGTTTATACTGATTTTTTTCTCAAATTTATATCACTCGACAGAGTATCTATTGACCTTTTATTTTAGTAATAAAATAAAATCTTCAACATGAATAAGTACAAGTAAGAGGGCTAGACCTAAACCCCTTGTTTAAGACATGTTTCTACTGATGAATAGAAAACAAACTACTTTAATAAAAATTGCTTCTAAAAGTATCCTTATAAAAGAAATTCTTTACAAACTAGTCTAGCAAAATAGGGTGTAGCCTTATGAAACTTACATTTGAAAAGAGACTTTAAAATTCACAATTTAATTTGAGTGTAATTACGATCGTGTAATATTTGCGATTAACCATATTTAGCTGATTGTAAAATCAAACAAATTATTAGGATCAGCTATATACATATATATATACACTTGAATTTCTAATTGTTCGTATTGCTTTATTTAGGCTCTTTTATGTAGAAAGAATATTCCTTATTAAAAATCAGGGTAAGTCATCACTAATAATTAGTCATGCTGGCATACACCGTGGCAGATTTATTGTCCAAATTATAGTGATCCTAAATTAATGGTCTCTTTGTAAAACTAAATATTTCATTTCTTCATATTTTTTTTCCCTTTCTTTAGTACACTCATGCTCTAGAATTTCTAGATGCTCCCTGCGCTGCGCATATTGATATTAATTCATGGCACAATCTTATACACATTACGTAAGTGATCAAATCATGATCTTCACTCGTTCTGCAAATAAACCCTAGTGATGATCAGTGACAAGGTCTTCTTTAATTACGTTCCTATAACTAAAACTAATTAAGCATTATATAAATTCATCTATTCTCCGAATTAGAATAGTGAATATGCCAACATATATTCATTATCTAGAATAATTAATTGTCGATTTCTATTGAGAGGATCGAAAAGAAACAAGAGGATTTCACCTGGAGTACTTTGAGTGAAAATTAGCCATGCATATATGATCTCTACTTCATGCAGATGAACTGATCGTACTCCGGTTTTCGAGGCCGGATAAAGCTTTTTAATTGGAAGAAATTCCAGAATTGCATAAGATCCAGTCTCGATCAATTATTTTGTTTAGAAGAAAATAAAAAGAGAGGAGAAGTAGTTGTGTCGTGTGGGAGAGACCTAAGGGAAGGACAGAGTACATAAAGTCATAAAGTAGTAGTAGTATATATGTACGTATATATATGTTTTGTAGTGAAAATGGATGAAGGGGAATTAGCTAGATTGAACAACAAGAATAATAATTATATATATTCACCATGATGATATGTGTAATATAATGTAGCTATTGAAGAAAATAGCAACAATAACAAACGTTAGTTTCCATATATGTGTAGTTTGGTGTTTGTGAGGTGTGTGGAAGCTTCCTCCCTTAGCATCAGTCACCTTCACACTCAAAACAAATACTACTATTTTTTACACAAAAAAAATAAAAAAAATTACAACCTCACACACGTTGTGCCTAGCTATACTAATATTCAAAGACTTCTTGCAACATATAGTCAAATCAGTACTCATAATTTTGAAATATAATATGAACGGTTACTTGCATGAATCGAATTACTTGTTAAGTGACTTTAATAGTAAATATACTATAAAGATTCTTTTACATTGTCGAGGTATAGAAATGATATTACGCAAGTTACAAATTGTTAATTAATTAATCTTGCCAACAATTTATAGCAATTTCATTCCATGTAATGATTTATGCATGTCTTAGCTTTATTAAATGCTTAGTTCCATATAGGCAACATGAGAAGAATTGTAGGGTTAATTAATAGAACTAAGAGGGATATTCCAGAAATAAGGAAAGTGGACAGATTGGTTATAAGGAAAAATGAAATAAAACAGCTTGTGATTAATGGAATGAGGTTAATTTGCTCAAAAAAGAAAATGGCTGCATCATCAGAGAAAATTATTCTTTTTTTGTCAAATTAACTTTTTTTTTTTGGTTAAGTCAAATTAACTCATTTAATTTAACCTCAAATTCGAAGTACTTCTCCTCTTTAGTTTATACTAAAGTCATGTTTATTCTGCTAAAGATCGAGGAAATATTCGAACTTATTATACATTTAAAGAACGTAAATTTTTTTGTTTACTCTGATCATTAGCATTAATTCTATTCAAATTCATAATTATATCCACGCATTTAGTAAACATCAAAGTGCATGCTTATAATCCAAAATCAACTTATGACTTTCCAACTCATAAGTACTTTTGGTTTGACAAATTATTTTACTATTTTGCTCTTAATAGTTTTTCTAATCTCAAATATCATTCCCAAAATAAAATTCTCAACTTTTTCTTCTGCCTTTATCCATCATTCCTCTTTTTAAAAAAATAAAAAAATTTACAAGTATACTTTTAAATTTATAATTTTTTTTATTTTTTTTTCAAAAATTATCATTCTAATAAGGAATAAATCATCAACACTTTTTTTTAACCAAACACACAGTAATAGTTCTAATCCAAATAGGTAACTGTCTATTAAATCAATTTCAGCAATTAAAAATAATTGCATTCAGGATTCAGCTAATCCATACGGACCTATATGTAAACAAGGAAAACATCATTAAAATAGCAAGACTAGACATTAATGGAATCGTACGTGCCAATTAGAAGCCAGTAATATATAGTATTATATCAAGATAGACAGGAAAATCGATTTTAATGATTAGTTTAAAACTTTAAATATGTTTAGATGTATTATACTGATTTATTCACAAGTACCATGACGTTCACGAGGTAAACATTTGGTCTTAAAGAAAAAAAAGGTGTTGTTAACGCAATCTTTTTAGTAATCAATCATAAGCAAACATTCATTAATGTTCTTGTCCGTTTCACAACTTTCACTTAATAAAATTAATATTCTTTGCACGTACTAGTTCCTGCTTTAATAATCTTATTGATTTGATTATTTAATTCCATCTGATATAACACATGATTACAGGAGTGATTAGATTAGAATCTGTCTAAAGTAATACTATATTTACTCCATTTCTATAATTTGATAATACTCAAAATAGCTCAATTACTAGGTGTCTGCAGTAATAGGAATCGAAATAATTAGGGCTCCATGTAAAGGCAACAATTACAAACTTCAGCACTCAGCAGTGCTAAATCAGATGATAAAGAAAACCTCCAAAAAAAAATGCATAATATTTAACATAATCTAAGTAATTGATCTAGTACATATCAACATAAAAACTATTTAGAGAATAATTTCGAGTTAATAACTCAAATGGTCACTCAACTTTGATTTTTTATCCCAGAAAGTCACTCAACTTTGGACTTTTATTCCAGAAAGTGACTCAACTTTCATCTTTACTCATAAAGTCACTCAATTTTCACATTTTTACTTAGAAAATCACTCAAAATGTGAAAGTTGAGTGACTTTCTGAGTAAAGATCAAAGTTGAGTGACTTTCTGGGATAAAAGTTCAAAGTTGAGTGACTTTCTAAGATAAAAGTCCAAAGTTGAGTGACCATTTGAGTTATTAACTCGAATAATTTCTATCTAAACAAGATTGTTTAACGATTATATCGTAGAATTTATTGTTTGAGATGAAAAGATCATTTATTTATCAGAATAAACCTCCAACAAATCTCCTATTTTTTATTTGATTTTTTTGACAAAACATGATCCACCTTCTTCGTGTCACGTGCATGATTTTTGATCTTCATATAATATTCATCACTGCTGCTTGACATGATTAAAAAAGTATTTTTTTGGGGTTAAAAATAGAAAAAATAACATAAATATATACCATAACTTACAATATTTACACAAATTCCCACCCTTACAAAGTAGTTACAAAAATCCCAACTAATTATGTATCTTCGTTGGATGTATCGAAAGTTAATTATGTATCTTGACACATCAAAAAAAAAAAAAAATATCGGGAGCTAATTATGTATCCTTACAAAGTAAAAAATATATCATCACTCGACGTATTATGTATTCCGACAGGCCCAAAATCGAACAAAATGTATCGGGAGCTAATTTTGTATCTTTACAGAGGAAAATATGTATCTTCATTTGATATATCGGGAGCTAATTATGTATCTCAACTAACCCAAAATTGAGGTTTTTACTAATTATGCAAAATATCAAAAAAAATTGTAATTAAGCTTTAAACTATCGAGGTTTATGTTGTTTGGTCAAACGACCTATATATTGAAAAACTTAAAACCTATTCTATTGGGAGAAAATCTTTCTTTAAACAAAACTTTTTAAAGGACTACATTGTAAATGTTATTGCATTATGGCTTAAGAAGAAGATTCTTCGATTTATAGAGCTACAAAATATTTTCTTCAAGAAATAGGTTAGCCATTTATGAAAGAGAATTATACTTCCTTTTAGAAAAAGTAAATTAATTATTGTACTACTTTGACGACTTTTTCTTTTAAAAAAAGTAACCCTAAAATTTGATAAGAAAATCTGGACAAAAATCCTAACAATATGTTAATTGAAGTCATGATATATACATTCTTTTTTAGCAAGAAAACAAAAAAACTCTACCAAAAATTTTAAAAATACTAACCACCTACTCTATAAGGTATGTCTAAATCTTACTTTAGATCTAGGCGGAGAAAGTTTGCCAACAAATGGCCTACTAAATCTTACTACAAATCTAATTAATACTCCAATTTCCAAGTATATATAAACCTCCACCGCAACGACTTAGGTATAAGTTACCGGTCTATGTTAATTACTCACTCGGTCTCATTTTACTCGTCTCAATTTAATATTACACATTGATTAAGAAAAATAATTAATAACATGATTACTTTATTGTAGTATTCCTATTAAATGATGTTTACATTTTAATTTGAAAAAAAAAACAATTAATACTAAGGGTAAAAAAAAAGAAAAAAAAATATAGTGTCTTAATTAATGAAAAATGATAAGTAAATAAAAAATCAAATTAAAAAATTTAAAACGAGTAAAATGGGACTTATATATATTCATAGGAGTGACTCGATAATCAATACATGTATATTATTTGTAATTAATTTAAAAATATGCTTTGTTTATATTATTTTATAATTATATTATCCTCAGATTAACACTTTAAATAAACATAACACATGCAATTTAAAGTAATAATTCAGTTAAATTTGTAAAAATTCACACGCAAGAGGGGATCAAATTAAAGTCCTTACTGATTTCAATTTGAGAAAGAACTGAAGTAATCTTCCTTTAATGCACAATAATTAAATCTTTTAGGTCGATTGGATAAGAGAGATATTATGAAATTTAAAGCACCTTTTGGAGTTTCAATAATTACTTTCTTACTGATTGCTTTTCAATAATTGATTTGAGGGACCCTCTATTCAATACACGTGTTTCTTGTTAATTTGTCGTTGAGTTCTGTCCAGATTCTTGATAATATTTAATCTCTTTCAAGTTTTAGAATTTATCTCTTTCTAGATGAACAATGTACTTGTACTCTTAAGATACATTCAACTCCAAATATGATTATATACTCCTGTACAACTAAAAATTAACAAGTACTGAATTTGGAATTCATAATTTTTCTTTAAAAAAATAAATATAATGAGATCAATCAACTTTAAAGATGGAACACATTAAATTTAAATTCCAAGTTCCCTTGTGTTTCTTCTGTTCGACCAATAATATTTTAGTATCCTTTGGCGAAGTAAGCTCAGTGTTAATACTCTTGTATTAAATTACTATTATTATTACTGAAATTTTAAATTCTAAATTCACCTCTATTTAAATCACGAAGGAAAAGGGAGCAAGTCAAGTGATCTTGTGACCTTACAAGCTCTTTAGATGATAGATTGTGCAAAGAGGGTAATAAAAATAGTTTCTTTGTTATGATTAGACCTTCTATTAAAGTGATAATGGAGATCCAAGAATTGTTTTAGATAATCTCAAACGTGACATTTTAAAATAAAATTCTGACTCCGTTACAACACGTAAGAACATATATCTATATATTAACAGATCAAGCCCTTGTGGACAGGATTCATTCATATAGAAATACTTTGTCTGGACTAATGGACCATATGAATCCTCATATTGTCCCTTCAATAAGATGTTTTCCTGCTTCACCAAAAATAATGTTAGGTTATTCAACTTTCTACACTGAGAAAGCAACCACACAACTAGCCAAGAAAAAAATACTCCCTTTTTTTGTTTTTCTTTTAGGAATATGCATTATATACGTTGATGTAGAGAAGAAGATTAAATGAAAAAGAAAGAGGAAGTAGACAGAAATTTTTTGGAGGAGAATATTTGTGAGAGCTATATATGTACATGATCTTCACCAGATCTTGCATGTGGGCTGTTCATTAGTGCTACTTGCATTTGGGTCAATTTAAAATAAAAAATAAAAAAAATGTACATACTCACACGTACTTCAAGTAAATCGGACCACACAAATTCTTTTATACATCATGGATCGATATCGATATATTCAATCAGACTCTTTTTTCGAAATTATTATTATTATTATTATTATTTATTTACTTAGTTTCCCTCTACCAACCCCTTTTTGTTTCTTAGGTGATGGATTCCATAATCTTAGAATAGAAGGTGGAGCGTGCTTGATCGATTACCACTTGAGTAACCTACTCTTGTTGATATTCGATCATACTTGGGACAGGATAAATTGTGTGAGATGAGAACGTCGATGGCTAGGGTTTCTGCGTAAGAAAGATAAAATTCTTGATTGATTATATATGTTTTGTGAAGAAATTTCTGCAATAATGTTTTGATAATGAAATAATACTACTTAATTAGTCATGGTAATTAGGATCATATTGTCATTAACTCATGATAAAGAAAGCCTAGATAAGCATAAATCGAACAACATCAATCATTATTAGAAGAATTAAACATTATCATTTATCTTACAAATCGTTGATAAAGATAGAAGATAGGAAATGAGAGGTGTTTGATTAATATAAGAAAAAAAAATATGGTAGTCAATTTCATTTTCCGTACAGCTTAATTGGTACAACAAAAGTACTAGCATTCTTTTTTTTTTTTTTTGAACTTCCATTAATTAATAGTATAATGTATGGAACTATCTATTGCTTTCAGTAAGTAGACACGGCATCTTAATTTCGTGTCATACTAAAACTTTTATCAATGCTAAGTCCAAATATTTGAAAGTTCAGTAAATCCTTGTAATATTTGTGTATAAACATCTTTTATAGATTACTATTATATATTTTTATACGAAGCTGATACTTTATCTATGATGTTTTTCCTAGGTACAATATTATGTGAATTAAAAATACGATTACGTGATTAATATTTTATGTTGAACGGTATATATTTTTTGAAAGTTCTCCAAATCTAAATATTCACTAGAGGAGAATACGTAATACTTCGATTGTATCAAGAAATTAAACTTGCTTCCATAAAAGGCAGAAATAATAGAACAAAAATAAATATACTTGCCAAGATAAGTGTAAGACTCTTTGTTTAAAGATCCATTATTTGTTGGAACTTACTTCTTTCCCCTTTTTTGGTGTCACTTTGCATTTTAGAAACTAGACTAGATGGGACTCAAATCTTCCCATCATCAAAAATACAAAAGGGAAACAAGCTATTAAAGGAGATTATATAATATGGTAAAACAAACTTATTTGTGAAGAGTCATTTCATGTTTCAATTTTTTCTCTTACCTTCCTTTATAGCTTTAGAATATTATTTGTCTTGATGATCCATTAAACTTACTAGTACATGATGGGCTCCATAATTGTCTGCATAGGGAACAGGGAAGTGCACCAATGCCTATTTATGGAGGCAATCATTTAACTTTTTAATTATTGTTTTTGTAGTTCAATCACATTTGAAATAACCTTGGACTATGTGCATTGAAGTTGAAAACTCGATAAGAGAGTTGCTCGAATGATAAACAGTTTTCGTCACCAACTTTAAAAGGCTATGAGTTTAGGTTATCAAAGAAGAAAAAAGAGGTGGGAGCTATTAGATGGATGAAAAAAAATTTGATAATTTGCACATGAATTTTAACATGTTGTCTTCCGAAGACTAAACATATATTTCTATCTTAAAGTTTGATATGATTTATCAAAGTCAATTTATGACTTTTTTAATACTAAAACAGTGGATTTGACATTACCAAATTTTGGACATTTTATTTTAGTGAAATTTTATGAATTGTTGAGACGATATAATAAAATGTTTCTAACAAAGACGGAAAAAAAATTGTTCTTCATTATGCATGCATCCACAAATTTATAAATTTTTGGATATATAATTTTAATTATGTATCTCTCTTTGGCTTAGTTAATGTATTATGTATCTCAACCAAATAGTTTTAAAATGGATATATTTCAGTAATTAAAATTATGTATCTCAACTTTAGAATTTGTATCTAAGCAAAAATAGAGCAATTAACTGTTACATTCTTAAGTTCAAATTATGTATTTCAACTTCAAAATTATATATCCGAATGCTAATTATGTATTCAAAAATTATAAAGGAATTGTTTGTAATTTATTTAAAAAAATACAAAAAAAGGGATATAAAGTAATTAGAGATCAACTTATTGGAATTTATGTAAGTTTTACTTCTTCTTCTTCTTCTTTTTTTTTTTTTTTTGAGAAAAGGACATGGGCTAGCCATTTTGAAAAGAAATGGCCAGCAATTTAAAAGTTGGACAATTGGAGGCAGTCGACCAAATTTAATTTTGGTTTTTAGCCATTTGATCCATCGATCGCATGCAGTCTCCATACCCAATTGATACACTTTTATACCATATTGATACACTTTTATACTACATTGATATACTTTGATACTACATTGATACACTTTGATACCACATTGATACACTTTATACTAGATTGATACACTTTAATATCACGTCGATACAACATATATACCACATAAATACACCTTTTACAGAGGAAATCCGAAGAAGAGAAATAGAGGATGACTTGTAGAAAGTGAATGTATGTATAGAGAAGAGGAAAATAGCTTTGGAGTTGTAGAAAATGGCATAATGTATGAAGAAGAAAATAGCTTTGGAGTTGCAGAGATGGTGCAATGTACGAAGAATACGAGGAGGAGGAGGAGGAGGAGAGAGAGGATTTTGAGTTTAGCCTAAAATAATAAAAAATAAAGAGAGACACTTTGTTCTGGATTGAAAAAAAGTTACTTTTTAATGTATCATGATGTGATGTAAGGTCATCAGTTACTTGAACAATAAACACAGAGAAAAGACATTTAAGCACAGAGAAATAACGAGTTAAATTTCAAGTGGGTGTTCAAAAGTGCTTCTGCAAGTTAGACAGAAAAAAGAAAGAAACCTGATTTGCGAGACTACGGTATAAATGATTATGATGATGGCTATTTTCAGGGTTTTTAAATTTAGGTGTTAATTTTGTGAAATTATTTTAGTTTTAAGTGTTATTTTTATCCTTTCCACTTTCTTTTTTTTTTTCTAGACTAGCTTCATTGTCTTTGTGTAATCCTATTTATCTTGGCCCATGTTTCGGAGAAAAAAGATCTTGGCCCATGATTAAATAACTAATGCTGGCCCATTTATCGTCCTGAAACTTTGACCTGCTTAGCGGCCCATATGATGATGCTTCATGTTCCATCATGGTTTTCGGGAAATTAGCAATGTAAAATAGACTAACAAGTGGAAATTATTTGACGAAAGTAAAACAGAAGGATAAATTTGATGTAAAACATAAACTCACAAAAGCAGAGAGAAATATTCTATTAAACATTCCAATTTTTTTTTTTGGTAAATCCATGAGTCTATGACTACATTGGAGAAATATCATGCTCATTACGGCTACACGGAACGTCCGACACGTTACAACAGACTCTACACACCTGCCTGAGCCACCAACAACAACTTGCAATTTTTTGCCTAAGTGGCTTAAGGGTGAAGCTAGTAAAACATTCAACTTTATTTGACACCTAAAAAAAAACTTAGTTGTTAAGTTTATGATTTTATTTCTTTTTAACTATATATAATAATTTTACAATTACATTCAAGATAAATATATTGAGAGTTGAGACACATGATTAACATCCTTTTAACTTGAATCAACACTTACTATTATAAAGAATTATATTACTATGTGAAATACAATACTATACTAAAAAATAATAATTATGAAAAACCAATATGTATGTATGTATGTATGTATGTTTGTATACTAGGTAGATTTTCCAATTTTTTACCTCACTCTATTCCTTTTTAAGTGTTCTTTTTTGGATTGTGATTTTTTTTCTAAATTAATGTATGTTTAAACCTTCAAAAATACTTTGATTATAATGTTTCTAATATATTATTGAGTTTAAATTATGGGTGTACATACGTTGGGTTGGGTTGGTTTTCTATTGAAAAAAAATCAAACCAATTATGTCGGTTTATTAAAACAATTAACCAAATCAAACCAACATAAAATTGATTTTTTCGGTTTGGGTTTTAGTCGGTTCTTTCAATTTTTTCTCGAGTTATTTTTAATCTTTATTTTTTATAATTATATTGTGATTGAAGTTTTGATCAAGTATGTTTTCACTCTTGTGCTAATGAAAAATTACAATTATGAAAAATTGAGGAGCGAAAAACTCTCTTGAAACTAAAAAATAAGATGAAAAGTGAAAAGTTTAGGTTTTAAGTTTATATTGGATTTTGGATCATTTTATTAGCAATTAATGGGTAAATATTACAACTTAAAAGCCCAAATATATATATATATATATATATATCCATCTACTTTCTAAATATTGAAAATTAATAAAACTAATTGAAAAAATATTTAAAAAGTAGATTATAATTAATACTTTATGTATAAAAAGTTAAATTATATACATGCATATCTATATCTATAACATATTAAAAATGTGAAGACTCTTACAAAAGTGATTTGAACTTTTTGCTCTTCATTAAAAGTCCTTACTTTAGAGAAAATCGTATTTTCACCTTTTTCCTCAAATTATTATTTAATTATATTTATGGTATTGAATCCTAAAATATATGAGATTAAAATTTTAACAAATATAATAAGACTTCTTTTAAAAATTAGGAATCCTAAAATATAATGTAAGTATTACATTGAATCTTTTTAAATAAAAAAACAAGTTTTACACTATTTTTGCAAACTTTATGAAAAATAAATGTTTATATAAAATATGTACGTATGAAATATAATTACTATTCAACTCCTTTCTAATCTTTTTAGAAAAAAGGAAATAGAATTTTGATATTAAACCTTTTATACCAAAAATACATTCTAGCTTCATATGGTCATCACAAAAGTAGCTGGTAGGACTCTACCAATGATGATAAGAAATTTCATTATATTGACATAAAATTTTCATAACATAATACTCCATCCGTTTAAAAAAGAATGACCTACTTTCCTTTTTAGTCCGTTTAAAAAAGAATGAGGCCTTTCTTTTTTTGACAATACTTTAATTTCAACTTTCCACATGACATGTTTAGGACCACAAGATTAAAGGATATTTAGGTACATTTGACACAACTTTAATTTAAGGCCTCAAGGTTCAAACGTCTTCTTTATTTTCTTAAACTTTGTGTCAAGTAAAAGTAGGACATCTTTTTAAAACGGAGGGAGTATAGGTTATTGTTTAGGTGTTGTTCATATAAAAGATAGTATTTATACTTTTTAAGAATTAGAATGAGGTTGAGATAATATTTTTAAAAACCGTCATACTATTGAAGTTATTAGATGCAGATATTACCCCTATCTCATCGAGATAAAGAGGTTGTTTCTGAAAGATTTCGACGGATCGATGATAGTTGTTCGTGACTCCATCAACACAATACTGAAAGCAGTCCTGCTGAGTTGATACTAAAAGAATAATCAACAACAAAGTAAGGAAGGTACAACATGCTAATACTACATGAATCGAAAATAAGATCAGGATTTAAACAAAGACCCTCAAAACAAAGTTTTCCCCTCACAAGTATATATAAGTGAGTTGTACCTTCTAGCAATGCAAGCTAAGAAAGTAACTCTGAATTGGATAAAACATGGCATAGTGCTTGAAGAAGTCAAGAGCAAAGTGCTTGCAGATTTTATCCCCACCTCACGCTCAATTTAGGTAAAATTGAGTTTTTGAAGTTATATATTAAAATTATTTATAGTGATAGGAAACTTGGTATTCTATTAAAAGAGAGAGCAAAGTGCACACAGATCTTATCCCTACCTCACGGAGATAAAAAATTATTTTTGAAAGTTCTCAACTCAGGTAAAGTTAAATTTGTGTCATTGTATCTTAAAATTGTTTGGTAAAATTCTCTATTATTGTACTTCGTTAGAGTCATATAGATATGGCGACACTTTATATACATTGTCAGATAAATTTTATTTCTCAAAGAGTCAACTTGGGCAAGATCAATTTGTATAAAATTAGTTTACATCAATTCTCTTGCTTCTAAAATTAATTTATTACATAATTCTGAAGACTTATGCATCTTTAATCACTTTAACAATCGATCAACTAATAGGCTTTATCCCAAACTATTACGTTTGTTTTATGATTCATCTATGTTCATTTTGCTCTATTCTGCTGGTATATATAAGTTAATTGAATCATAAACTTATGTTGCTTTTGTAATTGAAATTTTACACTTTGTAATTTCTATAAATTCTGAAGGAGATCAGGGTGGGATTAGAGTTGAGTAACTATGGAATACAGGAAAGACTTACTCCTTACATGCATTTCATAGGGGGGTTATATAACTATGAACTTATTGATTCTTCTGTGCGATTCAGAGGTATGGATCTCCTTTCAACTAATTTTCAGTTGCATATACGTTATTATTTATTTTGAAAAATTCATTTTCTTCTGATTAGAACCTCATTTCTTATTATGATTTGTTCTATGTTGTAGGTAGCTAGCTAATCAACTGAGAAAAAAATCACTTATTACTTTTGTGTCATTAAAGATCAATCCACACATGTAGAGTATAGGGATCACAACTTTGAACCAGTGCCATTTGTGTCATGTAATTTAAAGTATTTTGTGAGTGCTTTGGATGGAGAAGTCCCGTTGTCGATGCCCTATTTTACTTGAAGTCAAAACAAGTACGACGTTATGAACTCTAAAAGAATGAAAATTGTACAGAGTCACCACCTAATTTTTAAGGAAAATAAGGAAACCTATTTATTAACAAATATTATTAATGTTTTTAGTCTGCGAAAACCAATTTAAGATTCTAGACAAGAGTTCAAGTTATCCCGAAGGGAAGGGGTTAGGTACCCTTCAGGATCCACAAATGTGGTACCCGACTAGACTAAATTTATCAATGAGGAAGGAGGTATAAATATTTAAAATAATGTAAAGTATGTATTTAATTATAAAATAATTCTTTTAAGGATATAAATATTTAAAATTATGTAAAGGTACATGGATATTAAATCAATAAATAAAATATTATTATAAAACATATACAAGATATGTACAAATAAAATATGTAAATACATGTGAAAAATATTTGATAATGCATGAAAAAGAAAGGTATTTTAATATGTCATAAAAAGAAATGTATTTACAATTAATATTTTTAATTTGATTCTACTTATAAAGAAAAGTAAAATTTATTTGAGAAGGAAAGACTAAAAAATTTGTAAATTGCTTAATTAACCTGACTCTTTTATTTAAGTGTAATAAAATAATATATGTTTTGTAAAAGTATAAACAAAATTATATTAATATATGTACTAAATCGAAATAAGAAAACTTGTTTTAAAGAAAAGATTATGTAACATGTAAACGTATGAATTACTTGATAAAGTTAATTATTTTATATAAATATTAACGGGCTAAGTTTTGCCTAAAAGCGATGAAATTATGTATAAAAACATTCCTGTCCAACGCCCCAAAAAATAAAATTTCACTATAATAATGTTTGTACAAATACAAGGATATAAAAAACAATGCAAAATTAAACGCTTGTAAAAAAGTTAGTAACGAAAAAATAATTATAAAAAATAAATTAAAAAAGGTATGTAAAAAATGTAATTTTTCGTTAAAAAGTGGGTTCAAATTAAATTTTAAATACGTGTGGGCTTGGATTAAGTTTTAGATTCGCCATGGCTGCGAAATGATTGCTCGACTAATCGACCGTCCTAAATCGGCTCGCCAAGATACGAATCACAAAGCCTTTTTTGTTTTGTCGTGATGTTATAAAAATTTCATCATTGTCCAAAAATATTTCTTTATTACGCATTTATACATGTAAAGTCCTTTTTTTTTTTTTTTTTTACGGAGCCTCAAAATTAATAATAATAATTTTCATTGGCCAAAAATAATATAGTATCTGTCCATTATCAGTATAATATATCAACAAGCATATCCAGAACTACACAACCCCAAAATTTACATAATACAGTAATAGAGCAACACGGACCATAAAAAGGTGTTAAAGTCATCGAAATGTGAACAAAACAGAGGCAATCCAAAATATCAAGAATTCAAGGTAGAAAAAGAAATGTTAAAGCACCACATAAAACTACCCAAATCCATAAAATAGGCAAATTATTAAACAGATCGAAGACTGTGACAAATAAAGGTTGGCGTTGCTTCAACGGCGTATGCCGGAGCAACGCCGGAAAAAGTGAGTACGGCCAATTAATGGCCAGTTCTTGATGAGCAAAACCGAAAGGGGAAGAAAAAGGGGGGTGGCTGCCGCGATGTGGCTGATGGCGGCAGATCTGGGCTTGGGTGGTGGCGCGTGGCGGTTTCTCAGTTGAATCTCGCCGGTCATAACTCCGGCGAGCCAGCAGTGGTGAAGATCAAGGAGAGGCGGCGCATGGGTTGGCTGTGGTGGTTTGTAGTGGTTCTTCCGGTGGCTGACAACGGAGAGGGGAGGCGTGGAGTTGTTGGTCTTGTGGTAAAGGGGAAGATGAAGAAGGCTTGGTGGTTGGAACCTCGCCAAAAATAGTTGGGTTAACGATGTGAGAGAGAGGAGATGTTGAGAAAATGGAGTCCCCCTGTTTTGCTGTGTATGTCTGTTTATATATTATGTGGTAGGTGGAAATTTGAATGTTGCAAGATCTGACAAATACCAACAAATAAAGATTTCTTTTGATCCCTTTTTTGCCATGCAGTAATTAACAAAGCATTAAAGACACCTTTTTTTTTTGAGTTGTGACACAAGGAAAGACAAGTTTTTCTTTTTGCCTTAAAAATGTTTGAAAGAAAGGTATTTAACAGAAACAACAACGGATTTTATGCAACTCGCATTATTGCTAGTCAATCCATGTTCCTACCCATTTATTATTTGGGTCCTTTTCAATCTTAAATTGATTTTTTTAAGCTTCTAAATTAATAGCTAGCTTAATATATATTTAAATAATAATAATTAAAAATTATGAAAAATTTGATGTATGCATGACTACTTTAATAAATGTGAGACTTAAAAATAAAGCAACAATGATCGATTAAAAAAATAAAATAAATAAAATAATAGTAGTAGTATTGATAACACATTAATATTTTAAAATTAGTAATAATAATAGTATTACATAAATAAGAATGGTAAAAATAGTGGCGAAATATAAAATATTCAACTTACTATTAATTTGGAAGCTCAAGAAAATGAATTAAAAGAAAGGATGAACAAAATTGGGTATCAACAAATACTATTTGTATTAATGTGACAAGACACCAAATTATTATTGTATTTGTATTGAAATAATTGATTCGACTCAGCTTTTGCAAATATGTAGAAATTGATTTGTAATTATGAAAAAATATATAAAAAATATTAAAAGTATAAAAATGTAATTAATTTAAAAAACGTTATAAAAATGTGATGTTATGCACGTGTGCAAATGTTTGTGAAATAATAAATTGCTAAGATTAAGAAAAATTATTAATAAATTATAAAGAGTAAAAAAATATAAAAATAAATTGATAAAATTTTAAAGTAAGGATAAACATCAATTTTTATTATCAATTATAAAAAATATGTGAAAATTATATTTTGTGCCCTTTAACGGTCAGGAAGTCTGAAGACGTTAATTTTTAGCACGGAGAGCAAAAATTGGGTGTCAACACCCGTCAGGTATATTTCTTGATTCCTTTTTCTTTTTATCCGTCCAGTCTGGTGAAGACGTAGCTACAAGTACAAGATCTGAAGAAGACAAAAATAAAAAGCTTCATTTTTTTGTTGGTGATTTGATTGACAAGTTCTGTGAAATATTGTCTTGATCAATTTTTCGGGAGTGAGATAATGGAAATCATAAAGATGTATCTTAAACTTTATTGATGTGAATCTGAAGTTCATACCCAAATAAAGCTTCAAATCAGAGATAAATTCAAAATTAATTAAACTTCTCTAAAGAAAAAATATAATTATAATGTCTTTTAATTTTTTAATAAAATGGAGTTCCGCATTGTTATCTCAGCCTAATCTATCGGCTATTATTTAGTGGGATATCTTATTTATTTTTTTGTTGATGTTGCGAGTACTTTTCTTGATTGCATGTTTGCTATAAGATTTGATTGTTCCATTAATAGCATAAATTTATCCAACAAGAATTAATTTTATGGCCATATCCAGAGAATATATGATGAATGTTGGGTACTTTTATCAAGTAAAATGATTACTCACACTAAATATTGAAAGAAATATAAGTTACTTTATTCTTTTTCCATTTACATCATATGAATATTTGGATAAATGTTTCTAGATGGATCAGAAGAGTTGAGCAACTACATGTAATGATTTATCGATGCCTTAGATTCTTTATCAAAAGCTTAGGATGCTTTATCAATTAATTATAACTTGATACTAACAATTAAAATTTTTAATTTGAGATATGACAATAAAATCTTTAAACTTGTATGCTAAATAGACTTTTGATCAAGTTTTTAAAAATATATAAGTATTTCTATGTGAGTATGGAGTAGTAGAAGTTATTTTCATAAGATTAAAAAAAAGAAGTTTTTTTTTCCTAATTATAATTGTACAAGTGAAATTTGAGGAGAGTAAAATATGCACAAATCTTATCTCTATTTTTTATGATAGAGAGATTGTTTCCAATAGACCATTGGTTCAATATCTCTTTTATAAAAAATATTTTTTTAGACATATGTTTCAAAATAAATTGATTTTAGAAAATTGAGTAATTAAATTATTAGTATTTTATCAAGGCTATTAATTTATATATAAATTAGATTATTTTAAGGGTCACTCACATGATTAACGTTGAACATATAGGTACACGTACAAAGCGCGTACACTATACTAGTATATATACACACACACACATATATTTATACACATATATATACATATGTGTATAATATATATACATATATATATATATATATATATATATATATATATATATATATTATGTTGGTTTGACTCTTTTTTTGTTAACACCAAATCAAATTAAGAATGGTCAATTTTTTTTTCAAACGCCAAATCAACCAAATCAAATCATAAGTTGATTTTTTTTCTCGATTTGATTTGGTTCTTCGGTTTAGTTTGACTTAACGGTTTAGTCTGTACACTCCTAATTTAAATATAATAATTAATATCTTGAAAATAGATACTAATATTTAATTAGAGGTAAGTTGATAAATTTAAGTAAAATTTGTGGGAGAGTTAGTAAAAAAATTACATAAAACAACACCTTAAGTATCCTATATTACTTAAAATCCCATCCCACTAAACTAATTACAAAAATCCCTTCTAAATCTCTAAACAAGTTTTTTATCCGATACATAACACACAACTCTTATTTTTAAGCCCTAAATCACGTTGACATTGTTGCAGATAAGGAAAATTCTGTTTTCCTTAAAAAACATGGCTATTAAATCATTAATCATTGAGTAAGTAATAAAAGTTAACAATGAATTCATCTGTAATTAACTCTCATTGACAAAATTCTAAAAATAAGCAAAAAAAATAGATTCGTTGTATCTGTGTTATGGCCATTGGCCGCAGAAAAAAATTCACAAACAACCTCCATTAACGTACTTCTTCATAAGTCTGTTGTTGATGTTGTAAAGAGAAAATAAAAAGTTGTGAAAAGAGACCCCAAAAAAGTTGTAGTATGAGTTTTATGGCCATTGGCCGCTAGAAAATTTCCACAAACAACCTCCATTAACGTACTTCTTCATAAGTCTGTTGTTGATGTTGCAAAGAGAAGAAAAAATTGCGAAAAGAGACCAAAAAAAAGTTGTAGTATGTGTGTTATGGCCATTGGCCGCCAGAAATTTTTCACAAACAACCTCCATTAACGTACTTTTTCATAAGTCTGTTGTTGATGTTGCAAAGAGAAAAAAAATAGTTGCGAAAAGAGACCCATTACCAAAGGTATGATTTTTATGTATCAGATTGATAAATTTCGTCCATATACATTCTATTTATGTATCATAATGTACAATTAAACAAACGAAACTGTAAATATTATTTCTGATACATAGATATTTTTTTGACAGGGATATTACATGCATTCAGATACATAAAACTATTTTTGACAGAGGTAATCAATGATTTCTGATACATTCAAACCGAGACTACACTACGTAGGTACCTGTGCAGGTGAGGCGTCGGTCGGTCCTAGAAACGGCCCTACTTATAGCCTATCAACAGGTCAGTCAATATCAGTAGGGATCCTCTTGCCTAACGGAGTCAGCCCAACATGGACAATGATAGGCAGACCAAAGATTTACGCAGTCCTTGCGTGCTTGCTTTGCGCACCGGCATAGCTGAATTCAGCCTTTCTTTTATGCGGGATTTCCTGTTGATGCAAGGAATAAGGGCTGGCTTGATGCCAATTCCATAATCAAGTTCAAGGGGCCTGCTAAAAGACATGCCACTTCAGAGTGGTTTGAGTCCCAATACGCAGACCCATCTCGTATACAAGAGGTAGAGGTGGAGAACTTATTCCGGGTGATTTGGCCTAAAACAGAAGTCCGCGTGGAACGGATAACATACAAGATGGAGAAGAAAAAAAGTATCGCGCGATCGCTCGAAGAAATCAAACCTTTATTTCGGTCTAACCCGATTCTAAGACTAGTCATTTCTATGTTCTTTTCCTTTTAGGTTATTTCAATGAGAGGTGTTCCAAAAGGAACTTAAGAGAAAAGAATAGGACTGGAAAAAGGTCCGCTCTTATAGAAGAGCTACAGTGGGTCAGTAGAGGACAGGAGATCAACTTCAGGATGAGCAGCTTTGAGCTGTCGAGTGAGGATTGCTCCATCTCTTAAGAAAGGACGCGGGAGGCCTGTCTTATAATAAAGGGGGTACTCTCTTCTCTGATGTGCGTTATATTACTGTGTCCTATTCCTTAAGGAGTGATTCGGGATTAGGCCACGTGGCGATACCCGTATATATTTCTTATTCTGATACATAAATATAAAGAAATTAAGCTTTAAATTCGTTTTCTGATACATAAATATTTTTTTGATAGAGATACTACATGTATTCTAATACATAAAACTATTTCTGACAGAGGTAATCAATGATTTCTGATACATTCAATATTTATTTTCTTATTCTGATACATGAATATAAAGAAATTAAGTTTTAAATTCGTTTTCTGATACATAGAAATATATATATATATGTGTGTGTGATAAGAGATTCGCCTGATATATCAGATTCTTATAGTATGTTCAATTTTTTTCTGAACGCAGGGAATGAGATATGTTATGACGAACAGGGAATGAACGATTGGAGAAGAAATTAGTTTTGAAAGATTATGATTAATGAATATTGATTTGATTATTCAAATTTCAAATAATGAAGTTGTTGATGATTTTATGTAATTAAATGGAAAAAATCCTCAATTGTAGGTATTTTTACTGTTTTCTCCCTTTTTTATCTCCAACTAATTGGTTAGTAATGTATCATATGCTTATGTATCGAGAGGTTAAATAATGTATCATGTAAAAGTTAGGAGAGAAGATAATTAGATAGCAAAGTGTTGATATTTATGTTGTTTACCCATATTTATTAAAGAAGCATAATTTAGAAATGAGTGTGTGGGTGTGGTGGAATCCGCTATCCCTCGAGATACCCGTCTCTCCTTTTACTCTCCATCACTGAGCCTCTCAACTGCTCAATTTTTCAGTCATGGAAGGTTCCCTCTATCCAAATAGGCCAATTTTGCCAGTCCAATCAACAAAGCCAACGCCTTTACCCCCAATCCAGCGCCTCAAATTGAATCCCACCACCACTTCCCCTCTCCCACCTCTCAAACGACAGCTACTACAATCACAGCAACCCCCTTCTTCTTCTTTCCCTCTTGATTCTCTTCTCCAACATCTCCTTCATGTTTCATACTCAAATCCTCCAACAACTATTACTGAATCTTCAAGAAATAGCAATACCCGTTTGTCTTCTCTTCCTATTTCATTGGAAAATGATGATACTGCTTCCCAATTGGAATCTGATACTGATAGGTCACTTGACTTTCTCCCTCTGAAATGTAAGTTGATGATTCATTCGATTCTTGGACGCCCTCTTTCTCATTTGACTGAATTCTTTGATTCTGTGAAATTTGAGTTGCTTCAAGCTGATTTGATGAGTCTATTGAAAGTCTTAGATGTTTTAGGCAAATGGGATAGAGCTATTCTGTTGTTTGAATGGTTTGTCTTGAACATTCATGTTGAAAATGTCAAGCAGCTAGATAATCAAGTTATTGAATTCATGGTGAAACTTTTGGGTAGGGAATCTCAGCATTTGGCCACATCCAAACTGTTTGATGTTATTCCATTTGAAGATTACTCACTCGATGTTCGAGCCTGGACAACTGTTCTACATGCTTATTCTCGAATTGGCAAGTATGACAAGGCAATTGCATTGTTTGAATATGTGAAGGAGAAGGGTTTGTCGGTCACCTTGGTAACTTATAATGTTATGTTAGGTGTTTATGGTAAAAAGGGTAGATCTTGGAACAATATTTTACTACTTTTAGATGAAATGACCAGTAACGGGCTTCAATTTGACGAGTTCACTTGTAGCACGGTTATAGCTGCTTGCGGAAGGGAAGGGTTGTCCGCAGAAGCAAAAGAGTTTTTTGATGGATTGAAGAGAAAGGGTTATGTTCCGGGAACGGTTACTTACAATTCTCTGCTCCAAGTCTTTGGTAAGGCTGGAATTTACTCGGAGGCATTGAGTGTTCTGAGAGAAATGGAGGAGAACAATTGTCCTCCTGATTCAGTGACCTATAATGAGCTTGTGGCAGCTTATGTGAGGGCAGGCTTCCTTGAAGAAGGAGCTGCACTTATAGGGACAATGTCACACAAGGGTGTAATGCCTAATGCAATCACTTATACAACAGTGATTGATGCCTATGGTAAAGCAGGGAAGGAGGACAAAGCCTTGAGCTTTTTCAAGCAAATGAAACAAGCTGGTTGTGTTCCTAACGTCTGTACGTATAATGCAATCCTTGGGATGCTGGGAAAGAAATCTCGAGTAGAAGAGATGATGGACATGATTTCTGATATGAAATTAAATGGATGTGCCCCAAACCGTATTACTTGGAATACAATGCTTGCAATGTGTGGGAATAGGGGAATGCAAAAATATGTAAATCACGTTTTCCATGAGATGAAAAGCTGTGGTTTTGAGCCTGATAGAGACACATTTAATACTTTGATTCGTGCTTATGGTAGGTGTGATTCTGACTTTAATGCTGCAAAGATGTACGATGAAATGATCCAAGCAGGATTCACTCCATGTATCACAACATATAATGCACTTCTTAATGCCCTTGCTCGTCGAGGTGATTGGAGAGCAGCTGAATCTGTTTTCTCAGACATGAAAAAAAAAGGCTTCAAGCCTAGTGAAACTACTTACTCTTTGATGCTCCACTGCTATTCCAAGGGAGGGAACGTGAGAGGTGTGGAGAGAATCGCAAAGGAAATTTATGATGGTCACATTTTTCCTAGTTGGATGCTTTTGAGAACCCTCATTCTTGCGAATTTCAAGTGTAGGTCTCTCATGGGTATGGAGAGAGCCTTTCAGGAATTACAGAAAAATGGATACAGGCCAGACTTGGTCATATTTAACTCCATGCTTTCCATATTTGCAAGGAACAAGCTATATGACCGTGCTCACGAGATGCTGCATTTAATTAGGGAGAATGGTCTGCAGCCAGATCTTGTTACATATAATAGTTTAATGGACATGTATGCTAGAGCCGGTGAATGTTGTAAAGCTGAGGAAATCCTTAATCGACTGCAGAATAATGGAGGAAAGCCAGACCTTGTATCATATAACACTGTCATCAAAGCGTTCTGCAGACAAGGTCGTATGGAGGAGGCCATAAGAATTTTCTCCCAGATGACAGAAAAAGGAATCCGACCTTGCATTGTTACATATAATACATTTATCGCTGGATTTGCAGCTCGAGGAATGTTCTCCGAGGTAAATGAATTGATCAGTTATATGATCCAGCACGAGTGCAGACCAAATGAGCTAACATACAAGACAATTGTTGATGGTTATTGTAAAGCAAAAAGATACCAAGATGCAATGGATTTTGTGTTGAATATTAGAGAAAAAGATACCACCTTTGATGAAGAATCTTTGCAACGATTTGCTTCTCGAGTTAGGGGAAATATGGACTCATGACTTGGTAATTCCATTGGCTGCCCACTCTTTGATAAATTGGCATCCAAGTTGACTGGAAGAGAGAGAGATGACGTGCCAAAAGTTCCTCCACTTGTTATTTTGCGTCTATAAAAATGTAGATTCCCTTCACATTCTTCGTTTTAACTTGCTCTTTGGAGACTCCACACTATGTGATGAACAAAAGAACTTAAACATTTTGACTGTTCCTTTATCGGACCGGCTTTGCGTATAAAGCACTATCTGATACCACCGAGGAGTTACTGCACTAGACCAAGTTCTCAGGACTTACGGATTTTGTAAGAAATGAGGTTATAAATCCTGAAAATGAATGTTATAGGTTTCTTTTGCACCCACAGTAGTTTGATATGATATATGTGTGTCATTTTATTTTTTTTATGGTGCAGTTGCTTTGGCTCTCTGTGTGACATCCCCTATTCATTCAAATTTTTGGGCTCTAATTTGCTTACTACTGCTGCTAAAGTAAGTTGTCATTTTGCGCATCATCTTTATTTTCAAGTAATTTGTAAAGGCTCAAATTAAAATTTGACTTTAGATCACTAATTTTATTAAAACAACACCAATTAGACTTTTTGCCTCTTCATCCCATCTTTCTCCTCTATTGTCGGATCAGTGGAACAAATGGTGAAAATTATTAGATTTATTAGATTATTAATTACAAGTTATAGCAAAACTTTTCAATAATTACTATATTAAAGAAATAATTACAAGCTACAACAATTTTTTTTAAAATCTATTTTAATTAAATATTCGAAAATCAATTTTCTAATATTTATTATTTATATTATTTTCTTATTTTTAACATTTATCACTCTTAATTAAAATTTTGAATAATTATGACAAGTTATATTATTGGCATCAATGATTTTCTTTAATAATTAAGTAATAAAATTTATTCACAATTTAACGAGTTAGGCTGACACACATCTACATGGCAAGTTCCTTTCTTGTCTAATTCCAGCTGGTTCCGGATAAACAATGGGGGAACTTCCCATTCTTCGCAAAAACAAACACATGCTAACTTATTGCCATCCTTCGCTAACCTATCCGCTGCTACATTTGCACTTCTTGCTTCATGGAGAACCTGCACGTTCCCCATTTTCCGTAGCAGATCCCTGCACATACAAACCAAGTTAGTTTCATTAGTATCAATATTTGTAATCCCTTGAAATAGTTGCAGAGAGTCGGTTGAGACTGTTAGCTGTGTATAGTTGTGTTTAGCAGCCATGTTTTGTAACGCCCCGCATTTCGGGCTAGAATAAAATATATGACTCTGATGCGTTGATAATCCCCGAGCCTTAAATCCTATGCCAATTTGGCATGTTAATCAAGTTTGTAGTATGTGAATCCATTTGAGCATGAATTTAGACCATAGAAGTCCTTCAACTCAAGGACGAGTTAAAACTATTTCGATCGATTAAGTTTTAGTGGACGTTGTAATTTGTGTCAAATTCTATTGACCATAACTCATTGTATATGATGAACTGGGTGGCCTACTATATACCAAATTGTAGATAATTGAATAAGCTTTCCAACGATACCAAATTCGATTAAAACGGACACCCGGTGAAGAAGTTATGGCCTTTCAAAGTTGAATGTGTCGCCTATGCACATATAGGCGATGCATAGGGCGGCGCCTATGTAAATTTAGGCAATGCAAAGGGCGGCGCATAGTTATGGTTTCAGGTGACGAAAACACTCCGTTTTGAGTTACTTTAAGTGCAAGTTAGTCCTTACAAAACCCAAAATCGTCCTTACCCACTCCTAAACGGATTTGGGCCTATTAACAACATTGAAGCCTCCTATAAAATCCCAAAAATCTAACCCTTCAAGAACTTAAGAGAAGGAGCAACTAGGGTTTGAGAAAATAAGCTTGAAGGACCGATCATTCCGAAACTTCTTCGTGAAACAAATTACAGATTCGGAATCCTCTCGATGTAGGCTTCGATAGACACCAAAAATTCGTGGAGAATAAGGTACGCGGGGTTTTCCTAAATTCTCATGGGCATAGAAAAATCATGTTTTAGAATGAGGTTTTAAATTATGTATATATATTTATGTATAAGATGTTTTAACATCATTGTTTTGGTCTTTTGACCATCTCCAAAGCGATTTGACAGTTTTTATACATATATGAATTGAGAGCATGATTTTCATGAAACCCCTCTCTTAATGTAAATTTTTCCATGTTTCACGTAATATAAATTGTTTTGAAAGACATCTTGAAGAAAAGAAATTATGATATGAAGTGCTTTGACTTTTGCTATGTTTGGAATACGATTCTTGAACACGAAAGAGAGGGTTGTGAATGTTGAATATGCATGTAATGAAAGAATGCATGGTTTTGCCAAAATGCACATGACCACCATATGTTTGATGAAAGTTTTGCATGGATTTGATTTGAGTTTCGAAACATGACATCTTTAATGTAAACTACATGCTTCGGTGGTCTGAAACGTTATTTCTATGAAAAATCATGCTAAATGCACTATGGCTCAGAAATAGGACTTGCAAGTCTTGGTATGACGATACCAACTCAGACAAATGCCATAACAGACACAGACTAGTTCAGAAATCAGATTTTTATCAGACTCTCATGATTTAGAAATTTCAGAATGATACATGTTCAGAAAAGGCTAAAATAGGGCATAAAGAGAGCTTAGGTGGTTCCCTGAAGAAGGCGGGAGTTTCAGACAACTCTTTGCCTAAAACCGTGGTTTGCCGACCCGGGTATATTATTATGCGCTGACTTAAATGTCCTGTGGCGTATCAGACTCAGACACTCTAACCCTTGCGGCACACTTGGGTTGGGGGCTTCCCCGCCGAGTCAATGGCGGATTCCATACAGCCCGTGGAATATTCAGACTTGTAGGGGAATACCACCTAACTCATAAGTAAAACACAGATCATGATTTGAAATGAACAGACAAGTTGCATGTTTTCAGAAAGTGCCCATGTGTTTTTCAGAAACAGTTTTATACATGATGTCTTGATGAAATTTTTTTTCCCTTAATATATATATATATATATATATATATATATATATATATGTATGTTCCATTATACTACTTTTGGATTGCTTCGCATGCCAGTACTTTTGTGCTGACCCCCCCTCCCTCCAGGTTCTGAGGCATAGTCTAGGGGTCCAGCTACTCAATAGACATTCTCGGGTTTGCAGACTTGATCTCACAGTGGTGAGCCTTCTATTATTCGGAAGGCCTAATTATGTCAGACACTATCTTATTTATTATGTTTTTGGTTTACTGGGGGCCTTGTCCCAGCTTCTTTTCAGACAGATGTTTATGTTCTTAGTAGAAATTTCGCAGACTGATGTCAGATAGTATTATTCAGAAATATTGCAGGACTTGACCATGTTTTCCGTACTCAGTTTCAATTCCGCATTTTATTATGATTATGAATGTTGTGCATGATAACCAGATAGAGAATGGGTGTTCCGGGCCTTCATGGTTCGGGATGCTCGTCACGGCTAGGGCCTAGGCTCGGGTCGTGACATGTTTAGACCCATTAATAGCGCTGTAACTTCAGCTTCAAAGGCCGAATTAACATTTATGGAGGCTGAAAAATCACTCATTCAGTCCCCCACAGGATTCCGGATTAAGCCGCCAGCACCCCCTTTTTTTGAAGAAGCATTAAAAGAACCATCTATATTCAACTTTAGACCCGAGATTGGAGGACTCCATGGCTTCTTTTCCCTGTCCACATAAGCCGGGTTGGAAGCTTTATCTGTTAAATATAAAATTCAACAGCCCATCCATATGGAATGCTTGCAAAGCTAACAGTAGTAGTACCTTTAAATAGGTTATGATTGCGGTTAAGCCAGATATGCCAAAGATAGAAAGGAAAAGCATGTTTCCAGTGTAAGTGCTCATTCTTGAGCTTCACTTTAAGATTCTTCAACGAGGTTAGCCGGTTCCCATTTTGTTGGGAGGCTAAGGATTTAATGGTATGATTGATATTAAGATAGACCCAAAGTTTCTGCACATGAACACACTGGGAGGAAAATGTGTTCAATGATTTCCGGTTGATTACGGGTTTTACAGAAAGGATCCACAGCTAGCCCGATATTCTTTAGGTAAAAACTTGTTGGGAGCCTAGAGTGATAGCAAAGCCAGATAAAAAAATTGATTTTATTAAGTGCCCAAATCCAACTGAATTTCCTATGATCAGTGTTTGTGTGCATATATAGTGTGGGAAGAGATTTGGTCGTACGCAGATTTAGTGGTGAAGGTACCATTATGAGTTGGCCCCCAAACCAATTTATCTGTATAGTTGCCTCCAAAAGGAATTGTCATATTCAATATTTGGTTGGTTATTTCTCCTGGTAAATCATATTCTATTTCATCAAGTTTCCAAACCCCATTTTGTATGACATCCCTAACTGTCAGCTTAAGATCTTTAAGAGAGAGAGACTGGTAAATCATATTCTATTTCATCAAGTTTCCAAACCCCATTTTGTATGACATCCCTAACTGTCAGCTTAAGATCTTTAAGAGAGAGAGAGAGAGAGAGGAGAATAGAGGGTGTGGGCAAGAACACCACAGTTCGAAATCCAATTATCAAGCCAAAAACTAATTTTATCCCCATTTCCAAGATCCCAACGGCAGAATTTTTCCCAGGCTTCAATAATGTCTTTCCAAGTTCGGCTACAGTATTTATTCGATTTTAGGTTATTCGTAGGGTAGATGAGGATTTGTACCACGACTATACTTGTTTATCATAATAGATCTCCATAGGCTATGGCAGCCGTTAAACGTCTTCCAAGCCATTTTACTTAGAAGGGCATATTTTTGTGGGAACTCTTTTGGGAGAGTGATGGTATGGCAGGTGGATTCTTCTCTTATCACTTGTAGTACCTCAAATTAAATTGCGTTGTACCTGGTCTATTTGTTTGGCAATCCGTTTTAGAAGCTTAATATAGGTCATAACATGAGTGGGAATACTGTTTAGGCAAGCCTTAGCTAAAGTAATCCTACCCGCGAGGTTTGGAAATTTAGTTTTCTACCCTGCCATCTTAATTCTCAAATTATCAATGATAAAGTTGAAATCATTATTTAAAGGTTTCTTATCAAAAATTGGGAACCCCGGGTATTTACCAAAGTTATAGCATCTTTTTATATTGAATAGAGAGGATATGCCAAGGATAGTAGATTGAGAGCAGTTACCAACTACAAAAGTTTTGGAGGGTATCATTTATGGCATCACAGCTAGAGTCCTTGCATTCAGACATAAGAATAAGGTTAACTGCAAAGAATACTTATGATAAGGGGGGGGCGTCTGGAAATTCTAAACTTCCATTATCCACCTGTTGGTTAATGTTACGAGAAAGGACCTTCATACATAGAATAAAGATGTATGCCTGTCTTAGTCCCCAGGATGGCTTGAAAAAATCAGTTCATGTATCATTGACCAGAATAGCTATCGAACTGGAGCTTATGCAGGACATAATAAGATTGATGATTTTGGGGGGGAGGGGGGGGGGGGGGGAATTGAAGTACACAAGGGTGTGTTTGACAAAAGACCACTCAAGTCTGCCGAATGCTTTTTCCAAGTCAATTTTCATGATAAAGCTACCTCGTTTTCCTCTCATTCTCTTAATTACTTTTTTCGTATTTTTTAGAAAATAAAAAAATTATTTTAACTACTTTTGTAAAAATGAAAGTTGCTGTAACTTGAAAACTAAAAAGTTTTGCTATAACTTGTAATAAACAATCTAATAAGTTTATGTAGTTAATTTTTCCAACAAATAACACTACCATTCGACCTCTAAAGCAAAGGAAGCAAAAAAGAAAATCTATTATTGGCCATGTTTCTTCCCGATCTGGGCTAGAAAAATGTCACTAAAATCTATTGCCATATAAATCATATTAAAGACAAATAATTTCAATTCAACCTGTGATACTCAACACCCGCTCGTCGATGGACCACACATTCTCAGTCACCAGGGTCTGAATTAAGGGTGTCAAACGGGCCGGGCTGACCCGGCACTACCCGGCCCGATTAGCTAATCCGGCCCGGTTTGACCCGGCCCGGTAAGCCCTAGGGCTTTAGGGTTCCGGGCCGGTTTTTTTGTTAAAATGGGTCCGGTTAACCCGGCCCGGATCAAGCCCGGTCCAGGCCCACCGGTTAACCGGCCAGGCCCAAAAAAAAAAAAAAATGATTTTGGGCCAAACTAGCCGTTGGCCCAACGGCTATATAGCCGTTTTTGGGTCCAAACGGCTAGTTTGGGCCCATTTAATAATAATAAAAAAAAAACTTTAAAAAATATTTTTTAATCCCCAAAAAAAATCTATAAATACCCTATAACTTCAAATCATTTTTCACACAATTTTTCACTCTCTCAAATCTCATTCTCTCTCAAATCTCAATTCTCAATTCTCTAATATTCAATATATTTAATTTCTTAAAGTGTTCACTATAATTTTTTAATTTTCGTTTACAAAGTACGAGCGGAAGTTTCTAAAGTCGCAATCTTCGGATACTTCCAAAATTTGGTATTGTCGTTCCATCTCTTACGTTTAATTTTTATTTATTGTATTAATTGTTTAATATTTAATTTTATTATATTTGTGTATTTTGAATATTTTTAGTTTAATTTAATTTATATTATGGATAAATTAAAAAACCTCGTTGCTAAAGGTGTTAAATTTTTTTGTCCCGGAAGCGGTAGTGGTAGTAAAAAGCGAATTACTAGCGGTAGATGTAGTTCAAGTAATAGATATACCCGTGTGCCTTCGCCTCCGGTACCGCTTGGTACACGTTTTGAGGAAGAAATAGGTGTAGGTGCTCACGATATGGATTATGTAGAAGCTCAGGAAAATTACGGTATAGAAGAAGAAAATGAAGTAGATGCCGTTAATTTAGACGAAGATAATGAAAATATTGCTGAAACACCCGCAGTAGGAGATGCTAACGTTAGATCTGAATCAGTTAATCTCCCTTCCCGTCCTCCCAGTGCCCCAAAACCTCGTAAAAGAACTAGTATTGCATGACAATTTTTTGAACGTATATCAGATATTGAGGTGCAGTGCAATATTTGTCAACAAATATATAAGCATAGAAGTGGAGGAAAGCAAGAGGGTACGAGTACGTTAACGAGACATATAGCTGAAGATCACAAAAGAGAGTTAAATATTGCAAAAGGTGGTGGGGATGTTGGTGGGTCAACGCAAACTAGAATGGACCCAACAACCGGTCAAGTAGCGAAAAAGTATAATAAATTGAGGGACAGGGAAGAAATAACTAAAATGGTAGCTGTGGGTTGTTTGCCTTTTAGTTTTCCTTCTTCTGATGCTTTTATTCGTTATATACAAGCAATTTATAATCCTATGTTTAATGGTATTCCTAGAACTACTTGTCGGTCTGATATTTTTAGACTCCATTCACAATATTGTTTTTATTTATCAACATTGTTAAAAAATATTCAATGTAGATTGTCCCTAACTTCTGATCTTGGTCGTGCTGTAAATAAAAATGATTATTTAACCGTTACTTGTCATTGGATGGATAGTAATTTCGTGATGCAAAAACGTATTCTTGCTTTTTTATATGATGAAGATCGTAAACATACTGGACAATTTATTGCTGATTCTATTGTTAAAATTGCCGGATATTATGGTATAGAAAATAAAATTTTATGTATTGCTTTTGATAATGCTTCTAACAACAAGACTACTATAAGAAAAATAAAATCTACGCTATCTCCACCCTTGCCTGAAATTTTTCATATTAAGTGTGCATGTCATATATATAATTTAATTGTAAAAGATGGTCTTGAGTTTATTGAGCTTTATATTGAAAACATTCGTCTTGCCGTTGGTTTTATTCAAGGAAATAATCGTAGATCGAGAATTAGAGAATTTAAACTTAAATGTCAAGAAAATGAACTTACACCGATTTTGATGCCTGAGGAAATTGATACTAGATGGAATTCTACGTATGAATTTCTAAAAACTTGTTATAAATATAGAATTCCTATTACACTAGTTTTTAACCAACATTGCGGTTCATTTGCTGATTCTGCTGATTGCATGCTACATAATTCTGATTGGGTTGTAATTAATGATCTTGTTAAGTTTTTAAATTTTTTTTATGTAGCTACGGTTGAATTTTCCGGTGCTTATTATCCTACTGTTTGTAATATTATATAGCCGATATTTCTGGTTTGCTCCAACAATATAAAAATAAAGAAGGTTATAAAGAAGCTGTTGGCGCCATGTTTACGAAATTTAAAAAATATTTTTTCCCGATTCCCCCTATTTACTTGGTTTGTGCTATGCTAAATCCGTGCATGAAATATAATCATATGTGTCACTTTAGTACTCTTATTTATACTAACTTAGAAATAAATACTAACCATGATTCTGAACAAGTACAGCCTGATTTGTGGACGGCTACGGCTGATGCAAAGGATTATATAGAAAAATTATATAATCACTATGCTGATTTATTTGATTCAGCCTTACCTACAAATATCACTCCAACTGTCGCTCCTCATCCTCCCGAGGAGCCATCATCTTCTAAAAGGCCGGCACATAGTGTTTTTTCTGATTCGTTTTATGATTTAAATTGTTGGAACAGTGTTGATGAGAGAACTTACACATCAACTTATCGGGAAGAGCTGAAATATTATCTTCGGACGGCACCAGAGGATCGCAGACGACGGATCAACACGCTGGATTGGTGGAGGAATAATGAATCACAATATCCTGTGCTTTCAAGATTAGCTAGAGATATCTTGAATGTTCCAATGTCAACCGTTGCATCAGAGAGCGCCTTCAGTCAGGGACGACAGCAGCTTGGAGACAACCGACACTCATTGGGAAGCAATGCAATGAATGTTCTAGTTTGCCTCAGAGATTGAATTAGAGCGGAAAGAAGAAACCAAGGAATGGAACCGGAGCCGAGCGACGAGCTGAAACTTGAAGAAATTATGACTTCATGGGAGAACTCCGCAGAATCAAGTTCAATGCATGGTTTTGCCCCCGTTGACTTCGATTATCCTATGCAAGTTCCCATTAATATTAACATGAATGAGTTGGAAAAAATGATGCATAATTTATAGATTTTTCATTCATGTAAATTATAAATTTTGGATCATTTTGCAATCAATAAAATTCCCCAAATTCATTCACTCCTTAGTCGTTGTTTTTTATTTTTTTTTATTTAACGATTTAAAATTTTAAATTGAATTTCTAGTTTTCTACTTTAAATTAAAAACTTACTTCTAATATATTATTAATTTACTACCAAATATTATTAATTTATTATATTAAGTAGCATATGTTTTGTATATTTGTGCATATATCTTCTATAGAAGTGTATATTTAACGTATACATGTGTATATGTTTTATAAATTAGTATATAAGTATATCTATACATATTGTAATGTATATATAATGTAGTATATTTTATAAGTAGTAGTATATATACATTTAATGGTGCGTATACACGTGTATATATCTTCTATAGAAGTGTATATTTAACGTATACATGTGTATATGTTTTATAAATTAGTATATAAGTATATCTATACATATTGTAATGTATATATAATGTAGTATATTTTATAAGTAGTAGTATATATACATTTAATGGTGCGTATACACGTGTATATATCTTCTATAGAAGTGTATATTTAATGTATACATGTGTATATGTTTTATAAATTAGTATATAACTATACAAATATATATTGTAATGTATATACATTATAGTATATTTCATTTAAAGTATTACATATACATAGAATAGAGTGAATGGATCTTCTATAGACGTGTATATTTAACGTATACATGTGTATATATTTTATAAATTAGTATATAACTATACAAATATATATTGTAATGTATATATATTGTATATATCTCATTTAAAGTATTACATATACATAGAATAGAGTGTATATATGTGAATAGATCTTCTATAGACGTGTATATTTAACGTATACATTACTTTATGTTTTATAAATTAGTATATATATTGTAGTATATACTTTTTTTAAAGTAGTACATATATATTGAATGGTGCGTATATATGTGTATATATCTTCTATAGACGTATATCTTTAAAGTATACAAGTGTATATGTTTTATAAATTAGTATGTAACTATATATATATACATATTGTTGTATATATATATATGTATATCACTATATTGTAGTATATATTTTATTTAAAGTAGTACATATATATTGAATGGTACGTATATATGTGTAATTGTTTATACTTTATATATTTTTTTAAAAATATATATTGTATATTGGAGTGTATATAGTGTATATTGGAGTGTATATAGTGTATATTGGTATTTTTATTTATTTTTTAAACGGGTTTGACCGGTTTTTAACCGGGTTTGACCGGATCTTGGTGGGTTTGACCGGATTGGGTTAAGTGGGCCGGGTTCGGGTGGGTTTTAATTTTTTTACTGTTTGGCCCGGCCCGGTTAACCCCAAACCCGGCCCGTCACCGGCCCGGAACCCGGGTAAAATAGGAGGGCCGGTTCCGGGTTGACCCGGCCCGGCCCGTTAGACACGACTAAATTGCCGATAAATGATGAAGATATGTAAGTGTGTCAACAGAAGCATTCCGCTTCGCCGTCACTTTTGTCAAAATTTTTTGCTTCAAAATGATGAAGACGTTTTGTTGATCGTCTTTGAAGGAAATTAGGTTTAGAAAAATGGGTTTGCCCCTTCCTTCACCGATGAGGTTAACGGGAAAATAGACAAGGAGCTGTTCACTATGATTTTTGCCGAAATTCTAAAATCGCGATTCAATTTTTGAGAAGATGAAATGTTGTTGTCTAGAATATTTTTTTCCTTTAGTTATTATGTTTGGGTCGGGTCACTGGGTTGGGTAGATGGGTAGATAGTTTAAATGGAAATTAGGTTGGGTTTTGAAAATAATTAAATTTCTAACCTATAACAAGCTGTCATGTGTTAAGTCAAAATCTAATCACATGTCTGTTAAGTGGAAGGGTATTTTTAAGCCATATAGATGCATGAAAGAACATTTTAGAGCCTAAAGACGGAAGGAGGATATTTTAGAACCATTTCTAATAATTCAAGGATATTCTGGCCCTTTTTCATTAAGAAATTAGATTCGAGAACTAAAAGTAAAACATAATTAAATGTCATTTTAAAACTACTAACACATACACACACACAAAAAAAAAAAACTTAACCTATTAATACTTGTATATTGAAGCTAAGAAATTATATAATAAAATATAAATTTACAATGAAAACTAAATAATAATTAGAAAATGCATTTTTTCTTTGAATTACAAATTATCATGATCCAAATCGTGGCGCTGGCCATGACCGACAATTCAAATCAATGAAGGCCGAAATTGACACCTTTAAGTTACCTCAAAAGCATAGTCATAATTTACATAAAGTACTATCAATACTTTAGAACATCACGAAAACCCTTTATCAATACTGTCTACAAGGCCTCCACTTTAAGAATACTCCTAGATGGGGACATGACCCCGACCATGCCAGAATATATAAAGTGACACAATAGCAAAACATGAAAGAATCAATCAGACACCTTTCGGATGAAGGAGGGTTAACCACTTCTCACTAGTCGTCCAATAGAATAATGAACCACCTAACACTACACATGATCATAAGAAAGGGTCTCCGAACCTATATCATGAAATGATGTGGCGTTTGGAGACGGTGAGTACGATGAATACTGATATGCAACCTATGAAAAGGGAGTCAAAAACAGTAAAATGAACGGTTCATAAAATTCATGTCATGAGCTCAAATGAATATAAAAATTAGTAAATGATCAAGAATGTAAAATAAATACAGTCCTTTGAAAATATTAGGTCTGGACTAGGTAGCTACACCGTCATAGATTTACCCACAGACAATATGAGTTCAATTCATTTTCAAATGGGAGATCCCACTCCATATTAACCGCATGGAATGAGGTAGTCATATTTCTGGTCATCATATATTAAACTTGATTACATACAACTGCGAGAAGCAAGCATACAAGGGTCATCCTCCATTCTGGATAAAACCTTCCACATCAGCAAACACAGTTTACAGTGTCATCACGAGGACAACACCTTCACGGTGCAACTACAGAATCCTCTTTGTGTCAATTAAAATATTTTTCTTTATTTTATACAAGGAGTCTTTCATTAAGACATTTATATATCGATACCGTCATATCAATACTTGCAAATAGTTCGTATCAAGCCAAGAAAAGATTATCATAAAATTTTATTGACTTCTTTAATCCCATTATTCAAAATCATACTCATGTTCTTCATTAAATTGCATAAGAATCTCAAACCAAGTAATAAAGTTCAACACTTTTGATATTTCAAAGAGAGTGAAAATGGAGCAATATCTCAATTCAAAAATTTGAAGAAGTGGAGATAATTATGGCAAGAAATCGCACCAACAAATCTGTCGTTGAAGGAGGATGAAACTGCAGCTTCAATTGGTAAATTTGTATCCAAAAAAATGGAGATCTTTTGGGATATATCTCCAACTTTTAGTAAAAATAATAAAAATTGTTATAAATGTATTTACATTATAGTGAATGTCTATCAAGATCTAATAAAATCTAGTTGATATCTATCAGAATTTGAAGTATCTGACTTTTAGTCAGAAACTAAGAGTATTTTCCCCTATAAATAAAGGGGTTTTGTTCATTATATTCTCAATCAATATAATCTCTCATCTCTCAAGAGAAATAAAGAAGTCTCTCCCTTTCACTCTATTTATTCTTGTTGTTCTTTCTTTATATTTCATAACACGTTATCAACACGAGATTCTGCCAAACAAGGTGAGATTATAAATCTAAAGGATTTCAAAGTTAGTAATTTTTTATGTTATCTTTGTTTTGCTACTACTAATATAATTATTATTGGATTTGAGGAAAAATAATTAGTTTGGAACCATTTATATTTTAAAATTTATTTCTCAAGAATAATATTATCAAAAATGATGATAATATGTTGGGTTCAAGTCTCATCGATTCATGTCTAAGATGCCTTTATATGGATAAGATGTTGAGTTTGAATCTCAATACACCATATTGATGATATTATGATGACTAAGGCAAAATAATGGGTGTTTTAATAAAAGGTTATGAAACATATCCCATTAATATGCTCTATTCCATGAAGTGAACATGGTAGCATAAATCTGAAAGTTGACAACTTGCTTCATTGTTGAAAGAAGACAAGTGATTGAATGCACAAATATAAGCATGGAGAGACAATATGATAATAATCATCAAAAGTGATAATATTTTCACACGCTTATTATGATTATAAGATATGCTAGATAAAAATTCTCTACATCATATGTATGCCTCAATTTGCTCCTGAAGTAGCAATATGATGAAAGAGGTTATAAGATATATAAGCTATCATAATTTGATAGGCTTAAGATACGATTATATTTCATTCTTGGGGAATGAGAATTTTGATTATTATAAGAACATATCCATTCCCTGGGGTGAATGTGATAATATTTAGTGAAGCTTATTAATATAAACGTGTACTTGATTGTGATGGTATGACAACTCACCTCCGAAAGGGGCAAAATAGCTGAGATGAGTTATTTTGAAATCTACTTCTGAAGTAGTAAATCCGAAATTTATTCATATAATAGTAAATTTGAAATTTATTAAAGCAAAAACACATATCATGGTAAACTAGGAGTTTACTAGATTAAAAGTTCATAAGTTGACATGAACGATTGCGATATCCCGAAGATGTGCATACTGAGTATTAAACATACATTGAAGAATTAGAAAATTCTTCATGAACTTTAATGTTGCTTGTTCTCATGATAAGTTGGTTGGACCAACTAATTTTGGGATTGGATCCCTCAAAATCTGAAAAAAATAAAAGGTGAATAAGGGTCCGTTCACTTATCATGTGATATGTTGAAAAGATGCATCAATAAGATGATCACATGTACATTCATGGTCAACCTACGTTTGACATTCATAAAGTTACTTGTTCAATATAAATTGAGCATAATTTTCAAATTGTGTAATCAAGATAATTCATCTTGATGATGATGGTTTAGCATTGAATGACTTCCATAAATAGCTGAATCATTATTAATGAGAACAAAGTTTTATGTATTGGTATGAAATATGATATGTTGCATACAATAACACTTGTATGCATTATACCAATATATTATGATTATTTCTTCCCTCTTAATTGGTTCAAGGTCAGGAACCAACTATTTCATCTGATAGTTTTGATGTGCGGTATACGATTAATAAATACACCATGATGCACAAAGATGGATTCCTCAAAGAAGACGAAGGATATATGTTAGTTTTCCTAACATAAGGGGGAGATTATAAGCAACTATGAAATATGTTAGGAATTATCATCAAATCCTCATTCAAAAGATAATTCAAGTCGAATGCCGAATGCATCTCATATTTAAGCTGCAAGTGCTCCTATTTTGTATTCATAAAGGACAAAGTCTATGCATGCATGAAGCATGATAGACTAATCAATTCCAAATAAAATAATCCTTGAAAAATAAGGAGCACATAATCATAATAAGAAGGTAATGTGCTCTTGAAGAGTCTATAACATAACACTTCATGAAACCTTATGAGAGGTTCAGGTACCTGAAAATAATGAAGTTATGAGATCTCAAAATGTTATGTCATACTGTGAACCAATACGAAATGATCTATCATCAATGATATCTTTGATATAATATTGGCGCAATATTGTAAAAGATTACGAGGATCCGAATTCTACGTTTATTTAAGCATGCTGACGTAGAAACATTTATTAAGTGACCTGAAAAGATGCATTTTGGTAAGCGTAAAACTTATTTGATTTGCAGTCCAGACACTTGAAAATGTCACACTTGACATGTTGGATATTGTTACTTGACAAACATCCATATGAAAATCCCTAAAGGATTCAAAATGCCTGAAGCATATAAAGTTTCTGGGAAACTTTTAATTATCCTTATAAGATATAATTTGATGATTTGAGTATCATTGAAATTCTTGGAGAGTTTTCAAAAGAAATAGAGTATTTGCTTATATGAGAAACATGCAAAAATTGAATAAGGATCCATTTCGACCTCAAGAAAAGAATGAGGAACTCCTTGGTTATGAAGTACCATATCTTAGTGCAATTGATGCACTAATGTATCTTGCAAATACGACAAAGCCTGATATAACCTTTTTTTTAGTTAATTTGTTAGCAAGTTTGCAGTCCCGATCTTATTGGTCATGCTGATTTTAAATATGATTTTATGTCCTAAGTTTTACAAACTATCAAAATCACTCAACTAAAATTTACCTACTAATGAAAAAAGAACACAATTAGCCACTATTATAAAAATAATTACATATACATGGTCATATTTAATGAATTTCAATTATGACATATATAATATTTACATTAATAACCGTTTTCTCATATTTAAAATTTTTAAATATCGATGTTATATTAACAGATCACTGCTTTCTGTTTTTTAGGTAACAAATATTATCTTTCAAACAAATTTATTTTTTTAGGAATTTATTTAATTTATTTCCTTCATTTTTCGTTCCTAAAAAATAGGAAATGATGAATTGTTATTAAATTTTAGGGTGCTGCTAATTTATTTCTTTAATTTTCTTATACATGAAAGATTTTACTGTGTGTGAATAAATTATTTCTATGTAAAACATGCTTTGCATATTTATGGTATATTGTATCATATACCATAAATATATAAATATGCTTAGTATGTTTCTTTATACTTTGTATTTTTATATATGTATGTATATGGTACATACATGGTATAAATTTCATATATAACATACTTTGTATATTTATATTATAAATATGCTTAGCATGTTTCTTAATACTTTGTATATTTATATATGTGTGTATATGGTATATACATGGTATAAACTTTATATATAACATATTTTGTATATTTCTATTATAAATATAATTCTACTTTATATATTTATGGGTATAAATATAATACTTTATATATTTATGGGTATAAATATAAATTAACAGTAAAATAATGTCTTAAACAAGGGAGAAAATTAAATAAGAGATAAAAATTAATGATGAGAGAGAAAAAAAGATATATATTAATTAGGATAGCAGTAAGTTTGAAATTATAATTATCTTATTCTTTAAAACTGCTATATACGTAATATTGAAAAAGTAATGTTATAAGGAGAGTTTTATGTAAAAATTTAAAAGATTGGGGTTATATGTAATAATAGTAAAAGTTAGAATTGGAGTTGGAAAATTGTGAAAACAACAAAACCCTGTTTTCCCTTTTCAGAAAAATTTTCCGAAATTATTTTCCGAATTTTCATGGACAAACACCACAATTTCCAACTCCGAAAAAAATTTCCGAAAAAAAGGAAAAAATTTACACGGCCAAACGGGCCCTAGGAGTATTTTCCCCTATAAATAAAGGAGTTTTGTTCATTATATTCTCAATCAATATAATCTCTCATCTCTCAAGAGAAATAAAGAAACTCTCCCTTCTCTTCATTATTCTTGTTGTTCTTACTTTATATTTCATAACAAAAATAGTATTATTTATAATTTTTACAAAGTGAAGAAAATATTAAAATTTTTATAACTTAAGCTTTTATGAATTTTTTCCTTATAAATTACACAATTCCTCGTATTTGAAGGTTTTTATTATATAAAATTTCAAATCCTCAAGAAAATTACATAAAATTCCAAATCTGTACATTTGCACTTATACTACATATCCATTGTTGCCTCCCACTGCCACAAACTACTCCACGTTTGTCGCCTCCAAATCATGCTACACAATATTTCAAAAGTTTTTAATTTTTTTCAACTTTTTTCTTTCCCAAAAATATGAATTGATTGTAAAAATAGAAAGAAAAATGAAATGGGTATGTGAGAAAATTAACAAAAAGGTTTGAGATAGGGAAAAATGGGGAGTTTACACTGGAGGAGATGCGGCCTGATTGATTGTTTAACGGAGAAAATAAAATGGGTGCATTAATGGTGTTGCCGATCGAAGTTGGTGGCTGATTTTTGTGTGTTGGAGGTGGTGTGACGATGAAAGTAAATCAGTGGTGGGACAGAGGTAATGTTTCCGATGACGAGAGTTCGTCAAGACGCCGAAGACTGAAGGAGTAGTTGGTGTATTTGAATACTTTTTAATGGAGGTCAAGGGAGTTAGTGGGTAGTGGTGTTAATAAAGATTTGTAAAATGGTAGTATGAAGATTGAGAAGAAGATTAGTTCATTACAAAAAAAAATAAAAGTATCACAAATATGTATCTTCTAAATCAACACAGAACATTGTACTGAAATAAAAGTACACGAATATGTATCTCCTAATTTAACACATAACATTGTATTAAAATAAATGTATCACAAATATATATCTCCACATTTATTAATGTAATATGTATCACACACAATATGTATCAAGGCTTAAATATGTATCGCAAAACGAGATTTTTGAATTTTTACATAATTGAATAAAGTGTGATAAAAAATATTATTAGCTCCTTAACTTATAAAATTTCGTGTAAGTTACTATCATTTAAAAGTACCATTTTATAGTGGCACCTTTAAATGGTAAGCTCAATTCTCGTATATATGTACGAGTTTTTTTCGTAGATGTGTGTGAATAACGTGTATATGATACATTTGAAAGAGCATGCATTTAATACATATGTCACTTTTGGAAAAATAAAATAAAATTGCTACCTACTTTATTTGAAAAGAGCACGAATCTCACTACTTATAATTTTCTATTTTATATAATCGTCAAAGATTAAAAATTCAGCCTTCATTAGTAAGTAGTTTTTTTTTTTTTTAATTACAATCACAACCAAATCAGAGGCAAGTAAAGATGGAAAGAAATGAGAAATGCCGAGCAAGAAAGGGGAGAAAAGCAGCCAGTGAGATATGGAGAGAGTACACAGGCAATCAAGATTTGAGAGGAGAGGTGCTAGTGAGAGTGAAGAATATTATTAGGGGAAAGGACAAGAATAGCCACTCGGCTAAAATAATTCTGGCCGAGTAGTCATTGATTTTTAAATTTCAAAATATAGTCATTTAGGCCTTTTTTTGCTACTATCTTCATCCTTTTCCCTTTAAATGCTAAGTAAATAGTATAAGGCAAAATTCATAAATAACATACTTATCCCCTTAATTATGAGTTTCATAGCAACAGTTTCATAATTACATAATATAGCAAGTTGTATTTTATATTTTTGCAAACTGTTGCTACAAAAATACAAATACATATGATTTTTACTGCCCTTATGATCGATATATATTTTGTATTTTTACAAACTGTTGCTACAAAAATATAAATACATACAAATACATATACTACAAAATGTAATTTGATAAAAGTGTTGCTATTTTTTGTAATTTAATACTTAAGTATGCTATTTTATTTATTTTTTCCAATAGTATAAGTCATTTCTGATCCAGAGGATGCATTGATTTCGTCCAACGAACCTCATAGCCAGCAAACAATTTTTTACTTTATGGAGGGAGAATAAAAATAGTGAAATGCAAGTAAAACATAAACGCATCAATACAATAATATATTTTTTGAAGAAAGAAAATTAATGCTAGACAATAACTTTAGACAGAACATTTGCATTTTTTTTAACACAATAAACTCAGAAAAGTAATGAACTTTGTGTTAACCCCACAGTTCTAATTGGTATAGTTTTTCTAACAATCAAATACGATTTTATAATATTGTAATTGTTGCTCTTCTTTTTTATCAATAAAATACAATATTTGATATCAAATACATGAATATTTGATACTAAATACAAATACATATTTTATACAATAATTGTATAAAAGTATATCAATGCGGTATAAAAGTGTATCAATGCAATATAAAAGTGTATCAATGCAGTATAAAAGTGTATCAATATGGTATAAAAGTGGATCAATTAGGTATAAAAGTGTATCAATATGGTATAAAAGTGTATCAATTGGGTATAGAGACTATATGCGACCGACAGGCCAAATGGCTAAAAACCGGAACTAAATTGGGCCGACTGGCTTCAATTGTCCAACTTTTACATTGGCTGGTCATTTCTTTTCAAAATGGTCAGCCCATGTCCTTTTCCCATATTATTACGCTCTGGTTGATCAAGAAAATCATAATTTTTTGAAGTTGGAGTTGAAGTTAAAGTTGAATTTGTGTTTGACCATAAATATAAACTAGATCTATTTTTGAAATTTTGTAGAGAAGTAGGAGTGATTTTTTTTTTTTTTCACTTTTTCAAATTGTATTTGAAATTCTCATGGCCAAACATATATTGTTTTCACTTTTTTTTTGTTACTTAAATGAAATAATTCTTCCAAAAAAAGGTAAATGAGTCTCATAACCAAACGACTACTTACTTATTAAATATAATTTGATTAAAATATACTCCCTCCGTTTCGTTTTAGTTGGCCCTCTTTCTAAAAATATTTGTTTCAGTTTAGTTGTCCCTTTTGATGAAATCAAGTTGTTATATTCTTCCAATACTACCCTAAACATTAAATGACTAAACAAAGTATATTTACTCAAATTTATATTTTCAAAGTATAATTAATAAAAGTAATTTGGTAAAATAAACCCATAATAAATGTTTTCTTAAGGAGAGTGTCAAGTAAACAAGGGTCATCTATTTTGAAACGGAGGGAGTAGCTATAAATATTAAATACTGTATAACACATGTTTGTCATATCATGTACTAATATTTCTCTGGTTAAACCCATCGACAGCCCCCTGAACTTGGCATCATTTTTCACTTTGGCACCTCAAGTGGACGTTGTTTACTTTTGGCACCTCAAGTAACATACGAATGTGTTATTTTGGCATTTTTTTTCTCAATCATCAAAAATATACAGTGTGCGTGTATTACACGCGCCGATGACGTATAAAGTGACCAATAATAATATGACATTTGTCATTTTTCTCCAATTAATTGTTAAATAACTATCTTTAATTAAAATAAAAAAAATACCAATTAAATATTGACACTTGACAATTTTTTAACTCAAATAATTATAAAAAAATTATAAAATTTAATCGCCCCCCCCAAATCCCATCCTTTTTCTCCAGCCCACCCCCCTCACCACCTGCCTGATCCCCCACCCCTCAATTGTCCCTCCAGCCTACCCCTCACCAATCCCCATCCGTCTTCTCCAATCCACCCACCCCCCTCACCACTTGCCCGCTCCCTCAATCCCCCTCCCCTCGCCCGCTTCCCCACCCTTCAATCCTCTTCTTCAATGTCAACTACCATGTCATCTCCATTTTTTATTCATTTTTATTTCTCCATTTTTGCAGATTTCCACAACACCCATTTCCAACAAAATTGTTTCTTCAACACATCTTTCTAATCACCATCATTCTTGAATTTGTTTTCAAACTCAAAACATATAAAAAGCTTGAAAAGTAAAAGTAAAATATGAGTATAAAAATATTTGAGGCTTTGTCTATCATATCGATCGTTGACATTAGTATTTTTAAGATTTGATTTTGAGTTATTTAATTTCTTGCAAATCTGAATGATTTTCTGGAGTTCTGAAATTTTTGGAACCATTTTTCTTGCCAACCAAATTTCATAGATAGACTTGAAAAAAGTTCACAGGCCCTAAAATCTTAATTTGTTTGATTGAATCATCAACCTTCAACACAAAATGTACAAAAATTCAAACAATTTCACTACTGAGAGAATATGACAATTCAGTATGTATAATAAGAAATAATTCACTCTATTTTTCAGCATTAATTTGGCATAATTTTTTTCTTTTATGATGAAAGATAATTTTTTAATCAAGAAAACAAGAAATAATAGTATTGGGAGAAAGATATTATTGAGAGAATTGAAGAGTATTGTAGACACATAAAATTTATTGGATCAAATTCATATAAAATTTGAATTTGAGCCATATGTTATTGGGTTTAAACATATTTTGGGCTAAAAAAATAATAAGCCTATTTTATTCTTCATCAAGGTTCATCTCACTTTGAAGCCCAAACTCATCAAGTGACATGACATCCCAGTCAAATCCAAAATCAATGAGATGCCGCCATATGTACAAATGATGTGAAAATCTCATTCAAATTCAACAACCAGTCAAAAGGTGCCACATGTCAAAGTGACATGTTTCGGCCAATGACAAGCAACTAAGCCTACCCCCACAACTATAAATAGAGGGTAACATAACATTCTAAAGGGAAGAAAAGAAAAAGGAGGAGATTCTGCAAGCATTGAAGGAAACTTCTGCATTGACTACACAGCTCTTCAACGAATCGACTAACGGAGTTTTGCCCGGAGGTCAACTCGACAAGACGAAGTGCTGTCAAACAATTCCTGGAGATCCAAACAAATTTTTGGGAGGCTCAAATCATTCGAAAGTTCTAGAATTACGCTACAAAGGCCCTCGAATTACGAAAAATCTTAGGAGAGAAGAATCGAGAGAATAACAGAATTGTACCCGCAAAATTATTTTAAATAAAATTATTCTTTTTGTTTATTTTATTTTTTGCTTGCTGTTAATTTTCAGCGTTAACAAAAATTTGTTGCGAACAAATCGGTACGCCTAGTGGGACCAGTTCTTCTCTTCATCTCTTCATCCTACACGTCAGAGAAAATCACACATTCAACTACTACAATGGAATTCAGAAAAATCAATGGAGTTTCGTGCAAGAAGTCTACTACTGCCATGTCTACTGAGATCAAATTTGTTGGCCCCATCAATCGACGCAATATCAACGCTTGTGCTTTGGATGGATCCTAATACTTCACCATTTTGGAGATGACAAAAAGGAAAAAATCTCAAATTTCGGCAGTAACTACAACCCCTGGGGGCAACTTCGCATCTATGTTTTAAGATGAACCATCTGAAACTGGCTGCAACTTTGGAGAATCTAAAAACTTAATGAATTCTCCAACTTCAATGAAAGTCAACACCTTCATGGTTGATGCAATTGACTTGGACGAGGTGTTTGCAATGATGGAGAAAACCATTGAAGCCTTGAAGAAGTCCGTTGAAGAGAAAGATCATGAAATTGCCCGACTTCTAAGCAAGTTAGATCTATACAATCCTGGAGAGTCAAATTATAATCTAACATCGCGAGAAAAAATTGATGGTGAATCTCTCATCAAGACAAGTGACAATTACTGCGATGATCGATCCGCTTCAGTGGCTACTCTAACAGTTCAACAACTGCAAGATATGATTGCAGACACCATCAAGACATAATATGGCGGTTTGTTACAAAGTTTCGTAAGATACTCAAAGTCGTATTCTAAGCGAATCGAGGGTTTACCGATGCCAATTGGATATTAACCGCCAAAGTTTCAACAATTTAACGGAAAGGGAAATCCAAGGCAACACATCGCTCATTTCGTTGAGACTTGTAGCATACTGGTACACATGGCAATCTTCTTGTCAAGAAATTTGTTCGCTCCTTGAAATGTAACGCTTTTGATTGGTACACAGACTTGGAGTCTGTATCAATTGATTGTTGGGAGCAACTAGAAAGTCAGTTCCTAAATCATTTCTACATTACCCATCGTATGGTCAGCATGATGGAGTTGACAAACACAAGACAAAGTAAAGATGAGCCTGTACTGGATTACATAAATCACTGGCGAACATTGAGCTTTGATTGCAAGGATCAACTTTCTGAAACTTTCGCGGTTGAAGTTTGCATTCAAGGGATGCGTTGGGGCCTTGTGTATATCCTCCAAGGAATTAAGCTTTGAACTTTTGAAGAATTAGCTACGCGCGCTCATGACATGGAGATAAGTATTGCAAGTCATAGAATGGCGTAACCTATTTTTGATCCTAGGGAGGAAGTCACAAAATTCGAAGACTCATCTGAAGACCAAATTGGGGAATCTATGACGACAACTATGAGTTTTACGAAGCCCCCTACAAGACAAAAGTTAAAAGAGAAAGCTCCAAAGCAACAAATGCGAGAGGTGAAAAATCAACCAACCTTGAAAGAGTTATAAGCAAGGGTATATCCTTTTACCGACTCTGATGTTCCTGAAATTCTTGATGAGTTGTTAGCCAAAGAAGTCATTGAACTTCCTAAGTCAAAGCGACCTGAAGAATCAAACAAAGTCGATGATCCTAAATACTGCAAATTTCACTGCATTGTTGGTCATCACACCACAAAATGCTTCGTCCTGAAGGAAAAAATCATGACATTAATGCAAAAGGGAAAGATCATCATTGATGATGGAGATATAGTTGACGCAAATCATGTTAGCGCCAAACTGCACCATATGAAAGGTTCAATTTCAAAAGCTCTACAAGCCATGCGCTCTGTGGAATCACCAAAAGTTGACCCAATTAGGGTTCCAGCCTTGAAGAAAACAATGAGCAAATCTATGCAAAATGACTTCTCCAATAGCAAGAAGGGTGATACTTGGACATTGATCGCTCGCAAAAAAAAATGTCAAAAGGCTTCTAAACTCCAACTTTCAAAAGTCGACACAAGATCAAGTGCAAATCTGTTTCAACCAATGGGGGCAATAAATATCAAACTGAAGTGCAACCATATTCCATTACAAAGGGTTGTAAGGAAAGTTACATTACATGAATTCTTCCCCAAAATGCTCCTTGCTGCACGAGCTTAAACTGCAAGTCAAAAATTCTCCTTGCTGCACGAGCTTAAATTGTGAGTCAAAAATGCTCCTCGATGCACGAGCCTAAACTGCAAGTCAAGATGCTCATTGCTGCACGAGCTTAAACTACAAGTAAAAAATACTCCTTGCTGCACAAGCTTAAACTACAAGTCAAAAATGCTCCTTGCTGCATGAGCTTAAAATGCAAGTAAAAAATGCTCCTCGATGCACGATCCTAAACTGCAAGTCAAGACACACTGATACGGGAATAATCATGGATATGGACTTAGGAGAGTGTGTGTTGGACCCGAGCCTTGGCACGTGCAATTGAAGTGTAAAAGAGGCCCAAAATGCACCCAAATCAGCCCATAAATTACACTAGATGGGTGCCCACTCTTTGAAAGGCCTTTTGGTCATTTTAACTTATATTTTGTTATAGCTATAAAAGGAACATTGTAGGATTTTTAGTTTAGTTTTTTTGGATGATATTTGAGAGTCTTGTAAGACTTGTAACAAGCTCTCTCTCTCTAGTGAAAGAGTGACCACCTAAACTAGGATACAACAATAGGGTGAATTCTCTTTTGTTGTTATTTGCTTGGAAACGTTGATGCTAGAGAGGTGGAATCCGATGTTGTGTCACGTAAGAGACATGTTTATTGTTGTGTGTAGTGTTAAGGGTCCAAGAGTGTCCATTCTTGGGTTCTTAAGATTATACTTTCATGTGGTCTATCTATCTATCATTTTACCTTCTTGTAATCTTGTATTCTTGTTGTTATTGTTAAATCCGAATCTTGTGTCTTCTTGTTCATCATCTTATGTTGTTTAACTTAGTTTGTAGTTCGCTGCAAAAGGTGTCAAACACCTAGTTATATTGTCCTTCTTGTATTTCATTCTTGAATCCGAGAGCGGTCTTCAAAAGGGTCCTCGATTCTTTGAATTAGTGGACTGTTTTTGGAGTGTGTTTGGACTATTTTGAGGCAATTCCGTGTGTTCCTTATTTTTTTTTGTATCATTTGGTATAAAATACATCTTTGGTTTTGTGCTTACAATACCAATCTTGGGCTTTCTTGCTAAGAAAATAAAAAATAAAAAAAGGAAAGAAAAACGTGTTCTTGAGCTTGAGATCTTGGCCGAGAAGTTGAACTTGTTGTTGTTGTATCTTGGCCGAATGTTATGTGTCTAGGTCTAGAATTTATTTTGCTTGTGTTGTTGTTTCAAGTGTTAGTATTCTTTTCCATTAACACTTTTAGTCGATCTAGATTTGAGCTTTAAAAAAATTGATGTTGTTGTCGAGAACAAAACCATGGCCGTGTGTTGAAGTTGCTGTTCTTGGACGTGTGGACTTGTTGTTATAGTCTTGGTTGGATGTTGTTGGTATTTTTGTTTCTCTTGATAAAGTTGTTGTTGAGCTCTTGACATTCATCACAACCTTCACCCTTACTAAAACCTAAATACAACACCAAAAAGAATATTGGCCATGTGAGGACACTAAAATTGGCCATGATGTGTGTTGATGTTTGCTGTGGGGTGGAAATTATCGTTGTGTTGTTGATGTGTTCTTGAAGTTTGTTGTGGTGTTCATCTTGTTCTTCATCTCACCTTACAACTTAAAGACAACCAAAGTGTAACATAGATTCAAAAAGGTGAACCTACAAGTTGTAAAGTTGTTTGTGAGAAGACTTGAGTCATCACTTTCTTGACTTAACATCTACTTTTCAACCACTTTTCTTGTTTCAAGGGACCTTGTTTTGTGGGAATTGTACAAAGTCAAGTCTTGCCTTTTGAAGATTAGACTTAAAAGGAGATTTAAGACATATACCTTCCCTCCAAAATCAATTGTTTCCATTACATAGTAACTAAAGTTTGTAAACTTCAACTAGTGACTAATTGTGGGGCCGTTACCAATGGTATGCTGCTATGTCACCCAATTTACTGTTCACACGAAAATTTTAAGCTCAAAATTTGATCTTCTAGTTTCATTGTGTTGTTTCTTTAGTTTTGTTTGTTGATTCCATTACTAACTTAAAGCTAGTTTCAGATAGCAAGTTAGTTTTGAAACCGTCCTTCGTGTATACGTTCCTTTGTGTGTATTATCCTTTTGAGTCGTTGTAATACTTGGTCCACCTCTCACTGCCTCACGGAGTACAAGAAAGGTTACGACACTTGTGAGATCAAAGTGAGAAAAAAATCCGAGAGCCACAACAATAGAGAGGGAGTGTGAGGACCATTCTTGTACAACTAACTTATTTGTTGTTTTGTAGGTAACTTCTTGGCCATAATGAAAACCATTTTGGCTTTCCTTGATGCTTTGTCCCGAGACCTTTCTAGGGCAAATGCGGGTCTTAAAAAAATTGACTCATATGTGGTAACTATGCGTGAGAGGTTGGATCGAATGGAGAGTCAAAGGAACTCTCGTGCTTTTACTCCCGAAACTTTACTTCCAATGACCAATCCTCCAAGACAACCACATAATGCCACAAGCCAAGCTCCAAATAGCCCTTAAAATCGAGAACAAGACAAACCACTTCCCCCACAAGTTGATCAAGTCCAACAAGGAGGACTTGGAAGCCAATTTCCTCTCATTCAAGCTCCACAACCGAAGCTCTACGTTACCAAATCGAGCCTCTCAACCAAAACTTCCCTTTCAAAAACTGACACATCCAAGAAGAGAAACGTGGTAGAGAGGAACATGAAGGATATGGAGTCTACGACGATGCTTATATGATAAAAGGAGACTTGAGTCGGATGAGATTGAAGGCCAATCTCAAGAGGGAGAGAAAGCCAAGGGTCAAAATGAAGATGTTAGATCTGAGACTTATTGTCATTATGTTCTCGGGTTTGGCTAGCTTGTGGACTATTTTTGTGCATTTCTTGTGGGCTGTTTCTAGGTCATTTTTTGATACGCCCCTTGTTATTATTGAGCTCTCGGGCTCTTCATGTTTTGCGGACTGTTTTTGAATAGGTTTTCTTTTAAGTGACCAATTGAATGAGGTGAAGCCGTGACTTTGAGGACAAATTCCTCTTAAGATGGAAAGGATGATACGGGAATAATCACAGATATGGACTAAGGAGAGTGCGTGTTGGACCCGAGCCTTGGCACGTGCAATTGAAGTGTAAAAGAGGCCCAAAATGCATCCAAATCAGCCCATAAATTACACTAGATAGGTGCCCACTCTTTGAAGGGTCTTTTGGTCATTTTAACTTATATTTTGTTATAGTTATAAAATGAACATTGTAGGGTTTTTAGTTTAGTTTTTTTTTTGGATGATATTTAGGAGTCTTGTAATACTTGTAACAAACTCTCTCTCTAGTGAGAAGAGTGACCACCGAAACTAGGATACAACAATAGGGTGGATTCTCTTTTGTTGTTGCTTGCTTGGAAACGTTAATGCTAGAGAGGTGGAATCCAATTTTGTGTCACGTAAGAGATATGTTTATTATTGTGTGTAGTGTTAAGGGTCCAAGAGTGTCCATTCTTGGGTTCTTAAGATTATACCTTCATGTGGTCTATCTATCTATCATTTTACCTTCTTGTAATCTTGTTTAGTACTTGTGTTGTAATCTTATGTTCTTATTGTTATTGTTAAATCCGAATCTTGTGTCTTCTTGTTCATCATCTTATGTTGTTTAACTTAGTTTGAAGTTCGCTGCAAAAGGTGTCAAACACCTAGTTATATTGTCCTTCTTGTATTTCATTCTTGAATCCGAGAGCGGTCTTCAAAAAGGTCCTCGATTTTTTGAATTAGTGGACTGTTTTTGGAGTGTGTTTGGATTATTTTGAGCCAATTCCATGTGTTCCTTGGTTTTCTTGTATCACGCACCTTGACGCACGAGCCTAAACTGCAAGTCAAAATGCTCCTTAAGGCACGAGCTTAAACTGCATGTCACTCCTGGCCCGCATGAGTCTAAACTGTGAACGACTCTAAAAAAAAAAAGGAAAAGTATGAAGCTTGAATGCATATTTGGAGTCCTTTGAAGATGCCATCTTAAAGCAAAAGGATTCTTCATTATCTCTCAAGCAATAAAGTCTTCTTAACAAGAAAAAGACTTGTGGTACTTTGAATATTGCTCTAGTCTGGCCTTCAACATATTGCGGAACTAAAGGTGTCAAACGGGCCGGGCCGGGCCAACCCAGAACCGGCCCTTCCTTTTTAATCGGGTTGAGGGCCGGTTAAGGGCCGGTTGGATGCTATTCGGGCCGGGCCGGGCCAAACAGTAAAAAAATTAAAACCCACCCTAACCCGGCCCACTTAACGCAACCCGATCAAACCCACCAAAACCCGGTCAAACCCGGTTAAAAACCGATCAAACCAGTTTAAAAAATAAATAAAAAATCCAATATACACTATATACACTCCAATATACACTATATACACTCCAATATGCAATATATATTTTTAAAAAAATATATAAACAATTACACATATATACGTACCATTCAATATATAATTATATATGACTATACGTACTACTTTAAATAAAACATATGCTATAATAGTATAATATATATATATATACACTACAATATATATATATATATATATATATTTATATACTAATTTATAAAACATATACACATGTATACGTTAAATATATACTACTTTAGAAGATATATACACATATATATGCACCATTCAATATATATGTACTACTTTAAATAAAATATATACTACAATATACATACATATATATATATATATATATATAAATATATATACAACAATATGTATATATATATAGTTACATACTAATTTATAAAACATATACACTTGTATACATTAAAGATATACGTCTATAGAAGATATATACACATATATACGCACCATTCAATATATATGTACTACTTTAAATAAAGTATATAGTACAATATATATATATATATATATATATATATATATACTTACATACTAATTTATAAAACATATACACTTGTATACGTTAAATGTATACTACTTTAGAAGATATATACACATATATACGCACCATTCAATATATATGTACTGCTTTAAATAAAATATATACTACAATATACATATATATATACAACAATATATATATATATAGTTACATACTAATTTATAGAACATATACACATGTATACGTTAAAGATATACGTCTATAGAAGATATATACACATATATACACACCATTCAATGTATATGTACTATTTTAAATAAAATATATACTACAATATACATATATATATATATACTACAATATGTATATATATATAGTTATATACTTATTTGTAAAACATATACACTTGGATACATTAAATATATACATCTGTAGAAGATATATACACATATATACACACCTTTCAAAATATATGTACTACTTCAAATAAAATATATACTACAACATACATACATATATATACTACAATATGTATATATATATAGTTATATACTAATTTGTAAAACATATACACTTGTATACGTTAAATATATACGTCTAGAGAAGATATATACACATATATACACACCATTCAATATATCTGTACTACTTTAAATAAAATATATACTACAATATACATATATATATACTACAATATGTATATATATATAGTTATATACTAATTTTTAAAACATATACACTTGTATATGAAGATATAAACACATATATACACACCATTCAATATATATGTAATATTTTAAATAAAATATATACTACAATATACATATATATATACTACAATATGTATATATATATAGTTATATACTAATTTGTAAAACATATACACTTGTATAGATTAAATATATACATCTGTAGAAGATATATACACATATATACACTTCTATTGAAGATATCCAATTTATAAAACATATACACATGTATACGTTAAATATACACTTCTATAGAAGATATATACACGTGTATACGCACCATTCAATGTATATATACTACTACTTATAAAATATACTACATTATATATACATTACAATATATATATATATACTTATATACTAATTTATAAAACATATACACATGTATACGTTAAATATACACTTCTATATAAGATATATACGCGTGTATACGCACCATTCAATGTATATATACTTCTACTTATAAAATATACTACATTATATATACATTAAAATATATATAGATATACTTATATACTAATTTATAAAACATATACACATGTATACGTTAAATATACACTTCTATAGAAGATATATACATGTGTATACGCACCATTCAATGTATATATACTGCTACTTATAAAATATACTACATTATATATACATTACAATATATATAGATATACTTATATACTAATTTATAAAACATATACACATGTATACGTTAAATATACACTTCTATAGAAGATATATACGCGTGTATACGCACCATTCAATGTATATATACTACTACTTATAAAATATACTACATTATATATACATTAAAATATATATAGATATACTTATATACTAATTTATAAAACATATACACATGGATATGTTAAATATACACTTCTATAGAAGATATATACACAAATATACAAAACATATGCTACTTAATATAATAAATTAATAATATTTGGTAGTAAATTAATAACATATTAGAAGTAAGTTTTTAATTTAAAGTAGAAAACTAGAAATTCAATTTAAAATTTTAAATCGTTAAATGAAAAATATAAAAAGCAAGGACTAAGGAGCGAATGAATTTGGGGAATTTTATTGATTGCAAAATGATCCAAAATTTATAATTTACATGAATGAAAAGTCTATAAATTATGCATCATTTTTTACAACTCATTCGTGTTAATATTAATGGGAACTTGCATAGGATAGTCGAAGTCAACGGGGACAAAATCATGCATTGGACTTGATTCTGCTGAGTTCTCCCGTGAAGTCATAATTTCTTCAAGTTTCAGCTCGTCGCTCGGCTCCGGTTCCATTCCTTGGTTTCTTCTTTCCGCTCTAATCCAATCTCTGAGGCAAACTAGAACATTCATTGCATTGCTTCCCAATGAGTGTCGGTTGTCTCCAAGCTGCTGTCGTCCCTGACTAAAGGCGCTCTCTGATGCAACGGTTGACATTGGAACATTCAAGAATCTCTAGCTAATCTTGAAAGCATAGGATATTGTGTTTCATTACTTCTCCACCAATCCAACGTGTTGATCCGTCGTTTGCGATCCTCTGGTGCCGTCCGAAGATAATATTTCAGCTCTTCCCGATAAGTTGATGTGTAAGTTCTCTCATCAACACTGTTCCAACAATTTAAATCATAAGACGAATCAGAAAAACCACTATGTGCCGGCCTTTTAGAAGATGATGGCTCCTTGGGAGGATGAGGAGCGACAGTTGAAGTGATATTTGTAGGTACGGCTAAATCAAATAAATCAGCATAGTGATTATATAATTTTTCTATGTACTCCTTTGCATCAGTCGTAGCCGTCCACAAATCAGGTTATACTTGTTCAGAATCATGGTTAGTATTTATTTCTAAGTTAGTATAAATAAGAGTACTAAAGTGACACATATTATTATATTTCATGCACAGATTTAGCATAGCACCAACCAAGTAAATAGGGGGAATCGGGAATTTTTTTTTTTTAAATTTCGTAAACATGACGCTAACAGCTTCTTTATTTTTATATTCTTTGAGCAAACCAGAAATATCGGCTATATATGCCAAAATATTACAAACAGTAGGATAATAAGCACCGAAAAATTCAACCGTAGCTACATAAAAATTTTCTAAAAACTTAACAAGATCATTAATTACAACCCAATCAGAATTAGGTAGCATGCAATCAGCAGAATTAGCAAATGAACCGCAATGTTCGTTAAAAGCTAGTGTAATAGGAATTCTATATTTATAACAAGTTTTTAAAAATTCATACGTACAATTCCATCTAGTATCAATTTCCTCGGGCATCAAAATTGGTGTAAGTCCATTTTCTTGACATTTAACTTTAAATTCTCTAATTCTCGATCTACGATTATTCCCTTGAATAAAACCAACAGCAAGGCGAATTTTTTCAATATAAAACTCAAAAAACTCAAGACCATCTTTTACAATTAAATTATATATATGACATGCACACTTAATATGAAAAATTTCAGGCAAGGGCGGAGATAGCGTAGATTTTAATTTTTTTATAGCAGTGTTATTGTTAGAAGCATTATCAAAAGCAATACATAAAATTTTATTTTCGATACCATAATATCCGATAATTTTAACATTAGAATTAGCAATAAATTGTCCAGTATGTTTACGATCTTCATCATATAAAAAAGCAAGAATACGTTTTTGTATCACGAAATTACTATCCATCCAATGACAAGTAACATTTAAATAATCATTTTTATTTACAGCACGACCAAGATCAGAAGTTAGGGACAATCTACATTGAATATTTTTTAAAAATGTTGATAAATAAAAATAATATTGTGAATGAAGTCTAAAAATATCAGACTGACAAGTAGTTCTAGGAATACCGTTAAACATAGGATTATAAATTGCTTGTATATAACGAATAAAGGCATCAGAAGAAGGAAAATTAAAAGGCAAACAACCCACAACTACCATTTTAGCTATTTCTTCCCGGTCCCTCAATTTATTATACTTCTTCGCTACGTGACCGGTTGCTGGGTCCATTCTAGTTTGCGTTGGCCCACCAACATCCCCACCACCTTTTGCAATATTTAACTCTCTTTTGTGATCTTCAGCTACATGTCTCATTAACGTACCCGTACCCCCTTGTTTGCCTCCACTTCTATGCTTATATATTTGTTGACAAATATTGCATTGCACCTCAATATCTGATATACGTTCAAAAAATTGCCATGCAATACTAGTTCTTTTACGAGGTTTTGGGGCATTGGGAGGACGGGAAGGGAGATTAACTGATTCAGATCTAACGTTAGCATCTCCTACTGCGGGTGTCTCAGCAATATTTTCATTATCTTCGTCTAAATTAACCGCATCTACTTCATTTTCTTCTTCTATACCGTAATTTTTCTGAGATTCTACATAATCCATATCGTGAGCACCTACACCTATTTCTTCCTCAAAAGGTGTACCAAGCGGTACCGGAGGCGAAGGCACACGGGTATATCTACTATTTGAACTACCTCTACCGCTAGTAATTCGCTTTTTACTACCACTACCGCTTCCGGGATAAAAATTTTTAACACCTTTAGTTGCGAGGTTTCTTAATTTATCCATAATATAAATTAAATTAAACTAAAAATATTCAAAATACACAAATATAATAAAATTAAATATTAAACAATTAATACAATAAATAAAAATTAAACGTAAGAGATGGAACGACAATACCAAATTTTGGAAGTATCCGAAGATTGCGACTTTAGAAACTTTCGCTCGTACTTTGTAAACGAAAAATTAAAAAATTAAAGTGAACACTTTAAGAAATTAAATATATTGAATATTTGAGAATTGAGAATTGAGATTTGAGAGAGTGAAAAATTGTGTGAAAAATGATTTGAAGTTGTAGGGTATTTATAGATTTTTTTTTGGGATTAAAAAGTTTTTTTTAAAGTTTTTTTTTTTTTAATAAATGGGTCCAAACTAGCCGTTTGGACCCAAAAATGGCTATATAGCCGTTGGGCCAACGGCTAGTTTGGCCCAAAAGCCAAAATCTCATTTTTTTTTTTTTTAAGTTATCCGGGCCGGTTAACCGGTGGGCCTGGACCGGGATTGGTCCGGGCCGGGTTAGCCGGACCCATTTTCAAAAAATAACCGGCTCGGGACCCGGAACCCTCAAGCCCTAGGGCTTACCGGGCCGGGTCAAACTGGGTCGGATTAGTTACGAGGGCCGGGTCGGGAAGGGTCGTCCAGGCCCACTTGACACCCATATGCGGAAGTGATGCGGCCCAAAATTTGAAGTAGACGACGAAATTCATGAAGTATCCAAACTCTGAGAAGAAATAGAATATCACAAGATTTAGGCCGCAACTTTGGAAAAGTACCTGAGAAAATATAGAGGTTATATGCTGATGGATTTCACGCCTAACGTAGATATGTGAGTCTACTTTCCAATGCAAAAAATGGAACCTGATTTCGATACTTTCACGTCAAGATATGAAATTTATCGTGACACTGCACAAAGCTGAAATAACCAGCGAACCAAGATTAGAAGGCTGTTTTTGAGCAATATCTAGGACGATTCGGATGCAAACTAATTGTGGTTTCCACGAGAGACGTAGCTCTACGAGTCTACTTTCCAATGCAAAAAATTAAACCTGCTTCTGATACTTTCACGTCAAGATATGGAATTTATCGTGACGCTGCGCAAAGCTGAAATAACCAGCGAACCAAGACTAGAAAGTTGTTTTTGGAGCAATATCTGGGACTATTCGGATGCAATCTAATTGTGATCCCCCCGTGAGACGTAGTTCTATGAATCTACTTTCCAATGAAAAAAACAAAACCTGATTCCGATATTTTCACGTCAAGATATGGAATTTATCGTGACGATACCAAAGCTGATGAAACTAGCGAACCGAGATTAGAATATCGGTTTTGGGACAATATCTGGGACAATTTGGATGCAATCTGATTGCGATTCCTGCGAAAGACGTAGCTCTACGAGTCTAGTTTCTAACACAAAAAAAAAACGGCTCCTGATTTCGATACTCCTACATCAAAATACGGAATTTATCGTGACGCTGCGCAAAACTTATAAAATAGGACATTGAATTCCATTTTTATGAATCAAACAACTTATATTTTTGTTCTCCCATCGGAGAATAAATATTTTTGTGGACGTGTGCCTAGTACTTGCTCACCAAAGTCAGAAAAGGCTACTCCCCGTGTCAATATTATCAAGCTGGATGGCACCACGTACGTGCTCCTCGAAAAGAATGGGATGCTCTTAGTCGAAGCCTCTTTATCGTCGAGCCCCACGGATGAGATGCACCACATGCTGGCTTTGCAACGATGGACTGCAGACACTCAGAACTTCATCATCACAAGGTCGCAAGAATGATACCAAGTACATGCTCACTGAAGCTAAAATGGAAAACTTTCAGCGTCGTCAAGGATAAAATCAGATCATTCCAAGTCACTTTCTTATCAAGCAGTAAGGAAGTAGTACACTCAATGGTTCAACATCAATCATGTCTACCTTTTTGGTCTGACATCAAGACCATTTGCATAAGCCTGCACAAAAAAATGAAGATGTAACACATCTACAGTGTTGACCGTATGAAGCTTCTCGGTTCTATGCGGATTGATGCCAACTACGTGAAACTTCAATCTGGTGATAAGTGTCGGTACCAAACGCACGATGCTTCAATTTGGCATGATCAACATTGTGAGAAACAAATACCTTTGAAATCACGAGAATGAAAACACATTCATGAGTACTTCAAGTCTCGCCGCCAAATTTCGGCAAGCCTACACGTCGACCAACCTTGAAGTAGGGGGCATCTGTAGACACATAAAATTTATTGGATCAAATTCATATAAAATTTGAATTTGCGACATATGTTATTGGGTTTAAACTTATTTTGGGCTAAAAAAATAATAAGCCTATTTTATTCTTCATCAAGGTCCATCTCACTTTGAAGCCCAAACTCATCAAGTGACGTGACATCCCAGTCAAATCCAAAACCAATGAGACGCCGCCATATGTACAAATGATATGGAAATCTCATTCAAATTCAACAACCAGTCAAAAGGTGCCATGTGTCAAAGTGACATGTTTCGGCCAATCACAAGCAACTAAGCCTACCTCACAACTATAAATAGGGGGTAACATAACATTCTAAAGGGAAGAAAAAAAAAATGAGGGAATTCTGCAAGCATTGAAGGAAGCTTCTGCATTGACTATACAACTCTTCAACGAATCGACTAACGGAGTTCTCCCCGGAGGTCAACTCGACAAGACGAACACAACTCTTCAACGAATCGACTAACGGAGTTCTGTCCGGAGGTCAACTCGACAAGACGAAGTGCTGTCAAACAATTCCCGGAGATTCAAATAAATTTCTGGGAGGCTCAAATCATCCGAAAGTTCGAGAATTACGCTACAAAGACCCTCAAATTACGAAAAAGCTTAGGAAAGAAGAATCGAGAGAATAATGAAATTGTACCCGCAAAATTAATTTAAATAAAATTATTCTTTTTGTTTATTTTATTTTTTGCTTTCAGTTAATTTTCAGCGTTAACGAAAATTTATTGCGAACAAGTATATTTCAATTTAAGCTTGACGTAAAGGTAAAAAAATGGTTGAAAAAGTTATAAATAATGGCTGGAAAACTTTAGGAAGAAGAAGAAGAGAAAACAATAAAAAATAATTGACTAAATCGTCATTCACGCGCCTATTAGGGAGTGTAATTCACTTTCTTTGCCATGTCAGCGAAAAGTGTCAAAATGATACATTTATAGCTGCTTGAGGTGCCAAAAATGAACATGGTCCACTTAAAGTGTCAAAGTAAAAAATCGTGCCAAGTTCAGGGATTTATCGGTCGGTTTGACCTATTTCTTTTAACACTACTTATTCAACGAGTGGTGATGACTAATGGTCAAGCCCCAGATGGTTCAAGTTATGACCCATAAGTTCATTTCGGAATCAAATCGTACATCCACGATTAGGAAAAAAAAAAAAAAAGAGAAAAGAAAAAAACGGGAGATAAATAGAGTGGTTTCCATATTTGTAAACGTGGGCAGTAGCCATAGGGCTTCCATTCAACCGGCAAATCTCGCTACCCCAAATCGGTAAATCTCGTTGCTCTAACTTGTTCAATCTTTTTTTTTTTTTTTTAATAAAAATAAAATTAATTCAAGTTTCAATCGGTTAATTTTTTTTCTTTTTTTCTTTTTTTTTAGATCGATTGGTGTATATGTATATACGGTGCAGATACTGTGGGTGCAGCTTTAACATGTAACCGATTTTTGTTGATCGTAAGTCCTGTTATTATTGTTAATTCCTTAGATTGGATCTGGTACTTTCTCTTTACGAATTATTGTTAATAATTCGCATTTTGATTTATTAGCTTAATTGAACATAAAGGTTGTTTGGTCATTGTGATGTGCGGAGATGAAACACTAAGTGATATATTTTAGCCTTGTTGGATAGACATAGTTGCTAGTGGGCTATGTGGAATTAGTTGAGATATGCTCAAGTTGAACCGAATACTCTACATCCAAGTCGACAAGTCTTTTTCTCTTTGTATTGCTTTCCTTTATCAATTAAGTGAAAGAAATATTCCTCGATTCCAAATTAGTTAGGATTAGTTCAATGAGTCCTCTATATCCAGTTTACTCCTACTGCAATCGTTCTCCTTTATCCAGGCTTGAAACCAGATTTGTTTTTTTGAAGCCTTCATAGATAGAGTTAACGTCATTTTTTTAAAGCATGTGAAAATAAATTAGTGTGGTACTGGGTACGATAATGGAAGAGAAGAACGATATGTTTGTGTTGATTAAGCTATGAGTCTTTGTGCTCCTTTTGCTCTCTTCTTTTGGCTCCATTATTTTCTAGCTAGCCTCTCATTTTTGTTTATGGCTTTGACCGGACAGCAAGTGTTTTTGGAAAACCTGGAATATTACGTTCCTTAACTCGTCAATTTTGGACCACCATTATGTGGAACTTTGCATCCAATTGTGTAGCTGGGAATGTAGGGTTAAGGTATGAGAGTCTGAAGCGTACTCAGCATTCAGCAGATTGCTCAGACGATGAAACCTCTTCAATAACCAGCAGGGAGGAGGGACTCGAGTGCCCAATATGCTGGGAATCTTTTAACATTGTTGAAAACATACCTTATGTTCTATGGTGCGGTCATACACTTTGTAAAAACTGCATACTAGGACTACAATGGGCCGTTGTGAAGTTTCCTACTTTGCCACTTCAGCTTCCACTGTTTATAGCTTGTCCCTGGTGCAATGTGTTATCCCCACGTTTGGTTTATAGAGGGAACCTTAAGTTTCCTCGTAAGAATTTCTTTCTTCTATGGATGCTTGAGAGTATGAATGGCGACAGAACAAAGTCTCATAATTCATCTTGTGGGGATCATCACCAGACTGCCTGGCCATCATCTACAAAATTCTTAGGAAGTACAGCAAGCCAGTCTAATCGACAGAGGGGACAGTACGTTCATCATCCAGAATCATCAGGCTCGAACCATGATCACGATCACATTAGTGGTTCTCTTGCTATTGAAAGAATTCATTCTTCTCTGCGCAAGTCTCTCATTTTCTTCGTTCATTTGACAGCCAAGTTCCCTCTGGTGGTTGTATTTCTCCTGATCATCATGTATGCTATACCTGCCAGTGCAGCAATCTTGGCCCTGTACATGCTCATCAGCATTGTGTTTGCTCTCCCATCTTTTCTAATTCTGTACTTCGCGTATCCCAGTTTGGATTGGCTAGTTCGAGAAATCATCACCTGAAATCCTGTTTTTGATCTCCTGATCATGTGGTGCCAAATAATCTGTGCTGCAAAGTGGTAAATCAGTTGAGTGCGTGTTAATTGAAATGCATAATTTGACGACATTTCTGGCAATCATTGCTAGTTGTAAATTCCTTCATGGTGTGAGGGAGAACATGTTTCTAGTCATTTTGGCCCAGAATTATCGCATAACGTGTTAGGGCATGCCATTTGCCCATTGTCAGATTGTAATTTGTTTTATACATTTAGCAACCATTCTCCAACGTCAGAATCAAATTGGTTCTAGTCATTGTTAATACAAATAGTTTTGGTTGTACTGTCATCGGCATTTGTGAACTACTGTCTAAAGACTTTGTGCCTGTTCTTTTGTGTGTATACTCAAATGGATGCTGAGTTGTTGTCCTCACGTTCTGCCTGTTATATATCTCATTCTTGTTTGTATGACAAAACAAATTGCGTGGTCCTTTCTTGCCTTTGATTTCGACATTGAGAGCCATTGTAAAATCTTCAACTGCATTACCCATTCAGTGTAGCTGGATATTCATGGAAATACAGTGGCTCAATGGTGTGTCGTGATGATGAAGATTAGAATTAGATAGTCACTTCGATTTTTCTAACAAACGTTTGATTTGTGTGGTGGTGTGACAGAATTCTACTCCTTAAATTTAAGGTGGAATGCTATAATCTTTGCAACAGTTAAAGAACTGAAAGTAACGATACATGTCACTTAATCACTGCTTAAGTAATAAATGTGTATGATAGATCATTTTGTTTATTGATTTAACTGCAATGTTTATCTGTATTATACTATACGTCTATAAATGAGCTAATGTCATAAAATTGGCTCAAACTTAAATCTCATGCTAATTCACCACTATTAAGTAGTTTGAATAAATTTTGTTAATTGAAAAAGTTTGCTAAAATCTAACTTGAATTAACCTTTATTAATACAACAAAAACATTATTGTTACTATCATAACTTGAAGGCTCATCATGCTTACATAGTTCTAAACAAATCCACAAACCAAGCACATAAAGAATTAGGTAATATATTTTGAGCAGTAAATTACCGGCCATTCTAATTGCTAAAAGCAAACACTTTAATGCATGTTTCATTGTCCCAAGATCCAACACACATTCTAAACAAATTCATAAACCATAACAAAAGAAGGATCCGTCCAAAACAAACTCATAATATAATACTAAATGAATGAATAAATAAATAAATAAATGCCTTGAGTTTATTGTTGCTCCAAAATAAAGTAGTCGAACCAGAATTTTCACTAAGGAAATTTAGAAATGAACATACAAACTAGTCGAGGGGGTTCAACATCTACTATAGATACATAAAAAATAATTTTTAACTACACTTAAATATTATACACTTAAATATTATAGTTTTCTGCCGAAGGGGGTCGAATGAACCCCGTCGTCCAAAGGTGGCTCCGCCCCTGGCTGTGATCTCCACAACCGCTGTAGATACAGATATCCAGTGTGCCAATACCCCCAGAGTAAAAGAGAAGATTGACATTAACAATAGTCTATTCTTGTGGATTCCTGCTATTATTCTTTTCAGTAGGTGGTTGGTGGTGGTACTACAGGTACCAAATTGGGATAATCTCTTACAAATTGACTCTCAACTTATTAAAAAAACTAGCATTATGGGCCTGAACATAAATAGTATAAGGGGCTGCGAAGTAATATCTTGAAAGCGTGGACGTTGTTGCATGGTATCAACACTTTCATGGAAATCGACCCTGGGCACAGAGAAAACTCTGTTGGGAGCGCTACCCCCGAATGGGGCCCTACCCGGCGCGAATCCGGATTAGTTGGACTCCAATGCGGGTACCGGACACCGGATGAGAAACAAAAAAAAAACACTTTCATGGAAAAGCAAATTACTAATTGATTGAATTTGTTTCGATTGATTGATGAGTGCTTCAATGGAAATGACATACATAAAACTTCCTGAAAACAAACAAAATGAATGAAAAGAAGAATTAACAACCAAAAACTAAATGACCTATAATAATTTTCTTACAGAGAGAGAGAGAGAGAGCATCAATATTCCGAAATAATTAAATTGATGAAAATTGAGTTATCTGTATTGTTTTTAAACACAAACTAATAGATAGATATATCACTATTTTACTACTATCAAATCTTCTAATATATAGATAAAGTCGTAATGACCCGTCGCAGCATTGAAGTAGTTGAATCGAAAACATAAAAGGTGACTATGATAGATACAGTACAGAGCAAAATCTACAATAGATTTTTTGAATATAAGAACAACAATAACATGCCTAGATAATCATAACTTGTTTGTTATCTTGCCAATTTGCTTATATAAGACACCATTAAAATTCACATCTTTTACATATATACCTCTCTTTCACTTGTGCGTCTTTTGTCATGAGAATTCATTCCTCCCATTTTTAAGCAATGTCAAAATAACTCCTCCTAACAACAGAGAAGAAAGGGGTGAAATATTGCAAAGAAAAGGAATGAATCAAGTTTCAGTATCCAAAATTCAACAATTAAGCATGCATGCTAAAGGGGAAGAGATTATTACCAAGAATTTGTCTATCCTCATGATTTTTAGATGAGAAATTTGGACTCAAAGCTGTGTGTCTAAGAGCAAATAATTCCGGCAAACTAAAAATACCACCTAAATAATAAGTAGGGAATATTACAGTCTTTTATACTCCCTCCGTCCCATTTTACTAGTCCCAAATTGGGATGACACAGTTATTAAGAAAAACAATAAATAACATGACTAGTTTACCATAGCACGTCTATTAAATAATGTTTACATTTTAATTTAAAGAAAAAGTAATTAATGCAAAGGGTAAAATATGGAAAAAAAATTGTTTTTGGCTTGATAAGTAAAAAAGGACAAGTAAAATGAAACACCCGATTAGAAAATTTGAAACGGATAAAATGGGACGGAGGAAATACTAAATAGGTAGAGGATTTAAATCTAAAAGGACACTAATTAATATTTATATATTTTCATATATTTCAGTGCACACCTTTTTTCCCGAGAAAACTCACGTACCAACAATTCCTTTACCATATACGTATGTTTTAACTCTTTAATATTAATTATATTTCATGATATATTATATATATTGTATTACTCTTTAATTTTAAATATTATTTCCTCCTTTTCTTGAATATTACTCTGTTCATCTCAAAAAAATTATCATATTTAAAATAAAAACTCTCAAAATAATTAATATGTTTAAAAGATAATTAACCTTTTTTTCCAAGTCTTAATAATAAAGATTATTCTCATATTAATTGAAGAACATTTATTTAATCAAGATTAAATTGATAATACGAAGTAGTCACCACGTACAAGCTTTCCTTGTAATTAGGAGTCTCATTCTCATTCCCAGTATTTTAGGAGTTTTTCATATATTTTAATGCTCAATATTTCTAAACTAATTAAATAATAATTTTACAAAAAAAAAAAACAGACGACTGCGAAACCTTTTAATAACGTGCAAAAAGTTCAAACATTTCTAAAGTCGTGTGAATCTACAATGAATTGACGTACTCATGTATGCTTAACAATTCCTCATGTGTTTTAACTAACGAGGAGAGAAACTTCATCGTACAAAAATTATAGTGAATACTTTACACGAAAACTTTTAAATTTATAATTTTTTAAGAATATATTAGTTTTTAATTCTAATAAAAAGAGCAACTTATCAACACTCTTTTGCCAAACACATCCTCCTTATAAACAATTACAACATTTTTATTCAAACATTATACAATAATTATTTATTTTATTAAATTGTTTTCAACACTTGACAATTATTTTTAGTATAAATAACACAAATACCAATCCTTTTATAACTAATTACACCCTATCCCACTTTTCTTAAAATCTGTACTCTCTCTCCCTTTTTAATATACATAACTTTAGATTAATATACATATAATACTATGTATATCTGATAATGTTTCTGGCGTATAAAAAGGAAATAACGGATTCCTTCCTTTAATCACACTTTTAATTCAACAAATTAAATTAGTGGATTAATGCCTTCCTTAAATTATGTAACAACTGCTGATTTTGAATTAGTCAAATACATGTAAAAAAGCTCATACGTAATTCACATATACAGAAAAAAACACAGATTTTGTTGATCCTGTTGAATTTTTTTTTTCTTTGACTTCAAGAAAAATAAAGGGAAAAGGCATCGTTTCCACCTCAAACTATACCCGAAAAGTCGAAGGCACATCTAAACTATACTAGTGACCTATTACACACCTAAACTATAAAAAAGTGAAACTATTTACACCCTGTCAGGCTACCACCACTTGCATGTGGTGTAGTGTTTTACACGCGCTGCCACGTCAGCACCATGTCAGTAAAAAGTATCATTTTTTTTATAGTTAAGGTGTGTAATAGGTCACTTATATAGTTTAGGTGTGGATTCGACTTTTCGACTATAGTTTGGGGTGGAAACGATGACTTTTCCCTTAATGTTTTTAGCCGTTTACTTTTGTTATTTAATAGGCTGGACGCACCTAAAATAAGTGTAACACACGCGCCTTAGAATGGGGGTTGCGGGGAGTTAATAATATCACTTTTTTTTATAGTTAAGGTGTGTAATAGGTCACTAGTATAGTTTAGGTGTGGCTTAGACTTTTCGGGTATAGTTTAGGGTGAAAACGATGTCTTTATAACACTCAATTCACACACACAAAAAAAGTGCAGTCACTGTTTATGTTGATAGTGTTGAAGGAAAAAATTCGAATTCGACATCAAGAAGATGAATATTGCTATACTTTTGAGGTACGCTGGTAAGTGGAGAACAGAAACGAAATATGTAAATTATAAAAGCGAAGGAATAGTTGTTGCGGAATCAGTAAGTTACCTGAAGTTGATTTCGTCAATTGCTACGGAATTAAACATTGATGAACTTCGAAAAACTATTGAGGTACGTTATGTAGTCGACGACAATGCTTCACCTTTTCATATCCGTAATGACAATGGAGTACGGTTGTATGTCGAGTTGAAGAAAGCGCAACCAACATTCTTGATGTATCCATTGTGCATATCAACAATTGATAAGTCTTCCGATGAGATACAGTTTGATAGAGATACAGGAGTTGTTGTTTGCGTGGAGGGTGTTGAATCAGACACTATGGCTCTAGCAATTGCAGAGACGCATAATCAATATGCGTTGTATATTTCGGAATTCGATCTTTATAATCTTATTTGTGATAGCAAGAGCATTGCTGTGAAGGTGAAACAGATGTATAAGGATAAAAAGACGCTCGTTTCTGTGATGTCAAAGTATGTTGTGACACATGGATTCAATTTAAGAGCTAAACGTTCAGATAAAAAAAGGTAATAAATTTATTTTGTTGTGTTAGAAATATTTTTTGGTAAACTGTATAGATTATGTTATGTTAGTTATGTTGTAATTTATTTATGGATTGAAATTGTTATGAACTGAAGCGGATATGTAATTGGAATTTTTTTATCGCATGAAGTGATTGATTGTAGGTTTAAGTAAACATTCTATATTGTTTGTTTATGTTAATGTGGTGTTGTAGTACTAGAACAATGAATAAAAAAATGTGCAGAAGGCAAGAAGCGTATGTAGTTCTCAAATGTTTAACATATACATAATATTTCTTATGTATATGTATTTTTCTGGTGTCAACATTTTAAACATTTGAAATTAGTTTATATGCATAAGTTTTTTTTAAATTTCAACTGATGACTTATAAAAAATGTATATGTTGTAAATGTGGAATAAAATCAATGTTATTCGGGCATGTAATATATATATTTTTTCTGATTTTGTTATAGTTTCTATGAATAGTAACATTGAAATGTTATGAACATCAACAAAAACTTATTACAGTATATGTTATTGCATATTGCAACTATTTTCTCCGATACCATAATGAGGATTGTGAATGAATGTTGAAAGCATCTAGATATAAAAAAAACAGATGTTTTTATCATCAGGAGATTTAATCCAGAACATTCATGTCATTTGAGTGATAGGGTTCTGAAGAATATTATGGCGACTACTGCTTTTGTGTGTGAATTCGCGGCTCCTAAATTAGTTAACTATAAAAGAAAGTACACACCGGGAGACATCATGGAAGAAATGAAAGATGTATATGGTGTTGATATAAACTATATGAAGACATGGCGTGCAAAGGAGGGCGCCATAGCGATGGTTAGAGGTAGTCCAGCTGATGGGTATAGACAGATGTCGAGATACATGTATACATTGAATAATGTTTTTCCAAATTCTCACATTGCAATGCATAAGTCTTGGGATAATCGATTTATGTATCTTTTTATAGCGTTGCATCCAATGATAGGGGTTTTGAGTTTTGTAGACCCGTTGTAGTTGTTGATGGTGCGCATTTAAGAGGACCATATCAAGGGACTTTCCTGTCAGCAAGTACACTCGACGGTGCAGGTATGATATTTTTCATTTATATTTGTTTAGAATTTATATTTCATTGTAAAATATATGTTGTAGTATAACAAATTAGTTTTGACAACTTATCAATATTAATATAGTTTATACGTAAACTAGGATGCATTTTACCGTTTGCGTACGGAGTTGTGGATACAAAAAATGACAGCTCATGATCATGTTTTTTCAACCAATTCAAAGATGCTTTTGGAGAACGTGACAACATATGTGTTGTCTCTGATCGAAATGAATGTATCATCAAAGCAGTTAGTGTTGTATATCCAAATGTCCCACATCTTGCATGTATTTGGCATCTCTGAAAAAATGTTTGTGGTTACTTTCAGAAAATCAAAGAAAGTATTAGTGATTTGTATTATTCAATGGCCAAGGCTTATCGAAAAGAGGATTTTGACTACCTAATGGCAAAGATTGAAAAAGCTGATTCGAGAGTGAAAAAATATCTACAAGAAGCTGGTTATGAAAAGTAGAGTAGGTGTCATTCACCGGTAAACAGAGGTCGGATGATGACTTCGAATATTGCTGAGTGTATTAATGGGTGTTTGGTGGAGGCCAGAAAATTGCCAATATATGAATTCTTAGAAGAGGCGCGAATTTTATTTGAATCTTGGAACTGTAAAAACAGTGAGATAGCTTCATATACAAGTACTACGTTGGGTCGTAGATTTGATGAAATCTTAACTCTCAATGGTACGAAAGCGTTGAGGATGACGGTATAATTTTTGTGAGTTTTTACCATGCAGTTATATGTATTGAACTTGTTGATCCTGTTGCTGTTTTATGAAAAAAAATGTGGAAAAAAATTGCAATGAATGAGGTGTTTTTGCCCAATTGTTTGATAAAAATATAAAATGTAGAGTAAAATGATTATGTGTGAATGAGTTAGAAATGTTGATTAGACGGGCTTGTATGATGGGTACTATAGACCACAAACTTATATATGTTATTAAAAATACATTACAGTGTTATGTATATAATGTACATATACATAACTTTCGATTAATATACATATAATACTATGTATATCTGATAATATTTTTGGCGTATCAATGGTACGAAAGCGTTGAGGATGACAATATGTATCAATTTTTGTGAGTTTTTACCATGCAGTTATATGTATTGTTATAATCAAAGTAAACATTTTATTTTTCCAAAATGAAATAAAAATTATTGTTAAAGTTCAATGTCTGTATTTTTTATTCTCTTCAGGTTAAGGCGTCTTCACCGTATATATATTCAGTTTATGAATCTGGACGAAGATACATTATCGACCTTGAAAGTGAGTCATGCAGCTGTTGGAGGTTCCAAATAGACCAAATACCTTGTGCTCACGCTATTGCCGTATTGAAATCTAAACATGTAAAGGAATTTGGTCCATATTGTTCTGAATACTACAAACCAGCTACTTTAGTGAAGACTTATGAAGTTCCAATCATTCCCATGTCAGATAGGATAGACTGGAATGTTCCTAATAGTGTAGCTGAGGAAGAAGTGTTGCCCCCGATATTCAAAAGGCTTCCAGGAAGGTAGAAGAAAGGGCGGAAGAAAAAATCTAGCAAAACACTTTCATCAAGCACAAATCGTTGCGGACGTTGTGGACATGAAGGACAGAATAGGCTTTCCTGCAATTTCTTCCCAAAAGAGAATTAAGTTTTAGTTTTTGTTGACTCTTGAAGATTAATCACTCAATTATTCTTTTTCTGCTTTATAGAAATGAAGTTAGTTAACAGTTTTTGTTTGCTATTTTAAAATTGAAATAAGTAAGATTTTTGTTCAATTTATGATTGATTTTGGTCAATTTATCGCTCAATTTTTTATGTGTATTTGTTTACTGGTATTAAGTATTTTTATTTTTTTTATAAGTGTTTGTTTGCATAGTTAAGCTCATCAAGTTTCAGATTTAGTTTGAAATTTTAACATTCAAACTATCAAAAAGAAAGTTAAGTATTTGTTTACTGAGTTTCGATCAGATATAGTTTGCCATTTTTTGCACACATTTTTTTGTGTATTTATTTTTATTTGTTGATAAATACGTCTTATTAATGACAAGCAATTCATAATTAAATGTATGTAGCTTATAAGACTGTATGTATGTTAAAAGTTTATAAGATGGATATGTAAATTATGAGTTTGTTCTATGAATGAGTGGTGTTGAAAAATATTCTATGAACATTTCGAAATTTATAAAATTATTTAGACTAAATGCAATGTAGTTGACATGTAAATGCATTCTAAAAATTATATTTAGGCATAAGAATAAAGGTATAAACAATATGTATATGTTGACATATACACACGTTCAAGAAAAAATAAAATATGCTAAGTTGCTATATATAGGAATGAAGAAATATGTTTTGTAGTTTAGAGTACTGTGTATATTATTACATATACACTCAATCAGGAAGCTAATTTGGTTTGTTCATTATAAGCATAAGATAGTGTTGTGTAGCTGTGTATATTACTACATATACACTCAAACATGAAGCTAATTTGGTTTGTTCTTTTTAAGCAGAAGATTGTGTTGTGTATATTACTACATATACACTCAATCAGGAAGTTAATTTGGTTTATTCTTTATAAGCATAAGATAACAATTATACATACAACAAACAATACAATAGTTTAATAATGCAATAAGCGTATAATATACATATGACATCATCGGTATACAATATGTATATGTATACGTAGTCGTACATATTTAAAAGAATAAACACATAAATTTAAATGATATGTTATTTGTATAAAAGAAATGTGGTTTGTAAGCATTTGTTTATCAGTATTATTTAGTATACATATGTATATGTAGATTAGTTCACGAATATATATAGAACGACAAATCATGTTCACAAAAGAATAATAAGCAAAGGAATTTTTATCATTAATCCATAAACATTGCTTAAAAAACTGTTAAAACAAATTTATAATAAGAAAAAATTCTAAAGTTGTTGAAAATGCAACATTCCAAACAAAATCCATATTAGTAAACATTTTGTAAATCATAATAAACTGTCCTCCTACCCAATTCTAACAATGACCATTTCATCAGGAATTGAGTGTTTTGTTCGCCTTGGTCTTGGAGGGTCTTCATTCTCACAGACATAATTCTTTTTTGCTTTTCGAAAACCATAATTTTTAAGGAGAGATGCGTATCGCGTACGATGGTATGCCACTTCAAAACCAACTGTTGGGACTGACATTCCTTCGCTTATGTATTCTGCATATCCAGCAACAAAAACTCTGCAGTCTCTGTCACGAAAAAATAAACACTTTATTTAACTATAACACATTGTAAAATAATATTTAAGAAAACACTAAGTGCAGAATACTTACAGATTATCACAATCTTGTTGAGAAATGTTTTGCACATACTCAACCTCAAATGGATTGGTATTCAGTAACTGCGTCGTATCACTCAGTTTATCCCTGTATGCATCAAGGTTTGGTCAATCTGTACGGGATGTTTGTTCAAAAAATTCACTGTCAGATAAGAAGGTTGGGAGCATCACCGCCAACTTCTGAATCTCGATGGATGAGTCCATATTTCTTATGTTGGACAGTGAATCATAAACGCGTAAACGTCTATCCTTTAGAGCTATAACAGTTAACACCCAGTGAAAATTCTGATTGCAGTTTATTGGACCATACACCTCATCAACAAGGTGCCAGGGCAACCTAGCTGGTATTGAAAATCCCTTGATTATGTTGTTTACTGCATTTTCGTTGTCGGCGACAACTATAGACTCAGCATAATCCTGTTGAGTAGAAAGTACCGTGTCCTTATCATTAGGATAATATCTACGGTATGTCTTCTCAACATAATTCTTGAAAAAATAGTTTGTTGTGGTAAATCGGTATTCTTGATCAGTCCGTAATTTTGATTTGTTGCGCAAGTGATAAAATATCACATCAATATGCTAAAAATTAAAATACAAAGAAGACGTTCAAGGTAATGGAAGAAGGAATAATCCAACATAACTCCATTACTCTTTGCCTTTTTTTGTTTTACTTTTTTTCTGTTTGGCTTTTTTCTTTTCGGCGTGCTGGTAAGCATAGTGACTCCCTGTCAAGCAAAGGTCGATTTTCAACTGTTCAGCTAAAAAAGTGCAGTTAAGTTGAAAAAAAAAACATAATCACGAAAAAATTCCAGTCCCACAAAGCTTAGCAATAATTGTATGCTTCTCTTTCTTTGATAGTTCAGCATGCTGAATAGTCGTATCACAACCTTTACTTTCATCCTCCGGATCATTACCATTCACTTCATTGTTGGCATCATCCAACTCATTATCTTCCATCTCAGTGTTCAAGTTCTCCAAATTATTAGTGGCATCGGGGATATCAATAGACATTGGCACAGACGATGATGTGAAGTTTGGGGCATTCTCAAAATGTTGAGGCTGATAACTACCCAATATATTATCAAGTGATGAAAGACTTGGATACCTTGATATTTGTGGAGTCTGTGGATTTTGTGGAGTCATGTATGGAACAATCTCTGTATGTTGATATATCATACCTGATGCCTGAGTGAATTCCTGAGTACAACCCATTGAAGTGGAACCAAAATCATGATTAGCTGTTGCTTGATCATCTTCTGAACTTATTTTTGCATTTTGCGTTGCTTCATCTATTTCATTCATTTCAACAGGCACTTGGTCTCTCGCAATAGCACGTTCTCTTCTTCCAGCAACACCGACTTTTCCTCGCCTACGAATAGGGGGACGTAACTGATCAGGTTGCACCTCATCTCTTCTATAATCGGCTGATACGTGAATCCTGTTGGCCTCGTGGACATATCTCAAACAATCAGAACTTTGATCCCGCACCATCTTTCTAAACATGTATAAGTCCTCATACGATGGCATATCTCCAAGTGATTTAGCTTTATCAACCATCGAATGAATATGACGCGCCTGTGAATTAAAGTAAAAATAATTTAACTGTATAAGCATTAAAAAGATTCAAGAAAAGTTAAGTTCCTACTTTGGAGGTTCTGATTATTATTAACATATATTAGATAAAGAAAAATCAGACAAGCAAAGTTCTACTTACCATTGTTTCATATGCAGTTGAATTAGGCACATAACCTTGTTGGCATTGAGGACGGGGATTAGGATTACCAATGAGAAGACGAGTAATACGTCTGAACCAAATAAGGTAGGGGTCGTCATACCGAAGTGGCTCATGATTGACTGGTGAATTACAGATATATTGTTCTCGCTCGTTCCAAAAAGGTAACCATTGTGCATGTTCTAACTCCCAGTTTGTATTTGGCCTTCCCCGACGATCATGACGAAAGTGGGTGGAATCAAATAGAAATGGAGTTGGAATCACCTGTTGCAATACAAATTGCCTCATTACTCTATCAGGCAAGTGAACCTCTACCACATCCGAACAGAAGATTGGAACTCTAACACGCCACATGTCTCGTACAACGCGACAATAGTCAGGAAGACTCTCAATTAAATCATCAGTATATGGTTCCCAGATAAACTACATGAAAAAGGAAAAAGCAAATGAGTCTATATTTACAATTTACGTAAAATCAAAGATAAAAAATTATCCACAATCTACCTGATCTTCTGTCATAGAGTCAAGTGCATCCCTATAAACTTTCAGCACATGCTTAGTAGTGTTAGTCCAACTAAAGTGTGCAAACCATCTAGTAGCTTGTGGACCCCTACGCAAATCAGTAGGAAAAATATCTCTTGTACCTCTTTTTCCTACTATCTGTGGCCTAAGGACAGTGATCCTCTCCCATGTCCAAACCTGATACATATATATATATATAAACTAAAAGAAATATCAATAAATAATTTATGCAATTATTAGAATTATTAGATATACCTGAAGTAGTGGTAGAAATCCGGCTATCTCATTTTGGATACTCTGTGAGGATTTATAAAGAAAACGATACAAGTGCGCTAAAGTTGCACTACCCCAACTATAAGACCCAATTGCATTGACGTCCTCGTGCATAGGCAGGTACATAAGCTTCAAATAAGAACCAGATGTATCTGCCATCATCGTACCTGCAATCATCCAGAACATATAACACCTAGCCTTCTGATTGACTATTTCTTGAGTTGCCATGTCTGACAATTATGGCTCACTTAGCATGTGCGCTTTAAGCGTAGAGACCTTGAGGAAACTACTGCTAAAGTCCCGGAGAGATGGAACAAAACCTAATAATCTTTGACAAATGTGTTTTCCAATCACTAATAGTTCTCATTGTCTCAATACCAAGTACCGGAGCACCATTCATGGGTAATCCATACAACACCTCGATATCTTGCAAGTTGATAGTTGCTTCACCTGTTCTAAAGTGGAAAGTATGTGTTTCAGGACGCCAACGCTCAACTAATGAAGTGATCAAACTACGATCGATAGCAGGCCTATTACATCTATAAACACCATACAATCCAGATAATTTAATCACTTCTAAAACTCGTGGATGGATAGGATATTTTTCTACGAGCTTCCAAAAACTTCCATCACTCTTTCTCGTATTAAGAATCATATCAGCACTTTCATCCCATATATCCCGTGACCTATGAGTAAGTTGTTGAGTTAATATAGACGGTTCAAGTGGCCCAGGATCCAGCTTGTATGAACTACTACCAGCCATATAAAAGTACCTATACATAAGTGAATATGTTCATTATAATGAACATATTAATCAGCCATAAAAAGAAAAAAATTGTTCTCTAAAGTATGAGCAAAGTCTACAAATATCCTTTCTCCTTTAAAAAATATCCCAAAATTGAAAAGAATTTAAATCCATTTGTTCCGAAATCATAATTTAAAGCATAATTGAGTAAAATTTGAGAAATACAAAAGTTTAAAATAGAGAGTCAAGTTGAGTCTAGAAAATAGAGAGTAGATTCATACCAAAAACACCCTTTCTATGACGTTGAGCCTACGCTTCCACAATCCGAAACACAGCTGAACCAACAATTACTTAGATGATGGAGTAGCCAGAGGCATCGAAAGAGACGAGATGGAGTAGCTAGAGGCGTCGAAAGACACACAACAAATTTTTCTTCTTCTTCGAATTAGGGCAGTGGCAAAGAGACGAGAGAATTTTCTTTTCTTTTCAAAATTAGGGCAATGGTTGCCCCTAAAATAATTAGGCGTTTGATTTTTATTTGGTTGGAAAACGTTACTCATAGTAACGAATTACTTATAACACGTTATTATAAGTAACGTTTTATGGTCCGTTAAAAGTCAAACACCGTCAGTTTTTACTTTTGCAGTTTTTAATAAAATAATAAAGTAATACGTTACTGGGAAGTACGTTTATAATAGTTATGTAAAATTTTGAAAAAAACATATTATTTTGGTGAATTGGTTCAAAAAATGGCTTATTTTGGTCAAAAATTCAATGTTCTACAACTCTTTCCTTAGAGGCAAGACTTAGCTCAAGGACTTTCAAATAATAAAAATTATGCTCCACGGACAAGAGTTGACATTACCACATTATGCCTTTATTTATGAGATATTCTACAACTCTCGCCTTAGAGACACGACTTATCTCAAGAATTTTCAAAGAACTTCATCAACAATTCATGCCCTTAAATTTGCTTTGATGTCAAAAAAAGAAGATACCTTTTGCGGATTATCCAATTTTTTATTTATTAGCAAAATATAATAGAAGTTGAGAAAAAGAAAAAAACGATCAAACAAAATAGAGAAATAAAAAAAGGAAATAAAAAAATAAAGATCAAGAAAAAAATAAATAATTAAAAAAATTGAGAAAAATAAAAAATGAGAGGAAAAATAAAAATAAAGTATGAGAAAAATGAGGGGAAAAAAGAGAACTAAAAAAAAGAAAAAAAACTATCTAACAAAATAGAGATATTAAAAAAAAAAGAGTAAGAAAAAAATAAAAATTAAGAAAAAAGCGAAGAATTTAAAAATTGATAAAATAAAAAATGAGAGGAAAAAATAAAAATAAAGTTTGAGAAAAATGAGAGTAAAAAAAGAGAACTGATAAAAATCAAAAATAAAAGAAAAGTAAAGGTTAAAGACAAATGAATTAAAAATAGGAAAAAAAGAAATTGATAATGCTTGAGAAAAAAGAGAAAAAACTAAAGGTTGAGACAAATGAATTAAAACATGAAAATAAAATTAAAAGAAAAAATAAAAAGCGACAATAATAAAAAAATAGAATAATAAAATTAAAAGAAAAATAAAAAGTGAAAATAATAAAAAATTAAGGAAAAAATAAAAAGTGAAAATAATAATAAAAAAATTGAGAGACAAATAAGTATGAAAAGTTTAAAAAATATATTTGAGGTGTAGATGAGGAAAATGGTACTTATACTATACTTAAAAAGTAATGAAGATTATTCGTTAAAAATATTTCATTTTCTTTTCTGTCTCTGGCATCTTGTCACTTGAGGAATCCAATTTCAGAGAGTGAACACTCTTTGGTGGCAGCAGTATCTTTTTCTTTTTTATTTCAGAGGGTTCAAGAGAGTGAACCTTGGGAGAAGGCCTTTGATCGATCACATTCAACTTCTTTCCCTGTCCTAGCATACTCCCTGGAGGAGCAGATGGCTTTTGATTGACCACGGCCTCTTTCTTTCCCTCTACCAGCATACTCCCTGGGGGAGTAGAAAGCTTTTGCTCAACCACAGTCACATTTTCTCCCTCTCCTAGCATACTCACCAGAGAAGCTGAAGACTTCTGCTCAACCACAGTCACCTCATCTATCCCTCCCTCCATGCAACCTGGAGGAGAAGAAGGTTTTTGCTCAACCATAGTGACCTCCTTTTCATCTTTGAGTACACTCTCCTGAGGTGCTGAAGGCTTTTGATAGACCTCATTTACCTTCTTTCCCTCTTCCAGCATATTCACAGGAGGAGTGGAAAGCTTTTGCTTGACCAAAATCTCCTTCTTTGCATCACTCTGGTTACTCCCTGAAGTAGTGGAAGTCTTTTGCATGACCATGGTCCTCTTCTTCGCCTCTCCCAGCATACTCCCTGGAGAAGTGGAAGGCTTTTGCTCAACTCCTATCACCTTCTTTTTCTCTCCCAGCACTCTCCCAGGAGGAGTGAAAAGCGTTTGCTTGACCAAAGTCCCCTTTTTGCCTCTCCCACCAAGGTCCGTGCAGGACTCTGCTCATCAGCAGGAAGTTTGTTCTTTCTTTTTGATAGAGGATGCCATGGCTTTGCTTCAGAGGAATGTTTCCTGCCATATTTACAGAAGTCATGACAAGAACCAGTGGAAGCTCTCATATAATGAGGAATAACATTTTGTCCGCTATCAGGAGCATTCAACTTCCCAGTGGATTGCCTTCTTGTATTGCCTGCATTGTAAGATGAAGTAGAGGAGGAGCTGCGATAGCAGGGAAGAACCTTGTTTTCGTTACTCATAGATCTCCGTTATCTTGTGCTGATTTTATCTGGCTTACTTCCAGCAGAGTCATTCTTCCCGCTAGTTACTGGACTCACTAGTTCATCGATGTTATCCTCAGCCATAGAGTCATTCTTCACGCTAGTCACTGGACTTACTAGTTCATCGGTGTTATCCTCAGCCATAGAGTCATTCTTCACACTAGTTAATGGACTTGCTAGTTCATCGGAGTTATCCTCAGCCATCATTCCAGAACCCTGGCACCATGAACATATGTAAACATTAGGAAGAATATCCATTAGGTGAGCAGTAAAATACAGGATGTACTGCACACTTATGGGACTTCCTCTTGCCTTTTGCCTATATGTCTTGTGTTGCTGAGATCACAACGAGAATAAATTAACATATATATTGCTAATTGAATACAACTATTGACTTATCTAGTTAAGCATGCTGCAATCAGTATCTATAATGTTTTTTGAATTAGACAGCTGGAGTTAAGAAATTGAAAGGTGCGTCTTCAAACCAAGAAAGACATATAACAAAGGTTTTTGAAACCTAATTATTCCATTATATTTCCATGAACAAAAAATAAGGTGGACCAAAAATTCTCCACATTAGATATCTACATCTCCATGTTTGACACATTTCTTTTGGAATAAACATATAACTAATTGAGTTGTCAAATCTTCATAAATCATATTATTAACAAATCATGATGTCCAATTTTGAAAAGTGAAATGCTTATATAATCTCCCTTGCCGGAAAAAAAATGAATGATCCTCTTATAGCAGACCAAATTATTGATCGGATTAAACATCTTGATCAGTTCCTACACCAACTAAGTAGTGAAAGGTGTTATATCTCATGGATGAAGGTAATTGGCAATTAATACAACTTTACTAGTGCGAGTTGTATTGACAGAACATGGAAATGAGTGAATGTTGAGAATGACTAGAATATCATGCATGCTTGGGGAGGGGAATATGCACTTTTAGATTCAATAAATGTTCAAGTCATCAATATCTAAGATCAAGCAAAGAATATCCAAAAAAGAGAAAAAGAAGATAAATATAGATAACTCACCAATATATGCAGAGATTGAAGAACAGGACAGACGTCTAAGACGGGAGAAACTTTGACTATGTCAAAGTCGTACGTGCTTTCAAATAGCAAGACTAGCATCCTAAGGTTTCTAAATATCTGCATCTCTGTTGGGAAGTGTGTTACCTAACAAAAAGGAATACTTCAATTGATTAGGGTGTTCAAAAGACAAATACCAAAGGAATTTGACAAGCCAAAAATAGTACTACTAGAATAAGTTTTTGTTATTGAACCCAAGTTATCTAGAAAAAGGTATAATTGTGCATAAATAACATGCTTTGACTCCTGAATTAAAAACATACGGTTAATTCATCATATTCACTTGATTACGATATGATTCTTTTCTAATCTTATACAAATTTGTTCTCATAAAACAACAACAAAACTAGAGTTTACACGTACATTTGTTGAAGTTTTCTCCTCCTTTATACTTAACAGTCTTTTCCTCAAAAAATAAATTCTTCCCAATGTAAGCAATCCCAGAATCGCTCCTCCTGACACAGTAAAATATTACAAATAAACACACACAAAAAAAGAATGAATTTTAATTATCCGAAAGTAAACAATGAACATGTTTAAAGTAAGAGATTTTTACCCAAGTGATCGCTACCCATATCTGTACAACTTTCAGATAACAAGTTCGATTTCAAATTCGGTCACAAAATTTGTTTGAAGTTCCGCGGCAAATTTGTTTAGCGCTAGTTATAAAGCAGAAGAGGCAGAATAGGGAAGAGACACAAAGCTTATAGAAGTAGAGCCGAATAAAAATTCTAAGAATTACCAAAAAGTGATTGACTTGATTTTTTTTTTTTTTTTTTAAAATATCATAATCAAATTTAATCATATTTTTAATAATAATTTAATAATATATATTTCTCAATTGAAAAAGCATCATTTTGTGTAGATTATAAGAATTACTGTTTACAAGGTAAAAAGAAAGTTGTGGATTATAATTACTATGGCTCTTTATAAGGTAAAAAGATAGATAAATTACACAAATTTCATACTTAAAGATTATATTACCTAATATTTTTTAGTTTTTTTTAAATTTATCTAAAATTTCAATTTTCAACTTTACTCTTAACAAAACCTCACATCCTATTTTTACTCCACCATTAACTCAAGCTATTTTTTCTCCCAAAGATTTCCTTACCTAAAATATCTAATTATCAATAATTAAATATCTTCCTTCCTGATTTTTCTCCTCCATTAACACTTAAATTATCTTTCTTCCTGATTTTTTTCCTCCATCAACGCATGCAATTTTTTTCTTCTCCTAAAATCTCTGCCATTTTTTTTGAAAAAAAATCTATTGATACATATATAAATTTATTTAGCTATTCATATATGTTTATTCTTTTAATGGTGATTCATATGAATGATAAATATGATATCATTATATTGGTATTATAGTGATTCATACGATAGATACATTTTGTATAATTTGTTTAGCGCTACTTATAAAGCAGCAAAGGCAAATAGGGAGGAGACACAAAGGGTGAATTTCAAAAAATAGACCTAAATTGGATGCCTTTTAAATTTTAGTCTCAAATAAAAAAAATTCTTTAAAATAGTTTTTATCTATTAATTAATACTTTTTGGGATAAAATTATCCCTGATTAATGGAGTAAATTACATAAATATTCTTATGGATAAAAACTTCATATTTAAATATTTAAACTTTTATTTTTTTTTCTTTTTAATTTTTACAACCCTTACTTTTTTTCTCTCAACTTCTTTTTTTTTCTTTTACATTTATATTTTTTATTTTTTTATTTTTATTTATGTTCTTTTTAATTTTTCTTAATCCTTACTTTTTTCTTTACACCTTTCAATGACTACTTTTATTTAAATTTTTATTTTTTTATTTGATTTTTTGTTTTTAAATTTTTCTCGACCTTTATTTTTATTTAATCTTTTTTTTTTATCAACCTTTTTTTTTTTTCTATTCTCTCTCAACTTTTACATTTTCTTTGATTTTTGTTTTTTTATATTTTTCTTCATTTGCTTCTTTTTCCGCAGTTTTTCTTATTTTTATTTTTTTCTTCGATTTCTTCCATTCAAGTTACATCTCATGAGTAAGGTTGACACTATCACATTATAAAGGCAAGACTTACGACTTTCGAACAATAAGCTACGTTTCATAGGCAAGAATTGATACTACTATATTGTAGAGGCAAGACTTATGACTTTCAAACAACAAACTATGTTTCATGGGCAAGAGTCGACACTACCACATTGTATTTTGATTTATGAGATGTTTTAGAACTCTACCTTAGAGGAAAGACTTAGCTCAGGGACTTTCAAACAACAAATTATAACCCACGGGCAAGAGTTGACTCTACTACGTTATGTTTTCATTTGTGAGATGTTCTACAACTATTGCTTTAGAGGCAAGACTTAGCTCGAGGACTTTCAAACAACAAGTTATGTTTCATGGGCAAAAGTCGACACTACCACGTTATATTTTCATTTATGAGATGTTCTACAAGTCTTGCCTCTAAGGCAAGATTTGACTCAAGGATTTTCAAATTACAAATTATGTCCCACGGGTAAGAGTTAACTCTACCACGTTATATTTTTATTTATGAGATGTTCTTCAACTATTGTCTTAGAGGCAAGACTTAACTCAAGGACTTTCAAACTATAAATTATGCCCACGGACAAAAGTTGACTTTACCACGTTATATTTTTATTTATGAGATATTCTACAACTATTGTCTTAGAGGCAAGACTTAACTAGTTCAAAGACTTTCAAACTACAAATTATGCCCCATGGGTATGAGTGGACTCTATCACGTTATGATTTTATTTATGAGATGTTCTACAACTATTGCCTTCGAGGCAAGACTTAGCTCAAGGACTTTTAAACTACAAATTTTGTCCCACGGGCAAGAGTTGACACTACCACGTTATATTTTCATTTATGAGGTGTTATACAACTCTTGTCTTAGAGGCAAGACTTAATTAACTCAAGGACTTTCAAACTACAAATTATGCCCCACGGGCAAGAGTTGACTCTACCATGTTATGTCTTCATTTATGAGATGTTCTACAACTATTGCCTTAGAGGCAGTACTTAGCTCAAAGACTTTCAAACTATAAATTATGCCCCACGGGCAAGAGTTGACACTACCATGTTATGTCTTCATTTATGAGATGTTCTACAATTCTTGCCTTAGAGGCAAAACTTAACTCAAAGACTTTCAAACTACAAATTATGTCCCACGAGCAAGAGTTGACACTACCACGTTATGTCTTCATTTATGGAATGTTCTACAACTCTTTACTTAGAGACAAGACTTAACTCAAGGACTTTCAAATAATAAAAATTATGCCCCACGGACAAGAGTTGACATTACCACATTATGCCTTTATTTATGAGATATTCTACAACTCTCGCCTCAGAGACACGACTTATCTCAAGAATTTTCAAAGAACTTCATCAACAATTCATGCCCTTAAATTTGCTTTGATGTCAAAAAAGGAAGATACCTTTTGCGGATTATCCAATTTTTTATTTATTAGCAAATATAATAGAAGTTGAGTAAAAAAAAAAACGATCAAACAAAATAGAAAAAAAAAAAAAGAAAAAAAAAAATAAAGATCAAGAAAAAAGCGAATAATTTAAAAAATTGAGAAAAATAAAAAATGAGAGGAAAAATAAAAATAAAGTTTGAGAAAAATGAGGGGAAAAAAGAGAAATGAAAAAAAGAAAAAAACGATCTAACAAAATAGAGAAATTAAAAAAAAAAAAAGAGTAAGAAAAAAAAAGGTAAGAAAAAAATAAAGATTAAGAAAAAAGCGAAGAATTTAAAAATTGAGAAAATAAAAAATGAGAGGAAAAAATAAAAATAAAGTTTGAGAAAAATGGGAGGAAAAAAAGAGAATTGATAAAAATAAAAAATAAAAAATAAAAGAAAAATAAAGGTTAAAGACAAATGAATTAAAAATAGGAAAAAAAGAAATAGATAATGCTTGAGAAAAAAGAGAAAAAACTAAAAATTGAGACAAATGAATTAAAACATGAAAATAAAATTAAAAGAAAAATAAAAAGCAAAAATAATAAAAGAATATAATAATAAAATTAAAGGAAAAATAAAAAGTAAAAATAATAAAAAATTAAGGAAAAAATAAAAAATAAAAATAATATAAAAAAAAATTTTGAGAGACAAATAAGTATGAAAAGTTTAAAAAATATTTTTGAGGTGTAGATGAGGAAAATGGTACTTATACTATACTTAAAAAGTAATGAATATTATTCGTTAAAGACATTTCTTATTGGGATCAAATATCTAAAGTCGGTTCATATTTGGATCTATGACATGCAATTTTCTGGACACAAAGTGTATAGAAGTAGAACCAACTAAAAGAAAAATCGTGGATTATAAGAATGACTCTTTATGAGGTAAAAAGGAAGTTGTTAACAATTAAACAACAAATAACTTATGACATGTGTTTAACTATTTTTCTGTAATACGATAACAACTTTTTCATCCAATGGCAAATTGACAATTGGAAAAGTTCTCTTCTAGAAGAGACAGACAAAACTATTGAATTGGACTATTTTAACTTGAAATTATGCTTTGTTAATCCAACAGAAAAGTGACATTTGGAGTTGCACCTTCATCCTTACATCAATGACAAATTGGAGTAAGGAAACTCAAAAAATAACTTTTAACACAAGTACATGGAGTGACTCAACTTTAGCTGGATGTTATGGTTCATAGGTGGAGCCATGAAGGTACATGTATCTAAGTCTAACAAACTGCAGTGGCTTCTTTAAGCTAAAATGTACAATATTCCAACAAAGGGACGTATTATAAGCTGTTTTGAGTTACCTGAATAAAAGATGCACATAAATATTGTTACTTGTTTAGGTGGTTACAATATTTACATTTGATTGTTACTTATATCTTATTGTATTGTATGACAGAGAAAAAAACAATAAATTTTACAGTCAAGAGACAGATCCCTTTACAGAACAACTAAAGCAAACAGTATACAATCACAATGTCAAACCAGTACCACAGCCAAAACTCTTTTTTGGATGGTATTTCCACATGATGTGCCTTCTTCAATGCGCTTATTCAACAGAAAGTATGAACAAATCCCTCGTAAATGAGTCCAACAACGATATATGTCCACTGAGCAACCAGCCTAACATTAGAATGTCTACATCCAAACACCCACTGATTTAACGTCACTATCACAACCTCCATAAGTGAAAAAGAAATTGTAGTCTTGCGCGACTTTATCTCCCAATTCAAAGTAAATGCACCCAGAAGAAATTGAATTTATTCAATCATGAGAACAGAACTGGCAAGCATCAAGAAATCGTTAAGAAGATGAGTCGGAATGAGAAACAGGACAAACATATGTAAACCAGGTCAGAAAAGCTATATCAACCACTATATTTGCAATTGCTCCTATTTGTTATAAAATTCTGTTAGTTAATCAAGAAACGGTGACAGTAGAAGGTTTATCGTGGAGGGAAATCACTGTCTCAAAAGCTCCCACCAAAGCTTTAACCTTGCTCTTCCTGGTTTCGACAAGCTTACTCGCCGTCTCTTCAATCACATTATTCAACAAACCCTGCACATCTTTCTTTTCTTGCACATCCTGATGCCTCAAAACAATTTTTCCAGAGATAGGGATGGTATTACTTTTGTCACCATCAACTCCTTTCTTTTTAAAGATTCTCTTTCTTATATTGCTGTCCTGGCTTTCACCCACATGTCGTCCCCATCTAAATGTCAGCCTCCTAGGGCTGCTGGTTTCTTGCTGGAGATCAACTATCTTGCCCCTCCTGAACTTCAGTTTCACTGCCGAAGAATTATTATCATTAGAAACACCTGTCTTACCTTTTCTCAATGTCTTTTTCTGATTTTTCCCAACAGTTTCTGCGTCTGCTATGTGTAACAGCTTTTTGCTGCTAGAGGTGTATTTACCCGATGCACTGTCTGCAGACTTAACAACTTCCTTTTTATCTTCTTCATTAGACAACGGACGTGATTGTAAATGGGGTGAAGACTTTGGTGATGCTTTCACTTTGGGAGTACGTACAGTTTTCTCAGGAACCATTTCAGGGTTCAGTTTGTTTGTCCCATCTCTTCGTATCTTGTTCTGGTCCTTCAGAGGAGCCAGCAGTTTTAAGCTTTTATTGCTTCTTACCCTCAAGATCAAAGGTTTGACAGAGGAAGATTTTGGAGAAGATGAAAGAGTTGGAGTCTTCAAAGATTTCTGTGCAGATACTTTAGGCGCGATTATTTGTTTTCTATAATTAGCAGCACTGTCTTTCTTGCCTCCTGCATCTACACCTCCTAAGATCTTAGATGAAGATTTCATTTTCTTTTCTGTCTCTGGCATCTTGTCACTTGAGGAATCCAATTTCATAGAGTGAACACTCTTTGGTGGCAGCAGTATCTTTTTCTTTTTTATTTCAGAGGGTTCAAGAGAGTGAACCTTGGGAGAAGGCCTTCGATCGACCACATTCAACTTCTTTCTCTGTCCTAGCATACTCCCTGGAGGAGCAGATGGCTTTTGATTGACCACGGCCTCTTTCTTTCCCTCTACCAGCATACTCCCTGGGGGAGTAGAAAGCTTTTGCTCAACCACAGTCACATTTTCTCCCTCTCCTAGCATACTCACCAGAGAAGCTGAAGACTTCTGCTCAACCAGAGTCACCTCATCTATCCCTCCCTCCATGCAACCTGGAGGAGAAGAAGGCTTTTGCTCAACCATAGTGACCTCCTTTTCATATTTGAGTAAACTCTCCTGAGGTGCTGAAGGCTTTTGATAGACCTCACTTACCTTCTTTCCCTCTTCCAGCATATTCACAGGAGGAGTGGAAAGCTTTTGCTTGACCAAAATCCCCTTCTTTGCATCACTCTGGTTACTCCCTGAAGTAGTGGAAGTCTTTTGCATGACCACGGTCCTCTTCTTCGCCTCTCCCAGCATACTCCCTGGAGAAGTGGAAGGCTTTTGCTCAACTCCTGTCACCTTCTTTTTCTCTCCCAGCACACTCCCAGGAGGAGTGGAAAGCTTTTGCTTGACCAAAGTCCCCTTTTTTGCCTCTCCCACCAAGGTCCGTGCAGGACTCTGCTCATCAGCAGGAAGTTTGTTCTTTCTTTTTGATAGAGGATGCCATGGCTTTGCTTCAGAGGAATGTTTCCTGCCATATTTACAGAAGTCATGGCAAGAACCAGTGGAAGCTCTCAGATAATGAGGAATAACATCTTGTCCGCTATCAGGAGAATTCAACTTCCCAGTGGATTGCCTTCTTGTATTGCCTGCATTGTAAGATGAAGTAGAGGAGGAGCTGCGATAGCAGGGAAGAACCTTGTTTCCATAACTCATAGATCTCGGTTTTATTGTGCTGATTTTATCTGGCTTACTTCCAGCAGTGTCATTCTTCACGCTAGTTACTGGACTCACTAGTTCATCGATGTTATCCTCAGCCATAGAGTCATTCTTCACGCTAGTCACTGGACTTACTAGTTCATCGGTGTTATCCTCAGCCATCATTCCAGAACCCTGGCACCATGAACATATGTAATCATTAGGAAGAATATCCATTAGGTGAGCAGTAAATACAGGATGTACTACACAAAAGTTAAGCTGCCAATTAAGAGCAGAAAAAATTGTTTGTTTCAAACATGCTACGCTATAGATTCCAAAATCAAAATGTGCACTCAAACTATTATGTAGATAATTCGGAATAGGAGGTCAATAAATACAATGACTATACATTACTTAATGCTCCTTTGAGATCCTAGGCTTCTAGGATGCATCATTCTAGTGTCCCCAAAAATATAAACAATCAAAAACTGTGATAAACTTGAGTCTGCAACTGCTACATGCTTATAAAAAAACAATTTTCTGGGTCCATCAGCCACGTCCTATCGAAATTGTAAGTTACATTCTTGCTTGGTTCAGCAATTCAGCTAGGAAGGGGAGAAATAAATGAAAAGATTAAACCTGAATAACGGGCTTTCCAAGTTCCAGAATATGGTTCATCACAAACAAAAACAATACCATAAGCTTATATCTTCCCTCCCAACTATTCTCTACTTAGAACGGAGGAAAGGCCAGGAAGGTAACAGCACTTATCAGTCTCCTTGTTTTCTAGATCTCAACAATAATAATTTTTTCTTTAGTTTTGGCAAAACAAGCTCGAAAGTCTTTATCTAAAATATTAGGTATAGTCCATATCTAATCAAAGCTACTGAGAAGACTAACACATTCCACCACGCTTGTCTATCCAGCAGGAAATAATGTACTACCTAATTACAAAACACACACTGCCAACTAAAAGTCCCTAAAACTAGGCTAAAATCATCAACAAGATCCCCCAAAAAAAAAATTAACTCAATATATAAATTCATATGAAAGCTATTCAATTCAAAAAAAAAAATACATCTCTACTAAGGAAACAGGGTATTCCTAATTTTGTCAATCAATCAAAATATCAGAAATCCACTCAGTTACAGACTTACTGTATCAACCATTGATGAATTTGACTTACGAGAAAATGAGATTCAATAAAAAAATAAAAACAAAAAAATAAGCTACCTCTCCCATTGAACAGAGCAGCTAAAAGAGAGCCTATTGACCGGAGCTACAGAAAGCACAAAACAGGCAAAACGTATGAATTCACCAATTCCAATTTACGAATCCAATATAGAAAATCACAAAAACGAAAAAGCACTTGTCAAAAGGTGGCTATAATAACTGAAGAACAAAGCGAAACTGAAGAAATACGCGGCTTTGCCAATTAGAAAATTGATTTATGTTGGAAGCTTAATCTAAAAGCTAAGCACAGATAGATCGAAAAAGTAAGAAAATCACCTTCGTAATGTACTCAGCAGGGGTCGTGCAAGCGACGTCTAAACTTTCTTCTCGAATTTTCCACTCACAGGAAAAAGGGCATTTTAATCAGCGTGGGCTCATTTTGTTGCAGTAAGTGTGTTATATAAGGGCCTGTTTGTCTAGTGTGAATGAATGGGCGGAAAAACAAAAAACGGTGAAATCATGAACCGCCCCCCCTCTCCCAAAGGGAAAAAGAAAATACTACTACAAGTATTATTGAATGATGGATGTACTTTTCCCATCCATCTTTAATGAAGCATTTAATAGCTACCATGTTCAAATAAATATAAAATGGAGTAGTAAATTAAGATGGACAGAGGAGTAAAATTCCTTTCCTCAATGTTCCATGTAATATCCATTTAGATGAATTTGCTTTTTTTTAACGAACTTAATTACCCCAAAAGAAGAAAGTCAGAATTTTAAATTTATAAATTGTCTAAAAAAATTGTTAATTCTAAAATAAATTATTTTATATATAGTAAATTGACTTTTTAATATGAGTACATAATGTTAAAAAATTATTAAATTTTATGAAATTTGTAAGTCAAACTATATGAAATCATATAATATTACGATTTAAAATTTATATTGTCTTTGATCATTTGATGTTTATAAATTCATGAAATAAGTAAAATTTCACCCTTTATATTCAATAGGATAAGAGTATATATGTAAAGAGAGTATATATATGTTGACTAGGACGAATCTAGAAGATTAGAGTTCAAATCTAATAAAGTAAAATTTTGATAAGTAAATCATTCTTAACACTGTATATTGTTGTTTAATTATAGAAGAAGTCTAATAGTTATAAAATGAGTCTAATAGAAGGAGTCTAAAATATGTAAAATATTCAAACAAATAGATATTTGACGAAGAAATAGTCAAGGTTCACACAAATTAACTTAAAGATGATACTAGTTGTTAAGTTAAAAATAACATTAGCTAATAATTAAACCATAACAAGGGAGAAATATAATTTATTTTCTTTATTTTTGTTTGTTTGTTCTACTTCATGTGTTATCCTTATAAGATAGACCCTAGATGAACTATTAGGACAAAATCTAGAGGTCCCTTATATGGTTGATGATTCTTTTTCATTATTATCTGGCAAAGCATCTCATCTATATAACAACAAAAAAAAATGATATCATAAAATAATGCAATTTAATTATAATATTTAAGCACCTCACCCACTGCTAAGCACAAAAATTATTATGTACCTCGCATAATTGATATAGTTTATGTTATGTGGCCGTAGAGTTGTATATGTTTGACCAGTGAAATTTGTGGAACACAAAATCTTTGGATTCAAACATGGCTTAAAGAAAAAAAAATATTACTAGTACTTATAAGATTTTGTAATGCCCGTTTTATTAAAAAAAAAAAAAGGTCATATCGATTGGTGTGCCAAACTTAATCCCCACCCACCCCTCTCTAAATAAATGCTAAAACTTACACGAACTTGGTGTATACACTAAGTCACTGTATGCATGATATATGTTTGAATTTAAAGTTTATGTTATTTAATTCTGATTAATTAATAAATATTTTACTTAATTATGATAAAAAATATGAATTTCGTATACACACCAAATACGCGTAAGTTTTTACCCTAAACAAGTATCCAAAGTCAATCCAGCGAACGATTCTCTTCCTTGATTTGGCTGTTGGAATAATCTATATCAAAAAATCAAAGAATAAAGTTGAAAAAAAAAATTAAAATATTAATATATTTTAAATAATGTTATACAGTATTGTTCCCATGAATTGCCAAAGGTTTTGATTCGACTATCTTTATTAATTGCAGATTTATTAATTTATTTTAGATCTAAAATAAAGTCATACCGTGTTTGCTTAAACATGACCACAGTTCACATGTGATAAAATAATTATTCTGATTAGAACAATTTTCAGGGGAATTTTTTTTGAAAAAGGTGGATCTCATTCATACCTACTTTCCTCTTTTACTTTGTAATAAACAATAAACTTGTTTTAATTTGGAGGCTGAACATTTAATTTAAGAAGCTTAATTAATTAATTCGTGCATTATATAATTAGCAGCTAAAGAAACTTAAAAGGAATCATTAAAATGTTAGTTTCATAAATAAAACATAACATTAAGACTCTGTTGGGAGCGCTGTCACCTTAATGGGCCCTGCAACGCGTGATTTGGATTAGTCGGTGCTCCAATGCGGACACTGAACACTGGATGGGAAACAAAAAAAAAAACATAACATTAAGATCTAAAACTTGTACAATATGAATTGTCGAAAGTTGTATAATCTAATATAACAAATGTTCGTTAAATACATCTAGTATTTTAAAATGTTTCAAAATGAAACAAAACAAAGGCATCATATAAGTTGGGACCAACTTACACCGAAATTGAAAATCTTGCGCAAGTTGTAATACAATGAATGACTAACAAGAAAAAGCTGGACCATGGCATGGCACCTTCTTGGAAACTTCGAACATGGGCATTATTCTTTCTCATCAGTGATGTCGGAATGGAATTTTGAGTCTACGAGTTCCCAATTATAGAAAAAATGGTTTAAGTGAATTCTTTAATACAAATATAAAACTTATATTAAAACGATTGAATTCTATCAAATCGATAAGCAGCATGTCTGCCTCTTACGGTCCACGTCACCAGGCGAAGCTAGAAATTCTACTAAGGATGATCAAAAGCTTAATATATATATATATATATCTACAAAGTCTGTTTTAACGTATACATGCAATATATATCTCTACAAAGTCTGTTTTAACGTATACATGCAATATTATTTTTTATATGAACAATATAGTTTTTCAACGAAGGATGCTAAAGTGACTATTCTTGAATCTATGTGTGTAGCTACGCCTCTGCACCTCAATTCACCTAGTTTGGGGTGTGGGTGTGGTTGGGGGGAGTTGTGACTCCTTGGATTCCCCTTGGCCTGGGCCAACATATATATAAAGGCATATACTCTTCAAGAGTCCTTATTTCTTTTTTTAAAAAGCATTGGTTTGAGAGTTGAGATCTCTAATTACATGTATTTTTGAACCCCTTGAGTTGACATAAGCAATGTCAGGAAAAAGTCACAGGGCCTCAAAGTTTGGTGCTTGAGGTTTTAGCTAAGGACAGGCTAGCTCACAGGCCCCATGACTTCCCTCTTTACTGGAGCCCATTTGGATTAGTTAATTATAAATAACTAAAAATTACATAAACCCACATATTATGTTTCATTTATTACAAAATATCTCATATCCCTCAAATATATTATATTTATACCACTTTTTAAATTTCTCTCTCATAAATTACATATACATACAAGTCCCTTTTTTACTTTCACCAAATCTTCCCCCAAAGTACGGCTAAACCCCCTTTTTACGTTCACTGATTCTCCCCCAAAAAGTACGGCTACAATCAAGCGACAGTTCCAAGTTTGAAATCAATCGTGTATCTGTCCAACTCCTAGTCAAGGGTATTCAATTTCAACTTAATCTTCTTCAGTTTCAACTGAATATTCTTTTAACATTCTAAATGTTTAATTTTTGATTATTGTTAAGAAAAAATTTCATTACATAGTTGAAATTTTCGAGAATTTTCAAACAAGATTTTGTTGCATGTATTGATTTACTAATTTTATGGGTTTCTACTTTACCAAATTATAGTTTAATCATCTGCATTTTTCTTCCTTTTAAAAAAAAATAGTTGAAATTTTTTAGATTTTTCAAACAAGATTTTGTTGCATGTTTTGATTTACTAATTTTATGGGTTTCTACTTTACCAAATTATAGTTTAATCATCTGCATTTTTCTTCTCTTTAAAAAAAAATATCTTCTATTTGAAGTAATAAAGTAGCAACTTAGTACTTTGTTAATGGAGGATTCTCCTTCCTTTAGTTTAGGACTAACTCAGCTAGATAATAACGAGACAACAAATTCACTAGTTGATGTCGTTCCCTTGTTATTTGCTAATGAGGCATCTAACTTTTATGAAAACAGATCAAAAAATCTTAACGACCCCATCAGGATGAAAAAGATTATTAAAGCATCAAATTCAAGGTCGAAAAAAGAAATTGGAGAATCATCAAGAAAATTGAAAAAAAAAAGGATAATGGTCGGCCTCGTTTATCAAAGGTATTTCATCTTTTATAATATTTTTTGTTATTGGTATATTGTATTTTTTGAAAATGGTATTTAACTGTTGTGATTGATTATTGGAGTTATGAAGTTAAGTGTGAAAATTGGATGTGCAAATACAAAGTTACTTTGTGTATATATTCTGCATATACATTTTTGTTGATGCTATTGGTTTGAACACCTTGATTTTTGTAGTTCATATACATATGTGGTTACTGCTTGTATCTATTAGTAAGTATGTATGTGTTATATACATACATTATGTATGAAGTTAAGTGTGAAAATTCGATGTGCAAATACAAAATTACTCTGTCTATATATTCTGCATATACATTTTTGTTGATGCTATTGGTTTGAACACCTTGATATTTGTAGTTCATATACATATGTGGTTACTGCTTGTATCTATTAGTAAGTATGTATGTGTTGTACACATACATTATTCTTTTTATGTTGTTGAACATATAGATACATTCTATTATCTGTGTTTTGTGTACTGTGTTTTGATGCATTGAATATTTACATTTGTATATGTAAATCATATTTCTATATGAGTTATTTTTTGTTGTGTATACTGTTTTTGAGGTAACAAATATTACACCTGTATGTGTAATTCATATACAAAAGAGTTGTATTTTATTTCATTTTCTTGTTTATTGTTGTGTTTATATACATCTAACATATGTATATTTAATAGATATACATACGTATTAAATATCTATTAAATATACATATGTTAGAAGATGTAGGAGAAAATCATATATTAAATATATGTTAGATGTATATGGTTATGAATAGTACCTATGTATATTTCTAACACATACATGTCATGTGTTGTTATACGTGTAATTAAATTCCTTGTTTATATTCATGATTTTTTATGTCATGTCCATATATTCGTTCATGTGTTAGATGTTGTTTGATGTGTAATGAAATGACTAGTTGTTATGTATAGTATATGTTTTGACCATATAGGCTCACATATTATGTGTTCTTCATTTTCAATAGGGTATGAAATACCGGATAAAAAATATTCCTGCGCATTCTTTACATTTCGGTAGTTATTGCAACCGCGTATTTGGTTCAGATATAATGAATTGTGCTGGTGAAGAAGCTTACAATCTTTTTCACAAACAATCTTTGGGTCCTTTCTGGACATGCCCCAGTGTAATTTTCAGGGTCAGATTTTCAAATGTATACTTATGCTTGAGTTAGAGCAAGAAAATTCGGATTAAATTCACGTTTACGTGCAGGGAACCATTCTGAAGTTTACTATTTCGGAGTTTGCTTTAATATCTGGACTTAAATGTACTGGAAACATTGAGGAACACCTGTATACTTATTCATCTAAGTCCGTATTAATGGCGAAGTACTTTCCAAGTTCAAAACATACTGTCAAAAAGTATATTTTTGTACAGCGATTCAAGGCGGGAAATTTCGACAACAACACCGATGCTTTGAACATGTCCATCCTATACTTTATTCATACCTTTTTGTTTTCTCAAGTACGTGATGCTACTATTAGCCGATCGGACTTTGTGATGGTGGAGGATGGCAGGTATGAACAATTTCCATGGGGAAAGGCTTCTTTTCAAAAGCTGATTGCAACATGGAGACAAGATTTTTTTGTTCAAAAACAACTATACTCTATTGGGGGAATGTCTCATGTGTTGAATGTTTGGATGTATGAATGTTGTTCTGAGGTAGACAATACTATAGCTGAGCGTGTCGGTAATGTAATTTCTAGGATTTTTAACTGGAAGGTAGTTGGGATTAAGGTCAAGTATGAGAAGTTCATGGCTGGTATGTTCAGCAAGGTAAACACTTCGTACTACATTTTGAGTTTAAATTTGTATTTCACTCTGCTGACTTTCCAGTGAATCTTAATGTACCCATTTTTTAATGCTTAACAGTTTGTGTACACTAATTTACGAATAACTCATGAAGAAGTACAAAGGCTTGATTTGCCAATGATCAACGGGGTTGAATTAAATAATGATGAATCTACCTTATCACATGATACTTATCCAGATCGTAGTGGTAAAACACACGTTGTCGACATACATACTCAATCGGACATGGACCATCAAGGTTTTGAAGATTTCAGTACTGTTCCATCACCTGAAATCCTAATGAAGGCAGGTCTGAGTACTCATGCATCCACATCGCAACCTACGAAGAAGAGGAGGACAGTCCGATTTGATACTACAACTGTTCCTATGCAAGATAGCGAGAAAACTCCACCGTCTGTTTCAGGAAAAAGTATGCCAATAGATCAATCACGGACTTCTGATTCAGAGCGTCTTGATGCACCAACGTTAACTCCATCATCATCCGGCAAGTCAGGTCTTCAGGACAGTTCTGACCAAAAGTGGAATGAGTTGAAGTTCTTCCTACAGTCTTATGTAAGTTTCTGCATATAGCAAACACTATGTACAATTAAATTGTACAAACATTATCAAATTTGTTATTTTTTTATTTGCAGGTTGACAAAAAATTTACCTTCCTTCACAAAGTAATGGTTAAACAACATGAAGAATCAAATGACAAAAGAAATAAACAACATGCAAAACTTATATGCATGCTGAAACACATCAATGAAAAGGTAAATTTAACTGATTTTACTTATCACAATTAATGATTTTTGTATTTAACTATTGAAGTACATTCGTGACATTATTATTTTTGATATACATCACAATTTTCTATAATATTGATATACATCATAAATTGTTGATAGAATTTTTTATTTTAATTTCGTTGAAAATTGTTCACTTACATAGAATACTTCATTGTACATAAACAGGTTGTTGACTAATCAAACTTGTAATGTCAATACGATACGATTATGGATGTTACAAAATACACACACACACTTATGTATATATCTAAATATACATAAAATACAAACACACGATCATTTATATATCCTAATATATTTCATCTCTGTCTTGTACATCTAAATTATGTATATTGTTCAATATACATAACTTGATATGTATATGTAGATTATATACATAACACTGTAATGTATTTTTAATAACATACATAAGTTTGTGGTCTGTAGTACCCATCATACAAACCCATCTTATCAACATTTCTAACTCATTCACACATAATCAATTATATATGTCGGATGAATCCAATATTATATTTGTTACTCTACATTTTATATCTTTATCAAACACTTGGGCATAAAACACCTCATTCATTGCAATCTTTTTTTTCACATTTTTTTTCGCAACAGGATCAACAAGATCAAGATGTGGAATATTTACAAAAGGAAGATGTTCCATCAAAAGAACAGGTTGTTCATACAAATTTCTTTTCAACTAATGCAGATAATGCAAAAATGATATGTTTTTATAACTATGCATTTTTTTCCTATGATGATGTTGTTCTTACACATATGTAATCCTAATGTCATAAGGATGATGAACTTGGAGGGTTTACAACTGGGGGTGTTCCATCGATAGACACTTTCGAAGAGATGGATATCGTCATTAGTTGGAAAGATAAAGAAAAAAAGGTCTTTTTTCCAAAATGACTTTTTCTCAAGTGATATATTGATATTAAATCTATACACACATAGTCATGTATATATTCAAATACATTTCATCTATGTTTTGTACATTAAACAAGTTAAATAATAAAGTTATATATATATATATTTAATTTACATAACTGTGTTATGTATATCAACTTATCATACATAACTATGTAGTTAGTATTTTATAAATAACATAAATATTTTGTGTATAATTGACAACATACAGTACTGCAATGGTATGTATATGTAGATTATATACATAACACTGTAATGTATTTTTAATAACATACATAAGTTTGTGGTCTATAGTACCCATCATACAAGCCCGTCTTATCAACATTTCTAACTCATTCACACATAATCATTTGTTACTCTACATTTTATATCTTTATCAAACATTTGGGCAAAAACACCTCATTCATTGCAATTTTTTTTCATATTTTTTTTCCATAAAACAGCAACAGGATCAACAAGTTCAAGATGTGAAATGTTTATAAAAGAAAGATGTTCCATCAAAAGAACAGGTTGTTCATACGAATTTCTTTTCAACTAATGCAAACAATGCAAAAATAATAAGTTTTTATAACTATGCATTTTTTTTCCTATGATGATGTTGTTCTTACACATATGTAATCCTAATGTCACAAGGATGATGAACTTGGAGGGTTTACAATTGGGGGAGTTCCATCAACAGATAATTTCAAAGAGATGAATATCGTCACTAGTTCGAAAGATAGAGGAAAAAAGGTATTTTTTACAAAATGACTTTTTCTCAAGTGAGATATTGATATAAAATCTATACACACACAGTCATGTATGTATTCAAATACATTTCATCTATGTTTTGTACATTAAACATGTTAAATACTAAAGTTATATATATTTTTTAATATAAATAACTGTGTTATGTATATCAACTTATCATACATAACTATGTAGTTAGTATTTTATAAATAACAAAAATATTTTGTGTATAATTGACAACATACAGTACTGTGTAGTATATTTTTATAACTTATTTAACAATAATGATTTATTTATTGTATTTTTTCAAACAACACCTACAACATCAACAAGATCATGATGTGGAATGTATACAACAGGAACATGTTCCGCCAAATGAGCAGGCTGATATAGAATTCTTTCCAACAGAGGAACAAAAACGAAAAAAGGTATTTTTTTACAAAAAAAAAGGCAGTTTCACATAGTTAGCTTCAAATTTTGTATTAAAGAAAAAATTAAAATAAAACTTAGATTTGTTTCTTGTGTACGTTGACTGATGTTCTCTATAGTTATATTTGTTATTAGTTTGTATATGTCATTTGTTATACGTATATGTTTATAATATACATAGTTAATGCCTCAAAAAAAGGAAACATCATCATAACCATTCCATACACATTTAAAAGACTTTTGGTTCTCGGCCACAGTAATAACTCATTGCACCCAGAAATTGCTCGTGATAAAATGTACAAAAACCTTTTGAGGTTAGATATATCTCATAGTATAAAAGTTATTATTTTGTAAAAATACACTTATTTAGTTTTGTATAGGTTTTTTAATATATAACAGGATTTTGAAGGATTTAGTTCGGATGTTGGAACTTCCACATTAGATGCGCATGTCTAAGAAATGGTGAATCAGGAAATGGAGGATATTGGAACTGCCACATTGAATGCTCTTGTCGATGCAGTTGTAAATCAGAATCCGAATTGCTTTAAAGTACAAAACCCTGAGAATATCCATGAAGATCATTCGGTAAATACATAAAGTGAATTTTTTTCATAATTGTACTGTCAACATTTATAGTCAAATTTTTTTCTTTACAAACTTGTTTAAAGAAAACTTAGATTATATACATTTAATTATCTATATAGGATGAATACTTGAGTACCCTTTCAGAATCTACTCAATTGGAGAAAGATGCTATAATGCAAGGTTTGGCAGCACCGGTAGATGATATTCCGCTTGAAGTTGTTAAATCGGTGGATGAAACAGTTAACTTGCATTCCCTATCTGATAGCCAGATTACATCAAATTATCTTGATTCAGTTGTTGCGGCTCATCTAGCTGCAAAACCCCCTGCTAAACGAACCAGGACTAGGTCAAGAATTTTCAAGTCACCATACACGACTGACTTTGCATCTGGTTCAAAGGCCCTTGAGGATAAAAGTACAGAATTCAAACAGACATTTGCATTTGAAGGTTATGGAATATCTGACGATATGCCAAGTTTTATCATTAAAGAGTATAAAAAATGGGTTCTTGAGGGTCTGTTGAAGTTTCATTCAAAAAAGTGAGTTCTAAAAGTACAAATATTATTTTGTTTCGTGAATATGCATGTACAATTTACACATTTTTCTTAATACAATTATTCAACGTTTTATAGGAAAATGAATGATGAACACTACAAAGCAAAAACATCTTCCCTTGGAGTTCAGCAATATGATTTTGTTGTTGCTCATGCTCATTCTAAAAATTGATTTTACTTGATGTTGCAGAAAAATTCATGCTGGAATGATGAGGTATTTTTAATTTGAATATTACCTTTTAAATTTTTTCATACATACATACATATATTGGCATCTTATTCATATTACACTTACAAAGTGTAACACCCTGTAAAAGTCGTGCATGGATTAGCCTTTAATAGAGTGCCCTTAGACTTAAAAACTTGAAAATTTTTCTAAGTGTAATGAGGACTTAGAGTCATTTTAGCTGGCAATCTTCGGGATACAACTTTTCAACCTTTCCGACATCCTCTTTTAGATTTTCAAGTTGCGTTATGATCGGGAAATCTCATAGTACATCTCGGATAAGTTTCGGAATTTTTTGGAATGCATAAGGCTGTGTTTGGATTTAAAAACAGTAGCAAAACGCATAGACTATTGCCCAGTTTTCAGCATTTCAGGGTCAATTTCAAACGATCATAACTCCCAGTATATAATGAAATGTGTGAGCTATAATATATCAAAAAAAAGCTCTTCGAGTTCTATTTCAATTGCAGTTGGTTTCATCCAATTTGAGTATATGAGTAAAAAGTTATAATCGATTTACTCCAGTCTACCAAACTGTTAACTGAGGGACAGATTTGACCTTAATTGTTCCTTAGGGGTATTTTGGTAATCCTACACCCCTATATATACCACCAACACGGGATTTAATCCCTCAAACACCATAATACACATACTTTTCCCAAAATTGCTCAAGAACTCTCCCTAGGGTTTCAACATTAAAACCCAAGCAACTCAAGATTCAACCGCGGGTTCGTGAAACAAATTACAGATTTGGAATCCTCTCGACGTAGGCTTTGATAGACACCCAAAATTCGTGGAGAACAAGGTACGCGGGGTTTTCCTAAATTCTCATGGGCATAGAAAAATCATATTTTAGAATGGGGTTTTAAATTATGTATATATATTTATGTATAAGATGTTTTAACATCATTGTTTTGGTCTTTTGACCATCTCCAAAACGATTTGACAGTTTATATACATATATGAATAAATGTGTTTCAATTTTGAATACATGAACTTGCTAAAGACATTTGACCACCAGGTGTTTGATGAAATTTCTGCATGAATTGAACTTTAAGTTTCGAAATATGAAATCCTTTACATCAGTTACATGTTTTGGTGGTCTAAACTATGTTTTGAATGAAAGCTCTTGCTTAATACATTATGGCTCAGAAAAATCATGACTTGCAAGTCTTGGTATGACGATACCAACTCAGACTAATGCCATATCAGACTCAGACTAACAGACATTTCAGACTTTCATGATTTTAGACATTCAGAATGTTGCATGTACAGAAAAGGTTAAAAATGGGCATACAGAGATGTTAGGTGGTTCCCCGAAGAGGGCTTGAGTTCAAGCGACTCATTGCCTAAAACCGTGGTTTGCCGACCCGGGTATACTATTATGCGCTGACTTAAATGTCCTGTGGCGTATCAGACTCAGACACTCCAACCCTTGCGGCACACTTGGGTTGGGGGCTTCCCCGCCGAGTCAATGGCGGATTCCATACAACCCGTGGAATATCAGACTTGTAGGGGAATACCACCTAACTCAGAAGTAAAACACATATCATGATTTGAAATGAACAGACAGGTTACATGTTTTCAGAAAGTGCCCATGTATTTTTCAGAAATAGTTTTATACATGATGTCTTGATGAAAAATTTCTTTCACTTAATATGTATATATATATATATATATATATATGTATGTATGTTCCATTATACTATTTTTTTGGATTGCTTCGCGTGCCAGTACTTTTGTGCTGACCCCCCCTCCTTCCAGGTTCTGAGGCACAGTCTAGGGGTCCAGCTACTTAGTAGACATTCTCGGATTTGCAGACTTGATCTCACAGTGGTGAGCCTTCTATTATTCGGAAGGCCTAATTATGTCATACATTATCCTATTTATTATGTTTTTGGTTTACTGGGGGCCTTGTCCCAGTTTCTTTTCAGACAGATGTTTATGTTCTTAGTAGAGATTTCGCAGACTGATGTCAGATAGTATTATTCAGAAATGTTGCAGAACTTGACCATGTTTTCCGTACTCAGTTTCAATTCCGCATTGTATTATGATTATGAATATTGTGCATGATAACCAGATAGAGAATGGGTGTTCCGGGCCTTCATGGTTCGGGATGCTCGTCACGGCTAGGGCCTAGGCTCAGGTCGTGACAAACTTGGTATCAAAGCACGGTTCATGGTCCCAGGGTGTCTGCGAAATCGCGTCGAGTAGAGTTCTGTTTATGGGTGTGTAGCGCGCCACACTTATAAGTAGGAGGCTACTAGGCGTTTAGGAATGTTTCCCTTCTTTGTGATTTAGTTTGTGCTTCAGAGTCTAAACTGTCCCATTATTGGGTTGATTCAAGTGCAAAAAGTTTAGAGTATACATGATATAGTCCTTTTCGATTACGTTCTATAAGATTTTAAAAATTATGGAAAAACTCGATAGGAGTCTGTTAGTGCATCAATATATGCTGATTCTGATGTAAATATTGATCCTGATGGAATCGTGCATTCCAGCTTAAGGTATTAGGTGTATATTGTCCCTCTCAAAATCTTGTTACAGTTGTGGACAATGTATAGCAGAATGTTGGAACTATATTTCTACCCAAATAGTAGCATAAGTTAAAGTGTTGTTGTCATGACCTATTGGTAGTGATATTGGACCAAGAAGTTGGTGATGTAAAGTCACAAAGTTAGAAGTCAGAGTGAGGGTGATTTTGTGTAAATGAATATTTCAGTTGAATAATCGATGTTTGAGGATGATTTACCCCTTTATAGTGATAAACTAATGTGGTAGCTAGCAGCATGTGTGGATTGTATGGTAGTCCATGGAGGAAGTGTTTTACTCAGATTTTTATTTATACAGAATAATATGTATATTCTTAGACCATTAAATATTAGGTGTCAATTTTCTATCCCTTGTAATATGTAATCTTGTTATCATGATGTTTTTGAAAAAACAAATATTTAAAGTCTAGTGAAGCCGTGTGGGGCTCTTTCGATTCACTAGCATAGTTGCCTTGTCATCCATCTCATTTTCTTGTTCAAAATACAAAACCAAAGTCTAGTGAAGCCGTGTGAGGCCTGTTTCGATTCACTAGCAACTTGTTGTCCAACTTGTTGTTCTTTCATTGGTTTAATATATGTATGGCTGAATCTGTTTGCATGAGATAGAGTTGGTAATGAAGTGATTCATTCTTGTGTGTTATTAGTTGAAGGTAGAGAAGGAGTTGTTGGTCAGGGTGATTTGTTGATTGCTTGAATGTGGAAATGGCTATATTAGCGAGTAAGTTATGATTATAGACTCATGGTTGTTTGAGGAATTTGAAGGCAGTCTAAATGTATGAATGAGTGAGTAAGTATGAGGTGAGAAATCCGTATAAGTAGATACAATTGTACGGGGTTATAATATAAGATTAAGGTTGACCATGTCTATTATGAGGCTTTAACCCCCTTGACCCTCTTTTCATTGGTAGTTGTAAACTAGTGCTACTGGTGAGAAGGTATGTAGTAGATTTTTGAGATATTTGGGTAGAATATCCCAATTTGATGGATTAGTGTATTTATATTATGTTGCATTCTTCATTGGTGGTAGATGATTGATACTAAACTATAGGCTTGAATTTAAATGGTGTGGTGGTAAATAGTGGCAAGAGTTTGTTGATGCATATTTTGTGGGATTAATTTAGTAGGCTTGAGGTGCTGAAATAGTACATGCTAACGGAATGATGATAAGGTAAACCGTTAGGTCATGATCGATTATTGTGGTTATGAAGTTCTAGTGCACTAGTGTTTCGTGATGTTTACTTATAGTTTCCAAGTAAAAATTTTGTGTAAGGTTGGGTTGTAAGTCATGCATAGCACTAGATATTAAGTTTGAATAGTTGAAGTTCATAAAGGTGGATGTGATGATTTCTTGATCAATGATGTTAGTTATATGAAAGTGATCTAATAGGCTTGAACGGTGTGTGAAATGGCTTAAGTTTAAATTGATTCGTAATGAAGTATAATGTTGTGGGTATGGTGTGTAAGTATGCCCAAGGCGATATGGAGTTGTGGCATTTCTCTAAGACTATTACATGTTGTGTGTGACTAGTGGTACCATGGAGTTGCTAGTTGGAAAAAGACTAGTTAGATGATATATGGTGTTCTAGATAGCCAAGTTAAGGAGCCTCGATTGATAGTGTTGAGCCTTTTGATGTGATCTCGATTCTCATGGTAGAGAGATATAAGTTTGGAGTAGCAATATTGGTATGCTAGAACGGAAGTGGTATGGTTCATCAAAGGCTTGGTGATATCCATGTTAAGTGTTAGAATCTAAGTTTGAGTTTTGAAGGTTGAACGGATAGAAATAAGTGTGCAAGCATTATACTTTGACTATTGGTGGCTATGGAAAGATAGAGTGTATCCCAGAAGGTAGTCATTCGGGTTGAGTTCTATGATATGCATGTATTGTCAATTTTTCAGACCCTAGAGTGCAGTAAGTGTAGTTCAGTTAGAATCTGGTAAGGGATCTCCCAAATGCTAGATGATGATTTGAAGCTAAGTGGGAGGTGATAGAATGAATAACCAAGTAAGGCTCTCAGATTCTAGTAGTGATGCAGTGTGATTTAGAACATCAGAAAGTAAGGGTGAATCTCAACCCATTCCTACCTCAATATATTTTTTTTTTTTGTTATCCGGATGCTTACTCATGCCTTACGATGCAGTTCCGTGATAATAGTTCATGATTCCGGTATATGATAGAGAGTCACGTACTCTTCCAATTCCAAGATAATGAGTTCTAGTTCATTCAAGTATTCGGAATCACATTCCTTATGTTATGAACTCTAGTCGAGGTCATGCAACTCATGACGCATGTACTCACTCTTTATAGTGTGCTCAGTCCCATATAAAGATCTTTTTCACGCTTGAGGGTCTTATGTTTTAACCTTTTAGTGACCCTTCCTATGCAATGATAGTGGTGTTGATGTAAATGTTCTTGTTGATGGAAGATCATAGTATGCTTGTTTAGATAAGGCCATAAGTATGAAGTAAGATTTGGGGCCAAGTCTTTGATACATGTGATGGTTAGTGGAAAAGTTTGTGTGTGTATGTTTTTAGGATAGCGCGTGGGAGTTATATTGATAGTAGTTTAGAAACTATGTGAAGTATCTACTTATGGGTGTTTGCCTTGAAGTTAACATGTGGTTATAAATTAGGCTTGAACGACGTTTTGGGATTGTAGTGGAAGGTCGCCATATGCATTAGCGACTTCATATTAAGAGTTCAGTGTAGTCATTGAAGTGGTAAGGCATGTTATGCTTAGGATGTGATTTTTAAAAGAGGTATAGAAGGTGGCATCATATGGTTTAGAATAATAGCGTGGTGTAGCATGTTGTATTTTTGTGATTTAGAGTTAGGCTTGATCGCGGGGTAAGGATTAAGATATTTTAGACATTAGTAGAAAAAAAAACATTATCAATGCTCATATGAGAATTTTAAGCTGAGTTGAATGAATATGATATTTATGGGGAATAGTATAGTTAAGGGATATTCGGGAAGTGCTCTAAGCCTTAAAGTAAGAAGTTGTATTGCCAAAGGTCTGAAAATTCTATCCTAATTTAGGAGTTATATGTCTATATTCCAGACTGCAGAGTAGTGTCAATGTTGTGATTTCCTCAGTGGGATGTTTTGTGTAATCCATACCCAAGATTCATGGTTCCCTATTACTGCTAGAGCTTCCTTAGAGAGAGTGTTGAAGAGAATACTCCAGTTAAGTATGAGGGTGTAGTATAATTCAGTCTGTATGGCCAATAAGTCAGTTTAGCAGTCAGATTCGCATGACTTGTTTTCTTGTCTTTGCACTTATTCATGCTACTCGAAATCTCAGACATGCTACTAGTTGAAGATAGAGTATACTAGTAATTGCGAGTATAGCTCAGTTCATGCGTCATGCATTAGATTCAAATTCCAGAGGTTCAGTTATGAATCAAATCGTAGGTGCCTTGTGCATTGCCTCCGTTTTCCAAGTATCTTAGTGAATTGAGCACTCATAGAGGGACATAGGGTCCCAAGGGGGAGATACCCCATTCGGTTGCATGCATAGGTTCTTATTACAAGCTTCGTATCAGTTGTTATTGTGTATTCAGTCATACGTTCTTATGTCAGTTCAGTCAGATATGCCTGCATTAGAAATGCATGTTCAATAGAAAAAGTTCAGCTTATCAGTGTATTCAGTCCTGCGTTAATGAGGACAACTCAGACACAGACTCATGCATCAGATATGCATGTCCGATATAATAATTCAGAACATCAGTAGTTCCAGTCTTATAGTCATGTTTCAGATTAGTGTATTCTTTATTAAAGGACATGTCATGTCCGCGTTATTCCATATATTTAAGGCTTCAACAAGTTCCTACCCATCATTCGAGGACGAATGATCCCAAGGGGGAGATAATGTAACACCCTGTAAAAGTCGTGCATGGATTAGCCTTTAATAGAGTGCCCTTAGACTTAAAAACTTGAAAATTTTTCAAAGTGTAATGAGGACTTAGAGTCATTTTAGCTGGCAATCTTCGGGATACAACTTTTCAACCTTCCCGACATCCTCTTTTAGATTTTCAAGTTGCGTTATGATCGGGAAATCTCATAGTACATCTCGGATAAGTTTCGGAATTTTTTGGACTGCATAAGGCTGCGTTTGGATTTAAAAACAGTAGCAAAACGCATAGACTATTGCCCAGTTTTCAGCATTTCAGGGTCAATTTCAAACGATCATAAATCCCTGTATATAATGAAATGTGTGAGCTATAATATATCAAACGAAAGCTCTTCGAGTCCTCTTTCAATTGCAGTTGGTTTCATCCAATTTGAGTATATGAGTAAAAAGTTATAATCGATTTACTCCAGTCTACCAAACTGTCAACTGAGGGACAGATTTGACCTTAATTGTTCCTTAGAGGTATTTTGGTAATCCTCCACCCCTATATATACCACCAACACGGGATTTAATCCCTCAAACACCATAATACACATACTTTTCCCAAAATTGCTCAAGAACTCTCCCTAGGGTTTCAACATTAAAACCCAAGCAACTCAAGATTCAACCGCAGGTTCGTGAAATAAATTACAGATTTGGAATCCTCTCGACGTAGGCTTCGATAGACACCCAAAATTCGTGGAGAACAAGGTACACGGGGGTTTTCCTAAATTCTCATGGGCATAGAAAAATCATGTTTTAGAATGGGGTTTTAAATTATGTATATATATTTATGTATAAGATGTTTTAACATCATTGTTTTGGTCTTTTGACCATCTCCAAAGCGATTTGACAGTTTATATACATATATGAATGAATGTGTTTCAATTTTGAATACATGAACTTGCTAAAGACATTTGACCACCAGGTGTTTGATGAAATTTCTGCATGAATTGAACTTTAAGTTTCGGAATATGAAATCCTTTACATCAGTTACATGTTTTGGTGGTCTAAACTATGTTTTGAATGAAAGCTCTTGCTTAATACATTATGGCTCAGAAAAATCATGACTTGCAAGTCTTGGTATGACGATACCAACTCAGACTAATGCCATATCAGACTCAGACTAACAGACATTTCAGACTTTCATGATTTTAGACATTCAGAATGTTGCATGTACAGAAAAGGTTAAAAATGGGTATACAGAGATGTTAGGTGGTTCCCTGAAGAGGGCTTGAGTTCAAGAGACTCATTGCCTAAAACCGTGGTTTGCCGACCCGGGTATACTATTATGCGCTGACTTAAATGTCCTGTGACGTATCAGACTCAGACACTCCAACCCTTGCGGCACACTTGGGTTGGGGGCTTCCCCGCCGAGTCAATGGCGGATTCCATACAACCCGCGGAATATCAGACTTGTAGGGGAATACCACCTAACTCAGAAGTAAAACACATATCATGATTTGAAATGAACAGACAGGTTACATGTTTTCAGAAAGTGCCCATGTATTTTTCAGAAATAGTTTTATACATGATGTCTTGATGAAAAATTGCTTTCACTTAATATGTATATATATATATATATGTATGTTCCATTATACTATTTTTTTGGATTGCTTCGCGTGCCAGTACTTTTGTGTTGACCCCCCTCCTTCCAGGTTCTGAGGCACAGTCTAGGGGTCCAGCTACTTAGTAGACATTCTCGGATTTGCAGACTTGATCTCACAGTGGTGAGCCTTCTATTATTCGGAAGGCCTAATTATGTCAGACATTATCCTATTTATTATGTTTTTGGTTTACTGGGGGCCTTGTCCCAGTTTCTTTTCAGACAGATGTTTATGTTCTTAGTAGAGATTTCGCAGACTGATGTCAGATAGTATTATTCAGAAATGTTGCAGAACTTGACCATGTTTTCCGTACTCAGTTCAATTCCGCATTGTATTATGATTATGAATGTTGTGCATGATAACCAGATAGAGAATGGGTGTTCCGGGCCTTCATGGTTCGGGATGCTCGTCACGGCTAGGGCCTAGGCTTGGGTCGTGACACAAAGAATGTGTTACAGTTTGAAAACATTGATCTTTGTAGTTCATATACACATGTTCTACATGTGAAGAACATATATATAAATATTATATTTGTTTGTTATGTTGTGTATTGTTATGTACATATACATATAACATTTTTATAGTAAATATATATACATATATTACCATTTGTTTAAGGTTATGAACATTACCTATGTATATTTCAAACAAATACATAGATCATTCATATCGCTAACTGTTAAATGAAATGTCTTACTTATATTCATCATTTCTTATGTTTGTACGTATTAGTAAGTATGTATATGTTCTACACATACTTTGTTCTTTTGTTTTAAATATTTATTTTTCAGGTAAGGAATATTACGTATTTATGTGAAGAACATATACATAAATTTAATATTTGTTTGTTATCCTGTCTTATTACGTACATATATATATATAATTTGTATATTAAATATAATACATATAGTACCATCTGGTTAAGATAATGACATTACCTAAGTATATTTCAAATAAATACATGACTGATATATATCGTTAACTGTGTAATAAAATTTCTTGCTTATATTCATTATTTTTTATGTATTGTTCATATACACGTCTATGTACTAGATGTGTAATGCAATTACTAGTTGTAACGTACATAAAATGTTTTAAGCATATTGACTCACATATTATGTGTTTATCATGTTCAATAGGGTATGGAATACCGGATAAAGAAATATTCCTCCGAATTCTTTGTATATGTAGGATTCATTCTATGTATGTGAAGAATTGCAATGAATAACTATATGTATGTGCAAATTCATTATATACCTGTGCAGATTAAAATATTTTATCGTAACTTCCTGCAAGTCATATATATAAACTCCACAATTATGTTTACTTTTGTTTACCTATTATTATTGTTTGTATACATATATAAATATGTTCACATTGTACATCAACTTAATGTCTCTAGTCATAACTTGGTAATACATGAATACCTGTTCTCTCTATAAGTTATTTTGCTTTCTTGTTTTAAGTTTACTTTTCATTGTGCTTAGTTGTTGGAAAGTTGTTAGTATCTTTTTTTATAGCATTTGTTGTCCTTTTTAAGGTTTTTGGTTTCTATTCTTTGGTGGTGTACGCGATTTGGTTTAGCTGCATAAACTAATCTTGAGCTGTGGTGTATGCGAGTTGTTAGTTCACTTTTCATTGTCCTTTTTAAGGTTTCTCCAACTTTAAATGATCATAACTCCTTGTACATAATGATCTGGGTGATCTACTATATATCAACGGAAATATCTGCGAGTCCTCTTTTCAATGAACATGGTTTCATCCAATTTGTCTATCGGAGCAAAAGTTATGGTCAATCTAGTTCAGCCTATGAAAAGCGAATTTTTGGGTCAACTTCAAATGATCATAACTCCTTGTACATAATGATCTAGGTGAGCTACTATATATAAACGGAAATTTCTGAGAGTCCTCTTTCTAATGAAATTGGTTTCATTCAATTTGGATATTGGAGTAAAACGTTATGGTCGATCTACTTCAGCCTATCAAAACAGTCCGCAAATATTCCGGCCACCGTTTTATAGTTTCGAACGTGCTCGATTATATCCGAAACCTATCCATTTTTGGAAATCTTTATATCATTGGAAATTTTATTCAATAACCTTCGCATGGAACCATTGACGGGCAAATTCCGATATAAATAAAATAAAAAAAATTATAGATAGCTGCATGGATCTTGTGGAACTTTAGTTAAGTGTTTCCTTACTTTTATACACTGCCTTATTCCTTGAAAATTACTTGAAATTATAACCACTAGATTTCATGTTCTTTTTATTACTAGTAATCATTATAGAAACATAAACTTCGTTACAATTTGCTCTCTTTTAAAAAAAATAAAATAGTTTCCTTTTTTGAATTTAAAATTGATATGGTGTTAATTGAAATCCAGCTGCTGTGAAGATTAGCCCATGGAATGTTGGTACAAGATTTCTACTCAATGTAATACCCCGGAATTTTTTTTCGTTGAAATTTTGTGCGTAAACGTGTCGGGATCCTATCTTCGAGAATGATTTATAATTTTTCTGTGTGTCATTTCTTGGATTTCGACCCACCATTTCGTAGATCATCGAATAATCTTTCCAACTATATGTGGATCACCCAAAACGGAAACTCGAGCGATGAGTTACGACCATTCCGATCAAACTACGACCATTCCGATCGAACTGTGAACAGTAAAACGTGCAGGAAAAAGTACCGAGGCCAGATGTTTTTTTTCTCCAACTTTAAACGATCATAACTCCTTGTACATAATGATCTGGGTGATCTACTATATATCAACGGAAATATCTGCGAGTCCTCTTTCCAATGAACTTGGTTTCATCCAATTTGTCTATCGGAGAAAAAAGTTATGGTCAATCTAGTTCAGCCTATGAAAAGCGAATTTTTGGGTCAACTTCAAACGATCATAACTCCTTGTACATAATGATCTGGGTGAGGTAATATATATAAACGGAAAGATCTGAGAGTTCTCTTTCTAATGAAATTGGTTACATTCAATTTGGATATTGGAGTAAAACGTTATGGTCAATCTACTTCAGCCTATCAAAACAGTCCCCGAATATCCCTGCCACCGTTTTATAGTTTCGAACGTGCTCGATTATATCCGAAACCTATCCATTTTTGGAAATATTTATATCGTTGGAAAGCTTATTCAATAACCTTCACATGGAACCATCGACGGGCAAATTCCAGTATAAATAAAATAAATTTTTTTATAGATAGCTGCATGGATCTTGTGGAACTTTAGTTAAGTGTTTCCTTACTTTTATACACTGCTTTATTCCTTGAAAATTACTTGACATCATAACCACTAGCTTTCATGTTCTTTTTATTACTAGTAATAATTATAGAAACATAAACTTCGTTACAATTTGCTCTCTTTTAAAAAAAAAAATAGTTTCCTTTTTTGAATTTAAAATTGATATGGTGTTAATTGAAATCCAGCTGCTGTGAAGATTAGCCCATGGAATGTTGGTAAAAGATTTCTACTCAATGTAATACCCTGGAAATTTTTTTCGTTGAAATTTTGTGCGTAAACGTGTCGGGATCCTTTTTTCGAGAATGATTTATAATTTTTCTGTGTGTCATTTCTGGGATTTCGACCCACCATTTCGTAGATCATCGAATAAGCTTTCCAACTATATGTGGATCACCCAAAACGGAAACTCGAGCGATGAGTTAAGACCATTCCGATCAAACTACGACCATTCCGATCGAACTGTGAACAGTAAAACGTGCAGGAAAAAGTACTGAGGCCAGGCGTTTTTTTTCTCCAACTTTAAACGATCATAACTCCTTGTACATAATGATCTGGGTGATCAACTATATATCAACGGAAATATCTGCGAGTCCTCTTTCCAATGAACTTGGTTTCATCCAATTTGCCTATCAGAGCAAAAAGTTATGGTCAATCTAGTTCAGCCTATGAAAAGCGAATTTTTGGATCAACTTCAAACGATCATAACTCCTTGTACATAATGATCTGGGTGAGCTACTATATATAAACGGAAAGATCTGTGAGTCCTCTTTCTAATGAAATTGGTTTCATTCAATTTGGATATTGGAGTAAAACGTTATGGTCGGTCTACTTCAGCCTATCAAAACAGTCCCCAAACCGACCACCGTTTTATAGTTTCAAACGTGCTCGATTATATCCGAAACCAATCCATTTTTGGAAATCTTTATATCGTTGGAATGCTTATTCAATAACCTTCGCATGGAACCATCGACGGGCAAATTCCGGTATAAATAATATAAAAAAATTAATTCCATATAAATAGGACCAATACACGTACTTAAATACGCCAATACACGTACTTGAATACGGGATGTTACAATTACACTCGATTAATTCATGAAACAATTATTAGACTTAGAAATAATCCACAAAACAGAATTCATTAGACTTAAAACGGTTAGAAATTTTAAGAGTACCCACTTAAGTTTGATTACGAGTTGGACATCGGCGCCTATCATGTCCAGTCTGTCTACACAACCCGCAAGCTCGCCTATATACTGCAGGACCACTATCCATCTCATTAGGTACTCTAGTTGTCCTTTGTCGATTAGGACAACGATAGAATTCATTACTTCTCATTATAAGACTTGGAGATGGCCAATATGCCTTGTGCCCAACCGGTGAGAATGACCCAGAATATGTAGCAACATAATTCTCTGTTGTGAAATGCTCGCTAACAAAATTTCTAGCTAGCCCTCCCATTTTTTCAGTAACCTTCATGACATGTTAACACGGAAAGTGTAAATTAGGCCATTTTCCACAATCACATTTATTATCATTTAGTGAAACACGATGAGGATTACCACCAGTACCATCAACTTGAATAGATCTAACCTCATATATCCCAGTGGATATATTCCAATAAAAAACAAAGTGTCTTTTTGAACTTTCGTAGTTCTTCTCCCACTTTACTTTGAACCTGCTTGTCCATAATTCCTTTTGCTCTACAAGTTGGTGCGCTGTTTGAGATCTACGGGTATACCGTTCAACTGTTTGCTCTATTGAAAGTCTCACCATGGCAGTGACAGGCAATCCTCGAGCTTTCTTTAGAAGACCGTTGAAAGACTCTGAAAGATTTGTTGTCAACACTCCCCATCTTTTTCCATCATCATGGCTAATCGTCCATTTGTCCAATGGAAATTGCATGAGATATTCATATGCTTCTTCATTTTCTTCCATAATTTCCCACATCAAAGCTTCGAACTTCCTTACTTGATGAGCCGATGCAGCATTCCACATCAGATCACTGAGATTCCTGTTTGGAAAATAAGATTGAAAGTTACTCTTAAGATGTCTTACGCAAAATCGATGAAAGGTCCGAGGCTCCTGGAATTGTCACAACTCCGATAAACTAGCTAAGATTCCTTTTTCCCTATCAGAGATAATACATACATCTTCTCTATCCTTTATTACATGTGCGCTTAGTTTTCTAAAAAACCATTTCCATGCCTCTTTCGATTCCCTGTCAACAATAGCAAATGCTAGAGGAAGAATGTTATCATTTCCATCAATTCCAACAACAATTAATAATTTTATCTCATATTTACCATACAAATGGGTTCCATCTACTGAAATAACTGGACGACAAGTTCGGAATCCATCAATGCATGGCTTGGAAGCCCAAAATACAAATTTAAACGTTTTTACCTCTAACGAACTCATTGTCTCTTCGTGTTTCCATTCTACAATTGTTCCATGGTTAAAGTATTGAAAAGCTGCAAAAAACTTAGGAAGCTCACTAAATGATTTCTGAAAATCACCATACACCAATTTAAATGCTCGTTGACGTCCAAGCCACGCTTTCCTATATGTTACTTGATGACCAAATATCTCATGAACCTTAGAAATGACATCTACTACCAACAATTTGGGATTTTTACGTATTTGATTTAGAAACAAAGATGCAATTAAATTGGTATCTAGGTTAGCGTGACCTATAGTAAGCCCTTCAGTCTCACATCTATGATTATCAAAATACTTTTCTATCTTCCAAAGGCTACCTCCAACCTTTCGGCCTCGAAGAAACCATCGACAACCTAATGATTCGTGAAACTTGCATCTGACAATCCATAGTTTCTTGCTTGATGTTACAACTATGAATTCTTTATTTTTGCGCAAACTCCAAATTGTCACAGCCCGTTTCAATCTATCTTTGCTGCTAAAACACATTCCTTTTTTTAAATCTTTTTTGCCATCGTCAGACCAAACAGAACAACAATTCATCTCAGATTCATGGGTAGAGATAAAAGTATCTTCTTCATTCTCTAATGTTGTAAAGTAGGGTATATCATGATTTTGCATTTCAGACACACTTTGACCAAATTGATTATGAAGATTTACACCAATATCATTTTGAGGTAAATCTTCACTATCATTGGTATCTTCATCATATTCACTTTCTAAGGTTTCACTTTCTCCATCATCTTTTGAAGGTTCATCTTTCTTCGAACTTTCATCACAAATTTGAGCATGTGCATCATTACACAAATCAAAGTTATCCTCATCTTCTTTGCGAAAAAATTAATAATGAATTAGTGAAGTAGTGATGCATAAGATTTCTTATAGTTTCAAAAAAAGTAAAGATCACCCACCTGATCTCATATTGTCTGTCGCCACTTTCAATGTGTCCTTGACTACTTAATCCTTCATCATATGATTGATACTCATGTTCGTTAGGGCTTGCATCAAGTGATTGATGGATACTAGGGGTTGCAGTATATGCAAAATGAGGATGACTGAGCATGGCAAATCCATAATTTTGAGCTAATAAATTCATATGATAACCATGCTGACCATTCATTTGAAATAGATTATCATGATTTGCTGGTCTAGTCTTTACATACATCTCCAAAAGATTTATATCAATTTTATTTGAAAATTTTTGAGGAATGAAAAGAAATTGTAGCAAAGACTGGTCATTCTCTATTTTAAATTCAATAAACCTTGTAATGTTACCTTGAAATGAGCATGGATATTTTCCAGAAATATCCATTTGAATATTTTCACTGTTTGTCCTCATTTTTTCATGCAACATTCCAACTAGTTCAACGTAGCTAGTTGAAATAGACATGCTAACAATCATTCTAGCACCTTCGCTGTATCTAAATCCGCTCATTTCAGAAATTATTTCACCACCCCAATACAAAGCAACCATCACATTTTCTTCAAAATTAGCCATTTTTCCGCTATACACAAAAATAAGATATGTATTAAAATTATTAAAACGACAAAATAATTTTAATGCATTACAAAATATTGGCTAGCCATACCTATTAAAACTTTGTAAATGTCGTTTCTAGAATAAAGCACATAAGCAAAAGCTTTGGTTAGAATTGTAAAAATGTGTTTGAACATTCTATACATACCGTCACTTATATAATCTGCTGTCCTAAAACTTTGCAGGTCTGTGATTTGATTCTCTAGAAACGTTACTCACAGTAACGTTTTTAACTAAAAATGTGACTAGTGATTACGATTTCAAGGCAAAATTTCGGTCAAAAAGTTATTGCGTTGATTTGATAGAATCGTTATTCGGAGTAACGTTTTACAACTAAAACGTTATTGGTGATAACGTATTTAATGTCAGATTTGTATAGAGATTCTTGGGTGGCAGAGCTACAGAGAAACGTTACTGGCGGTAACGTCTTATGTGTAAAACATTACCGATAGTAACGTTTTATGTCAAAACGTTACTGTGAGTAACGTTTTATATTCTAACGTCTAACTCCAATTCCGTTTGAGCCGTTAGCCTTTTTAAAACATAAAACGTTATTGGGAACAACGTTTATACTAGTTTTGTAAAATTTTCAAAAAACAAATTACTTTGGTGAATTGATTCAAAAAATGACTTATTTCGGTCCAGACATAACGTGGTAGTGTCAACTCTTGCTCGTGGGACATAATTTGTAATTTGAAAGTCTTTGAGTTAAGTTTTGCTTCTAAGGCAAGAATTGTAGAACATTTCATAAATGAAGACATAACATGGTAGTGTCAACTCTTGCCCGTGGGGCATAATTTGTAGTTTGAAAGTCCTTGAGCTAAGTACTGCCTCTAAGGCAATAGTTGTAGAACATCTCATAAATGAAAATATAATGTGGTAGAGTCAACTCTTGCCCGTGGGGCATAATTTGTAGTTTGAAAGTCCTTGAGTTAATTAAGTCTTGCCTCTAAGACAAGAGTTGTAGAACACCTCATAAATGAAAATATAACGTGGTAGTGTCAACTCTTGCCTGTGGGACAAAATTTGTAGTTTAAAAGTCCTTGAGCTAAGTCTTGCCTCTAAGGCAATAGTTGTAGAACATCTCATAAATAAAACCATAACGTAGTAGAGTCCACTCTTACCCGTGGGGCATAATTTGTAGTTTGAAAGTCTTTGAGCTAGTTAAGTCTTACCTCTAAGACAATAGTTGTAGAATATCTCATAAATAAAAATATAACATGGTAAAGTCAACTTTTGTCCGTGGGCATAATTTATAGTTTGAAAGTCCTTGAGCCAAGTCTTGCCTCTAAGGCAATAGTTGTAGAACATCTCATAAATAAAAATATAACGTGGTAGAGTTAACTCTTACCCATGGGACATAATTTGTAATTTGAAAATCCTTGAGTCAAATCTTGCCTTAGAGGCAAGACTTGTAGAACATCTCATAAATGAAAATATAACGTGGTAGTGTCGACTCTTGCCCATGAAACAGAACTTGTTGTTTGAAAGTCCTTGAGCTAAGTCTTGTCTCTAAAGCAATAGTTGTAGAACATCTCACAAATAAAAACAAACGTAGTAGAGTCAACTCTTGCCCGTGGGGTATAATTTGTTGTTTGAAAGTCCCTGAGCTAAGTCTTTCCTCTAAGGTAGAGTTCTAAAACATCTCATAAATCAAAATACAATGTGATAGTGTCGACTCTTGCCCATGAAACATAGCTTGTTGTTTGAAAGTCATAAGTCCTGCCTCTACAATATAGTAGTATCAATTCTTGCCTATGAAACGTAGTTTATTGTTCGAAAGTCGTAAGTCTTGCCTTTATAATGTGATAGTGTCAACCTTACTCATGAGATGTAACTTGAATGGAAGAAATCGAAGAAAAAAATAAAAATAAGAAAAATTGCGGAAAAAGAAGCAAATGAAGAAAAATATAAAAAAAAAACAAAAATCAAAGAAAATGTAAAAGTTGAGAGAGAATAGAAAAAAAATAAAGGTTGATAAAAATTAAAAAAAAAGATTAAATAAAAATAAAGGTCGAGAAAAATTTAAAATAAAAAATCAAATAAAAAACTTTTTTTTAATAAAAGTAGACGTTGAAAGGTGTAAAGAAAAAAAGTAAGGGTTAAGAAAAATTAAAAAGAACAAAAATAAAAATAAAAAAATAAAAAATAAAAATGTAAAAGGAAAAAAAAGAAGTTGAGAGAAAAAAAGAAAAAAAGTAAGGGTTGAGAAAATTAAAAATAAAAAATAAATAAAAATAAAGTAAAATTAAAAAGAAAAGAAAATAAAAGTTTAAATATTTAAATATGAAGTTGTTATCCATAAGAATATTTATGTAATTTACTCCATTAATCAGGGGTAATTTTATCCAAAAAAATATTAATTAATATATAAAAACTATTTTAAAGAATTTTTTTTATTTGAGACTAAAATTTAAAAGGCAGCCAATTTAGGTCTATTTTTTTAAATTCACCCTTTGTGTCTCTTCCCTATTTGCCTCTGCTGCTTTATAAGTAGCGCTAAACAAATTATACAAAATGTATCTATCGTATGAATCACTATAATACCAATATAATGATATCATATTTATCATTCATATGAATCACCATTAAAAGAATAAACATATATGAATAGCTAAATAAATTTATATATGTATCAATAGATTTTTTTTCAAAAAAAATGGCAGAGATTTTAGGAGAAGAAAAAAATTGCATGCGTTGATGGAGGAGAAAAATAAGGAAGAAAGATAATTTAAGTGTTAATGGAGGAGAAAAATCACGAAGAAAGATATTTAATTATTGATAATTAGATATTTTAGGTAAGGAAATCTTTGAGAGAAAAAATAGCTTGAGTTAATGGTGGAGTAAAAATAGGATGTGAGGTTTTGTTAAGAGTAAAGTTGAAAATTGAAATTTTAGGTAAATTTAAAAAAAAATAAAAAATATTAGGTAATATAATCTTTAAGTATGAAATTTGTGTAATTTATCTATCTTTTTACCTTATAAAGAGCCATAGTAATTATAATCCACAACTTTCTTTTTACCTTGTAAACAGTAATTCTTATAATCTACACAAAATGATGCTTTTTCAATTGAGAAATATATATTATTAAATTATTATTAAAAATATGATTAAATTTGATTATGATATTTAAAAAAAAAAAAAAAAATCAAGTCAATCACTTTTTGGTAATTCTTAGAATTTTTATTCGGCTCTACTTCTATAAGCTTTGTGTCTCTTCCCTATTCTGCTTTATAACTAGCTCTAAACAAATTTGCCGCGGAACTTCAAACAAATTTTGCCACCGAATTTGAAATCGAACTTGTTATCTGAAAGTTGTACAGATATGGGTAGCGATCACCTGGGTAAAAATCTCTTACTTTAAACATGTTCATTGTTTACTTTCGGATAATTAAAATTCATTCTTTTTTTGTGTGTGTTTATTTGTAATATTTTACTGTGTCAGGAGGAGCGATTCTGGGATTGCTTACATTGGGAAGAATTTATTTTTTGAGGAAAAGACTGTTTAGTATAAAGGAGGAGAAAACTTCAACAAATGTACGTGTAAACTCTAGTTTTGTTGTTGTTTTATGAGAACAAATTTGTATAAGAATAGAAAAGAATCATATCGTAATCAAGTGAATATGATGAATTAACCGTATGTTTTTAATTCAGGAGTCAAAGCATGTTATTTATGCACAATTATACCTTTTTCTAGATAACTTGGGTTCAATAACAAATACTTATTCTAGTAGTACTATTTTTGGCTTGTCAAATTCCTTTGGTATTTGTCTTTTGAACACCCTAATCACTTGAAGTATTCCTTTTTGTTAGGTAGCACACTTCCCAACAGAGATGCAGATATTTAGAAACCTTAGGATGTTAGTCTTGCTATTTGAAAGCACGTACGACTTTGACATAGTCAAAGTTTCTCCCGTCATAGACGCCTGTCCTGTTCTTCAATCTCTGCATATATTGGTGAGTTATCTATATTTATCTTCTTTTTCTCTTTTTTGGATATTCTTTGCTTGATCTTAGATATTGATGACTTGAACATTTATTGAATCTAAAAGTGCATATTCCCCTCTCCAAGCATGCATGATATTCTAGTCATTCTCAACATTCACTCATTTCCATGTTCTGTCAATACTACTCGCACTAGTAAAGTTGTATTAATTGCCAATTACCTTCATCCATGAGATATAACACCTTTCACTACTTAGTTGGTGTAGGAACTGATCAAGATGTTTAATCCGATCAATAATTTGGTCTGCTATAAGAGGATCATTCATTTTTTTTCCGGCAAGGGAGATTATATAAGCATTTCACTTTTCAGAATTGGACATCATGATTTGTTAATAATATGATTTATGAAGATTTGACAACTCAATTAGTTATATGTCTATTCCAAAAGAAATGTGTCAAACATGGAGATGTAGATATCTAATGTGGAGAATTTTTGGTCCACCTTATTTTTTGTTCATGGAATAATTAGGTTTCAAAAACCTCTTGTTATATGTCTTTCTTGGTTTGAAGACGCACCTTTCAATTTCTTAACTCCAGCTGTCTAATTCAAAAAGCATTATAGATACTGATTGCAGCATGCTTAACAAGATAAGTCAATAGTTGTATTCAATTAGCAATATATATGTTAATTTATTCTCGTTGTGATCTCAGCAACACAAGACATATAGGCAAAAGGCAAGAGGAAGTCCCATAAGTGTGCAGTACATCCTGTATTTTACTGCTCACCTAATGGATATTCTTCCTAATGTTTACATATGTTCATGGTGCCAGGGTTCTGGATTGATGGCTGAGGATAACTCCGATGAACTAGCAAGTCCATTAACTAGTGTGAAGAATGACTCTATGGCTGAGGATAACACCGATGAACTAGTAAGTCCAGTGACTAGCGTGAAGAATGACTCTATGGCTGAGGATAACATCGATGAACTAGTGAGTCCAGTAACTAGCGTGAAGAATAACTCTGCTGGAAGTAAGCCAGATAAAATCAGCACAAGAAAATGGAGATCTATGAGTAACGGAAACAAGGTTCTTCCCTGCTATCGCAGCTCCTCCTCTACTTCATCTTACAATGCAGGCAATACAAGAAGGCAATCCACTGGGAGGTTGAATGCTCCTGATAGCGGACAAGATGTTATTCCTCATTATATGAGAGCTTCCACTGGTTCTTGCCATGACTTCTGTAACTATGGCAGGAAACATTCCTCTGAAGCAAAGCCATGGCATCCTCTATCAAAAAGAAAGAACAAACTTCCTGCTGATGAGCAGAGTCCTGCACGGACCTTGGTGGGAGAGGCAAAAAAGGGGACTTTGGTCAAGCAAAAGCTTTCCACTCCTCCTGGGAGAGTGCTGGGAGAGAAAAAGAAGGTGACAGGAGTTGAGCAAAAGCCTTCCACTTCTCCAGGGAGTATGCTGGGAGAGGCGAAGAAGAGGACCGTGGTCATGCAAAAGACTTCCACTACTTCAGGGAGTAACCAGAGTGATGCAAAGAAGGGGATTTTGGTCAAGCAAAAGCTTTCCACTCCTCCTGTGAATATGCTGGAAGAGGGAAAGAAGGTAAATGAGGTCTATCAAAAGCCTTCAGCACCTCAGGAGAGTGTACTCAAAGATGAAAAGGAGGTCACTATGGTTGAGCAAAAACCTTCTTCTCCTCCAGGTTGCATGGAGGGAAGGATAGATGAGGTGACTGTGGTTGAGCAGAAGTCTTCAGCTTCTCTGGTGAGTATGCTAGGAGAGGGAGAAAATGTGACTGTGGTTGAGCAAAAGCTTTCTACTCCCCCAGGGAGTATGCTGGTAGAGGGAAAGAAAGAGGCCGTGGTCAATCAAAAGCCATCTGCTCCTCCAGGGAGTATGCTAGGACAGGGAAAGAAGTTGAATGTGGTCGATCGAAGGCCTTCTCCCAAGGTTCACTCTCTTGAACCCTCTGAAATAAAAAAGAAAAAGATACTGCTGCCACCAAAGAGTGTTCACTCTCTGAAATTGGATTCCTCAAGTGACAAGATGCCAGAGACAGAAAAGAAAATGAAATCTTCATCTAAGATCTTAGGAGGTGTAGATATAGGAGGCAAGAAAGACAGTGTTGCTAATTATAGAAAACAAAAAATCGCGCCTAAAGCATCTGCAGAGAAATCTTTGAAGACGCCAACTCTTTCATCTCCTCCAAAATCTTCCTCTGTTGAACCTTTGATCTTGAGGGTAAGAAGCAATAAAAGCTCAAAACTGCTGGCTCCTCTGAAGGACCAGAACAAGATGCGGAGAGATGGGACAAACAAACTGAACCCTGAAATGGTTCCTGAGAAAACTGTACGTACTCCCAAAGTGAAAGCATCACCAAAGTCTTCATCCCATTTACAATCACGTCAGTTGTCTAATGAAGAAGATAAAAAGGAAGTTGTTAATCCTGCAGACAGTGCATTGGGTAAATACACCTCTAGCAGCAAAAAGCTGTTGCACATAGCAAAAGCAGAAACTGTTGGGAAAAATCAGAAAAAGACATTGAGAAAAGGTAAGGCAGGTGTTTCTAATGATAATAATTCTTCGACAGTGAAACTGAAGTTCAGGAGGGGCAAGGTAGTTGATCTCCAGCAAGAAACCAGCAGCCCTAGGAGGCTGACATTTAGATGGGGACGACATGTGGGTGAAATCCAGGACATCAATATAAGAAAGAGAATCTTTAAAAAGAAAGGAGTTGATGGTGACAAAAGTAATACCATCCCTATCGTTGGAAAAATTGTTTTGAGGCATCAGGATGTGCAAGAAAAGAAAGATGTGCAGGGTTTGTTGAATAATGTGATTGAAGAGACGGCGAGTAAGCTTGTTGAAACCGGGAAGAGCAAGGTTAAAGCTTTGGTGGGAGCTTTTGAGACAGTGATTTCCCTCCACAATAAACCTTCCACTGTCACAGTTTCTTGATTAACTAACAGAATTTTATAACAAGTAGGAGCAATTGCAAATATAGTGGCTGATATAGCTTTTCTGACCTGGTTTACATATGTTTGTCCCGTTTCTCATTCCGACTCATCTTCTTAACGATTTCTTGATGCTTGCCGGTTCTGTTCTCATGATTGAATAAATTCAATTTCTTCTGGGTGCATTTACTTTGAATTGGGAGATAGAGTCGCGCAAGACTACAATTTCTTTTTCACTTATGGAGGTTGTGATAGTGACGTTAAATCAGTGGGTGTTTGGATGTAGACATTCTAATGTTAGGCTGGTTGTTCAGTGGACATATATTGTTGTTGGACTCATTTACGATGGATTTGTTCATACTTTCTGTTGAATAAGCGCATTGAAGAAGGCACATCATGTGGAAATACCATCCAAAAAAGAGTTTTGGCTGTGGTACTGGTTTGATATTGTGCTTGTATACTGTTTGGTTTAGCTGTTCTGTAAAGGGATCTGTCTCTTGACTGTAAAATTTATTGCTTTTTTCTCTGTCATACAATACAATAAGATATAAGTAACAATCAAATGTAAATATTGTAACCACCTAAACAAGTAACAATATTTATGTGCATCTTTTATTCAGGTAACTCAAAACAGCTTATAATAAGTCCCTTTGTTGGAATATTGTACATTTTAGCTTAAAGAAGCCACTGCAGTTTGTTAGACTTAGATACATGTACCTTCATGGCTCCACCTATGAACCATAACATCCAGCTAAAGTTGAGTCACTCCATGTACTTGTGTTAAAAGTTAGTTTTTGAGTTTCCTTACTCCAATTTGTCATTGATGTAAGGATGAAGGTGCAACTCCAAATGTCACTTTTCTGTTGGATTAACAAAGCATAATTTCAAGTTAAAATAGTCCAATTCAATAGTTTTGTCTGTCTCTTCTAAAGAGAAAACTTTTCCAATTGTCAATTTGCCATTGGATGAAAAAGTTGTTATCGTATTACAGAAAAATAGTTAAACACATGTCATAAGTTATTTGTTGTTTAATTGTTAACAACTTCCTTTTTACCTCATAAAGTGTCATTCTTATAATCCACGACTTTTCTTTTAGTTGGTTCTACTTCTATACACTTTGTGTCCAGGAAATTGCATGTCATAGACCCAAATATGGGTGACTTTAGATATTTGTTCCAATAAGAAATGTCTTTAACGAATAATATTCATTACTTTTTAAGTATAGTATAAGTACCATTTTCCTCATCTACACCTCAAATATATATTTTAAACTTTTCATACTTATTTGTTTCTCAATTTTTTTTTTTATTATTTTCACTTTTTATTTTTTCCTTAATTTTTTTATTATTTTCACTTTTTATTTTTCCTTTAATTTTATTATTCTATTTTTTTTTTATTTTTTCTTTTAATTTTATTTTCATGTTTTAATTCATTTGTCTCAACCTTTAGTTTTTTCTCCTTTTTATCAAGCATTATCAATTTCTTTTTTTCCTATTTTTAATTAATTTGTCTTTAACCTTTATTTTTCTTTTATTTTTTATTTTTATCATTTCTCTTTTTTTCCTCTCATTTTTCTCAAACTTTATTTTTATTTTTCCTCTCATTTTCTATTTTATCAATTTTTAAATTCTTCACTTTTTTCTTAATCTTTATTTTTTTTCTTACTTTTTTTTTTAATATCTCTATTTTGTTAGATAGTTTTTTTTCTTTTTTTTTTTTTTCAGTTCTATTTTTTCCCCTCATTTTTCTCAAAATTTATTTTTATTTTTCCTCTCATTTTTTATTTTTCTCAATTTTTTAAATTATTCGCTTTTTTCTTGATCTTTATTTTTTTCTTTCCTTTTTTTATTTCTCTATTTTGTTTGATCATTTTTTTCTTTTTTCTCAACTTCTATTATATTTTTCTAATAAATAAAAAATTGGATAATCCGCAAAAGGTATTTTCTTTTTTTGACATCAAAGCAAATTTAAAGGCATGAATTGTTGACGAAGTTCTTTGAAAATTCTTGAGATAAGTCGTGTCTCTAAGGCGAGAGTTGTAGAATATCTCATAAATAAAGGCATAATGTGGTAATGTCAACTCTTGCCCGTGGGGCATAATTTTTATTATTTGAAAGTCCTTGAGATAGGTCTTGCCTCTAAGGAAAGAGTTGTAGAACATTGAATTTTTGACCAAAATAAGCCATTTTTTGAACCAATTCACCAAAATAATATGTTTTTTCAAAATTTTGCAAAACTAGTATAAACGTACTTCCCAGTAACGTATTACTTTATTATTTTATTAAAAAATGCAAGAGTAAAAACTGACGGTGTTTTGACTTTTAACGGACCATAAAACGTTACTTATAATAACGTGTTATAAGTAATTCGTTACTATGAGTAACGTTTTCCAACCAAATAAAAATCAAACGCCTAATTATTTTAGGGGCAACCATTGCCCTAATTTTGAAAAGAAAAGAAAATTCTCTCGTCTCTTTGCCACTGCCCTAATTCGAAGAAGAAGAAAAATTTGTTGTGTGTCTTTCGACGCCTCTAGCTACTCCATCTCGTCTCTTTTGATGCCTCTGGCTACTCCATCATCTAAGTAATTGTTGGTTCAGCTGTGTTTCGGATTGCGGAAGCGTAGGCTCAACGTCATAGAAAGGGTGTTTTTGGTACGAATCTACTCTCTATTTTTCTAGACTCAACTTGACTCTCTATTTTAAACTTTTGTATTTCTCAAATTTTACTCAACTATGCTCTAAATTATGATTTCGGAACAAATGGATTTAAATTCTTTTCAATTTTGGGATATTTTTTAAAGGAGAAAGGATATTTGTAGACTTTGCTCATACTTAAGAGAACAATTTTTTCCTTTTTATGGCTGATTAATATGTTCATTATAATGAACATATTCACTTATGTATAGGTACTTTTATATGGATGGTAGTAGTTCATACAAGCTGGATCCTGGGCCACTTGAACCGTCTGTATTAACTCAACAACTTACTCATAGGTCACGGGATATATGGGATGGAAGTGCTGATATGATTCTTAATACGAGAAAGAGTGATGGAAGTTTTTGGAAGCTCGTAGAAAAATATCCTATCCATCCGCGAGTTTTAGAAGTGATTAAATTATCTGGATTGTATGGTATTTATAGATGTAATAGGCCTGCTATCAATCGTAGTTTGATCACTTCATTAGTTGAGCGTTGGCGTCCTGAAACACATACTTTCCACATTAGAACAGGTGAAGCAACTATCACCTTGCAAGATATCAAGGTGTTGTATGGATTACCCATGAATGGTGCTCCGGTTCTTGGTATTGAGACGACGAGAACTATTGGTGATTGGTAAAACATTTGTCAAAGATTATTAGGTTTTGTTCCATCTCTCCGGGACTTTAGCAGTAGTTTCCTCAAGGTCTCTGCGCTTAAAGCGCACATGCTAAGTGAGCCAAAATTGTCAGACATGGCAACTCAAGAAATAGTCAATTGGGTCTTATAGTTGGGGTAGTGCAACTTTAGCGTACTTGTATCGTTTTCTTTGTAAATCCTCTCAGAGTATCCAAAATGAGATAGCCGGATTTCTACCACTACTTCAGGTATATCTAATAATTCTAATAATTGCATAAATTATTTATTGATATTTCTTTTAGTTATATATATATATATATATATATATATATATATATATATATGTATGTATGTATGTATCAGGTTTGGGCATGGGAGAGGATCACTGTCCTTAGGCCACAGATAGTAGGAAAAAGAGGTACAAGAGATATTTTTCCTACTGATTTGCGTAGGGGTCCACATGCTACTAGATGGTTTGCACACTTTAGTTGGACTAACACTACTAAGCATGTGCTGAAAGTTTATAGGGATGCACTTGACTCTATGAAGATCAGGTAGATTGTGTATAATTTTTTATCTTTGATTTTACGTAAATTGTAAATATAGACTCATTTGCTTTTTCCTTTTCCATGTAGTTTATCTGGGAACCATATACTGATGATTTAATTGAGAGTCTTCCTGACTATTGTCGCACTGGACGAGACATGTGGCGTGTTAGAGTTCCAATCTTCTGTTGGGATGTGGTAGAGGTTCACTTTCCAGATAGAGTAATTAGGCAATTTGGATTGCAACAGGTGATTCCAACTCTATTTCTATTTGATTCCACCCACTTTCGTCATGATCGTCGGGAAGGCCAAATACAAACTGGGAGTTAGAACATGCACAATGGTTACCTTTTTGGAACGAGCAAGAACAATATATCTGTAATGCACCAGTCAATCATGGGCCACTTCGGTATGACGAGGTTCAGACATATTACTCGTCTTCTCATTGGTAATCCTAATCCCCGTCCTCAATGCCAACAAGGTTATGTGCCTAATTCAACTGCATATGAAACAATGGTAAGTAGAACTTTGCTTGTCTAATTTTTCTTTATCTAATATATGTTAATAATAATCAGAACCTCCAAAGTAGGAACTTAACTTTTCTTGAATCTATTTAATGCTTATACAGTTGAATTATTTTTACTTTAATTCACAGGTGCTTCATATTCATTCGATGGTTGATAAAGCTAAATCACTTGGAGATACGCCATCGTATGAGGACTTATACATGTTTAGAAAGATGGTGCGGGATCAAAGTTCTGATTGTTTGAGATATGTCCACGAGGCCGACAGGATTCATGTATCAGCCGATTATAGAAGAGATGAGGTGCAATCTGATCAGTTACGTCCCCCTATTCGTAGGCGAGGAAAAGGCGGTGTTGCTGGAAGAAGAGAACGTGCTATTGCGAGAGACCAAGTGCCTGTTGAAATGGATGAAGCAATGCAAAAATGCACAAATAAGTTCAGAAGATGATCAAACAACAACTAATCATGATTTTGGTTCCACTTCAATGGGTTGTACTCAGGAATTCTGTCACGCCTCAAATCCTATTGGGGCGGACTGGCACCCGTAACCGAGGAGGCCCGGGAGAACCAGCTCATAACCTTATACTTCCCATGCATACCTCTATGACAACCCGAAATTCAGACAACATCATGTCGCATATAAAAGGAAATAATCACCTGTATAAGCTCGAGCACACATATATATGTATATACAATACTTGGCCGTTGGAGCCATCACGTCTATTAACAAAATACCACCTTGACTGTACATTAGGTCTATAAAGCCTCTAAACAATACACAGAGTTTAACTAAGGCCGGGACACACCCTGCCATATAACTAACTTCTATACAATACCAAAAGTGACTGGATATGACACGGAAAGCCCCGAAGCAAACTGGAGCTCACCAAAAGCAGCTGGATATCCTGGCTCTTACTTGTGCGGTGTATGAGCTGAGGTACCTGTGCCTGCAGCATGAAATGCAGGTCCCCCGTGGGGGACTTCAGTACGAAATATGTACTGAGCATGTAAAGATGTAGATAATCACATATGATATAGGAGCTCAATAGAAATCAGAAACAAGTGAATAAATCGTAATAGGAGTGGACCACACTTACTAGAACTTGTGACAACCTGTACATTGTATTTATTCAATCACTTTACCTTCGTTCTTATCATCTTTGTAATCATTACTGTACTGTACTGTGACCATTAGGCTGCCCCCAGTACATATCAACTGGGATCGACCCATGCTTGGCTTATGCCCCTGGGATACCACCCATAAACACATAAATAGGGATCGACCCATGATAGGCTTATGCCCCTGGGATACCACCTGATAAGAGAGAACTTCCATCACTTAGTTCAATTAATCTTTGAGATTGTTATTTCGGTCGCCACCGCATTTTTGATACTTTGAAACAATCATACATCAATAAGAGACATATAAATAGACCATCAATGCAATAACAATGAAGTAAGAACTCATTGGCACATCAATAAAGTGTTTTGGAGTCATCAATGCCATAACAATGAAGTAGGAACTTATTGGTATATCAATGAAATGTTTTGGAGTCATTAATAGCACATGGATCTTGTTCGAGTAACCGGATACCTTCTGACATTCATTAGTGCAATAAATATGTAAGACTTGGAAAACAAGTAAGTATTGGAATGTCTTGACATCTTGTAGGGTGGAAACAAGTTCATTGGTAACGTAGGACATCATACAAAATCATTATGGGTCACATGTTACTGAATAACTTTGGAAACTTTCTTAATAGAACAATTGTTCACTTTCATGCCAAAGATATGGTATAGAGTATGCTTTACATACCTGACTGTCAACCTTCAATACTAGTCCCAAATGGACTTCTCATCTTTTCGGATTACTTATCTACAATGAGCATATATAGCAATCTAGTATTAGCGACCAAACGTCACAATTCAATTATTTGAATTCACCAAACTAGTGGTTAAGTAGTAAGCCTTAATTACACCATAAAGGGTGTCACTTAACCCTCTTATACTTCAATTACATTCACATGCCATGCATATTCATACAACATCCTCCAATATCAAGTTGGGATTCATTTATCCTTCCAACCAATCCATTAAACCAAATTGACCCATAGACATAAATAATCATCAATTCAATAGTATATCACCATATCCACCTTCCATAACTCAATTACCATATCCACCTTCCACAATTCAATACAACCAAACCATGCAAAATAGTCCATAACCCTATTTTCATCACCTTTCAATAACAACCAATACATATAATCCTCTATCACACATATACATATGGAAGAGAACAAAGGCAAACAATATTCATACCTTACAATATTCATCAGTCCTTTGGTGGACTGTTTTGATAAGCTAAAGTAGATTGACCATAACTCTTTGCTACGATATTGGATTTGGGTGAAATTGGTATCTTTGGAAAGATAACTCAAAGGTATTTCATTTAATATAAAGTAGGCCACCCAGTTCGTCCTTTACAAGGAGTTATGGTCGTTTGAAGTTGACCCTAAAAATCTGTTTTGATAGGCTGAAGTAAAACGAGTATAACTCCTTACTCAAACGTTGGATTTGGATGAAACCAATTGCATTGGAAAGAAGACTCAAAGATATTTCTTTTTATATGTCGAATCTCTCCCAGTTCATTATATTAAGGGAGTTATGATCGCTCAAAGTTGACCCAAAAAATTGGCTGGCCTCAGTAGTTTGTGTGCAGGAAATTTTCCTGCACATTTACTATTCCAAATATCCCGGCCACCGTTTTATAGTTTCGAACGTGCTCGATTATATCCGAAACCTATCCATTTTTGGAAATATTTATATCGTTGGAAAGCTTATTCAATATCCTTTGTATGGAACCATCGACGGGCAAATTCCGGTATAAATAAAATAAAAGAATTAATTCCATATAAATAAGACCAATACACGTACTTGAATACGCCAATACACGTACTTGAATACGGGGTGTTACAAATTCACTCAGGCATCAGGTATGATATATCAACATACAGAGATTGTGCCATACATGACTCCACAGACTCCACAAATATCAAGGTATCCAAGTCTTTCATCACTTGATAATATATTTGGTAGTTATCAGCCTCAACATTTTGAGAATGCCCCAAACTTCACCTCATCGCCTGTGCCAATGTCTATTGATATCCCCGATGCCACTAATAATTTGGAGAACTTGAACATTGAGATGGAAGATAATGAGTTGGATGATGCCAACAATGAAGTGAACGGTAATGATACGGAGGATGAACGTAAAGGTTGTGATACGACTATTTAGCAAGATGAACTATCAAAGAAAGAGAAGCGTACAATTATTGCTAAGCTTTGTGGGACTGGTATTTTTTCGTGATTATGTTTTTTTTTTTCAACTTAACTGCACTTTTTTAGCTGAACAGTTGAAAATCGACCTTTGCTTGACAGGGAGTCACTATGCTTACCAGCACGCCGAAAAGAAAAAAGCCAAACAGAAAAAAAGCAAAACAAAAAAAAGGCAAAGAGTAATGGAGTTATGTTGGACTCTTCCTTCTTCCATTCCCTTGAACGTGGTCTAGTCATAACTTGGTAATACATGAATACCTGTTCTCTCTATAAGTTATTTTGCTTTCTTGTTTTAAGTTTACTTTTCATTGTGCTTAGTTGTTGGAAAGTTGTTAGTATCTTTTTTTATAGAATTTGTCGTACTTTTTAAGGTTTTTGGTTTCTATTCTTTGGTGGTGTACGCGATTTGGTTTAGCTGCATAAACTAATCTTGAGCTGTGGTGTATGCGAGTTGTTAGTTCACTTTTCATTGTCCTTTTTAAGGTTTAGATTGTCTTTGAGCTATCATTGCATCTGACTCTTTCCTTATTCTTCTGTTAGTATCTTGTTTTAAGTTAAAAAACTAGCAGCAGACATTTGCGGGTGAATGTGTGCAGGAATATGCTTAATTCTTTCTTCCTGTGATGCTGTTTCGCTTCTCTTGTTGTCTCTGAGAATCTGCCATAGTGCCATATATTTGTGGCTGGTTGCAATAGGTACTAAAAATTGCTTACTAGGAACATCTTTATTATATATGTTTGCTGATTCTTGCTGATTTACAGTTGAAGTCTTATATTTCTCATTTTCATAGAAAGATTTAATTTTTATTCATTTTTAGCCAATGGTGTACTCTTATTGAACTTTTGGCTTTGTGGGGTTGTGCTAAAAGTGTCTGTTTTGCTGATTGTTGGAAGGTAGAACAACTTTTTGAGTAAAAAATATTGGTAAAGTTATATTAACTCGTTAGTCGTTCATAAGGTGATATAACCGAATTATGTTTCTCTGCATTTCAGTTTAGGACAGTTTGCAGGAGACGTTCTTCATAGATGATCCAACCCATTGTTTCAATGCTGCTACATTATTGATGGTGTTGGCTTGACTTGAGGACTGAGAGCTGGAACGGTGTGGATTAACTGTTAAGATGTATTTGATACTACGATTCCTACTACTAGTTGTATGTTTTTCGAGTTGAAAGTTTTTGGAATGTTGTACATCTTATTAACGCTGAGAAGCAGCATCATAAACATTTGAGACTTGAGTTATGACTTAAGACTTATGCTAAGCTGTAGCCATAAAAGAATTATTGTATGCATATTAAGTTCGATTTATTAACATGGGAACTGTGTGATAGGATGAGTATGACCTCATTGTATATATACAATTGCTTAGCAGTAACATCCAATGAGTTGTGTGGCTGTCAAGGAGATCAAAAGCATTAATTAAGCTCCTTTGCCTTGTTATCCTGGATCAACTAGCTTTCATGTTCTTTTTATTGCTAGTAATAATTATAGAAACATAAACTTCGTTACAATTTGCTCTCTTTTTTTTTAAAAAAAAAAAAAATTGTTTCCTTTTTTGAATTTAAAATTGATATGGTGTTAATTGAAATCCAGATGCTGTGAAGATTAGCCCATGGAATGTTGGTACAAGATTTCTACTCAATGTAATACCCCAGAAAATTTTTTCGTTGAAATTTTGTGCGTAAACGTGTCGGGATCCTATCTTCGAGAATGATTTATAATTTTTTTGTGTGTCATTTCTTGGATTTCGACCCACCATTTCGTAGATCATTGAATAAGCTTTCCAACTATATGTGGATCACCCAAAACGGACACTCGAGCGATGAGTTACGACCATTCCGATCAAACTACGACCATTACGATCGAACTGTGAACAGTAAAACGTGCAGGAAAAAGTACTGAGGCCAGACGTTTTTTTCTCCAACTTTAAACAATCATAACTCCTTGTACATAATGATCTGGGTGATCTACTATATATCAACGGAAATCTCTGCAGGTCCTCTTTCCAATGAACTTGGTTTCATCCAATTTGTCTATCGGAGCAAAAATTTATGGTCAATCAAGTTCAGCCTATGAAAAGCGAATTTTTGGATCAAATTCAAACGAACATAAATCCTTGTACATAATGATCTGGGTGAGATACTATATATAAACGGAAATCTCTGAGAGTCCTCTTTCTAATGAAATTGGTTTCATTCAATTTGGATATTGGAGTAAAACGTTATGGTCGATCTACTTCAGACTATCAAAACAGTCCCCAAATATCCTGGCCACCATTTTATAGTTTTGAACGTGCTCGATTTTATCCGAAACCTATCCATTTGTGGAAATATTTATATTTTTGGAAAGCTTATTCAATAACCTTCGCATGGCACCATCGACGGGCAAATTCCGGTATAAAAAAATAAAAAAAATTATAAATAGCTGCATGGATTTTGTAGAACTTTAGTTAAGTGTTTCCATACTTTTATACACTGCCTTATTCCTTGAAAATTACTTGACATCATAACCACTAGCTTTCATGTTCTTTTTTTTACTAGTAATAATCATAGAAACATAAACTTCGTTACAATTTGATCTTTTTTTTTAAAAAAAAAAAAATAGTTTCCTTTTTTGAATTTAAAATTGATATGGTATTAATTGAAATCCAGCTGCTGTGAAGATTAGCCCATGGAATGTTGGTACATGATTTCTACTCAATGTAATACCCCGGAAAAAATTTTCGTTGAAATTTTGTGCGTAAACGTGTCGGGATCCTATCTTCGAGAATGATTTATAATTTGTCTGTGTGTCATTTCTTGGATTTCGACCCACCATTTCGTAGATCATCGAATAAGATTTCCAACTATATGTGGATCACCCAAAACGGACACTCGAGAGATGAGTTACGACCATTCCGATCGAACTGTGAACAGTAAAACGTGCAGGAAAAATTACTGAGGCCAGGCGTTTTTTTTCTCCAACTTCAAATGATCATAACTCCTTGTAAATAATGATCTGGGTGATCTACTATTTATCAATGGAAATATCGGCGAGTCCTCTTTCCAATGAACTTGGTTTCATCCAATTTTTCTATCGGAGCAAAAAGTTATGGTCAATCTAGTTCAGCCTATGAAAAGCGAATTTTTGGGTCAACTTCAAATGATCATAACTCCTTGTACATATTGATCTGGGTGAGATACTATATGTAAACGGAAATATCTAAGAGTCCTCTTTCTAATGAAATTGGTTTCATTCAATTTGGATATTGGAGTAAAACTTTATGGTCGATCTACTTCAGCCTATCAAAACAGTCCTCAAATATTCCGGTTACCGTTTTATAGTTTCGAACGTGATCGATTATATCCGAAACCTAACCATTTTTGGAAATCTTTATATTGTTGGAAAGATTATTCAATAAACTTCGCATGGAACCATCAACGGGCAAATTCCGGTATAAAAAAAATTAAAAAAATTATAGATTGCTGCATGGGTCTTGTGGAACTTTAGTTAAGTGTTTCCTTACTTTTATACACTGCCTTATTCCTTGAAAATTACTCGACATCATAACCACTAGCTTTCATGTTCTTTTTATTACTAATAATAATTATAGAATCATAAACTTCGTTACAATTTGCTCTCATTTAAAAAAAATAAAATTGTTTCCCTTTTTGAATTTAAAATTGATATGGTGTTAATTGAAATCCAGCTGCAGTGAAGATTATCCCATGGAATGTTGGTACAAGATTTCTACTCAATGTAATACCCCGGAAAATTTTTTCGTTGAAATTTTGTGCGTAAACGTGTCGGGATCCTAAAATCGAGAATGATTTATAATTTTTCTGTGTCATTTCTTGGATTTTGAACCACCATTTTATAGATCATCGAATAAGCTTTCCAGCTATATGTGGATCACCCAAAACGGACACTCGAGCGATGAGTTACGACCATTCCAATCAAACTACGACCATTCCGATCGAACTGTGAACAGTAAAATGTGCAGGAAAAAGTACTGAGGCCAGGCGTTTTTTTTTCTCCAACTTTAAACGATCATTTCTCCTTGTACATAATGATCTGGATAATCTACTATATATCAACGGAAAGATCTGTGAGTCCTCATTCCAATGAAATTTATTTCATCCAATTTTTCTATCGGAGCAAAAAGTTATGGTCAATCTAGTTCAGCCTATGAAAAGCGAATTTTTGGGTCAACTTAAAATGATCATAACTCCTTGTACATATTGATCTAGGTGAGATACTATATGTAAACGGAAAGATCTAAGAGTCCTCTTTCTAATGAAATTGGTTTCATTCAATTTGGATATTGGAGTAAAATGTTATGGTCGATCTACTTCAGCCTATCAAAACAGTCCCCAAATATCCCGGTTACCGTTTTATAGTTTCGAACGTGCTCGATTATATCCGAAACCTATCCATTTTTGGAAATATTTATATTGTTGGAAAGATAATTCAATAACCTTCGCATGGAACCATCGACGGGTAAACCGGTATAAAAAAATTAAAAAAATTATACATAGCTGCATGGGTCTTGTGGAACTTTAGTTAAGTGTTTCTTTACTTTTATACCCTGCCTTATTCCTTGAAAATTACTCGACATCATAACCACTAGCTTTCATGTTCTTTTTATTACTAGAAATAATTATAGAAACATAAACTTCGTTACAATTTGCTCTCTTTTAAAAAAAAAAAAAATTGTTTCCCTTTTTGAATTTTAAATTGATATGGTGTTAATTGAAATCCAGCTGCTGTGAAGATTAGCCCATGGAATGTTGGTACAAGATTTCTACTCCGGAAAATTTTTTCGTTGAAATTTTGTGCCTAAACGTGTCGGGATCCTATAATCGAGAATGATTTATAATTTTTCTGTGTGTCATTTCTTGGATTTCGACCCATCATTTTATAGATCATCAAATAAGCTTTCCAGCTATATGTGGATCACCCAAAACGGACACTCGAGCGATGAGTTACGACCATTCCGATCAAACTACGACCATTCCGATCGAACTGTGAACAGTAAAACGTGCAGGAAAAGTACTGAGGCCAGGAGTTTTTTTCTCCAACTTTAAACGATCATATCTCCTTGTACATAATGATCTGGGTAATCTCCTATATATCAACGGAAAGATCTGCGAGTCCTCTTTCCAATGAACTTTGTTTCATCCAATTTGTCTATCGCAGCAAAATGTTATGGTCAATCAAGTTCAGCCTATGAAAAACGAATTTTTGGGTCAACTTCAAACGATCATAACTCCTTGTACAAAATGATATGGGTGAGCTACTATATATAAAAGTAAATATCTGAGAGTCCTCTTTCTAATGAAATTGGTTTCATTCAATTTGGATATTGGAGTAAAAGGTTATGGTCGATCTACTTCAGCCTATCAAAACAGTCCCCAAATATCTTGGCCACCGTTTTATAGTTTTGAACGTGCTCGATTATATCCGAAACCTATCCAGTTTTTGAAATCTTTATATCATTGGAAAGATTATTCAATAACCTTCGCATGGAGCCATCGACGGGCAAATTCCGGTATAAAAAAAATAAAAAAAATTATGGATAGCTGCATGGATCTTGTGGAACTTTAGTTAAGTGTTTCCTTACTTTTATACACTGCCTTATTCCTTGAAAATTACTTGACATCATAACCACTAGCATTCATGTTATTTTTATTACTAGTAATAATCATAGAAACATAAACTTCGTTACAATTTGCTCTTTTTTTTTTTTTTTTAAATAGTTTCCTTTTTTGAATTTAAAATTGATATGGTGTTAATTGAAATCCAGCTGCTGTGAAGATTAGCCCATGGAATGTTGGTACAAGATTTCTACTCAATGTAATACCCCGGAAGATTTTTTTGTTGAAATTTTGTGCGTAAACATGTCGGGATCCTATCTTCGAGAATGATTTATAATTTTTCCGTGTGTCATTTCTTGGATTTCGACCCACCATTTCGTAGATCATCGAATAAGATTTCCAACTATATGTGGATCGCCCAAAACAGACACTCGAGCGATGAGTTACGACCATTCCGATCGAACTGTGAACAGTAAAACGTGCAGGAAAAGTACTGAGGCCAGGCGTTTTTTTCTCCAAATTTAAATGATCATAACTCCTTGTAAATAATGATCTAGGTGATCTACTATATATCAACGGAAATATCTGCGAGTCCTCTTTCCAATGAACTTGGTTTCATCCAATTTTTCTATCGGAGCAAAAAGTTATGGTCAATCTAGTTCAACCTATGAAAAGTGAATTTTTGGGTCAACTTCAAACGATCATAACTCCTTGTACATATTGATCTGGGTGAGATACTATATATAAACGGAAAGATCTAAGAGTCCTCTTTCTAATGAAATTTATTTCATTCAATTTGGATATTGGAGTAAAACAGTATGGTTGATCTACTTCAGCCTATCAAAACAGTCACCAAATATCCCGGTTACCATTTTATAGTTTCGAATGTGCTCGATTATAACCGAAACCAATCCATTTTTGGAAATCTTTATATTGTTGGAAGGATTATTCAATAACCATCGCATTGAACCATCGACGGGCTAATTTCGGTATAAAAAAAAATAAAAAAAATTATAGATAGCTGCATGGGTCTTGTGGAACTTTAGTTAAGTGTTTCCTTACTTTTATACACTGCCTTATTCCTTGAAAATTACTTGACATCATAACCACTAGCTTTCATGTTCTTTTTATTACTAGTAATATTTATAGAAACATAAACTTCGTTACAATTTGCTCTCTTTTAAAAAAAATAAAATTGTTTCCCTTTTTGAATTTAAAATTGATATGGTGTTAATTGAAATCCAGCTGCTGTGAAGATTAGCCCATGGAATGTTGGTACAAGATTTCTACTCAATGTAATACCCCGGAAAATTTTTTCGTTGAAATTTTGTGCGTAAACGTGTCGGGATCCTATAATCGAGAATGATTTATAATTTTCTGTGTGTCTCCTTTTTGTAGATCATCGAATTAGATTTCCAGCTATATGTGGATCACCCAAAACGGACACTCGAGCGATGATTTACGACCATTCCAATCAAACTACGACCATTCCGATCGAACTGTGAACAGTAAAACGTGCAGGAAAAGTACTGAGGCCAGGAGTTTTTTTTCTCCAACTTTAAATGATCATATCTCCTTGTACATAATGATTTGGGTAATCTACTATATATCAACGGAAAGATCTCCGAGTCCTCTTTCCAATGAACTTTGTTTCATCCAATTTGTCTATCGCAGCAAAATGTTATGGTCAATCAAGTTCAGCCTATGAAAAACGAATTTTTGGGTCAACTTCAAACGATCATAACTCCTTGTACAAAATGATATGGGTGAGCTACTATATATAAAAGTAAATATCTGAGAGTCCTCTTTCTAATGAAATTGGTTTCATTCAATTTGGATATTGGAGTAAAAGGTTATGGTCGATCTACTTCAGCCTATCAAAACAGTCCCCAAATATCCTGGCCACCGTTTTATAGTTTCGAACGTGCTCGATTATATCCGAAACCTATCCATTTTTGGAAATCTTTATATCATTGGAAAGATTATTCAATAACCTTCGCATGGAACCATCGACGGACAAATTCTGGTATAAAAAAAATAAAAAAAATTATAGATAGCTGCATGGATCTTGTGGAACTTTAGTTAAGTGTTTCCTTACTTTTATACACTGCCTTATTCCTTGAAAATTACTTGACTTCATAACCACTAGCTTTCATGTTCTTTTTATTACTAGTAATAATCATAGAAACATAAACTTCGTTACAATTTGCTCTCTTTTTTAAAAAAAAAAAAATAGTTTCCTTTTTTGAATTTAAAATTGATATGGTGTTAATTGAAATCCAGCTGCTGTGAAGATTAGCCCATGGAATGTTGGTACAAGATTTCTACTCAATGTAATACCCCGGAAATTTTTTTCGTTGAAATTTTTTGCGTAAACTTGTCGGGATCCTATCTTCGAGAATGATTTATAATTTTTCTGTATGTCATTTCTTGGGTTTCGACCCACCATTTCATAGATCATCGAATAAGCTTTCCAACTATATGTGGATCACCCAAAACGGACACTCGAGCGATGAGTTACGACCATTCCGATCAAACTATGACCATTCCGCTGGAACTGTGAACAGTAAAACGTGCAGGAAAAAGTACTGAGGCCAGGCGTTTTTTTCTCCAACTTTAAACGATCATAAATCCTTGTACATAATGATCTGGGTGATCTACTATATATCAACGGAAGATCTGCGAGTCCTCTTTCCAATGAACTTGGTTTCATCCAATTTGTCTATCGGAGCAAAAAGTTATGGTCAATCTAGTTCAGCCTATGAAAAGCGGATTTTTCGGTTAACTTCAAACTATCATAACTCCTTGTACATAATGATCTGGGTGAGCTACTATATATAAACGGAAATCTCTGATAGTCCTATTTCTAATGAAATTGGTTTCATTCAATTTGGATATTGCAGTAAAACGTTATGGTCGATCTACTTCAGCCAATCAAAACAATCCCCAAATATCCCGACCACCGTTTTATAGTTTCGAACGTGCTCGATTATACCCGAAACGTATCCATTTTTGGAAATCTTTATATCGTTGGAAAGCTTATTCAATAACCTTCGCATGGAACCATCGACGGGAAAATTCCGGTATAAATAAAATAAAAAAATTAATTCCATATAAATAGGACCAATACACGTACTTGAATACGCCAATACACGTACTTGAATACGGGGTGTTACAGTTACACTCAATTAATTCATGAAACAATTATTAGACTTAGAAATAATGCACAAAACAGAATTCATTAGACTTAAAACGGTTAGAAATTTTAAGAGTACCCACTTAAGTTTGATTACGAGTTGGACATCGGCGCCTATCATGTCCAGTCTATCTACACAACACGCAAGCTCTCCCATATACTGCAGGACCACGATCCATCTCATTAGGTACTCTAGTTGTCCTTTGTCGATTAGGACGACGATAGAATTCATTACTTCTCATTATAAAACTTGGAGATGGCCAATATGCCTTGTGCCCAACCGGCGAGAATGACCCAGAATATGTAGCAACATAATTCTCTGTTGTGAAATGCTCGCTAACAATATTTCTAGCTAGCCCTCCCATTCTTTCAGTAACCTTCATGACATGTGAACACGAAAAGTGTAAATTAGCCCATTTTCCACAATCACATTTTTTATCATTTAGTGAAACACGATGAGGATTACCACCATTACCATCAACTTGAATAGATCTAACCTCATATATACCAGTGGATATATTCCAATCAAAAATAAAGTGTCTTTTTGAACTTTCGTAGTTCTTCTCCGACTTTACTTTGAACCTGCTTGTCCATAATTCCTTTTGCTCTACAAGTTGGTGCGCTGTTTGAGATCTACGGGTATACCGTTCAACTGTTTGCTCCAATGAAAGTCTCACCATGGCAGTGATAGGCAATCCTCGAGCTTTCTTTAGAAGACCGTTGAAAGACTCTGAAAGATTTGTTGTCAACACTCCCCATCTTTTTCCATCATCATGGCTAATCGTCCATTTGTCCAATGGAAATTGCATGAGATATTCATATGCTTCTTCATTTTCTTCCCTAATTTCCCACATCAAAGCTTCGAACTTCCTTACTTGATGAGCCGATGCAGCATTCCACATCAGATCACTGAGATTCCTGTTTGGAAAATAAGATTGAAAGTTACTCTTAAGATGTCTTACTCAAAATCAATGAAAGGTCCGAGGCTCCTGGAATTTCCACAACTCCGATAAACTAGCTAAGATTCCTTTTTCCCTATCAGAGATAATACATACATCTTCTCTATCCTTTATTATATGTGCGCTTAGTTTTCTAAAAAACCATTTCCATGCCTCTTTCGATTCCCTGTCAACAATAGCAAATGCTAGAGGAAGAATGTTATCATTTCCATCAATTCCAACACAATTAATAATTTTATCTCATATTTACCATACAAATGGGTTCCATCTACTGAAATAACTGGACGACAAGTTCGGAATCCATCAATGCATGGCTTGAAAGCCCAAAATACAAATTTAAACGTTTTTACCTCTAACGAACTCATTGACTCTTCGTGTTTCCATTCTACAATTGTTCCATGGTTAAAGTGTTGAAAAGTTGCAAAAAACTTAGGAAGCTCACTAAATGATTTCTGAAAATCACCATACACCAATTTAAATGCTCGTTGACGCCCAAGCCACGCTTTCCTATATGTTACTTGATGACCAAATATCTCATGAACCTTAGAAATGACATCTACTACCAACAATTTGGGATTTTTACGTATTTGATTTAGAAACAAAGATGCAATTAAATTGGTATCTAGGTTAGCGTGACCTGTAGTAAGCCCTTCAGTCTCACATCTATGATTATCAAAATACTTTTCTATCTTCCAAAGGCTACCTCCAACCTTTCGGCCTCGAAGAAACCATCGACAACCTAATGATTCGTGAAACCTACATCTGACAATCCATAGTTTCTTGCTTGATGTTACAACTATGAATTCGTTATTTTTGCGCAAACTCCAAATTGTCACAGCCCGTTTCAATCTATCTTTGCTGCTAAAACACATTCCTTTTTTTAAATCTTTTTTGCCATCGTCAGACCAAACAGAACAACAATTCATCTCAGATTCACGGGTAGAGATAAAAATATCTTCTTCATTCTCTAATGTTGTAAAGTAGGGTATATCATAATTTTGCATTTCAGACACACTTTGACCAAATTGATTATGAAGATTTACACCAATATCATTTTGAGGTAAATCTTCACTATCATTGGTATCTTCATTAGATTCACTTTCTAAGGTTTCACTTTCTCCATCATCTTCTGAAGGTTCATCTTCCTCCGAACTTTCATCACAAATTTGAGCATGTGCATCATTACACAAATCAAAGTTATCCTCATCTTCTCTGCGAAAAAACTAAATAATGAATTAGTGAAGTAGTGATGCATAAGATTTGTCATAGTTTCAAATAAAGTAAACATCACCCACCTGATCTCATATTGTCTGTGGCCACTTTCAATGTGTCCTTGACTACTTAATCCTTCATCATATGATTGATACTCATGTTCGTTAGGGCTTGCATCAAGTGATTGATGGATACTAGGGGTTGTAGTATATGCAAAATGAGGACGACTGAGCATGGCAAATCCATAATTTTGAGCTAATAAATTCATATGATAACCACGCTGACCGTTCATTTGAAATAGATTATCATGATTTGTTGGTCTAGTCTTTACATACATCTCCAAAAGATTTATATCAATTTTATTCAAAAATTTTTGAGGAATGACAAGAAATTGTAGCAAAGACTGGTCATTCTCTATTTTAAATTCAATAAACCTTGTAATGTTACCTTGAAATGAGCATGGATATTTTCCAGAAATATCCATTTGAATATTTTCACTGTTTGTCCTCATTTTTTCATGCAACTAGTTCAACGTAGCTAGTTGAAATAGACATGCTAACAATCATTCTAGCACCTTCGCTGTATCTAAATCCGCTCATTTCAGAAATTATTTCACCACCCCAATACAAAGCAACCATCACATTTTCTTCAAAATTAGCCATTTTTCTGCTAGACACAAAAATAAGATATGTATTAAAATTATTAAAACATCAAAATAATTTTAATGCATTACAAAATATTGGCTAGCCATACCTATTAAAACTTTGTAAATGTCGTTTCTAGAATAAAGCACATAAGCAAAAGGTTTGGTTAGAATTGTAAAAATGTGTTTGAACATTCTATACATACCGTCACTTATATAATCTGTTGTCCTAAAACTTTGCAGGTCTGTGATTTGATTCGCTAGAAACGTTACTCACAGTAACGTTTTTAACTAAAAATATGACTAGTGATTACGATTTCAAGGCAAAATTTCGGTCAAAAAAGTTGTTGCGTTGATTTGATTGAATCGTTATTCGGAGTAACGTTTTACAGCTAAAACGTTATTGGTGATAACGTATTTAATGTCAGATTTGTATAGAAATTCTTGGGTGGCAGAGCTACAGAGAAACGTTACTGGCGGTAACGTCTTATGTCTAAAACGTTACCGATAGTAACGTTTTATGTCAAAACGTTACTGTGAGTAACGTTTTATATTCTAACGTCTAACGCCAATTCCGTTTGAGCCGTTAACCTATTTAAAACATAAAACGTTATTGGGAACAACATTTATACTAGTTTTGTAAAATTTTCAAAAAACAAATTACTTTGGTGAATTGATTCAAAAAATGACTTATTTCGGTCCAGACATAACGTGGTAGTGTCAACTCTTGCTCGTGGGACATAATTTGTAGTTTGAAAGTCTTTGAGTTAAGTTTTGCCTCTAAGGCAAGAATTGTAGAACATCTCATAAATGAAGACATAACATGGTAGTGTCAACTCTTGCCCGTGGGGCATAATTTGTAGTTTGAAAGTCCTTGAGCTAAGTACTGCCTCTAAGGAAATAGTTGTAGAACATCTTATAAATGAAAATATAACGTGGTAGAGTCAACTCTTGCCCGTGGGGCATAATTTGTAGTTTGAAAGTCCTTGAGTTAATTAAGTCTTGCCTCTAAGACAAGAGTTGTAGAACACCTCATAAATGAAAATATAACGTGGTAGTGTCAACTCTAGCCCGTGGGATAAAATTTGTAGTTTAAAAGTCCTTGAGCTAAGTCTTGCCTCCAAGGCAATAGTTGTAGAACATCTCATAAATAAAACCATAACGTGGTAGAGTCCGCTCTTACCCGTGGGGCAAAATTTGTAGTTTGAAAGTCTTTGAGCTAGTTAAGTCTTGCCTCTAAGGCAATAGTTGTAGAATATCTCATAAATAAAAATATAACGTGGTAAAGTCAACTTTTGTCCGTGGGCATAATTTATAGTTTGAAAGTCCTTGAGCCAAGTCTTTCCTCTAAGGCAATAGTTGTAGAACATCTCATAAATAAAAATATAACGTGGTAGAGTTAACTCTTACCCGTGGGACATAATTTGTAATTTGAAAATCCTTGAGTCAAATCTTGCCTTAGAGGCTAGACTTGTAGAACATCTCATAAATGAAAATATAACGTGGTAGTGTCGACTCTTGCCCATGAAACATAACTTGTTGTTTGAAAGTCCTTGAGCTAAATCTTGCCTCTAAAGCAATAGTTGTAGAACATCTCACAAATGAAAACATAACGTAGTAGAGTCAACTCTTGCCCGTGGGGTATAATTTGTTGTTTGAAAGTCCCTGAGCTAAGTCTTTCCTCTAAGGTAGAGTTCTAAAACATCTCATAAATCAAAATACAATGTGGTAGTGTCGACTCTTGCCCATGAAACATAGCTTGTTGTTTGAAAGTCATAAGTCTTGCCTCTATAATATAGTAGTATCAATTCTTGCCTATGAAACGTAGCTTATTGTTCGAAAGTCGTAAGTTTTGCCTTTATAATGTGATAGTGTCAACCTTACTTATGAGATGTAACTTGAATGGAAGAAATCGAAGGAAAAAATAAAAATAAGAAAAATTGCGGAAAAAGAAGCAAATGAAGAAAAATATAAAAAAAAAAAAAAAATCAAAGAAAATGTAAAAGTTGAGAGAGAATAGAAAAAAAATAAAGGTTGATAAAAAAAAAAAGATTAAATAAAAATAAAGGTCGAGAAAAATTTAAAAAAAAATCAAATAAAAAAACTTTTTTTTAATAAAAGTAGACGTTGAAAGGTGTAAAGAAAAAAAGTAAGGGTTAAGAAAAATTAAAAAGAACAAAAATAAAAAATATAAATGTAAAGAAAAAAAAAGAAGTTGAGAGAAAAAAAGAAAAAAAGTAAGGGTTGAGAAAATAAAAAATAAAAAAATAAAAAAATAAAAAATAAAAAAGTAAAATTAAAAAGAAAAAAAATAAAAGTTAAAATATTTAAATATGAAGTTGTTATCCATAAGAATATTTATGTAATTTACTCCATTAATCAGGGGTAATTTTATTCAAAAAAATATTAATTAATATATAAAAACTATTTTAAAGATTTTTTTTTATTTGAGACTAAAATTTAAAAGGCAGCCAATTTAGGTCTATTTTTTTAAATTCACCCTTTGTGTCTCTTCCCTATTTGCCTCTGCTGCTTTATAAGTAGCGTTAAACAAATTATACAAAATGTATCTATCGTATGAATCACTATAATACCAATATAATGATATCATATTTATCATTCATATGAATCACCATTAAAAGAATAAACATATATGAATAGCTAAATAAATTTATATATGTATCAATAGATTTTTTTTCAAAAAAAATGGCAGAGATTTTAGGAGAAGAAAAAAATTGCATGTGTTGATGGAGGAGAAAAATCAGGAAGAAAGATAATTTAAGTGTTAATGGAGGAGAAAAATCAGGAAGGAAGATATTTAATTATTGATAATTAGATATTTTAGGTAAGGAAATCTTTGGGAGAAAAAATAGCTTGAGTTAATGGTGGAGTAAAAATAGGATGTGAGGTTTTGTTAAGAGTAAAGTTGAAAATTGAAATTTTAGATAAATTAAAAAAAAAATAAAAAATATTAGGTAATATAATCTTTAAGTATGAAATTTGTGTAATTTATCTATCTTTTTACCTTATAAAGAGCCATAGTAATTATAATCCACAACTTTCTTTTTACCTTGTAAACAGTAATTCTTATAATCTACACAAAATGATGCTTTTTCAATTGAGAAATATATATTATTAAATTATTATTAAAAATATGATTAAATTTGATTATGATATTTTAAAAAAAAAAAAAAAAAAATCAAGTCAATCACTTTTTGGTAATTCTTAGAATTTTTATTCGGCTCTACTTCTATAAGCTTTGTGTCTCTTCCCTATTCTGCCTCTTCTGCTTTATAACTAGCGCTAAACAAATTTGCCGCGGAACTTCAAACAAATTTTGTGACCGAATTTGAAATCGAACTTGTTATCTGAAAGTTGTACAGATATGGGTAGCGATCACTTGGGTAAAAATCTCTTACTTTAAACATGTTCATTGTTTACTTTCGGATAATTAAAATTCATTCTTTTTTTGTGTGTGTTTATTTGTAATATTTTACTGTGTCAGGAGGAGCGATTCTGGGATTGCTTACATTGGGAAGAATTTATTTTTTGAGGAAAAGACTGTTAAGTATAAAGGAGGAGAAAACTTCAACAAATGTACGTGTAAACTCTAGTTTTGTTGTTGTTTTATGAGAACAAATTTGTATAAGATTAGAAAAGAATCATATCGTAATCAAGTGAATATGATGAATTAACCGTATGTTTTTAATTCAGGAGTCAAAGCATGTTATTTATGCACAATTATACCTTTTTCTAGATAACTTGGGTTCAATAACAAAAACTTATTCTAGTAGTACTATTTTTGGCTTGTCAAATTCCTTTGGTATTTGTCTTTTGAACACCCTAATCAATTGAAGTATTCCTTTTTGTTAGGTAACACACTTCCCAACAGAGATGCAGATATTTAGAAACCTTAGGATGTTAGTGTTGCTATTTGAAAGCACGTACGACTTTGACATAGTCAAAGTTTCTCCCGTCTTAGACGCCTGTCCTGTTCTTCAATCTCTGCATATATTGGTGAGTTATCTATATTTATCTTCTTTTTCTCTTTTTTGGATATTCTTTGCTTGATCTTAGATATTGATGACTTGAACATTTATTGAATCTAAAAGTGCATATTCCCCTCCCCAAGCATGCATGATATTCTAGTCATTCTCAACATTCACTCATTTCCATGTTCTGTCAATACTACTCGCACTAGTAAAGTTGTATTAATTGCCAATTACCTTCATCCATGAGATATAACACCTTTCACTACTTAGTTGGTGTAGGAACTGATCAAGATGTTTAATCCGATCAATAATTTGGTCTGCTATAAGAGGATCATTCATTTTTTTTCCGGCAAGGGAGATTATATAAGCATTTCACTTTTCAGAATTGGACATCATGATTTGTTAATAATATGATTTATGAAGATTTGACAACTCAATTAGTTATATGTTTATTCCAAAAGAAATGTGTCAAACATGGAGATGTAGATATCTAATGTGGAGAATTTTTGGTCCACCTTATTTTTTGTTCATGGAAATATAATGGAATAATTAGGTTTCAAAAACCTCTTGTTATATGTCTTTCTTGGTTTGAAGACGCACCTTTCAATTTCTTAACTCCAGCTGTCTAATTCAAAAAGCATTATAGATACTGATTGCAGCATGCTTAACTAGATAAGTCAATAGTTGTATTCAATTAGCAATATATATGTTAATTTATTCTCGTTGTGATCTCAGCAACACAAGACATATAGGCAAAAGGCAAGAGGAAGTCCCATAAGTGTGCAGTACATCCTGTATTTTACTGCTCACCTAATGGAGATTCTTCCTAATGTTTACATATGTTCATGGTGCCAGGGTTCTGGAATGATGGCTGAGGATAACTCCGATGAACTAGCAAGTCCATTAACTAGTGTGAAGAATGACTCTATGGCTGAGGATAACACCGATGAACTAGTAAGTCCAGTGACTAGCGTGAAGAATGACTCTATGGCTGAGGATAACATCGATGAACTAGTGAGTCCAGTAACTAGCGTGAAGAATGACTCTGCTGGAAGTAAGCCAGATAAAATCAGCACAAGAAAACGGAGATCTATGAGTAACGGAAACAAGGTTCTTCCCTGCTACCGCAGCTCCTCCTCTACTTCATCTTACAATGCAGGCAATACAAGAAGGCAATCCACTGGGAAGTTGAATGCTCCTGATAGCGGACAAGATGTTATTCCTCATTATATGAGAGCTTCCACTGGTTCTTGCCATGACTTCTGTAAATATGGCAGGAAACATTCCTCTGAAGCAAAGCCATGGCATCCTCTATCAAAAAGAAAGAACAAACTTCCTGCTGATGAGCAGAGTCCTGCACGGACCTTGGTGGGAGAGGCAAAAAAGGGGACTTTGGTCAAGCAAAAGCTTTCCACTCCTCCTGGGAGAGTGCTGGGAGAGAAAAAGAAGGTGACAGGAGTTGAGCAAAAGCCTTCCACTTCTCCAGGGAGTATGCTGGGAGAGGCGAAGAAGAGGACCGTGGTCATGCAAAAGACTTCCACTACTTCAGGGAATAACCAGAGTGATGCAAAGAAGGGGATTTTGGTCAAGCAAAAGCTTTCCACTCCTCCTGTGAATATGCTGGAAGAGGGAAAGAAGGTAAATGAGGTCTATCAAAAGCCTTCAGCACCTCAGGAGAGTGTACTCAAAGATGAAAAGGAGGTCACTATGGTTGAGCAAAAACCTTCTTCTCCTCCAGGTTGCATGGAGGGAGGGATAGATGAGGTGACTGTGGTTGGGCAGAAGTCTTCAGCTTCTTTGGTGAGTATGCTAGGAGAGGGAGAAAATGTGACTGTGGTTGAGCAAAAGCTTTCTACTCCCCCAGGGAGTATGCTGGTAGAGGGAAAGAAAGAGGCCGTGGTCAATCAAAAGCCATCTGCTCCTCCAGGGAGTATGCTAGGACAGGGAAAGAAGTTGAATGTGGTCGATCGAAGGCCTTCTCCCAAGGTTCACTCTCTTGAACCCTCTGAAATAAAAAAGAAAAAGATACTGCTGCCACCAAAGAGTGTTCACTCTCTGAAATTGGATTCCTCAAGTGACGAGATGCCAGAGACAGAAAATAAAATGAAATCTTCATCTAAGATCTTAGGAGGTGTAGATGCAGGAGGCAAGAAAGACAGTGTTGCTAATTATAGAAAACAAAAAATCGCGCCTAAAGCATCTGCAGAGAAATCTTTGAAGACGCCAACTCTTTCATCTCCTCCAAAATCTTCCTCTGTTGAACCTTTGATCTTGAGGGTAAGAAGCAATAAAAGTTCAAAACGGCTGGCTCCTCTGAAGGACCAGAACAAGATGCGGAGAGATGGGACAAACAAACTGAACCCTGAAATGGTTCCTGAGAAAACTGTACGTACTCCCAAAGTGAAAGCATCACCAAAGTCTTCATCCCATTTACAATCACGTCCGTTGTCTAATGAAGAAGATAAAAAGGAAGTTGTTAATCCTGCAGACAGTGCATTGGGTAAATACACCTCTAGCAGCAAAAAGCTGTTGCACATAGCAAAAGCAGAAACTGTTGGGAAAAATCAGAAAAAGACATTGAGAAAAGGTAAGGCAGGTGTTTCTAATGATAATAATTCTTCGACAGTGAAACTGAAGTTCAGGAGGGGCAAGGTAGTTGATCTCCAGCAAGAAACCAGCAGCCCTAGGAGGCTGACATTTAGATGGGGACGACATCTGGGTGAAAACCAGGACAGCAATATAAGAAAGAGAATCTTTAAAAAGAAAGGAGTTGATGGTGACAAAAGTAATACCATCCCTATCTCTGGAAAAATTGTTTTGAGGCATCAGGATGTGCAAGAAAAGAAAGATGTGCAGGGTTTGTTGAATAATGTGATTGAAGAGACGGCGAGTAAGCTTGTTGAAACCGGGAAGAGCAAGGTTAAAGCTTTGGTGGGAGCTTTTGAGACAGTGATTTCCCTCCACAATAAACCTTTCACTGTCACAGTTTCTTGATTAACTTACAGAATTTTATAACAAGTAGGAGCAATTGCAAATATAGTGGTTGATATAGCTTTTCTGACCTGGTTTACATATGTTTGTCCCGTTTATCATTCCGACTCATCTTCTTAACGATTTCTTGATGCTTTCCGGTTCTGTTCTCATGATTGAATAAATTCAATTTCTTCTAGGTGCATTTACTTTGAATTGGGAGATAGAGTCGCGCAAGACTACAATTTCTTTTTCACTTATGGAGGTTGTGATAGTGACGTTAAATCAGTGGGTGTTTGGATGTAGACATTCTAATGTTAGGCTGGTTGCTCAGTGGACATATATTGTTGTCGGACTCATTTACGAGGGATTTGTTCATACTTTCTGTTGAATAAGCGCATTGAAGAAGGCACATCATGTGGAAATACCATCCAAAAAAGAGGTTTGGCTGTGGTACTGGTTTGACATTGTGCTTGTATACTGTTTGCTTTAGCTGTTCTGTAAAGGGGATCTGTCTCTTGACTGTAAAATTTATTGCTTTTTTCTCTGTCATACAATACAATAAGATATAAGTAACAATCAAATGTAAATATTGTAACCACCTAAACAAGTAACAATATTTATGTGCATCTTTTATTCAGGTAACTCAAAACAGCTTATAATAAGTCCCTTTGTTGGAATATTGTACATTTTAGCTTAAAGAAGCCACTGCAGTTTGTTAGACTTAGATACATGTACCTTCATGGCTCCACCTATGAACCATAACATCCAGCTAAAGTTGAGTCACTCCATGTACTTGTGTTAAAAGTTATTTTTTGAGTTTCCTTACTCCAATTTGTCATTGATGTAAGGATGAAGGTGCAACTCCAAATGTCACTTTTCTGTTGGATTAACAAAGCATAATTTCAAGTTAAAATAGTCCAATTCAATAGTTTTGTCTGTCTCTTCTAGAAGAGAAAACTTTTCCAATTGTCAATTTGCCATAGGATGAAAAAGTTGTTATCGTATTACAGAAAAATAGTTAAACACATGTCATAAGTTATTTGTTGTTTAATTGTTAACAACTTCCTTTTTACCTCATAAAGAGTCATTCTTATAATCCACGACTTTTCTTTTAGTTGGTTCTACTTCTATACACTTTGTGTCCATGAAATTGCATGTCATAGACCCAAATATGGGTGACTTTAGATATTTGTTCCCAATAAGAAATGTCTTTAACGAATAATCTTCATTACCTTTTTAGTATAGTATAAGTACCATTTTCCTCATCTACACCTCAAATATATTTTTTAAACTTTTCATACTTATTTGTCTCTCAATTTTTTTTTATTATTTTCACTTTTTATTTTTTCCTTAATTTTTTAGTATTTTCACTTTTTATTTTTATTTTTATTTTATTATTCTATTTTTTATTATTTTTGCTTTTTATTTTTTCTTTTAATTTTATTTTCATGTTTTAATTCATTTGTCTCAACCTTTAGTTTTTTCTCTTTTTTCTCAAGCATTATCAATTTCTTTTTATCCTATTTTTAATTCATTTGTCTTTAACCTTTATTTTTCTTTTATTTTTTATTTTTATCAGTTCTCTTTTTTTCCTCTCATTTTTCTCAAACTTTTACTTTTATTTTTTCCTCTCATTTTTTATTTTCTCAATTTTTCTCGAGCGATGAGTTACGACCATTCCGATCAAACTACGACCATTCCGATCGAATTGTGAACAGTAAAACGTGCAGGAAAAAGTACTAAGGCCAGGCATTTTTTTTCTCCAACTTTAAACGATCATAACTCCTTGTACATAATGATCTGGGTAATCTACTATATATCAACGGAAATATGTGCGAGTCCTCTTTCAAATGAACTTGGTTTCATCCAAATTGTCTATCGGAGAAAAAAGTTATGGTCAATCTAGTTCAGCCTATGAAAAGCGAATTTTTGGGTCAACTTCAAACGATCATAACTCCATGTACATAATGATATGGGTGAGCTACTATATATAAACGGAAAGATCTGAGAGTCCTCTTTCTAATGGAATTGGTTTCATTCAATTTGGAAAATGGAGTAAAACGTTATGGTCGATCTACTTCAGCCTATCAAAACAGTCCCCGAATATCCCCGCCACCGTTTTATAGTTTTGAACGTGCTCGATTATATCCGAAACCTATCCATTTTTGTAAATCTTTATATTTTTGGAAATTTTATTCAATAACCTTCGCATGGATCCATCGACGGGCGAATTCCGGTACAAATAAAATAAAAAAAATTATAGATAGCTGCATGGATATTGTGGAACGTTAGTTAAGTGTTTCCTTACTTTTATACACTGCCTTATTCCTTGAAAATTACTTGACATCATAACCATTAGCTTTCATGTTCTTTTTATTACTAGTAATAATTATAGAAACATAAACTTCGTTACAATTTGCTCTCTTTTAAAAAAAAAAAAAATAGTTTCCTTTTTTGAATTTAAAATTGATATGGTGTTAATTGAAATCCAGCTGCTGTGAAGATTAGCCCATGGAATGTTGGTACAAGATTTCTACTCAATGTAATACCCCAGAAAATTTTTTCGTTGAAATTTTGTGCGTAAACGTGTCGGGATCTAATCTTCGAGAATGATTTATAATTTATCTGTGTGTCATTTCTTGGATTTCGACCCACCATTTCGTAGACCATCGAATAAGATTTCCAACTATATGTGGATCACCCAAAACGGACACTCGAGCGATGAGTTACGACCATTCCGATCGAACTGTGAACAGTAAAACGTGCAGGAAAAAGTACTGAGGCCAGGCGTTTTTTTTCTCCAAATTTAAATGATCATAACTCCTTGTAAATAATGATCTGGGTGATCTACTATATATCAACGGAAATATCTGCGAGTCCTCTTTCCAATGAACTTGGTTTCATCCAATTTTTCTATCGGAGCAAAAAGTTAAGGTCAATATAGTTCAGCCTATGAAAAGCGAATTTTTGGGTCAACTTCAAACGATCATAACTCCTTGTACAAATTGATCTGGGTGAGATACTATATGTAAACGGAAATATCTAAGATACCTCTTTCTAATGAAATTGGTTTCATTCAATTTGGATATTGGAGTAAAACGTTATGGTCGATCTACTTCAGCCTATCAAAACAGTCCCCAAATATCCCGGTTACCATTTTATAGTTTAGAACGTGCTTGATTATATCCGAAACCTATCCATTTTTGGAAATCTTTATATTGTTGGAAAGATTATTCAATAACCTTCGCATGGAACCATCGACGGGCAAATTCCGGTATAAAAAAAATTAAAAAAATTATAGATAGCTGCATGGGTCTTGTGGAACTTTAGTTAAGTGTTTCCTTACTTTTATACACTGCCTTATTCCTGTAAAATTACTCGACATCATAACCACTAGCTTTCATGTTCTTTTTATTACTAGTAATAATTATAGAAACATAAACTTCGTTACAATTTGCTCTCTTTTAAAAAAAATAAAATTGTTTCCCTTTTTGAATTTAAAATTGATATGGTGTTAATTGAAATCCAGCTGCTGTGAAGATTAGCCCATGGAATGTTGGTACAAGATTTCTACTCAATGTAATACCCCAGAAAATTTTTTCGTTGAAATTTTGTGCGTAAACGTGTCGGGATCCTATAATCGAGAATGATTTATAATTTTTCTGTGTGTCATTTCTTGGATTTCGACCCACCATTTTATAGATCAGCGAATAAGCTTTCCATCTATATGTGGAACACCCAAAACGGACACTCGAGCGATGAGTTACGACCATTCCGATTGAACTGTGAACAGTAAAACGTGCAGGAAAAAGTACTGAGGCCAGGCGTTTTTTTTCTCCAACTTTAAACGATCATAACTCCTTGTACATAATGATCTGGGTAATCTACTATATATCAACGGAAATATGTGCGAGTCCTCTTTCAAATGAACTTGGTTTCATCCAAATTGTCTATCGGAGAAAAAAGTTATGGTCAATCTAGTTCAGCCAATGAAAAGCGAATTTTTGGGTCAAATTCAAACGATCATAACTCCATGTACATAATGATCTGGGTGAGCTACTATATATAAACGGAAAGATCTGAGAGTCCTCTTTCTAATGGAATTGGTTTCATTCAATTTGGAAATTGGAGTAAAACATTATGGTCGATCTACTTCAGCCTATCAAAACAGTCCCCGAATATCCCCGCCACCGTTTTATAGTTTCGAACGTGCTCGATTTTATCCGAAACCTATCCATTTTTGTAAATATTTATGTTTTTGGAAATTTTATTCAATAACCTTCGCATGGATCCATCGACAGGCGAATTCAGGTACAACTAAAATAAAAAAAATTATAGATAGTTGCATGGATATTGTGGAACGTTAGTTAAGTGTTTCCTTACTTTTATACACTGCCTTATTCCTTGAAAATTACTTGACATCATAACCATTAGCTTTCATGTTCTTTTTATTACTAGTAATAATTATAGAAACATAAACTTCGTTACAATTTGCTCTCTTTTTTAAAAAAAAAAAAAAATAGTTTCCTTTTTTGAATTTAAAATTGATATGGTGTTAATTGAAATCCAGCTGCTGTGAAGATTAGCCCATGGAATGTTGGTACAAGATTTCTACTCAATGTAATACCCCAGAAAATTTTTTCGTTGAAATTTTGTGCGTAAACGTGTCGGGATCCTATCTTCGAGAATGATTTATAATTTTTCTGTGTGTCATTTCTTGGATTTCGACCCACCATTTCGTATATCATCGAATAAGATTTCCAACTATATGTGGATCACCCAAAACGGACACTCGAGCGATGAGTTACGACCATTCCGATCGAACTGTGAACAGTAAAACGTGCAGGAAAAAGTACTGAGGCCAGGCGTTTTTTTTCTCCAAATTTAAATGATCATAACTCCTTGTAAATAATGATCTGGGTGATCTACTATATATCAACGGAAATATCTGCGAGTCCTCTTTCCAATGAACTTGGTTTCATCCAATTTTTCTATCGGAGCAAAAAGTTAAGGTCAATCTAGTTCAGCCTATGAACAACGAATTTTTGGGTCAACTTCAAACGATCATAACTCCTTGTACATATTGATCTGGGTGAGATACAATATGTAAACGGAAAGATCTAAGAGTCCTCTTTCTAATGAAATTGGTTTCATTCAATTTGGAAATAGGAGTAAAACGTTATGGTCGATCTACTTCAGCCTATCAAAACAGTCCCCAAATATCCCCGTTACCGTTTTATAGTTTCGAACGTGCTCGATTATATCCGAAACCTATCCCTTTTTGGAAATCTTTATATTGTTGGAAAGATTATTTAATAACCTTCGCATGGAACCATCGACGGGCAAATTCCGGTATAAAAAAAATTAAAAAAATTATAGATAGCTGCATGGGTCTTGTGGAACTTTAGTTAAGTGTTTCCTTACTTTTATACACTGCCTTATTCCTTGAAAATTACTTGACATCATAACCACTAGCTTTCATGTTCTTTTTATTACTAGTAATAATTATAGAAACATAAACTTCGTTACAATTTGCTCTCTGTACAAAAAAAAAAAATTGTTTCCCTTTTTGAATTTAAAATTGATATGATGTTAATTGAAATCCAGCTGCTGTGAAGATTAGCCTATGGAATGTTGGTACAAGATTTCTACTCAATGTAATACCCCGAAAAATTTTTTCGTTGAAATTTTGTGCGTAAACGTGTCGGGATCCTATAATCGAGAATGATTTATAATTTTTCTGTGTGTCATTTCTTGGATTTCGACCCACCATTTTATAGATCATCGAATAAACTTTCCATCTATAAGTGGATCACCCAAAACGGACACTCGACCGATGAGTTACGACCATTCCGATCAAACTACGACCATTCCGATCGAACTGTGAACAGTAAAACGTGCAGGAAAAAGTACTGAGGCCAGGCGGTTTTTTTCTCCAACTTTAATCGATCATAACTCCTTGTACATAATGATTTGGGTGATAAACTATATATCAACGGAAATATCTGCGAGTCCTCTTTCCAATGAACTTGGTTTCATCCAATTTGTCTAACGGAGCAAAATGTTATGGTCAATCTAGTTCAGCCTATGAAAAGCGGATTTTTCGGTAAACTTCAAACGATCATAACTCCTTGTACATAATGATCTGGGTGAGCTACTATATATAAATGGAAATCCCTGAGAGTTCTCTTTCTAATGAAATTGGTTTCATTCAATTTGGATATTGCAGTAAAACGTTATGGTCGATCTACTTCAGCCAATCAAAACAGTCCCCAAATATCCCGGCCACCGTTTTATAGCTTCGAACGTGCTCGATTATATCCGAAACGTATTTATTTATTGAAATCTTTATATCGTTGGAAAGCTAATTCAATAACCTTCGCATGGAACCACCGACGGGAAATTTCCGGTATAAAGAAAATAAAAAAAATTATGGATAGCTGCATGGATCTTGTGGAACTTTAGTTAAGTGTTTCCTTACTTTTATACACTGCCTTATTCCTTGAAAATTACTTGACATCATAACCACTAGCTTTCATGTTCTTTTTATTACTAGTAATAATCATTGAAATATAAACTTCGTTACAATTTGCTCTCTTTTTTTATAAAAAAAAAAAGTTTCCTTTTTTGAATTTTAAATTGATATGGTGTTAATTGAAATCCAGCTGCTGTGAAGATTAGCCCATGGAATGCTGGTACAAGATTTCTACTCAATGTAATACCCCGAAAAAAAAATTCGTTGAAATTTTGTACGTAAACGTGTCGGGATCCTATCTTTGAGAATGATTTATAATTTTTCTGTGTGTTATTTCTTTGATTTCGACCCACCATTTCGAAGATCATCGATTAAGATTTCCAACTATATGTGGATCACCCAAAACAGACACTCGAGCGATGAGTTACGACCATTCCGATCGAACTGTGAACAATAAAACGTGCAGGAAAAAGTACTGAAGCCAGGAGTTTTTTTTCTCCAAATTTAAATGATCATAACTCCTTGTAAATAATGATCTGGGTGATCTACTATATATCAACGGAAATATCTGTGAGTCCTCTTTCAAATGAACTTGGTTTCATCAAATTTTTCTATCGGAGCAAAAAGTTATGGTCAATCTAGTTCATCCTATGAAAAGCGAAATTTTGGGTCAACTTCAAATGATCATAACTCCTTGTACATATTGATCTGGGTGAGATACTATATATAAATGGAAAGATCTAAGATTCCTCTTTCTAATGAAATTGGTTTCATTCAATTTGGATATTGGAGTAAAACGTTATGGTCGATCTACTTCATCCTATCAAAAAAGTCCCCAAATATCCCGGTTACCGTTTTATAGTTTCAAACGTGCTCGATTATATCCGAAACCTATCCATTTTTTGAAATCTTTATATTGTTGGAAAGATTATTCAATAACCTTCGCATGGAACCATCGACGGGCAAATTCCGGTATTAAAAAAATAAAAAAAATTATAGATAGCTGCATGGGTCTTGTGGAACTTTAGTAAAGTGTTTCCTTACTTTTATACACTATTTTATTCCTTGAAAATTACTTGACATCATAACCACTAGCTTTCATGTTCTTTTTATTACTAGTAATAATTACAGAAACATAAACTTCGTTACAATTTGCTCTCTTTTAAAAAAAAAAAAAAATTGTTTCCCTTTTTGAATTTAAAATTGATATAGTGTTAATTGAAATCCAGCTGCTGTGAAGATTAGCCCATGGAATGTTGGTACAAGATTTCTACTTAATGTAATACACCGGAAAAGTTTTTCGTTGAAATTTTGTGCGTAAACGTGTCGGGATCCTATAATCGAGAATGATTTATAATTTTTCTGTGTGTCATTTCTTGGATTTCGACCCACCATTTTGTAGATCATCAAATAATCTTTCCAGCTATATGTGGATCACCCAAAACGGACACTCAAGCGATGAGTTACGACCATTCCAATCAAACTACGACCATTCCGATCGAACTTTGAACAGTAAAACCTGCAGGAAAAAGTACTGAGGCCAGGCGTTTTTTTTCTCCAACTTTAAACGATCATATCTCCTTGTACATAATGATCTGGGTAATCTACTATATATCAACGGAAATATCTGCGAGTCCTCTTTCCAATGAACTTGTTTTCATCCAATTTGTCTATCGGAGCAAAAAGTTATGGTCAATCTAGTTCAGCCTATGAAAAGCGGATTTTTTGGTAAACTTCAAACGATCATAATTCCTTGTACATAATGATCTGGGTGAGCTACTATATATAAACGGAAATCTCTGAGAGTCCTCTTTCTAATGAAATTGGTTTCATTCAATTTGGATATTGCAGTAAAACGTTATGGTCGATCTACTTCAGCCAATCAAAACAGTCCCCAAATATCCCGGCCACCATTTTATAGTTTCGAACGTGCTCGATTATATCCGAAACGTATCCATTTTTGGAAATCATTATATCGTTGGAAAGCTTATTCAATAACCTTCGCATGGAACCATTGACGGGAAAATTCCGGTATAAAGAAAATAAAAAAAATTATGGATAGCTGCATGGATCTTGTGGAACTTTAGTTAAGTGTTTCCTTACTTTTATACACTGCCTTATTCCTTGAAAATTACTTGACATCATAACCACTAGCTTTCATGTTCTTTTTATTACTAGTAATAATCATAGAAACATAAACTTCGTTACAATTTGCTCTCTTTTTAAAAAAAAAAAAAATAGTTTCCTTTTTTGAATTTTAAATTGATATGGTGTTAATTGAAATCCAGCTGCTGTGAAGATTAGCCCATGGAATGTTGGTACAAGATTTCTACTCAATGTAATACCCCAGAAATTTTTTTCGTTGAAATTTTGTGCGTAAACGTGTCGAGATCCTATCTTCGAGAATGATTTATAATTTTTCTGTGTGTTATTTCTTTGATTTCGACCCACCATTTCGAAGATCATCGATTAAGATTTCCAACTATATGTGGATCACCCAAAACAGACACTCGAGCGATGAGTTACGACCATTCCGATCGAACTGTGAACAATAAAACGTGCAGGAAAAAGTACTGAAGCCAGGAGTTTTTTTTCTCCAACTTTAAATGATCATAACTCCTAAATAATGATCTGGGTGATCTACTATATATCAACGGAAGTATTTGTGAGTCCTCTTTCAAATGAACTTGGTTTCATCAAATTTTTCTATCGGAGCAAAAAGTTATGGTCAATCTAGTTCATCCTATGAAAAGCGAAATTTTGGGTCAACTTCAAATGATCATAACTCCTTGTACATATTGATCTGGGTGAGATACTATATATAAATGGAAAGATCTAAGATTCCTCTTTCTAATGAAATTGGTTTCATTCAATTTGGATATTGGAGTAAAACGTTATGGTCGATCTACTTCATCCTATCAAAAAAGTCCCCAAATATCCCGGTTACCGTTTTATAGTTTCAAACGTGCTCGATTATATCCGAAACCTATCCATTTTTTGAATTCTTTATATTGTTGGAAAGATTATTCAATAACCTTCGCATGGAACCATCGACGGGCAAATTCCGGTATTAAAAAAATAAAAAAAATTATAGATAGCTGCATGGGTCTTGTGGAACTTTAGTAAAGTGTTTCCTTACTTTTATACACTATTTTATTCCTTGAAAATTACTTGACATCATAACCACTAGCTTTCATGTTCTTTTTATTACTAGTAATAATTACAGAAACATAAACTTCGTTACAATTTGCTCTCTTTTAAAAAAAAAAAAAAATTGTTTCCCTTTTTGAATTTAAAATTGATATAGTGTTAATTGAAATCCAGCTGCTGTGAAGATTAGCCCATGGAATGTTGGTACAAGATTTCTACTTAATGTAATACACCGGAAAAGTTTTTCGTTGAAATTTTGTGCGTAAACGTGTCGGGATCCTATAATCGAGAATGATTTATAATTTTTCTGTGTGTCATTTCTTGGATTTCGACCCACCATTTTGTAGATCATCAAATAATCTTTCCAGCTATATGTGGATCACCCAAAACGGACACTCAAGCGATGAGTTACGACCATTCCAATCAAACTACGACCATTCCGATCGAACTTTGAACAGTAAAACCTGCAGGAAAAAGTACTGAGGCCAGGCGTTTTTTTTCTCCAACTTTAAACGATCATATCTCCTTGTACATAATGATCTGGGTAATCTACTATATATCAACGGAAATATCTGCGAGTCCTCTTTCCAATGAACTTGTTTTCATCCAATTTGTCTATCGGAGCAAAAAGTTATGGTCAATCTAGTTCAGCCTATGAAAAGCGGATTTTTTGGTAAACTTCAAACGATCATAATTCCTTGTACATAATGATCTGGGTGAGCTACTATATATAAACGGAAATCTCTGAGAGTCCTCTTTCTAATGAAATTGGTTTCATTCAATTTGGATATTGCAGTAAAACGTTATGGTCGATCTACTTCAGCCAATCAAAACAGTCCCCAAATATCCCGGCCACCATTTTATAGTTTCGAACGTGCTCGATTATATCCGAAACGTATCCATTTTTGGAAATCATTATATCGTTGGAAAGCTTATTCAATAACCTTCGCATGGAACCATTGACGGGAAAATTCCGGTATAAAGAAAATAAAAAAAATTATGGATAGCTGCATGGATCTTGTGGAACTTTAGTTAAGTGTTTCCTTACTTTTATACACTGCCTTATTCCTTGAAAATTACTTGACATCATAACCACTAGCTTTCATGTTCTTTTTATTACTAGTAATAATCATAGAAACATAAACTTCGTTACAATTTGCTCTCTTTTTAAAAAAAAAAAAAAATAGTTTCCTTTTTTGAATTTTAAATTGATATGGTGTTAATTGAAATCCAGCTGCTGTGAAGATTAGCCCATGGAATGTTGGTACAAGATTTCTACTCAATGTAATACCCCAGAAATTTTTTTCGTTGAAATTTTTTGCGTAAACGTGTCGAGATCCTATCTTCGAGAATGATTTATAATTTTTCTGTGTGTTATTTCTTTGATTTCGACCCACCATTTCGAAGATCATCGATTAAGATTTCCAACTATATGTGGATCACCCAAAACAGACACTCGAGCGATGAGTTACGACCATTCCGATCGAACTGTGAACAATAAAACGTGCAGGAAAAAGTACTGAAGCCAGGAGTTTTTTTTCTCCAACTTTAAATGATCATAACTCCTAAATAATGATCTGGGTGATCTACTATATATCAACGGAAATATCTGTGAGTCCTCTTTCAAATGAACTTGGTTTCATCAAATTTTTCTATCGGAGCAAAAAGTTATGGTCAATCTAGTTCATCCTATGAAAAGCGAAATTTTGGGTCAACTTCAAATGATCATAACTCCTTGTACATATTGATCTGGGTGAGATACTATATATAAATGGAAAGATCTAAGATTCCTCTTTCTAATGAAATTGGTTTCATTCAATTTGGATATTGGAGTAAAACGTTATGGTCGATCTACTTCATCCTATCAAAAAAGTCCCCAAATATCCCGGTTACCGTTTTATAGTTTCAAACGTGCTCGATTATATCCGAAACCTATCCATTTTTTGAAATCTTTATATTGTTGGAAAGATTATTCAATAACCTTCGCATGGAACCATCGACGGGAAAATTCCGGTATTAAAAAAATAAAAAAAATTATAGATAGCTGCATGGGTCTTGTGGAACTTTAGTAAAGTGTTTCCTTACTTTTATACACTATTTTATTCCTTGAAAATTACTTGAAATCATAACCACTAGCTTTCATGTTCTTTTTATTACTAGTAATAATTACAGAAACATAAACTTCGTTACAATTTGCTCTCTTTTAAAAAAAAAAAAAATTGTTTCCCTTTTTGAATTTAAAATTGATATAGTGTTAATTGAAATCCAGCTGCTGTGAAGATTAGCCCATGGAATGTTGGTACAAGATTTCTACTTAATGTAATACACCGGAAAAGTTTTTCGTTGAAATTTTGTGCGTAAACGTGTCGGGATCCTATAATCGAGAATGATTTATAATTTTTCTGTGTGTCATTTCTTGGATTTCGACCCACCATTTTGTAGATCATCAAATAATCTTTCCATCTATATGTGGATCACCCAAAACGGACACTCAAGCGATGAGTTACGACCATTCCAATCAAACTACGACCATTCCGATCGAACTTTGAACAGTAAAACCTGCAGGAAAAAGTACTGAGGCCAGGCGTTTTTTTTCTCCAACTTTAAACGATCATATCTCCTTGTACATAATGATCTGGGTAATCTACTATATATCAACGGAAATATCTGCGAGTCCTCTTTCCAATGAACTTGTTTTCATCCAATTTGTCTATCGGAGCAAAAAGTTATGGTCAATCTAGTTCAGCCTATGAAAAGCGGATTTTTTGGTAAACTTCAAACGATCATAATTCCTTGTACATAATGATCTGGGTGAGCTACTATATATAAACGGAAATCTCTGAGAGTCCTCTTTCTAATGAAATTGGTTTCATTCAATTTGGATATTGCAGTAAAACGTTATGGTCGATCTACTTCAGCCAATCAAAACAGTCCCCAAATATCCCGGCCACCATTTTATAGTTTCGAACGTGCTCGATTATATCCGAAACGTATCCATTTTTGGAAATCATTATATCGTTGGAAAGCTTATTCAATAACCTTCGCATGGAACCATTGACGGGAAAATTCCGGTATAAAGAAAATAAAAAAAATTATGGATAGCTGCATGGATCTTGTGGAACTTTAGTTAAGTGTTTCCTTACTTTTATACACTGCCTTATTCCTTGAAAATTACTTGACATCATAACCACTAGCTTTCATGTTCTTTTTATTACTAGTAATAATCATAGAAACATAAACTTCGTTACAATTTGCTCTCTTTTTTAAAAAAAAAAAAAATAGTTTCCTTTTTTGAATTTTAAATTGATATGGTGTTAATTGAAATCCAGCTGCTGTGAAGATTAGCCCATGGAATGTTGGTACAAGTTTTCTACTCAATGTAATACCCCAGAAATTTTTTTCGTTGAAATTTTGTGCGTAAACGTGTCGAGATCCTATCTTCGAGTATGATTTATAATTTTTCTATGTGTTATTTCTTTGATTTCGACCCACCATTTCGAAGATCATCGATTAAGATTTCCAACTATATGTGGATCACCCAAAACAGACACTCGAGCGATGAGTTACGACCATTCCGATCGAACTGTGAACAATAAAACGTGCAGGAAAAAGTACTGAAGCCAGGAGTTTTTTTTCTCCAACTTTAAATGATCATAACTCCTAAATAATGATCTGGGTGATCTACTATATATCAACGGAAATATTTGTGAGTCCTCTTTCAAATGAACTTGGTTTCATCAAATTTTTCTATCGGAGCAAAAAGTTATGGTCAATCTAGTTCATCCTATGAAAAGCGAAATTTTGGGTCAACTTCAAATGATCATAACTCCTTGTACATATTGATCTGGGTGAGATACTATATATAAATGGAAAGATCTAAGATTCCTCTTTCTAATGAAATTGGTTTCATTCAATTTGGATATTGGAGTAAAACGTTATGGTCGATCTACTTCATCCTATCAAAAAAGTCCCCAAATATCCCGGTTACCGTTTTATAGTTTCAAACGTGCTCGATTATATCCGAAACCTATCCATTTTTTGAATTCTTTATATTGTTGGAAAGATTATTCAATAACCTTCGCATGGAACCATCGACGGGCAAATTCCGGTATTAAAAAAATAAAAAAAATTATAGATAGCTGCATGGGTCTTGTGGAACTTTAGTAAAGTGTTTCCTTACTTTTATACACTATTTTATTCCTTGAAAATTACTTGACATCATAACCACTAGCTTTCATGTTCTTTTTATTACTAGTAATAATTACAGAAACATAAACTTCGTTACAATTTGCTCTCTTTTAAAAAAAAAAAAAAATTGTTTCCCTTTTTGAATTTAAAATTGATATAGTGTTAATTGAAATCCAGCTGCTGTGAAGATTAGCCCATGGAATGTTGGTACAAGATTTCTACTTAATGTAATACACCGGAAAAGTTTTTCGTTGAAATTTTGTGCGTAAACGTGTCGGGATCCTATAATCGAGAATGATTTATAATTTTTCTGTGTGTCATTTCTTGGATTTCGACCCACCATTTTGTAGATCATCAAATAATCTTTCCAGCTATATGTGGATCACCCAAAACGGACACTCAAGCGATGAGTTACGACCATTCCAATCAAACTACGACCATTCCGATCGAACTTTGAACAGTAAAACCTGCAGGAAAAAGTACTGAGGCCAGGCGTTTTTTTTCTCCAACTTTAAACGATCATATCTCCTTGTACATAATGATCTGGGTAATCTACTATATATCAACGGAAATATCTGCGAGTCCTCTTTCCAATGAACTTGTTTTCATCCAATTTGTCTATCGGAGCAAAAAGTTATGGTCAATCTAGTTCAGCCTATGAAAAGCGGATTTTTTGGTAAACTTCAAACGATCATAATTCCTTGTACATAATGATCTGGGTGAGCTACTATATATAAACGGAAATCTCTGAGAGTCCTCTTTCTAATGAAATTGGTTTCATTCAATTTGGATATTGCAGTAAAACGTTATGGTCGATCTACTTCAGCCAATCAAAACAGTCCCCAAATATCCCGGCCACCATTTTATAGTTTCGAACGTGCTCGATTATATCCGAAACGTATCCATTTTTGGAAATCATTATATCGTTGGAAAGCTTATTCAATAACCTTCGCATGGAACCATTGACGGGAAAATTCCGGTATAAAGAAAATAAAAAAAATTATGGATAGCTGCATGGATCTTGTGGAACTTTAGTTAAGTGTTTCCTTACTTTTATACACTGCCTTATTCCTTGAAAATTACTTGACATCATAACCACTAGCTTTCATGTTCTTTTTATTACTAGTAATAATCATAGAAACATAAACTTCGTTACAATTTGCTCTCTTTTTTTAAAAAAAAAAAAATAGTTTCCTTTTTTGAATTTAAAATTGATATGGTGTTAATTGAAATCCAGCTGCTGTGAAGATTAGCCCATGGAATGTTGGTACAAGATTTCTACTCAATGTAATACCCCAGAAATTTTTTTCGTTGAAATTTTGTGCGTAAACGTGTCGAGATCCTATCTTCGAGAATGATTTATAATTTTTCTGTGTGTTATTTCTTTGATTTCGACCCACCATTTCGAAGATCATCGATTAAGATTTCCAACTATATGTGGATCACCCAAAACAGACACTCGAGCGATGAGTTACGACCATTCCGATCGAACTGTGAACAATAAAACGTGCAGGAAAAAGTACTGAAGCCAGGAGTTTTTTTTCTCCAACTTTAAATGATCATAACTCCTAAATAATGATCTGGGTGATCTACTATATATCAACGGAAATATCTGTGAGTCCTCTTTCAAATGAACTTGGTTTCATCAAATTTTTCTATCGGAGCAAAAAGTTATGGTCAATCTAGTTCATCCTATGAAAAGCGAAATTTTGGGTCAACTTCAAATGATCATAACTCCTTGTACATATTGATCTGGGTGAGATACTATATATAAATGGAAAGATCTAAGATTCCTCTTTCTAATGAAATTGGTTTCATTCAATTTGGATATTGGAGTAAAACGTTATGGTCGATCTACTTCATCCTATCAAAAAAGTCCCCAAATATCCCGGTTACCGTTTTATAGTTTCAAACGTGCTCGATTATATCCGAAACCTATCCATTTTTTGAAATCTTTATATTGTTGGAAAGATTATTCAATAACCTTCGCATGGAACCATCGACGGGCAAATTCCGGTATTAAAAAAATAAAAAAAATTATAGATAGCTGCATGGGTCTTGTGGAACTTTAGTAAAGTGTTTCCTTACTTTTATACACTATTTTATTCCTTGAAAATTACTTGACATCATAACCGCTAGCTTTCATGTTCTTTTTATTACTAGTAATAATTACAGAAACATAAACTTCGTTACAATTTGCTCTCTTTTAAAAAAAAAAAAAATTGTTTCCCTTTTTGAATTTAAAATTGATATAGTGTTAATTGAAATCCAGCTGCTGTGAAGATTAGCCCATGGAATGTTGGTACAAGATTTCTACTTAATGTAATACACCGGAAAAGTTTTTCGTTGAAATTTTGTGCGTAAACGTGTCGGGATCCTATAATCGAGAATGATTTATAATTTTTCTGTGTGTCATTTCTTGGATTTCGACCCACCATTTTGTAGATCATCAAATAATCTTTCCAGCTATATGTGGATCACCCAAAACGGACACTCAAGCGATGAGTTACGACCATTCCAATCAAACTACGACCATTCCGATCGAACTTTGAACAGTAAAACCTGCAGGAAAAAGTACTGAGGCCAGGCGTTTTTTTTCTCCAACTTTAAATGATCATATCTCCTTGTACATAATGATCTGGGTAATCTACTATATATCAACGGAAATATGTGCGAGTCCTCTTTCCAATGAACTTGGTTTCATCCAATTTGTCTATCGGAGCAAAAAGTTATGGTCAATGAAGTTCAGCCTATAAAAGCGAATTTTTGTATCAAGTTCAAATGATCATAACTCCTTGTACAAAATGATATGGGTGAGCTACTATATATAAAAGGAAATATCTGAGAGTCCTCTTTCTAATGAAATTGATTTCATTCAATTTGGATATTGGAGTAAAACGTTATGGTCGATCTACTTCAGCCTATCAAAACAGTCCCCAAATATCCTGGCCACCGTTTTATAGTTTCGAACGTGCTCGATTATATTTGAAACCTATCCATTTTTGGAAATCTTTATATCATTGCAAAGCTTATTCAATAACCTTCGCATGGAACCATCGACGGGCAAATTCCGGTGTAAATAAAATAAAAAAAATTATAGATAGTTGCATGGATCTTGTGGAACTTTAGTTAAGTGTTTCCTTACTTTTATACACTGCCTTATTCCTTGAAAATTACTTGACTTTATAACCACTAGCTTTCATGTTCTTTTTATTACTAGTAATAATTATAGAAATATAAACTTCGTTACAATTTGCTCTCTTTTTAAAAAAAAAAAAAAAAATAGTTTCCTTTTTTAAATTTAAAATTGATATTGTGTTAATTGAAATCCAGCTGCTATGAAGATTAGCCCATGGAATATTGGTACAAGATTTCTACTCAATATAATATCCCGGAAAATTTTTTCATTGAAATTTTGTGCGTAAACGTGTCGGGATCCTATCTTCGAGAATGATTTATAATTTTTCTGTGTGTCATTTCTTGGATTTCGACCCACCATTTCGTAGATCATCGAATAAGATTTCCTACTATAGGTGGATCTCCCAAAACGGACACTCGAGCAATGAGTTACGACCATTCCGATCAAATTACGACCATTCCGATCGAACTATGAACAGTAAAAGGTGCAGGAAAAAGTACTGAGGCCTGGCGTTTTTTTTCTCCAACTTTAAACGATCATAACTCCTTGTACATAATGATCTGGGTAATCTACTATATATCAACGGAAATATGTGCGAGTCCTCTTTCAAATGAACTTGGTTTCATCCAAATTGTCTATCGGAGAAAAAAGTTATGGTCAATCTAGTTCAGCCTATGAAAAGCGAATTTTTGGGTCAACTTCAAACGATCATAACTCCTTGTACATAATGATCTGGGTAAGATACTATATATAAACGGAAAGATCTGAGAGTCCTCATTCTAGTGGAATTGATTTCATTCAATTTGGAAATTGGAGTAAAACGTTATGGTCGATTTACTTCAGCCTATCAAAACAGTCCCCAAATATCCCCGCCACCGTTTTGTAGTTTCGAACGTGGTCGATTATATCCGAAACCTATCCATTTTTGTAAATCTTTATATTGTTGGAAAGTTTATTCAATAACCTTCGCATGGATCTATCGACGGGCGAATTCCAGTACAAATAAAATAAAAAAAATTATAGATAGCTGCATGGATATTGTGGAACGTTAGTTAAGTGTTTCATTACTTTTATACACTGCCTTATTCCTTGAAAATTACTTGACATCATAACCATTAGCTTTCATGTTTTTTTATTACTAGTAATAATTATAGAAACATAAACTTCGTTACAATTTGCTCTTTTGAAAAAAAATATATATATTTTCCTTTTTTGAATTTAAAATTGATATGGTGTTAATTGAAATCCAGTTGCTATGAAGATTAGCCCATGGAATGTTGGTACAAGATTTCTACTCAATGTAATACCCCGGAAAATTTTTTCGTTGAAATTTTGTGCGTAAACGTGTCGAGATCCTATCTTCGAGAATGATTTATAATTTTTCTGAGTGTCATTTCTTGGATTTCGACCCACCATTTCGTAGATCATCGAATAAGATTTCAAACTATATGTGGATCACCCAAAACGGACACTCGAGCGATGAGTTACGACTATTCCGATCAAATTACGACCATTCCGATCGAACTATGAACAGTAAAATGTGCAGGAAAAAGTACTGAGGCCAGGTGTTTTTTTTCTCAAACTTTAAACGATCATAACTCCTTGTACATAATGATCTGGGTAATCAACTATATATCAACGGAAATATGTGTGAGTCCTCTTTCCAATGAACTTGGTTTCATCCAAATTGTCTATCAGAGAAAAAAGTAATGGTCAATCTAGTTCAGCCTATGAAAAGCAAAATTTTGGGTTAACTCAAACAATCATAACTCCTTGTACATAATGATCTGGGTGAGCTACTATATATAAACGGAAAGATCTGAGAGTCCTCTTTATAATGAAATTGGGTTCATTCAATTTGAATATTGGAGTAAAACGTTATGGTCAATCTACTTCAGCCTATCAAAACAGTCCCCAAATATCCCCGCCACCGTTTTATAGTTTCGAACGTGCTCGATTATATCCGAAGCCTATCCATTTTTGTAAATCTTTATATTGTTGGAAATTTTATTCTATAAGCTTCGCATGGATCCATCAACGGGCTAATTCCGGTATAAATAAAATAAAAAAAATTATAGATAGCCTCATGAATATTGTGGAACGCTAGTTAAGTGTTTCCTTACTTTTATACACTGCCTTATTCCTTGAAAATTACTTGACATCATAACCACTAGCTTTCATGTTCTTTTTATTACTAGTAATAATTATAGAAACATAAACTTCGTTACAATTTGCTCTCTTTTTAAAAAAAAAAAAATAGTTTCCTTTTTTGAATTTAAAATTGATTTGGTGTTAATTGAAATCCAGCTGCTGTGAAGATTAGCCCATGGAATGTTGGTACAAGATTTCTACTCAATGTAATACCCCGGAAAATTTTTTCGTTGAAATTTTGTGCGTAAACGTGTCGGGATCCTATCTTCGAGAATGATTTATAAATTTTCTGTGTGTCATTTCTTGGATTTCGACCTACCATTTCGTAGATCATCGAATAAGCTTTCCAACTATATCTGGATCACCCAAAACGGACTCTCGAGCGATGAGTTACGACCATTCCGATCAAACTAAGACCAATCCGATCGAACTGTGAACAGTAAAACGTGCAGGAAAAAGTACTGAGGCCAGGCGTTTTTTTTCTACAACTTTAATCAATCATAACTCCTTGTACATAATGATCTGGGTGATCAACTATATATCAACGGAAATATCTGCGAGTCCTTTTTCCAATGAACTTGGTTTCATCCAATTTGTCTATCGGAGCAAAAAGTTATGGTCAATGAAGTTCAGCCTATGAAAAGCGAATTTTTGTATCAAGTTCAAATGATCATAACTCCTTGTACAAAATGATATGGGTGAGCTACGATATATAAAAGGAAATATCTGAGAGTCCTCTTTCTAATGAAATTGATTTCATTCAATTTGGATATTGGAGTAAAACGTTATGGTCGATCTACTTCAGCTTATCAAAACAGTCCCCAAATATCCTGGCCACCGTTTTATAGTTTCGAACGTGCTCGATTATATCCGAAACCATTCAATTTTTGGAAATCTTTATATCATTGGAAAGATTATTCAATAACCTTCGCATGGAACCATCGACGGGCAAATTCCGGTATAAATAAAATAAAAAAAATTATAGATAGCTGCATGGATCTTGTGGAACTTTAGTTAAGTGTTTCCTTACTTTTATACACTGCCTTATTCCTTGAAAATTACTTGACATCCTAACCACTAGCTTTCATGTTCTTTTTAGTACTAGTAATAATTATAGAAACATAAACTTCGTTACAATTTGCTCTCTTTTTTTAAAAAAAAAAAATAGTTTCCTTTTTTGAATTTAAAATTGATATGGTGTTAATTGAAATCCAGATGCTGTGAAGATTAACCCATGGAATGTTGGTAAAAGATTTCTACTCAATGTAATACCCCGGAAAATTTTTTCGTTGAAATTTTGTGCGTAAACGTGTCGGGATCCTATCTTCGAGAATGATTTATAATTTTTCTGTGTGTCATTTCTTGGATTTCGACCCACCATTTCGTAGATCATCGAATAAGATCTCCTACTATAGGTGGATCACCCAAAACGGACACTCGAGCGATGAGTTATGACCATTCCGATAAAATTACGACCATTCTGATCGAACTATGAACAGTAAAAGGTGCAGGAAAAAGTACTGAGGCCTGACGTTTTTTTTCTCCAACTTTAAATGATCATAACTCCTTGTACATAATGATCTGGGTAATCTACTATATATCAACGGAAATATGTGCGAGTCCTCTTTAAAATGAACTTGGTGTCATCCAAATTGTCTATCGGAGAATAAAGTTATGGCCAATCTAGTTCAGCCTATGAAAAGGGAATTTTTGGGTCAACTTCAAACAATCATAACTCCTTTTACATAATGATCTGGGTGAGCTATTATATATAAACGGATAGATCTGAGAGTCCTCTTTCTAATGGAATTGGTTTCATTCAATTTGGAAATTGGAGTAAAACGTTATGGTCGATTTACTTCAGCCTATCAAAACAGTCCCCAAATATCCCCGCCACCGTTTTATAGTTTCGAACGTGCTCGATTATATCCGAAACCTATCCATTTTTGTAAAACTTTATATTTTTGGAAAGTTTATTCAATAACCTTCGCATGGAACCATCGACGGGCAAATTCCAGTATAAATAAAATAAAAAAAACTATAGATAGCTGCATGGATATTGTGGAACTTTAGTTAAGTGTTTCCTTACTTTTATACACTGCCTTATTCCTTGAAAATTACTTGACATCATAACCACTAGCTTTCATGTTCTTTTTATTACTAGTAATAATCATAGAAACATAAACTTCGTTACAATTTGCTCTCTTTTTAAAAAAAAAAAAAAATAGTTTCCTTTTTTGAATTTAAAATTGATATGGTGTTAATTGAAATCCAGCTGCTGTGAAGATTAGCCCATGGAATGTTGGTACAAGATTTCTACTCAATGTAATACCCCGGAAAAAATTTTCGTTGAAATTTTGTGTGTAAACGTGTCGGGATCCTATCTCTGAGAATGATTTATAATTTTTCTGTGTGTCATTTCTTGGATTTCGACCTACCATTTCATAGATCATTGAATAAGCTTTCCAACTATATGTGGATCACCCAAACGGACACTCGAGCGATGAGTTACGATCATTCCGATCAAACTACGACCATTCCGATCGAACTGTGAACAGTAAAAGGTGCAGGAAAAAGTATTGAGGCCAGGCGTTTTTTTTCTCCTACTTTAAATGATCATAACTCCTTGTACATAATGATCTGGGTGATCTATTATATATAAAAGGAAGATCTGCGAGTCCTATTTCCAATGAACTTGGTTTCACCCAATTTTTCTATCGGAGCAAAAAGTTATGGTCAATCTAGTTCAGCCTATGAAAAGCGAATTTTTGGGTCAACTTCAAATGATCATAACTCCTTGTACATAATGATCTGGGTGAGATACTATATATAAAAGGAAAGCTCTGAGAGTCCTCTTTCTAATGAAATTGGTTTCATTAAATTTGAATATTGGAGTAAAACGTTATGGTTGATCTACTTCAGCTTATCAAAACAGTCTCCAAATATCCCGGCCACCATTTTATAGTTTCGAAACATGCTCGATTATATTCGAAACCTATCCATTTTTGGAAATCTTTATATCATTGCAAAGCTTATTCAATAACCTTCGCATGGAACCATCGACGGGCAAATTCCGATGTAAATAAAATTAAAAAAATTATAGATAGCTGCATGGATCTTGTGGAACTTTAGTTAAGTGTTTCCTTACTTTTATACACTGCCTTATTCCTTCAAAATTACTTGACATCATAACCACTAGCTTTCATTTTCTTTTATTACTAGTAATAATTATAGAAATATAAACTTCGTTACAATTTGCTATCTTTTTAAAAAAAAAAAAAATAGTTTCCTTTTTTAAATTTAAAATTGATATAGTGTTAATTGAAATCCAGCTGCTATGAAGATTAGCCCATGGAATGTTGGTACAAGATTTCTACTCAATGTAATACCCCGGAAAATTTTTTCGTTGAAATTTTGTGCGTAAACGTGTCGGGATCCTATCTTCGAGAATGATTTATAATTTTTCTGTGTGTCATTTCTTGGATTTCGACCCACCATTTCGTAGATCATCGAATAATATTTCCTACTATAGGTTGATCACCAAAAACGGACACTCGAGCGATGAGTTACGACCATTCCGATCAAATTACGACCATTCCGATCGAACTATGAACAGTAAAAGGTGCAGGAAAAAGTACTGAGGCCTGGCGTTTTTTTCTCCAACTTTAAAGGATCATAACTCCTTGTACATAATGATCTGGGCACTCTACTATATATCGACGGAAATATGTGCGAGTCCTATTTCAAATGAACTTGGTTTCATCCAAATTGTCTATCGGAGAAAAAAGTTATGGTCAATCTAGTTCAGCCTATGAAAAGCGAATTTTTGGGTCAACTTCAAACGATCATAACTCCTTGTACATAATGATCTGGGTGAGCTACTAAATATAAACGAAAAGATCTGAGAGTCCTCTTTCTAATGGAATTGGTTTCATTCAATTTGGAAATGGGAGTAAAACGTTATGGTCGATTTACTTCAGCCTATCAAAGCAGTCCCCAAATATCCCCGCCACCGTTTTATAGTTTCGAACGTGCTCGATTATATCCGAAACCTATCCATTTTTGTAAATATTTATATTGTTGTAAATTTTATTCAATAACCTTCGCATGGTTCCATCGACGGGCGAATTCCAGTACAAATAAAATAAAAACAATTATAGATTGTTGCATGGATATTGTGAAACGTTAGTTAAGTGTTTCCTTACTTTTATACACTGCCTTATTCCTTGAAAATTACTTGACATCATAACCACTAGCTTTCATGTTCTTTTTATTACTAGTAATAATTATAGAAATATAAACTTCGTTACAATTTGCTATCTTTTTAAAAAAAAAAAAAATAGTTTCCTTTTTTAAATTTAAAATTGATATAGTGTTAATTGAAATCCAGCTGCTATGAAGATTAGCCCATGGAATGTTGGTACAAGATTTCTACTCAATGTAATACCCCGGAAAATTTTTTCGTTGAAATTTTGTGCGTAAACGTGTCGGGATCCTATCTTCGAGAATGATTTATAATTTTTCTGTGTGTCATTTCTTGGATTTCGACCCACCATTTCGTAGATCATCGAATAATATTTCCTACTATAGGTTGATCACCAAAAACGGACACTCGAGCGATGAGTTACGACCATTCCGATCAAATTACGACCATTCCGATCGAACTATGAACAGTAAAAGGTGCAGGAAAAAGTACTGAGGCCTGGCGTTTTTTTCTCCAACTTTAAAGGATCATAACTCCTTGTACATAATGATCTGGGCACTCTACTATATATCAACGGAAATATGTGCGAGTCCTCTTTCAAATGAACTTGGTTTCATCCAAATTGTCTATCGGAGAAAAAAGTTATGGTCAATCTAGTTCAGCCTATGAAAAGCGAATTTTTGGGTCAACTTCAAACGATCATAACTCCTTGTACATAATGATCTGGGTGAGCTACTATATATAAACGAAAAGATCTGAGAGTCCTCTTTCTAATGGAATTGGTTTCATTCAATTTGGAAATGGGAGTAAAATGTTATGGTCGATTTACTTCAGCCTATCAAAGCAGTCCCCAAATATCCCCGCCACCGTTTTATAGTTTCGAACGTGCTCGATTATATCCGAAACCTATCCATTTTTGTAAATATTTATATTGTTGTAAATTTTATTCAATAACCTTCGCATGGTTCCATCGACGGGCGAATTCCAGTACAAATAAAATAAAAACAATTATAGATTGTTGCATGGATATTGTGAAACGTTAGTTAAGTGTTTCCTTACTTTTATGCACTGCCTAATTCCTTGAAAATTACTTGACATCATAACCATTAGCTTTCATGTTCTTTTTATTACTAGTAATAATTATAGAAACATAAACTTCGTTACAATTTGCTCTCTTTTTAAAAAAAAAAAAAATAGTTTCCTTTTTTGAATTTAAAATTGATATGGTGTTAATTGAAATCCAGCTGCTATGAAGATTAGCCCATGGAATGTTGGTACAAGATTTCTACTCAATGTAATACCCCGGAAAATTTTTTCGTTGAAATTTTGTGCGTAAACGTGTCGGGATCCTATCTTCGAGAATGATTTATAATTTTTCTGTGTGTCATTTCTTGGATTTCGACCCACCATTTCGTAGATCATCGAATAAGATTTCAAACTATATGTGGATCACCCAAAACGGACACTGGAGCGATGAGTTACGACTATTCCGATCAAATTACGACCATTCCGATCGAACTATGAACAGTAAAAGGTGCAGGAAAAAGTACTGAGGCCAGGAGTTTTTTTTCTCCAACTTTAAACGATCATAACTCCTTGTACATAATGATCTGGGTAATCTACTATATATCAACGGAAATATGTCCGAGTCCTCTTTCCAATGAACTTGGTTTCATCAAAATTGTCTATCGGAGAAAAAAGTAATGGTCAATCTAGTTCAGCCTATGAAAAGCGAATTTTTGGGTTAACTCAAACGATCATAACTCCTTGTACATAATGATCAGGGTGAGCTACTATATATAAACGGAAAGATCTGAGAGTCCTCTTTCTAATGAAATTGGTTTCATTCAATATGGATATTGGAGTAAAACGTTATGGTCGATCTACTTCAGCCTATCAAAACAGTCCCCAAATATCCCCGCCACCGTTTTATAGTTTCGAACGTGCTCGATTATATCCGAAACCTATCCATTTTTGTAAATCTTTATATTGTTGGAAATTTTATTCGATAACCTTCGCATGGATCCATCAACGGGCAAATTCCGGTATAAAAAAAATAAAAAAAATTATAGATAGCCTCATGGATATTGTGGAACGTTAGTTAAGTGTTTCCTTACTTTTATACACTGCCTTATTCCTTGAAAATTACTTGACATCATAACCACTAGCTTCCATGTTCTTTTTATTACTAGTAATAATTATAGAAACATAAACTTCGTTACAATTTGTTCTCTTTTTTAAAAAAAAAAAATAGTTTCCTTTTTTGAATTTAAAATTGATATGGTGTTAATTGAAATCCAGCTGCTGTGAAGATTAGCCCATGGAATGTTGGTACAAGATTTCTACTCAATGTAATACCCCGGAAAATTTTTTCGTTGAAATTTTGTGCGTAAACGTGTCGGGATCCTATCTTCGAGAATGATTTATAAATTTTCTGTGTGTCATTTCTTGGATTTCGACCTACCATTTCGTAGATCATCGAATAAGATTTCTAACTATATCTGGATCACCCAAAACGGACTCTCGAGCGATGAGTTACGACCATTCCGATAAAACTACGACCATTCCGATCGAATTGTGAACAGTAAAACATGCAAGAAAAAGTACTGAGGCCAGGCGTTTTTTTTCTCCAACATTAAACAATCATAACTCCTTGTACATAATGATCTGGGTGATCAACTATATATCAACGGAAATATCTGCGAGTCCTCTTTCCAATGAACTTGGTTTCATCCAATTTGTCTATCGGAGCAAAAAGTTATGGTCAATCTAGTTCAGCCTAAGAAAAGCGGATTTTTCGGTAAACTTCAAACGATCATAACTCCTTGTACATAATAATCTGGGTGAGCTACTATATATAAACGGAAATCACTGAGAGTCCTCTTTCTAATGAAATTGGTTTCATTCAATTTGGATAATGCAGTCAAACGTTATGGTCGATCTACTTCAGCCAATCAAAACAGTCCCCAAATATCCCGGCCACCATTTTATAGTTTCGAACGTGCTCGATTATATCGAAACGTATCCATTTTTGGAAATATTTATATCGTTGGAAAGCTTATTCAATAACCTTCGCATGGAACCATCGACAGGAAAATTCCGGTATAAAGAAAATAAAAAAAATTATGGATAGCTGCATGGATCTTGTGAAACTTTAGTTAAGTGTTTCCTTACTTTTATACACTGCCTTATTCCTTGAAAATTACTTGACATCATAACCACTAGCTTTCATGTTCTTTTTATTACTAGTAATAATCATAGAAACATTAACTTCGTTACAATTTGCTCTCTTTTTAAAAAAAAAAAAAAATTGTTTCCTTTTTTTAATTTTAAATTGATATGGTGTTAATTGAAATCCAGCTGCTGTGAAGATTAGCCCATGGAATGCTGGTACAAAATTTCTACTCAATGTAATACCCCGGAAATTTTTTTCGTTGAAATTTTGTGCGTAAACGTGTCGGGATCCTATCTTCGAGAATGATTTATAATTTTTTTGTGTGTCATTTCTTGGATTTCGACGCACCATTTCGAAGATCATCGAATAAGATTTCCAACTATATGTGGATCACCCAAAACAGACACTCGAGCGATGAGTTACGACCATTCCGATCGAACTGTGAACAGTAAAACATGCAGGAAAATGTACTGAGGCCAGGCGTTTTTTTTCTCCAACTTTAAATGATCATAACTCCTTGTAAATAATGATCTGGGTGATCTACTATATGACAACGGAAATATCTGCGAGTCCTCTTTCCAATGAACTTGGTTTCATCCAATTTTTCTATCGGAGCAAAAAGTTATGGTCAATCTAGTTCAGTCTATGAAAAGCGAATTTTAGGGTCAACTTCAAATGATCATAACTCCTTGTACATATTGATCTGGGTGAGATACTATATATAAATGGAAAGATCTAAGATTCCTCTTTCGAATGAAATTGGTTTAATTCAATTTGGATAATGGAGTAAAACGTTATGGTCGATCTACTTCAGCCTATCAAAAAAGTCCCCTAATATCCCGGTTACCGTTTTATAGTTTCTAACGTGCTCGACTATATCCGAAACCTATCCATTTTTTGAAATCCTTATATTGTTGGAAAGATTATTCAATAACCTTTGTATGGAACCATCGACGGGCAAATTCCGGTATGAAAAAAATAAAAAAAATTATAGATAGCTGCATGGGTCTTGTGGAACTTTAGTTAAGTGTTTCCTTACTTTTATACACTGCTTTATTCCTTGAAAATTACTTGAAATCATAACCACTAGCTTTCATGTTCTTTTTATTACTAGTAATAATTACAGAAACATAAACTTCGTTACAATACGCTCTCTTTTAAATAAAAAAAATTTGTTTCCCTTTTTAAATTTAAAATTGATATAGTGTTAATTGAAATCCAGCTGCTGTGAAGATTAGCCCATGGAATGTTGGTACAAGATTTCTACTCAATGTAATACCCCGGAAAAGCTTTTCGTTGAAATTTTGTGCGTAAACGTGTCGGGATCCTATAATCGAGAATGATTTATAATTTTTCTGTATGTCATTTCTTGGATTTCGACCCACCATTTTGTAGATCATCGAATAAGCTTTCCAGGTATATGTGGATCACCCAAAATGGACACTCAAGCGATGAGTTACGACCATTCCAATCAAACTACGACCATTCCAATCGAACTATGAACAGTAAAAACTGCAGGAAAAAGTACTGAGGCCAGGCGTTTTTTTTCTCCAACTTTAAACAATCATAATTCCTTGTACATAATGATCTGGGTGATCAACTATATATCAACGGAAATATCTGCGAGTCCTCTTTCCAATGAACTTGGTTTCATCCAATTTGTCTATCGGAGCAAATAGTTATGGTCAATCTAGTTCAGCCTATGAAAAGCGAATTTTTCGGTAAACTTCAAACGATCATAACTCCTTGTACATAATGATCTGGGTGAGCTACTATATATAAATGGAAATCACTGAGAGTCCTCTTTCTAATGAAATTGGTTTCATTCAATTTGGATATTGCAGTAAAACGTTATGGTCGATCTACTTCAGCCAATCAAAACAGTCCCCAAATATCCCTGCCACCGTTTTATAGTTTCGAACGTGCTAGATTATATCCGAAACGTATCCATTTTTGGAAATCTTTATATCGTTGGAAAGCTTTTTCAATAACCTTCGCATGGATCCATCGACGGGAAAATTCCGGTATAAAGAAATAAAAAAAATTATGGATAGCTGCATGGATCTTGTGGAACTTTAGTTAAGTGTTTCCTTACTTTTATACACTGCCTTATTCCTTGAGAATTACTTGACATCATAACCACTAGCTTTCATGTTCTTTTTATTACTAGTAATAATCATAGAAACATTAACTTCGTTATAAATTGCTCTCTTTTTAAAAAAAAAAAAAAATAGTTTCCTTTTTTTAATTTTAAATTGATATGGTGTTAATTGAAATCTAGCTGCTGTGAAGATTAGCCCATGGAATGCTGGTACAAGATTTCTACTCAATGTAATACCCCGGAAATTTTTTTCGTTGAAATTTTGTGCGTAAACGTGTCGGGATCCTATCTTCGAGAATGATTTATAATTTTTCTGTGTGTCATTTCTTGGATTTCGACCCACCATTTCGAAGACTATCGAATAAGATTTCCAACTATATCTGGATCACCCAAAACAGATACTCGAGCGATGAGTTACGACCATTCCGATCGATCTGTGAACAATAAAACCTGCAGGAAAAAGTACTGAAGCCAGGAGTTTTTCTTCTCCAACTTTAAATGATCATAACTCCTTGTAAATAATGATCTGGGTGATCTACTAATATCAACGGAAATATCTGCGAGTCCTCTTTCCAATGAACTTGGTTTCATCCAATTTTTCTATCGGAGGAAAAAGTTATGGTCAATCTAGTTCATCCTATGAAAAGCGAATTTTTGGGTCAACTTCAAATGATCATAACTCCTTGTACATATTGATCTGGGTGAGATACTATATATAAATGGAAAGATCTAAGATTCCTCTTTCTAATGAAATTGGTTTCATTCAATTTGGATATTGGAGTAAAACGTTAAGGTCGATCTACTTCATCCTATCAAAAAAGTCCCCAAATATCCCGGTTACCGTTTTATAGTTTCGAACGTGCTTGATTATATCCGAAACCTATCCATTTTTTTAAATCTTTATATTGTTGGAAAGATTATTCAATAACCTTCGTATGGAACCATCGACGGGCAAATTCCGGTATTAAAAAAATAAAAAAAATTATAGATAGCTGCATGGGTCTTGTGGAACTTTAGTTAAGTGTTTCCTTACTTTTATACAATGTTTTATTCCTTGAAAATTACTTGACATCATAACCACTAGCTTTCATGTTCTTTTTATTACTAGTAATAATTACAGAAACATAAACTTCGTTACAATTTGCTCTCTTTTAAAAAAAAAAAATTGTTTCCCTTTTTGAATTTAAAATTGATATAGTGTTAATTGAAATCTAGCTGCTGTGAAGATTAGCCTATGGAATGTTGGTACAAGATTTCTACTCAATGTAATCCCCCGGAAAAGTTTTTCGTTGAAATTTTGTGCGTAAACGTGTCGAGATCCTATAATCGAGAATGATTTATAATTTTTCTGTGTGTCATTTCTTGGATTTCGACCCACCATTTTGTAGATCATCGAATAATCTTTCCAGCTATATGTGGATCACCCAAAACGGACACTCGAGCGATGAGTTACGACCCTTCCAATCAAACTACGACCATTCCGATCGAACTTTGAACAGTAAAACCTCCAGGAAAAAGTACTGAGGCCAGGTGTTTTTTTTCTACAACTTTAAACGATCATATCTCCTTGTTTACAATGATCTGGGTAATCTACTATATATCAACGGAAATATCTGCGAGTCCTCTTTCCAATGAACTTTGTTTAATCCAATTTTTCTATCGGAGCAAAAGGTTATGGTCAATCAAGTTCAGCCTATGAAAAGCGAATTTTTGTATCAAGTTCAAATGATCATAACACCTGGTACAAAATGATATGGGTGAGCTACTATATATAAAAGGAAATATCTGAGAGTCCTCTTTCTAATGAAATTGGTTTCATTCAATTTGGATATTGGAGTAAAACGTTATGGTCGATCTACTTCAGCCTATCAAAACAGTCCCCAAATATCCTGGCCACCGTTTTATTGTTTCGAACGTGCTCGATTATATCCGAAACCATTCCATTTTTGGAAATCTTTATATCATTGGAAAGATTATTCAATAACCTTCGCATGGAACCATCGACGGGCAAATTCCAATATAAATAAAATAAAAAAAAACTATAGATAGCTGCATGGATCTTATGGAACTTTAGTTAAGTGTTTCCTTACTTTTATACACTGCCTTATTCCTTGAAAATTACTTGACATCATAACCACTAGCTTTCATGTTCTTTTTATTACTAGTAATAATCATAGAAACATAAACTTCGTTACAATTTGCTCTCTTTTTAAAAAAAAAAAAAAAATAGTTTCCTTTTTTTAATTTTAAATTGATATGGTGTTAATTGAAATCCAGCTGCTGTGAAGATTAGCCCATGGAATGTTGGTACAAGATTTCTACTCAATGTAATACCCCGGAAAAAAATTTCGTTGAAATTTTGTGTGTAAACGTGTCGGGATCCTATCTCTGAGAATGATTTATAATTTTTCTGTGTGTCATTTCTTGGATTTCGACCTACCATTTCATAGATCATTGAATAAGCTTTCCAACTATATGTGGATCACCCAAAACGGACACTCGAGCGATGAGTTACGATCATTCCGATCAAACTACGACCATTCCGCTCGAACTGTGAACAGTAAAAGGTGCAGGAAAAAGTATTGAGGCCAGGCGTTTTTTTTCTCCTACTTTAAATGATCATAACTCCTTGTACATAATGATCTGGGTGATCTATTATATATAAAAGGAAGATCTGCGAGTCCTATTTCCAATGAACTTGGTTTCACCCAATTTTTCTATCGGAGCAAAAAGTTATGGTCAATCTAGTTCAGCCTATGAAAAGCGAATTTTTGGGTCAACTTCAAATGATCATAACTCCTTGTACATAATGATCTGGGTGAGATACTATATATAAAAGGAAAGCTCTGAGAGTCCTCTTTCTAATGAAATTGGTTTCATTAAATTTGGATATGGGAGTAAAACGTTATGGTTGATCTACTTCAGCTTAACAAAACAGTCTCCAAATATCTCGGCCACCATTTTATAGTTTCGAAACATGCTCGATTATATTCGAAACCTATCCATTTTTGGAAATCTTTATATCATTGCAAAGCTTATTCAATAACCTTCGCATGGAACCATCGACGGGCAAATTCCGGTGTAAATAAAATTAAAAAAATTATAGATAGCTGCATGGATCTTGTGGAACTTTAGTTAAGTGTTTCCTTACTTTTATACACTGCCTTATTCCTTCAAAATTACTTGACATCATAACCACTAGCTTTCATTTTCTTTTATTACTAGTAATAATTATAGAAATATAAACTTCGTTACAATTTGCTATCTTTTAAAAAAAAAAAAAATAGTTTCCTTTTTTTAATTTAAAATTGATATGGTGTTAATTGAAATCCAGCTGCTATGAAGATTAGCCCATGGAATGTTGGTACAAGATTTCTACTCAATGTAATACCCCGGAAAATTTTTTCGTTGAAATTTTGTGCGTAAACGTGTCGGGATCCTATCTTCGAGAATGATTTATAATTTTTCTGTGTGTCATTTCTTGGATTTCGACCCACCATTTCGTAGATCATCGAATAAGATTTCCTACTATAGGTTGATCACCCAAAACGGACACTCGAGCGATGAGTTACGACCATTCCGATCAAATTACGACCATTCCGATCGAACTATGAACAGTAAAAGGTGCAGGAAAAAGTACTGAGGCCTGGCGTTTTTTTCTCCAACTTTAAATGATCATAACTCCTTGTACATAATGATCTGGGCAATCTACTATATATCAACGGAAATATGTGCGAGTCCTCTTTCAAATGAACTTGGTTTCATCCAAATTGTCTATCGGAGAAAAAAGTTATGGTCAATCTAGTTCAGCCTATGAAAAGCGAATTTTTGGGTCAACTTCAAACGATCATAACTCCTTGTACATAATGATCTGGGTGAGCTACTATATATAAACGAAAAGATCTGAGAGTCCTCTTTCTAATGGAATTGGTTTCATTCAATTTGTAAATGGGAGTAAAACGTTATGGTCGATTTACTTCAGCCTATCAAAGCAGTCCCCAAATATCCCCGCCACCGTTTTATAGTTTCGAACGTGCTCGATTATATCCGAAACCTATCCATTTTTGTAAATATTTATATTGTTGGAAATTTTATTCAATAACCTTCGCATGGTTCCATCGACGGGCGAATTCCAGTACAAATAAAATAAAAACAATTATAGATAGTTGCATGGATATTGTGAAACGTTAGTTAAGTGTTTCCTTACTTTTATACACTGCCTTATTCCTTGAAAATTACTTGACATCATAACCATTAGCTTTCATGTTCTTTTTATTACTAGTAATAATTATAGAAACATAAACTTCGTTACAATTTGCTCTCTTTTTTTAAAAAAAAAAAATAGTTTCCTTTTTTGAATTTAAAATTGATATGGTGTTAATTGAAATCCAGCTGCTATGAAGATTAGCCCATGGAATGTTGGTACAAGATTTCTACTCAATGTAATACCCCGGAAAAATTTTTCGTTGAAATTTTGTGCGTAAACATGTCGGGATCCTATCTTCGAGAATGATTTATAATTTTTCTGTGTGTCATTTCTTGGATTTCGACCCACCATTTCGTAGATCATCGAATAAGATTTCAAACTATATGTGGATCACCCAAAACGGACACTGGAGCGATGAGTTACGACTATTCCGATCAAATTACGACCATTCCGATCGAACTATGAACAGTAAAAGGTGCAGGAAAAAGTACTGAGGCCAGGAGTTTTTTTTCTCCAACTTTAAACGATCATAACTCCTTGTACATAATGATCTGGGTAATCTACTATATATCAACGGAAATATGTCCGAGTCCTCTTTCCAATGAACTTGGTTTCATCCAAATTGTCTATCGGAGAAAAAAGTAATGGTCAATCTAGTTCAGCCTATGAAAAGCGAATTTTTGGGTCAACTTCAAACGATCATGACTCCTTGTACATAATGATCTGGGTGAGCTACTATATAAAAACGAAAAGATCTGAGAGTCCTCTTTCTAATGGAATTGGTTTCATTCAATTTGGAAATGGGAGTAAAACGTTATGGTCGATTTACTTCAGCCTATCAAAGCAGTCCCCAAATATCCCCGCCACCGTTTTATAGTTTCGAACGTGCTCGATTATATCCGAAACCTATCCATTTTTGTAAATATTTATATTGTTGGAAATTTTATTCAATAACCTTCGCATGGTTCCATCGACGGGCGAATTCCAGTACAAATAAAATAAAAACAATTATAGATAGTTGCATGGATATTGTGAAACGTTAGTTAAGTGTTTCCTTACTTTTATACACTGCCTTATTCCTTGAAAATTACTTGACATCATAACCATTAGCTTTCATGTTCTTTTTATTACTAGTAATAATTATAGAAACATAAACTTCGTTACAATTTGCTCTCTTTTTTTTAAAAAAAAAAAAATAGTTTCCTTTTTTGAATTTAAAATTGATATGGTGTTAATTGAAATCCAGCTGCTATGAAGATTAGCCCATGGAATGTTGGTACAAGATTTCTACTCAATGTAATACCCCGGAAAAATTTTTCGTTGAAATTTTGTGCGTAAACGTGTCGGGATCCTATCTTCGAGAATGATTTATAATTTTTCTGTGTGTCATTTCTTGGATTTCGACCCACCATTTCGTAGATCATCGAATAAGATTTCAAACTATATGTGGATCACCCAAAACGGACACTGGAGCGATGAGTTACGACTATTCCGATCAAATTACGACCATTCCGATCGAACTATGAACAGTAAAAGGTGCAGGAAAAAGTACTGAGGCCAGGAGTTTTTTTTCTCCAACTTTAAACGATCATAACTCCTTGTACATAATGATCTGGGTAATCTACTATATATCAACGGAAATATGTCCGAGTCCTCTTTCCAATGAACTTGGTTTCATCCAAATTGTCTATCGGAGAAAAAAGTAATGGTCAATCTAGTTCAGCCTATGAAAAGCGAATTTTTGGGTTAACTCAAACGATCATAACTCCTTGTACATAATGATCAGGGTGAGCTACTATATATAAACGGAAAGATCTGAGAGTCCTCTTTCTAATGAAATTGGTTTCATTCAATATGGATATTGGAGTAAAACGTTATGGTCGATCTACTTCAGCCTATCAAAACAGTCCCCAAATATCCCCGCCACCGTTTTATAGTTTCGAACGTGCTCGATCATATCCGAAACCTATCCATTTTTGTAAACCTTTATATTGTTGGAAATTTTATTCGATAACCTTCGCATGGATCCATCAACGGGCAAATTCCGGTATAAATAAAATAAATAAAATTATAGATAGCCTCATGGATATTGTGGAACGTTAGTTAAGTGTTTCCTTACTTTTATACACTTCCTTATTCCTTGAAAATTACTTGACATCATAACCACTAGCTTTCATGTTCTTTTTATTACTAGTAATAATTATAGAAACATAAACTTCGTTACAATTTGTTCTCTTTTTTTAAAAAAAAAAAATTGTTTCCTTTTTTGAATTTAAAATTGATATGGTGTTAATTGAAATCCAGCTGCTGTGAAGATTAGCCCATGGAATGTTGGTACAAGATTTCTACTCAATGTAATACCCCGGAAAAAATTTTCGTTGAAATTTTGTGCGTAAACGTGTCGGGATCCTATCTTCGAGAATGATTTATAAATTTTCTGTGTGTCATTTCTTGGATTTCGACCTACCATTTCGTAGATCATCGAATAAGATTTCCAACTATATCTGGATCACCCAAAACGGACTCTCGAGCGATGAGTTACGACCATTCCGATCAAACTACGACCATTCCGATCGAACTGTGAACAGTAAAAGGTGCAGGAAAAAGTACTGAGGCCAGGCGTTTTTTTTCTCCAACTTTAAACAATCATAACTCCTTGTACATAATGATCTGGGTGATCAACTATATATCAACGGAAATATCTGCGAGTCCTCTTTCCAATGAACTTGGTTTCATCCAATTTGTCTATCGGAGCAAAAAGTTATGGTCAATCTAGTTCAGCCTAAGAAAAGCGGATTTTTCGGTAAACTTCAAACGATCATAACTCCTTGTACATAATAATCTGGGTGAGCTACTATATATAAACGGATATCACTGAGAGTCCTCTTTCTAATGAAATTGGTTTCATTCAATTTGGATAATGCAGTAAAACGTTATGGTCGATCTACTTCAGCCAATCAAAACAGTCCCCAAATATCCCGGCCACCGTTTTATAGTTTTGAACGTGCTCGATTATATCGAAACGTATCCATTTTTGGACATCTTTATATCGTTGGAAAGCTTATTCAATAACCTTCGCATGGAACTATCGACGGGAAAATTCCGGTATAAAGAAAATAAAAAAAATTATGGATAGCTGCATGAATCTTGTGAAACTTTAGTTAAGTGTTTCCTTACTTTTATACACTGCCTTATTCCTTGAAAATTACTTGACATCATAACCACTAGCTTTCATGTTCTTTTTCTTACTAGTAATAATCATAGAAACATTAACTTCGTTACAATTTGCTCTCTTTTTAAAAAAAAAAAAAAATAGTTTCCTTTTTTTAATTTTAAATTGATATGGTGTTAATTGAAATCCAGCTGCTGTGAAGATTAGCCCATGGAATGCTGGTACAAAATTTCTACTCAATGTAATACCCCGGAAATTTTTTTCGTTGAAATTTTGTGCGTAAACGTGTCGGGATCCTATCTTCGAGAATGATTTATAATTTTTCTGTGTGTCATTTCTTGGATTTCGACCCACCATTTCGAAGATCATCGAATAAGATTTCCAACTATATCTGGATCACCCAAAACAGACACTCGAGCGATGAGTTACGACCATTCCAATCGAACTGTGAACAGTAAAACATGCTGGAAAATGTACTGAGGCCAGGCGTTTTTTTTCTCCAACTTTAAATGATCATAACTCCTTGTAAATAATGATCTGGGTGATCTACTATATATCAACGGAAATATCTGCGAGTCCTCTTTCCAATGAACTTGGTTTCATCCAATTTTTCTATCGGAGCAAAAAGTTATGGTCAATCTAGTTCAGTCTATGAAAAGCGAATTTTAGGGTCAACTTCAAATGATCATAACTCCTTGTACATATTGATCTGGGTGAGATACTATATATAAATGGAAAGATCTAAGATTCCTCTTTCGAATGAAATTGGTTTAATTCAATTTGGATAATGGAGTAAAACGTTATGGTCGATCTACTTCAGCCTATCAAAAAAGTCCCCTAATATCCCGGTTACCGTTTTATAGTTTCTAACGTGCTCGACTATATCCGAAACCTATCCATTTTTTGAAATCTTTATATTGTTGGAAAGATTATTCAATAACCTTTGTATGGAACCATCGACGGGCAAATTCCGGTATGAAAAAAATAAAAAAAATTATAGATAGCTGCATGGGTCTTGTGGAACTTTAGTTAAGTGTTTCCTTACTTTTATACACTGCTTTATTCCTTGAAAATTACTTGAAATCATAACCACTAGCTTTCATGTTCTTTTTATTACTAGTAATAATTACAGAAACATAAACTTCGTTACAATACGCTCTCTTTTAAATAAAAAAAATTTGTTTCCCTTTTTAAATTTAAAATTGATATAGTGTTAATTGAAATCCAGCTGCTGTGAAGATTAGCCCATGGAATGTTGGTACAAGATTTCTACTCAATGTAATACCCCGGAAAAGCTTTTCGTTGAAATTTTGTGCGTAAACGTGTCGGGATCCTATAATTGAGAATGATTTATAATTTTTCTGTATGTCATTTCTTGGATTTCGACCCACCATTTTGTAGATCATCGAATAAGCTTTCCAGCTATATGTGGATCACCTAAAATGGACACTCAAGCGATGAGTTACGACCATTCCAATCAAACTACGACCATTCCAATCGAACTTTGAACAGTAAAAACTGCAGGAAAAAGTACTGAGGCCAGGCGTTTTTTTTCTCCAACTTTAAATGATCATATCTCCTTGTACATAATGATCTGGGTAATCTACTATATATCAACGGAAAGATCTTCGAGTCCTCTTTCCAATCAACTTTTTTTCATCTAATTTTTCTAACGGATCAAAAAGTTATGGTCAATCAAGTTCAGCCTATGAAAAGCGAATTTTTGGATCAACTTCAAACGATCATAACTCCTTGTACAAAATGATATGGGTGAGCTACTATATATAAACGGAAATCTCTGAGAGTCCTCTTTATAATGAAATTGGTTTCATTCAATTTGGATATTGCAGTAAAACGTTATGGTCGATCTACTTCAGCCAACCAAAACAGTCCCCAAATATCCCGGCCACCGTTTTATAGTTTCGAACGTGCTCGATTATATCCGAAACGTATCCATTTTTGGAAATCTTTATATCGTTTGAAAGAGTATTCAATAACCTTCGCATGGAACCATCGACGGGAAAATTCCGGTATAAAGAAAATAAAAAAAAATATGGATAGCTGCATGGATCTTGTGGAACTTTAGTTAAGTGTTTCCTTACTTTTATACACTGCCTTATTCCTTGAAAATTACATGACATCATAACCACTAGCTTTCATGTTCTTTTTATTACTAGTAATAATCATAGAAACATAAACTTCGTTACAATTTGCTCTCTTTTTAAAAAAAAAAAAAAATAGTTTCCTTTTTTGAATTTTAAATTGATATGGTGTTAATTGAAATCCAGCTGCTGTGAAGATTAGCCCATGGAATGCTGGTACAAGATTTCTACTCAATGTAATACCCCGGAGATTTTTTTCGTTGAAATTTTGTGCGTAAACGTGTCGGGATCCTATCTTCGAGAATGATTTATAATTTTTCTGTGTGTCATTTCTTGGATTTCGACCCACCATTTCGAAGATCATCGATTAAGATTTCCAACTATATGTGGATCACCCAAAACAGACACTCGAGCGATGAGTTACGACCATTCCGATTAAATTACGACCATTCCGATCGAACTATGAACAGTAAAAGGTGCAGGAAAAAGTACTGAGGCCAGGCGTTTTTTTTCTCCAACTTTAAACGATCATAACTCCTTGTACATAATGATCTGGGTAATCTACTATATATCAACGGAAATATGTGCGAGTCCTCTTTCAAATGAACTTGTTTTCATCCAAATTGTCTATCGGAGAAAAAAGTTATGGTCAATCTAGTTCATCCTATGAAAAGCGAATTTTTGGGTCAACTTCAAACAATCATAACTCCTTGTACATAATGATCTGGGTGAGCTACTATATATAAACGGAAAGATCTGAGAGTCCTCTTTCAAATGGAATAGGTTTCATTCAATTTGGAAACTGGAGTAAAACGTTATGGTCGATCTACTTCAGCCTATCAAAACAGTTCCCAAATATCCCCGCCACCATTTTATAGTTTCGAACGTGCTCGATTATTTCCGAAACGTATCCATTTTTGGAAATCTTTATATCGTTGGAAAGAGTATTCAATAACCTTCGCATGGAACCATCGACGGGAAAATTCCGGTATAAAGAAAATAAAAAAAATTATGGATAGCTGCATGGATCTTGTGGAACTTTAGTTAAGTGTTTCCTTACTTTTATACACTGCCTTATTCCTTGAAAATTACTTGACATCATAACCACTAGTTTTCATGTTCTTTTTATTACTAGTAATAATCATAGAAACATTAACTTCGTTACAATTTGCTCTCTTTTTAAAAAAAAAAAAAATAGTTTCCTTTTTTGAATTTTAAATTGATATGGTGTTAATAGAAATCCAGCTGCTGTGAAGATTAGCCCATGGAATGATGGTACAAGATTTCTACTCAATGAAATACCCCGGAAATTTTTTCGTTGAAATTTTGTGCGTAATCGTGTCGGGATCCTATCTTCGAGAATGATTTATAATTTTTCTGTGTGTCATTTCTTGGATTTCGACCCACCATTTCATAGATCATCGAATAAGATTTCCAACTATATGTGGATCACCCAAAACAGACACTCGAGCGATGAGTTACGACCATTCCGATCGAACTGTGAACAGTAAAACGTGCAGGAAAAAGTACTGAGGCCAGGCGTTTTTTTTCTCCAACTTTAAATGATCATAACTCCTTGTAAATAATGATCTGGGTGATCTACTATATATCAACGGAAAAATCTGCGAGTCCTCTTTCCAATGAACTTGGTTTCATCCAAATTGTCTATCGGAGAAAAAAGTTATGGTCAATCTAGTTCAACCTTTGAAAATCGAATTTTTGGGTCAACTTCAAACGATCATAACTCCTTGTACATAATGATATGGGTGAGCTACTATATATCAACGGAAAGATCTGAGAGTCCTCTTTCTAATGAAATTTGTTTCATTCAATTTGGAAATTGGAGTAAAACGTTATGGTCGATCTACTTCAGCCTATCAAAACAGTCCCCAAATATCCCCTCCACCGTTTTATAGTTTCGAACGTGCTCGATTATATCCGAAACCTATCCATTTTTTGTAAATCTTTATATTGTTGGAAATTTTATTCAATAACCTTCGCATGGATCCATCGACGGGCGAATATGCCTTGTGCCCAACCGGCGAGAATGACCCAGAATATGTAGCAACATAATTCTCTGTTGTGAAATGCTCGCTAACAAAATTTCTAGCTAGCCCTCCCATTCTTTCAGTAACCTTCATGACATGTGCACACGAAAAGTGTAAATTAGCCCATTTTCCACAATCACATTTTTTATCATTTAGTGAAACACGATGAGGATTACCACCAGTACCATCAACTTGAATAGATCTAACCTCATATATACCAGTGGATATATTCCAATCAAAAACAAAGTGTCTTTTTGAACTTTCGTAGTTCTTCTCCGACTTTACTTTGAACCTGCTTGTCCATAATTCCTTTTGCTCTACAAGTTGGTGCGCTGTTTGAGATCTACGGGTATACCGTTCAACTGTTTGCTCCAATGAAAGTCTCACCATGGCAGTGATAGGCAATCCTCGAGCTTTCTTTAGAAGACCGTTGAAAGACTCTGAAAGATTTGTTGTCAACACTCCCCATCTTTTTCCATCATCATGGCTAATCGTCCATTTGTCCAATGGAAATTGCATGAGATATTCATATGCTTCTTCATTTTCTTCCCTAATTTCCCACATCAAAGCTTCGAACTTCCTTACTTGATGAGCCGATGTAGCATTCCACATCAGATCACTGAGATTCCTGTTTGGAAAATAAGATTGAAAGTTACTCTTAAGATGTCTTATGCAAAATCGATAAAAGGTCCGAGGCTCCTGGAATTGCCACAACTCCGATAAACTAGCTAAGATTCCTTTTTCCCTATCAGAGATAATACATACATCTTCTCTATCCTTTATTACATGTGCGCTTAGTTTTCTAAAAAACCATTTCCATGCCTCTTTCGATTCCCTGTCAACAATAGCAAATGCTAGAGGAAGAATGTTATCATTTCCATCAATTCCAACAACAATTAATAATTTTATATCATATTTACCATACAAATGGGTTCCATCTACTGAAATAACTGGACGACAAGTTCGGAATCCATCAATGCATGGCTTGAAAGCCCAAAATACAAATTTAAACGTTTTTACCTCTAACGAACTCATTGACTCTTTGTGTTTCCATTCTACAATTGTTCCATGGTTAAAGTGTTGAAAAGCTGCAAAAAACTTAGGAAGCTCACTAAATGATTTATGAAAATCACCATACACCAATTTAAATGCTCGTTGACGTCCAAGCCACGCTTTCCTATATGTTACTTGATGACCAAATATCTCATGAACCTTAGAAATGACATCTACTACCAACAATTTGGGATTTTTACGTATTTGATTTAGAAACAAAGATGCAATTAAATTGGTATCTAGGTTAGCGTGACCTGTAGTAAGCCCTTCAGTCTCACATCTATGATTATCAAAATACTTTTCTATCTTCCAAAGGCTACCTCCAACCTTTCGGCCTCGAAGAAACCATCGACAACCTAATGATTCGTGCAACCTGCATCTGACAATTCATAGTTTCTTGCTTGATGTTACAACTATGAATTCTTTATTTTTGCGCAAACTCCAAATTGTCACAGCCCGTTTCAATCTATCTTTGCTGCTAAAACACATTCCTTTTTTTAAATCTTTTTTGCCATCGTCAGACCAATCAGAACAACAATTCATCTCAGATTCACGGGTAGAGATAAAAATATCTTTTTCATTCTCTAATGTTGTAAAGTAGGGTATATCATGATTTTGCATTTCAGACACACTTTGACCAAATTGATTATGAAGATTTACACCAATATCATTTTGAGGTAAATCTTCACTATCATTGGTATCTTCATCAGATTCACTTTCTAAGGTTTCACTTTCTCCATCATCTTCTGAAGGTTCATCTTCCTCCTAACTTTCATCACAAATTTGAGCATGTGCATCATTACACAAATCAAAGTTATCCTCATCTTCTCTGCGAAAAAAAAATAATGAATTAGAGAAGTAGTGATGCATAAGATTTCTTATAGTTTCAAAAAAAAGTAAAGATCACCCACCAGATCTCATATTGTCTGTGGCCACATTCAATGTGTCCTTGACTACTTAATCCTTCATCATATGATTGATACTCATGTTCGTTAGGGCTTGCATCAAGTGATTGATGGATACTAGGGGTTGCAGTATATGCAAAATGAGGATGACTGAGCATGGCAAATCCATAATTTTTAGCTAATAAATTCATATGATAACCATGATGACCATTCATTTGAAATAGATTATCATGATTTGTTGGTCTAGTCTTTACATACATCTCCAAAAGATTTATATCAATTTTATTCGAAAATTTTTTAGGAATGACAAGAAATTGTAGCAAAGACTGGTCATTCTCTATTTTAAATTCAATAAACCTTGTAATGTTACCTTGAAATGAGCATGGATATTTTCCAGAAATATCCATTTGAATATTTTCACTGTTTGTCCTCATTTTTTCATGCAACATTGCAACTAGTTCAACGTAGCTAATTGAAATAGACATGCTAACAATCATTCTAGCACCTTCGTTGTATCTAAATCCGCTCATTTCAGAAATTATTTCACCACCCCAATACAAAGCAACCATCACATTTTCTTCAAAATTAGCCATTTTTCTGCTATACACAAAAATAAGATATGTACTAAAATTATTAAAACATCAAAATAATTTTAATGCATTACAAAATATTGGCTAGCCATACCTATTAAAACTTTGTAAATGTCGTTTCTAGAATAAAGCACATAAGCAAAAGCTTTGGTTAGAATTGTAAAAATGTGTTTGAACATTCTATACATACCGTCACTTATATAATCTGTTGTCTTAAAACTTTGCAGGTCTGTGATTTAATTCGCTAGAAACGTTACTCACAGTAACGTTTTTAACTAAAAATATGACTAGTGATTACGATTTCAAGGCAAAATTTCGGTCAAAAAAGTTGTTGCGTTGATTTGATAGAATCGTTATTCGGAGTAACGTTTTACAGCTAAAACGTTATTGGTGATAACGTATTTAATGTCAGATTTGTATAGAGATTCTTGGGTGGCAGAGCTACAGAGAAACGTTACTGGCGGTAACGTCCTATGTCTAAAATGTTACCGATAGTAACGTTTTATGTCAAAACGTTACTGTGAGTAACGTTTTATATTCTAACGTCTAACGCCAATTCCGTTTGAGTCGTTAACCTTCTTAAAACATAAAACGTTATTGGGAACAACGTTTATACTAGTTTTGTAAAATTTTCAAAAAACAAATTACTTTGGTGAATTGATTCAAAAAATGACTTATTTCGGTCCAGACATAACGTGGTAGTGTCAACTCTTGCTCGTGGGACATAATTTGTAGTTTGAAAGTCTTTGAGTTAAGTTTTGCCTCTAAGGCAAGAATTGTAGAACATCTCATAAATGAAGACATAACATGGTAGTGTCAACTCTTGCCCGTGGGGCATAATTTGTAGTTTGAAAGTCCTTGAGCTAAGTATAGCCTCTAAGGCAATAGTTGTAGAACATCTTATAAATGAAAATATAACGTGGTAGAGTCAACTCTTGCCCGTGGGGCATAATTTGTAGTTTGAAAGTCCTTGAGTTAATTAAGTCTTGCCTCTAAGACAAGAGTTGTAGAACACCTCATAAATGAAAATATAACGTGGTAGTGTCAACTCTTGCCCGTGGGACAAAATTTGTAGTTTAAAAGTCCTTGAGCTAAGTCTTGCCTCCAAGGCAATAGTTGTAGAACATCTCATAAATAAAACCATAACGTGGTAGAGTCCACTCTTACCCGTGGGGCAAAATTTGTAGTTTGAAAGTCTTTGAGCTAGTTAAGTCTTGCCTCTAAGGCAATAGTTGTAGAATATCTCATAAATAAAAATATAACGTGGTAAAGTCAACTTTTATCCGTGGGCATAATTTATAGTTTGAAAGTCCTTGAGCCAAGTCTTGCCTCTAAGGCAATAGTTGTAGAACATCTCATAAATAAAAATATAACGTGGTAGAGTTAACTCTTACCCGTGGGACATAATTTGTAATTTGAAAATCCTTGAGTCAAATCTTGCCTTAGAGGCAAGACTTGTAGAACATCTCATAAATGAAAATATAACGTGGTAGTGTCGACTCTTGCCCATGAAACATAACTTGTTGTTTGAAAGTCCTTGAGCTAAGTCTTGCCTCTAAAGCAATAGTTGAAGAACATCTCACAAATGAAAACATAACGTAGTAGAGTCAACTCTTGCCCGTGGGGTATAATTTGTTGTTTGAAAGTCCCTGAGCTAAGTCTTTCCTCTAAGGTAGAGTTCTAAAACATCTCATAAATCAAAATACAATGTGGTAGTGTCGACTCTTGCCCATGAAACATAGCTGTTGTTTGAAAGTCATAAGTCTTGCCTCTACAATATAGTAGTATCAATTCTTGCCTATGAAACGTAGCTTATTGTTCGAAAGTCGTAAGTCTTGCCTTTATAATGTGATAGTGTCAACCTTACTCATGAGATGTAACTTGAATGGAAGAAATCAAAGAAAAAAATAAAAATAAGAAAAATTGCGGAAAAAGAAGCAAATGAAGAAAAATATAAAAAAAAACAAAAATCAAAGAAAATGTAAAAGTTGAGAGAGAATAGAAAAAAAATAAAGGTTGATAAAAAAAAAAAAAAAGATTAAATAAAAATAAAGGTCGAGAAAAATTTAAAATAAAAAATCAAATAAAAAACTTTTTTTTAATAAAACTAGACGTAGAAAGGTGTAAAGAAAAAAAGTAAGGGTTAAGAAAAATTAAAAAGAACAAAAATAAAAATAAAAAAATAAAAAATATAAATGTAAAAGAAAAAAAAAGAAGTTGAGAGAAAAAAAAAGAAAAAAAGTAAGGGTTGAGAAAATTAAAAATTAAAAAATAAAAGAATAAAAAAAAATAAAGTAAAATTAAAAAGAAAAAAAATAAAAGTTAAAATATTTAAATATGAAGTTTTTATCCATAAGAATATTTATGTAATTTACTCCATTAATCAGGGGTAATTTTATCCAAAAAAATATTAATTAATATATAAAAACTATTTTAAAGAATTTTTTTTATTTGAGACTAAAATTTAAAAGGCAGCCAATTTAGGTCTATTTTTTTAAATTCTCCCTTTTTGTCTCTTCCCTATTTGCCTCTGCTGCTTTATAAGTAGCGTTAAACAAATTATACAAAATGTATCTATCGTATGAATCACTATAATACCAATATAATGATATCATATTTATCATTCATATGAATCACCATTAAAAGAATAAACATATATGAATAGCTAAATAAATTTATATATGTATCAATAGATTTTTTTTCAAAAAAAATGGCAGAGATTTTAGGAGAAGAAAAAAATTGCATGTGTTGATGGAGGAGAAAAATCAGGAAGAAAGATAATTTAAGTGTTAATGGAGGAGAAAAATCAGGAAGGAAGATATTTAATTATTGATAATTAGATATTTTAGGTAAGGAAATCTTTGGGAGAAAAAATAGCTTGAGTTAATGGTGGAGTAAAAATAGGATGTGAGGTTTTGTTAAGAGTAAAGTTGAAAATTGAAATTTTAGATAAATTTAAAAAAAAATAAAAAATATTAGGTAATATAAGCTTTAAGTATGAAATTTGTGTAATTTATCTATCTTTTTACCTTATAAAGAGCCATAGTAATTATAATCCACAACTTTCTTTTTACCTTGTAAACAGTAATTCTTATAATCTACACAAAATGATGCTTTTTCAATTGAGAAATATATATTATTAAATTATTATTAAAAATATGATTAAATTTGATTATGATATTTTAAAAAAAAAAAAAAAAAAATCAAGTCAATCACTTTTTGGTAATTCTTAGAATTTTTATTCGGCTCTACTTCTATAAGCTTTGTGTCTCTTCCCTATTCTGCCTCTTCTGCTTTATAACTAGCGCTAAACAAATTTGCCGCGGAACTTCAAACAAATTTTGTGACCGAATTTGAAATCGAACTTGTTATCTGAAAGTTGTACAGATATGGGTAGCGATCACTTGGGTAAAAATCTCTTACTTTAAACATGTTCATTGTTTACTTTCGGATAATTAAAATTCATTCTTTTTTTGTGTGTGTTTATTTGTAATATTTTACTGTGTCAGGAGGAGCGATTCTGGGATTGCTTACATTGGGAAGAATTTATTTTTTGAGGAAAAGACTGTTAAGTATAAAGGAGGAGAAAACTTCAACAAATGTACGTGTAAACTCTAGTTTTGTTGTTGTTTTATGAGAACAAATTTGTATAAGATTAGAAAAGAATCATATCGTAATCAAGTGAATATGATGAATTAACCGTATGTTTTTAATTCAGGAGTCAAAGCATGTTATTTATGCACAATTATACCTTTTTCTAGATAACTTGGGTTCAATAACAAAAACTTATTCTAGTAGTACTATTTTTGGCTTGTCAAATTCCTTTGGTATTTGTCTTTTGAACACCCTAATCACTTGAAGTATTCCTTTTTGTTAGGTAACACACTTCCCAACAGAGATGCAGATATTTAGAAACCTTAGGATGTTAGTCTTGCTATTTGAAAGCACGTACGACTTTGACATAGTCAAAGTTTCTCCCGTCTTAGACGCCTGTCTTGTTCTTCAATCTCTGCATATATTGGTGAGTTATCTATATTTATCTTCTTTTTCTCTTTTTTGGATATTCTTTGCTTGATCTTAGATATTGATGACTTGAACATTTATTGAATCTAAAAGTGCATATTCCCCTCCCCAAGCATGCATGATATTCTAGTCATTCTCAACATTCACTCATTTCCATGAGATATAACACCTTTCACTACTTAGTTGGTGTAGGAACTGATCAAGATGTTTAATCCGATCAATAATTTGGTCTGCTATAAGAGGATCATTCATTTTTTTTCCGGCAAGGAAGATTATATAAGCATTTCACTTTTCAAAATTGGACATCATGATTTGTTAATAATATGATTTATGAAGATTTGACAACTCAATTAGTTATATGTTTATTCCAAAAGAAATGTGTCAAACATGGAGATGTAGATATCTAATGTGGAGAATTTTTGGTCCACCTTATTTTTTGTTCATGGAAATATAATGGAATAATTAGGTTTCAAAAACCTCTTGTTATATGTCTTTCTTGGTTTGAAGACGCACCTTTCAATTTCTTAACTCCAGCTGTCTAATTCAAAAAGCATTATAGATACTGATTGCAGCATGCTTAACTAGATAAGTCAATAGTTGTATTCAATTAGCAATATATATGTTAATTTATTCTCGTTGTGATCTCAGCAACACAAGACATATAGGCAAAAGGCAAGAGGAAGTCCCATAAGTGTGCAGTACATCCTGTATTTTACTGCTCACCTAATGGATATTCTTCCTAATGTTTACATATGTTCATGGTGCCAGGGTTCTGGAATGATGGCTGAGGATAACTCCGATGAACTAGCAAGTCCATTAACTAGTGTGAAGAATGACTCTATGGCTGAGGATAACACCGATGAACTAGTAAGTCCAGTGACTAGCGTGAAGAATGACTCTATGGCTGAGGATAACATCGATGAACTAGTGAGTCCAGTAACTAGCGTGAAGAATGACTCTGCTGGAAGTAAGCCAGATAAAATCAGCACAAGAAAACGGAGATCTATGAGTAACGGAAACAAGGTTCTTCCCTGCTATCGCAGCTCCTCCTCTACTTCATCTTACAATGCAGGCAATACAAGAAGGCAATCCACTGGGAAGTTGAATGCTCCTGATAGCGGACAAGATGTTATTCCTCATTATATGAGAGCTTCCACTGGTTCTTGCCATGACTTCTGTATATATGGCAGGAAACATTCCTCTGAAGCAAAGCCATGGCATCCTCTATCAAAAAGAAAGAACAAACTTCCTGCTGATGAGCAGAGTCCTGCACGGACCTTGGTGGGAGAGGCAAAAAAGGGGACTTTGGTCAAGCAAAAGCTTTCCACTCCTCCTGGGAGAGTGCTGGGAGAGAAAAAGACGGTGACAGGAGTTGAGCAAAAGCCTTCCACTTCTCCAGGGAGTATGCTGGGAGAGGCGAAGAAGAGGACCGTGGTCATGCAAAAGACTTCCACTACTTCAGGGAGTAACCAAAGTGATGCAAAGAAGGGGATTTTGGTCAAGCAAAAGCTTTCCACTCCTCCTGTGAATATGCTGGAAGAGGGAAAGAAGGTAAATGAGGTCTATCAAAAGCCTTCAGCACCTCAGGAGAGTGTACTCAAAAATGAAAAGGAGGTCACTATGGTTGAGCAAAAAACTTCTTCTCCTCCAGGTTGCATGGAGGGAGGGATAGATGAGGTGACTGTGGTTGAGCAGAAGTCTTCAGCTTCTCTGGTGAGTATGCTAGGAGAGGGAGAAAATGTGACTGTGGTTGAGCAAAAGCTTTCTACTCCCCCAGGGAGTATGCTGGTAGAGGGAAAGAAAGAGGCCGTGGTCAATCAAAAGCCATCTGCTCCACCAGGGAGTATGCTAGGACAGGGAAAGAAGTTGAATGTGGTCGATCGAAGGCCTTCTCCCAAGGTTCACTCTCTTGAACCCTCTGAAATAAAAAAGAAAAAGATACTGCTGCCACCAAAGAGTGTTCACTCTCTGAAATTGGATTCCTCAAGTGACAAGATGCCAGAGACAGAAAAGAAAATGAAATCTTCATCTAAGATCTTAGGAGGTGTAGATGCAGGAGGCAAGAAAGACAGTGTTGCTAATTATAGAAAACAAAAAATCGCGCCTAAAGCATCTGCAGAGAAATCTTTGAAGACGCCAACTCTTTCATCTCCTCCAAAATCTTCCTCTGTTGAACCTTTGATCTTGAGGGTAAGAAGCAATAAAAGTTCAAAACTGCTGGCTCCTCTGAAGGACCAGAACAAGATGCGGAGAGATGGGACAAACAAACTGAACCCTGAAATGGTTCCTGAGAAAACTCTACGTACTCCCAAAGTGAAAGCATCACCAAAGTCTTCATCCCATTTACAATCACGTCCGTTGTCTAATGAAGAAGATAAAAAGGAAGTTGTTAAGCCTGCAGACAGTGCATTGGGTAAATACACCTCTAGCACCAAAAAGCTGTTGCACATAGCAGAAGCAGAAACTGTTGGGAAAAATCAGAAAAAGACATTGAGAAAAGGTAAGGCAGGTGTTTCTAATGATAATAATTCTTCGACAGTGAAACTGAAGTTCAGGAGGGGCAAGGTAGTTGATCTCCAGCAAGAAACCAGCAGCCCTAGGAGGCTGACATTTAGATGGGGACGACATGTGGGTGAAAGCCAGGACATCAATATAAGAAAGAGAATCTTTAAAAAAAAAGGAGTTGATGGTGACAAAAGTAATACCATCCCTATCGTTGGAAAAATTGTTTTGAGGCATCAGGATGTGCAAGAAAAGAAAGATGTGCAGGGTTTGTTGAATAATGTGATTGAAGAGACGGCGAGTAAGCTTGTTGAAACCGGGAAGAGCAAGGTTAAAGCTTTGGTGGGAGCTTTTGAGACAGTGATTTCCCTCCACAATAAACCTTCCACTGTCACAGTTTCTTGATTAACTAACAGAATTTTATAACAAGTAGGAGCAATTGCAAATATAGTGGCTGATATAGCTTTTCTGACCTGGTTTACATATGTTTGTCCCGTTTCTCATTCCGACTCATCTTCTTAACGATTTCTTGATGCTTGCCGGTTCTGTTCTCATGATTGAATAAATTCAATTTCTTCTGGGTGCATTTACTTTGAATTGGGAGATAGAGTCGCGCAAGACTACAATTTCTTTTTCACTTATGGAGGTTGTGATAGTGACGTTAAATCAGTGGGTGTTTGGATGTAGACATTCTAATGTTAGGCTGGTTGCTCAGTGGACATATATTGTTGTTGGACTCATTTACGATGGATTTGTTCATACTTTCTGTTGAATAAGCGCATTGAAGAAGGCACATCATGTGGAAATACCATCCAAAAAAGAGTTTTGGCTGTGGTACTGGTTTGATATTGTGCTTGTATACTGTTTGGTTTAGCTGTTCTGTAAAGGGATCTGTCTCTTGACTGTAAAATTTATTGCTTTTTTCTCTGTCATACAATACAATAAGATATAAGTAACAATCAAATGTAAATATTGTAACCACCTAAACAAGTAACAATATTTATGTGCATCTTTTATTCAGGTAACTCAAAACAGCTTATAATAAGTCCCTTTGTTGGAATATTGTACATTTTAGCTTAAAGAAGCCACTGCAGTTTGTTAGACTTAGATACATGTACCTTCATGGCTCCACCTATGAACCATAACATCCAGCTAAAGTTGAGTCACTCCATGTACTTGTGTTAAAAGTTAGTTTTTGAGTTTCCTTACTCCAATTTGTCATTGATGTAAGGATGAAGGTGCAACTCCAAATGTCACTTTTCTGTTGGATTAACAAAGCATAATTTCAAGTTAAAATAGTCCAATTCAATAGTTTTGTCTGTCTCTTCTAAAGAGAAAACTTTTCCAATTGTCAATTTGCCATTGGATGAAAAAGTTGTTATCGTATTACAGAAAAATAGTTAAACACATGTCATAAGTTATTTGTTGTTTAATTGTTAACAACTTCCTTTTTACCTCATAAAGTGTCATTCTTATAATCCACGACTTTTCTTTTAGTTGGTTCTACTTCTATACACTTTGTGTCAAGGAAATTGCATGTCATAGACCCAAATATGGGTGACTTTAGATATTTGTTCCAATAAGAAATGTCTTTAACGAATAATCTTCATTACTTTTTAAGTATAGTATAAGTACCATTTTCCTCATCTACACCTCAAATATATATTTTAAACTTTTCATACTTATTTGTCTCTCAATTTTTTTTTTATTATTTTCACTTTTTATTTTTTCCTTAATTTTTTATTATTTTCACTTTTTATTTTATTATACTATTTTTTATTATTTTCGCTTTTTATTTTTTCTTTTAATTGTATTTTCATGTTTTAATTCATTTGTCTCAACCTTTAGTTTTTTCTCTTTTTTCTCAAGCATTATCAATTTTTTTTTTCCTATTTTTAATTCATTTGTCTTTAACCTTTATTTTTCTTTTATTTTTTATTTTTATCAGTTCTCTTTTTTTCCTCTCATTTTTCTCAAACTTTATTTTTATTTTTTCCTCTTATTTTTTATTTTCTCAATTTTTAAATTCTTCGCTTTTTTCTTAATTTTTATTTTTTTCTTACCTTTTTTTTCTTACTCTTTTTTTTAAAAAAATATCTCTATTTTGTTAGATCGTTTTTTTTCTTTTTTTTCAGTTCTCTTTTTTCCCCTCATTTTTCTCAAACTTTATTTTTATTTTTCCTCTCACTTTTTATTTTTCTCAATTTTTTAAATTATTCGCTTTTTTCTTGATCTTTATTTTTTTCTTTTCTTTTTTTATTTCTCTATTTTGTTTGATCTCTGATAGGGCAAAAGGAATCTTAGCTAGTTTATCGGAGTTGTGGCAATTCCAGGAGCCTCGAACCTTTCATCGATTTTGCGTAAGACATCTTAAGAGTAACTTTCAATCTTATTTTCCAAACAAGAATCTCAGTGATCTGATGTGGAATGCTGCATCGGCTCATCAAGTAAGGAAGTTCGAAGCTTTGATGTGGGAAATTAGGGAAGAAAATGAAGAAGCATATGAATATCTCATGCAATTTCCATTGGACAAATGGACGATTAGCCATGATGATGGAAAAAGATGGGGAGTGTTGACAACAAATCTTTCAGAGTCTTTCAACGGTCTTCTAAAGAAAGATCAAGGATTTCCTATCACTGCCATGGTGAGACTTTCATTGGAGAAAACAGTTGAACGGTATACCCGTAGATCTCAAACAGCGCACCAACTTGTAGAGAAAAAGGAATTATGGACAAGCAGGTTCAAAGTAAAGTGGGAGAAAAACTACGAAAGTTCAAAAAGACACTTTGTTTTTGATTGGAATATATCCACTGGGATATATGAGGTTAGATCTATTCAAGTTGATGGTACTGGTGGTAATCCTCATCGTGTTTCACTAAATGATAAAAAATGTGATTGTGGAAAATGGGCTAATTTACACTTTCCGTGTTCACATGTCATGAAGGTTACTGAAAGAATGGGAGGGCTAGCTACAAATTTTGTTAGCGAGCATTTCACAACAGAGAATTATGTTGCTACATATTCTGGGTCATTCTCACCGGTTGGGCACGAGGCATATTGGCCATCTCCAAGTTTTATAATGAGAAGTAATGAATTCTATCGTCGTCCTAATCGACAAAGGACAACTAGAGTACCTAATGAGATGGATCGTGGTCCTGCAGTATATGCACGAGCTTGCGGGTTGTGTAGACAGATTGGACATGATAGACGCTAATGTCCAACTCGTAATCAAACTTAAGTGGGTACTCTTAAAATTTCTAACCGTTTTAAGTCTAATGAATTTTGTTTTGTGGATTATTTATAAGTCTAATAATTGTTTCATGAATTAATTGAGTGTAACTGTAACACCCCGTATTCAAGTACGTGTATTGGCGTATTCAAGTACGTGTATTGGTCCTATTTATATGGAATTAATTTTTTTTATTTTATTTATACCAGAATTTGCGCGTCAATAGTTCCATTCAAAGGTTATTGAATAAGCTTTCCAACGATATAAATATTTCAAAAAATGGATAGGTTTCGGATATAATCGAGCACATTCGAAACTATAAAACGGTGGCCAGGATATTTGAGGACTGTTTTGATAGGCTGAAGTAGATCGACCATAACGTTTTACTCCAATATCCAAATTGAATGAAACCAATTTCATTAGAAAGAGGACTCTCAGATATTTCCGTTTATATATAGTAGCTCACCCATATCATTATGTACAAGGAGTTATGATCATTTGAAGTTGACCCAAAAATTCTCTTTTCATAGGATGAACTAGATTGACCATAACTTTTTGCTCCGATAGACAAATTGGATGAAACTAAGTTCATTGGAAAGAGTACTCGCAGATCTTTCCGTTGATATATAGTAGATCACTCAGATCATTAAGTACAAGAAGTTATGATCGTTTAAAGTTGCAGCAAAAAAACGTCTGGCCTCAGTACTTTTTTCTGCATGTTTTACTGTTCACAGTTCAATCGGAATGGTCGTAGTTTGATCGGAATGGTCGTAACTCATCGCTCGAGTGTCCGTTTTGGGTGATCCACATATAGTTGGAAATATTATTCGATGATCTACGAAATGGTGGGTCGAAATCCAAGAAATGACACACAAAAAAATTATAAATCATTCTCGAAGATAGGATCCCGACACGTTTACGCACAAAATTTCAACGAAAAAATTTTCCGGGGTATTACATTGTGTAGAAATCTTGTACCAACATTCCATGGGCTAATCTTCACAGCAGCTGGATTTCAATTAACACCATATCAATTTTAAATTCAAAAAAAGAAACTATTTAAAAAAAAAAAAAAAAGAGAGCAAATTGTAACGAAGTTTATGTTTCTATAATTATTACTAGTAATAAAAAGAACATGAAAGCTAGTGGTTATGATGTCAAGTAATTTTCAAGGAATAAGGCAGTGTATAAAAGTAAGGAAACACTTAACTAAAGTTCCACAAGATCCATGCAGCTATCTATAATTTATTTTATTTTATTTAAACCGGAATTTGCCCGTCGATGGTTCCATGCGAAGGTTATTGAATAATATTTCCAACGATATAAAGATTTCAAAAAATTGATAGGTTTCGGATATAATCGAGCACTTTCGAAACTATAAAACGGTGGCCAGGATATTTGGGGACTGTTTTGATAGGCTAAAGTAGATCGACCATAACGTTTTACTCCAATATCCAAATTGAATGAAACCAATTTCATTAGAAAGAGGACTCTCAGAGATTTCCGTTTATATATAGTATCTCACCCATATCAGTATGTACAAGGACTTATGATCGTTTGAAGTTGACCCAAAAATTCTCTTTTCATAGGCTGAACTAGATTGATCATAACTTCTTGCTCCGATAGAAAAATTGGATGAAACCAAGTTCATTGGAAAGAGGACTCGCAGATCTTTCCTTTGATATATAGTAGATCACCCAGATCATTATGTACAAGGAGTTATGATCGTTTAAATTTGGAGAGAAAAAAAACGTCTGGCCTCAGTACTTTTTCCTGCATGTTTTACTGTTCACAGTTCAATCGGAATGGTCGTAGTTTGATCGGAATGGTCGTAACTCATCGTTCGAGTGTCCGTTTTGGGTGATCCACATATAGTTGGAAAGCTTATTCGATGATCTACGAAATGGTGGGTCGAAATCCAAGAAATGACACACAGAAAAATTATAAATCATTCTCGAAGATAGGATCCCGACACGTTTACGCACAAAATTTCAACGAAAAAATTTTCCGGGGTATTACATTGAGTAGAAATCTTGTACCAACATTTCATGGGCTAATCTTCACAGCAGCTGGATTTCAATTAACACCATATCAATTTTAAATTCAAAAAAGGAAACTATTTAAAAAAAAAAAAAAAAGAGCAAATTGTAACGAAGTTTATGTTTCTATAATTATTACTAGTAATAAAAAGAATATGAAAGCTAGTGGTTATGATGTCAAGTAATTTTCAAAGAATAAGGCAGTGTATAAAAGTAAGGAAACACTTAACTAAAGTTCCACAAGATCCATGCAGCTATCTATAAAAAAAAAAACTATTTATACCGGAATTTTCCCGTCGATGGTTCCATGCGAAGGTTATTGAATAATCTTTCCAACGATATAAATATTTCCAAAAATGGATAGGTTTCGGATATAATCGAGCACGTTCGAAACTATAAAACGGTGGCGGGGATATTTGGGGACTGTTTTGATAGGCTGAAGTAGATCGACCAGAACGTTTTACTACAACATCCAAATTGAATGAAACCAATTTCATTAGAAAGAGGACTCTCAGAGCTTTCCGTTTATATATAGTAGCTTACCTAGATCATTATGTACAAGGAGTTATGATCGTTTGAAGTTGACCCAAAAATTCGCTTTTCATAGGCTGAACTAGATTGACCATAACTTTTTTCTCCGATAGATAAATTGGATGAAACCAAGTTCATTGGAAAGAGGACTCGCAGAGATTTCCGTTGATATATAGTAGATCACCCAGATCATTATGTACAAGGAGTTATAATCGTTTAAAGTTGGAGAAAAAAAAACGCCTGGCCTCAGTACTTTTTCCTGCATGTTTTACTGTTCACAGTTCAATCGGAATGGTCGTAGTTTGATCGGAATGGTCGTAACTCATCGCTCGAGTGTCCGTTTTGGGTGATCCACATATAGTTGGAAAGCTTATTTGATGATCTACGAAATGGTGGGTCGAAATCCAAGAAATGACACACAGAAAAATTATAAATCATTCTCGAAGATAGGATCCCGACACGTTTACGCACAAAATTTCAACGAAAAAATTTTCCGGGGTATTACATTGAGTAGAAATCTTGTACCAACATTCCATGGGCTAATCTTCACAGCAGATGAATTTCAATTAACACCATATCAATTTTAAATTCAAAAAAGGAAACTATTTTTTTAAAAAAAAAAAAAGAGAGCAAATTGTAACGAAGTTTATGTTTCTATAATTATTACTAGTAATAAAAAGAACATGAAAGCTAGTTGATCCAGGATAACAAGGCAAAGGAGCTTAATTAATGCTTTTGATCTCCTTGACAGCCACACAACTCATTGGATGTTAATGCTAAGCAATTGTATATATACAATGAGGTCATACTCCTCCTATCACACAGTTCCAATGTTAATAAATCGAACTTAATATGCATACAATAATTCTGTTGTGGCTACAGCTCAGCATAAGTCTTAAGTCATAACTCAAGTCTCAAATGTTTATGATGATGCTTCTCAGCGTTAATAAGATGTACAACATTCCAAAAACTTTCAACTCGAAAAACATACAACTAGTAGTAGGAATCGTAGTATCAAATACATCATAACACTTAATCCACACCGTTTCAGCTCTCTGTCCTCGAGTCAAGCCAACACCTTCAATAATGTAGCAGCATTGAAACAATGGGTTGGATCATCTACGAAGAACGTCTCCTGCAGACTGTCCTAAACTGAAATGCAGAGAAACATAATTCGGTTATATCACCTTATGAACGACTAATGAGTTAATATAACTTTACCAATATTTTTAAATCAAAAAGTTGTTCTACCTTCCAACAATCAGCAAAACAGACACTTTTAGCACAACCCCACAAAGCCAAAAGTTCAATAAGAGTACACCATTGGCTAAAAATGAATAAAAATCAAATCTTTCTATGAAAATGAGAAATATGAGACTTCAACTGTAAATCAGCAAGAATCACCAAACATATATAATAAAGATGTTCCTAGTAAGCAATTTTTAGCACCTATTGCAACCAGCCACAAATATATGGCACTATGGCAGATTCTCAGAGACAACAAGAGAAGCGAAACAGCGTCACAGGAAGAAAGAATTAAGCATATTCCTGCACACATTCACCCGCAAATGACTGCTGCTAGTTTTTTACTTAAAACAAGATACTAACAGAAAAAAGAAAAAAAAAGCAAAAAGGAAAGAGTCAGATGCAATGACAGCTCAAAGACAATCTAAACCTTAAAAAGGACAATGAAAAGTGAACTAACAACTCGCATACACCACAGCTCAAGATTAGTTTATGCAGCTAAACCAAATCGCGTACACCACCAAAGAATAGAAACCAAAAACCTTAAAAAGGACAACAAATGCTATAAAAAAAGATACTAACAACTTTCCAACAACTAAGCACAATGAAAAGTAAACTTAAAACAAGAAAGAAAAATAACCTATAGAGAGAACAGGTATTCATGTATTACCAAGTTATGACTAGACCACGTTCAAGGGAATGGAAGAAGGAAGAGTCCAACATAACTCCATTACCCTTTGCCTTTTTTTGTTTTGCTTTTTTTCTGTTTGGCTTTTTTCTTTTCGGCGCGCTGGTAAGCATAGTGACTCCCTGTCAAGCAAAGGTCGATTTTCAACTGTTCAGCTAAAAAAGTGCAGTTAAGTTGAAAAAAAATAACATAATCACGAAAAAATACCAGTCCCACAAAGCTTAGCAATAATTGTACACTTCTCTTTCTTTGATAGTTCATCATGCTGAATAGTCGTATCACAACCTTTACTTTCATCCTCCGGATCATTACCGTTCACTTCATTGTTGGCATCATCCAACTCATTATCTTCCATCTCAGTGTTCAAGTTCTCCAAATTATTAGTGGCATCGGGGATATCAATAGACATTGGCACAGGCGATGAGGTGAAGTTTGGGGCATTCTCAAAATGTTAAGGCTGATAACTACCAAATATATTATCAAGTGATGAAAGACTTGGATACCTTGATATTTGTGGAGTCTGTGGAGTCATGTATGGCACAATCTCTGTATGTTGATATATCATACCTGATGCCTGAGTGAATTCCTGAGTACAACCCATTGAAGTGGAACCAAAATCATGATTAGTTGTTGCTTGATCATCTTCTGAACTTATTTGTGCATTTTACGTTGCTTCATCCATTTCATTCATTTCAACAGGCACTTGGTCTCTCGCAATAGCACATTCTCTTCTTCCAGCAACACCGCCTTTTCCTCGCCTACGAATAGGGGGACGTAACTGATCAGGTTGCACCTCATCTCTTCTATAATCGGCTGATACATGAATCATGTCGGCCTCGTGGACATATCTCAAACAATCAGAACTTTGATCCCGCACCATCTTTCTAAACATGTATAAGTCCTCATACGATGGTGTATCTCCAAGTGATTTAGCTTTATCAACCATCGAATGAATATGACGCGCCTGTGAATTAAAGTAAAAATAATTTAACTGTATAAGCATTAAAAAGATTCAAGAAAAGCTAAGTTCCTACTTTGGAGGTTCTGATTATTATTAACATATATTAGATAAAGAAAAATCAGACAAGCAAAGTTCTACTTACCATTGTTTCATATGCAGTTGAATTAGGCACATAACCTTGTTGGCATTGAGGACGGGGATTAGGATTACCAATGAGAAGACGAGTAATACGTCTGAACCAAATAAGGTAGGGGTCGTCATACCGAAGTAGCCCATGATTGACTAGTGCATTACAGATATATTGTTCTCGCTCGTTCCAAAAAGGTAACCATTGTGCATGTTCTAACTCCCAGTTTGTATTTGGCCTTCCCCGACGATCATGATGAAAGTGGGTGGAATCAAATAGAAATGGAGTTAGAATCACCTGTTGCAATCCAAATTGCCTCATTACTCTATCAGGCAAGTGAACCTCTACCACATCCCAACAGAAGATTGGAACTCTAACACGCCACATGTCTCGTCCAGCGCGACAATAGTCAGGAAGACTCTCAATTAAATCATCAGTATATGGTTCCCAGATAAACTACATGAAAATAGGAAAAAGCAAATGAGTCTATATTTACAATTTACGTAAAATCAAAGATAAAAAATTATACATAATCTACCAGATCTTCTGTCATAGAGTCAAGTGCATCCCTATAAACTTTCAGCACATGCTTAGTAGTGTTAGTCCAACTAAAGTGTGCAAACCATCTAGTAGCATGTGGACCCCTACGCAAATCAGTAGGAAAGATATCTCATGTACCTCTTTTTCCTACAATCTGTGGCCTAAGGACAGTGATCCTCTCCCATGCCCAAACCTAATACATACATATATATATATATATATATATATATATATATATATATATATATATATATATATAAACTAAAAGAAATATCAATAAATAATTTATGCAATTATTAGAATTATTAGATATACCTGAAGTAGTGGTAGAAATCCGGCTATCTCATTTTGGATACTCTGTGAGGCTTTACAAAGAAAACGATATAAGTACGCTAAAGTTGCGCTACCCCAACTATAAGACCCAATTGCATTGACGTCCTCGAGCATAGGCAGGTACATAAGCTTCAAATAAGAACCAGATGTATCTGCCATCATCATACCCGCAATCATCCAGAACATGTAACACCTAGCCTTCTGATTGACTATTTCTTGAGTTGCCATGTCTGACAATTGTGGCTCACTTAGCATGTGCGCTTTAAGCGTAGAGACCTTGAGGAAACTACTGCTAAAGTCCTGGAGAGATGGAACAAAACCTAATAATCTTTGACAAATGTTTTGTCAATCACCAATAGTTCTCGTCGTCTCAATACCAAGTACCGGAGCACCATTCACGGGTAATCCATACAACACCTCGATATCTTGCAAGGTGATAGTTTCTTCACCTGTTCTAAAGTGGAAAGTATGTGTTTCAGGATGCCAACGCTCAACTAATGAAGTGATCACACTACGATCGATAGCAGGCCTATTACATCTATAAACACCATACAATCCAGATAATTTAATCACCTCTAAAACTCGTGGATGGATAGGATATTTTTCTACGAGCTTCCAAAAACTTCCATCACTCTTTCTCGTATTAAGAATCATATCAGCACTTCCATCCCATATATCTCGTGACCTATGAGTAAGTTGTTGAGTTAATACAGACGGTTCAAGTGACCCAGGATCCAGCTTGTATGAACTACTACCAGCCATATAAAAGTACCTATACATAAGTGAATATGTTCATTATAATGAACATATTAATCAGCCATAAAAAGGAAAAAATTGTTCTCTTAAGTATGAGCAAAGTCTACAAATATCCTTTCTCCTTTAAAAAATATCCCAAAATTGAAAAGAATTTAAATCCATTTGTTCCGAAATCATAATTTAGAGCATAGTTGAGTAAAATTTGAGAAATACAAAAGTTTAAAATAGAGATTCAAGTTGAGTCTAGAAAAATAGAGAGTAGATTCGTACCAAAAACACCCTTTCTATGACGTTGAGCCTACGCTTCCGCAATCCGAAACACAGCTGAACCAACAATTACTTAGATGATGGAGTAGCCAGAGACGTCGAAAGAGACGAGATGGAGTAGCTAGAGGCGTCGAAAGACACACAGCAAAATTTTCTTCTTCTTCGAATTAGGGCAGTGGCAAAGAGACGAGAGAATTTTCTTTTCTTTTCAAAATTAGGGCAATGGTTGCCCCTAAAATAATTAGGCGTTTGATTTTTATTTGGTTGGAAAACGTTACTCATAGTAACGAATTACTTATAACACGTTATTATAAGTAACGTTTTATGGTCCGTTAAAAGTCAAACACCGTCAGTTTTTACTCTTGCATTTTTTAATAAAATAATAAAGTAATACGTTACTGGGAAGTACGTTTATACTAGTTTTGTAAAATTTTGAAAAAACATATTATTTTGGTGAATTGGTTCAAAAAATGGCTTATTTTGGTCAAAAATTCTACATTTTAGCTTGAAGAGCCACTTCAGTTTGATAGACTTGAATATATGTACCTTCATGGCTCCACCTATCAACCATAACTTACTAGCTATAGTTGAGTCCAAAGTTATTTTTTTGAGTTTCCTTGCTCCAATTTGTCATTGATGTAAGGATGAAGGTGCAACTCCAAATATCACTTTTCTGTTGGATTGACAAGCATAAATTTCAAGTTAAAATAGTCCAATTCAATATCTTTATCTAACTTTTTAAAAAGGAAATTTTTTCCAAGTTCCTCTTCTCAATTTGCTATCGGTTGAAAAAGTTACTATCTAGTATTGCTAGTATTTCTTTCTAGAAACTGTCTTTTAGGTTGAAGGGAATTGACGGAATAGATTCAACACATCCAATAAAATTGAAACAGAAATCCGACGTTTTGACAAATTAAAAGATCCTGAATGGAATGATTTTGAATATCGGTTATTAGTAAAAAACCTTCTCCAACTTTTGAATTGTCGAAACAAGAACTTTATGTGAGAGTTGAAGCCCTACAGAAAAATAATTAAACACATGTTATGAGTTATTTGTTATTTAATTGTTCACAACTTTTATTTACCTTACAAAGAGTCATTCTTATAATCCACAATCTTTTTACCTTATAAAGAGTCATAGTAATCATAATCCACAACTTTCTTTTTACCTTATAAACAGTAATTCTTATAATCCAAAAAATGATACTTGCTTTTTCAATTGAGAAATATATATTAATAAATTATTATTAAAAATATGATTAAATTTGATTATGATATTTAAAAAAAAAAAAAAAATCAAGTCAATCACTTTTCGTTAATTCTTGGAATTTTTAGTCGGTTCTATTTCTATACACTTTGTGTCTCTTCCCTATTCTGCCTCTGCTGCTTTATAAGTAGCACTAAACAAATTTGCCGCCAAGGCCGAACTTCAAACAAATTTTGCAATCAAATTTGAACCCGAACTTGTTATCTGAAAGTTGTACATATATGGGTAGAGATTATCTGGGTAAAAGTCTCTTACTTTAAACATGTTCATTGTTTAATTTCGGATAATTAAAATTCATTATTTTTTTTTGTGTGTGTGTTTATTTGCAATATTTTACTGTGTAGTGATTCTGGTATTGCTTACGTTGGGAGGAATCGACTTTTTGAGGAAATTAAGTAAAAAGGAGGAGAAAGCTTCAACAAATGTACGTGTAAAATCTAATTTTGTTGTTGTTTTATGAGAACAAATTTGTGTAAGATTAGAAAAGAATCATATAGTAATCAAGTGAATATGATGAATTAACTGTACATTTTTAATTCAGGAGTCGAAGCATGTTATTTATGCACAATTATACCTTTTTCTAGATAACTTGGGTTCAATAACAAATACTTATGCTATAGTAGTACTATTTTTAAATCTGGATTTTTCTTTTTTGATTTATATAAAATTTCTTCTGAAGTATTTTTGCTGTAACGGAATTAGGTTCATGATGCAAGTGAGCTACCAGATGACGTTTTGTCTTCAATTCTGTCACGTATGACAATTAAAGATGATGTTAGGACGAGCATTTTGTCTACAAGGTGGAGATATCTGTTTGCCTCTATGCCTACATTACGGTTCGACTTTACGTGTTTGGCTTTAACTATTCAGGTCATACATGTCACCCTTACTGTCAGCAAAAATTCTTGAAAGTAGTAAATCAGTTTTTGCAACTTTATTTGGGTCGTAAAGTGGTTGAACTTGAAATGCTCATTTCCATTGAGAGAGAGTTTTCTAGTAAATTTGCCCAATTGATGCATTCTGTTTCAAACTTTATTTGGCAAAATTCCTACCTCGCAAGACATTAACCTCCACCGCAACACGTTTTTTGAATTTTCCCTTGAGCTTCTCGCTCAAGCATCCTCCTTGAAATCCTTGTTTTTGAGTGTTTGTGTTGTACAACCAAGTGTCACACTCCGTCTCAACTCCCTCAAGAACCTTTTCTTGACGAGCGTTTTGTTAAAAATTGGACAACTTGAGGGTATTTTATCCTCGTGTTTGAACCTTAATCAGTTAGTCATAAAATATTGCAAGCTTCCGCATGAGCTATGCATCTCTGGTACAGTAAAATCTGTTCTTTTTGCTGACTGTGGCGGATTGGAAGAGATTGATCTTCAGGCTACAAAACTTTGTGAGTTTGAATGTTTTTTTGATGACAAAGTAAGATTTTACTTTTCTTCTGTTCCTGTATTGGAACATGTAAAAATTAGCCTTCGCGGAGATGCTTCAATGCCATACATATTTGGTGAATTTGCAGTGAATTTACCTGCTCAGGTTAAATATTTAATAGTCACAGCTTGTTATACTCAGGTATTTGATGATTTCTTGGCTTGTCAAATTCCTTTGGTATTTATCTTTTGAACACCCTAATCAATTCAAGTATTCCTTTTTTTTAGGTAACACACTTCCCAACAGAGACACAGATATTCAGAGACCTTAGGATGTTAGCCTTGCTATTTGAAAGCACGTACGACTTTGACATAGTCAAAGTTTCTCCCGTCTTAGACGCTTGTCCTGTTCTTCAATATCTGGATATATCGGTGAGTTATCTATAATATCTTCTTTATTGGATATTCTTTGCTTGATCTTAAATATTGATGACTTCAACATTTATTGAATCTAAAAGTGCATATTCCCCTCTCCAAGCACGCGTGATATTCTAGTCATTCTCAACATTCACTCATTTCCATGTTCTGTCAATACAATTCACACAGGGGAAAGTAGTAGTATTATTTGCCAACAATCCTCATCTATAATAGGTGGTGTGTTTAGTTCGTTCCATGAGACAAAACGCTACCTAATTGTTCTAAGAACTGATCAAGATATTTAACCTGACTAATAATTTGGTCTGCTAGAAGAGGATCTTATTCATTTTTTTTCCGGCAAGGGAGATTATATTAGCATTTCACTTTTCAGAATTGGACATCATGATTTGTTAATAATATGATTTATGAAGATTTGTCAACTCAATTAGTTATGTTTATATGAAGAGAAATGTATCAAACATGGAGATGTAGATATCTAATGCAGTGAATTTCTGATCCACCTTATTTTGCTCATGGAAATATAATAGAATAATTAGGTTTCAAAAACCTCTTGGTTATATGTCTTTCTTGGTTTGAAGACGCGCCTTCCAATTTCTCAACTCCAGCTGTCTAATTCAAAAGTCCTTGTAGATACTGACTGCAGTTAAATGCTTGTACTGCAGATTGCTTAACTACACAAGTCATAGCTCTATTCAATTAGCAATATATATGTTAATTTATTCTCGTCGTGATCTCAGCAACACAAGACATATAGGGGGGAAAATGCAAGAGGAAGTCGCATAAGGTCTCCTTTATCTCCTACAGATCACACTGAGCTAAAAGAAGTGAGATTCGGTGGATTTCATGGAACAAAAGAAGAGATTGAACTTGCTATTTATATTCTGAGTAGTGCAACGGTACTCGACCAAATGTTTCTCAGCCAATACTCAATCGACCCATATTTTAAGGCTTATTATGGTCATGATATATGGGAGAAAATAGAAGGAGAACGCATCTCAATCCAACAAATACTTTTTTGGCAAGCTATCTCTAGTAATGCTGTGGTGATCATCCAATAGGTTCCTGTACAGACACTATATCAGCTCTCTCTATTGTCATTAGTAGTTGTAGAGGTAATAGAAGAATTGCCTTTTTGGTTGCAATATGCTAGTTTTTTGAGACTTGATGTGTGTTATTATTTTAGCTTAAAGGGACCAGTCGTGGTAAGTTAAATCTTGTTTAGGGGATCATTCCTACTCCCGTAGTTCATCCTTCAAATCTGCCATAGTTTCCTGGATGAATGGGAAAATTAGAAAATGTTAATGACAACTTATTCCAATAAAGCATGTCTTCTACTGTTTCATACTATAGTCGAAGTTGGTCTATTTTTAAAAATAATTTCTTTCACCACCTATGCACTTTTTATTTGAAATAGAATTGAACGTCTTCATTCCTAGATCTCTATAACATCAGAAAGGATTTAATATTTTGACTACTCTAAAGAGTTTTATTTAGTCCGTTCATGGTTTGCGACTAATATATGTCACATTTAAGGGTATCACCTAGTGATCAATGGCGTGGGTCGAGAATAATGAGATCTCATGTTCAATTTTCAACATATACAAGAATACTAGGTTATTTTTTCCTCATATATTTTAGCATTGACGAATAAAGTTAACTGATATTTATTGCTAGCCAGTAGTGGTCCTTCTAATTCAACTGAAACTATACACAAAAATAGTTTCAATATTCAAAGATAGAAGAATATGTGTCTTCAATATAAACGTATACTGCAAGTTGTTTATTGTTTAATCATTGAAAACTTTTTTTTCACGACTAAAGATTCGTTCTTATAATCCACAACATAATATTCACTTTTTAAATTAAGAAATACAATCAACTTTGACAACAACAAATAATTAGGGTTCAACATTTACTACATTAAAAGAAAAGGGAAAAGGGTTCAAAATATACTCAAACTTGGTTCAAAATATACTCAAACTTTGGTGAAATTTGCTGTGACATGACCGAACTTTATGACCCCTACTATTTATTTTCGTATTTTACTGATATTTATTTGTGTAATTTTACGTGGGGGGTGGGGGGTGGGGGGTGGAGGGGAGATCTATAGGAGTAGATGTTTTTATTTCAGAGCCAAAGCATGTTATTTGTAGATGAGCATACATTTTGCTAGATAACTTGGGTTCCATAAATACTTATACTAGTACTATTTTTTAATCTAGATTTTCTTTTTTGACTCCTATAAAGTTTCTCCTGAAGTACTTATGCTGGCGCATGTAATGCAATTAGGTTCATGAGGCAAAGGTGGATTATGCAAGTCAGCTACCAGATGACATTTTGTCTTCAATTCTCTCACGTATAACAATTAAAGATGCTGTTAAGACCAGCATTTTATCTAGAAGGTGGAGATATCTGGTTGCCTCAATGCCTACATTAAAATTCAACCTCGTCATGACTGGAGTTAACTCTTCACATCATAGATGTCGCCCTTACTCTCAGCAAAAATTCTTGAAAGTAGTAAATCAGTTTTTGCAACTTTATTCGGGTCGTAAAGTGGTTGAACTTAAAATGCTCATTTGCATTGGGAGAGAGTTCTCTTGGCCAATTGATGCCATTCTATTTCAAAATTAGGTGTTGAAACATTAAACGTCTACTTTAATTGTGGCAATATCATTAATACACATAACGTTAACCCTGACCCCAACACGTATTTTAAATTTTCTCTTGAGCTTCTCTCTCAAGCATCCTCCTTGGAATCCTTGTATTTGGCCGGTTGTGTTGTACAACCAAGTATCAGAGTCCATCTATACTCTCTCAAGACCCTTTTCTTGATCGGTGCTCTGTTAGAAAGGGGACAACTTGAGGGTATTTTTTCCTCTTGTTTAAACCTTAATGAGTTAAAAGTAATATGTTGCAAACTTCCGTATAAACTGTGCATCTCTGGTTCAGTAACATCTGTTCTTTTTGGTGATTGTGGTGGATTGGAAGAGATTGATCTTCAGGCTACAAATCTTCGTGGGTTTGTGTGTTTTTGTGATCAAAAAGTAAGATTTTACTTTTCTTTTGTTCCTGTGTTGGAACGTGTACAACTTAGTCTTCGTGGAGATGCTTCAATGCCATACATATTTGGTGAATTTGCAAGGGATTTGCCTGCTCAGGTTAAATCTTTAATAGTCACAGCTTTGGATACTCAGGTATTGATGATGTCTTGGCTTCTCAAATTCCATCGGTATTTATCTTTTTGAAGACCCTAATCACTTGAAGGGGTCGTTTGGTAGAGTGTATTGAATAAAATAATGCATGCATTAATTAATGTGTATTACTAGTACCTTGTTTGGTACATTTTTTAATCTATGTGCATTAGTTATACACTCTATTGTGTATTGAGGTGTGTATTAGTAATACACACCATTTTCAATGTATTAGTAATACCAAGCTTTTTAACACATGTATTAACTTGCAATATGACATTATTGCCCCTCAAATATTTCATCCTTCTTCACATTTTCCAGAAAAACATCAATTCAAGGAAACTCAAACAATTCCATGAATCCTGATACAGATTTAATAATAATTGATCTCATTAATATTGAAGGGGTTACAGCTGTATATATAGAGAACTGAAGAATAACTAATTACAGAATAACCCAGATGTATTTAATAATTATATATGTAGTCTATTATCCCCCCGCAAGCTGATCAGCGGTAACGAGGGGCAGCTTGGAGCAGAGAGACTGAAAAGGCTGTAACGGAAGAGGCTTGGTGAGAATATCAGCAAGCTGGTCAGTAGATGGGACATAGTGCGTGGCCATCGCTCCTGCAAGTACCTCATCGCGAACAAAGTGACAGTCAGACCCAACATGCTTCATACGATCATGAAGGACTGGATTTTTGGTAACACAAATAGTGGACTGATTGTCACAATAAATCTGTGGTTTCGTCGGGGGAATGCCAAGTGCATCCGTAAGGTATCGTAACCACATGGCTTCAGCAACACCCGCAGCCATGGCACGATATTCTGCTTCTGTGGAGGAACGGGACACTCGCGTTTGCTTCTTGGTGCACCAGGAAATCAGATTCGGTCCCATCATAACAATATATCCAGTAGTGGACTTTCGATCATCTTTGTCGTTAGCCCAATCCGAATCAGAAAAAACAGATATATCAAACGAGCCCTTTTGAAATAAAATTCCACAGTGAAGAGTACCTTGAAGATAGCGCAGAATGCGTTTCAAGGCCTGAAAGTGTTGTTCTGTGGGAGCATGCATTGATTGGGAGACTCGATTGACTGCATATTGGATGTCCGGACGAGTAACAGCAAGATAATGAAGTCCACCGACGAGGCTCCGATATAGTGTAGGATCGGCAAAGGGAGTATTCGGCCCTGGGGATTGGCGGACTGCCATGGGAGTGACCGCGGGTTTGCAGTCTGTCATTCCAGCCCGATTTAGAAGTTCAAGGGTATATTTTGTCTGATGCATCAATATGGTTCCCGATTTGCGGATGAGTTCGAGGCCAAGAAAGAACTCCAGAGGACCGAGGTCCTTAAGTTTGAAGTCACGATGCATAGCTTCAGTAATTTCAGTGATGAGTGACGACGAGCTGCCTGTAATAACAATATCATCCACATAGATAAGAATGATGACTGTCCCTCGAGAACAGTGAAGGGTGAAGAGGCTGTTGTCATGATGGTAGGTGCGAAAACCAAGACCCTGCAGAAAAGTAGAGAGACGTGTGTACCAGGCACGAGGGGCCTGTTTCAGGCCATACAGTGATTTGCGAAGCTTGCAAACATAGTGAGGACGGTTGGGATTAACATATCCCGGTGGCTGAACCATATAGATTTCTTCCTCAAGATGACCATGAAGAAAGGCATTGCTGACGTCTAGCTGATGAAGCGGCCAATCATAGTGAAGAGCAAGAGACAAGACCAGACGAATAGTCTGTTGCTTAACAACAGGGCTGAAGGTCTCCTTATAATCCACACCATACTCCTGATGATACCCTTTTGCAACCAGACGTGCTTTATAGCGAGAAAGAGATCCATCTGAATTTCGTTTGATGCGAAACACCCATTTGCACCCAATAGACTTTCGGTTACTAGGCAGAGGTACCAAATCCCATGTACGTTGTTCATTCAGAGCCTGAAATTCCTCATCCATAGCTTGGCACCAGAAACTATTTTTGGAGGCTTGGTTGTAGGTAGTAGGCTCAGTTGTGGGATGTGCATCAAAGGGTATTTGAGTGTGGTAGGCTTTGGGTTTGAAGGTACCGGCCTTGGCTCGGGTTGTCATAGGATGAGTGTTGAGTGGAGGGTGATTAGGAAGGGGTGGTGGAGTTGTATGATGTGTGGGCGGGGGTTGGGTGGGGCTGCCGTGGGAGCTGGGATGTGCAGCGGTGGATGGGGTGGCTGTATGTGTGTTAGGAGTATGATGTAGGGAAGTGGTGGGTTGTGTGGCAGTCGGCTGGGTGTTCGGGTGGGAGGTTTGGGGTTTCGGGTGGGTAGTGGTGTAGTGGGGTACCGGGTTAGGTGCCGAGTGAGCCGGAGCATGAGCGTGAGAAAAGGACGGGAATAATGGCACAACGCCAAGTGGATTGGGGGAGTATGGAGTAGAGGAAAGACTTGTGTAAGGAAATTGTTCCTCCACAAAACGAACATGACGGGAAACATATGTTTTCTGAGATACAGGATCGAAACATTTGTAACCTTTGATAGTGGGATGATAGCCTAGAAAGACACAAGGGGTGGACCGAGGTTGAAGTTTATGTTGAGTGTGCGGACGCAACCAGGGATAAACTAGACACCCAAACGGGCGGAGATGGATATAGTCGGGTGGATGATTGTAGAGACGGGCATATGGAGTGGAGTTGGAGAGAGTGTGAGTGGGCATGCGATTTATGAGGTAGTTGGCAGTAGCAAGGGCATCAACCCAAAAGGAAACAGGTAAGGTGGAATCATGGAGGAGCGCAACAACTGTTTCTATTAGGTGACGGTGTTTGCGCTCAGCAACGCCATTTTGTTCAGGGGTATATGGACATGAAGTGTGATGAAGAGCCCCTAGATTTTGAAGAAAAACACCAAATGCATTGTTGACAAATTCTTTGCCATTGTCACTTCGAAAAATTTTGATTTTGGCATTAAATTGATTTTGAACCATTCGGTCAAAGTTTACAAAAATAGTATAAGCTTCGGATTTAAATTTCAGAGGATAAAGCCAAGTGAATTTACTGTAATCATCAACAAAACAGATATAATAACGAAAACCTTGAACAGAAGGAACTGAGGTTGGACCCCAAACATCAGAATGAATTAATTGAAATGGCGCAGTGGCCTTGTGTTCAGACAGTGAAAAAGGTAAACGACAAGATTTAGACACTGAACAGGACTCGCAATGTAATTTTTCTGAAAAATTAAAACCTAAGGAAGATAAAATGGATTTGGTGATGGCGGATGATGGGTGCCCAAGCCGGCGATGCCAGGTTGACGAGAGAATGGCTTGACTCACAACAGACGGAGACCTGGATGGAAGAGTGTATAGCCCATGCTCACAGCGGCCCGTGTACCGCACCCGGTTCGTGGTATTGTCCACTATCTGGAAATTGGTGTCATTAAAAATGAGGGTGCAGTTATTTTCTTTAGTAAAGCGATAAACAGATAAAAGATTGGATGTGAGGGAAGGGACGTGGTGAAGGGTTGAGAGATGAAATTTACCATTTGGGGTATAGACATACCCAGAGCCGGTGTTTGTGATGGGAAGGGATTGACCATTGCCTACTGTAATAGTTTCTGAGCCATGATACGGATGAGGAGCTTGAAGTTGTGAATAATCCGACGTCACATGGGTGTTAGCACCTGTGTCTAGATACCAATCGCCAGATTGAGCGTTTGTGGACGCATGCATCGCCCTTGATCCTCCGGACTGGCTATTTACATTCTGCGAGTCATCATAACGATACCAGCAATTAGCCGCAGAATGGCCCCGTTTAGCACAAATTTGGCACGTCGGAAGATCTCGTGTGGGCATCCGCTGGTTTCCTCGTCCCTGTCCGCGGCCTGACTGGAAGCCGTCCCTCGGTGGAGGCCCGCCTCTGCCTTGCTGCCCGGTGTTTCGACGGTCACCGCCGCCGCTGCCTCGCCCTTGGTTACGGCGATCGTCACCGCGACCCCTGGCCGAGCCTCCGCTGCCAGCCGAGTAAAGAGCCGTGACGCCAGGGGTGGAACTGGCTTCTCCGAGCAGTAATTTGTGTTCCATGTCTAGATTCAATTCTTCTGCATTAAGCCATCCAGACAGTTGATTCAGAGTGATTTCGACAGGCGAGAGGCGAATATGCTGTTTGAGAGAGGAATAGCCAGCCGGAAGACCACGTATCACGGCATTCACCACGTCTCGTTCAGGAATAATCTCGTTCACAGCATCTAGGTCAGACAGAATAGAGGCCACATCATCAAGGTATTGAGTCATCGTCTTCGTTCCCTTCCGAAGAGTATGCAATTTGTCACGCAACTGAAAGATATGAGCCGTGGACACAGAGTTGTACCTTGTGGCTAGTGCGTCCCAAAGTGAAGCCGATGTGAGAAAACCCCGGGCGTGTTTGTGCACAGAGGGGCTAATAACTGCGAGAAGACAGGCTCGGATCTGAGTGTCTACGATCATCCACGGAAGGTAGTCGGGATTTGGGAGCTTGACGCCGTCCTTCTAGGCTGTCTCGGGCTGCGGCTTCTCCGCACCGTCAATCCATCCGAGCAGCAAGTTGGCTGCGAGGGCGGTGCGGACGTTAAGTGCCCAGGCCGGGTAGTTGTTGTCAGATAATTTTTCGGGGATGAGATTGTGGAGATTCCTGAGCAGTAATTTTACTCCAGACGGTAATTTTGACAGAGGATCAATAACCTTGTCCATGGCGCCGACCTACGGCGGAGGAGGGAGGCCGTGCGGCGTGGTGTAGACGGTGGCGGCGGCGCACACACGTCGGAAAAGAGGAGAGATTAGGGTTTGGGCGGAAGAAGAAACCCTAGCTTTGATACCATGATACAGATTTAATAATAATTGATCTCATTAATATTGAAGGGGTTACAGCTGTATATATAGAGAACTGAAGAATAACTAATTACAGAATAACCCAGATGTATTTAATAATTATATATGTAGTCTATTAAATCCAAAACCGGCCCCTCAAATATTTCATCCTTCTTCCCATTTTTCAGAAAAACATCAATACAAGGAAACTCAAACAATTCCATGAATCCAACCCAAAGGCCTTACTACCATACCTACTTTCTTTGTCCACCAATCAGAACCCAACCCAAAACTCAAAACCCGACCCAGATACAAGCACTCAATCTCCGTCGAGGACTTTTCTGAAACATGCTCAAAAATCATTGAACAAGTTCACAATGCTTCCACAACCCTCGGAATCTTTCAGATTATCAATCATTTTGTTCATGTACAAGCTGTTAATAAAGCCGTGAATTCGATTAAGGCGTTTAATAAACAGGAGGATGAAGTGAAGATGAAGTATTATATGTCACAGTGGAGTAAAATTCTCCCTTCGTCTTTGCACCATATCACATTCACAGGTTCCAATTTTGGATGAAAATGAAAAAGCTCTCTTTGTTTTCTCTTCTTTTTTTTTTTTGCGGAAAAAATCAGGCAAAGACAGTATATAAAAGAGTGGACAGGGAAGGGTATTTTGGTAAACAAATAAATTTTTATAAAAATTATAAAAATATATATTATCTTTAATACATCAAACCAAACGATATATAAAAAATAATATTTTCATAACTAATACCAATATTACTAATACTTACATTAATAATACAAGCATTACTAATACACCTTATTTTGCATTATTTTTATACACTCTCCCAAACGACCCCAAAGTGTTCTTTATTTCAGGTAACACACTTCCCAACTGAGATGCGGATATTCAGAAACCTTACGATGTTAGCCTTGATACTTGTGAACACACACTGCTTTGACATAGTCAAAGTTTCTCCCGTCTTAAACGCCTATCCTGTTCTTGAATATTTGGATTTATTGGTGAGTTATCTGTATTTGTCTTCTTTTTTGGATATTCTTTGCTTCATCTTAGATATTGATGAATTCAGCTGCACAGCCCCCTTCCCCAAACATGCATGATATTCTAGTCATTCTCAACATTCACTCATTTCCATGTTCTGTCAATACAATTCACACCGGGGAAAGTAGTAGCAATATTTGCCAACAATCCTCATCTATAATAGGTGGTGTGTTTAGTTTGTTCCATGAGACATAACACCTTTCACTACCTAGTTGGTGTAGGAACTGATCAAGATGTTTAACCTGACTAATGATTTGGTCTGCTAGAAGAGGATCTTATTATATAAGCATTTCACTTTTCAGAATTGGACATCATGATTTGTTGATTGTATGATTGATGAAGATTTGACTACTCATTTAGTTATATTTATTCCAAGAGATGCACATGGAGATTAGATATCTAATGTAGTGAATTTGTGGTCCACCTTATTTTGCTCACGGAAATATAATGGAATAGCTTTCAAAAACCTCTTGGTTATAGTTCTTTCTTGGTTTGAAAAGATATCTTTCAATTTCTCAACTCCAGCTATCTAATACAAAAGGCCTTATAGATACTAATTATGCAGATTGAATACATTAGAGAACTGTGATAAAAAGGATTAACTTAAATCACATTGCCAAGCCGTGTAATTCTTTTACACCATTGATGGAAACTGGATATATAATGAGCACATCAAGATCGGGTGGGCATTAGCACGGGGCATAAGAAACCAAAGGCAAAAAAGAGATTGGTGATTAAATTAAACGTGAATGGGAAGAACACGGAGATTCTATAGGGGTGGGAGAGAAGGAGGAGAGAAAAAAGAAAAATAAAAGAGTTTGTATTTTAGAGAGGAAAAATAGTAGCACTCCCTTCGTTTCATAATATGTGGTGTTTTACCGTTTCATTTTGTTTTTAAATTAAGCGGTGATTCACAAAAACAGAATTTGTATTTTATGCATATTGTCTTTTTCAGAAGTACTTGGATTGTGTAACGTGGAAGAGCGTGGATTCTATTATTATCTTTAGGTGATGCAATTTTTTGAATAAATTCCTATCTAGTATATGTATTATGTATATCCTGGCAACGACTGATTTGTGCAGAAAATCTTTTAACAGCGATATTTGATAGCTAAGTGCCACATAAGTTTAGTGGGCAAAGTGCAAAAGACTTCAAGATTTTGCATACTTTAGAGTAGTATTTGTTATTTTTCTTTTATTATAACTTGGGGACTTCTTTCTTTTGTTTGGTATAACTAGGAGATGTTATGCATACTATAATTGGTTTCCATGAAGCTACTTTCGTTGTCAACAGCATAATGGCTATTGGTTGTTTCTTAGTGTCCAGTTAAATGTTTGTGGTGCAGCTTGCTTAACTATAGTCATATTTGTATTCAATTAGCAATATATATGTTGATTTATGCTCGTTGTGATCTCAGCAGTGGGAGACATATAGGCAAAATGCAAGAGGTAGTCACATAAGGTCTTCCTTATCTCCTACATATCACACTAAGCTAACAGAAGTGAGATTCGGTGGATTCCATGGAACAGTAGAAGAGATTGAACTTGCTATTTATATTCTGAGAAGTGCAATGGTACTCGACCACATGTTTCTCAGCCAATACTCAATCGGCTCATATTTTACAGCTTGTAATGGTAATGATATATGAGAGGAAAGAGAAGGAGAACGTATCTCAATCCAACAACAACTTCATGGGCAATCTATCTCTAGTAATGCTGTGGTGATCATCCAATAGGTTCCTGTACAAACTCTCTGTTGTCATTAGTAGTTGCAGTAGTTGTAGATGTAATGGAAGAATTGGCTTTTTGGTTGCAATGTGCTAGTTTTGGGGGATTTGATGTGTTATTATTCTAGTCAAAATAATTGAGGATTCAGATTTATTTTGCTAAACCACAACTTTTTAACCACAGTTAATATGTAATTTATCATTGTTTTCGCTCATTCTCTTCAACCGGCAAAAAGAACTCGTCTTCCTTTCCTTACGAGGTCTTCAAGAATTGCAAAGAATGACAATTCCAAGTCAAACCAGAAGTAGCATCTTCTTCCTGCGAGTGGGTATGTATGTCGAGATGACTATTTTCTTAAGTGTGGTGAAATTTGATGCCAAAATGCTCTCATGGAGGTCAGAAGAGCTTAGTCGATCGTCCCCCCATAATCGTCTAATTCCTCAACCCAGAAAAAATCCTAGCCTTTACTAGGTTAAATGATTAGCTTTTAACCTGTGTGCAGGTGTATAAAACTGAACCTAATTTTGTCAATTCTAAAAATATAAAATAGGTAGTAATTCGATTTCCTATAATTTTAATTGTCAATTTCTAGATCATAATGCTGTAATTCAAAAGAAAAAGAGGAGGGAGAGCTATTAATTTAGGAGAATGTGGATAAAACGGTGACTTTTCTGAGTAAAAATGTGATAGTTGAATGACTTTTAAAGTAATGATCAAAGTTAAGTGACTTTGTAGGATAAAAATTAATAGTTGAGTGACTTTTGAAGTAAATATCAAAATTGAGTGACTTTCTGGGATAAAAATTCATAGTTGATTAACTCTCCGGTCAATCACCTTTTGTTAATTCTTGGAATTTGTAGTTGTTTCTACTTCTAAACACTTTGTCCCTCTCTCTTCCCTTTTCTTCGTCCTGCTGCTTTATAAGTAGCACTAAATAAATTTGCCTCCGAACTTCAAACAAATTTTCAACCCGGATTTGTCATCTGAAAGTTGTACAGATATGGATAGAGATTATCTGAGTAAAAAACTCTTACTTTAAACATGTTCATTGTTTAATTTCAGATGATTAAAAATTCTTTCTTTTTTTTGTGTTTGTGTTTATTTGCAATATTTTACTGTGTCAGGAGGAGTGATTCTGGGATTGCTTGCGTTGGCAGGACTTGACTTTTTGAGAACAAGACTGTTAAGTAAAAAAGAGGAGAAAGCTTCAACAAACGTACGTGTAAACTCTGATTTTCATGTTGTTTTATGAGAACAACTTTGTAAGATTAGAAAAGAATCATATCGTAATCAAGTGAATATGGTGAATTAACCGTGGTGCTAGTGGCGGAGCCACAATTTTCACCAAGGGGTTTCAATTCAATACACGAAGAAGTCAAATGGTGTTCAACATCTACTACATAAAAAATAGTATTAGTGTAATTTTCCATGGAAGGAGAGGGGTCACATAAACCCCTCGGCCCTACCTCGTTCCGCGCGCTTGTCTTGCTTTTCACCCTTCCCTGTTGGAGTAATAAATTAGATATTCGTCTTCTAATTTAGAGCTAATTCTGTACATAAAAAACAAAGATTAAATCCAATTGTGGCAGAAAATTCAAGAGTCAAAGCATGTTATTTGTGCACAACTATACCTTCTTCTAGATAACTTGGGTATACTTATGCTAGTACTATTTTTAAAATTTCTTCTGAAGTACTTATTTTTGATTGCCCGTGTAACGGAATTAGGTTGATGAGGCAGAGGTGGATTATGCAAGTCAGCTACAGGTTGATGAGGCAAAGGTGGATTATGCGAGTCAGCTATCAGATGTTCATGAGGCAAAGGTGGATTATGCGAGTCAGCTACAGGTTGATGTGGATTATGCGAGTCAGCTATCAGATGTTCATGAGGCAAAGGTGGATTATGCGAGTCAGCTATCAGATGTTCATGAGGCAAAGGTGGATTATGCGAGTCAGCTACAGGTTGATGAGGCAAAGGTGGATAGCTTGATGAGGCAAAGGTGGATTATGCAAGTCAGCTATCAGATGTTCATGAGGCAAAGGTGGATTATGCGAGTCAGCTACAGATTGATGAGGCAAAGGTGGATTATGCGAGTCAGCTATCAGATGTTCATGAGGCAAAGGTGGATTATGCGTGATACAGATTTAAGAATTAATTGATCTCATGAATATTGAAGGGGTTACAGCTGTATATATAGAGAACTGAAGAATAACTAATTACAGAATAACCCAGATGTATTTAATAATTATATATGTAGTCTATTATCCCCCCGCAAGCTGATCAGCGGTAACGAGGGGCAGCTTGGAGCAGAGAGACTGAAAAGGCTGTAACGGAAGAGGCTTGGTGAGAATATCAGCAAGCTGGTCAGTAGATGGGACATAGTGCGTGGCCATCGCTCCTGCAAGTACCTCATCGCGAACAAAGTGACAGTCAGACCCAACATGCTTCATACGATCATGAAGGACTGGATTTTTGGTAACACAAATAGTGGACTGATTGTCACAATAAATCTGTGGTTTCGTCGGGGGAATGCCAAGTGCATCCGTAAGGTATCGTAACCACATGGCTTCAGCAACACCCGCAGCCATGGCACGATATTCTGCTTCTGTGGAGGAACGGGACACTCGCGTTTGCTTCTTGGTGCACCAGGAAATCAGATTCGGTCCCATCATAACAATATATCCAGTAGTGGACTTTCGATCATCTTTGTCGTTAGCCCAATCCGAATCAGAAAAAACAGATATATCAAACGAGCCCTTTTGAAATAAAATTCCACAGTGAAGAGTACCTTGAAGATAGCGCAGAATGCGTTTCAAGGCCTGAAAGTGTTGTTCTGTGGGAGCATGCATTGATTGGGAGACTCGATTGACTGCATATTGGATGTCCGGACGAGTAACAGCAAGATAATGAAGTCCACCGACGAGGCTCCGATATAGTGTAGGATCGGCAAAGGGTGTATTCGGCCCTGGGGATTGGCGGACTGCCATGGGAGTGACCGCGGGTTTGCAGTCTGTCATTCCAGCCCGATTTAGAAGTTCAAGGGTATATTTTGTCTGATGCATCAATATGGTTCCCGATTTGCGGATGAGTTCGAGGCCAAGAAAGAACTCCAGAGGACCGAGGTCCTTAAGTTTGAAGTCACGATGCATAGCTTCAGTAATTTCAGTGATGAGTGATGACGAGCTGCCTGTAATAACAATATCATCCACATAGATAAGAATGATGACTGTCCCTCGAGAACAGTGAAGGGTGAAGAGGTTGTTGTCATGATGGTAGGTGCGAAAACCAAGACCCTGCAGAAAAGTAGAGAGACGTGTGTACCAGGCACGAGGGGCCTGTTTCAGGCCATACAGTGATTTGCGAAGCTTGCAAACATAGTGAGGACGGTTGGGATTAACATATCCCGGTGGCTGAACCATATAGATTTCTTCCTCAAGATGACCATGAAGAAAGGCATTGCTGACGTCTAGCTGATGAAGCGGCCAATCATAGTGAAGAGCAAGAGACAAGACCAGACGAATAGTCTGTTGCTTAACAACAGGGCTGAAGGTCTCCTTATAATCCACACCATACTCCTGATGATACCCTTTTGCAACCAGACGTGCTTTATAGCGAGAAAGAGATCCATCTGAATTTCGTTTGATGCGAAACACCCATTTGCACCCAATAGACTTTCGGTTACTAGGCAGAGGTACCAAATCCCATGTACGTTGTTCATTCAGAGCCTGAAATTCCTCATCCATAGCTTGGCACCAGAAACTATTTTTGGAGGCTTGGTTGTAGGCAGTAGGCTCAGTTGTGGGATGTGCATCAAAGGGTATTTGAGTGTGGTAGGCTTTGGGTTTGAAGGTACCGGCCTTGGCTCGGGTTGTCATAGGATGAGTGTTGAGTGGAGGGTGATTAGGAAAGGGTGGTGGAGTTGTATGATGCGTGGGCGGGGGTTGGGTGGGGCTGCCGTGGGAGCTGGGATGTGCAGCGGTGGATGGGGTGGCTGTATGTGTGTTAGGAGTATGATGTAGGGAAGTGGTGGGTTGTGTGGCAGTCGGCTGGGTGTTCGGGTGGGAGGTTTGGGGTTTCGGGTGGGTAGTGGTGTAGTGGGGTACCGGGTTAGGTGCCGAGTGAGCCGGAGCATGAGCGTGAGAAAAGGACGGAAATAATGGCACAACGCCAAGTGGATTGGGGGAGTATGGAGTAGAGGAAAGACTTGTGTAAGGAAATTGTTCCTCCACAAAACGAACATGACGGGAAACATATGTTTTCTGAGATACAGGATCGAAACATTTGTAACCTTTGATAGTGGGATGATAGCCTAGAAAGACACAAGGGGTGGACCGAGGTTGAAGTTTATGTTGAGTGTGCGGACGCAACCAGGGATAAACTAGACACCCAAACGGGCGGAGATGGATATAGTCGGGTGGATGATTGTAGAGACGGGCATATGGAGTGGAGTTGGAGAGAGTGTGAGTGGGCATGCGATTTATGAGGTAGTTGGCAGTAGCAAGGGCATCAACCCAAAAGGAAACAGGTAAGGTGGAATCATGGAGGAGCGCAACAACTGTTTCTATTAGGTGACGGTGTTTGCGCTCAGCAACGCCATTTTGTTCAGGGGTATATGGACATGAAGTGTGATGAAGAGCCCCTAGATTTTGAAGAAAAACACCAAATGCATTGTTGACAAATTCTTTGCCATTGTCACTTCGAAAAATTTTGATTTTGGCATTAAATTGATTTTGAACCATTCGGTCAAAGTTTACAAAAATAGTATAAGCTTCGGATTTAAATTTCAGAGGATAAAGCCAAGTGAATTTACTGTAATCATCAACAAAACAGATATAATAACGAAAACCTTGAACAGAAGGAACTGAGGTTGGACCCCAAACATCAGAATGAATTAATTGAAATGGTGCAGTGGCCTTGTGTTCAGACAGTGAAAAAGGTAAACGACAAGATTTAGACACTGAACAGGACTCGCAATGTAATTTTTCTGAAAAATTAAAACCTAAGGAAGATAAAATGGATTTGGTGATGGCGGATGATGGGTGCCCAAGCCGGCGATGCCAGGTTGACGAGAGAATGGCTTGACTCACAACAGACGGAGACCTGGATGGAAGAGTGTATAGCCCATGCTCACAGCGGCCCGTGTACCGCACCCGGTTCGTGGTATTGTCCACTATCTGGAAATTGGTGTCATTAAAAATGAGGGTGCAGTTATTTTCTTTAGTAAAGCGATAAACAGATAAAAGATTGGATGTGAGGGAAGGGACGTGGTGAAGGGTTGAGAGATGAAATTTACCATTTGGGGTATAGACATACCCAGAGCCGGTGTTTGTGATGGGAATGGATTGACCATTGCCTACTGTAATAGTTTCTGAGCCATGATACGGATGAGGAGCTTGAAGTTGTGAATAATCCGACGTCACATGGGTGTTAGCACCTGTGTCTAGATACCAATCGCTAGATTGAGCGTTTGTGGACGCATGCATCGCCCTTGATCCTCCGGACTGGCTATTTACATTCTGCGAGTCATCATAACGATACCAGCAATTAGCCGCAGAATGGCCCCGTTTAGCACAAATTTGGCACGTCGGAAGATCTCGTGTGGGCATCCGCTGGTTTCCTCGTCCCTGTCCGCGGCCTGACTGGAAGCCGTCCCTCGGTGGAGGCCCGCCTCTGCCTTGCTGCCCGGTGTTTCGACGGTCACCGCCGCCGCTGCCTCGCCCTTGGTTACGGCGATCGTCACCGCGACCCCTGGCCGAGCCTCCGCTGCCAGCCGAGTAAAGAGCCGTGACGCCAGGGGTGGAACTGGCTTCTCCGAGCAGTAATTTGTGTTCCATGTCTAGATTCAATTCTTCTGCATTAAGCCATCCAGACAGTTGATTCAGAGTGATTTCGACAGGCGAGAGGCGAATATGCTGTTTGAGAGAGGAATAGCCAGCCGGAAGACCACGTATCACGGCATTCACCACGTCTCGTTCAGGAATAATCTCGTTCACAACATCTAGGTCAGACAGAATAGAGGCCACATCATCAAGGTATTGAGTCATCGTCTTCGTTCCCTTCCGAAGAGTATGCAATTTGTCACGCAACTGAAAAATATGAGCCGTGGACACAGAGTTGTACCTTGTGGCTAGTGCGTCCCAAAGTGAAGCCGATGTGAGAAAACCCCGGGCGTGTTTGTGCACAGAGGGGCTAATAACTGCGAGAAGACAGGCTCGGATCTGAGTGTCTACGATCATCCACGGAAGGTAGTCGGGATTTGGGAGCTTGACGCCGTCCTTCTCGGCTGTCTCGGGCTGCGGCTTCTCCGCACCGTCAATCCATCCGAGCAGCAAGTTGGCTGCGAGGGCGGTGCGGACGTTAAGTGCCCAGGCCGGGTAGTTGTTGTCAGATAATTTTTCGGGGATGAGATTGTGGAGATTCCTGAGCAGTAATTTTACTCCAGACGGTAATTTTGACAGAGGATCAATAACCTTGTCCATGGCGCCGACCTACGGCGGAGGAGGGAGGCCGTGCGGCGTGGTGTAGACGGTGGCGGCGGCGCACACACGTCGAAAAAGAGGAGAGATTAGGGTTTGGGCGGAAGAAGAAACCCTAGCTTTGATACCATGATACAGATTTAAGAATTAATTGATCTCATGAATATTGAAGGGGTTACAGCTGTATATATAGAGAACTGAAGAATAACTAATTACAGAATAACCCAGATGTATTTAATAATTATATATGTAGTCTATTAATGCGAGTCAGCTACAGGTTGATGAGGCAAAGGTGGATAGCTTGATGAGGCAAAGGTGGATTATGCAAGTCAGCTATCAGATGTTCATGAGGCAAAGGTAGATTATGCGAGTCAGCTACAGGTTGATGAGGCAAAGGTGGATTATGCGAGTCAGCTATCAGATGTTCATGAGGCAAAGGTGGATTAAGCGAGTCAGCTACCAGATGACGTTTTGTCTTTAATTCTCTCACGTATGACAATTAAAGATGCTGTTAAGACAAGCATTTTGTCTACAAGGTGGAGATATCTGTTTGCTTCTATGCCTACATTACGGTTCAGCCTTGACATGTTTGGCGTTAATTATTCAGGTCATACATCTCAGCAAAAATTCATGAAAACAGTAAATCAGTTTTTGCAATTTTATTTGGGTCGTAAAGTAGTTTACCTTGAAATGCACATGGTCATTAAGAGAGAGGTTGTTTATTCTAGTGCATTTGCCCAATTGATGCATTCTATTTCAAAATTAGGGGTTGAAAGATTACTTCTCAACTTTAGCTGTGGCAAAATTCCGACCTCAAAATACATTAACCTCCACCACAATACGTTTTATGAATTTCCCCTTGAGCTTCTCTCCAAAGCATCCTCCTTGAAATCCTTGTGTTTGAGTGTTTGTGCAGTACGCCCAAGTGTCGGACTCCGTCTCAACTACCTCAAGAACCTTTTCTTGACGAGCGTTCTATTAAAAAGCGGACAACTTGAGGGTATTTTGTCCTCGTGTTTGAACCTTAATCAGTTAGTCATAAAATATTGCAAGCTTCCGCATAAGCTATGCATCTCTGGTACAGTAAAATCTGTTCTTTTTGCTGATTGTGGCGGATTGGAAGAGATTGATCTTCAGGCTACAAATCTTCATGGGCTTGAGTGTTTTTTTTATTACAATGTAAGATTTTACTTTTCTTCTATTCCTGTGCTGGAGCGTGTAAAAATTAGTCTTCGCAGAGATGCTTCAATGCCATACATATTTGGTGATTTTGCAACGAATTTACCTGCTCAGGTTAAATATTTAATAGTCACAGCTTGCTATACTCAGGTATTTGATGATTTCTTGGCTTGTCAAATTCTTTCGGTATTTATCTTTTGAACACCCTAATCACTTGAAGTATTCCTTTTTTTTTAGGTAACGTACACTTCCCAACAGAGACACAAATATTCAGAGACCTTAGGATGTTAGCCTTGATACTTGAAAGCACGTACGACTTTGACATAGTCAAAGTTTCTCCCGTCTTAGACGCCTGTCCTGTTCTTCAATATCTGGATATATCGGTGAGTTATCTATAATATCTTCTTTATTGGATATATTCTTTGCTTGATCTTAGATATTGATGACTCCGACATTTGTTGAATCTAAATGTGCACATTCCCCTCTCCTAGCACCTAGCAGGCGTGATATTCTAGTCATTCTCAACATTCACTCATTTCCATGTCAATAGAATTCACACCGGAGAAAGTAGTAGGATTGCCAACAATCATCATCTATTATATAATAGGTGGTCTCTTTAGTTTGTTCCATGAGACAAAACACCTCTACCTTCGACTAATAATTTGGTCTGCTAGAAGAGGTTCTTATTCTTTCTTTTTTTCTTCCAAGGGAGATTATATAAGCATTTCACTTTTCAGAATTGGATACCATGATTTGTTAATAATATGATTTATGAAGATTTGACAACTCAATTAGTTATATGTTTATTCCAAAAGAAATGTATCAAACATGGAGATGTAGATATCTAATGTGGAGAATTTTTGGTCCACCTTATTTTTTGTTCATGGAAATATAATGGAATAATTAGGTTTCAAAAACCTCTTGTTATATGTCTTTCTTGGTTTGAAGACGCACCTTTCAATTTCTTAACTCCAGCTGTCTAATTCAAAAAGCATTATAGATACTGATTGCAGCATGCTTAACTAGATAAGTCAATAGTTGTATTCAATTAGCAATATCGTGATCTCAGCAACACAAGACATATAGGGGGCAAAATGCAAGAGGAAGTGACATAAGGTCCCCTTTATCTCCTACAGATCACACTGAGCTAAAAGAAGTGAGATTTGGTGGATTTCATGGAACAGAAGAAGAGCTTGAACTTGCTATTTATATTCTAAAACGTGCAACAGTACTCAACCAGATGTTTCTCAGTCAATACCCAATCAACCCATATTTTAAGGCTTATTATGGTCATGATATATGGGAGAAAAGAGAACAGGAACGCATCTCAATCCATCGACGACTTCGTGGGCAAGCTATCTCTAGTAGTACTGTGGTGATCATCCAATAGGTTCCTGTACAAACACTATATCAGCTCTCTATAGTCACTAGTAGTTGTAGAGGTAATAGAAGAACTGCCTTTTTGGTTGCAATGTGCTAGTTTTTTTGGAGACTTGATGTGTTATTATTCTAGTGTAGCTTCAACGGACCATAAAAACTAAGTAGTGCCTACTAGAAAAAGTCAATGACAGCTTATTCAAATACTTGTAAATATTAGTGTTTCATAGTATATCGAAGTTGGTCTATTTTTTAAAATAATTTCTTTCACCGCAAATGCACTTTTATTTTATTTGAAATAGAAGTGAACCTCCTACATCTCTGTAAGATCACAAAGGATTTCATATTTTGATTACTCTAAAGAGTTTTATTTTGTTCTTTCATTGTTCTAGTGTTGATCTCTGTAAGATCACAAAGGATTTCATAGTTTGATTACTCTAAAGAATTTTATTTAGTTCTTTCATTGTTCTAGTGTTGATCTCTGTAAGATCACAAAGGATTTCATATTTTGATTACTCTAAAGAGTTTTATTTAGTTCTTTCATTGTTCTAGTGTTGATGAATAGGGTATTTATTCTAGCCTTGTCAGACAAAGTCACCTAATATGTGTAAGGTCACAGATATTTTGTGAAATTAATCAATGTGCGAGCAAACGGACTCGTATACCACAATTAGTTAAAAAAGAAACGATATTTCCGTTTTTCAAAATGAATGGACTACTTTTATTTTTTAGTCCGTTTTAGAAAGAATCTACCTTTTTCCTGTCTTGATAAAATTTTAATTCTAACTTTCCACATGACGTATTTAAGATTAAAAAATTAAATGACATTTTGATATATTTGACGCAATTTTAATTTTAAACTACAAGATTCAATAATCTTTATTTTCTTAAATTTCGTGCTAAAATAAAACATGCCATTTATTTTTAAAATGGAGGGAGTATTTGTATCGGGTTATCGTATAGATCAAATGTGTTGGTGGGCGACCGGTGGAGTGAATGGAATCTCAAATATAAATCCAAATTAGGGTGACTTTGTTAAAATAGCCCAAAATAAAAAGGGTTTCTCAAAATAGCCTTAACTTGTTGAGTCATATTTCCTTGGACGAAAATATCCTGACTAATGGAGTAAATTACATAAATGATCCTCATAAGATAACAACTCCATGTTTATATCTTTCAACTTTTATTTTTTTTTTCTCTTTTTAATTTTACTTTATTTTTTATTTTTTATTTTTTATTTTTTATTTTTTATTTTTTATTTTTTATTTTTTATTTTTTATTTTTTATTTTTTATTTTTTACTTTTATTTTTCTCAACCTTATTTTTTTCCCTTTTTCCTCTCAATTTTTTTCTTTTTTATTTTTCTTTGATTTTTTTATTTTTTCTTTCTTCTTATTTTTTGTTCTTTTTAGTTTTTCTCAACCCTTACTTTTTTATTTATACCTCTCAACGTCCACTTTTATAAAAAAGGCTTTTTTATTTTTCTTTGACTTTTATTTTTTTATTTTTCTTGACCTTTATTTCTATTTAATCTATTTTTTTATCAACCTTTTTTTTTCTTTCTCTCTCAACTTCTACATTTTCTTTGATTTTTATTTTTTTAAATATTTTTCTTCATTTTCTTCTTTTTCCACAATTTTTATTATTTGTGTTCTTTTCTTCGATTTCTTTCATTCAAGTTACATCTCATGAGCAAGAGCTGACACTATCACATTATAAAGACATGCAACTCTTGCCTCGTGGGCAAGACTTGGTTTAGAAAATTGTTGAAATTGAAAACTTTTGTCCAAGAGGCAACAATTTATTTTTTAATTGCACTTATTAGATTATTAACATATATGCAACTCTTGCCTCATGGACAAGACTTAGTTTAGAAAATTGTTGAAATTGAAATTTTTTGCCCAAAAGGAAAAAGTTTATTCTTTAATTGCATTGATTAGATTATTAAAATATATGCAACTATTACCTCATGGGCAAGACTTTAGAAAATTGTTGAAATTGAAAACTTTTGTCCAAGAGGCAAAAGTTTATTCTTTAATTGCACTGATTGGATTATTAACATATAAGCAACTCTTGCCTCATGGGCAAGACTTAGTTTAGAAAATTGTTGAAATTGAAATTTTTTGCCCAAGAGGCAAAAGTTTATTTTTTAATTGCACTGATTAGATTATTAAAATATATGCAACTATTACCTCATGGGCAAGACTTTAGAAAATTGTTAAAATTGAAAACTTGTGTCCAAGAGGCAAAAGTTTATTCTTTAATTGCACTGATTAGATTATTAACATATATGCAACTCTTGCCTCATGAGCAAGACTTAGTTTAGAAAATTGTTGAAATTGAAAACTTTTGCCCAAGAGAGAAAAGTTTATTCTTTAATTGCATTGATTAGATTATTAAAATATATGCAACTCTTGCCTCATAGGCAAGACTTTAGAAAATTGTTGAAATTGAAAACTTTTGCCCAAGAGGCAACAATTTATTCTTTATTTGCACTGATTAGATTATTAACATATATGAGAAATGAGCAAAAAGGATGAACGATATGGGTTCCTAATGAACAGGATGTGGAATCAAAGTACAAATGATGCTCCACGGGCAACAGTTGACTCTACCACGTTATGTTTTCATTTATGAGATGTTCTACGTATACAACTCTTGTCTTAGAGGCAAGACTTAGCTCAAGGACTTTCAAATAATAAATTATGTCCCACGGGCAAGAGTTGACACTACCACGTTATGTCTTCATTTATGAGATATTCTACAACTCTTGCCTTAGAGGCAAGACTTTACTCAAGGATTTTCAAATAATAAATTATGCTCCACGAGCAAGAGTTGGCACTACCACATTATGTTTTTATGTATGAGATATTTCACAACTCTCGCCTTAGAGACACGACTTATCTCAAGAATTTTCAAAGAACTTCGTAACAACAATTCATGTCTTTAAATTTGCTTTGATGTCAAAAAAAGAAGATCTCTTTGTGGATTATTCAATTTTTAATTTACTAGCAAAATATAATAGAAGTTGAGAAAAAAGAAAAATGCGATCAAACAAAAGAGAGAAATTAAAAAAAAGATTGAGAAAAAAGGAAAGAAAAAAATAAAGATTAAGAAAAAAACAAAGAATTTAAAAAATTGAGAAAAATAAAAATGAGAGGAAAATTAAAAATAAAGTTTGAGAAAAATGAGGGGAAAGAAAAATAAAAAAATAATAATAAAAAAACGATCAAACAAAGTAGAGAAATAAAAAAAAAAGTGAGAAAAAAAAACAAGGAAAAAAGAAAGATTAAGAAAAAAGTGAACAATTAAAAAATTGAAAAAATAAAAAATGAGAGGAAAAAAATAAAAATAAAGCTTGCGAAAAATGAGGAAAAAAAAGAGATTTGATAAAAACTAAAAATAAAGGTTACAAACAAATGGATTAAAAAAAAATAGATAATGTTTGAGAAAAAAAAATAAAGATCGAGACGAATGAATTAAAACATGAAAATAAAATTAAAGAAAAAAATAAAAAGTGAAAATAATAAAATTAAAGAAAAATATAAAAAGTGAAAATAAGAAAAAAATAAAATTTGAGACACAAATAAGTATGAAAAGTTTAAAAATATATTTGAGGTATATAAGAACAAAATGATACTCTTAGTATATTAAAAAGTAAAAAATCTAAAATTATTTGGGTGCATCGTATGCAATTTACTGTGAATAGGACGCTGGGGTTATCGTATCCATCTAATTGGGCCGTACGTAGTGATGTTGACAAGCCCAAGTAGCATCATGTTTAGCCGATTAAGGGGTCCCAATATCATATTAGTATATCATTTGATTGGTCTCAAGTGGACAATTTGGAATGACGCCTCACTAGGCGTCACTCACCTTAAACGGTTCAGTCAAAATTCTATTGTCCATTGAACCCACCCACCACTACTGATCTCTTTTCGCCGGACCGATTTCTTCCTTATCCCCCCTCTTTTTCTCCGGCGAGCTTCTCCGATCTCTACTCCGGCGACTCCACCTTGTACGTTGTTCTCTTATACTCTTAACTTCCCCTTTCCATCTCAGTTACTAAATGACACACACAAACCCTAGTTGCAATTTTATGTTTTAGAAATGTGAGTTGTATTGCTAGGGATTTGTTTGATTCAGCTTCAGGAGCAACACCTCTGCTCCAATTTTCATAATTCATTGGGATTTTCATTATTCCCAGTTGATTTTTTTATTTTTTTTAGTAATTTTTTTAATCTTAATGCGAGTTTTTGCTTCTCGTAATCTGACTTTTGGTGTAAAAGACCAGCATTTTGACAAAATAAGGAAAAATGTTAATTTTACCTATTGATTTCAAATTATTAATAATTAGTTTTAAAGTCGGAATGGTAGCAGTGCATTATCTGGTCCTTCGATTTCTGTGAGTATTATTTGTTGTCTTGTAACTCGACTTTCATATTATTTTGTTGTAGTTACTGTGTTGTTGCTAGATGCTATTTTTGTTGTAGTTTCTGTGTTGATATTAGATGCTATTTCTTGTACTTGCTTTGGACTATTTTCTCTTCAGCCAAGCAACAACAACAACAACAGACCCAGTATATTCCCACAAAGTGAGGTATGGGGAGGGTAAAATGTACGCAGTCCATACCACTACCTCCGAGGAAGTAGAGAGGCTGTGTCCGATAGACCCTCGGCTCAAGATAGAGAATAGTATACCAACGTCGTAAAAAGACATGAAACATGATGTATAACATAACAGATATAAGAGATAAAAAATAATAACACTAAATATCAGAGAAATGGGAAATAAGAGAAATATGAACAATACGAAATAGGAAATAAGAAAATGGATACCCATGTAGTAGGAACAAGCACTCACAGACCTAAAACACCCACCACACCCAAACTCTCCTAACACCTAGCGAATACCTACACACTCACACTAGCCGTCTACCCTAATCCGCGACCTCCACACCTTCCTGTCTAGGGTCATGTCCTCAGTAATCTGAAGCAGTTCCATATCGTGCCTAATCACCTTCCTCCAGTATTTCTTTGGCCTACCTCTACTCCTCTTGAAGCCATCCAAAGCAAGCCTCTCACACCTTCGAACTGGGGCATCCGTGCCCCTCCTCATCACATGCCCAAACCATCTCAACCTTCTTTCTCGCATCTTGTCCTCCACCGAAGCCACTCCCACCTTCTCCCGAATAATCTCATTCCTAACTTTATCCTCTCTAGTAAGGCCACACATCCAACGCAACATTCTCATCTCCGCCACCTTCAATCTTTGAATATAAGAGTTCTTGACTGGCCAACACTCCGCTCCAGCATGGCCGGACGGACTGCCACTCTGTAGAATTTGCCTTTAAGCTTAAGTGGCACCTTTTTATCACACAACACTCCCGAGGCGAGCCTCCACTTCATCCAACCTGCTCCAATACGTTTAGTGACATCCTCATCAATCTCGCCATTCCCCTGAATCACAGACCCCAGATACTTGAAACTATCCTTCTTACAAACGTCCTGAGAATCCAACCGCACCACCACACCGTCCTCCTGACTCGAGTCACTAAACTTGCATTCCAAATACTCCTTCTTGGACCTACTCAACCTGAAACCCGTAGATTCAAGGGTTTGCCTCCAAACCTCCAATTTCTCATTTACCCCCCCCCCCCCCGCCCCGCGTCTCATCAATCAGCATTACATCATCCGCAAATAACATACATCACGGAACCTCACCTTGAATACTCCGCGTCAATACATCCATCACCAGCGCAACGGGCTAAGGGTCGATCCCTGATGCAAACCTGTCTCTACCGGCAAATGCCCTGAGTCTCCTCCCACCGTCCTCACCCGAGTCTTTCCTCCATCGTACATGTCCTTAATAGCTCTGATGTACGCCACCGGAACACCTCTCACCTCTAAGCATCTCCAAAGAACATCCCTGGGGACTTTGTCGTACGCCTTCTCCAGATCGATGTACACCATATGCAAATCCCTCTTTCTTTCCCTAAACTGCTCCACCAATCTTCGCACCAGGTGGATTGGCTCTGTCGTCGAGCGACCAGGCATAAAACCAAATTGATTCTCCGAAATGGACACTACCCTCCTCAATCTCCGCTCAACCACCCTCTCCCAAATCTTCATAGTGTGACTCAACAACTTAATACCCCTATAGTTGTTGCAACTTTGAACGTCACCCTTGTTTTTATATAATTTCTCTTCAGCCAAGCGACCACCAGAAATTGCCTCACTACTACCCTCCCAAGACCACTGGGTATGTTATTGTTGTTGTTAGTCGGAATGGAAGTCATAAATGTGATATCTTTTACTAAATTGTTGCAATTATTTAAGCCAAAGGTTATTCTTTCTAATAATTTTGATCTTTTTTGTATCTCACATGGTATTAGATATACAAAATGAACAATATTGCTCTATATTCATTCTTTACAAAGTCTTGATGTGATATGTACAGTCTTTGATTTGTTTTTTTTCCTTGGCATTGAGTGTAGCACGATTCAGGTGTGTTTGGTATCCGATCCTTGAAAAACTCATTTTCAAATGTTTTGGTTATATCGATTGAACCGTGGAAGTTGTTTTCTACAAGGGATCTATTTCACCAAAAGGGGATAAGAACTTTCTTCAGTGTATAAATGTCCAAAATCTTATGGTCTTACTTCTACCAGCATAGATAAACACTTGGACTTTATTTTCAACCCGCAATCCTTTAAAGTGTCACCCAGTACTTATAGCATATACTGGTCTTTATTATTAATGTTTGTTGAGGCACACTTGTAGCATATACTACTCGTTGCACATTACCATGTATCACATACTTGTCACCAACCAAACTGTACAAAATTATCTAAGAAATAATTTCCAACAGAACATTTTGCTTCATGCCAAATGTGCGCATGAGTGTAAAAATAACCCATCTCACAATTCCCTTATGTGCTTAGAGTTTTTGACCCCTATTCTTTACCGGAAAACTGCATTCCTGCTGAAGCACATTGTCTGTCTCTCCATGTGATACTGTTGTATTCTTCAAAGCAATTACGACAACTCCCTTTCTCAAAATAACGTTATGACCCTATTTTTATTTGGAGCTAGAACAGGTAAAGCCAGCCATAAGTAAGTTCAATCTGCGTCTGGGACCTGTAAGTTCATCCTTTAATGGCTACAAAACCAAACACTTCTGAGTTCCAGGCTCGTGCCACATTTAGATTCTCAAATATCTTTGAAGTAGTTTCAGAACTATATTATCTTTACTTATTTTCAGATTAATGGGTTGTATTCTTCCGAACTTTCTGGTTTTAAAATTCTTCCTTTCTCTCTTGTCATGTGCCATCTGTTGAGTACCACTAAGTTCTGGAGCTGAACATATGCTATCATGGATTTTGCCCTTATGTTCAAAGTGACTGATTTTAAATCTTCGGAAACATTTTTCTTCTGGTACTTCTGCATTTTGCTCATTTCTTTTTCTAATTGGTGCATTTTGTTCATTTCTGTAACCTATGTTAGCAACATGGCCTGGGGAAGTGCATTCTGGTCTTTATGTTCTGCAAAACCATTGATGGGTAAATTATTTTGTTGATAAGTAGTAATAGGTAGATGATTTAATCAACAAAATATAATCTGGTCTTTAATAAATTGATAGTGATGTAAAAGATGATGTTGTAGAAGTAAACTTATCAAGTGACTAAGTAGACTAGTAGAGAGATTACTTGCTATTAATGAGCTTTTGAAAATCTCTTTATTCCTGTATTCAACATACTAGTATGATTGATTAATGTACAGGGTTGTTGATTAGAGTCATATTCTCATTGTTTATGCCACCAAACAGCCATTATTCTTCAGATCATTTCTTTCACATTTTGCAGCCAATTGAAGTATCTTGGTTTTTGATGTCACTTTTGTGTAATTTTTAGAAATATATGAATCTAACTTTTGTTGTCATTTCAATCATTATGGCAGTTGTAAACAATGATCATTACGAAACAATATCGTTGCATACACTCAGCTAGTTGTTTGTGTACAAAAGGGCATCTTAGCGAAGAAGTGATATTTCTGGTTTTTCAGCAACTGAATTGGAATCCTAAGTCGGTTGCAACTCTATCTTGTGTTTGCAAATGGTTTGATGATCTCGCGAAAAGAGTGCTCTGGAAAGAGTTTTGTAAGACGAGAGCCCCCAAAATGATGCTTGATTTACAGTCTAGTGGGAGTCATAGTGTTGATGGGAACTGGAGGGCTCTTGCAAAGCTTCTTATTTACTGCTCTGGATGTACTAGAGGTGGCTTATTCAACAACATCCACGTTCCAGGACACTTTGTTTACAGGACTAGGTTTTCTAGGACCTCTGGAAAGAGCTTTCTGTTACCACAATGCCGGACAGATGTTTTGTATATTTCTGATCCTTGTGAGCATCTCGACCAAGGAGATGATGGGGATATTGGATTTTTTCGGGGGATATTTAAATCCTTTGCTACCTCAAAAGTTCGTAAAATGTTAATTAAGAGGGAGGCTCAGCTCCATCCAACAGAAGTGTGCCCTTACTGTAAGGCAAAACTGTGGAGCATGCTGCAAGCGAAAATGGTACCAGCAAGTGCCAGCTGTAGATTGGGTGCTTATGAAGATGCAATTGAGTATTATGTGTGTCTTAATGGGCATGTGCTAGGGATATGTACCCTCTTGCCCTTGTCCGATTCTGAGGAAGCTTCAGATCACAGTGATGCATGAATGCAGGTATCATTGTCAAATTGCGCTTTTGTTGCTTGGCGTAAATATACTACGAGTTTGCTATGCAACCTTTATCTATTGAATCGTGTTTCTCATTTTCTGATTATTTTTGTGGATCAGATGGGAAAAAGATGATAAAAGTCCTTGGATTATTCGTCGGTGTGCATCATCAGTTCCTGCAATTAATATAATATACTGCTTTATGCACAGGTGTTAAAGGACGGTTTTCCATCGATTTGGGAACTTGACAGGCAATGTTTACCGAGAGATGGGATGGATATGCCAGTCATAGGGCCATTCAGTGGAAGATCTCCTTTGGCAGACCACGGACATGGAACTGTATTTATGCAAGCCTGCCACTCCCAAACTTATCTGACCCGCCTAGCTGTTCACCGGAAACCCGTGACTGATCATTGTTCTAAGTTGTAACAAACACCAGAATTTGTTTGTATATTTTATGACCTCAAATGTGCATCTAATTTGAGTGACGTGTTAGAATCTGTAACATTTCGAGAGTTGTTTGTTGTGAAGCAGTTACGTTACGCCATGTAAAGTTTGAAAAATATTGAATGCAATTCTGATGCAGCGAGTCATTTGCCATTTTCTTTTAGCTTATTTATGCGCCGAAGGAGGGTGGGTGATTGGTAATAACGAGATTTTTTATTTTTTTTTCTTCGATTAGATTATTTCATTTAGTTGAAGATAGATGGTAGTAAAAAGAACAATGCTATCGAAAGACCGGAGGCTGGTGCAGATCATCTTTTTGGATGGTGTGAATTATTTTACATTAACGGTGTATGTAATTTAAATTCTTTTAGCCGAAAGATGATTTAAGGTGTCCTTGCTTTTTCAGGTAAGAAGAAATGCCTTGAGCCACGTTCTCAGGAAAAATTTGAACGACTTTGAGCCACGTTCGAATACCAGCCTCTAAAGTAACCTAAGCCATAAAAACTAGAACAATTTTAAACTTGAACGACTTTGAATAAGAGAGTACCTTTATCTGAAGCCGGACACAGATGGGTAGGTAGAGAATATCTACAGACGCGAGACAGTCCTCGTATCTCACCAAAACAGTCTCCTAACTTGGGGAGAATGAACTAAACTGGAATAAAATGCAATCTCTACTAATTTAGGAATTAAATGGGCCGGGTCTTAACTAAGGCCCACTAGTGAAGGCCCCATTCTGCCAGCAGATATTTGTAAATTCTCCAGCTATGCTTTCAATTTTGGATTTGTACTTGCTAGGCCGGCCAACTGCCAATTCCCTTATGTGTCTCCATTTGTGTAGCTGAAGCAGTTAAATTTCCCTGGAGCTATTATCAACTCTGCCTTGTAAAATTCAGGTATATTTCAATTCTTTGAGCCAAAAGTACAGTTTAAGGTTGGATGGTTCTTGCGGATGACAAATATTAGCAGCTAATTTGAAGAAAATTAATTCAATATGTTTTAAATTTCAAAATTTAGATTTTCAAAAACTATATAAAATATACTACAACTTGCAATTTTTTCATATTCATACGACAAAAAAAATAAAAAATACATCTTAAAATATTAATCAAAATTCATATATTTGAAAAGTGACAAGTAGAAGGGAACGGAGAGAGCAAGATTTAAGTTAAGATTATATGATTAAAAAGTTTTTTTTACATTCTTAAACTTTGTGCTATTGGACCAACAAAATGATATAGATGGATTATAACATTCATACTATAGTTTTCCCATATCAACTGTTTAATTTGCTTAAATTGAGCTATAAAGATTAGAACTTGAATTTCTTATGGAGTTTAAACTCTGTTGAATTTCATCAGGTGGTGGCTCCAACTTCAAATATTAAATTAGGTTAGAAAATCTTGGCTTATGAGGTTGTTGTACCTTGTGGAGTGAGTATGGTACATGTGATAAAGAATTTACCTACTTTAGCCGTTTCTTTAGATGGGAATGAGAAGAACAATCAATTTTTCTGTTCAAGAAAGGATAAGTTAAAATACCCACGTGGCGCATTCGCTCCTTGCAATGGAAAAGTAAAGAGTTGTATTAGTTTTAATAGTTTTAGTTTGGTTACTGCTTTGGAGCGATGTGCTTTGTTTGGAATTCCACAGCTAAAGTTGTCGACTTTTTCATTTAGCTTCAGGAAAGCGAATAACTTATGCAGCATAGCTCTGAATGTCCCTCGTGAACTTGAACTCGTTTGTGATGAAGAGACTGAGGGTTCTGATGTTGAGAAAGATAATTCAGCCAAAGATGTATGTGAGTTGGAATTGTCTCGAAATGTCTGTTTGATGAATTCGTATACTGAAAATCTTGGTACTAACCAACCTTCGAGTATTCTTGAAGAAACGAAAGCTATAGGTGAGAATGAGATTATATACTTGGAAGATGTGGATGAGGGGGTATTGTCAAAAAGGATCTTGAAGCTTAGCAGGCTCAATAAACCCAAAAGTGCATTGGCGATATACAAGTCGATGATTTTTTCTGGTCTTAAACCTGATTTACATGCTTGTAATTCCCTTCTTTCAAGTCTCTTGAGGAATGGAATGCTTGATAATGCATTAGAATTCTTTAACTCCATGAAGGCTAGTGAGCTAACAACTGGCCACACTTACAGCTTAATTCTGAAGGCAGTTGCTGATGGTCGGGGTTATGACACAGCAATAAACATGTTCCGTGAATTGATAAGTAATAAGAATCTTAGAGAACAAATTGATATCGTTGTATACAACACAATGATATCCATTTTTGCAAAAGCAAACAACTGGGATCAGGCACAGAAGATTTGGACAATTTTGCAGGATAATGATCAAGTTGGAACAACAGTCACTTACCGTCTGTTAATTTGCACATTTGTTCGTTGTGGTCAGAATGAACTAGCTATTGATGCATACAGTGAGATGATTCGTAATGGATTGAGCCCAGAAAGTGATATGATGCATGCTATTATTGGAGCATACAGTAGGGAGGGTAAGTATGACTCTGCATTGAATATCTTGCAATGTATGTTGGAAAGTGAGCTTAAGCCAAATGCAAGAGCTTGCAATGCAGTGATGAACTCACTTGGAAAAGCTGGAAAAGTCAAGCTTGCGTTTGAGATTTATGATCTGATGAAATCATTAGGCCATGCACCTGATGCGTACACATGGAATTCATTACTTAATGCCTTAAACAGGGCAAATCGATATTCGGATGCAATTCAGCTTTTCGAGAGAATTAGAAATCACCAGAGTGTCAGTCTGAATGTGCATATATATGATACTGTTTTGACATCATGCCACAGACTTGGGTTGTGGGATAAAGCTATACAGATACTGTGGCAGATGGAGGCTTCTGAAATCCCAGTTTCAACTGCATCTTATAATCAAGTCATTGGAGCTTGCGAGGTTGCAAGAAGACCCAAGGTTGCATTACAAGTGTATTACCGCATGGTTCGCCAAAAACATTCTCCTGACATATTTACTCTGCTGTCGTTGATGAGAGTTTGCATATGGGGTTCTCTCTGGAATGAAGTAGTGGAAATACTAAAAGTAAGTCATGACATTCATAGCATCTTCTTCTACCGTAACTATTCCCTTGATTAGTTTCCTTGCCATAATGCAAATAATCAGAGAATATGTTGTAACTATTTCATCTCTCTTTTTGGGGTAAGTGAGTTGGGAGAAAGGAAGCATAGCAACCATCAGACATCAATATCCAGGACTAATCACTTCAATTCTTGTACTTAATGTTTTGCAGTTTTCTGAACCAAATGGATCGCTTTACAATGCTGCTATTCAAGGGATGTGTTTAACAGGAAGGCTTGATTTGGCTAAGAAGCTGTACACGGAAATGCGGGAGAGAAGCCTTCAACCTGATGGCAAGACGAGGGCTATGATGCTGCAAAACTTACCAAAAGATTCCAGGAGAAATAGAAAACGTAATTTACAAAACTATGATTGAGAAGAGAACAGGGCACTTTACATTGACATGAATGAGATATAATAATGTTGCTAATGTAGGTTCCTTTTTTTGTGATAAATTGTCCTATGAAGGTTAACCTGAAGGCAGGGAGAGTAAATGGGTACAGCAGGTGCTTGTAGACGAGTTGATAGCAAAATATATGTTTTGATGGTCATGTAGAAGAGTGAGATCCACTGAGGAACAGGTTCAAATCACTCTAGCTAAATTTCCATTTTCGGTGTTATGTAAAAATTTATTCTTGATATGCGTGCAGGCAGAGAGGAATGTCAATAGACGGAATCTATTCAGGCACGCCAGTGTACATAGAGAGCACCTTTTTGCCGCCTCGTATCACGGTTAGTGTTCATAAGATTAAAGTGAAATCTCTTCTTCGACTTCCGGTTTAGCTTTGCTGGCTTTCTATTCGAGTATTCATTCTATTCCATTGTTATAGTTAAGTTATTTGGTTCAGATTCTTCAGTATATATGTGTATTAACCTTAGAGCAGATTGTCCTCATTATTACTTTCATTTTCCAGATTGTCCAAGGCTGATAGCCGATAGGGCATGGGAGTGTCCCTGTGTCCGGCTAGTCCTGCCAAGTATAATGATGTGACTATGCTAATGACAAGCTGGACGGTTAACCGTAGGGCAGGATTCAGTTGATCTGAGGAGTCACTTGGCATAACATTCAGATTCAGAAGTCTACAACAAATATATAGCATGACCATTGGTCTTTGTCGTCTACTGAGAAACAATCAAACCTTTTTTAAGCTTCGTGGAACACGCCTTCAAGCATATTATACATATGTAGAAAACATTTTTATGTAAAAGCTTTGCACCCTGATGTAATAACAGATCATTAATCATGGATCATAGTCTAATTAGATTCAGCATCTCCACATCGAAAAGCCATGTCTGAATATCCTCTCATGCCCCAACCCGCATTTTTTTTCCGATATGAATCATATAGATGCCAAATTATTATAGGCTGTTAAACACAAGATGGATTGATACTTAACCCCCCACTAAAGTTAAGTTATTTATACCTGAAGGCACAGAAACAAACCAGAGCTTATTGCAATGAGCGCCCATATGAGGCGCCTGGCAATCCGCACTTGAGCTGATACTAGAATGTTTAACTTGATGAAAATGACATGGTCGAACCTTACTACAGGTGTTCTGAAAAACACAAGCTTAGTTGAAGTGTCCAAGTGAAACTTCATATCAATTTTGAGCGTGCATGTGTTCAGACTCGATTGATTATTCACCAGAAGTACATGCACATAAAAAGAGAGTGACTTCTTAATTGCTTGTTCCATCCTTTACTTGAAAATAATAAATAATACAAATAAGTTCCTTTTATCTCATGTTGGTAGTGAACCTCCACCCCGTTACCTAAGAGTTTGCGTTTACCAACAAGCTACTTCAGGCTAATAAGCTATATAAAAAGAAAATAACTCCATATTATTTAACCTTCAGTATTTGCTATTCAAAGCCGTGAAATATGTATATCCAAAATCTATAATACAAGAGCTACAAAGTTGGTAGCTCATAGTACGTATGCAACCTCACGTTTCTGTGAATCTGACACTGACGTGCAGCCTCATAGTTTCTGAGAGAAAGCTTCTTCGTTCTCTGCTGGAGAGTCTGAACCACCAGATTCTTGTCTTCTAAATACTAGCTTCTGCTGAGGAAGTTGTCCATTGGAGAAAGCGCTGACCTCCGTGTCTATTAAAACAGTATCCTCATCCTTGAAATCTCCTCTTAAGATACCTTTGGCCAATTCGTTCTCAATATTCTGCTGGATCACCCGCTTCACTGGCCGTGCTCCATAGTTGGGATCATAACCAAGACTTCCAAGCAGTTGAATAGCAGCATCACTCACTTGAATCTTCATTTTGCGATCAGCTAATCTCTGCTGCACCCTCTCAAGCTGCAAGAATAAAAAAGGCTCAGCTAACAAATAATTCACTTGAGTTAACCCAGAAGCAGCATCCATTTCCAACATTGACACACCAAGAAAGTATGCGCAAACTCAAGCAAGCATATTCAAGATTTGAAAAGGTATGTTACCTGTAACCGCACAATGCTACTGATTTGGTCACGATCAAGAGGTTGGAATACTATATATTCATCCACCCGATTCATAAACTCTGGGCGGAAAACTGCACGTGCAGCATCCATCACTCTCTGCTTTATTGTTTGATAAGTCGCTTCCTTTGACGAATCATCATCATCATCCGCATTTAGAATATATTGTGAACCAACATTTGATGTCATGATGATGACAGTATTGGTGAAACTCACTGTGCGTCCTTGTGAGTCAGTCACCCTACCATCATCTAAGATTTGTAGGAACACATTAAATACATCCGAATGGGCCTTCTCAATTTCATCAAACAAAATAACTGCATACGGTCTCCTGCGAACAATCTCGGTCAACTGCCCTCCTTCTTCATACCCTACATAACCAGGGGGAGCTCCTATCAATCTAGAAACTGCATGTTTCTCCATGTATTCACTCATATCAATGCGCACAAGTGCTTCTTCAGTATTGAACAAATAGTTAGCAAGCGCCTTAGCTAGCTCCGTCTTTCCAACTCCAGTGGGACCCATGAACATAAAGCTTGCAATAGGACGATGAGGATCTGAAAGTCCAGCACGTGAGCGTTGGATCGCCTCTGCAACTGATCTCACTGCTGGATCTTGACCAACAACACGTTTGTGTAGCTCCTCCTCCAAATGCAACAGCTTTTCCCTCTCTGACTGTTGCAGCTTGGAAACAGGAATCCCAGTCCACTTACTGACAATCTCTGCAATATCATTCCCAGTCACTTCTTCTCTGAGCATTGATTTTCCAGACTTCATATAATCATCTAGTTCTTTTTCTGCAGCTTCAAGCTGACGCTGCAAGGTGTTTAGACTCCCGTACTTCAGTTCAGCAGCACGATTAAGATCATATTCCCGCTCTGCTTGCTGGATCTCAAGATTTACCCTGTCAATCTGTATTTAGGAAGAAAGTTAATCAAGCTCCACGTATAAACTGCTCCTACAGCTAACTCAATTGATAGCTCAGAATATGAGTGCATTCCCACTCGAGTGGTTAAACAAAAGACACACTAGTCATGAACAAACTTAAGTAGAGAATTTTTAGCAGCATACCTCTTCCTTGACGGACTGTATGCGAGTCATGACAGTTTTTTCATGCTCCCACTGCTCAGTCAGCTCAGCTTGCCTCTCCTTTAAAAGAGACAATTCAGTCTCAAGGCGGTTTAACCGATCTTTTGATGCTCTATCCGTATCATTAGTTAGAGATAGCCTCTCCATCTCCAACTTCAAAACTGCACGATTGATCTCATCAAGGGCTGTAGGTTTTGAGGTGATCTCCATTTTCAGTTTTGCAGCAGCTTCATCAACTAGGTCAATAGCTGCATTTTGAAAACCAGCAAGTTTAGCACCGACAGTACGCTCATTAAGCACAAGTATATTGGAGTCCATATTTATGCAGGTCAAGTGCATGTCCTTGTTGTATGCTTACTGGACCAAGGGAAACAATTATGTGATGATGAGAACTTAAAGATATGCTTGATGTGATCCAAAATTGAAGCTACATCACTGCTCAAGTTGTTTCCATTCGAATAGTATTTTGAGAAGGTCAGGCTCAAATGTCATTGAAGTGATGATTAGTAGTTAGAAAGAATTCAAAATCCATCAGCAGGACTACAGCCTGCATATTATTGCAAGTTAGACCATGCAAATGCAAGGATGATCTGTTCTTTCCTAATATTCAAATCAAAAAGCAGGAGAATCTTAGTAATCCAGTTGATTACCTTAACTGTCACCTTGTTGGTGGGAATTTGGATCCCAACTTGTAATACCCTTCCCCTCCCTCGATTTATATATTTAAAATAAAAAACTACACAATAAAGCTATATAGCAAACAACACAGTATTCATACTATTAAATAAATAACAAGTTGCTCTGCACCGAACAGCTTTTCTGCAAGTCTCACATAGTTTCTCACCTTTGTCAGGTAGAAAACGTCCACTAATATAACGGTCAGAAAGAATAGCTGCGTCGACAAGTGCAGTGTCGGAAATGCGGACCCCATGATGCAGCTCATATCTTTCACGCAATCCACGAAGTATAGAGACAGTGTCTTCAACTGTGGGCTGGTCCACATAAACTTGCTGGAAACGACGCTCCAAGGCAGGATCTTTCTCGATATATTTACGGTATTCATCCAAGGTTGTTGCACCAATACATCGTAATTCTCCTCGACCAAGCATCGGCTTCAAGAGATTCCCAGCATCCATTGCACCATTAGTGGCACCTGCAGAATACAAATGATTTTGTTTCACGAGCCACACCAAATAATTTTTTGTTCAAACTTTGAGATGGACCCATATAACGGTACAAAATACGATATTTCGGGGTATGAAGTCATAAAGATCTCAGCATGCAGCAGACATATAGGCGAATTAATATGAGCAATTATACGTCCATGCATGATGCAGCAAACTACCACACGGGAAGAAAGGACTCAAGGGAAGGAGCAACACATATTGATTTTCAATCACAGGCATTCCAACAACATGTATAACAACATTATAATATCTGGTGATGTTTCCTAAAAATATACCTGCGCCAACAACAGTATGTATCTCATCAATAAAAAGAATAATCTGTCCTTCAGATTCTGTCACTTCCTTAAGCACAGCCTTCAATCTGTCTTCAAATTCACCACGGTATTTTGCACCGGCTATGAGCGCACCCATATCAAGAGATATCAACTGCATAGAGCAACCAAACAAGTTAATTGATAAAGATATTTTCTTTCATAAGTCAGGTAGCAAGAGTAGATTTCTTCATCACTAACCCGTCGATTCATCAAAGCCTGAGGTACATCTCCTTGCACAATTCTCTGTGCAAGCCTATCAAACAGGAAGAGAAGAATATAAGTTACAAGCAATGGATGCAGCATTCTTGAAAAGATGTATTACCAACTAAGAACAATGGCACATATTCCAGACGAGCCATATTAGTCAAAGTGTTATATCACACGCTCAGACTCAGACTCCCTCTTCTACGTGTTCAATAAGAAGTATTAACTTACCCCTCAGAGATTGCAGTTTTCCCAACTCCAGGCTCACCAATTAACACTGGGTTATTCTTTGTTCTCCTGGAGAGGATTTGTATGCATCTACGGATCTCATCATCTCTGCCTATAACTGGGTCAAGCTTCCCCGCTCTAGCCATAGCAGTCAGATCTTTTCCATATTTTTCTAGTGATTCATACTTGCCCTCAGGATCTGCAAGAGTGTATAAACAAGATTTCCTTTTCAGGAAAGAGTGTATAAACAAGATTTATTGCGAGAAATAGAAAAGCTGGAGGAAATATTGCAGATAACCATTGACAAGCATATGTTGGGAAAGTAAGGTTGTCGTTGAGCAAGAAGAGATCCAAAGGTAATGAACATAATTGTCCAAGAATGAGTCAACTATGTCTGCATTCTTACACTTATTGACTAGATCCACATATGCAAACTAGTTGAAGTGCTCCTCCAATTACATAAAGAATTCAATACCTTGATCAATAACATTTTGGCGTCCCCTTATGGATTCAATGGAAGCTTTTAATGTCTTCAGGGAAATCTGGAAATCATTAAACAATTGCTTCCCAAATCGTTTATCTTGAACGAAGCCAAGCACCAAATGCTCAACCGACACAAAAGAATCACCATACTCTTTCTTGTACTCCCTGGCTCTCTGCATCAAACCTTCCAAGTCTCGGCCTAACATAGAGCCAGCTGACTCACCAATAACCTGGCAAGATATAGTAACCAAGAGGAAGATTCAGCTATCTATAGTACATGAGAGGGCAATGTACTAAGCATCTTGTTCTAGAGAAAAAAGGTAGATGTTTTTTTGTGAACGCTAAATGAGCCAGGATAAATTCCCCTGAGCTCATTTTTTTTTCCTAATTGAGGTACAAAGTGAGAACTACTCAGTTGTGATGTTGAACTTTCTTCGCAAGTGCATAACTATTTTGATATCTAAAAGTGGGTATGAACGTATTCAGAACCTTCAGTTAGGAACAGGGGCAAGATGATTGAACGGCAAAAAGGAGCATTAACCTGACTTCTTAAATTTTTTTACTACCTACTATTTTCTTGTTGGTTAAACCCTAATGGAGTATGACACCCTAGACAAAACAACACAGGAGAGGGATCTCTTGGTAAATCACGCAATAGAAATAGTCCATTAAGTTATATGCTGATACATACTACTCAATCATTAAAAGTAACACTGATGACTGATTACAACAATAAAGTATCTTGGACTGAATTGGCCTGGAAAATGAATTGAAGTGCACATGTTCAGATAAATCCTCGAGAAATCAACATTTTACAAGAAAAACATAGCATGCTTGAAAATGGCCAGTATGGACTAAATGGTTCACCAGATCCTTGTAAAATAAAATGACTGCTATTAACACGAAAATGACAGCTAACTAAAGCTGAAATTGATCTAAACGCTACATGGATGGAAAACAAAGAAGCTGCAAAATAAAAGATCGGACATATTTCAACTTTGATCCTGAAGACCAATTTCTGTTGATGATTGAAATTAAATCATTTCTAAGCAGGAGTTCGAGAAGAAGCAATGATACACAAGTGAACATTGGCACATAATTAGCAAAAAGACTTTGAGTTGATCTGAAGCATACCTTAGGTTGTCGTTGAATAAACTTATCGGTAGCCTCTAAAAGGCGGGTATTATCTACACCAGCCTTGGAGAATATACGGCGAGCCAGCCCGTTCTTCTGCTCCAACAGTGCCTTCATCAAATGTTCAGTCTCTACTATTTGATGCTTGTTCTCTTTTGCTATTTCTGGCGAAGAAACAACTGCTTGCCATGCCATTTCCGTAAACTCTTGCTGAGTGATCTGCCATTACATTTCACTTAATTGGATTGAGTGAAACATTAAAATCAATACATCACACGTCAACCCAAATCAGTCAAAACAGCTATGTAAATCATCCATTCCATTCTACTATTTCATACTTCCAATCCAAATGATATGATTTACACCTATGGTAATTAAGCGTTCTTCCAGCATGGATAACTCGTTTAATCTCAACTAACTGGTATTGCTATCTGAAGTCTTCGCTTACAGCACATCGATTCCAAGAGATACTAGAACGACTCTATATGCCTATATATGGATATATCATTCACTCACATTTGCAGACACACAAAGGAACCCGATGGTAAAAATGAGCAAGCACAGAAAACACACTGCATTTTGATCAATTTATTTAATGAGAAAGTGACTTATAAACTGCTTGAATGCCATGATTTTTCCCTTTAATTTGCCAATTATGGATATCAATCAACTATTCGTCAATCACAAACTAGTTGGTATTAGTCATATTAGTTCTGCTCAATTTAGAGCTTTTTTCATTCCAATAAATTGATAGTGTCCAGTGTGGCTGTTCTAAAAGCTTAATGTACTCCCTCCATTTCTTTTTACACGTCACATTTCGCTTCAGTGCGAGTGGATTTTGACTAATTTTCGGAGCTAAATTGAAAATGAATAATTCAATATTTTAAATTTTAAATTTAGAACGAAAACTATATAAAAAATACTATTGCATTGATGAAAAACTACATCTTAAATTATTGGTCAAAGCTCATGCAGTTTGAATGATTTACAAGGGATTGTGTATTGTGTTTTGAGTTGCTTGGAAGATGCTTAAGCTCTCTCTCTTGAATCGATTCACATGTGTTCTTGGCTTTAATCGATTCCAACAAATTTTGCGCCTTTATAGATAGTCCAGAAATATAACACCATAACATAAATTCAGCTCAAAACTCTACACAGTCATAATCATACTAGAATTAAAAAACTGTTTTCACACTTCCACATTAGCTTGTATAGCAAACAATTGCATTTATTCAAATTAGTACTAAAACTAAAATCGACAAGTAAATGAATTAGTTAATTACCCTTCCACTTGAAGCATCACAACGTACGGTAAACCTGGAACCTTTGGACAGTTTCTCAGTTTTCCTAGTGAAGAAAAACACATCCTTTCTCTTCAATTTCAACGAATTACACTTCCCGAGAACTCGAGATTTGCCGGAGAAGTTAACGTAAGGCGGTGAATGTGAAGAAAATAAACCTACTCTATTTGAAGAATTGGAAGAAGAAGAAGAAGAAGAAGAAGGAACGCAGAGCTGTACGCCGGAAAATGACGTCACAGTTGACATATCGGAAAACAAGATGTGCCGGAGCCGGTAGCGTTACCGGTGACGGTAATTCTTTTATCTTAGCGTTAGAAAAATGAGAAGAAGTTGTAGGAGATAGGGGAGTGTTGTTTATGGTTAAAATATGAGAAAAAGTTGGGCACTTTGCGTGAGAATATAACAACTGATGGGGATTTCTAGTAAGTTCAGGAACGTGAGAGAGAGCGCGTGTGGGTTAGTCAGGATCGTACACGTGGCATATTTGGATGGTACGAATGGACCCCACAAAGTGACATGTAGGATCTAATCAATCAGCTTCTCCACTCAACTACACTGCTCTAGTCTATCATCATAATAATAATTTCTATGAAAGAAAAAGTAAAAGTTGCTAAAGTTCTTCAACAATTTAATTGTGTAAATTGGAACCAAGTAGCATATGAAAGGTAGCTCGGTGTTCAAAATATCTTGTATTTACGTGGAGTCTAAGAAAAAATTGTTGTAAGGGGTATAATATAATGTCGCTATCCGTGATAAAATATCACGCTATCAGATGATTAAATAATTCGTCACACAAAGCACACAACACCTACTTAGTGTCCAAGGATATGAGGGAGTAATTCAATTGTGATTTGAATTGTAACTTTTCTTTATAAAAATTACATATATAACTGTATGTTTACTGATATTTATCAAAAATTTCAACTATTTTTAAAATTTCAGAAAATTCCAACTTTTAGCCTTTGAGAATATATATAACTTATGTTAGATATATCCTACAGATACATGTAATAATTAAACTAATTAGCATGTTTTAAGGAATGTAACGGCTAAACTTGCATTAATTTAATAATTAACTTAACTAATTATGGTAAGGAGCAATAATATCCCAAGAAGAAGGTGATTAATTTATTATTCCATTTTTTAAAAACAAAATTCTTTCCATAATCAGTTTCCAGATCTCAAATTGTTCATACGTCCCTTTTTTTTCTTGATTTTGTTTGAGGTAATTGCAATGAATATTTCAGTGTTATTACGTTATTCCGACGTTTGGATTAACGATGTTAGGTGTGAGGACTATAAGAGCGATGAAATCATTGTTAGTGAACATGTATGTCACGTTAAACTGCTTTCAAACAATTGCTATAGAACTGGAAATTGAAGAAAGCAGGGAAAAAATTGAGGCTCGTTACATAGTTGATGGTAATAAGGCACCGTTGTTGATTCGTAATGCAATTGAGCATTCCTTCAACTTCTATGCAAAAATATCGGACAAGAAAAGGTATGTATCTTGCTTAACGTATTAGTTTTTGTTAATGTCTCTAGTTTAATGAATTGTGTATCTAACTTTAATTTGATAAGTTTTTGACGTAACTCTCTTTAGTTATGTTAATATGGCCAAGATACATATTTTTTGGGGTTCATGATACATTTTTCGTGTTCTTGTATTTGTGTGCTATATTTGAGTATAATTATGTATCTTGTGATGTTTTAGTTTTAGCTATATAAACATACGAAAGATTCATATGAGTATTGTTAAAGATACGTATTGTACACGACCGTGCAGTTTATGTATCTATCATTTTATTTTTCAGTACGTTCAGAAACATCTTATTTTTTGTAACATCTTATTTTGAGTATAATTATGTATCTTGTGATGTTTTAGTGTTAGCTATATAAACATACGAAAGATAAATATGAGTATTGTTAAAGATACATATTGTACAAGATTGTGCAGTTTATGTATCTATCATTTTGTTTTCCAGTATGTTAGAAACATCTTATTTTTGTAACATATTCTGAATTTTAGTTTGCATGGTTGCAGCTATGTCCTAAGAAGTCGTTCGGAGGATTGTATTTGAATATTTGAAGAAACGCGCCATCAAGCTTTAGCAAGAGTTCTAATAGCACGTAGCTCGATTCTTGTAAACAACAATCCTGAAAATATGTGATCATCAGTATCAAAAATCTAAATTCAATTTTTCAGAGAGCTTTGAATATAATCAAGATTTAAGACAATGTAGAGGAAAAGAATCTTGTTTCTGTGTTTTTTCTATTTATGTTACTTCTGTGTAATTTGTCTCTTTTATTAGTACTTTGTAATACAAGGGTGTATTTAGGATGATGCAAACTAGTGTAGCTGGTACTTTGATAGAAACATTTTGTAAAAACTTTTGTGTGTAGTACAACAACATTTGCTTATCTGCAGTGTTGTCCAATAGCCTGAGATCTTTTATATTTTTTACACTGATATGTGTTTGGGACAAGAATTTTAATCCTTGTGACTCAAAATTGTGTATTCATTACTTAAAATTTTAAACAAAACATAGTAAAACACTTGTATCAACCACATTTGGAGTTAAAAGCATGAAGATAAAGGAAATTAAAAGTGTTATTCAACAACAACAACAAACCCAATGTATTCCCACCAAGTGGGGTTTGGGGAGAATAAAATGTACGCAGTCCATACCGCTACCTACGAAGAAGTAGAGAGGCTGTTTTCGATAGACTCCCGGCTCAAGATGAAATTAAAAGTGCTATAAATACAATAATCATAGATAGTCATTTCACTTTCATCACTTTGAGGGAACACTCCTCAATATGGCTTGAAAGTATAATAGTATATTTTTAACTATGATGTCCGGGATAACTTGCTCGCACCTCAAATATTTCATCGAACACTTAACAACCTCCCACCAACACATACACCGAGCAACTCTGTCCACAAAGATTTCGAAAGATGAGAGACTTGGAACTACAATAGTTGCTTAACATTTCTAAGAAAATGACCTATTTACTACCTATCTATTGGAAGTGTAAAGCTTCATACAGGAAAAGTTGCACCAATACCCCTATTATATTGCAAAGACAGGTAGCGCTTGAGACATTATAAAATAGAGTTGCATTCAACCTTCTAAGACTCCTAAACACTTTTAGCAGCCTCTTTGACTACTTGTCCACTCATATATTGCTGCTCCTGCAATCAACTCCGTCCTCGTCTCCTATGTCTTTCTCAAGGTGAAAGAAGCACGTTCACCACAAAGTTCACATCGGGCGGTAAACTTGATACTTTTTCTGCAAAATCAGAAATATGAATCAAATACAGAATAACTACACTAGTAAACTCACATTCAAAACATCGAAGTATTGTAGCAGAAATAGAACACTTCTTTTCGAAGAAGACAATCGATCTGATTAAGATACATATAAATGCATAAACAGATAACAATTTATACAAGATAATATAATATGTATCTGTAATCTTAAAAACATATATCTTTTATTTGCTTATTTCAATAATACTTAAAAAAACACTAGATATAGTTAAATACATATTCAGGTAACTATATATACAAGATAGTACAATATGTATCTTGGATGAAATAACATGTATCTATTGTAATGCTTATTTCAATAAAAGATAAACAACACGAGATACATATAGATGCATTAATAGTAGACAACTGATACAATATGTATCTATAATCTTATAAACATGTACCTCTTGTTATGTTAATTTCAAAACTACTTAAAAAAGCACAAGATACATATAAAATCATAAACAAAAAGAATCATATAAACAAGACATTTTAAAACGTATCATGCATGTCTAAATATGTATCTCATCCTAATATTCAACAAATATGAACATGCAAATACCTTTGGAAAGCTCATCTCTGGAAATAACTTCAACAACTCTTCTTCTTTTAGCGAGAGCTTTACTTCCAGAAGTGTTAGATCCTCTTTTCTTAGAACCATGAATTTCTTTTTTCTTATCTTTCTTACATGCTTTTCCCGCAAATTCTTCGTAGTATGTGGATCATTTCTATGCTTGGATCTATTTTTCATCAAAACCAACAGATTCGTAGTCAAAACTACCAGGAACGAAGTTTACAACTTCTTCGTATTCTTTGATACTTTCTAATTGAGAGAATCCAAGACTAAAAGATGGTCCCAAATCTATATTCATAATGTTAATTCAATACAATCTAGACTAAAAAAACGATAATCAAAGAATTTGCTCAACAAAAACACTGAAAAATCGCTTTGTAAACGCAGGGGCAATTTTTTTATTTTTTTTTTTAAAAACGTAAAATAAGATTAGAAGAAATTGAATAAGATTTTAGGGGGGAAATTTACCTTAATTCAAAGGTTTGAATTAGAGGAAGAAATTGGATTGAAACTGCGGCTCAAATTTAGGCGTAAAGTGAGGAAGAAACCGGGTAAGTTTTGATAAAGTAACGGCGTATGAATAGGAGGTTTAAAGATGTATCTCAACTTTTAGTAAATGTTGGGATATATGTAATATTTTAGAAGTGGAGGAATTTTTAGCAATTTAGAAACTTAAGTTGTTCTTTTAGGTTATTTTTTCAACTTTATAACTATCGCTATTCATTTGGACTTTGTTGCGACATTCTTGGATGATAGCAAGAATGTAGGATGGATAATACTCCCATGAAACCAACCATCTTTGCTTGGTTAGTACTTGAATCATCATGACACACGTGCACTGATGAACAATTAACAGACTGCTTTATATTTTCAAGAAAACTTGTATCAATCAAAACCACTCATTTTATCCAAGCTTATTACATATGGACCGATGGGCTGAAATGAGTGAACGAGACGGATTCAGTAAGGACTATTGATTGGGCTGATTGAAATGTTCGATAGTTTTATTCAAAATACGGATCTCTCATCTTCCTTTTAGGTTCTCGTATCTCATCCCCTTCTTATTACCTCCTTACTCGGTTAATCCCTCTTAAGTTCTTCTTGTTATTATCTTCTTGTTCAGATTCTTAAGTTGTAGTAATTTGACACTAGTGATTATAAAATATACCATTGTTTGTGTTGAAAATCAGTTTGTTTCATGTGTGGTTTTGGAGATTAGGCCAGAATAAGGGTGTCAAACGGGCCGGTTTTAACCGACCCAAACCGGCCCGATTTGATCCAGCCCGGTAAGCCCAAGGGTTTTAGGGGTTCGGGTCTTGTTCCGGTTGGGTTTTTTATTTGGGCCCGGTTAATCCGGCCCAGACCCAACCCGGTTTGGTCCCGCCGGTTAATCGGACCGGCCCAATTAATTTTTTTTTTTTTTTTTTGAAATTCAGAATTTCACAAACTGAAATTAAAAACTTAGTTTTAATACATTATTAATTTACTATCAAGTATTATTAATTTATTATATTAAGTAGTATATGTTTTATACTTTTATTTAAAGTAGTGTATATATTGAATGGTATATATATATATATATATATATATATATATAGTTTCGATTCAATCGTAAGGGGGTTCCCGAAAGGGAAACCTCTTCCCCAGTTACTTCATGTAAGTTAAAAATCCTACTCAGTACTCCCTCTCTCCTATAGTTTCTTCATAAGTTCTTTTAGCCTATATTTTTCCCATTTTTACCTTCTTTTTTTTTTTTTTTTTATCTTACCCTGTTCATCTCTCTCTTTTAACTTAAATTCTTAATAGCTTCTTCTTTAACCACACCCCGAAATAGTCACCTGGCTATTAACATTTGTCCTGTTGTCCATTCAGCGGACCTGGCGAACTTTCAAAGCCAGAATTCCTAGGAATTTACAGGTTAATCCATCGTTACTATTAAAAGGTTAAAAGATTAACCATATACTAAGGGTAATAAGGATTTACATAAATTTACATGTTATGCAAAATTAAAAAAGAAAAAACTTCATAAATATAAATATTTTTGGTGGAAAAAACATAGTGTAAATAGAAACTAACATGAAGTAACTGGGGGAGAGGTTTCCCTTTCGGGAACCCCCTTACGATTGAATCGAAACTTGAAAACTTTTATTCAGACTCTTAATATTATAAAACTTGGTTTTTACAAGGGATAGATTGATGGTTTTTGAGAAAGGTTTTACACATTTAGAGGAAAGAGGAATATGTTGTGTTCGTTTTTTTCCTTCCTTTTCATTCTTACCTTCTACTACTAAGTCTTAAGCCTTTTATAGGCAAATTTCTAGAAAAATGAGTGGACATAAAAACGACTACGTGGCCTGGACATATGTGGCCGACACTTAAAGACAAAAGATAAGAAAGAATCTTATTAATGCTTAGCCGGGTGCTCATTGGGCCCCATCGTCACATGCATTATTATTTTTTTCTTGACTCAATCAGACACATGCTTCACAGTTTTTCTTTTTTTTTAGAAAGCAATGATAAAGGAAGCACCATTCTGATACTGATACTGACTCGATTATTTACAAGACACAAAGTGGGCATCCCCACCTGTCAACCTTATCTCTTACTATAAGTAGTTTGTCTTTATTCTCTTGTCTTCTTCTGGACTAAGTATCCAAATTGTGCAGGGCGATCGAATCGAAACTCATTCCTGAGTCATCGTCTTCGTAAGGGTCCTGAGCATCTTGAAAATGAGTAAATTCATTGCCTTCATTAATATCTTCATCATTTATTTCTGGGACTAATCTGTCTGTACTGGTACTAGGTTGTTCATCAATATGCTTATCTTGTGTCTGTTGACTGAAGAATTTATTGCTTATCTTGTGTCTGTTGGCTGAAGAATTTATCTAAAGTCTATTTAATTATAGTATCTATAGTTTCACTTTTCTTTCTGCGAGTCTTCTTTGAGGTCTTATTGCCTGATTTTATTATTCTATGTCTTGATGAAGAACAATCTTCATCTTCACTTTTTGGCAAAGTGACAGCCATCAACGGGTTTGACTTGTCTTTACCGGTTACCGTTTGAACCGGACTAGATGTACCAATATCCGGTACAGTGGATTTTTGAGCATTTAGAGGGAAATGCACACCCTTCTCATCCATTTTTTGAGGAGATGGAGAACTCTGAGTCTGATTATTTGTCGTATTTGTATTTGTCTGATGATCGAGTCTTGCTTCCAATATTTGTATCTGACTTATCAGTCTGGTGTTTTTCATAAGAAGAGATTCCTTCTGAGCATTGAGCTTCTTGAAATTCTCCGTCATAGAAGAACAATGGTCACAAAAAATAATTTTTCCTGTGTCTCTCTGTATATTGTATTGAGGTGTTTTATCTAAATTTTGTCTGAGTGAAGGTGATATATAATAATTTGGTCCTAAGTATCCTCTAGCATGATTTGTTGCTTCAGTGAAATCATTAAAACCTTTTAAAAGTGAGGTTTTAAAACCTTGTATTGACTCTAATACTTCTATCCAGGTTTGAAAAATGCCATTAGTTTTACCATGAATAAACTACATAATATTTAAACTTTGGCTTGCTTTTTTCTGCCATATATTGGCATAGAGAATTCATTGCTGCCATAAAATGATTACGATTTTGTTTATTATAAGATATCCAAAGGTTATCTATTAAACACTTCTGGGGTCTATCTAGAATATAGTCTGGTCTTATTCTGAATGACATATTACTCTTTGGATAAGCAACTAAATTAAATGGTCCAAAGTGAATTCTTTCCATTGTTGCTAGGGAGTCTAATGGTCTAAAATTTAAATTACCTAATATTGTCTGTTGATATGAGTCTGAAGAAGAAGCTATGCCTTTGCCTTTATCTGCAGGAGGCTGAGGCTGTCTTGTTGGTTTCATGCTGAAAACAAATGAGTTGAATTAAACTTAACTTATTTATTTATTCCTAATTGTAATCGACTTAACTGATCTTCTAAATTATTTTCTTTACCTTTTATATGTTCAAATATAATATTTTTATAAATAGATATCGTATCTAGAAAATTCAGCCATCTTCTTCTACTGCTAGTTTTATCGTTTATTTTTTTATGGAATTTAACAATAGCTTCACAATCTGTTCTAACTAAAATTTCTTCTTTATTTAGAATATATAACTTAAAACTATTTAAACCATATATTATTGCTAATACTTCTAAGTCTATAGAACTCTTGTTTCCCTTTTCTTTATATGCTCCACTCTGGTAGTCGCATATTTGTTCTTCGTTTTATTACTATATTTATTAGGTCGTGCTTTTAGAATAGCTCCCCATCCTAAATCACTTTCGTCTGTTTGAATAATTAAATAATCTGATTCTAATGGTATTTTTAAGTCTGGAATATTTTTAATTTTTTCTTTTATCTTTTGAACTAATTTAATATCTTCTATATTAAAGCTTTTTTGTCCCTTACTTCCTGTCTTTGCATATAATGGTCCTGCTATTTTTTCTAAATCTTGGATAAAATTTCTTGCGTAGTTTACTAATCCTAATTTTTTTTGTAAATCTTTAGTTTTTTTTTAAATTTATTGAGCATTTCTAATACTTTTTTAGCTATGTGTGGTTGGAGTTTTACTCTTCCTTTTCCTAATGTTATGCCTAAGAAATTGATATAAGTCTTACATAATTCCATTTTCTTTTTACTTATGATTATACCATGTTTAACAAATAATCTAAATACTATTTGTAAGTGTCCTAAGTGTTCTTGCATATTTTGACTAAACACTAAAATATCATCTACATATACTAATACAAAATGTTTATATTCTCCAAATATATCATCCATTTTTCTTTGAAAAATGGGTGGAGCTGTCTTTAAACCAAACGGCATGACTAATCATTCAAAATGTCCTGCTGGACATGTGAATGCAGTCCATTCTATGCTGTCTGGGTACATTTTGACTTGCCAGTATCCTGATTTGCAGTCAAATTTGCTATATATTTTCTTATTTTGTATTCTATTGATTAACTCACTTTTATCTGGTAGTTTATAAGCATCTGTTCTAGTATTGTCATTTAATCTTTTATAGTTAATTACCATGCGAGCTTTACCTCTTATTTGTTCACTATGATTTCTTACCATAAAAGCAGCCGATCTATGTCTAGAAGTAGATCTTCTTATTACTTCTAATTTTAGAAGTTCTTTAATTTGTATATCAAATTCTTTAGTATCTTCATTAGTAGCTTCTATAGGTGCAGTTTTTATAATGTATTCCGAATTAACTATATCTAATTTACACATTATCTCATTAGCATCCCAATGAGCTAATGGTCTTTCTCCGATTATTTCCATTTTATCTATTATAGATATTATATTATCTAAATCTTTTGGACTATTTATTATTCCTTTTTTAAAGTTATAAAACTGAGTTTCTATATTTATTAAAGTATAGTCTTTTTCTATATTCTCTAAGTATTCATATTCTTCTATATTTATTAACGTATACTCTTCTATACATTCTTTTAACTCTTTCTCCTCTTCGTTAATTTTACAACTATTATTTGTACATTTATCACAGCATGGCTGAGGATCTGGCTGAGAATCTTTTTGTGTTTTAAGTTTTCTATATACTGTAGGTAATCTTGAAGTTATTACTGGAGTATATGTGAGGTTTTTGAATAACATTATACCATACATATATATGTGTGTGTGTATCTTCTAAATCTAAAGTAGTATATATTTAACGTATACATGTGTATATGTTTTATAAATTAGTATATATATATATATATATATATATATATATATATATTGTAGTATATGTTTTATTTAAAGTAATATATATATTGAATGGTATATATATATGTGTGTGTGTGTGTGCATATATCTACTAAAGTAGTGTATATTTAACGTATAGATGTGTATAGGTTTTATAAATTAGTATATAACTATATCTATATATATATATATATATATATATTGTAGTGTATGTTTTATTTAAAGTAGTGAATATATTGAATGGTATATATATATGTGTGTGTATATCTTCTATAGATGAGTATATTTAATGTACACGTTATGTATATGGTTTATAAATTAGTATATAACTATATATATATATAAATATTGTAGTATATATATATGTATTGTAGTATATATTTTATTTAAAGTAGTACATATATATTAAATGGTGTATATATCTTCTATAGACGTATATATTTAACGTATCCAAGTGTATATGTTTTATAAATTAGTATATAACTATATATACATATACATATTGTAAGTATATATATATATATATATATATATATATATATATATATATATATATTATAATATATATTTTATTTAAAGTAGTACATATATATTGAATGGTGCGTATATATGTGTATATATCTTATATAGACATATATATTTAACGTATACAATGTGTATATGTTTTATAAATTAGTATATAACTATATATATATATACATATTGTAGTATATATATATGTATTGTAGTATATATATTTTTTAAAGTAGTACATATATATTGAATGGTGTGTATATATGTGTATATAGACGTATATATTTAACGTATACAATGTGTATATATTTTATAAATTAGTATATAACTATATATATATATATATACATATTGTAGTATATATATATATGTATTGTAGTATATATATTTTTTTAAAGTAGTACATATATATTGAATGTTGTGTATATATGTGTATATATCTTCTCTAGACGTATATATTTAACGTATACAAGTGTATATGTTTTACAAATTAGTATATAACTATATATATATACATATTGTAGTATATATATATATGTATATTGTAGTATATATTTTATTTAAAGTAGTACATATATTTTGAATGGTGTGTATATATGTGTATATATCTTCTACAGATGTATATATTTAATGTATCCAAGTGTATATGTTTTACAAATTAGTATATAACTATATATATATACATATTGTAGTATATATATATGTATATTATAGTATATATTTTATTTAACGTATGACATATATATTGAATGGTGCGTATATATGTGTATATATTTTATATAGATGTATATATTTAACGTATACAAGTGTATATGTTTTATAAATTAGTATAATATAACTATCTATGTGTTGTAATCCATGTATATTGTAGTATATATTTTATTTTAAGTAGTACATATACATTGATTGGTGCGCATATATGTGTATATATCTTATATAGATGTATATATTTAACGTATACAAGTGTATATGTTTTATAAATTAGTATAATATAACCATCTATACATTGCAATACATATATATGTATATTGTAGTATATATTTTATTTAAAGTAGTACATACATATTGAATGGTGCGTATATATGTGTATATATCTTCTATAGACGTATATATTTAACGTATACAAGTGTATATGTTTTATAAATTAATATATAACTATATATATATATATATATATATATATATATATATATACATACATAGTATATACATTTATATTGCAGTATATATTTTATTTAAAGTAGTACCTATATATTGATTTAAAATGATTTAAAATGAATTTCTAGTTTAAATTAAAAACTTACTTTTAATATATTATTAATTAACTATCATATATATATATATATATATATATATATATATATATATATATATATATATATATTGTAGTATATACTTTATTTAAAGTAGTACATATATATTGAATGTTGCGTATATATGTGTATATATCTTCTATAGACGTAAATATTTAACGTATACAAGTGTATATGTTTTATAAATTAGTATATAACTATATATATATATACATACATAGTATATACATTTATATTGTAGTATATATTTTATTTAAAGTAGTACCTATATATTGATTTAAAATGATTTAAAATGAATTTCTAGTTTAAATTAAAAACTAACTTTTAATATATTATTAATTAACTATCATATATATATATATATATATATATATATATATATATATATATATATATATATATATATATATTATTGTATATATATATATTGTAGTATATACTTTATTTAAAGTAGTACATATATATTGAATGGTGCGTATATATGTGTATATATCTTCTAAAGTAGTATATATTTAACATATACATGTGTATACGTTTTATAAATTAGTATATAACTATGTATATATATATATATATATATATATATATATATATATATATTGTAGTATATGTTTTATTTAAAGTAGACAAGTAGTACATAAATATTGAATGGTGCGTATATATGTGTATATATCTTCTATAAGCGTATATATTTAACGTATAAATGTGTATATGTTTTATAAATTAGTATATAAATATATATATATATATATATATATATATATATATTGTAGTGTATATATATATATTATACTATTATAGTATATGTTTTATTTAAAGTAGTACGTATAGTCATATATAATTATATATTGAATGGTACGTATATATGTGTAATTGTTTATATATTTTTTTAAAAATATATATTATATATTGGAGTGTATATAATTATAGTGTATATAGTGTATATTGGATTATTTATTTATTTTTTAAACGGGTTTGACCAGTTTTTAACCGAGTTTGACCGGATTTTGATGAGTTTGACCGGATTGGGTTAAATGGGCCGAGTTAGGATGGATTTTAATTTTCTAGTGCCAAACCGACCCTCAACCGGCCCTCAACCCAGTTAAAATAAAAGGGCTGGTTCCAGGTTGACCGGGCCCGGCCCGTTTGATACTCCTAGGCCAGAATGACACGTAGTTCAGAAGTCTCCATAGTGTTTGGAGAACGGACGTGTCATTTCTTAAAACAAACGTGGGCATAGTGCTCAAGAACAAACTAGTTGGGCAATTGAACAATGATTCCTCTCAAATATGTATTTCAAATTTATTATATTTGTTGTCGTCCTTGTCCACGGCACTAAAATTACTTAGACCATTGAATGCGTCAGTTGCAATCAAGGCCAAGAATATCTGTATATTACAAATGGCCAAATTGAGAGCAGATGAAACAAATGGATGTAGAGAAATCTTTGGATTTCAAATGCAATATAATCCAAATCCTTTTGATTTTGTATCATCTATGTAAGAAGATATTCAAGATTAAATTATGAATTCAGCCAACGAGTCAATTTCGTATTTTGTACAGACAACAACAGAGTCCTACAGATATGAAATGGGGTATACTTGAAAGCAACACAAATTTTCAATCAGTGCAGAATGGACTTTGCACCCATCAAGCACTAAAAAAGAAAAGAGCAAATAAAAAAGAAAATAAGACCAGACCGTACACGATCTTGAGAATGGATGGATGGCAAGCCAACAACTAATGCTTGTTACTACTTCACCTTCTTCATTATTGTTAACAACCCCCACCAGTCTTTATCTGAAAGTAGAGGGTCCAAAACATCAGTAAACTTTGCTATCTGTCGATGACGAAAAGTAACTGCCTACCTTGCATATGGCCAACCATCCCCCTCTTGGAACTGAATATCATAGTATAACACAGAGGCACTTATTCTGCTTCGTGTCATCTGATGCTTTTTTCTCTGCTCCACCAGCAGCAAAATTCAAGTAACAAACATTTCGTTAAGAAACAGCGACGCGGCAAAAAAGAATATATATCACAGAATTTGAAGTCGTAAAGGCAATGAAAGAATGAATCAAACATCCTACAGAAAGTTGATGTAAATAATGATTTATGTTTCAATTCATGAATGTCGCTGGTATGTTTAGTGATTCTAAGCTAACCTTTCTCCTGAGCTGGTGGTTGAACAACTACATGCATGGTCGTAACCCCTCCTGGAATATCACATAACGGGCTTCTGCATTCACCCACTGTTCTGCTGTTCTCCAGTATTCTTCCGGCACTGATTAACTTGACATCTTTTACTGTCCGCGGACCGTTATCCTTCTCTATTACATAAGATATACGTCTCATAGAATATGACTTGAAATCAAGATTGTATATTTAAGAGAAGATTATAGAAAGAAAATTAAAAGCAGAAAATCTTTGACAACAGAGAGAAAAAAGTGCACAACATTCAGGTAGATAATCTGAAAATATTAAAAAGGAATTTGATGAAAGCGCTCAGCTTCATAATTCAATATATTTTTGTTTGCATTTGTTACATTGCATTGCAGCTTAATGCTTTGAGAAACATGATTTACAACCTGCTCCGGTGAACTGTGCAAAGCTTAAAGTTCAGTCAAGGTTTTAACGCACTTAGCAAAGGGTGAATGCAATAAGATAATTCTAAAAGATATGCATGAATACACAGTCATTGGAACTGGGCGCATTGAAAATGTTAATTTTTAATGAATGAAAGAAGTGAATACCAAATATTTGAATAACAAACAACAAGGCATCAACCGATAAGAGAAATTGAAACGCTTGGTTAGCCAGATCTTCATTTCAGCTGAACACTACTCGAGCCTACTATGTCAACTTTCTTAACCAATATCCCTTTAGAGGAAAGAAGCCTAGAACAATCTCAAGAGAAAGTCCACCACCGTTTGATTGAAGCTGCAAAGCGTCTCCTATCTGAATGAGAACGTGCCAAAATTTCTAAACATTCAGTCTCTACGAAATTTGAGCACCTATATACGCATCCTTTACTGGTAGGGAGCATAAGCAATGGCGGAGCCACCTTTGCTCCAGGGGTTCATCCGAACCCCTTCGACAGAAAATTATACTGTTTTTATACTATTTTTAGATGGTTAAAAATATTTTTTATGCATACGTAGTAGATGTTGAACCCCCCTTCGACTAGTTCGTATATTTACTTCTGAACCCCTTAATGAAAGTCCTGACTCCACCACTGCATCCAACACAAGCCACACTACAGATCATAGACTACGATAATCTACACAATTCTTGTTAATTTGCAGATAATTTTAAAGCCTTAACAATCATGATTGTGGTTCTTGAAGCAATCAAAAGTCCAACAGAAATCTTGAAAAACTTACACACAATTAGCAGCTCTTCAGGGACTAAACTAACCTTTAGGCCACTGAGCAAGGATGTTCTCCTTTAACGTTGCCACGCTTGTCGCCGCAGGAAAACTCTTTGGACCAATATCTGTTCCATCAATCAGTCTAAACTTAATCTCCAGTTGATCTTGAGCTGCAGACATCCTTATTCCAAATTACAAAAACAAACCCAACACAAGGATCTTTTACTAGGATCTTCCTTAAACCTCTTCACAGCCTTAATTAACACAATCACTGGAGCACTCAGGACCAAAGAATTTAGTCTTTGGTTCTTGACACTTTATGGATCTCATCAAATTCCCAAATCCCAACCTTAAATCTTCATAAAAAAGCAAATAATCAATTCATAATAGACTATCAGATGTGAATATTGAGAAGATATACATAAATAATTACACTTTTCTTGAATTAGATTATCAAGAAAATAGAGTCAAAATAGAATTTAAACAACAGTATGCAATGAAATTAACCAATAAAACACTAAATTAAAGAACCCCAAAAGTCAAATAAACATTAAAAACTAGAAAAATAGTTACAATATATCAACTCAAACTGCAAACAAGAATCATCAAGTTACAAAAAGAATGGATCTTTAATTTTTATTTTCTACAAGAAAAAAAAGAAAAGGAAGAAAAAAATATGCATGATTGGGCTTACTGGTAGGAGAAACTGATCTGGAAAGTGAGCGCTTTTTACCCAACAAAGTAATTTCATATGATATACCCCTCTCTCTCTCTCTCTAAGGCAGATAGAGCTACAAAACTAGTCTAGGGAAGAAGAAGAAAAGGAAAGGGCAGGTAATACGTGTAATGCATTAACAATATAATATGAAAATTAAATAATACCTCCTCCATTCCTAATTAGTTTTCTATGTCCTTAAAAATAGATATTCCTTAATATTTATTATTAGTTCCTATTAAAAATAAATACTCTCTTCAGTATTCATTCCAAATTTTTTAATTTAATTTTCTATTTTTTTTTTCACTAATCAAAAAGCAATAATTTTTTTTCCATATTTTATCCTTTACATTAATTATTTTTTCTTCAAATTAAAATGTAAATATAATTTAATAGGATACTGTGATAAACTAATCATGTTATTAATTATTTTTTTTAATCAATGTACCATCTCAATTTATGACGGATAATTTGAGATGGAGAAAGTATTTATCATCCATTCTTAATTAATTTAGATATTTTTTAATATTTATCATTTCATAAAATTAAGATATAATTAGATATTTATTTTCACTTTTACTTTTAATAATAAATATGAAAAGATATAAATATAATAATAATAAAAAAAAACTAAATTAAATTAATTTTTAATAATTACTTTTTTTAAATAATGTATAATTTTAAAAGACGATAACTAATTAAGAATGGAAGAAGTAATTATTTTTTATTAAAAGAATGAAAAAAAGAAAAGGTGGGAATGGGTTGGGGGTGGAAGGCGATGAAGAAAATTCGGCAGCTTCGGAGTTTTCAAAGTCCTCTCTTCCCTCACTCTATGGAATTATCGACATTTTTTCTCTTCTTGCAACTTTAAAATAAAACGTCACCTTATTATAATTAATAATAATTTAATTTTAAATTTTTTCATAAAATGATTTTATATATATAAAAATTATTTTAAAAGTTTTAACGTATTCCTTTTCTGTTCAAATATTATGTCAAAGTGAATGAGCACGTAAAATGGGGAAAAGGGAGTACAATGTTTCCTTTTATTCTTCTTTTCCTATTTTGGGATTTCAATTTTTTTGGTATTTCAAGGAAAGTTAATAATGTGTAATCATGCATAAAAGGATATACTTTATTAGTCAATAAAGAAGGAACACTGTTCATTTTTAATTTTCACATTTGGATTAACATATTATTAAGAAAATTATTATTATGGATGTTTATTAGTACAAGGTTTTGAAAAATAATTAATTAATATTGGGATAAAAAATAATATATATATTTTTTTGATATATTAAAAATAAAAAAGAAAGTAAAAAATTATTTTTAAAATAGAAATAGTAGACAAGTAAAAGTGCACAAATGAGAATAGAAGTTTGGAAGTTTTGGTTACATATTTGTACTGACCGAAGGTGTTTAAACCGTAGGCAGGTAACTATTGCCCAGTTGGAGTGTGAGTTAATTCATACTGTAATAGTAACATTTTTTCTATTGGCCCTTCCGTATCCCTTTAAAAATAAGAAAACAGATTAAAATATTTGAATGATTTTGAGCTGGAAACTTTTTCTCTTTTTAGGACCTTTCGTCACATAGGATTGATTATTTATTTATTATGGTTTCTTTTTGTCCCTTTGAGTGCATTTAAAGGGATTCTTTAGTTTTTAAATATTGAAAGTTACGAAACAGGATTTTGTTCAACCATTGGCAATTTTGCCTACCTAGTGATTTTCACAGTTACTTATCAACCCAATTAGTACACAATATTAAAACCCCTTTCCCTAATTTCGGTAGCATTAATTAAAATTTGAATCCCAGGATTGGGTCAATAACCTTCATTTGTTTGATGAAACATAGGTGGCGAATGAAATGTCTTCAAACATCAAACCTCAGACTAAGAGCAAAAAAGGTAAAGAGTGGAGAACTTTTGGTAAAAAGAATATGCACATATCAGTTGTATATCATTGAATCATACAAAGCAATAATCTACGGAGTTTCCATAGCCTACAGTACTCTATTATGACCAAGATGATTGAATCAAGAAACCGTGGAGTAATAATGACAACAAAATTAACAAGGAAAAATGAAATTTTAAGTTGGAAGAATCATCTCTGCAGCTATAACAGGGCCAATGCGGGAGTTAAACAGGGCGCAGCGCATAGCTTTTCTTCTTGCAATTCACCAATTTGTATGGCTGATGATAGCAATGATGTGCATGCATTTTCCGGGACACCCCGTCACTGCCTCTTAAGCTATAGTATAGTAGAGGGTAGGCTACACCCCAGATAAGAGGCCAAAAATATTGTCCTTTGTCCAATCAATAGAATTAGGTTGACCAACTTCTATTTTACATACTGAAAGAATTAATCTCATACTCATGCTAGAATGCAGGTTCTCTTTTGCAGGCCAAATCTGGAAACCTGAATATACCCGGGCAATTATCAGAATCTCCTTCTCATCAATTGGATATGAAGTTCCCTAGAACCAATCAAACTTTGCAAAGCATGTGCCTTTCAAAATCCTCCTGTGTTTTTTCCTTTGAAGGAAAATCTGTCGACTACTCCAGTATGTGGCAATTCCTGATAAAATCATTGGAGCTATTAACGAACTTGGTCCAAAAAGGACGGAGATGCTCAAAGCCTATCTCGAGCCAAGGTTTGGACTGGCCATTGTAATGAATTACGGCAGCCTTCTTCACATTTTCGATTTTGGTCTTATTCTGATAGCCCAAGCCAAGCATGTGCCACGAGGCATCAATTGGGTGAACATGACCCTTGAATGCAATCAAAGCAGGAGGTAATGTTCCAAGCTTCCACATTGTCAAGTTCGACTTCAGATTCTACAAAAATTCAGCGAGTTTAACAATGTCAATTCAGAATCTAAAGATATTTGTGACGATCAAATCTTCAATAGTTGAAAAAATAGTAAATGAAGATCACCTCACCTAAAAAAAAATGTATGTATGGCTTCAAATCTTATAATCACCAAAGTTTATGGCTTAAGCAGGAAATCAAAGTACCCAAGGCTAATCACATAAAACCATGTTCTAAAAATGCTAAATCTGTCAGAGAGTCCTACTAGACGAACATGTCAAAAGAAAAGGTCTAATGAATAATAGGGTGGACAACTAAAAGACAGGCACAAACAGGAGTCACAGAAGAATAACAGTGGCAAGATCCAAAATGTAAACACATAATTGCTGAAATTCAGATAAACTAAATTATTTTCCAAAAATCACAAAGCATAAGATTGAGTACCTCTTTAAGCCATGCATGATAAGTATTTGTAATATTCGTCTTCCTCCATGCACGTAAATCGAAGATATTCATCCCATAAGCCCATGCACAGTTTTCCGGATTCAAATTCTTTGCTATTAGGGGATGAGAAAAGTTGAAGTAATTTCTGAATCGCTTAGACATCACCCACTCATCTTCACCTTTACAAGTCTCAACTGCTCCATTGACCTTACCACTAAGGTCGATGTCCCATAAGGGAGATAAATCTCGCTGAATTACAACATCATCGTCTAAGAAAACCACTTTGTCAAGGTTTGGGAAGAGCTGCAAAGACGACACCACAGAAGTTTCAGATAGCTATTTGAAAATGTGCATATGCAGGACCGGAGAGGGAATTACATGTGAGTATCGAGTAGGGAAAAATCACTTAGTGAAATCCAAATTAAAACCTAAATGCTAGCAAGTAGAAGAAAGGAAAGGGAAAATGTGTTACTGCAAACTCCACTAGAAAAGAAAGGAGCACCAGGAGATGCCAAACTTGAAGTATTGGAAATGACATTTTCAAATTATCAGAACAAGAACATAAAAAAAGCGAAGTCTGATTATAACTGTGCTTCACTCTCCGTGAAGAGATTTTTAAATAACAGTGATGTCCGGGCCAACTTGCATGCAACTCGACTAATTCCACGAGGTACCTGCATCATTCTCCATAGAGAGTAATTTGAAAACAATATTTCCAGATCTTGGGTGCTAAGGTCTCATTATACTGTTTGTGGGTGGGAAAGATGATATTGAAACTTTGACTTGCCGATGTGGGCGGGACAGTATACAGCAGAGTTTTTCTTCCATCTTATCGACATGCGTGCGTAATGTTAATGATCACTAGAGCACAAAATCTAAACACTTCAGAAAAATGAAGAAATAATGTCTGCATGAACATTAAAATACTCATCCTATAGACTCTGCATATGACACAACATTTTCAACAGAAAGTCTCGAAAGTCAGATAAGGTTGACTAAACTTAGTCTGGTGAAAGTTTTGTTTAACTTGGATGATTAGGTTCAGATCAATAAAGCAAATAATGTTCACTAAACCCGACTGTGTGCATCTTAAGTCATCCAAAGTTTCTCACTCACACACTTAAGCCTACCATTGAGTCTATTTTATATATTGGAAACTTTTTCTCGCGAGACATTATTTCAATGTCCATCTGCCTGTGAGAAAGAAATGGAAGTAGAGAAGAGATTGGTACTCCTCCCTCTGAAATTTTGCTTTAGAGAAACAGAAGACAGTTCACAAGATATGAGAAAGTGGTACCTCTGGCAAATATATGCGAAGATGATTGAGCAAAGATATATATTTTGGACTTCTGGCCTGCAACTTGGATGCAAAAGATCGCGGAGTTGTATCACTGAGATTGGCACCTGAAACATGATTCCCATGGTAGTATTTCCGAATAAGATTATGGCTCTCAACCGCTTCAAGCACTGGAACATTTTCTCTTGTCAACCAGTCAAACTGATGAACACTTTTAACCTCCACAACAGCAGGAGTGACAGGATTCAGAGCAAACCATGAGTGCATGCCTGCATATGTTTTCTTGTCAGTGATGACATGGAAAACAATCTTTTCAGGCTTCAGAGATGACTGCACAGCAGAATTGACCACAACTGAGGCAGCCAAGATGTTGTCAGTGGACACTACAAAGTGATTCAATGAATTGTCCGATAGCAGAGGGAGTAGCTCTGGAGAAGGCAACTGTCTGCGTGCATGAGCATTCGAGGAGTACTCATCAGTCAACCGCAGCGAAAGACAGTGAATGCCTTTGGGAATTGCACTTGCAGCAAAGTGTTTATTCATCAGCTCTGCAAACTTTGATTCCCTAATCTCTCTTTCAGATTTCTCCATCTGCAAAACAGCAAATTCAACGTGAAGTTCAGCTAAGAAAGGGCTATATCATTCTGCGCCTGTGCACACTCAAAACCAAAGTGCGGTCAGTAAGTAACCCAACCCAATCCCTGGCCAGACGGTAGAAAGTCCAGGAGAAGGCAAGAGCAAATAAGGCTAATAGACATGCACATACCATTCCCTTCAGCACCAAAGAAAATTCTTTTGCGCTATACTTGTTGTTTTTCGTTTCAGCAACAAGTTGACTAAAGGACTCTGGGAGCTTCAAGCCAGCAGGCACTTCCTCAGAGTTCACTTGATTGAGGATTTTAACAAAATCCTTGACCAGCTTCTGTTGGAACAACAACAGAGAAACAAGGGAATAGACTTGGGTTAGAGAAGGAATTCCATGTAAAAGTTTACACAAGATTTGAGAGCAATGACAGTAAGAGACAATGTGGAATGAAGTTTATTTACCCCTGTATCATCAGTTCGTCCGAGAAGCTTTGGTCCTAATCGTCTACCTAAACAATCTGATAACGAGGAGAAGAAAATGAAATTAAAGTTTGGAAAAAAAACAAAAGATAATAATAATGAAAGGGGTCACTCATATCCAACAACATTCTGGAGTAAACTGGGTGACAAGGAAATATTAACTAGAAACATTCAAACTAGGACCAGCAACACTGACCAAACAAAGCTTCTTGGCACATTGGTAATTTGAAAATTTTATCCATCCATAAAGAAAAAAGGTTCCACCAAAGAAGCTTCCTTTTTCATCCCACGGAACAAAACATAGCATTGAAAGCATCCAATAACAACTAAGAGATGTGATCAGAGAATGCGATTCACGCAGAACTTGTGACTCAAGATAGCTTATGCAACATACATAAGCAATGAACGACGTCACCTAGACGCAAGCATGTGCATTTGGAGTTTATTGCATACTTAAGTTACTACTAAATACCATTCATGCAGAATACTAGAAACAACACTAAGCAACCCCTATCCCCACGAAACTAATACATTCAGACATCTATAACTTGGGCTTAATCACATACTTTAATGTGGACAACAAATGCATAAACAATCTCTTAATTTGAATGGTGGAGCAGTCCAGAGTAAACTTAACAGAAAATGTTAAAAAGGGCAGCCCGGTGCACTAAAGCTACCGCTATGCGCGGTGTCCGGGAAAGGTCCCCACCACAAGGATGTATCGTACGCAACCTTACCTTGCATTTCTGCCAGAGGCTGTTTCCAAGGCTTGAACCCGTGACCTCCTGGTCACATGGCAACAACTTTACCAGTTACTCCAAGGCTCCCCTTCCACTTAACAGAAAATGTTGAGTAAAGTAAAAAATTAATAACCTGCGTACCACTCTATTGCTTTTTCTTACAACCATGGTGTCTGAGCCAGCTCGCATGCACCTCGACTAATTACATGGGATACCTACCACCTCCCACTAGCAACAGGTATTAGGTAACTGTGTCCACCAAAGCTTAGAATATATGGGAATAAATCACTTAGTCTTTTGTCTTTGCTGGGAATTGAACCTAAAACCTCATGATGCTCAACCAGCGTCATTGATCACTAGGCCACACCCTCGGGTGTTGAACTATTGCTCGTTTCCAATATTTTAGTGTTTGTCATCAAATTCAAATCCTTGGGGCAAGTTTTTAATGAACGAATAGTAAGTTCAGCCTAATTCCACCCTATCCTAAGATACAAAAAAACAACATTCTGACACAAACTACCAACATTGCCACATCAAATACAAATCAGGATGTATGAAATGAATAAACGAGAGAAAAGGAAAGAAAAGGTACCAAAGGAGGAGCACTTGTTGACACCTTCAAGGGTAACAATAGCAGTGAGAATGAAGACAAATGGCAACAAGAAAGCTAGTATAAGAATTGTATGAAAAAGCGTTCGGTAAGAGAAGTGGCGAGCTGCTACTTTGATCTTCATCAAATCACCATTTCCTCCTCCATTACTGCTGCTTCTGCTCGATATTGTTATACTTCTCATCCCAGGTGAGAAGTGCAGCTGCATCTTCCTCCTTTCTTCTCCACCTCTACCCAATTCCAATCCCAATCCCAATTCCAATCCACAACAACTCTATACGACAACGCACCGCCCACTACAACCCCACTTTGATCAATATCAATATCAATATCAATGTCAATACTATTATTGTTGTGTTTGGAAATTGATGAAGAATTCAAATAAAATCTTCTTCTCACCATCAGATCCAACAACACAACAACGATAAAATATCCAAAACAACTGGTCTCTTCCGAGACCAATGCATTTGTGTATATACAAATGTTTCAAACAAACACAAGCAAACACAACACCAACAAGCCCAACCAATTTAAATTTAAATTTAAGCGAGCTTCAATACAAATACCATAACATCAATTAAATTTGAATTTAATCGAACTCCAATACGAATAAATAGAACAAATTTGGGTTTGGGAATTGGTTGTTGTAACGCAGAGGATTTGGAATTTTCTTCTTGAGATCGGAAGATTGAATGTAGAGAGAGAAAAAAAATAAATTACGAGTACGTGTGTGTTAGCATATGGTGTTTTTAATTTTGATTATTGTTTGTATTATTATTATTTAGGGAAAATATACTCCAATTTTTCAGCTGAAGTTAATGATTCGAATAAAAATTGGGAAATTGCGTGTCAATTTTGAGTCAAAACCGTGTGGGCTTGGAAGAATAAGCTGAGCTGGAGAAAGTTTTTCTCTGCTAAATTATGAACTTGTACTAAAATTACGGGATTATAATTACTACCTTTTTTGGTAAAAATATAAAAACATTAGTTCGTGAGATTACTTACTTTAGAAATTAATAAAAGAGTATTCCTCCCGTGGTCCTTTCTCTATTCTGAAGGCGTTTGAACTTTAAAAAAATTTTCTTACAAAAAAAAAACTTTTTTTTTTTTTTGGTAATAACTTTTTAATTTTTTTTTCATCATCATAAAAGAAAATGAATATTTTCATTATAAAATTTAATTGAAAAGGCATTCCTTTTGACATTTTAGGAATAAATTTTTAATTTTTTGAAACATATTTTTGACTCCACCTGTATAACCTAATGCTGATGATGCTCAGCATGTCAGTATTCATTGCAAACTTAAATTTTTAGATCAAAAGTTTTTATAAATAAATTAATACTATATAATAATTGAGTTTATAAATAACATTATATATTTAGTGAAAATTTTAATTAATTTAAGTAAAATTATTAAATTCAGTTAAATTTGCAATAAGGTTGTTTTGATTTTGTTAAATTGCACAGTGAGGTTATGATATAAATTGTAATTTTTTAAGGATAAATTATACTTATATAATGGCTATTATTTTAATTTTTTATCTAGCGTATGATATTCGTAATACAGCGTATCGCATACTCATTTTCTGCTATGATGTTCAAAAGAATCTTTTTTTTTTTTTAATTTTAAAGACGTAAACTTCTAATTAAAGATGAACGGATCACAATTATCCATCACAACTCATCTCGCAGTTGCAACGATTTACTAGATCTCAGTTACTATTAAAAGCTCGCATAAAAAATTACAGGCAGTAGCTTTGCTTCTTCTGGGTCCAGTCTTTTTTGTGTTGTGCTGGGGCCTATGAACTTTTTCATTAGCAGTAGTATACTACAGTATATCATAAGAAGCTTAAGAGACATGATTAATAACAGATGGCCACATGCACAATTTTTTGCTTTTTTCATGTGGATCTGATAGATATACGAAGCACTAAGCAATGAAAATGATTGGTCAAGCCCTACTTATATAAGAGGAATACGATGGTTATTTCTTTTTAGTGCTATATTCTATATCCAATGGTTATTTCTTTTTCCTTTCCACAAATATTACTCTTATTTATTTTCTAATTGAAGGAAAAAACTAAAAAGAGATCATTACTAATTTTTTGTTATAGCAGCATGGAAACCATTTGAATGTTGGAAGGAGAGTTAGTGTAAGGCACGACACGTTGATATGACTTTTTTGTGATTCAATTTTGGGTGTCGGCGCCAATGTTCAAGTCAATAATGCAGGGCAAGCGGCAGGGCTAAATTGATAAATAGGTCTTTTTGCAATTCAAATAAAAAAAGTTAATTTGAAAAAAAAAAATTGCGTATATTTTGAATTTTTTTATATGTAAAGTATATAACAGAAAAGATACGAATATACCCCTGAACTTTAATAAATGGTACAAATATATCTCCCATCATACTTTAGGTATAAATATATCCTGCTGTTAATGAAAAGGGCTCCAAAAACAGTCCATGGAGTGTGCTTGGGACGGTTTTGGGCCTCCTTCACACTTAGACTTGTGCACTCTTTAGGTGGTCTTCAAAATACTCAAAAAGTGTCCATGATCGTGATCGTACTCGTATCAATATGTATCTTTTTATTAATACAGGAGTATATATATACCTTTTCATTAGGGCAACGGGGCCTGATGAGATACCTGTGGATTTTTGGAAGTTTTCTGGCGAGGTTGGTTTAAGGTGGTTGACTAGATTGTTTAACGAAATTTTCAAGACGGCGAAAATGTCTGAGGCTTGGAGGTGGAGTACTATGATCCCTCTTTGTAAGAACAAGGGTGACATTCAGAGTTGCAATAACTATAGGGGTATTAAGTTATTGAGTCACTCTATGAAGATTTGGGAGAGAGTGGTCGAGGTGAGGCTGAGACGGATAGTGTCTATTTCGGAGAACCAGTTTGGATTTATGCCTGGCCGCTCGACGACGGAGGCAATTCACCTGGTGCGGAGGCTGGTGGAACAGTATAGGGAAAGGAAGAAGGACCTGCACATGGTGTTTATCGACTTGGAGAAGACATACGACAAAGTCCCCAGGGAGGTGCTTTGGAGATGCTTGGAGGTGAGTAGAGTCCCGGTGGCATATATTAGAGCAATTAAGGACATGTATGATGGAGCTAAAACCCAGGTGAGGACGGCGGGAGGAGACTCAGAGCATTTCACTGTCTTGACAGGATTGCAGTTTGCTTTGGTGATGGATGTGTTTATCACGCCCCAAAATCCCATCGGGTCGGACTGGCGCCCGAAGCCGAGAAGGCCCTGGAGAACCCGTTCAAATAACTGTACTTTCACTTACATGTCACCAAAAATTTGAACAACACTTCGTTGCATGTAGAAGGATCTAATTACCTGTATCAGCACAACACGCACAAATATATATATATATATATAATACTTGGCCGTCGGGGCCACCGTATATACAAATATAACATCACTATATAAACTTCCATGACTTTACCCTTCCTTATGTCTACAAAGCCTCTAGGATATACATGACATAACTAGGGTCGGGACAAACCTCCCGCCCACACATGATTCCTGTACAATAACAAAACATAAGGAACCGACTCGGAAAGCTCCGAAGCAAACTGGAGCTCACCAACAATAGTTGTATGACCTGGCTCCTATCTTTGATACCATATCTATGCTGTGTATGAGCTGAAGCATCTGTGCCTGCAGCATGAAATGCAGGTCCCCCGTGAGGGACGTCAGTACGAAATATGTACTGAGTATGTAAAGCTGTAATTAATCATTTGTGATATGGGAGATCAAGAAAATCAGACACAAGTGAATAAATCATAATAAAAGTGAACCACACTTCATAAACACTTTTAGGATCATGTACATTATCATTAATCTGAATTGGGTTCTTGAATTCAAACACATTTGTAGAACGGTATACCTTCGTTCATTTCATTCTTTACAATTATCATTCGCCATTACCTCCTCCTCCCGAACCTCCAACCACCTAACAATAATCAATATTGTACCGTACTGTGACCATTAGGCTGCCCCCAGTACATATCAACTGTAATCATATCAAGTATCGAGATCGGCCCATGCTAGGCTTAAGCCCCTGAGCTACCACCCACACGTATATCAAGTAACACACATAAGAGATCTTTCCAATAACTTAGTTCAAAAGCTTTTGAGATTATTACATTAGTGTTCATGCCAATATAGTACCTTTGGAACAATGATACATCAATAGGAACCAAGTAATAGACCTTCTATACAATAACGATGTAATAAAGACTCATTGGTCTATCAACAATGTGCTTCAGAATCATCAATATCACAACAATGAAATAGGAGCCTTTTGGTATATCAATGAAACATTTTGACACTTTATAGAATGGAAACAACTTCGTTGGTAACGTAGAACAATACATGTTTTTTGGACAACCTCAGAATCTTACTTGATGGAACATTGGTGTTTTCATGCCAAAGAACATCGTTAGAGTATGCTTTACATACCTCGTTGTAGATTCGGATACCAATTCAACACAACTTCCCGCCTTTACAAATCACTTATCTACAATGAAATGTTTGGCATCTAGTATTAGCAACCCAACACCACAATTCTCTTCCATAATTCCATACAACCAATATTTGCAAAACATTCCAAAAACCAACTTGAACAGTAGGTTTATGTGTATATATATAATCATCATTTCAATACCACATCATCACACCAAATTCCTTCACAATTCAACATAATCCAACCATGCACAAGAATAATCCAACATCATTTCCAATCATCTTTCAACAACAATCAAATAACATACTTCTTGTGCTCACATGCATATATATACATATCCATATAAATAACACCAACATAATTTACATCCTTACCATAAAATGACCCTTTTGATTTCGAAGTCCTGTTGGCACAAATAAGGGGTGCTTCTCGAAGCCCTCGAGACGGTGAACACAACTACGGAATCAATTTGGATTTTCTACGGTTGAATCACAAGATAATTGGAGTTGAAATTAGGCTAGGGTTTCTTATTCTTCAATAATTTGGATGATAAATGATGGATATGAGGCTAAGTATATGTATATAATGATCAATTTTCGTCCATGAGGTGATGGAAAATGACCATATTGCCCTTAAAATTTTAAAATCCGAATCTGTCCATGGTGGACTATTTTGATAGGCTAAAGTAAATCGACCATAACTCTTTTCTCCGATAATGGATTTGGGTGAAACCAATTGCATTAGAAAGAAAACTCTCGGGGCTTCTCATCGATATATAGAATCTCACACAGTTCATTTTGTACAAGGAGTTATGATCGTTTAAAGTCGATCCAAAAATCTGCTTGGCTGCAGTACTTTTGTGTGCAGAAAATTTATGCACATTTACTGTTCATTGCGTCCACCGTTTTCAAGTTTCGAACATGCTTGCTTATATCCGATACTCATCTGTTTTCAGAAATCTTTATATCGTTGGAAATCTAACTCGATAAACTTCGCATAGAAACTTCGACGAGCAAATTCCGGTATAAATAAAATCGATTCCTATACACATATAATCAAACTATACCCTTGAAACCATCTCAAAATAATCAATACTCATACTTAAACTCATATATACCTAACTTATGATCAATACATATACTCCAACACATATAACAATGGCTAATGCACGTAATTAACTACGGGGTGTTACATCCTTCCCCCCTTAAGGACATTCGTCCTCGAATGTGAATGTAGTTATTTAGCCGAAACAAGTTCGAATTCATAATTGATATTCACGTCATCATATAGATATTATGCATATGTAAAAACTTACTTGTTAGTGTCCCAGTTCCACTCCTTGCACTTCTTTTTCACCTTTGAACAAATAAGGGTATTTGGATTTCATTGCTTCCTCCGCTTCCCATGTAATCTCTTCCCTTTGTTGATTTCTCCAAAGTACTTTCACCGATGCTACTTCTTTATTTCTCATTTTCTTAACTTGACGATCTAATATAGCAACAAACATCTCCTCATAGGTAAGATCTTCTGTTACTTGCACATCTTCAGTAGAAGTAATAAGGGACGGATCTCCGATGCACTTTCGAAGCATCGATACATGAAATACTGGATGCACTGATGAGAGTTCCTGGGGTAGCTCTAATTCATAAGCAACTTGCCCATATCTTCGAATAATTTTATACGGGCCTATATATCGTGGACTCAACTTTCCTTTTTTGCCAAATCTCATCACCCCTTTCATTGGCGATACCTTCAAAAATACCCAATCACCTAACGAAAACTCTAGCCCTCTTCTTCTACTATCCGCATATGACTTGTGTCGACTTTGGGCTGTTTTCAACTATTGCTGAATCACCTTGACTTTTTCTATGGCTTGATACACAAGATCCGGTCCGAACATAAGAGTTTCACCCGCTTCGAACCATCCTATTGGTGATCTACACTTCCTCCCATATAAAGCTTCATATGGTGCCATTTTGATTCTTGAATGATAGCTATTATTGTAGGCAAACTCAATAAGAGGTAAATGATCATCCCAGCTGCCTTTAAAATCTATAACACATGCTCGTAGCATATCTTCAAGTGTTTGAATGGTGCGCTCTGCTTGTCCATCCGTCTGAGGGTGAAAAGTTGTACTCAGATTCACTTGTGTTCCCAAACTCCGTTGGAAAGACTTCCAAAAGTTTGCGGTAAATTGAGTTCCCCGATCCGATATAATAGAAGTTGGCACTCCATGTAATCGGACTATTTCTTTAACATACAGCTTCGAATATTCTTCAACTGTGTAAGTGGTCTTAACGGGTAAGAAATGTGCGGATTTAGTAAGCCTATCCACAATCACCCATATAGAATCAAATTTTCGAGCTGTACGAGGCAAACCTGTAACAAAATCCATGTTGATCATGTTCCACTTCCAAATTGGAAGATCTATGCATTGCATATAGCCTCCGGGCTTTTGATGTTCCACTTTAACTCGTTGGCAATTTGGACATTCAACTACAAACTCTGCGATGTTCCTTTTTATGTCATTCCACCAATATACATCCTTCAAATCTTGATACATTTTGGTTGACCCTGGATGAATAGAATACCTTGAGAAATGTGCCTCAGTCATAATTCTTTTTCTTAGCTCATCAACAATAAGCACACAGCCGATTTTGGCATAGAAGTACTCCTTCTTGCGAAAGTTCAAATACCTTCGCCGCACCATTTTGAACATTCTCCTTGAGTTGCAATAAAATAGGGTCTGCATCTTGCTTCTCTTTCACCTCAGCTACTAATGAGGATTCCGCGGCATTATTCACAATAAGCTCCTCGTCCGGAGTTTCGAGAAGATGAACTCCTAGACTAGATAATTGATAAAGATCTTTAATCATCCCTTGCCTTTCTACAGGTGCCATCATAGCCTTACAACTCAACGCATCAGCTACTATATTCGCTTTCCCTGGGTGATACAAAATATCAACATCATAATCTTTTAATAGTTCCATCCACCTTCGCTGCCTCAGATTTAGATCCTTCTGACTGAAAATATATTGTAAGCTCTTGTGATCAGTATATATATCAACATGAACCCCATATAAATAGTGGCGCCATATTTTTAAAGCAAAGATAACCGCTGCCAGCTCAAGATCATGTGTGGGGTAATTTTTCTCATGTGGCCTCAATTGCCTTGAGGCATATGCTATCACCTTACCATGCTGCATTAATACACATCCTAAACCAATTCTCGAAGCATCACAATACACTGTATACCCTTCTGTACCTTCTGGAAGTACCAACACAGGTATAGAAGTCAACTTATTCTTCAATTCTTGGAAACTCTCCTCACACGCATCATTCCATTGGAACTTGGATGCTTTATGCGTTAGCTTAGTTAAGGGTGCTGAAATAGAAGAAAAACCCTCAACAAAATTTCTATAATAACCAGCCAACCCAAGAAAACTATGAATCTTCGTAGGCGTCGTGGGCCTTGGCCAATTCTTCACAGGTTCTATCTTTTGAGTATCAACCTGTATGCCTTCATTTGATACAATATGTCCCAGAAATGCCACTGACTTTAGCCAAAATTCACATTTAGAAAAATTTGCATATAGCTTGCAATCACGAAGAGTTTGCAACGCCTGTCGCAAATGATTAGCATGATCCTCTTCTGATCTAGAATAAACTAGAATATCATCAATGAAAAGTATCACGGATACATCTAGAAATGGCTTAAACACCCTATTCATTAAATCCATGAAAGCCGCAGGTGCATTAGTTAGCCCAAATGACATAACTAGAAACTCATAATGACCATACCTTGTTCGGAAAGCTGTCTTGGGTATATCTTTTTCTTTGACTCTCACTTGATGATAACCTGACCTCAAATCAATCTTAGAAAAACATTTGGCACCCTGTAACCGTGACCACATCTGGGAAAGCCTCTAGATTCTGTCGATCCGCTAAAGCATAAGTGCGATTCTGAGTCCCGCTGGAACTGGCGACTTTTTTTTTATTTCTAGCGTGACCCGCAGGTTGTGCGCCCCTACCAGAATAAAATACTGGTGATGATGATGCAACAGCTGATCCCGAAGGTCGTGCTACGCCACCTGTGCCCCTTCGTGGGCATCCTCTCATCATATGTCCCGTCATACCGCACCAAAAACAAACATTTGTTCCCATTCGACATACGCCCATATGATGCTTTCCGCATCGATTACATAGCTCTCGAGAAGGTCTCGATTGGCTCATGTTCCCTTGCCCATGATAACCCACTGATCGCGAACTATGACCCTCACTTCTTTGCCCAAATTGACTGCTTCTGAACCCCTGATGTTGTGGTGGAGCACTAGCTGCAGAATATGAAAATAATGGCCTAGGTGGTCTAGCAGAAAATTGAGGTCTAAAACCTCCCTGTGGCGCCATAAACTGCCCTGTAGATCTGGCCCTCTTAGAAGATCCACTTTCAAATTCTTGTGTTCTTTTTCTTTGCCTCTGATCTTCTATTTTCTGTGCAAATGCTTGGATCCTAGCTATATCCATGTCTTTATTCAGTGCAGCAATAGTACAATCCCTAACCAAATATGGATCCAGTCCATCCACATACCGATGAACTCTGTCATCCATAGTAGCTATAACATTAGGAGCATATCTGGACAAAGAATTAAATCGAAGACTATACTCCCTCACACTTGTATTACCCTGTCGAAGATTTAAGAACTGATCCGCACGGGCCTGACGAGTCTCATATGGAAGATAATGATCAATAAATGCCTCTTTGAACTCTTTCCAAGTAGCTGGGGGTGCATCAATGCCCCTTGATCGTTTCCATTCTTCATACCAATATAAGGCCTCACCTTTGAATCTATACGCGGCTAACTCCACTGTCTCTCTGCCCGATACATGCATCACCTCTAGGGCCCTTTGGATCTGATCAATAAAGTCCTGCGGATCTTCATTAAGATCGGATCCGGTAAAAGTAGGCAGATCCATCTTAAGAAAATCTTGCGTCCGAAGACTAGCCGCCCTATCAGTACCGCTAGAACCCACGGCAGGAATAGATTGCCCTTGGACTTGACCGACAACAATCCGGGTCAACAGTTGTACTGCATCCCTCATATCCTGATCAACAGCATTAACAAGTGGTTCTGTGAATGTTGTTCGCCTCCCACTTATTTCATCTGGAGTGGAAGACATTTCAGATACCCGCTCAGCTTGAGCTTCACTCTGATTAACTTGTACAGGTGGTGACTTACTAGTCCCTTCTCCGGCAGCCACATCTACCCGTTCGCCGGTATTCTTACTTCCGGTATCCGGCATTCTTACTGTAGTAAGAGAAACAAATGGATTCAGTGGTCAACTATGACTTCATTTGCTATATAAGCTCTATGGCACGATCTATGATCTGAAGGAAAGAAACAATTTCCTAAATGTCCATAGCCTCCAATTTTATAGATGTGGTGCACAACACACCGATAAATAAAACTCTACGTAGACACGGTTTTGTAGACTCACTAGGACGAACATGTCTCTGATACCACTTTTATCACGCCCCAAAATCCCATTGGGCCGAGAAGGCCTGGGAGAACCCGTTCAAATACCTGTACTTTCACTTACATGTCACCAAAAATTTGGACAGCATTTCGTGGCATATAGAAGGGTCTAATTACCTGTATCAGCACAACACGCACAAATATATATATATATAATACTTGGCCGTCGGGGCCACCATATATACAAATATAACATCACTATATAAACTTCCATGACTTTACTCTTCCTTATGTCTACAAAGCCTCTAGGATATACATGACATAACTAGGGTCAGGACAAACCTCCCGCCCACACATGATTCCTGTACAATAACAAAACATAAGGAACCGACTCGAAAAGCTCCGAAGCAAACTGGAGCTCACCAACAATAGCTATATGATCTGGCTCCGATCTTTGATACCATATCTATGTTGTGTATGAGCTGAAGCACCTGTGCCTGCAACATGAAATGCAGGTCCCCGTGAGGGACGTCAGTACGAAATATGTACTGAGTATGTAAAGCTGTAATTAATCATATGTGATATGGGAGATCAAGAAAATCAGACACAAGTGAATAAATCATAATAGAAGTGAACCACACTTCATAAACACTTTTAGGATCATGTACATTATCATTAATCTGAATTGGGTTCTTGAATTCAAACACATTTGTGGAACGGTATACCTTCGTTCATTTCATTCTTTACAATTATCATTCGCCATTACCTCCTCCTCCCGAACCTCCAACCACCTAACAATAATCAATACTGTACCGTACTGTGACCATTAGGCTGCCCCCAGTACATATCAACTGTAATCATATCAAGTATCGAGATCGGCCCATGCTAGGCTTAAGCCCCTGAGCTACCACCCACACGTATATCAAGTAACACACATAAGAGATCTTTCCAATAACTTAGTTCAAAAGCTTTTGAGATTATTACATTAGTGTTCATGCCAATATAGTACCTTTGGAACAATGATACATCAATAGGAACCAAGTAATAGACCTTCTATACAATAACGATGTAATAAAGACTCATTGGTATATCAACAATGTGCTTCAGAATCATCAATATCACAACAATGAAATAGGAGCCTTTTGGTATATCAATGAAACATTTTGACACTTTATAGAATGGAAACAACTTCGTTGGTAACGTAGAACAATACATGTTTTTTGGACAACCTCGGAATCTTACTTGATGGAACATTGGTGTTTTCATGCCAAAGAACATCGTTAGAGTATGCTTTACATACCTCGTTGTAGATTTGGATACCAATTCAACACAACTTCCCGCCTTTACAAATCACTTATCTACAATGAAATGTTTGGCATCTAGTATTAGCAACCCAACACCACAATTCTCTTCCATAATTCCATACAACCAATATTTGCAAAGCATTCCAAAAACCAACTTGAACAGTAGGTTTATGGGTATATATATATATATAATCATCATTTCAATACCACATCATCACACCAAATCCCTATACAATTCAACATAATCCAACCATGCACAAGAATAATCCAACATCATTTCCAATCATCTTTCAACAACAATCAAATAACATACTTCTTATGTTCACATGCATATATATACATATCCATATAAATAACACCAACATAATTTACATCCTTACCATAAAATGGCCCTTTTGATTTCGAAGTCCTGTTGGCACAATAAGGGGTGCTTCTCGAAGCCCTCGAGATGGTGAACACAACTACGGAATCAATTTGGATTTTCTACGGTTGAATCACAAGATAATTGGAGTTGAAATTAGGCTAGGATTTCTTATTCTTCAATAATTTGGATGATAAATGATGGATATGAGGCTAAGTATATGAATATAATGATCAATTTTCGTCCATGAGGTGATGGAAAATGACCATATTGCCCTTAAAATTTAAGTAAATCCGAATCTGTCCATGGTGGACTGTTTTGGTAGGCTAAAGTAAATCGACCATAACTCTTTTCTCCGATAATGGATTAGGGTGAAACCAATTGCATTAGAAATAAGACTCTCGGGGCTTCTCATCGATATATAGAATCTCACACAGTTCATTTTGTACAAGGAGTTATGATCGTTTAAAGTCGACCCAAAAATCTGCTTGGCTGCAGTACTTTTGTGTGCAGAAAATTTCTGCACATTTACTGTTCATTGCGTCCACCGTTTTCAAGTTTCGAACATGCTCACTTATATCTGACACTCATCTATTTTCAAAAATCTTTATATCGTTGGAAAGCTAACTCGATAAAATTCGCATATAAACTTCGACGAGCAAATTCCGGTATAAATAAAGTTGATTCCTATACACATATAATCAAACTATACCCTTGAAACCATCTCAAAATAATCAATACTCATACTTAAACTCATATATACCTAACTTATGATCAATACATATACTCCAACACATATAACCATGGCTAATGCACGTAATTAAGTATGGGGTGTTACAGTGTTGACGCGGCATATTCAAGAAATGGTGCCTTGGTGTATGCTTTTTGCAGATGATGTAGTTTTGATTGATGAGACGCGGGGTGTGTGAATGATAAATTAGAGGTGTGGAGACAAACTCTTGAGTCTAAAGTGTTCAAGTTGAGTAGGAGCAAGACAGAGTATTTGGAATGCAAGTTTAATGACGTGAGGCTGGAGAATGAGGTGGTAGTGAAGTTGGAATCACAGGTGATATGTAAGAGGGATAGTTTCAAGTATCTCGGGTCCGTGATTCAGGGTAACGGTGAGATTGACGATGATGTCTCGCACCGTATTGGGGCGGGATGGATGAAGTGGAAGCTCGCTTCGGGGGTGTTGTGTGATAAGAAGGTGTCGCCCAAGCTTAAAGGCAAATTCTACAGGGTGGCAGTCCGTCCGACCATGTTGTATGGAGCGGAGTGTTGGCCAGTTAAGAACTCCCACATTCAAAAAATGAAGGTGGCGGAAATGCGGATGTTGCGTTGGATGTGTGGGATGACTAGGGGGGATAGAGTTCAGAATGAGACTATCAGGGAGAAGGTTGGTGTGACTTCAGTGGAGAATAAGATGCGGGAAGTCCGATTGAGATGGTTCGGACACGTGATGAGGAGGGGCATGGATGCCCCGGTTCGTAGGTGTGAGAGGCTAACTTTGGATGATTTTAGGTGGGGTAGGGGCAGGCCGAAGAAGTACTGGGGAGAGGTGATTAGACGGGACATGGAGCAGTTACAGCTCACTGAGGACATGACCCTAGATAGGAAGATCTGGAGGACGCGAATTAGGGCAGAAGGCTAGGGTCAGTTTGGGTTGCTAGTGTAGGACATTACTTGGTAAGGGTATTATTCTTGTTATGATACCTTGTTTCATGCTTTATTACGGATCTGTTTACTTTTCTCTGTTTACTATTACTTGTGGGTGTCGTATTTATGTTATACCATCTTGTTTCATGCTTTACTATGAATTTGTTTAGTATTCCGTGTCTCGAGTCGGGGGTCTATCGGAAACAACCTTTCTACTTCTTTAGAGGTAGAGGTATGGACTGCATACATCTTTCCCTCCCCAGACCTCATTATGTGGGAATACACTGGGTTTGTTTTTGATTTTGTAATGTAATATAAACTGAACATTGTGTTAGGATTTTTGCCCCGATTTTCTTACCAAATTTAAATTTTACTTTTTCTTGTAAGGAAAATAAAAGTAACCATAAATACCTTTACTTTTCCTGAAAGTAAAATATAAAGCTTTTCCATATTTGACAAACCTCTTTCTTGGAGGAAAGGTTTTGGGCATCTATAAATAGAAGACCCCCTTCTCATACCAGAACATAATAGCATTCACAATGTAGTCTTTAAAGAGTCTTTATTTAGGGGAGAGATTTTCTCTCTCATTAGTTTTTATGTTTTTAATATTAGATTTTATATGCAAATATTAAGCTTTTTAGTATTGTTTTATGTGTCTTCTGAATTGTCACCACAATAGTTTGCAACTAATAACTTTCGTATGACGCTCTTTCAATTTCGAACCCAACACATTGTAGAGTTTTAGTTGGTAGTTTTTATGAATGTTGAAGAAAGAACACTCCTCTTGGAGAGAGAGAGTTCACAACCGAAACTAGGGCATAACATAAGGGTGGATTCTCTTGTGTGTTGCATTTTGCTTGATACATTGGTGCTTGGGTGGTGGACGCCTCTCTTGTGTCAATTGTAAGAATTAGGTGTTTGTTGTGTGAAGTGTTAAAGGTCCAAGAGTGGAATATGCTCTTGGGTTGTTAAAAATAGATCAACACTTGTCTAACTATCTATCTTGTATCTTGTTTTAGTTTCGGCTTCTTGTGTTGTTAATGTAACCCGTTTGTTCTTGTTGCTATTGTAATATTGTGGAGCTTCATCTTGTGTTGCTAAACTTGTTGTTCGATGACTGTTTTGATGCATTAACACCTTGAATCCTCTTCTTTCTTGTTCTAGATAGTGAATTTGAGAGAGGTCCCCATTTGGTCCACGATTTGTTGAGATTTGTGGACTGTTTTGGGGTGTGATTTCGTGTTCTCTTGTTTGTTCCGTATCACATATATACCTTCCTCACTAATGGCAGGACACGTGTCGCAATCCTGTTCATTTGTCCTTTTTAAATTTAATTTATCACAACCTCACCTCAAAATAATTCTAATTTAACTCATAATCCGATTCAAATAATAACCCAAACCTAACCTGATCTAATAGAAAGATAGAGAGAAAGAGAAAATGAATATGCATGAATAGAGATGCGTCTTGAAGGTTCTATTAGACGGGATCGGGTTTGGGTTATTATTTGAATCGATTTGTGGGTTTAATTAGAACTATTTTCAGGTAGGGTGAGGATAAATTAAATTAAAAAGGGCAAATGAACAAGATTATGACACGTGTCCTGCTGTTAGTGAGAAGGGTATATTTGTACTTTTTCATTAATGGTAAGAGTATATTTATACCTAAAGTATGATGGAGGGTATACTTGTACCATTTATCAAAGTTCTGGGATATATACATACCTTTTCATTAACGACAAGAGTATATTTGTACCTAAAGTATGATGGATGGTATATCTGTGCCATTTATAAAAGTTCAGTGGTATCTACACACCTTTTTCTTAAAGACAAGGTTATATTTGTACCTAAATTATGACGAAGGGTATATTTGTACCGTTTATCAAAGATCAGGAGTATATTCGTACCTTTTCCCAATAAATAATAATGTGTTGGCTATTTGTTGTTTCAATTAGATCGTTTGAAGTGTTACTTTGTGGTAGTCTTATTTATATTATGAAAAAGGGTTAAAAATACCCCTGGACTATCTGAAATGGATCAAAAATATCGCTCATTAGTTTTTTGGCTCAAAAATACCCCTCTGTTAAATAATTGGCTAAAAAATGCCCCTCCCTTAATCGAATTCGACCAAGCAAGCCACCTAGGTAAAAAAAAGGCCACGTGATCATGCCACATCACCATCCATGTGTAAAATTGCATCTTTAATTCCACAACCCAATTTATCATTCGACCAGATCCAACTTAAAAAAAACTTATCTAAAATCAATAGTTAAAACTCCGACCCAAATGAAATATCTTTAGTTTAAGATCACGAACTTCAAAAAGAAAAAAAAAAAGAGTCTCAATTATTCACTTACCATTATAGGATAACACACAAGCATAACATTAACAAGCAGTTTCTCATTAGTGACTAACCACGAGTTTATAGTTATGACAGTATTTTGTCAATTTTCTTTTCTATATTTTTCGATCATTGCTAGGTGCTTGTGTGTCGACGATCAATCACACATTTTTGATGATGTGTAAAAATATTTCCAACAACCTGCAGTAAAAAGTTTCATTTTGATCAAGAAGAAAATAACAACAATGATAATTACCAAGCAGACTTGCATATAAATAAAACCACCAATAAAGACAAAATAAAAAGTACTCCACCTGAATTTCTATTTGAAGTGAAAAAACTAATATATCTATTCCAAATACAAGAAATCTTTTAAACATAAATCATGGACACAAGTATTCATCTTGCGAGCTATTCAAATGCTAAAATACAAAAAAAAGTACTTGCTGCTTGGAACAAATCTGGATTGTTTTTTTTTTTTTTTCATTTGGGAGGGGTTGGATGATAAATTGGATTGTGGAATTAAATATGAAATTTTACATGTGGATGGTGATGTGGCATGATCACGTTTTTTTTTTTTTTTTAACTAGGTGACATGCTTGGTGGGATTCTGTTAGGAAAATGAGATTTTTGAGCCAAATAATTAACGGAGAATTACTTTTGAGCCAAAAAACTAATGAGGGGTATTTTTGATCCATTTCATTTAGTTCAAGGGTATTTTTGACCCTTTTCGTTTATATTATTATTTACTAAAAAATACACAAATACACAACTTATGTTTCCAATATTACAAAAAATCATAACTCTCTAAACATATTACAAAAATCTCAACATATACACAGAATGCTATGTATATGTCGGTTATGTTATGTATATTAATAGGAAGAAAGAGTAAAATAATTTAAAAAGTGAGAGAGAGTATAATTGCTTCTAAAAGGATTATATTTATGTTATTTATACTTAATATTTCTTGTGTCTATATTATATCTTTACTTGATTATTTTTTATTTTGAGCCGAAGATCTATCAAGACAGTCTCTCTATATCACCTGTGCCTCTAATATATGAGTAGGCCAATTACCTTATAAAAATATCTCATAAAAAAATTACAAAAATATACTACGATAAAGCTGCTTATTGACATCTTGGACATTGTCACTTGTCTTTAAATGTATAAAAGACAATTTATCTATACAATCAGACCATTTATAAAGAAGATAACCACCTTCTTATAGCATTTTCAGGATTTAACGTCTTGTAATATTCTATGTTTTATGGATCTCACTAAAAAATGATAAATCTTTCTTTTATTTCAATTAGAGAATCTAAAGACATTATTATAAATATTTTGAATGAATAAAAGTTATTCTTGCACTCAAGCACACAACATGCCTGTTTGCAACAAAATAAATTACAATCACAAATAAAACATGAAAAAATAAGAACATTTTATTAATAACGAATATGGGTACAATTTTGTTCCTCTCTTGATTGATCTCTCATGATTTTCTCCATAATTCGAGGGTCGTAGCGTATTTCTCGAACATAGGAATATGGATCTTCATAATTCGAGGGTTGTAGCGTATTTCTCGAATATAGAAATATGAATTTCTTGATGTATTTGATTATCAAGAAAGAAGATTTTGATCTATGAATATCCCAAATTTATGAGATATTCAAGATGCCTCTTTAAGGGAATACTTGCCTCTTTATAGAGGCATAATTCAGGGTGTAGGGTAAATTAGACTCTAAGAACTCTAACCAAAATTGAACTCTTTTTGTAGAGTCCACAAAATTTCAATGTCTACAAATGCCCCCTGCTTCAAGGATTGTCGGAGTGTAGACTTGATGAAACTCAAAGACGAGTCTTGAAGTACCGCTTCTATCTTTACGATCCTGGGCGTGCCACAATTTGTTTGCAACATAATTTAAATTCATGGAAAATAAATTCTAACCACAAACAAAAATATGAAGAAACAAGAATTTTTTTATTGATAAACGATTGTGGTTACAAATCTGTTCCTCCCTTGATTCTTCTCTCTTAATTTTGTCCGTAATTCGAGGGCCGTTAGTGGCTTATTCTTGAACATATGATGATCTCTTTATGAATATCCCATGATTTTGTTGGATATTGGAGATCCCGATCTTTTTACGAATACCCATCAGCTTATGGATATTCAAGATGCCTGTTTCAGGGAACATCTTACCCTTTAAATAGACGAGATTTAAGGTAAAGTAGTCTTTTAGAACTTTAACAGAATTTGAATTCTTGTTGAAGAGTCCACAAATTTTAGATGTCTACAAATGCTCCTACTTCAAGGCTTGTAGAAGTGTACCCATCAGCTTATGGGATATTCAAGATGCCTGTTTCAGGGAACATCTTACCCTTTAAATAGACGAGATTTAAGGTAAAGTAGTCTTCTAGAACTCTAACAGAATTTGAATTCTTGTTGAAGAGTCCACAAATTTTAGATGTCTACAAATGCTCCCTACTTCAAGGCCTGTAGAAGTGTAGATTTGATGACGAGTCTTGAAGTACCAATAGAGCTTCCATTTTTATGCGGTGGCTACATATTTGCAGATATGATTTATGAGAGAAGAGATGAAGGACAGATTTGGTCCCACTGGGCGTGCCAATTTGTTTGCAACATAATTTAAATTCATGGAAAATAAATTGTAACCACAAACAAAAATATGAAGAAACAAGAATTTTTTTATTGATAAACGATTGTGGTTAAAAATTTGTTCCTCCCTTGATTCTTGTCTCTTGATTTTCTCCGTAATTCGAGGGTCGTTAGTGACTTATTCTCGAACATAGGATGATCTCTTTATGAATATCCCATGATTTTGTGGGATATTGGAGATCCCGATCTTTTTTTTTACGAATACCCATCAGCTTATGGGATATTCAAGATGTCTGTTTCAGGGAACATGTTACCCTTTAAATAGGCGAGATTTAGGGTAAAGTAACCTTCTAGAACTATAACAGAATTTGAATTTTTGTTGAAGAGTCCACAAATTTTAGATGTCGATTGGTAAAATTTATTCAAATCTTTTTTTCAAAGAAAGGCCACAATATAAACGAAGAATAACCGAGATAATAAATACGACTACTAATTGAATGTGGTCATGGTATAATTGTTGATTAATCTTGTTCAGTAATATATGTTTTAAAAAAGAACTTTATTTTCATAAAAAGAAACATAATAAGTACAAACGTACAGATCTTAAAATTTGCAAAATATTTGTGGCAAGAACATGTTGAAACATCACAAGAATAGAAAAAGAACAAAAAAGAGTCTCCATTTCTACCATAGTAACTAAAGCAGATTTATAAAATAAATAGAATTTATAAAAGTAAAATTCAATTCATAGTCGAATAAGTAAACGTACAGGTCTAATGAACTTTAGAGCTCTTTTGTTGGCAGCGCCGCCCAATGAAATAGGTCTGGCAATGCGAATTCAGATTAATCACGTTTCAATGCTGATATCAAACACGGAACGCCAAAAATAATTAGTAATGAACATTGCAAATCTTTTTCAATGGGAAGAGGCATTCCACATAAGTATAGATGTCTTCCTCAATCCAATCTGTTACCGAAAACAATGAAATTTTCAAATATTTCCAACTTTTGTTCCCAACTTCATAACAATAACAATAACCGGATTGAACGTTAACTGCGGAAGCATTTAACCTGATCAAGGAAATTAAGATCTCACCTATCACAACAACTGCAGATTTTGTAAGTATCAATAATATTGTTCAAGTGTGGAGGAAAGCAAATGGTGTAACTCTGCCACTCCTCTTTATGATGAGGGTCACCTAAAATCCACAAATTCACATTCTTTGAGGAACGATCCTGGACGGCTAATTTGCCCTGCACTTCTATCAGCTTGTAATCACGTCTCCATTGATAACGTAAAGCATCGCACAGCGTGATAATTTTGAAATGCAAAGTCCCTTATTATGACTTGGGAAATAAGTCATGCGGTCAATTTCTCTCCAATAATTATCGGTTCCTATAGCGAAAACCCAATTCCTTGTACAATTTACTGACACACAAAGTGTCATCAAAACCTTATATTTTTTTTCCTTCTGGTTCATAACCTAATAAATAAGAACATCCATTCAAGTTGCGAAGACGATATAATTGTTCCAGTAGGGGATTGAAAATTCTAACAAATTCAAAATTTCTCATCCAGATGCAGAACATACCATTAGCGTACGATAAGTCGTCATAATGAAAACCAAAATTACATCTAGACACTTTTCCATCTTCCTTCACCTGATCTATATCTGGCACAAAGAATTTGATTTCACCAAGATGATTGCTCGTGGAGCGACGTTGATGCATGCCCCCAAAATATGATTCCCATACAAGAGAATTATAAAATCTATAAAGACATCTGAAACGCATTAAAGATTTGACGGGAAGTCGTGAGAATATTTCAACTATGATATCTTGAGACAAAATTGTAGGGTTCGTCGACGTAGATTTTCTCTTTTCCGCCATGTAAAAAACTAGACAACTCTTTTACCTGAATAATGTTTGTATTTTTAGTTGCTTTTAAAATGAAGAGAGAAATAGTTATATGGTAAAAAAAAAACATGAAATTTGAGACCGAAGAGGTAAAGGAGAAGAACAAAAACTGTAAGCCCACTCATACAAGAAAACAAGAAGGATTCTTAAAAAAAGAAAATACATATTAAAAAATTCCATAAGTCAACTCGTACTAAGAAACAGAAAATGATTATGGAGAGAAATAAATATATCTATAATCTATAGTTATAATATGTAATATTTGAGTTTATAAATAAATTGTTATTTTCCTTCTACAGGTACAAGAATCTGTATACTAGAAACAACAACTTCAACTTTAGTGCAATGTTTAGAAAGCAAGAACACAATGAAGTACAGAAAATACCCCCAACACAAGATCAAAGTGATCTTTCTAAAAAGTGTATTTTATTTTCAGAAATTAAGATGAAACAGAAATTTTAGACCAAATCCTCCGAGTTCACGGAGTGTCCTTAAGGAATCATTCTCCTCACTGTACCCGAGGTTATGGAATTTTCCTCCCAGGATAAAATGGTCTTCAATCCAATTATAGCGGTACCTCAAATAGTTGGATTCCACGAACGCACTCAACGGTTAAAATGATCACACAAAATATTTTTAAGAGAAGAAGAGTTTTTATTCTGAAAAATTCGTACCTAAACCTGTGAATGAAAGCAGGTTTATATAGCGATAACATGCCTCTTCTGAAAAGAGACAATGGTTCACTTCAAAGGGTGCACCTTTTCTGAAAATTCATGTCCGTTCATCCAAAGAGTATGTCCTTTTACGAACAGGTATACCAGTTCACGAAACAGTGCATCATTTCGAAGCATCAGATCAAAACCAGTGCATCAGTTCGTGAAGAATTGCATCAGTTCAAAACACTGTTTCGAAATCTGCATGCATACATAAATGGAGGATTACTGTTGCATTTTTCCCTTTGGTATTCGAATTAATTTTCTGTCAATTAAACTTTGTCCAAAAAGATAGATCTCATCGATCGATCATTTACCCAATCCAAATCCGAAGCCGAAGCCGAGCCTAGCGAACGACGACGACGGCGCGAGGCATCTCTTATTTCTTGCCTCACTTAGCATGTGGAGTAAGTGATTTCTATTAAAAACACTCCATAGTTCCCTTCTTCCACATCCCTTCTCCCACCAATGTGGGAGAATTAGTAAACTTTTCAATTTTGGGAGTACACCTTCTAAATTGGTGTCTCCTTCCTTCCACCATTTTTCTCTCCATTTTTTTTTCATTCACACTTCTTTCATATACTATGAACCCAACAATCCCCCACATGAATGGGGAATGACTATTTTTCATAAAAGTTTTACGGACAAGTATGTGATCATCAAACAAAGACTAATTGCATCTGGATAAGTGGGTTTCCCTTTGAACTTTTCGTAGTGAACATGCATCGTATGCACTCGGTCAATCGGTAGATTTGATATCTTTGAACCGTCGAGTTTTAATGTATACCTAGACAACATATGTCACACAACCAACCTTTTACTGTTTATGGTTCTCACGGTTTTATTCTTTTCAGCCATGAACAAGTCCCGGTTTCATGAGAGCTTAGAGAATAGGCATTTACTAACATTCTCCTTGAAGCGGCTTCCATTTCTCCCTCACATAGGTGATTTCTAAACGTTTAATCCTATAGATTAAACTATTTGGTCAAATCTGCCAAATTTAGATAATCATTAAAAGACTTTTCACCTTAAGTCTTATCCTAGTTTACAATACATTGTCTACATCATGAGAATGGGTTGGGTAATTGACAATGTTGAACCTGCCAGACACAACTTTATTTGATCTCCTTGAATCTAGCTCTTGGGATCTCCAGTCTGCTAGGTAGAGTTACCGTCATGCTGACTTGTTCTAGGCCTTAAACCCATTCTCTTGGATGTCCTTTCCACTTCTTCTCTAGATAGGCCTTTTGTAAGTGGATCTGACACATTATCCTTTGAATTTACGTAGTCAACAATGATAATTCCACTAGAGAGAAGTTCCCTAACAGAATTATGTCTCTGTCGTATGTGACAAGATTTACCGTTGTACATCATGCTCCCTGTCCTACCTATTGCTGCTTGGCTATCACAGTGTATACATACTGGTCCCACTAGCTTGGGCCAATACAAAATATCTTCCAAGAAATTTTGGAGTCATTCTGCTTTTTCACCAGCTTTATCCAATGCGATAAATTGAGATTCCATTGTAGATCGAGCAATACAAGTCTGTTTGGATGATTTTCAAGAGACTGATCCTCTACCGATAGTAAATATATATCCACTTTTGGATTTTACTTCGTTCGATCCTGTGATCCAATTTGCATCACTATATCCTTTAAGTACCGCAAGATATTTATTATAATGTAAGGCATAATCTTGAGTGTATTTAAGATACCCCAAAACTCTTTTCATTGCCATCCAGTGAGTTTTGTTGGGATTACTTGTGTACCGACTCAATTTACTAATAGCGCATGCTATGTCTGGTCGTGTACAATTCATTATATACATTAAACATCTCAATACTCTTGCGTACTCCAATTGTGAGTCACTTTCACCTTCATTCATTCGAAGTGCAAAGCTCACGTCCAAAGGAGTCTTGGTAATACCGAATTTCATATACTTGAATTTGTCAAGTACCTTTTCGATATAATGAGACTATTACAATGTCAACCCTTGTGGAGTTCTATGGATTCTTATACCTAAGATCACATCCGCAACTCCAAGGTCTTTCATTTCAAACTTGCTCTTGAGCATTCGTTTCGTTGCATTTATGTCAGAAATGTTTCTACTGATGATCAACATATCATCTACATATAAACACACAATGACTTGGTGATTTGGAGTGTCTTTAATATAAACACATTTATCACATTCATTTATCTTGAACCCGTTTGCCAACATGGTTTGGTCAAACTTCGCATGCTATTGTTTAGGTGCTTGCTTTAGTCCATACAATGACTTAATAAGTCTACACACCTTATTCTCTTTTCCTGGAACCACAAAACCCTCAGGCTGTTCCATGTAAATTTCTTCCTCCAATTCTCTATTTAGGAATGCGATTTTCACATTCATTTGATGGATTTGAAGATCATATAACGCAGCCAAGGCAGTTAACATTCGAATCGATGTTATCCTTGTTACTGGCGAGTATGTATCGAAGTAATCAAGGCCTTCTTTTTGTTTGAAGCCTTTTACTACAAGTCTTGCCTTGTATTTGTCAATAGTACCATCCGCTTTCATCTTTCTTTTGAAGATCCATTTGGAACCTAAAGGTTTATTTCCGGGAGGAAGATCAACCAATTCCCATGTATGGTTACTTAAGATTGAATCGATCTCACTATTGACTGCCTCTTTCCAAAAGGATGAGTCTGATGATGTCATCACTTCCTTAAATGTTTGAGGCTCATTTTTTAAGAGAAATATTATAAAATTCGATCCAAATGAAGTAGACGTTCTTTGACGTGTACTACGTCTTGGATTTTCTTCATTATGTACATTCTCACTTGGTTCATCTCGAGGTCGTTTAGATCCTCCACTAGACTGTTCATGTCTAATTTTATACGGGTAAATGTTTTCAAAGAATTCAGCATTGTGTGATTCAATTACCGTATTTTCATTAATATCTGGACGTTTGAATTTATGAACCAAAAATCGACATGCTTTACTACTTTTAGCATATCCTATGAACACGCAGTCCACAGTCTTAGGTAATATCTTAACCCTTTTAGGCATAGGAATTTGGACCTTGCTAGACACCCCCACACTTTGAAATATTTCAAGTTGGGTTTCCTTCCTTTCCATTTTTCATAAGGAATTGATTGTGTCTTACTATGGGGAACTCTGTTGAGTGTACGATTGGCTGTAAGGATAGCCTCCCCCCATAAGTTTTGCGGTAAACCGAAACTTATAAGCAAGGCATTCATCATTTCCTTCAAAGTTCGGTTTTTTCTTTCCGCAATTCCGTTAGATTGAGGTGAATACAGGGCCGTAGTTTGATGGACAATTCCATTCTCTACACATATTTTGGCGAAAGGAGATTCATATTATCCGCCTCTATCACTTCTTATCATTTTTATCTTTTTATCTAACTGATTTTCAACTTCAGTTTTATATTTCCTAAACGCATCTATTGGTTCATCCTTACTATTTAGCAAGTAGACATAACAATATCTAATGCAATTGTCAATAAAAGTTATGAAATACTTTTTCCCACCACGTGATGGTGTTGACTTCATATCACAAATGTCAGTATGTATTAAGTCTAAGGGATTGAAATTTCTTTCAACGGACTTATAAGGATGCTTTACATACTTCGATTCCACACACGTTTGACACTTTAATTTATTGCACTCAAAGTTTGACAAAACTTCTAAGTTAATCAATTTTCGTAACGTTTTGTAATTAACATGGCCTAAACGTTCATGCCATAAATCATAAGACTCAAGCAAATAAGAAGAATTCGAACTTTTATTTATTTCAACATTCATTACATTTATCTTATAAAGGCCCTCGGTGAGATAGTCTTTTCCTATATACATTTCTCCTTTGCTAATTACAATTTTTTCAGAAACGGTTACATATTTGAATCCGTTCTTGTCTAGAAGTGAAACAAAAATTAAATTCCTACGTAACTCAGGAACATGCAAGACATTGTTAAGTGTCAAGACCTTTCCTGAAGTCATTTTCAAGCATATTTTTCCTGTTCCTTCCACCTTAGCAGTAGCGGAGTTAGCCATGTAGATCATTTCTTCTACTTGAGTTGGAGCGAGTGACGAAAACAACTTTTTGTTGGCACATACATGGCGGGTGGCACCAGAATCCATCCATCATTCGCGAGGATTTCCCATCAAGTTACATTCTTCGAACATAGCACACAAATCATCGCTTTCTTTGTTGGATTCAATCATATTTGCTTGATCCTTTTTCTTGCCTTTCTTCGGGGTACGACAATCTGTGGATTTGTGGCCAATCTTGCCACAATTGAAGTATTTTTCCTTGAATTTCTTCTTGGGTTGATGGCTTCCTTGTTCAGCTTTCTTTCTTTTCTTAGAATTGTTTTGGTCATCTTCTACAATATGTGCTCCATTAATTGTAGAATTTCCTTTTGACCTTCTCTCGGCAACCTTATTATCCTCTTCAATACGTAATCGGACAATAAGATTTTCGATAGTCATCTCCTTGCGTTTGTGCTTAAAGTAGTTTTTGAAATCTTTTCACATAGGTGGTAGTTTCTCAATGATAGCTGGTACTTGAAATGCATCATTCACCATCAAACCTACAAAATAGTTTATGTGAGTTCTAAGAACATTTTCAATTTGTTCAACTAAGGTATTTTTCAAAGATATACCTTCTGCTAGGAGATCGTGAATGATTACTTGCAATTTCTGCGCTTGAGAGACAACTGATTTGCTATCTATCATTTTAAAGTCCAGGAACCTTGCAACAAGGAATTTCTTAATTCCCGCATCCTCCGTCTTATATTTTCGTTCAAGTGCCCCCCACAATTCCTTCGATGTCTTAGTTCCACTATAAACATTGTAAAGGCCGTCTTAGAGACCACTCAGAATACAATTCCTGCAAAGGAAGTCTGAATGTTTTCAAGCCTCTACAATTACGAAACGCTCTTTGTCCGAGGTTCCCTCAGACACCTCAGGAGTGTCTTCGCTAGTGAACCGTTGCAGACATAAAGTGGTGAGGTAAAAGAACATCTTTTGCTGCCATCTCTTAAAGTCGATGCCCGCAAACTTTTCAGGCTTTTCCGCAGGTGCCATATGTTGCGGAGCATTTGCGCGGCTTGTCGTAGCAATGTTAGTCGCCGCCACAGTCGTAGCATCATCATGCATTTGACTTTCAATTGTCATTTTTCTGTCACAAGACATAAAAATTTAGTATTTTTCAGAATACTAATTATAAAGTTAAATAAATTTTAAACTTTTCTTCTTGTTTCTAGTTAACAACGAGGTTTTTATGACTTTCAATTGTCAACCGATTGAATTTTAAACTTGTGATGAAGATTTTATGTCTTCTAATCACCAGTTAAACTCAAACGGAGTAGAAAGTTTAAGCTTTAATCTCCAAAAACAAGTAATACAGATTCTGAATTATTCCTTAAGATTGTTATTTTCCTTCTACGGGTACAAGAATCTGTATACTAGAAACAACAATTTCAACTTTAGTTCAATGTTTAAAAAGCAAGAACACAATGAAGTACAGAAAATACCCTCAACACAAGATCAAAGTGATCTTTCTAAGAAGTGTATTTTATTTTCAGAAATTAAGATGAAACAGAAATTTTAGACCAAGTCCTCAGAGTGTCCTTAAGGAATAATTCTCCTCACTGTACCCGAGGTTATGGAATTTTCCTCCCAGGAAAAAATGGCCTTCAATCCAATCTGAAAATTTTGTACCTAAACCTGTGAATGAAAGCAGGTTTACATAGCCACAACATGCCTCTTCTGAAAAGAGGCAATGAACTCATCGATCAATCATTGGCCAAATCCAAATCCAAAGCCGAGCGACGACGACGACGACGGCGCGAGACATCTCTTATTTCTTGTCTCACTTAGCATGTGGAGTAAGTGCTTTCTATTAAAAATACTCCATAGTTCCCTTCTCCCACCAATGTGGGAGAATTAGTGAACTTTCCAATTTTGGGAGTACACCTTCAAAATTGGTGTCTCCTTCCTTCCACCATTTTTCTCTCCATTTTTTTTTTCATTCACACTTCTTTCCTATACTATAAACCCAACATAAATATTTTAAGATATATGTGAAATTTATAACTTAAGTAAAAGTTATAGTAAAAGTTATTATATTCAGGTAAATTTGCATGTAAAATTGTTTTGATTTTGTTAAATTGCATAGTTAGGTTATGACATAAATCATGATTTTTTTTTAGGATAAATTACACTTATATAATGACTATTATTTTTTTAATATTTTTTATTTGATGTACGATATTCGTAATAGAAGTTATCGCGTGTCCATTTTTGGATATAGTGTTCACAATAATCTTTTATATTTTTAAAGACGTAAACTTTTAATTAATAATGAACAGATCTCAATTATTCACTATAACTTACGTCGCAATTGCAACGATTTACTGAATCTTAGTTACTATTAAAGCTCGTATAAAAAATTACAGGCAGTAGCTTTGCTTCTTCTGCGGCCGGTCCGGTCTTTTTTGTTTTGTTTAAACAGTTCTGCTGGGGCCTATGAACTTTTTCATTAGCAGTAAGTATACTACAGTATATTATAAGAAGCCTACAGATGGCCACATGCACAATTTTTTGCTTTTTTCATGTGGATCTGATAGATATATTCTGTATAAGAGGAGTACGTCTTTCTACCTTTTTAGTGCTATATTCTGTATCCAATTGTTATTTCTTTTTCCTTTCCACAAATATTACTCTTATTTACTTTCTAATTGACGCAGAAACTAAAAAGAGATCATTATTAAATTTTTGTCATAGCAGCATGTATACTAATTGAATGTTGGAAGGAGAGTTACTGTAAGGCACGACACATTGATATGACTTTTTGGTGATTCAATTTTTGGTGTCGGCACTCGGCGCTAGGGTTGGACATGGTATGGTATATATCGAATACCAGATCGAAATCGAATTTTTTTATACTGCGGTATGGATGTTATGATATTTGGTAGGAATTTTAAATTATTTTAGTATTTGGTACGGTATTTAAAATTTAAATTTAAATTTTTTAAGCCTAACATGATTGGGACGTTTTTAAAATTTAAAGTTATATTTTTTTTATATGAATATATGTAATTAGAAATCAATAAAGTATGGTTACCGAATTACCATACCGTAAAATATCGAAATTGAATTTAAAAATACTGAATCATACCGAACTAATTTAGAATGGTAATGGTATTGTTCTTTTAGATACCAAAAATCAAAATTACTGTACCAAAATTTAAAATATTGTACCATACCATACCATACCATACCATGCCCACCCTTACTCGGCGCCAATGTTCAGGTCAATAATGCAGTGTAAGCGGCAGGGCTAACACATTTCTAGGGGAATTATTTTCTAATTCATTTCTACTTACCTTACATATAAAAAATCTAACATGTAGGAGATATTTTGATAGGGGAATTATTTTCTAATTCATGTATTAAAGTATGGGATAAATTAATACAATATTTGATAGCAAAAAAGGAGCAATATATAACTAATATATTAATTAGTTATACATCCTAAATGGTATTATAGAGTGTACAATTAATACAACTTACCAATTTAATGGGATTAGTCATCCATAAATTACAATTCAGGGATAAATATAAGTAAAGACAAAAATGCCCTCAAATTTTTTTAAATGCTTTCTAAATCTTTTAAATTTATTCAATCGTTATTTCTTTTCAATTTTCAAGATAATAATATCCCTCCAAATAATTTTAATCATAAAAATAATAATTGATCCATTAACTTTAAAAATACTTATTGGTCAAAGTCTGAAAATAAATTACATGATTGCATAAAGCTTTAATTTTGTAAATAGAAAATATCACAAATAAAAATAATTTTTTTACTTAGATTTAACACTTTACAGAACACAATCTTATGTTAAGAACGATTTAATTGTCTCATTCAAACGTTACACGTAACCCCCTCCCCCCCCCAACTTAAGAATACCACAAAGTGCGAACAACAAACAAATGATGAACAAATAAAGAAAAGATAACAATTTTTTTTTTATTATAGTTATGTTGTTGATTTTTTTTGTTATTTTTAAAAAGGAATAATAAAGCTTTGTAAAGTAAATGTACAAAGTTATTATATGTCGAGGGTATTTTAATAAATAAATAATATTCTTTTTAAAATACAACAATACACATTATTTTCAATACATCAAACCAAATACTGCATAAAAATAATCTCGGCATTACTAATCTCAACACTAGTAATCCCAACATTAATAATACACCATATTCAGTATTATCTTATACACTCTACCAAACGACCCCTACAATATTTTGTTTTAGAGCTGTTGTGATTATTGTTTGGTTAGATCGTTTGTAGTTTTACGCTGTGATAGTCTTATTTATATTACTATTTGTTGTCTAAATACTTATTATTTTTTGTGTCTATGTCTTTTCTTGATTGTTTTGTGTCTTAAGTCAGGCGTCAATCAAAAGCAGTTTTTATCACCTCTAAGGTGATAGTATGGCATGGATACACTTAACTTTTTCAAACTGCACTTATAAAAATATCCTGAATATATTATTGTTATACGTAAAGTAAAATATCTCACAAAAATATAAAATATAAAATTTAAAATAAATTTATAAAAAAAACACTACTATAAAATTGCTTAGTGACATCCTGAGGACATTATCAATTGCCTTTAAATGTATAAAAGACAATACAAAAAATATCTATGCACTTAGATCATTTATAAAGGAAGTACATGTTGGAAAAAATTGCATATAAGTATACATCCTAACTTTCTATTATTGCATAAAATTTCATCTACTAAAACTAATTATAAATATCTCATTTTTTACCCTCTCTTTCTAACCTTCATATACATATCACACCTATGCAATTTATGCCTAAAATCAAACAACCATAATTAAGGGATTTCAAGGTTTGAATTTACAAACCTTATCTTATCAAATTGTTGAATATAATCATCTTCTTCAATTTATTTTTGAGGTTATTAGTTTAATTTCTTAATTTTCTCAACTCCACTGAATAAAAAAAAATGAGTTACTTGTTGCATGTGCGTAATTTTCAAATTTAAGCATAGTAATGGAGTTTGGTCTGAATTTTAGAGAAAATAGATTGAATTATCGAAACGATCCCGCCAACAAGAAGAAGTCGAGGGAAGTTGCTCGTACAATCTCTAAAAAAATCTGTTGCTAAATTTTCAAGTAAGATAAAAAGTGAAGAATCATCATGCTTGCGTCTTTCAAAGGTGTGGTGATTTGTAGATGAATCGATATTTTTTGTCGATTTACGCATTCTTAAATACTGTTATATAATAGCATTATATTGTTATTTCAACCTTATGCATAAATTAGTTATGTATAATGTTAGAGACGCCTTCTTATACATTGAATTGTTATATATATGATCAGATTACTTAGTAAATTCATACTGTTATTTTGCACTATGATACATAGTGAGTTATGTATGTATTTGTAGTTAAGTCATTTTTTGAACATTTTATTTCAACTCATGTACATAAATCTGTTATGTATATGTATTGAAACAAGACACTACTTTAATTTCAGGTCATATACATTACAGAGTTATGTATGTGGTATGCATCAATAGTGTTATACATAACACAGTTATGTATATGGCTCTTTTAGACAAGACGAGTTGTGTGTATTTCAGCTCATATACATAGCAGTGTTGTATATATAAAGAACGTTAGGCATATATATGATGTGTTATCTTTATATTTTCAAGTTTTGTTGCATATTGTTATATATATGTGATGTCTTGGATTAGGGCTGGGCGTTCAGTATTTCGGTTTGGGTTAGATTTTTTAATTTTGGGTTTTCTAATTTTCGGTTATGAAATTATATGTACCGAAACCAAACCAAATTTGTTCGGTTCGGTTCATGTAAATTTCGATTCGATTCTATTTTGATTTACTAATTTTGATTTTTTGATTTTGGACCTATTTAATGGGCTACATTATATTTTTAAATTGGGCTACTGATTCTAACGAACACGGCATAGTAGGTTTAGTACTAAATTTGCTTGTTTTGTCATCGAGCTAAGCACAACTAGTGAAGGGAAACATGGATATGTGTGACAGTTTGTGCAAAATCTTTTTGCAACTTACAAACAATTAAAGTGTATTTGACTATTTTCTGGTACTTAACACCATAAAACACACAAAAAAAGAGAATTTACTACTGTATCTACAATGAGATTATATGATGGCATAAAGTAGTTGGAATTTTGGTTTTTCGATTTTGGCCTTTGGGCCCTTTGGAATTTTACTTAAGTAACTTAACAGATTCAATGTAGCGGGCCGTGTGGGTATCCATTAAATATAGCTAATGCCTACTGGGCTTAGAATCTAAGCCTTAAATATATATTATATATAATTAAAAAAAGATATACTAAATATTTTGATTTAAATCGAAAAATGGAATTACGTCAACCTAAAATCCGTACACCGAATCAAAATGTCGAAATTATATATATAAAAAAAATCGAACCGAAAAATCGAAATCGAAAAACCAAAATAATTCGGTTCTGTTCAGTATTTTGATTTTTCGATATTTATGCCCAACTCTATCTGGGATGTTTATTTTGCAAACCTATATGTACAAGAATTGGGTTTACTGTTGCCATGTTTTTCAAATCTTATAAGAATTCATTTTTTTTGTTTTAATTTTTTCATACTTACCTAGTAAAATTGGATACATTGAATAGGTCGAGTGGGTTTTCGATTGTTGGATCGGATAAACTGTCGGTGAGGTACCCAAATGTGAATCAACATGGCCATGATGTTGTTTTTGTTCAAGCGAATCAACCTGCACCGTAAAAAAGACTTGTTTATTATTTTGAGATGCACGTGGAAAATGCTGGTGCGAAAGGACAAATTGCGCGGCGACAGCCTGGGTATTTTACGTTCTTGGACTTGACTTGAATTTTTTATCCCAATTATAGCTCCGTTTATTGAAAATGAGTAGTGCATAGCTCCTTTTATTGAAAATGAGTAGTGCATAACTCTTTTTATTGAATTAAGGAGTCTGTTGTCTTGCTATCGGTACATACTAGTAGTTGCAGTATTGCTCTGATAGTTATATGTTATTATATCACGGATTGAGATAGAAGGTTAGTAGTTAACGATGCATTATTTTGTCATCCATCATACTAATAGTTGTAGTATTGATCGTGTAGTTTCTGAACCTTATGCATATTAACATTCAATTATGTTAGTTATGATACATAATATACTTATGCATATTAACATTCAATTAGGTATATAAATAATTAAAATTTGGGAGAGAGAAAATTTATTAAAAAAATCGAGAGAGAAAGTAATTAAGAAAAAATCTGATGGGATTTATGAAAATTGTCCATACATGTTTAAAGACTGACGTAGCATCATACATATAAGAACCACCTTTCTTATATCATATTCGGGACCTAAAAATTTGTAATATTCTATGTTTTATGAATTTCGTCAAAAAATGATAAATCTTTCTTTTATTTCAATCAGAGAATCTGATTGTCACGATCCGAATCGGGGCCCTGTCCGTGACGAGCATTTCGAACCATGAAGGCCCGAAACACCCCTATCTATCTGGTAATCATGCACATAATTTAAATGATAATAAGAAATGCGGAAGATACACAATATTACGGAAACATGGTCATAAATCAAATGAAAAATCAATAAAGGAGAAATTAATGTCCCACAACATCTATCGACATCTGAACAACCGTCTGCGAAATCTCTACTACATGACTGAAATAAATTACTGTCTGAAAACTGTGATAAGGCCCCCAGTAGACCCAAAACTACTAAATGATAAATGAACTGACAGACATTAGGCCTTCCGAAATATAGAAGGCTGACCACTTGATTCTGCAAATCTGTCGGAAGAGATCTACTGGTTATCTGGACCCCTAGACTGTGCCTCCGAAACTGGGAGGGAAGGGGGTCAATACAAAAGTACTGGTACGTAGAGAAATCAAAACAAAATATAATATTTTTACCAAATATAGGTGAGAGCTATTATAAAGCAGTTTCATATCAAATCATTTGAAAACACATGGGCATAATGCAATAGTTTTTCAACAACAATGCTATGCAGCTGAGCTAGGTGGAATACCCTACATAATTTACACCAACTGTCAAACCTCGGTTGCCGCCGAGATTAGAGTATACGTGAGGGAAAGACACACAAGATCACACAGCAGGGTGTCCCGACCCAATAAAGTATAGTAGTGCCCAAGATCACTTAGCCTGGGCTCCTAACCATAGTCCCAATTTGGGAATGACATAAAGTCAGGTACACAAGATCACTTAGCCTGGTACCAAATTCCCATGTCAGCAAACACGGTTTCCAGCGATGATTCCTTACACTCAAACGCCTTCTTCAGGCATCCACCTATCTTATGAAAAATCAATGCATTCAACTCCATTTAATTCAATCACATATCTTATTCTGTAGGGTATCGTCATACCCGACTTGCAAGTCATCAATATCACATCATTCTTTCATGCAACCATTATATTCATCATATTTCAACATAACAACCCTCTCATTTCAAGTCAAAAATCATAACCATTTTCAAAATATTTTATGTCATGCTTGTCTAGATGATTTCAAACAATTCACATCATATGAGGATTTAATACAAAATCATATCAAGAGAGGGATTTTCATATAATTCATGCTCTCAAGTTAACATCTTTTCGAAATACATGCATATACGTATATCATATATCAAATCACTTTGAGAATAGGCCTAAAGACCAAATCAATATCATAAAACGTTTAAAGCATAATCATATTCGTAATTTCAAAACCCCCATTTTGAAAACATAAATTTTTAAGCCCATGAGATTTTTGAGATAACCCCATGTACCTTTATATGCGAAAATATTAGGTGCTTCTTGAAGCCTACATTGCGGGGATTCCAAATCTTCAATTTGTTTTGAAAACCCACGGTTGAATCTTGAGTTGCTTGAGTTTTATTTTGAAACACTAAGGGGTGTTCTTGAGAGAAAATTTGAGAAAAGGATTATATTTTGATGAATTGGGGGCTAAGTCTAGTGGGGTAGACGAATTTTGGGTGAGGTGAAATGACTAAAATGCCCCTAAGAAAACAAACAAATTCGAAACTGTCCCTCAGTTGACAAGCTGACAGGCTGAAGTAAAACGGGTATAACTCCTTACTCAGATGTTAGATTTTGATGAAACTAGTTTCATTGGAAAGAAGACTCAAAGAGCTTTCATTTGATAGGTAGAAGCTCTCCCAGTTCATTATATTCAGAGAGTTATAATAGTTTGAAGTTGACCCTGAAATGCTGAAAACTGGGCAATAGGCTATGCGTTTTACTACTGTTTTGAAATCCAAACGCAGCCTTATGCGTTCGGAAAATTTTTGAAACTTATCCGAGATGTACTATGAGATTTCCCGATCGTAAATCAACTTGAAAATCTAAAAATGGATGTCGGAAAGGTTGAAAAGTTGTATCCCGAAGATTGCCAGCTAAAATGACTCTAAGTCCTCATTACACTTAGAAAAATATTCTAGTTGTTAGCCCCTCAAACATAACACTAAAAATGAAATCGACTCGAGAATTTTACGGGGCATTACGATAGGAGTGATTACCACACGTATGTTAATAATGAATAATTCAGTTTGGGTCTATATACGTAGGAACGACGGTCTAAACTCTAGCCCGAAAATACGGGGTGTTACATTATCTCCCCCTTGGGATCATTCGTCCTCGAATGATGGGTAGGAATATATTGAAGCTTAGAGGTATGGAATAACGCGGACATGATATGTTTCTCTAAGAAAGAATACACTGATCTGAAACATGACTATAAAACTGGAACTACTAATGTTCTAAATTCTTATACCGGACGTGCATATCTGATGCATGGAATACACGACTGAAGCTATTCATAAGCTGGATTCTCATAATGAACATGCATATCTGATGCATGGATCTGTGACTGAGTTGTTCTCATGAACGCAGGACTAAATACACTAATAAGCTGAACTTTTTCTATTGAACATGCATTTCTAATGCATGCATCTCTGACTGAACTGACGTATGAATGTATGACTGAATATGCAATGATAACTGGTGCGAGGCTTGTAATAAGAATCTATGCATGCAACTGAATGAGGTATCTCCCCCTTGGGATCCTATGTCTCTCTATGAATGCTCAATTCACTAAGATACTCGGGGAATTGAGGTGATGCACATGGCACCTACGAATTGAATCATAACTGAACCTCTGGAATCTGAATCTAATGCATGACGCATGAACTGATCTATACTCGCAATTACTAGTATACTCTATCTTGGAATAGTAGCATGGCTGAGATTTCGGGTAGCATGAATAAATGAAAAGACGAGAAAACAAGCCATGCGAATCTGCTTGTTAAACTGACTTACTGACTATACAGACTGAATTATGCTGGACCTTCATACTTAACTGGAGTATTCTCTTCAACACTCTCTCTAAGGAAGTTCTAGCAGTAATAGGGAGCCACGAATCTTGGGTATGGATTACGCAAGACACCCACTAAGGAATCATCACAATGACACCACTCTGTAGTCTGGAATATAGACCTATAACTCCTAAATTAGGATAGAGTTACCAGACCTTTGACAATACAACTTCTTACTTTTAAGCTTAGCACACTTCTCGAATATCCCTTAACTATACTATTCCCTATAAGTATCATATTCATTCAATTCAACTTAAAATTCTCATATGAGCATTGACAAAAAAAAATAAATTCTACTAATGTCTAAAATAGCTTAATCTTTACACCGCGATCAAGCCTAACTCTAAGTCACAAAAATACAACATGCTACACCACGCTATTTTTCTAAACCATATGATGCCACCTTCTATACCTCTTTTAAAGATCACATCCTAAGCATAACATGCCTTATCACTTCAATGACTACTCTGAACTCTTAATATGAAGTCGCTAATGCGTATTGCGACCTTCCACTACAATCCCAAAACATCATTCAAGCCTATTTTATAACCACATGTTAACTTCAAGGCAACCACCCATAAATACATACTTCACATAGTTTCTAAACTATTGTCAATATAACTCCCACGCGCTACCCTAAAACATACACACACAAACTTTTCCACTAACCATCACATGTATCAAAGACTTAGCCCCAAATCTTACTTCATACTTATGGCCTTATCTAAACAAGCATACTATGATCTTCCATCAACAAGAACATTTACATCATCACCACTATCATTGCATAGGGAGGGTCCCTAAAAGGTTAAAACATAAAACCCTGAAGCATGAATTTTTTTTTATACGGGACTGAGCACACTATAAAGAGTGAGTACATGCGTCATGAGTTGCATGACCTCAACTAGAGTTCATAACATCAGGAATGTGATTTCGACTACTTGAATGAACTAGAACTCATTATCTTGGAACTGGAAGAGTACGTGACTCTCTATCATATACAGGGATCATGAACTATGATCACGCAACTGAATCGTAAGGCATGAGTAAGCACCCGGATAATTGAAAAAAATACTGAGGTAGGAATGGGTTGAGATCCGCCCTCACTTTCTGATGTTCTAAATCATACTGCATCACTACTAAAATCTGAGAGCCTTACTTGGTCATTCGTTCTATCATCTCCCCCTTGGATTCAAGTCATCATCTAGAGTTTGGGAGATCCTTTACCAGATTCTAACTGAACTACACTTACTGTACTCTAGGGTCTGAAAAAAATAACAATACACACATATCCTAGAACTTAACCCGAATGACTACCTTCCGGGATACACTCTATCTTTCCATAGCCACCAATAGTCATAGTATAATGCTTGCACATTTATTTCTATCGGTTCAACCTTCAAATCTCAAGCTTAGATGCTAACACTTAACATGGATATCACCAAGCCTTTGATGAACCATATCACTTTCGACATAGCCTACCACTATTGCGACTCCAAATTTATATCCCTCTACTATGAGAATCAAGATCATCGCAAAAGGCCCAACACTATCAATCAAAACACCTTAACATGGCTATTTAGATCACCATATACCATCTAACTAGTCTTTCTCCACTTAACAATTCAATGGTACCACTAGCCACGCACAACAAGTAATAGCCTTAGAAAGAATGTCGCAACCTCATGTCACCTTAGGCATACTTCTACATCATACATACAATATCATACATCACTACGAATCAAATAAACCTAATCTCTTACGTACACCGTTCAAGCCTATTAGATCACTTCCATAAAACCGGTATCATTACCCAATCAATCATCACAACTATCTTAATGGGCATCAACTGTTCAAACTTAGTGTCTAGTGCTGAACGTAATTATGATTTACAACCCGACCTTACACACAATTCTCACTTGAAAACTATGAAATAACCATCAAGAAACACTAGTACACTAGAACTTCATAGCCACAAAAAAATCGATCGTGACCTTACGGTTTTCCTCATCATAATCTATTAGCACGTACTATTTCAACACATTAAGTCTACTAATTAATCCCACAAAACATACATCATCAATCTCTTGCCAGTATTTACCACCACACTATTTAAATTCAAGCTTATAGTCTAGCATCAATCACTTACCATCAATGAAGAATGCAACATAAAATAAATATACTAATCCATTAAATTGGGACAAAGGTGGTCATATCAAAAGTCTCGATATCATGTAATTCTTTCTCTTTAACACAAAACACAGTTATAACAAAAAACACCCTCTCATAATCTCTAAATCATGTTCGAACATTATGACATTTAGAAAACTATTTTCAGTCATGAAACATGCCTGTCAACTATTTTTCCAACAAAACCATACTTTAATTCAATACAAGAGAGGGAGTTCATAGTTTATGCTCTCAAACTATATTCAAATCTCAAATTCCATACATATACATGTAAAACAATTTAGGGGATAGGACCACAAGGTCAAAGCAATTACAACATTACAACATTTGAAATACATAATTCAAAACGTAGATTCCAAAACCTCTTTGAAATTCATGCATAAAACTCTTAAAATCATACTCTAGTGTTTTCAAGCCCATGTGGTTTTTAGGATGAACCCCACGTACCTCTATTTCGAAAAATAATGAATGATTCTTGAAACTTACGGGTTGGGGATTCCAAATATCTAATTATCTTCTAAAATCCACGGTTGAATCTTGAGTTATTTGGGGTTTTAGTTTGAAACTCTTGGGAGAGTTCTTGATGAATATTTGAGAAAATATGTATAATGTGGTTATTTGGGAGCTTAATCCCGTGTTTAAGATGTTAAAGGGGTTGAAAATACCCAAAACACCCTTAATATCTCGAAAAAACTGAATAATTGGCCTGGGGCGCCAGGCGAGGCGCCGCCCTGCCTGGACTCCCGCTCTAAGTAAGGTGCTGCCTTGCCTATCGCGGGTCTCCCCCTAGGCAAGGCTCCAGGCAAGGCGTCGCGGGCCAAACGTCTTTAGCCACTGGTTTGCAACCCCAAACATGGTCTTACGCTCGTTTAAAAATTTTGAAACTCACCCGAGACGTACCTTTGAATTCCCCGATCATAACGCAACTTGAAAATTGGAAAACGAAGGTCGGGAAGGTCGAAAATAAATTCCCCGAAGATTGAAAGCTAAAAATGATTATAAGTCCCTTTTACACTTAGAAAATTTTCAAGCTTTTAACTCAACAAGCATGCTACTACGATATAACACATGAAGGATTTTTTGCGGGGCGTTACATTATAAAATTTAGAAAGATACTTGAAACGCATTAAAGACTTGACAGGAAGCCGTGAGAATATTTCAACTGTGATATCTTGAGACAAAATTGGAGGGTTTGTCGTGTAGATTTTCTCTTCTTCGCCATGTAGAAGACCGGACAAATCTTTCACATGTTTGTACTTTCTGTTGCTTTTAAAATAAAGAGAGAGCTAGTTATATGGTAACAAACTTTCTCGTTTGTTACGGGACTTTGGATTAAAGAGGACTCCCAAGTTGTCTAATTAAGTGGGAGTCCTCCAAGTTTTTAAATTAGGTGGGAGGGACAATTATTTTTTTTTTAGTTTTTTTAGTTTTTTCGTTCCAACAACTTGTTCCAGTTGTAAAACAACTTTGCGAAGTTGTTCAACAACTGCGCAAGTTGTTCAACAACTAGGCGTAGTTGTTCGACAACTGCGACAAGTTGTTCAGACAACTAATTTAGTTGTCCAACAACTATCCCAGTTGTTCAAAAAGACTTAGTTTTTTTTTAACAAATTTGTGGGATCCACTTGTCCCCTTTTCTTAATTGAAAACTTGAGGGATAGTTGTTGGACAACTATATTAGTTGTATGAACAACTTCGCACAGTTGTTCAACAACTTGTCGCAGTTGTCGAACAACAACGCCTAGTTGTTGAACAACTTGCGCAGTTGTTGAACAACTTTGGTAGTTGTTGAACAACTTCGCAAAGTTATTCTACAACTGGAACAAGTTGTCGGGACGAAAAAACTTAAAAAAAAAAAGATATCCCTGCCACCTAATTTAAAAAACTTGAAAGACTCCCGCTTAATTGGACAACTTGTGAGTCCTCTTTAATCCAAAGAACAAAAACTATAATCCCACTCATACTAGGAAAAAAAAAAAAGATTCTTCAAAAAAAGAAAATACATAGTTAAAAAATCCATAAATCCTCTCGTACTAGGAAATTATGGAAAAACACAACATATGACTAAAAAATCCATAATTCCAGTCTTACTAGAAAGAAATATCTAGCTAAGAGTAGCCCTATTTCTAGTAGGAGCAATTTTAACGTTAACTAATGATTTAATACTCCTCATATTTAAAAGAAAGGACATCGAACTCGAGATCAGGTCAATGAGCGCCCTGAAAGGAGTGTTAGCTCTTCGACAGAATCTAGCCTTCCCTCTTTCACTTGCTGCCGATGCTCTTGGTTAAGAGGCTATATAGGCAATAAGCATGGGTAACAACGAAAAAGGTAGGTCAGAGAATTTTTTTTTTTTCCCCCTTCCCAGTTAGAAAACAACTATGGTCCTAGGACAATGAAGGAAAATATTAATTTGCACCAGATATTTGCATCAAACAAATGACTGCAGGACATGTATTTTGCATATAAACTTTTACCATTCATAATGATATATGTTCTTACATTATACAATTGGTATATTGTCTTACATTATCACTTTAATTTGAACCTGCTAAGGTTAACCAACCAACTGCTAGCATCTATTTTTTACCAACCATTCCTAGCATGGAAGTGTCTTTTTAACCCCTCCCACTACCATAGGAACATACGGGACCTGCTAACAGAATAATCCCACTATTGTGTTAAATAATGCAAAATCATATGGCTTTCACAAGGATCTTGCCAAGTACTATGGGATAAAGTTATGAAAAAGAGTTGATTACAGATGCAGATGTACAACTTCCAGGTGATCTCATTTAGGTGTCTAAAGTTAAAAAAGGACAGCCCGATGCATTAAAGCTCCTGCTTTGCATGGATCCAATGAAGGACAGAATCAGGTTTATTGTGTACGCAACCTTACATCACATTTTGCAGGAAGCTGTTTCCACGACTAGAACCTGTGACATCCTAATCACATGAGAGCAACCTTACCATTTACTCTGAGCTCCCCTTAGTTTAGGTAGGTGTCTAAAGTTACTTCTAAGAAAACTGCCCCTTCCCTATGTTAGCCGTTTATTGTATACCAGTTGATATACACTTTGCAAAATATTTGTGGCAAGAACATGTTGAAACATACATCACAATAATAGAAAGAAGAAAACAATCTCCATTATGCAGAATAAGACCAAATTGGTTCTACAATAGTAATTAAAGCAGATTCATAAAATAAATAGAATTTATAAAGTAGAATTCAATTCATAGTCGAATGAGTAAACGTACAGGTCTAATGAACTTTAAACCTCTTTTGTTGGCAACTCCCCCCTAGGAAGTAGATCTGGCATCGTGAATTCAGATTAGTCGGTCTCAATGTTGGTACCAAACACTAACAAACATTGCGAATCATTTTCAATGGGAAGAGGCGTTCCACGTAAGTATAGATGTCTTCATCAATCCAATTATCTTTTACCGAAAACAATGAAGTTTCCAAATAGTTCCAGCTTTTGTTCCCAACCTCATAACAATAACAGCATCGAACTTTAACAGAATCATTTGACCTGATCAAGAAAATTAAGATCTCACCTATCACAACAACTGCAGATTTTGTAAGTATCAATAATATTGTTCAAGTGTGGAGGAAAGCAAATGGTGTAACTCTGCCACTCCTCTTTATGATGAGTGTCACCTAAAATCCACAATTTCACTTTCTTTGAGGAAAGGACCAGGTGGATGGCTAATTTGCCCTTCACTTCTATCAGCTTGCAATCAGGCCTCCAGCGATAACGTAAAGCATTGCACAGCATGATAATTTTGAAATTTTCCGTTTTAAGGTCGAATGCAACTACGAATTTCATTGAGGAATCCAATATATAGATAACTCCGGCAAATGCAAAGTCCCTTACTATTATGTGGGAAATAAGTCATGCGGTCAATTTCTCTCCAATATTTATAGGTTCCTATAGTGAAAATCCAATTCTGTGTGCACTTTGTTGAAACACACAGTGTCATCAAAACCTTATGTTTTTTTCCTTCTGGTTCATAACCTAATGAATAAAGACAATCGTGATATGATAAAAGATATGATTCCTTAAAGTTGCGAAGAGGATATAGTTGTCTCACTGGGGAAGTAGTTTTACTTCTCTTGTACCGGGATTGAAAATTCTAACAGATTCTATCTTTTTCACCCAGAAGCAGAACATACCATTACCGTAGAAAACCAAAATTACATCTAGACACTTTTCCACCTTCCTTCGCCTCTAAGTCTATGCTATAAAAACCTTCAACATCTGGCACAAAGAATTTGACTTCACCAAGACGATTGCTCTTAGAGCGACGTTGATGCATTTCCACCAAATTTGATTCCGATACAAGAGAATTAGAAAATCTAGAAAGACACCTGAAACGCATTAAAGATTTGACAGGAAGTCATGAAAATATTTCAATTATGATATGTTGAGACAAAATTGTAGGGTTCTTCAACATAGATTTTCTCTTCTTCGCCATGTAGAAAACTAGGCAACTCTTTAGCCGAATAATGTTTGTATTTTGAGTTGCTTTTAAAATAAAGAGAGAGATAGTTATATTTTTTATCTAGCGTATGATATTCGTAATACAACTTATTGCATACTCATTTTCTGCTATGGCATTCACAACAATCTTTTTTTTATTTTTAAGAACGTGAACTTCTGATTAATGATGAACTGATCTCAATAATCCACCACGACTCATGTCGCAATTGCAAGGATTTACTAAATCTTAGTTACTATTAAAGTTCGTATAAATAATTACAGTCAGTAGCTTTTGCTTCTTGTGGGGCCAGTATTTTTTGTTTTGTTTAAACAGATGTGCTGGGGCCTAATAACTTTTTCATTAGCAGTAGTATGCTAGAGTACATTATTATAAGAAGCTTAAGAGACATGATTTATAACAGATGGCCACATGCACAATTTTTTGCTTTTTTCATGTGGATCTGAACTCTGATAGATATACGAAGCACTAGCAATGAAAATGATTGGTCTAGCCTACTTATTATATAAGAGGAGTACGTCTATATTCTACATCCAATTGTTATTTCTTTTTCCTTTCCACAAATATTACTCTTATTTATTTTCTAATTGAAGAAAAAAACTAAAAAGAGATGATTATTAATTTTTTGTTATAGCAGAGCATGGAAACCATTTGAATGTTGGAAGGAGAGTTAGTGTAAGGCACGACACGTTGATATGACTTTTTTGTGATTCAATTTTTGGTGTCGGCGCCAATGTTACAAGTCAATAATGCAGTGCAAGCGGCAGGGCTAAATTGGTAAATAGGCCTTTTTGCAATTCAAATAATAAAGGCAGTTTATTTAAAAAAAAAAGAGAAAATCTGCCCTTTGAAAGAGAAAATGGCCAAAAAGCCCCGACCTTTACCTCAAATTTCAACTACATACTTATACTTTGCAGAGTTTTATGACCTCTGAGAGTATTTACACTCCTAAATGCTCATGCCCATACATTCTTTCAGGCAGGGAGCTACACTTGCTGTCACGTCATCGCCATGTCATTTTTTCTTGTCACGTCATTACTGTTGAGAAACAACAATAATTATAGTTGAATATTAAATAAATATTACTGCAATATTATTTTAAGAGATATATTAATTATACTTGAGTCGTGCTAGGCACTGTCCTAAGAAACTATTTCAACAATGTGAAATGTTTCCCCAAGATTAAACAAGCATTTGCCTAATTAATTAGATGATACAGAAATCAATAAAATTATTAATACAAATCTCAGCAAGTTAAACTATAGGTTTACTAAAATGAAAACTAAATTATTAAAGAGAAAAATTACAGAGGAAATTTAGAATGTTAAAGGATTTCGGTAAAGATTGAAGGAGTATTTATAGGTAAGGGTGTCTAACGGGCCGGGGCGGGCCAACCCGGAACCGGCCCTCCCATTTTACCTGGGTTCTGGGCCGGTTTCGGGCCGGGTTTGGCGTTAACCGGGCCGGGCCAAACAGTAAAAAAATTAAAACTCACCCGAACCCGGCCCACTTAACCCAATCCGGTCAAACCCACCAAGATCCGGTCAAACCCGGTTAAAAATCGGTCAAACCCGTTTAAAAAATAAATAAATAATCCAATATACACTATATACACTCCAATATACACTATATACACTCCAATATACAATATATATTTTTTTAAAAAAATATAAAGTATAAACAATTACACATATATACGTACCATTCAATATATAATTATATATGACTATACGTACTACTTTAAATAAAACATATGCTATAATAGTATAATATATATATATATATATATATATATATACACTACAATATATATATATACTAATTTATAAAACATATACACATGTATACGTTAAATATATACTACTTTAGAAGATATATACACATATATATGCACCATTCAATATATATGTACTACTTTAAATAAAATATATACTACAGTATAGTGATATACATATATATATATACAACAATATGTATATATATATAGTTACATACTAATTTATAAAACATATACACTTGTATACTTTAAAGATATACGTCTATAGAAGATATACACACATATATACGCACCATTCAATATATATGTACTACTTTAAAAAAAGTATATACTACAATATATATACTAATTTATAAAACATAAAGTAATGTATACGTTAAATATACACGTCTATAGAAGATCTATTCACATATATAAACTCTATTCTATGTATATGTAATACTTTAAATGAGATATCTACAATATATATACATTACAATATATATTTGTATAGTTATATACTAATTTATAAAATATATACACATGTATACGTTAAATATACACGTCTATAGAAGATCCATTCACTCTATTCTATGTATATGTAATACTTTAAATGAAATATACTATAATGTATATACATTACAATATATATTTGTATAGTTATATACTAATTTATAAAACATATACACATATATACATTAAATATACACTTCTATAGAAGATATATACACGTGTATACGCACCATTCAATATATATGTACTACTTTAAATAAAATATAAACTACAATATAGTGATATACATATATATATACAACAATATGTATATATATATAGTTACATACTAATTTATAAAACATATACACTTGTATACTTTAAAGATATACGTCTATAGAAGATATATACACATATATACGCACCATTCAATATATATGTACTACTTTAAAAAAAGTATATACTACAATATATATACTAATTTATAAAACCTAAAGTAATGTATACATTAAATATACACGTCTATAGAAGATTTATTCACATATATACACTCTATTCTATGTATATGTAATACTTTAAATGAGATATATGCAATATATATACATTACAATATATATTTGTATAGTTATATACTAATTTATAAAATATATACACATGTATACGTTAAATATACACGTCTATAGAAGATCCATTCACATATATACACTCTATTCTATGTATATGTAATACTTTAAATGAAATATACTATAATGTATATACATTACAATATATATTTGTATAGTTATATACTAATTTATAAAACATATACACATGTATACATTAAATATACACTTCTATAGAAGATATATACACGTGTATACGCACCATTAAATGTATATATACTACTACTTATAAAATATACTACATTATATATACATTACAATATGTATAGATATACTTATATACTAATTTATAAAACATATACACACGTATACGTTAAATATACACTTCTATAGAAGATATATGCACAAATATACAAAACATATGCTACTTAATATAATAACTTAATAATATTTGGTAGTAAATTAATAATATATTAGAAGTAAGTTTTTAATTTAAAGTAGAAAACTAGAAATTCAATTTAAAATTTTAAATCGTTAAATAAAAAAAATTGAAAAACAACGACTAAGGAGTGAATGAATTTGGGGAATTTTATTGATTGCAAAATGATCCAAAATTTATAATTTACATGAATGAAAAATCTATAAATTATGCATCATTTTTTCCAACTCATTCATGTTAATATTAATGGGAACTTGCATAGGATAATCGAAGTCAACGGGGGCAAAACCATGCATTGGACTTGATTCTGCTGAGTTCTCCCGTGAAGTCATAATTTCTTCATCGCTCGGCTCCGGTTCCATTCCTTGGTTTCTTCTTTCCGCCCTAATCCAATCTCTGAGGCAAACTAGAACATTCATTGCATTGCTTCCCAATGAGTGTCGGTTGTCTCCAAGCTGCTGTCGTCCCTGACTAAAGGCGCTCTCTGATGCAACGGTTGACATTGGAACATTCAAGATATCTCTAGCTAATCTTGAAAGCACAGGATATTGTGATTCATTATTCCTCCACCAATTCAGCGTGTTGATCTGTCGTCTGCGATCCTCTGGTGCCGTTCGAAGTTAATATTTCAGCTCTTCCCGATAAGTTGATGTGTAAGTTCTCTCATCAACACTGTTCCAACAATTTAAATCATAAAACGAATCAGAAAAACCACTATGTGCCGGTCTTTTAGAAGATGATGGCTCCTCGGGAGGATGAGGAGCGACAGTTGGAGTGATATTTGTAGGTAAGGCTGAATCAAATAAATCAGCATAGTGATTATATAATTTTTCTATATAATCCTTTGCATCAGCCGTAGCCGTCCATAAATCAGGTTGTACTTGTTCAGAATCATGGTTAGTATTTATTTCTAAGTTAGTATAAATAAGAGTACTAAAGTGACACATATGATTATATTTCATGCACGGATTTAGCATAGCACCAACCAAGTAAATAGGGGGAATCGGGAAAAAATATTTTTTAAATTTCGTAAACATGGCGCCAACAGCTTCTTTATAACCTTCTTTATTTTTATATTGTTGGAGCAAACCAGAAATATCGGCTATATATGTCAAAATATTACAAACAGTAGGATAGTAAGCACCGGAAAATTCAACCGTAGCGACATAAAATTTTTCTAAAAACTTAACAAGATCATTAATTACAACCCAATCAGAATTATGTAGCATGCAATCAGCAGAATCAGCAAATGAACCGCAATGTTGGTTAAAAGCTAGGGTAATAGGAATTCTATATTTATAACAAGTTTTTAGAAATTCATACGTAGAATTCCATCTAGTATCAATTTCCTTAGGCATCAAAATCGGTGTAAGTCCATTTTCTTGACATTTAAGTTTAAATTCTCTAATTCTCGATCTACGATTATTTCCTTGAATAAAACCAACGGCAAGACGAATTTTTTCAATATAAAGCTCAAAAAAGTCAAGATCATCTTTTACAATTAAATTATATATATGACATGCACACTTAATATGAAAAATTTCAGGCAAGGGCGGAGATAGCGTAGATTTTATTTTTGTTATAGCAGTCTTGTTGTTAGAAGCATTATCAAAAGCAATACATAAAATTTTATTTTCTATACCATAATATCCGGCAATTTTAACAATAGAATCAACAATAAATTGTCCAGTATGTTTACGATCTTCATCATATAAAAAAGCAAGAATACGTTTTTGCATCACGAAATTACTATCCATCCAATGACAAGTAACGGTTAAATAATCATTTTTATTTACAGCACGACCAAGATCAGAAGTTAGGGACAATCTACATTGAATATTTTTTAACAATGTTGATAAATAAAAACAATATTGTGAATGGAGTCTAAAAATATCAGACCGACAAGGAGTTCTAGGAATACCATTAAACATAGGATTATTAATTGCTTGTATATAACGAATAAAAGCATCAGAAGAAGGAAAACTAAAAGGCAAACAACCCACAGCTACCATTTTAGCTATTTCTTCCCTGTCCCTCAATTTATTATACTTTTTCGCTACTTGACCGGTTGTTGGGTCCATTCTAGTTTGCGTTGACCCATCAACATCCCCACCACCTTTTGCAATATTTAACTTTCTTTTGTGATCTTCAGCTATATGTCTCGTTAACGTACCCGTACCCCCTTACTTGCCTCCACTTCTATGCTTATATATTTGTTGACAAATATTGCACTGCACCTCAATATCTGATATACGTTCAAAAAATTGTCATGCAATACTAGTTCTTTTACGAGATTTTGGGGCACTGGGAGGACGGGAAGGGAGATTAACTGATTCAGATCTAACGTTAGCATCTCCTACTGCGGGTGTTTCAGCAATATTTTCATTATCTTTGTCTAAATTAACTGCATCTACTTCATTTTCTTCTTCTATACCGTAATTTTCCTAAGCTTCTACATAATCCATATCGTGTATATCTATTACTTGAACTACCTCTATCGCTAGTAATTCGCTTTTTACTACCACTACCGCTTCCGGGACAAAAACTTTTAACACCTTTAGCAGCGAGGTTTTTTAATTTATCCATAATATAAATTAAATTAAACTAAAAATATTCAAAATACACAAATATAATAAAATTAAATATTAAACAATTAATACAATAAATAAAAATTAAACGTAAGAGATGGAACGACAATACCAAATTTTGGAAGTATCCGAAGATTGCGACTTTAGAAACTTCCGCTCGTACTTTGTAAACGAAAATTAAAAAATTAAAGTGAACACTTTAAGAAATTAAATATATTGAATATTAGAGAATAGAGAATTGAGATTTGAGAGAGAATGAGATTTGAGAGAGTGAAAAATTGTGTGAAAAATGATTTGAAGTTATAGGGTATTTATAGATTTTTTTTGGGGATTAAAAAGTATTTTTTAAAGTTTCTTTTTTTTTTTTTTTATTAAATGGGCCCAAACTAGCCGTTTGGACCCAAAAACGGCTATATAGCCGTTGGGCCAACAGCTAGTTTGGCCCAAAATCCAATTTTTTTTCCCGGGCCGGGCCGATTAACCGGCGGGCCTGGACCGGGCTTGATCCGGGCCGGGTTAACCGGGCCCATTTTAACAAAAAAATCGGCTCGGGACCCGGAACCCTAAAGCCCTAGGGCTTACCGGGCCAGATCGGCCCGGCCCGTTTGACATCCTTATTTATAGGTAAGACTTAGTTTCTCAAGTACATCTCTTGATGACTTTCAAAGTAAGCTTTCTCTAGTATATCTATTGATGGTTTCTAGAGTAAGTCTTCTCAAGTATATCTCCTGATGACTTTCAGAGTAAACTTTCTCAAGTATATCTCTTGATAGCTTCTAGAGTAAGCTTTCTCAAGTTCAGCTTTTGATGGCTTCTAAAATACAGTTAAAGATGTGGCTTCTTTCAATACACTTCAAATGTAAATTATTTTGAAATAACTAATTAATTTTTCTACAATTACCACGTCATTTTTTCCCTTTTTTACTCTAAAAATCAATTATTTAACTTTTTTTATTTTCTTTTCTCTTCCATTTCACTACTTCTATGGCTATTCTTTCTCAAAAAAAAAATTTCTTTAGTTTTCATTTCACTTTGTTTTCCACCCATTTCTTCACTTTCCATTCTTGCTATTTCCAGAACTTCAAAATGGACCACTCAATCATGGTGACCTCATCTGACCATTCAGCGTTCCTCTTTTTTTTTTTTTCTCTTTAAATTTCTCAACTATAAAAATTGATGTTGAATTTATGATTGTGAAAAAATTTGGTGTTGATTTTGATTATGGTGTTGATTTGATTGTTTCAATTTCAAGAAATGTGGATTTGAATGATGGTTTATGGTTTGAAATTGAAAATTCAATCGATGTAAAGTTGAAAGATTTTAAGATTCCACAAAATATGTATAGAGCATTGTTGGAAGTTAATGTTTCATTTCATGAGAACGATGATTTTTGGTATGATAATTCGGTTAATGAGTATGTAAGTTTGATAAATTAGTTTTGGATTGGATGTCGTTATTGAGTTCTTGAAGATGCCATTATTGAGTTCTTGAAGAAGAAGAAAAAAAAAATGAACAGAGAAGAATAATAATTAAAAATGAATAAAAAAAATAAAGAAATATTAAAAATAAATTTTTAATAAAGAAAATGCGTTCTCACTCTCTTTAAAGAGAGTGAAACACACACTCTTGCCATGTCAGCGTTCAGGAGGAGAAATATTCAACTTTAAAATAATTCAGGGGTCATAGAACCCCACAAAGTATAAGTGTGTAGTTGAGATTTGGGGTAAAAGTTGAGAGGGTATTTAATCATTTTCTCCCCATAATTTTAGATTTTTAATATGTAAAAAATAGTAATGGAGACAGCGAATTGGCTAGATGGTTAGTAAAAAAAAGTTTATCCTTGTTAGTAGATTGGAGGATTATATGTTTATCCATGAAGTTTATAGTGTTATGCTTGTAGTGTTTTATTTTAGAGTTCTTGGTGACTTGTTGTTTCGATTTGATTATTGCGTTGTTATCTTATGATAGTCTTGTTTATGTTACTATTTATTATGTTAATACTTATGGTTTCTTGTGCCTATACTATGTCTTTTTTCGATATTTATGATCTTGAGTCAGGGGTCAATCGAAAACAGTCTCTCCATTTCACTTTATTAAAATACATTAACTATGTTGTTTTATTATATGTAAAGTAAAGATGTATCATAAAAAGTATAAAAATAATTTTAAAAAATTATAAAAAGATACTACAATAAAATTGCTTAGTGACATTTTGAGGACATTTTCAATTGCCTTTAAATGTATAGAAGACAATATAAAGAATATTTATACAATGAGGTCATTTATAAAGGAAATAAATGTTTAAAGACTAACATAGCATCATACATATAAGAACCACCTTCTTATATCATTTTGGGACTTAAAATTTGTAATATTCTATATTTTATGAATCTCGTAGAAAATTAATAAACCTTTCTTTTATTTCAATAGAAGAATCTAAAAAGATATTATTTTAAATATTTTGAATGAATAAAGTTATTTTTGCACTTAGGCACACAACATGTCATTGGTTAAATTTATTCGAGTTCTTTTTTCAAAGAAAGACACACGGATGTGAAACTAAGAATAACCAAGATAATACGACTAATTGAATGTGGTATTATAATTGTTGAATAATGTTGTTCAATTATATATGTTTGTAAAAAATAATTATTTTAATAAAAAGAAACATAAAAGTACAAATATACAAATCCTAAAATTTGCAAAATACTTGTGGCAAGAACATGTTGAAACATCACAAGAATAGAAAAAATAAATCTCCATTATGCAGAATAAGACCAAATTGGTTCTACAATAGTAATTAAAGCAGATTCATAAAATAAATAGAATTTATAAAATAAAATTCAATTCATAGTCGAATAAGTAAACGTACAGGTCTAATGAACTTTAGACCTCTTTTGTTGGCACCCCCCGCCCCCCTCAGGAAGTAGATCTGGCAACGCGAATTCTGATTAGCCAGATTTCAATGTTTGTCCCAAACACTAACAAACATTGGGAATCTTTTTCAATGGGAAGAGGCGTTCCACGTAAGTATAGATGTCTTCATCAATCCAATTATCTTTTACCGAAAACAATGAAGTTTCCAAATAGTTCCAGCTTTTGTTCCCAACCTCATAACAATAACAGCATCGAACTTTAACAGAATTATTTGACCTGATCAAGAAAATTAAAATCTCACCGTCACAACAACTGCAGATTTTATAAATATCACTACATTAAAGCTCGACAGTTCAAAGATATCAAATCTACCGAGTGATCCGATGCATGTTCACTACGGAAAGTTCAAAAGGAAACCCCCTTATCCAGATGCAATCAGTCTTTGCTTGATGATCGCATACTTGTCCGTAAAACTTTTACGAAAAATAGTCATTCCCCATTCATGTGGGGATTGTTGGGTTCTATATGTGTGTTGAATGGAAAATGGAGAAATCAAGTGGAAGAGGAAAATTGAGTTTACACAAAAAATGGTAAGTGTACTCAAAATTGAAAAGTTTACTCTTTCTCCCACATTGGTGGAAGAAGAGAACTTTAAAGTGTTTATATTGTGAAACACACTTCCACATGGATAAGTGAGGCAAGGAATAAGAGATGTCTCGTGCCATCACTGTCGTCGTTCGCTCTGCTCGGCTTCGGATTTGGATCGATTGATGAGATCTATTTTTTGGACAAATTTTATTTGAAAAAATCTGAACAATGATGAAAAAAATGCAGGAAATATTTCTGAGTTTTAATACTCCATTTTATATGCAGAAACGCAGGAACAGTTGCACTGGTTCAAGTGAACTGGTGCACTGCTTCACGAATTGCTGCAACACTTCATCGAACTGACACACTTATTCACGAAATGACATGCATGTTCAAGAACAATCACACTGTTTGGCTGAATGGACATGAATTTTCAGAAAAGATAACACCTTTTAGATGAACCTTTGTCTCTTTTCAGAAGAGACATCATTTGGCTATAAAAACCTGCTTTGATTCACAGGTTTTGGGAATGAAATTTTCAGATTACAAAATCATTCTTCTTGTCTTCAAAAAAAAAATACTCTTTGTGATCATACAAACCGTTGAGTGAGTTCGTGGAATCTAACTATTTAAAGTACCGCTATAGTTGAATTGTTGGCCATTTTATCCTGGGAGGAAAAATTCCACAACCTCGGGTACAGTGAGGGGAATTATTTCCTTAAGGAAATTCCGTGAATTCGGATGACTTGACCTTATTCATTTCTACTTCATCTATTATTTCTGAAAAATAGATACACCTCTTGGAAAGATCATTTTGATCTTGTGTTGAGGGTATTGATATACTTCATTGTGTTCTTGTTTACAAACTTGAACTAGACAAAGTTGTTGTTCTGCTATACAGATTTTGCATACCCGAATATATTGTGAAAAATAACAATCTTAAGGAAATAACTTTACAGAATCTGTATTGCTTGTTTTTGGAGATTAAAGCTTAGGCTTTCTACTCCGTTTGAATTTAACTAGTGATTAAAAGACATAAAATCTTCATCACAAGTTAAGGTTCATTCGGTTGACGATTCGAAGTAATAAAAACTTCATCGTTAACTAGAAACAAGAAGAAGAGTTTCAAGTTATTTAACTTTATAAATAGTATTCTGAAAAATACTAAGTTTCTGTCTTATGGTGACAGGAAAAATGACAACTGAAAGTCAAATGATGGATGCAACAACGTCTGTGGGGGGAAATAATATTGTCACATCAAGTCGCATAAATGCTCCGCCAACGATGGCACAGGCGGAGAAGCCCAAAAAATTTTTGGGCATTGACTTCAAGCGGTGGAAGCAAAAGATGTTCTTTTACCTCACCACTTTATGTCTGCAATGGTTCACTAGCGAAGACGCTCCTGAGGTGCCCGAGGGAACCTCGGACAAAGACCGTTTCGTTATTGTAGAAGCTTGAAAACATTCGAATTTCTTTTGCAGGAACTATATTCTGAGTGTTCTCCAAGACGACCTCTATAATGTCTATAGTGGAACCAAGACATCAAAGGAACTGTGGGGGGCACTTGAATGGAAATATAAAACGGAGGATGCGGGAATTAAGAAATTCCTTGTTGCACGATTTCTGGATTTCAAAATGATTGACGGTAAATTTGTTGTCACTCCAATACAGGAGTTGCAAGTCATCATACATGATCTCCTATCAGAAAGTATATTTTTTTAAAATACCTTAGTTGAACAAATTAAAAATGTTCTTAATACTCACATAAACTGTTTTGTAGGTTTAATTGTGAATGATGTTTTCCAAGTAGCAGCGATAGTTGAGAAGCTACCACCTTTGTGGAAAGACTTCAACAACTACTTAAAGCATAAACGCAAGGAGATGACCGTTGAAGATCTTATCGTCCGACTCTGTATCGAAGAGGACAATAAAGCTGCCGAAAGAAGGTCAAAGGGGAGTTCTACAATTAATGGAGCACATATTGTAGAAGATGGCCAAAACAATTCGAAAAAAAAAAAAGAAAGTTGAACATAGAAGCAATCAACCTAAGAAAAAGTTCAAGGGAAAATGCTTCAACTGTTGCAAAATTGGCCACAAATTCACAGACTGTCGAGCCCCGAAAAAAGGCAAGAAAAAGGACCAAGCGAATCTGATTGAGTCCAACAAAGATTATGATAATCTGTGTGTTATGTTCACGGAATGCAACTTGGTGGGGAATCCACGCGAATGGTGGATGGATTCTGGTGCCACACGCCATGTTTGCGCAAACAAAGAGTTGTTCTCATCATTTGCTCCGGCTCAAGCAGAAGAAACAATCTACATGGCCAACTCCGCTACTGCTAAGGTGGAGGGAACAGGAAAAGTTTGCTTAAAGATGACTTCCGGCAAGGTCTTGACACTGAACAATGCGTTATATGTTCCAGAGTTACGTAGGAACTTAATTTCTGTTTCACTCCTAGATAAGAACAGATTCAAATGTGTAACCGTTTCTGAAAAAATTGTAGTTAGCAAAGGAGAAATGTATGTAGGAAAAGGCTATCTCACGGAGGGCCTTTATAAGATGAATGTAATGACTGTTGAAATAAATAAAAATTCAAATTCTTCTTACTTGCTTGAGTCTTATAATTTATGGCATGAACATTTAGGCCATGTTAATTATAAAACGTTACGAAAACTTATTAACTTAGAAGTTTTGCCAAACTTTGAGTGCAATAAATCTAAGTGTCAAACGTGTGTGGAATCAAAGTATGCAAAGCATCCTTATAAGTATGTTGAAAGGAATTCCAATCCCTTAGACTTAATACACACTGACATTTGTGATATGAAGTCAACACCATCACGTGGTGGAAAAAAGTATTTCATAACTTTTATTGACGATTGCACTAGATATTGTTATGTCTACTTGCTAAATAGTAAGGATGAAGCAATAGATGCGTTTAGGCAATATAAAACTGAAGTTAAAAATCAGTTAGACAAAAAGATCAAAATGATAAGAAGTGATAGGGGCGGAGAATATGAATCTCCCTTTGCGCAAATATGTGTAGAGAATGGAATAATCCATCAAACTACGGCCCCATATTCACCTCAATCTAATTGAATTGCAGAAAGAAAAAATCGAACTTTGAAGGAAATGATGAATGTCTTACTTATAAGTTCTGGTTTACCGCAAAACTTGTGGGGAGAGGCTATCCTTACGGCCAATCGTATACTCAGCAGAGTTTCCCATAGTAAGACACAATCAACTCCTTACGAAAAATAAAAAGGAAAGAAACTCAACTTGAAATATTTCAAAGTGTGGGGGTGTCTAGCGAAGGTTCAAGTTTCTATACCTAAAAGGGTTAAGATAGGACCTAAAACGATGGACTGCGTGTTCATAGGATATGCTAAAAGAAGTAAAGCATGTCGATTTTTGATTCATAAATTCGAACATCCGCATATAAATAAAAATACGATAATTGAATCAGATAATGCTGAATTCTTTGAAAACATTTATCCGTATAAAACTAAACATGAACAGTCTAGTGGAGGATCTAAACGACCTCAAGATGAACCAAGTGAGAATGTATATAACGAATAAAATCCAATACATAGTACACGTCAAAGAACGTCAACTTCGTTTGGATCGGATTTTGTAACATTTCTCTTAGAAAATGAACCTCAAACATTTAAAGAAGCGATGTCGTCATCAGACTCATCCTTTTGGAAAGAGGCAGTCAATAGTGAGATAGATTCAATCTTACACAACCATACATGGGAATTGGTTGACCTTCCTCCCGAAAATAAATATTTAGGTTCTAAATGGATCTTCAAAAGAAAAATGAAGGCGGATGGTACTATTGACAAATACAAGGAAAGACTTGTAGTAAAAGGCTTCAAACAGAAGGAAGGTCTTGATTACTTTGATACATACTCGCCAGTAACAAGGATAACCTCGATTTGAATATTAATTGCCTTGGCGGCGGTATATGATCTTCAGATCCATCAAATGAATGTGAAGACCGCATTCCTAAATGGAAATTTGGAGGAAGAAATATACATGGAACAACCTGAGGGTTTTGTGGTTCCAGGAAAAGAAAGTAAGGTGTGTAAACTTGTTAAGTCACTTTATGGACTAAAACAAGCACCTAACAAATGGCATGCAAAGTTTGACCAAACCATGTTGGCAAACAGATTTAAGATAAATGAATGTGATAAATGTGTATATATTAAAGACACTCCAAATCACCAAGTCATTGTTTGCTTATATGTAGATGATATGTTGATCATCAGCAGAGATATTTGTGACATAAATGCAACCAAACGAATGCTCGAGAGCAAGTTTGATATGAAAGACCTCGAAGTTGCAGATGTGATCTTAGGTATAAGAATTCATCAAACTCCACAAGGGTTGGCATTGTCACAATCTTATTATATCGAAAAGGTACTTGACAAGTTCAAGTATATGGAATTCGGTATTGCCAAAACTCCATTGGATGCGAACTTTGCACTTCAGAATAATGAAGGTGTAAGTGACTCGCAATTGGAGTACGCAGGAGTATTGGGATGTTTGATGTATATAATGAATTGTACACAACCAGATATAGCATGCGCTATCAGTAAATTGAGTCGGTACACGAGTAATGCCAAGAAAACTCATTGGATGGCAATGAAAAGAGTTTTGGGGTATCTTAAATACACTCAAAACTATGCTTTGTATTACAATAAATATCCTGCGGTACATGAAGGATATAGTGATGTAAATTGGATCGCCGTATCGAACGAAGTAAAATCCACAAGCGGATATGTATTCACTATAGGTGGAGGAGCAGTCTCTTGGAAATCATCCAAACAGACCTGTATTGCTCGTTCTATAATGAAATCTGAATTTATCGCATTGGATAAAGCCGGTGAAGAAGCAGAATGGCTCCGAAATTTCTTAGAAGATATTCCTTATTGGCCCAAGCCAGTGGAACCAGTATGTATACACTGTGATAGCCAAGCGGCAATAGGTAGGGCAGGGAGCATGATGTATAACGATAAATCTCGTCATATAAGACGATCTCTCTAGTGGAATTATCACTATTGACTATGTAAAGTCAAAGGATAATGTGTCAGATTCAATTACAAAAGGCCTATCCAGAGAAGGAGTAGAAAGGACATCCAAGGGAATGGGTTTAAGGCCTAGGAAAAGTCAGCATGGCGGTAACTCTATCTAGCAGACTGGAGATCCCAAGAGCTAGGTTCAAGGAGATCAAACAAAGTTGTGTCTGACAAGTTCAACATTGTCAAATACCTAACCCATTCTCATGATGTAGACAATGTATATTAAACAAGGATAAGTCTTAAGGTGAAAAGTCTTTTAATGATTATCTAAATTTGGCAGATTTGACCAAATAGTTTAATCTATAGGATTGAACGTTTAGAAATCACCTATGTGTGATCGAAGTGGAAGTCGTTTCAAAGAGAATGTTAGTAAAGGACTATTCTCTAAGCTCTCATGAAAACTGGGACGTGTTCATGGCTGAAAAGAACAAAAACGTAAGAACCATAAATGGTAAAAGGCTGGTTGTATGACATGTGTTGTCTAGGTGTACATTAAAGCTCGACAGTTCAAAGATATCAAATCTACCGATTGACCGAGTGATCCGATGCATGTTCACTACAGAAAGTTCAAAGGGAAACCCACTTATCCAGATGCAATCAGTCTTTGCTTGATGATCACATACTTGTCCGTAAAACTTTTACGAAAAATAGTCATTCCCCATTCATGTGGGAGATTGTTGGGTTCTATATGTATGTTGAATGGAAAATGGAGAAATCAAGTGGAAGAGGAAAATTGAGTTTACACAAAAAATGGTAAGTGTACTCAAAATTGAAAAGTTTACTCTTTCTCCCACATTGGTGGAAGAAGAGAACTTTAAAGTGTTTATATTGTGAAACACACTTCCACATGGATAAGTGAGGCAAGGAATAAGAGATGCCTCGCGCCGTCGCCGTCGTCGCTCGCTTTGCTCGGCTTCGGATTTGGATCGATCGATGAGATCTATCTTTTTGGACAAATTTTATTTGAAAAAATCTGAACAATGATGAAAAAAATGCAGGAAATATTTCTGAGTTTTAATACTCCATTTTATATGCAGAAACGCAGGAACAGTTGCACTGGTTCAAGTGAACTGGTACACTGCTTCACGAACTGCTGCAACACTTCATCGAACTGACACACTTATTCACGAAATGACATGCATGTTCAAGAACAATCACACTGTTTGGCCGAATGGACATGAATTTTCAGAAAAGATAACACCTTTTAGATGAACCTTTGTCTCTTTTCAGAAGAGACATCATTTGGCTGTAAAAACCTGCTTTGATTCACAGGTTGTGGGAATGAAATTTTCAGATTACACAATCATTCTTCTTGTCTTCAAAAAAAAAATACTCTTTGTGATCATACAAACTGTTGAGTGAGTTTGTGGAATCTAACTATTTAAGGTACCGCTATAGTTGAATTGTTGGCCATTTTATCCTGGGAGGAAAAATTCCACAACCTCGGGTACAGTGAGGGGAATTATTTCCTTAAGGAAATTCCGTGAATTCGGATGACTTGACCTTATTCATTTCTACTTCATCTATTATTTCTGAAAAATAGATACACCTCTTGGAAAGATCATTTTGATCTTGTGTTGAGGGTATTGATATACTTCATTGTGTTCTTGTTTACAAACTTGAACTAGACGAAGTTGTTGTTCTGCTATACAGATTCTGCATACCCGAATATATTGTGGAAAATAACAGAATCTACTTGAGAAATCCAATATATAGATAACTCCAGAAATGCAAAGTCCCTTATTAAGACTTGGGAAATAAGTTACGCTGTCAATTTCTCTCCAATATTTATCGGTTCCTATAGTTAAAATCCAATTCCATGTACAATTCTTCGACACACAAAGTGTCATCAAAACCTTATGTTTTTTTCCTTCTGGTTCATAACCTAATGATAAAAGATGTGATTCCTTATAGTTGGGAAGAGGGTATAGTTGTCTCACCGGGGGAAGTAGTTCTACTTCTCTTGTACTGGGATTGAAAATTCTAACAGATTCAAACATTTTCACCCAGAAGCAGAACATACCATTAGCGTACGATAAGTCGTCGTAACGAAAATCCAAATTACATCTAGACACTTTTCCACCTTCCTTCGCCTCTATGCTATAAAAACCTTCAACATCTCGCACAAAGAATTTGACTTCACCAAGACGATTGCTCATAGAGGGACGATGATGCATGTCCACCAAATATGATTCCGATACAAGAGAATTATAAAATCTAGAAAGACACCTGAAACGCATTAAAGATTTGATAGGAAGTCGTGAAAATATTTCAATACAAAATTGTAGGGTTCGTCGACGTAGATTTTCTCTTCTTCGCCATGTAGAAAACTAGACAACTCTTTTACCTCAATAATATTTGTATTTTTAGTTGCTTTTAAAAGAAAGAGATATATAGTTATATGGTAAAAAAACCATGAAATTTGAGACCAAAGAGGTAAAGGGAAAGAACAAAAACTATAAGCCCACTCATACGAGAAAACAAAAAGGTTTCTTCAAAAAGAAAATACATATTAAAAAATTCCATAAATCAACTCGTACTAGGAAACAGAAAAAGAAAACATATTATTAAAAAAATCCATAAATCCACTCGTACCAGAAAGAAATATCTAGTTAAGAGAGTAGCCCTATTTCTAGTAGGAGCAAACATTAACTAATAGGTTAATATTACCTCATGGGTGGTGGCGCAGTGGTAAGGGGCTGCTCCAACCTTACCCAAAGGTCAAGGGTTCGATCCTGGGTAAGGACAAACACTCTGTTGAGAGCTCTTCCCCCCTAAATTGGAGCCCTTCCCAGAGCGAATCCAGATATAGTTGGATTCCAAAAAAGTGGGAAAAAAAAGGTTAATACTACCTCAGATTTAAAAGAAAGGGCAGAATTAGGTTTATTGTACGCAGTCTTACCTCATATTTTACAGAAGGTTATTTTCATGGTTCAAATCTGTGATATTTTAATCATATGAAAGCAATCTTACCGTTTACTCCGAGCTTCCCTTAGTTTAGGTGTCTAAAGTTGCTTCTACGAAAACTGCCCCCACCCTATGTTAGTCATTTACTTGTTTTGTATACCAGTTCATATACATTTAGCTTAATGAATCATTATGAATCTGGCAAAAAATTGAATAATCTTTTTTATTTCAATTAGAGAATCTAATGAAAACTTCATTATAAATATTGAATGAATAAAAAATAGTGTTGCACTTTAGGCACACATGTCACTAGTAAAAGTTATTTCTCTCTCAAAGAAGGGTCACACATGTACATATGAAGGAAGAATATTATAAGCCAATACGACTAATAATTGAATGTAATATTGTAATTGTTGGTTAAGCTTGTTAAATGATGAGAAAAGATTCATATACGTATTGCACTATTAAATGACTTATTTATATCATCCGTTATAAGTTTGGATGATCTATGTCATTGCTTATAAAAGTTTGACTCATTTACGTCATGCGTTATAGAAAAATTTATTTGTGCCATTATTTTGCAACGGTGATTTTACAAAACTATTTTTACCACGTGATCTCTTATTACTAGTCCACATTGCCAAATTCAAATCAACCAATATTACTTAAAAATAAAAAATACAACTCGAACCTATTAAAATAAAATTTGATCCGCAAGTTAAATAAAAATTAAACTTATTAAAAATAAGAAGTCGGACTAATTAAAAATAAAAATCAAACCCATTAATTATATCAAATTTTATTTTAATGGATAAGTTTTTTATTTTTATTTTATAAGATCTACAAATTTTATAAGTAGCAATATTCTCCAAGTACGAAGGAAAGCAAATGGTAGAACTCTGCAACTCCTCCAATAAAGACTGCTGGATCACAACCTGTTTATAATTTTTGTAGTTATGTAATTTTTGAGTCAGCTTAATAAAATAGTCTTTGTTTCTGTGACCATACAATTGCACTAAATTATTGTCACGACCCGAGCCGGGGCCTAACCGTGACGAGCATCCCGAACCAAAAAGATTTGGACGTCCTTCTACTTGTAATCACATACACTGTTCATATATAAAGGATAATGCGGAAATACATAATGAAACGAAATTATGGTCATTAAATCTGATTTCAAATCATACAGAAAAACTGCAATTCAAAACATCTGAATGACGTCTGACTCAATCTGCAAAATCTCTACTACATACTCAAAATTGTTCTGAAAACTGGGACAAAGCCCCCAGTAAACTAAAATCATAATAATGATAAACGACTAAAATAAACTAGGCCTTCTGAAATATAGAAGGCTCACCACTGAACTCTTGCACTTCTGTCCGTAGAAAATCTACTGCTTATCAGGAACCCTAGATTGAGCCTCAAAACCTGAGAGGGAGGGGTCAATACAGATGTACTGGTACGCAGAGCAAATCCAAAATAATAATTTATATTCAACATATATGAGAGTCATTGGAAAACGGTTCATCAATATATCATATGGTAAAAGTCACATGGGCATACTTAAAAGAACTCTGTAAAATAATCTGAACTCTGTGACACTCTTTATTTTACTTCTGCGCTAGGTGGTATACCCTACAATCTGTAATTCCACGGGCTATATGAAATCTGTCATTGACTCAGCAGCCAAGCCCCCAACCCAAGTTTGCCGCGAGGATCGGAGTCTCTGAATCTCTACTACGCCACAGGGTCGTCGCCAGCGTACAAAAGTAACATACCCGTATCGACAAAACACGGTTTTAGGCTATGAGCCGATTGACTCGTGCCCTCTTCGGGTAACCACCTAACCCTCTTTAAGCCCATTTTTAGTTCTTTACAACATGCAAATCTTTGAAAACAAGTTCTGAAGATTCTAGTTCTATTATGACATATATTTACATGGTATCGTCATACCATTGACTTGCAAGTCACATTGTCTGAGCCATTTATAGCATATCATAATCTCTTCTTTCAAAACATAAGTTTCAGGACCATCATGTCAATAAATCAATTCAAAGAACTCTTTCTTTAAATCCATGTAAAACACATGCAAGAAACTCTTTCTTTCAACATTTCGATAACATAAGGTGGTCGTGTCAATTTACTCAATCACATGAAATTTTTTCTCTTTAAAACAATGATGTAGTTATATCAAGGAGACTCCCTCTCGTCATCTCTAAATCGTGTTTAAATACTATGATATCAAGAAAACCACTTTCAAACCATAAACATGCATTTCAAATCATTCCCGAATAAGTCATAAATTTTAACTCATAATTCAAGAGAGGGATTTCATAATCATGCTCTCAATCAATAATCAAATCTCAATTTCATATATATATATATATATGTATGAATAATAATCAATTTAAGGGGGAAAGGCCAAAACAACAATGTCATCAACACATTTACAATGCATTTTGAAGCATGGATTCCAAAACTCCTTCATAAAATTCATACTTGGTAACTTAAATTATGTTCAAGTAATTCAATAGCCCATGTAGTTTTTAGGATAAACCCCGCGTACCCCAATTTAGAAAAATAATGGATGATTGTTGACGCCTACGGTTTGGGGATTCCAAATCTTCAATCAATTTCAAGAACCTACGGTTGAATCTTGAGTTATTTAGGTTTTTATTTTGGAACCCTTGGGGGTGTTCTTGGAGGAATTTGATGAAAGTGGGTGTATTTTGGTGTAATTGGGATTAAATCCCATGTTTAAGATGATTGGAGAATTGAAAATACCCAAAACACCCTTAAAATCTCGGAGGAAAACTGAAAAATAGCCCAAGGCAATCTCCAAGGCGCCGCCCTGGGTTGAGCACCGTGATAGGCAGGGCGTCGCCTCGCCTATCGCCTTGCTCACTCCCAGGTGAGGCGATCAGCGAGGCGTCGCGGGCTAATCGCCCCGGCTCACTATCTCGTCAACCCAAACATGCCCTTAAGCTCGTCTAAAAATTCCAAAACTCACCCGAGACGTATTCTTGACTTACCCCATCGCGTATCAACAAAAAAATCAAGAAACGAAGATCGGGAAGATCGAAAATAAAATCCCCGAAGATTTGTAGTTCAAAATGAGACTAAGTCTCTTTTTATACTTGAAAAAAAATAATTTTCAAAATAATTATAAAATAATTGTAAAATAGTTAATGTTCCATACTCTCCCAGCTTGAGAAATTCAAACACAATTAATTCAATTAATGATTAATATGCATGTAGTGCATATCGAAACGTGGAAAAGAAATTGCCAGAATTAGAAGAGAGAGAAATTACTTCTACTTCTAGTTCACAGATGAAAGAAGAATTCAGCTGAAGTGATTATTACTAACTAGTTAATAATATCCAGAAAATGATTAGTTAATTAAGCTAAAGGTTAGTCAAGTATAAACACACTCAGATCAACTAACCACATAATCAAGTTTGAATAATTCAGTTGTAAATAAAATGCTCTTCTTTTTCTCTTCTTCTTTGTGTAATTTTCACATTCTCTTCTTTTTCTCTTCTTTTGTGGAATTTTCACATTCTCTACTTTGTAGAATAACTGAAAAATTCAGTTACACCGTGATAATTAAGAGGGTTAATAAAAAGGGTTGACCAGGGAAAAGGCTAATAAAGAGGTTGGCCACGAAAAAGATATTGACAGTGACCCAGCTCTTATTCTTCACATCGATGTAGAAGGGTTCATAGTGTACTTACAGCCTACCAATGAAAAAAATAATACTAGATTTCAATAAAATTAGTGATCTAAAATAAAGTTTTAAGCAGATTCTTAAGTATATACAATACATACAAAATCTAATTATTTAGAATTACTTTTAAAATATTTATATACTTGTTATTTTTAGTGCAGTATTTTAAGTGACATAAAATCTTATATTAACTTTATATAATAACGTTATTATTTATAAAACTAAGAATTAATTCTTGTTAATATGATGTTAGTCATGCGTTTGAAATATATTACTACGTTGGATGTTTTTGTAAAAACTTTATTTGATAATATATGAATTTCAAGTTATTGAATTCAAAGTTCTAAAATATTTCTACTAACAAGTAGATAGTTTTTATTTATTTATTTTACACTTACCTTATTTCTCTCTCTATATATATAATTAACTAGTTACATAAGGTCCGTGCTAAATCGGGTCCAGGCTCATGATAAAGAATATAAAATTTAATTTTAGAAAAATATAACTTAAATCAAATTTTTCTATTATATAATTAATTTAGTTTAGTGATATGTTGAGTATGTCTCGTCTGGTAAGTTATTACGATTATTAAAGTTTTTTCGTTATATTTGGATAACTTTTAAGGGACTTTATTCATGAGAATGAAAGTATGAAGGATAATTAGTAAATACGAACATACATAGAATTAAATTTAAAACAAATAAATGGTATGTTCATCATGATTAAAAAAAATAGTTGATAGATTTTTGAAAAAAAAAATTCTCTATAAAAAAATGAAAAACAAGTCTTTTTAAACTTATAAAATGACTTTATGAAAGTAGAAAAATTATATTCTAACCATAAAGTGCAGTCGGTCTCCATAAAAAATAAATGAAATCCGAAATCAATTTTTAATTGAAAAGAGAAATTATTTTTTATAAAATTAAAGACCACAACGAAAATGAAACAACTCCAATGTGTTCTTCACAAAGTATACTATAAGACTGAAAAAATTCAAACAATATCAAAGTTTGATTTTTATAACCGACCCAATAATTAAAAAAAATTCTACACACATTTTAGTTTTAAAGAAAATTCTCATTTGATTTTATGTTATAATCTATTAACTGTACGAACAAAACTTAACAAACCTAAATGATTGATAAATAGATGAGCACTATATACAAAGTAAGTGAAGAAATGGAAGATATATAGATAACCTCTCAATATTTCATTATCACTTAGATTTTTCAATACACCGTTCAATCAGTGGCGGAGGCAGTATTTATATCAAAGGGATTCAAACGCAGGAAGCAAAAAAAATAAATTAAAAACCTGTCATGAATAAGTCTCCAACCCGAGATCGTGAGGCCCTCTATGTGAAAGTTTGCACCGTCTTTGTCACTGAATCAAGTTTTTTGCTTGTGTCAAGGGGGTTCAATTTAATATATATACACATAAAAAAAAAAATCATACATATATACAGTGTAATTTTTCAACGAAGAAAACCCCCTGAAGTCCACGTAGCTCCGCCCGTGCGTCCAATAATCTTCTGTTCATTACTAATTAATTTGATATCAAACCAACTATTATCTTATCAGTTGGCTAGCAGATTAGTACATTTAAAAATCAATAATCAATAAGTCAGACCGATAAGCATAATTATCTATTTGATTCGCCGATATCTAACCAAAAATCTTTTAATGTTCTTGAACATGCCATGTGAAAAATCGAAACTAAGGGATTCCCCAAAAGAAAAAAAAAATCTCTGAAACAAACTGAAAAAGAAAATAAGACAAACAAAAAAAAAATCAAAATTGATATATAATTTAAAATTTTAGAAACTGTTAAACTACCTTTAACTAATATAATGTAACAATAACAATAACGAACTCAGTGTATTCCCACAAAGTAAGATTTGAGAAGAGTAAGATGTACGCAGACCATACCGCCACCTCGAAGAAGTAGAGAGAATGTTTCCGATAGACCCCGACTCAAGATAAGCATTGTAAAGGAGGAGTTACTAATATAATGTAACAAAAACAAATAAAAATTAAGAGTAATAGAAAATAGAAAGAAAAAAAATCAAATGTAAATATTAATAGAGCTTGGGCCCGAACTCAGCACGGGCCCAACGATACTAGAATATAATTGTAATTTTATATTTTGTTCTTACAATTTTCAATATTATTTAAAATAAAATAATAATAAAATCATAAATTCACTATTAAAAAATTTTGAACCTCCACGTTTGGAATGCCTAAAGCAAAAGATTTACTAGTTTTATCTTTAGTCATCCCCGAAAACACTCAACTGCGAGCATCTATTTTTTTACCAATCATTCCTAGCATGGAAGTGTCTTTTTAACCCCAACCCCTCCCACTAGCATAGTAGCACGAGGGACCTGCTACTCCAAAATGATATCCTCAATTGCACGATATATCATGAATAAGCACTTTGATTGGTCACACACATACAATATGTCACTGTAATAAGTTCTTTTGTTGGTTTTGTTTTGAAAGAAGGGCCACATATGTATATATGAAGGACGAATACCATGAGCCAATACGACTAATAATTGAATGTAATATTGTAACTGTTGGTTAAGCTTGTTAAAATATTTATGCAAGAACAACTCTATTTTAACAATAAAAAGAAACATAAAAGCACAAATCCTAAAATTTGCAAAAGAATTTGTAGCAAGAACATGTTGAAACATCACAAAAAAAAAAAAAAAAAAGAGCATTCTGCGGAATGAGACCAAATTTGTTCTATAATAGTAATTGAAGCAGATTCATAAAATGAGTAGAATAAAGGTAAAATTCAATTCAGAGTTGAATTGCATAATGTTCAAGCGGGTACAATCTTAAGGAGCATTGCAAATGTTTTTCAATGAATAGAGGTTTTCCACATTAATGTCTTCTTCCTCCCAATCTGAAAACAATGAAGTTTTCAAATATTTCCAGCTATTCTTCGTAACGTCGTAACAATAACATGACCGAACTTCAACCGAAGCATTTAACCTGATCAAGAAAATTAAAATTTCACCATCACAACAAGTGCAGATTTTATAAGTATCAATAATATCCTTCAAGTGTCTCTTCTTTGTGAATATCACCTAAAATCCGCAAATTCACCTTTCTTAGAGCCTAGGAATACTTGCTGTCCCTGATGGCTAATTTGCCGTAATTGCGTTTCCAATGATCTGAATCACTCCACAACGGGATAGTTTTGAATTTTTCAGCTTTAAGGTCCAAGGCAACTATGAATGTATTCGAGCAGTCCAATAAATAGATAACTCCACAAATGCAAATATCACTTACATTTGGGAAATAAGTCATGCGATCAATCTCTCTCCAAGATATATCTATTCCGAAAGTGAAAACCCAATCTCTTGAAACATGAAGAGTCATCAAAACCTTATATATTGTTTTTCATCTGGTTCATAACCGAGTAAATAGTCACATCCATAATATGATGAAAGATAAGATTCATTCAAGTTGCGAAGAGGATATAGTTGTCTCACTTGGGGAAGAAGTTTTACTTCTCTTGTACCGGCCCGACACGCTCTAAACTTTCCTCCCACAACGAGAACAAACCGTTAGCGTAGGATAAATAATCATAATCAAAATCCAAATAACATGTAGACACTTTTTCACCTTTCTTCACTACCTCTATGCTATAACAATCGTCATTTTTTGGCAAAAAGAATTTGATTTCTCCGAGGAGAGAAATCATAGAGTGACGTTGATGCATGTCCTCCAAATATCATCCCGATACAAGGGAATTATGAAACTTAGAAAGACACTTGAATCGCATTAAAGACTTGACAGGAAGCCGTGAAAATATTTCAATTGTAATATCATAAGAAAAAATTGTAAATTACCAACAATACATGTTTGCGTATAAACTTATTAAGGTAATTCATTTAACCAAAGTTGAATAATCTTTACTTGTCACTTATTTTTTAATTACATTTCTATTTTTATTCGCCACTTTAATCAAAGTTGAATAATACTTTCTTCGTTAATCTTTACTTGTCACTTATTTCTTAATTGCATTTCCATTTTTATTTGTCACTTTAACCAAAATTGAATAATACTTTCTTCGTTAATCTTTACTTGTCACTTATTTCTTAATTGTATTTCCATTTTTATTTGTCACTTTTCATATATCAAGAAAAGACAATTTTTATTTTCCTATTTTTCTCCTAGTATTAATTATTTTTTCTCCAAATTAATTTCAAACACAATAGTAAACATTATTTAGTAGGAATATTATGGTAAAGAGTTATGTCATTAATTATTTTTCTTAATGAATGTGCAAGTCAAATTGTGACAAGTAAAAGTGAACGGAGAAAACATATATTTTGCTTTAATTTGAAACCGATATGGCTACATTGTTTGACTTGGTATAAACACTTAGGGGTCGTTTGGTAGAGTGCATAGGATAGTACTGAATAGGGTGTATTAGTAATGATGAGATTAGCAGGACTGGATTAGTAATGTTGCGATTAGTAATTCTGAAATTAATTTTTATCTGGTGTTTGATTTGAAGTATTGAAAACAATATGTATTGTTATATTTTTAGAATAATATTGTTTGTTTACAAAACTACCCTCGATATTTTATAGTTTTGTGTATCTTCTTTACAAAGCTTTATTATTATTTAAAAAAAAAAAATCAATAATATAACTAAGGATTTTTTTTTTTTGTGGTTATCTTTTCTTTATTTGTTTATCATTTATTTGTTGTTCCTAATTTGTGGTGTTCTTAAGTTGCAAGGAGGTACATGTAATTTTTGAATTAGACAATAGAATCGTTATTAACATAAAATTTTGTTTCGTAGAGTGCTAAAGTTAAACAGAAAAATTATTTTTATTTGTGATATATCCTATTTACAAAATTAAAGCTAGTATGCAATCATCCAACATGTTTTCGGGTTTTGATCAATTTACTAAAACGCAAGTATGTTTTAGTTAATGGAGTAATTTTTTTATGACTAAAATTATTTGGAGGAAACTTGTCATCTTGATAAATTAAAGAGAAATAATTTATTTTTTGAATAAATTGAAAAAGATTTAGAAAAAACTAGAGAAACGTGAGGACATTTTTGTCTTTACTCATTTATCCAATGCATTAAACCCTTGCATTACTAATACCACCAAATGAGATGTATTAGTTATACATTTTCCCAAATTGCTATCAAACAACGTATTAAATAATCCCATTCTCTACCAAACGACTTCTTTGTTGGGTGGAGTAATTTTTCACCAAAACACATCCTTCCCGCTTAGCATAGTAACACTTGGGACCTGCTAACAGAATAATCCCATTCTCGTGTTAAATAATGCAAAGCACATGGTTTTCACAAGAATCTAGCCAGGTAAGGACAAGGTTATGAAAAGAGTTGATTACTGATGCAGATGATGTATGTTCCATTTTCTGGCTTCAAAGTAGCAACTGACAACCAGGTATACTACTTCGAAGTCACCTCATTTAGGTGTCTAAAGTTGCTACTAAGAAAACCACCCCTTCCCTAAAAGGACAGTTACTAGTGTCTAGTTTAGTGTACCAGCTGATATACATTTAGCTTAATGAATCATCATCAACAACAACATATCCAGAGTAATCTCAAAAGTGGATTCTGGGGAGGGTAGAGTGTATGCAGACCTTGGGGAGGTAGCTTGCTTAATGAATCATCAAGAGTCTTAAATCCATTTTCTTATTAAAAAACGAAAGCATCAATCATACCTTAAAAATAAATAAAGATATAAAAGCTTGGACTTCTGGTTGCTCGTGAACAGGCATCATAATTAATTTTCATCCTTCTCTTGTCATAGTGACCCGAGACATGTGAATGCTTGAAGTTACGTGGTGATCTGAACCAGCTTCAACCTCAGTACATGAACAGTTGTGATTGGCGGATTTCTATAAAATGAATTCATCTTGCAATTATATATCCAGCTGGTATGAGGAGCACTGCAGAAATATAATTACAATATCAAAATCCAGGAGGTCATAAAAACCACCGGAGACTAAGAGGGTTAGCTTTCATCCGGTTGCTGCATAGTTCTCAGATGTTGCCCTCACGCCTGCATCTCTCGTTTGGTTCTATTTGCTCGGAAACTAAATGAAATCACCTACTTGTCACCCAATGACACTTTGAGCTGGCGTTTTTACTAGTCCGACTTCATCCATCAAACGCCTCACATTCTCCGCGTCTTTCCATCTTCCAACTGCAGAATATATCTTTCCCAACAGTACATAATTTCCTGTGTTCTCTGGCTCCAGCTCAAATAGCCACCTTGCAGACAATTCTCCCAGTTCCACATTTTCATGTATCACACAGGCACCAAGTAGAGCACCCCAGATGGCATGACTTGGTTCAAAAGTCATAGTTTTAATCAGTTCATATGCTTCCTCAAGTCGGCCAGCCCGACCAAGAAGATCAACCATACAAGTATAATGATCTGTTCTAAGACTATCAGAATGATTTCTAAGCATGAACTTAAACAAACAAAGACCGTCATCCACCAAACCAGCATGACCGCAGGCATGCAAAACCGAGGTGAAAGTGACTTCGTTAGGTTTGACCCCAGATTGCACCATCTCATTAAACAGTGACAGAGAAGTATCGCCATTCCCATGCATCCCATAACCAGCTATTAACGTACTCCACAAGATTATGTCCCTTTCTTTCTTGGGTATCTCATTGAAGATTTTGTGACCATTATCCAAGTTTCCACATTTTGAGTATATATCAACTAAACCAGTGGCTACCTCAGTTCTCATAACAAATCCAGATCTTAGAAGATAGCTGTGTATGCTCAATGCTTGCCTGAGATCAGCTTCAATGGCAAATGCAGGAAGTACACTTTTCAGGGTTGCATCGTTAGGTTTGACAGCCTCGGACAACATTAACTTGAAAAGCTCTATCGCTTCTCTTGCAAGCTTATTATGAAGGCAACCAGACAAAATTGCATTCCATGGGACAGTCCTCTTCTTGCTAGTCTTTGTGAACACCTGATAGCCAAGCCTAAAACAATTGCACTTAGCATACATGTCAATGAGGCCAGTTTCTACATTAACATCAGCCTGAAGGTCCTGCCTGATAGCCCAGCCATGTAGACATTTACCAAGCCTCAAATGAGGCAAACTGGCACATGCAGCTAGAAGGGATGCCAGAGTTACTGCATTCGGCTTTACACCTTCAAGCTGCATCTTTTGAGAAAACCATAGTGCATTTATTATGTCGCCATCTGAAATGAACCCGTGGATCATTGTAGTCCAAGTCACCACATCTCGATCGATCATCTTCTCAAAAACCAACCTAGCTTCATCCATTCTTCCACACTTGACGTACATATCAACAACAGCATTCCGAACTGACAAATTGTCCCAAAAACCCACTTGTTCAACCGATGAGTGAACCTCTCTGCCCATGTCAACGTCCTTCAGACACCCACACGCAGGTAACAGGGAAAGCACAGTGGCACAATCAGCGTCAACACCCGCATCTTCCATTCTCCTGTAAATCATTAACGCCTCCTTGGGACTATCATTTCGGCAATACCCACTGATCATGGTGTTCCAGGTCACAACAGTTCGTACCTGCATTGCATGAAAGACCCTCCTAGCACCCTCTTTATCTCCGCAATTCATATACATACACAAAAGTGAATTCCCCAAAAAAGTATCCCACATATATCCACTTATAACAGCCAACCCATGAATAACAACACCCTGCTGAAGTAAGAACAAATCACTACAGGCCCTAATCATATACGGGAAAGTATGTCTATCAGGCTTGTGTCTATCCGATTGCAGCATTTCCCCAAAGAGTTGGATTGCAACTTTAGGCAACCCATTCTGGGTGTACATTCTTATCATGGACCTGTACGATAGCATAGTTCTTTGAGGCAACTCATCGAACACTTTACGAGCATACAACGTGTGACCACAGAATGCATATGCTGCTGTCAGGAGAGAAAGCAAATGGGTCGAGCTGTGGGGTTGAAGGAGCCCGAGCGTAGTGACATGGGCATGAACGCACTTGGTAGTTCTTAAAGATTTGGTTTTGGCGCAGTTTTCTAGTAGAGACTTGCATTGCGCTTCCGCTGTGGCAGTTGTTGTTTCAATGACTCGTTTAAAATTTGTCAATTTCTTCGACAATGGCAAAGATGGGCCACTCATGAATTACAACATATGTAAGTCTTTTCTGCGTTACAAGCAATCCACCATTTCCTCACTGAATTGAATTCCCTATTTGTATGACCTCTTTTTGGTCTTAAACTCTCAACTCTTCGGTTATGGTAGGTAAGTTTGTAATACCTAGTGTAGTCTCTACCAGTCTCACAAGAATTGATTTCTTAGATAAAGACACAAAATTGATTTCTTTTTTCCAAGACAAAGTACAAAAATTTAAATATAGCATACCAAACTTCTATAGAGAATGTTTCTCATACTGCAAGTACCAAAAAGAGTTTCACCAGGAAACTTTTTAGCTTTAGTTCATATAAAGGAAGTTTCGAAAGTAATCTGCAAGTTATCTGGTGAAAGCTCTACAAACATACATTTTACAGATTTAACACTACTTAATTTGGGACCTTTTTGACTTTCTTGAGCTGATTACATGTAAGTTTGTTTATGCATTCTCAACATTCTTCTTTAATAAAAGGTAGAGATAAAATGTACTGTAGCTTTGGGGACAACAAATTAGTTCAAAAGTTTGATTTATTTCTTAAGTTCCAATGACACTTGATGCACTCTACAGGAAATAGCCACCTGTTATATTTATGTTGAATAAGATGGTGACCTCTTCAACACTAATCATTAAAGACCTCAGAACAAGGCCATTACACGCAAACGATCTTCATCCATACAATTATGGCAGAGAAGACAACATCTCAAACTAAGTACTCCAAAACAGATGAACTCTCCATATCAAAACTAACAGTACTCATCTAAACAATCATTCCTAACAATTACAAATAATTCCCAAGAACTGCAGAAGCCTAAATTCCACCCAACTGCAAATGCTCAACAGATCCGGAAGAGAGCAAAGTTCAATCCTTGATCTTGTTCGGAACCTATTCAATTGCCAACTATTTTGACACCCTTTTCCCTGTTGATATGATCGGCAGCTCTACCTTCCATCTTCACAGGCAATGGTGCTGAGAACAGGAAACTCTCATTTTCGATCTCATTGTCATTCTCATCTCTCACATTCCTTTCATAATATCCATCCTTTCTTGAAATCTGATTTGGATCCCTTTCATTATCACTACTTCCACTAGATCCACTATCTTCTTGTTCAGCAACCGGACAATCCTTGGATGCCATGCCAAGTTTTTCAACCCTTTTGTTGAGGTTTTTTATCAGCTCTATCTCATCATCAAAAGATTCTTGTTCATTAGCATTCCCCACTGAAGCTGGCTCCGGGGAGCTATGGAAAACTCTGTAAGCACCTACATTCTCTGCAAAGGTCACTGATTTCTTTCGTTTTGGTTTAACCCCACCGTGACTTCTGGCCAAACCACCACCCCTAGTTCGTAAAACGCCAGATTTTTCAGTATCAGACAACCTAGTAGTTTGGTGATCCTCCTCTTCTTCCTCTTCGTCTTCAGATTCATTCACTGATGCAACAAACTTATCAATGGCTTTGTTGCGATTCGTGTCAAATTCTATTTTGCGGTCACTGGAAAAGACCCTAGCTTTATTGCCACCTATCACATTCTTCACAACTCTACTTGAGATTATGGTAACCCCGTTAATTGCCTTCACAAATCGAGCCAATTCATTGCTTATTGACCTTTTACCATCTCTGATTAATGGATCATCGCCCTGCAAAAAGAAAAAAGAACCCTTTTTTCAACATTTCCCCGACACACCAAATTCATACAACAATAACAACATAACCCAGTATATTCTCACAAACTGGGGTCTGGGCAAGGTAGAGAGACTGTTTCCGACAGACCCTCAGCCCAAGACCCAACACTATATTCATATAGGGTTATAATAATAAGCGTATAATTGCAATTAGAGCTTAAAAAGAACCCCTTTTACCACATTTCCTCAACAACGCCATTCATACAACAACAACATCCTAATCCCACAAAGTGGGGTCAGGGTGAAGTAGAAAGGTTGTTTCCGATAAACCCCTGATTCAAGACCCAACACGATATTAAAATAGGGTAATTATAATAAGCATATAAGTTGCAATTAGAGCTTAATTACCTCAATAGAATCAAGTCTAACAAGTAAATCCATGGCTTTGTGTTTAACAGCTCGAGCATCAAAGTGGGTTTTACCAGAAACTGAAGATTTGAGAACATAGAGGGTTGTTTTGATGGAAGCAAGCTGTTTCAGCAGCCGGAGGGTTCTCGATCTACGAGCAAGAAAGGCTCTGAAATGGGTCTGGATTGTACGGGCTGCAGCATCGCGTAGGGTTTGACGAGTACGAGGAGGAGAAGAGGTGCGGCGGAGAGAAGATTCTAAGGCGGCGATCCGACGGAGAAGAGAAGTAACAATGCGGTCTGTTTGTTGATCTGTTACTTTGAATTCTTGAAAATGGTGATGATTTTGGTGAAAGGGTTCACATTGGCATTGGGTAGGGGGGTTATAGGGGGGTGGGTGGGAAGTACACAAGTGAGGATGTGGAGGGGGGTAGTGGGTATAAGGAGGAGTGGAGTGTGGATTTGGTGGTGGAGGGTGAGGGTATGGGGTGGGGGTGGGGTGAGAAGAGTAGCAGTAACAGATGGTTGTGGTGGGGTTGGGGGTGGCGGCCGTAGGGTAGGGGTGTTGGTGGTGGTAGTGATGGTGAGATGCCATTTTTCCGAAAGGTATCTTTGGGGAAAAGTGAAGAAGACCTGTTTCGCTCAACGTTTTGTGTAAACAGACATTTGGACAAGTTAGAGCAACTTTATTTCCTCACAAGATATACCTTGGGTTCAAAATACTTGGTCATAATTTTGTTCTTAAAAAGTCAAATTATAAACTTTGATTTACATTTTAAGGCCTATTTTTTGATAAGTATGAGAAAGATTGTGACATCTCAATGAACCTTATTCCGAACGAGATGGCGTCTCCGCAATCGTCATCTGGAGGAGGCCCCTCGAGATTCAGCACACTTCGTTGCACTGAAACTGAAACTTCGAGACGCCTTATTATTGGTGTCACGTATCTCCAATCCTAGTTTTAAAATGTTGAATTAGTTTGGCTTTAAAAATTAGATATTTGTCATTGGTGCCACGTGTCCCCATACATTAGTATTTTTTGTATAATTTTTAATATATGAATTTTAGTTTTAAAACGTTGAATTAGTTTAGCTTTAAAAATGAGATAAATTAACTCATGAAAAACGAAACGAACTGCACTCATTTTGGAATGGAGGGGTTCCTCTTTTCTCAAACACGTGCGAAGTGACAATGAGCGCACCCAAGAACTGTTAGGTGCTAACAGAAAATTGACTACTCAAATCTATTTGATTTGTATAGTTCTTATCTATGGGAAATTCCAACCATATTTCAATCTAGGATAGAGCATACGCTTAACTCTATCTCGAGTAGGTAGGAAGGTCATTTCCGATGGCTTCGGCTGAAAGGAACAATGAAAAACAATAACAAAGTCATTTCTTTTAGCTCATCCATGTAACTTGTCAGTATCTTTGAACCAAATTTCTTACAACACCTGCTGAACTCAAACAATTAGAGTAGTATGGGAACACATTCTCATCTTTGGCTGAAGTCAAAGTTAACACTCTTTTTGCAAAGTAAGACGACTGTAGAGTTCAGATCAAGAGACATCAAATGGGCAATTTCTATAACCTGTTTATATCTTGGTTCATTACACAATCACCAAAGACCAGCTGCCAATTTTTCATTGATCTTTTGTATATAATCCAGGAACGTCATCTCAACATGTTTCTTTCCAACTCAACAGATTAAATCCAATTCTAGACTGCACAGTAGCCACAAACAAGAATTAATTACCCTTCTTTCCCATAGCACAAGTTACCCCACAAGAGTTGAAGTAATCATGAGAGATACTCATAGGTGTACAGTGGGCCTGGGAAAATATGTACTCTACTATGCAAGAATGGAAAGAACAGAAAGTAAACAGTAATGTTGTAGCAATTTGTATGCCTCAATTCTCATTATGGTTCAGTCAGTAAACTGGAAACTCTAATCTTTCCTGTGTCATTATGCAACTGTTTAGTTATTCCAAGACTCAAAACTATCTTTACAATTATGAAATTCAAGCATGAAAAAGAATCATGAATCATCTAGTTCTTAAACCTCGAGAGCAGAAACTGAGAATGAAGTATTCTCTCAATTTGACATCAACAGCGCGTCGCTACTTCCAACCCACCAAAGCTTGAGCTCAACATCATTTTCCCCTACATCCACAGGAGTATTCAGATCAAAAGCTTTATGATTATCAGCAAGCTCATCCAATTTTTTCACCATAGGCTCTTTAGTTTTGCTCTCAGTGAATCCAGTGTAATGAGCCCTCTTGTGGCCTCCCAAAGATTGGCCTGATGGGAAAACTTTGAAGCAAACTGGGCATTTGTGCTTCTTGCTTTTGACAGGCTCAGATACTAAAAGATTTGTCTCTGGATGAAAATCAACCCCAGCATTCTTGAGAGGACAAGAATTCAGAGAAGGAAAATCCTCCATTACAACAGATGGACTTGGATCATTCTCAAATTGCATATCAGTAGAGTAGCACACCTTTGTGATCTCAGTGTTGGCCAACATCAACTCGTCCGAAAATTCAGCAATTTCATAATTCTTTTCATAATCATCAACACAGCCAGAATCAGAAAAGACAGCATGAGACAAATGCTTTACAGTAAAAGCATCAGCAGCAGAAATGCCCTTAGCACAGTGAAATGATGATTCACTTTCAAGAATGTCATTCTCATTTTTAGAATTCTCCGAAACCGAAATGTACTCATCCCAGTCCCTCACACCCACTGACAACATCAGCAAACACCTAGCAGCTTCTTCCACTTCGTCAACTTCACTAATTGCAGAAGAAGATTCATTCAAACCAGAAAAAGAAGAGTTCACATCAATCTTGTACTTTATCTTTGACCTCTTCTTCCGAATTGGGCAAATGTTATCGAAATCCGATAAACTCTGCTTTGATAATTCAGCATCTTGATCATCAACCCTTGATCTTTTCGAGTGAACTTTCATGTGACCAAAAAGTGCCCTCATTGATGCAAACCCTTTTCCACATTTCTCGCAAATATGACATTTTTCAATCCCTTTCTTGGAATGAGTCCTCAGATGACCTGCCAGAGCTTTCATGGAGGAGAATTCCTTGCCACATTCTTTACAAAGATTCTTCATTTCCAAAGAGCAATTCTTGAAATCAGAAACCCTCCAAGATCTTCTTGGATTCTCTCTTAATCCGTAACTAATTGAGTCATCACCATCATCACCAATGCTGATATTATTCTCCTTTTCTTGACTCGTACTACTTTCAGATTGCTCTGAAATGCTCAAATTTTCATGGATATTTGCAGCTTCTTCTTCTTCTTCTTCAGAACCCACTTTGCTGTTATCTTTCTGCTTCTTTGCAGCTGAAATCAAAGCTAAATGACCCCTCATGTGACCTCCCAATGACTTGCCACTATCACAACACCTGTCACAAAACTTGCAAATATACTTGTGTTCTTGTGCTTCTTCCATTTGGGGTTCGTAAAAGAATGGAAAGTCAGTAGGAAAGTTGAAAGAACAATGGGGCACTAAAAGGGAAAGCTAAAAAAGTTCTGCAAAATCAAGAAATCAGTAAATGGGAATTGTGTATTCAGAAGTAAAATTGAGATACTATATATGGGACTAACAAAAGGGAAACTCGTTTAAGTTTGATTCGCCATTTGCCCAAAGCATAAAACTGAGTCTAACTATAACTAAATGGAGAAAATGGGTAGTTACGAGTTCGTTTTTTGGGGTTTATATATACTCAGAAACCATCCAATTGGAGAGTGAGCAGAAACAGAGTTCTTGAATTCTTGATGCTATTAGTGCTTTTGCTTTGACTTGCAATAACTTCTTACAAGCACTTTTTAATTTTATTCAAAACACTCCAAAAATATCAAAAAGGCATTTTGTGGAAAAAACTTACACCCACCCTGTGTATACACCAAGTCAATACATGCATGTCATGTATTTGAATTTAAAGTTCATATTATTTAACCATGATTAATCAATATATATTTTACTTAATTTAATTATATAATCATGATAAAAAATATTAAATACACCAGGTGCGTGTAAATTTTTACCATATTTTAATGGTTAGTTTAAGATTACAAAATTCAAAATTCTCTTTTATTTTTTAAAATTTTGTGCAAGCAAAAATTTAACACGTGATGTTTTCATTTTGTGCAAAATCAAACAAAAAAGACAAAAAGAAAAAAGAAAGATGTAAAGTTGGGCAGCTTAAATCGATTTAATTTTATGTCAAGTTCTTGAGATTTAGTTTTGACTTTATAATCACCACTCAAAGAATTGGGATTAACCATAGTGCAAATGGTAATAGTATGAGTTCTTATATATCGCAATTGCAAGTTAATCTTGATTCCTCATGGTTAAATTATCTTCAAGTTGTTGGTCAACGTATCTAAGTAACTTTTTTTTTTAATTGGGCTTGAAACTGGTTAAACTTTGCAAAACTCACATTGGCTGAGTTAAACTCTAATTTACAACCAATTGATGATAAGAAGTCAAAGAAATTGGGAAACTATACAAGTCAACTTGACAACCAAACGAGACGAGCTTCGGCTTCTGAAGATGTTTAACATGGGTTCTGACTAATTTCTATAGGCACATTAAGGATTTTAAAAAAAGAATTATTATATCTTCCCTTCCCTCTGAGGGACGAATTATATTTTTTAAGTCAATAAATGCAGAATATTTGTGCATCTCCTACTGATTTGTGACAGCGAAAGCAAACTTCACTGTGTATATATTAAGTGCACTCGTTCGTATTAATGGCTCACAATTGAAGGCGCATACTACGGGATCAAGTTCATCCCAAACCATTACTTTCTATGCGGAATATAAAATTTAGTATATTGCAACAAATAGTAGGTTGATAATCTAGAATAGTACTTTCTCTGCGGACTATAAAAATAGTGGGTTGACAATCTAGAATAAGTTCAATGCTAAAAAAAATTTAAAAATTAAATCGATTGAATTTAAATTATGGATCCGCCTATGTTCATGATCTGGAATATCAGCTCTGTCTGCTTTCTCCACCTTGTCATATTATTCAAACCCATTCTTTTGGACCCACAAACAACTAAGCTTAGAGCACCAAAATCAAATTATCAAAATTAGCTATTGTACAAGGGTACAGACTTAAATATGTTACTGAACTATCAGAAATGACTTATTTATGTCATCCGTTAAAAATTAACTCATTTATGTCATCGCCGTTACAAAATCGGTTCATCCATACCATTACTTTTTAACAGATGGTTTTTAAAAACAGTTTTGCCACGTGGCAGCTTATTAGAGGGTCACGTCATTTTAAAAAAAAATAATCTTTTTTTTTATTTTTTTTAAAAATAAATTAAATTTTTTTTTTATCCATTAAAAAGAATCCACGCAACTTTTTGATCCATTGAAAATTAGTTTGATCTATGCTTTTAAAATTTGATTAATTTTTCATGAATATATTCTTAAAACATTCTCGTTCGATTCGTTTTTTTGTCATTTTTGACATATTAAGATTGTTTTCATATTTTACCTTTAATATTAATTATTTTTTTCTTCAAATTAATTTCAAATACAATAGTAAACATCATTTAATAAATATATTATAATAAAATAGCTATTTTAATTGACGGGCGAGTAACTAAAAGGAAACGGAGAGAGTATACACTCCACGCTTTTTATCATTTTATTTATTTATTTATTTTAAAAGATTCACGTTAACTAAAGTTTTTGTCATTTTTCAGTTGAAACTGAAGGAATATATAAACATCAAATATTATTATTATATTATTAATAGTTAGCTTCTCATTTTGCCAACTCTACGTATACTATATATGTCGGCATGTTGTCGCCTTCCTATTTTTGCAATGATAAATGATGATGCATAAAGTGTTACGTATAAATGTTGAATGTTGACCAGGGGCGGCTCAACCCATTAGGAGAAAAGGCGGCCGCCTAAGACCCCAAAATTTGAGGGACCTATTTTTGTTTAGTAATAATAAATTATAAATTTTAAGAAATATATTAAATACTATTTATAGAAAAAAGAAAAAATTTATATAAAAAAATAAAACGCAAGGCCTCCGTTTGATTTTTGCCTTAGGCCATAAATTTACTTGAGTCGCCCCTGATGCTGATGATGTCATTCTATGCTTAATAAAAAAATAAAAAAATAAAAAGTTACTTACATTCGGCTGACAAAATATTTCATGTATGTTAAGACATACTATATGCTTAATTAGAATAGCGTTTGGTTATAAATTTTAGTAGTAGATTTTAAAAAAAAAAAAATCTTTAAATATTTGTTTGATCATGAAAAATTAATCAAATTTTAAAAGCATAGATCAAATTAATTTTTAATGGATCAAAAAAATGGGTGGATTCTTTTTAATGGATCAAAAAAAAAAAGTTAAAAAGAAAATTAAATTTTTTAAAATAAAAAATAAAAAATGATGTGACCCTCTAATAAGCTGTCACGTGGCAAGACTGTTTTTAAAAATCGGTTGTTGAAAAGTAATGCATGGATGAGCCAGTTTTGTAACAATCGGTTGTTGAAAAGTAATGCATGGATGAGCCAGTTTTGTAACGACGATGGCATGAATGAACCCAACTTTTAACGGATGGCATAAATGAGTCGTTTCTGATAGTTCAGTGGCATATTTGAGTCTTTTACCATTATACAATCGTTTTAATAGGGTAACGAAGACCTGCTTTTTGGATTTTATCGAAAAGGCACAAGAGAAGTCCAACCTAACCAATCTTTTTTTGAAGCAGATACAAGAGAGGAAGTCTAACTAAACTACTCACTAGCACATGGAACTTGGAAGACCAACGCTCTTTCAAGTTGGAATATTAGTTAATTATTTAAGTCTGTAATACTGAATCTTGTACTAACCAGTAAAAGATTCCAAAAGCATCTAAGCTCAAAGACTGCCGACATGAAAATTGACATTTGAAAGGCACACCAAATTCATACCAAACTCAAAGGAAAAGAGAATCTGTCCCAAAACTTAAATGCCCTTCATAACAGAGCAAATAAATCGTCCAACATGACAAGTAAATGATAAAAGAAGTATCATCAATACAAAAGAAAAAGAACACATCTTACATGCGACTCAGGATAGTGACAATGGTGGTCTTATGACTACAATGGACAAAACGGAACAGAAAGCGATGTAGTAAAAAAAATAGTAAAGAATCCCAGCTGATGATTGTCTGATTACTAATATCTTTGAGACCAAAACAAGCCACTCGAGCAAAAGTAATGCTCTTAAGCGACAGCAGGCAAGTCCTTAAGCCAGGCATCGAGTGGCTTACCAATTGAGTAGACGATAAAGCCAATCTCTCTTAGCTTGCCAGCGTCCACAACATTTCTGCCATCAAAAAGGAAAGCGGGTTTTTGCATGTTGTCATATATTTTCTGGTAATCAAGGGTCTTGAACTCATCCCACTCTGTGAGAATGCAAACAGCGTGGGCATCCTTTGTTGCGGCGTACGCATCCCAAGTAACACTGACTTGTTGTTTCATGGTAGTGGGACTCATTGGCTGGAGGTGAAGGGGATGATCCCAGTCAAACTGCTTCATCGCGAGGTCCCTCTGGATTTGGTCCTCTTGTACCTGAGGATCGTATATGCTCAATTTAGCCTTATCCCCCAACAGTCCCTTGCATACATCTATAGCAGGGGTCTCTCGAGTATCGCCGGTGTCCTTCTTGAAAGCAAAACCTAGAATTGCAACTTTCTTGTTTGAGACTGTGTTGAACATAGAGGCTACAACGCGATTGACAAAACGACTCTTCTGATAGTCATTAATCTTGATAACTTGTTTCCAGTATTCAGCAACCTCAGGCAGACCATTGCACTCGCAAATATAAACCAGGTTCAGAATATCCTTCTGGAAGCAAGATCCACCAAAACCAACACTAGCGTTGAGGAACTTGGGACCAATCCTTGAGTCCTTACCAACAGCATATGCCACCTGTGAAACGTTTGCTCCTGTAGCTTCACAGAGAGCTGACATGGCATTGACAGAAGAGATTCTTTGTGCCAAGAATGCATTCGCAGCCAACTTTGAGAGCTCAGCGGACCACAAGTTGGTGGTAATGATATTGGCTTCGGGAACCCAATGAGCATAAACATCCTTCAATGCTTGGATAGCCTTCTGGCCTCCTGGAGTTTCCCGGCCTCCAATTAGAACCCTGTCAGGTTTAAAGAGGTCTTCAATTGCGGTACCCTCTGCAAGAAATTCAGGGTTTGAGAGGATCTGGAAGTTAATTCCCTTGCTGTTGTGGGTCAAAATCTTTTCAATTGCCTCAGCAGTTTTTACTGGAACAGTTGATTTTTCAACAACTATTTTGTCAGATTTTGAGACATCGGCAATCATACGGGCTGCACTTTCCCAGTAGGTAAGATCTGCAGCCTTGCCTGCCCCAAGACCTCTAGTCTTGGTAGGAGTGTTGACAGAAACAAAAACTATATCAGCCTCACGTACATGTGTCTCCACATCTGTGCTGAAGAAGAGGTTCTTGCCTCGGCATTGCTTGACCACATCGTCAAGCCCTGGCTCATAGATGGGGAGCTGGTCACTGTTCCAGGCAGTGATGCGAGGCACAGAGATATCAACAACAACCACTTCAATCTTGGGGCATTTGAGTGCAATGACGGCCATGGTGGGACCACCAACATATCCAGCTCCTATGCAGCAAATCTTCACCATTTTCCTTCCTTTTTAATCTGTGATAGACAAAAATTAACCTAATTCTGAGATTAAACTTGTCATGGCCGCAGAAAAAATCCATCACGTCCAACAAACAACATATCCGATAATATGCATAAACTGATAAACTAAAAGCTCTAATGTGTGTATAACAGTTAACCCCTTCAGCAAATGCTTAGGTTCGATCATGGCATCCATAACAAAAATAATGATTGGAGCATACACCATGTTCACACTATCTGCTCAATACTTAACCACAAGATCTACATTCTGAACTATTAGATAGCATCGAACCAGAAAAACTTACTGTTTCATGCATTTCTCGTTGTAGAGGAAACAAGAAGAAAATGCACACAAAAGACAGGCTGCCTGAACCAAGGATACACTCGAAACATGTCACGTCCAAAGGTAACAGTAAAACGGAAGAATAAACTTTACATTTAGAGGATGATATTAACATGCAATTTCAAAACTCAACCTGATATGTAATATCAAACAACTAAAAATAAAGCCAATTTCACTAATTCAATACAGAAATTAACAAATTCCTGGGGAAATGATATTCAGTAACCATGATCTTGACCAGATCTAATACAAAGACATTCAGATCAACAACAACAACAAACCCAGTGTGTTCCCACAAAGTAGGGACAAAGACATTCAGATCATCCACTAAAATTCATATTTCAGATCCATCTTTGAATGATCTAAGCAAACACTAGATCTAATCAAAATAGAACAATTCATTCATCTGAAATTGCGGAATCTCTTAACTAATCAAAATCAGAAAAAAAGACAGTTTTTTTCCTTTTAGTTTAAAATACCACAAAATTATAACTTCCGAAACTATAAAATCAAGCAACTATAATGAGCTGAATTATAACTGCTAAGCGATGTTAAACAGTGAATTATGTAAATCAAATTTTTTTTTCCTCATATTAACCTTACAAATACATCTTTATTGAATCACGATATCGACAAATACAGCAAGCTGAATTATAAATTTTTGCGATTCAATACACCGTGCAAAATTCAGCTTTTTTCCGCAAATCAACCTTAAAAATACAACAAAATTCACAACTTTTGATCTATAAAATCAAACAAATACAACAAACTGAATCATAAATGCCGTATCATATAATTCATTCTTTCCCCTCAAATTAACGTTAAAAATACTATAAAAATCACAACTTTTGATCTATAAATCAAACAAAATTAAAAAAATAACGATATAATACTTAGCTGAAACTAATCAAATGAATACGAAAAGCGATTGGAAAATTCACAACTTTTGATCTATAAATCAAACAAAAAGATTGTGATCACATTATGCAGGGAATAAGAAAAACAAATCAAAAATTGATACCTGTTGAATGAGTTTTAGGAGAAAATGGAAGAGAGAAAAATGGATCTGTTAAGAAGGAATGAATGAGAAGAAGGCGGGGGGTTGTTTATATAGTAGTTGCAGATCTAAGATCTAAGGGAGTGAAGAGTTTTTAATAAGAAAACTTTTTTGACAAAAATTAATTAAATATTTGTAAGCAAATAAATGTATTATTTTATTCACGTTTTCAGCAACTTATACGGAGGGATCAACGACATGCTTCCACACCGCACGTAAAGCAAACAGTGTATTCGTTCGTTGCGGTTTTCATCAATTCTCCAAAATACGTTTACTAATGCTGAACGATTAAAATTAGTTTTTACCCTATAATAATTAGTAAAATTAAAGTGATGTCACTCTTATTTGATCACTGTTAAATGAAAAAGTACGTATAATGTACAAGCCTATTATATAATTACCGGAATAAGTTTTTACCTATTTTAAATTTGTTTATTGTTTGAGTCAATATTTATTTGATAACTAGACACGAATTTGAGAAACAAATAAAACAATTATTTACTCTCTTTTTTTTAAGTTCGTTAGACCAAAAAAAAAAATGTCTCTTTTCGTTTAGTTAATTTTTTATGTGATATGTTTAAAATTATAAAATTAAAGAAATTTGTCATCCTTTAGTTTAAGATTATAAAATAAAAATTATCTTTGTTTTATTTAAATTTTGTATTAAGTGAAAAGAGAAATTAAAATATATTTTATTTGCCTTTGTTGAGCGGCTTGAGCCTTTTATAATGTGTCCTGGGCTCCCTGTCCGACCACATAGGAGGAAGCATGTAATTAATTTTTCGTATTGAGTTGAAATTTTACTTTTCATAGAATACTATTAGTCCAGTGGAGAGGAATAAAAGAAATGGGAATAGTCAATTGAGAAAGGTGGAATAGTTTGGGGTGTGAGCCAGCAGAGATTGGTTATAATTTCCCACGCGTTTTGACGGTGCCCGCAAGAGTTATTCTGTCAAACAGGGGGCTGGGGCTGGGGCTGGGGCTGGCGCTGTCCTTCCTGGTAGCTCAGCTAACCTTCAAATTCAATTGACTGATTTTCAACAGAACTCAAAATCCATTAATTTGAATTCACGTTCTAAAAATATTATTTCTCATCTCAAAATAATTTTGCGGTTGTTTGATTGGGACCTTGGGAATTATTTATGTACAGACTACCATGCATGAGTTGTTTGTATTTCTCTATTAGCTTTTATTTATCACTAATTTTTTAATTAAATATTTATTTTAATTGACATTTTTTTACATATTAAGAAAAAATAATTATTTTTAACCTCCCTTACTCTTAATATTAACGACTTATTTTCTAAACTAATTTTAAAATACAATAATAAACATCAATTAATATGAATATTGTGATAAATAAATGTTAGAAATGAATCAAATATTTTCATTGAGAAATGACAAAAACCGTCAAGTTACAGGGCTGGATCATCCCTTATACTAAAGTACCTATTGCACTGTATGTATATAACAAAAATGAACAAAATGAATAAATGAGCCACGGACGGCCCAACTAAATTGATGATGATTTGGGCCCAATACTATTATCTCTAACATCCCCCTCAAGCTGGAAGCTAAGCCCAGCTTGAAAAGTAAAACACGATGTTGTACACCAGTCAAAGGTTTGGTGAGCAAATTAGCAAGTTGAAGAGAATAGGAAATATGATGCAAAGAAATAAGACCAGCAACTAACTTTTCGCGCACAAAATGACAGTCAATCTCAATATGCTTGGTACGCTCATGGAAAAACGGGTTTCGGGCAATGCACAATGTTGCCTGATTATCACAAAATACAGAAACAGGAGTCAAAGGAGTAAGACCAAAATCAGCAAGTAATCGAACCAACCAAGAAATCTCAGTTGTAATCTTTCGGGGAGCACAGTATTCAGCTTCAGCTGAAGACAAGGAATAGTGGGTTGCTTCTTCGACTTCCAAGATATAGGAGAGTCACCCAATAGTAAGTAAAACCCAGTAATGGACCGACGGATCTGAATACAGCCTGTCCAGTCCGAGTCAGAAAAACCAGTCAAGGAAAGATCAACAGAATTATTCAGAAATATACCCAAATCAGGGGAACCAGCCAAATAACGAAGCACATGCAAACCAGCTTCAAGATGCGGCAGCCGAGGAAGATGCATAAATTGACTGAGATGTTGCACGGCAAAAGAAATATCCGAGCGAGTGTGCTGAAGAAAATTAAGCTTGCCCACAAGCTTACGAAACAAACTAGGATCCGGACAAGGGTCACCAGAATCAGCAGATAACTTTCCATACAACGCTAATGGGCTAACAACAAGAGTGACAGAATTACAGTGAAATTCAGAAAGCAAATCAAGAGTGAACTTACGTTGAGTAACAAGAAGACCTTTGGCCTGATGAATAATTTTCAACCCAAGAAAATAATGAGCCTCACCCAAATCCTTGAGTTTGAATTCTGAATCAAGGAACAACTTAATGGAGCTAAGTTCAGCAAGATCATCACCAACCAATAAGATATCATCAACATAGACAACCACAATAGCAATGGAAGATGAAAAAGATTTCGTAACTAACGAATAATCATTCAAACTAGGCACAAAACCACGAGACTGAAGAGCCTCAGATAATTTTGCATACCACTGTCGTGAGGCTTGTTTAAGGCCATAGAGTGACTTATTCAAGCGACAAACCAACTGTCCAGAATCAGATTCGGGAACTACAAGTCCTTGGGGGATTTTCATATATACTTCCTCGTACAAATCACCATGTAAAAAAGTGTTATTGACATCAAGTTAAAATATTTTCCACTGTTTCTTGACAGCAACAGCCAAGAGACACTTAAGGGTGGTCATTTTGACAACGGGGGAAAAGTCTCATTGTAATCAACACCCTCTTGTTGAGTATCCCCTAGGGGTGTGCATCGGTCGATTCGGTTCGGTTTTATGTATTATTGGTTCGGTTTATCGGTTTTCGATTTTTAAATATGTAAAGCCGATAACCAACCAATAAGATATTTTCTTATCGATTTCGGTTTAGCGGTTTTTGGTCTTTAACGTTTCGATTTTCGGTTTAACCAATAAAAAAATACTTGTAAAATAGAAATAGTAACAACTAACATAAAAAATGAAATCTTAATTACCGCCAAAACCTACGCAAAGCATTTTAGTTTACAGGAATCTTCAAACCTGAACAGAATGTTAGTTAGGAAAAAAATTGAATCCTAATTGTTGGAAGCTATAAATGCTTCAAGCTTTTTATTACGATAATAACCGAACTTTATATTGTACCTTTGTTGCCCTGAATAGGTTAATACTTTGTAATCACTGAATTATGAATTGGTAGTGCATATAATCTATATCTATATCTATATCTATATCTATATCTATATCTATATCTATATCTATATCTATATCTATATCTATATCTATATCTCTCTTATCTGTCTGTCTGTCTGCCTGCCTGTCTGTTTGTCTGTCTGTCTGTCCGTCCGTCCGTCCGTCCGTCCGTCCATCCGTCCATCTATCCATCCGTCCATCCATCCATCCATCCATCCATCCATCCATCTATAGAGAGAGATATTTAAATATATAACATAAATAGAGATAAAACAATAACTTAGTGTATCCTTATTGGGTTATCGGTTAAACCTTAACCGATAACCCAATAAGCTAAAACCGATACTGAACCGTTTACCCAATAAAGTTTTTTATAAAATCAATAAAAAAACATTAACCCGATAACCCATTAACATTTTTATCGGATCGGGTTATCGGTCGGTTCAATTTTTTCACAGCCCTAGTATCCCTCCGAATAACCAAACGGGATTTATATCGTTCGATAGACCCATCATCCCTGTAGACACGCAATTTTTTACCCTCCCAAATTTAATATATATATTTCTCTGTATTAAATATTTATATTTGATCCGATATTATTTTAACTCTTATTTCATTTTTAATAAGTTTTAATTGAAAATAAATGAATAAAGTTAAATTTTAAGATATTTTATTTTTTATTTTTTTAATAGTATGAATTTATTTTTTTTAAAAAAATATTTTTCTTTTAATTTATATTTTTATAAATAAGCTAGTGATTTTATTTTCTCTTAATTATATTTTTTTTTAAGTTATTTATATTTTTTTAAGTATAAAAAATAATTAATTAATATTCTTTTATTATTATTATTTATTTTATATACAATTTATTCATTTATTATAAAAAAAAAAAAAAAAGGAGATCATTATCATAAAAAAAAAATAAAAAAATCAAAACTAGAATCCTAAACTACCTTAACTACTCCCCCCAAATCTCCCTATTTAAGGACTCTTTCCCACCCCAAAACAGACAACTTTTATCACACTGTCAGAGAGAAAAAAAATCAACATTGGAAAAACAACAGTGGAAGAAAAAAAAAACACTTCAGAAAAAAAAAAAAAAAAAAAGGAAAGATTGAAAAATTGAGTTTGGGTTCCCGTTCGAGTTTCAAGTGACTACGCTAGAGTTTTCTTTTAGTTGGTTTATCAAGCAAGTTCTAACTATATTCCTTTTATTTATCTCGGTGCGATTTGTATGAATGGAACTATGAACCAAAGTGTTTGAATGATTTTGTATATTTCTTGACGTAAATGTTGATTCAACTATCTTTCGTCCAACCACACTTTTAAGAAATGTGGTTATTAGAAATTTGTTGTCTATGTACATGAAATTTGTTGACTATCTTTCGTCTCCCATTGTATATTGTTTATGATAAGAAAAGATATTTTAATTATTTTTTTTATTAAGTTGGATGTCAAACAAAAGGGGTCTTGTATATAATTTCAATATTTCTGTAGTTTGTTGCAAGTTAGTTTTAAGATAGAGATTTATTTAGTGACTATTTAATTTGAATTTAAAATTACGAGAATAAACAAGATTTGTCTTTTACAATTTGCCTTTAATATTTTCAATAACATAATAATCTTTCTAATTGTAAGGTCATGGTAATTTACACTATTTTAGAGTTAGATGATAAACTCGCTTCTGAATTCGGAAAAGATAATGACAATTATACTTTAAGTTAGTTTTAGGATAATTATTACTTGATATTAAGTGATTTAAAATTTTAATAAGCCTTAGATGTTTGAATCACGTGATAGATTTTCCATTTTTATTAAATAATTAATCATCGTTAGATTGATTGATCATATTTTCAAAGTTGTTCGTCATTAATTTTATATCTTTAAAGTTTTTGCAATCTGAAACACAAATGGAGCAGATCCGTGTGTGTGAATATTGTGTTAACAGATGTTGTCATGATAATGTGTGTTTCATTGTAAATTAGAATGGTGTAAAAAGTGAATTTAGAAGTAATATTAATAGAGTTTGGAAGAAATAATTTTTGTATGTTGATAAGAGAATTGGAAAATTGAAAGCAGTAGTGTATTGAAATTATATGTCTCAAGAAGAAAAATATATGAAAACGTGAATGGTTTTGTTTAGTAATGTACAGGTGTATACAGATATATATGTTTACGAAATGTATAGATTTTTTTTGTGTAATCTTAATTATAGTCATCAATAAGTCTCGATAATTATATCATCTTGGTAATTATTGTTAAATTAAATAATCGCTTTAAATAGATCTTGTTAGAATTTAATAGTAACATTAAGTAGTACTTTGGGCAGATAAACTTTCAAACGTTAGGCGAGCATAAAATAATTTAATTTTATCTCGATTAAAAATACGACGTATGTATCTTTTTGAGATATTTAAAATAAATCGATGATGCAATATTGCACTTCGGTAAAGACCGTGGTAAAATTATATTTCACTAATTTAATATAAGAGGTATAAATAGATATTTTTGGTATTTTAAAATAGATATTTTTAAATAGTGTTTTGAATAAATAAAAAAATTATTTTAAGTGTCAAACCAACGCCTTAAACAAATTTTAGGCATGTTTAAAATGTTCGTCTCAATTGAAGAATGCGGAGTACGCATCTTTTTGAGACATTTAAAATTCAAGGATGCAATAATGCACCTTGACAAATATTTTTCTAAAATTTAAATTTTCATCGATTTATTTAATATAAAATAATAAACGAGTTTTCGGTATAATAGAAATGAGCGAACTTAGGCCCAAACATAATTTATCAAAACAGTTTAAGTTAAAATAAGTCAATAAAGAGACCGTGCTTTAACCACGAGACTCGAGGGGTGCCTCACACCTTTCCCTCGGTCAACAGAATTCCTTACCCAGTCTTCTGTTTTCGCAGACCATAAGAAACAGTCATTTCCTTTTGATTAGGGATTCAAAAAGGTGACTTCGAACACCATAACTCAATTTCAAGTGGCGACTCTGTAAATAAAATAATCCCTATTTAATACCGTTACTTTAATTGGAAAAATCCTTCGACTCCGATCGTTCGAGCGGAAAAGGGGTGTGGCGAGCCCGCTGCTTGACTTTAAAAACCCATTTAGATGAGATAACCTGTTTACCGGATGGAAGGGACACAATGTTCCAAGTATGGTTAGCCTCCAAAGATCGAAATTCATGTAACATGGCATCCTGCCAATCAGTGTGCAGCAGCCTGCTTATAAGATTGTGGCTCAACCAAACTAGGTGCAACAAATGCAGAATGATGCCTAGGATTAGAAACAGAGGAGCAAACATAATCATTGAGGTACGAGCGGGTAGAAATAATTCAGCTAGATTTTCTAAGAGTAGGAATGGACTCAGATACAGGAACATGAGAAGGAACCTCTGAAACAGATGAAGGGACTCAAAAACAAGTGGAGGTGCGGAGGAAAACAAGGGAGACATAGGTGGAGTAGCATAGGAAAAAATGGATTCATTAAAAATAACATCTCTAGAAGAAAAAACTTTATGAGTAGAGAGAGAGAGCAATTTATATCCTTTCTTTCCAACACAGTAACCAAGAAAAACAGATGGGTGAGATCTGGACTGAAACTTGTCCCGATGAGGAATGGGAATAGCGGCATAACATAAACACCCCAAGGATTTAAGAGAAGAATAAGAAAGGGTTGAACCATGTAGTAGTTCAAAAGGTGTTTTATTATGAAGAAGAGGAGAAGGAAATCTATTAATGAGATAAGTAGCAACCAAAACGCATTCCCTCCAATATTTAACAGGTAGCTTAGACTGAAAAGAGAGAGCCCTAGAAGTCTCAAGAAGATGTTTATGTTTGCGTTCGACAACGCCATTTTGTTGTGGAGTGTGTGTACATGATGTTTGATGAAAAATGCCATGGGCTGAAAAGAATTTAACTGCCTCAGTGCTAGATCCTAGCTCAAATGCATTATCAGACCGATCGTTTGAATAGAAATATGAAAGTGGTTAAGGACATAGTAAAAAAATGATTTGAGTATAGTAAAAGCACTGGATTTAGTGGAAAGTAGATGAGTCCAAGTACATCTGGTGAAATCATCAAAAATAGTCAAAAAATACTTGTACCCATTATAAATTTGGGTATGGTAAGGACCCCAAAGATCAAGGCGAATTAGTTAGAAAGGCTTTATAGAGTGAATGGTGCTTTCAGGAAAAGGGAGCCTTTGTTGTCTAGCCATGGGACAAATAGTACAATGAAAAGATTGTTTGAAATGTAAAATAGATTTGAGGGATGGAATGGATCTCATCTTGGCAAAGAGCATGTGTCCAAGCCGCTGGTGCCACGAAAGATCATTGGGAATGTCGTTATCAGTAATAAGAGATGCAGACAAATTTAAAATCACATTAGAACAAGCAACAACTGAATTTGTTTTATTAATAGGTGAGACATGTATAGATTTTACAAAGATATCGACAACATCATAAGGAAATATAGAGGTAGAACCAGTAGATTCAAAAAAAAAAAATTAACGGAAGAACCAACAGATTCAATAAACTGATCATTAGGAGAACTGGATGTAGGAGAATCATTCAACTGAAGAATGTAGAGTCCATTGGACAGTTTACCAATTTTCAGTAGCCTCTTCAGAGAATGGCCCTGCAAAATACAAGCAGCAGCACTAAAATAAGCAATACAGCTAAACTGGAACAATACTTTGTGCAAGGAAATAAAATTGTATTGGAAACTAGAAACTAAAAGAACATGATGGAGAATCATGTCAGGATTTAAAGGAAGGGACCCAACACAAGTGACTTTAACCTTATAACCATTAGGTAAGGAAATGAGATAAGGAGAACTAAGAGGCTGGGCATTAATAAGTAGATTTCTATGTGGAGTCATATGATTGGTTGCTCCGAAATCTAATATCCAAGGGTTATCATACATCTGGGATAGATGGCAAGCAAAAAAAAAAAAGAAATATTATAAGCAGAAGGGTTGGTCACACCTGCAAAATTAGCTGAAACACAGAAAACATTCTCCTGAAAGGAATTTTGTTGGAGGAGAGAGAATATGGTCATACTGCTCCTTGCTAAAACCATGAAGAGATTCTGTTGGTTGAGAAGCAGCAGAAACTGAAGGCACATTAGGGGATATAGCAGCAGGTGGTGAATTTTATTGATATGGAACACATGCAGCAGTACCCTGCTTACCCTTTGTGTAATGAGTATTATCATTGTAACCATTACCATATAGTTTGCGACACTTACCAATAAGATGCCCTGGTTTTTTGCAATATTTGCAAAAGAGATTTGATCTATCATTTGAAATATAGGATCATTTGGGGTCAAAATTGACCCTCTGGGTATATCTGTTAGGCTGAGGAGACTGTTTAGAGGGAAACATTTGAGACCCAACAGAGAAGGAAGTGGATTCAGACACAAATGAGGGCAGAGAAGCCTGAAGTTTAGTTTGTTGCTCATCATGAATCAACATCGAGTAAACACTGTCTAAATCTGGAAGAGGCTTCATCATGGGGATATTTCTCCTAATTCTACTATATGAGTCATTTAAACCAGCAAGGAATTGATGAACCCTCTGATCTTCTTCCAATTTAACCCATTCCGCCTTACAATCACACGTGCAAGAAAGATAGACAATAGAAATGGTCAATTCATCCCACAATTTTTTAGGTCGATTGAAATAGGAAGCCATGTTAGATGATCCTTGAGAAATAGAGGAGATATCTTTTCTAATTTGAAACACCTTAGTTCCACTAGCCTGACCATATCTTTTCTCAATTTCTTTTCAAATTCCACTAGTCGTTTCCGTATGTAAAATAGTTTTGGCAATTTCCTTATCTAGGCTATTGAGAATCCAGGAAATCACCATATCATTACACATCACCCATGAGTCATATAGAGGATCCGTAATTGTCGGTTTCACTACTTTACCATCTATAAACCCTAGTTTTCTTTTAGCAGACAAAACGATGAGCATCCCCCTCCCCCAGCTCCCATAACCGGTTCCATTGAACGGTGTGGTGACAAGAGTCAACCCAGGGGAGTTGGAGGGGTGAAGATACATGGGATGATTGATCGGAACTTGAGCAGAAGCAAAAGTTTGAGTCCACGCAGAAGCCATTACACTTGTCGAAAAGAATTTTAAGTAGAGAATAGATGATATCGTTCTTCTTCAAAGCTTGAAGAAGTAAGAGCCTTGATCGATAATGTTGAAAAAATCGATTTCACAAACTGAAGCAGAAACCAGTGTTGAAATGACCAAAAAAAAAATAATGCAAAGTGATCTTCACCGCACAGAGACGTCAAAACAGTTGCCGGCGACAGCAAAAAACTCCGAGCAACTTCGAGAACATCACCAAAACAGGTCGAGGGTACCACCGCTCTATAGAGAATGACGAGATCTCTCAGGATCTTTGCTCTGATACCATGTAAACTCACGTATAAGTGGAGAATTTGAAGAAAAAATTAGGAAGGAAACTCTACTTCATAGAACATTCTAGAGAGAGAAATGAATCAGATATTTCCATTGAGAAATGACGAAAACCGTCAAGTTACAGGGCTGGATCATCCCTTATACTAAAGTACTCATTACACTGTATGTATATAACAAAATGAACAAAATGAATAAATGGGCCACAGACGGGCCAACTAAATTGATGGTGGTTTGGGCCCAATACTATCATCTCTAACAATAGGTCGTATTAATAATTAATTTTTTAATAAATATGCCAAATTAAATATCTGAAGTAAAAGCGAACAAGGAATATAGCATGTGATAATAACCTACATGCTGTTATGACCATTAATAATATATGCATTGTTATGATCAGTTTCATGTACTGATGTATTTGACCTGCATTAATAAGTGGTTCAAAAATGAGTGTATTAAAAAATCAATAAGAGATGAATAGTCAATCCTATGTGGCATGCCTTAGAAGCCTCCAAACTTTTTTATTTTTTATTTTTTGGGATATTAATTAAATTTTGTCCTCCATTTAAATGTTTATGTGTTTCAAGAAAACTAAAAAATCACTATATTTAACTCTATTAATTATATAATAAAAAAATTATTTATGTGAATAAACAATGTACTGTATACGTTTGAGGAGTCAGTTATAGTAGAAGATAAAAAGATAGTAAGTGATAATTGAGTAATTAATTAATTGGTAATTTAAACTAATGAATGTGATATTAATGGTTAGGCCAATTATCTTTTTGTGATAGTTATATAAAGAAATTCGTGTGTTTTGCAGGACTCTACTCCTTTTGACTTTCATAAACAATTATCTTTTAAGATTTATCCAGTTCAATCATTTTCTTTGTGATGTACTTCGTATGTGATATTTTTTTTTAGAGTTATATGATTTATTTTTTGTGGGAATTTACTATTTTTTATGATACTATTATTTTGTTTGTAATTATATTAGTTTACTTATTTTATTATGAATTTTTTTATGGGTAGTGATGTTTGTGTACTGTTTGGATATTCAAATTTTTCATATGACAATGAAATATTCATAGTTGGAATCTTGAATTCTCATATTAGGATGTAATGCTTGATTTAATATTTCATCTAGCTCCTAGATGTTTTGTAATTGTCCTCAGATTTTTCTTTAGTTTTTTTTTTTTCTGTTAGTTTTATAGATATACATTTTATTATCAAATACATACATATCTGAATTTGATATTTCTCTTCTTTATATGCTTTTTTCTAGGTTTATATAGGAGATCGAGTTCATAAAATTGCAGGTTAGGAAATTGCCGGAGGTGAGAGTTAAAGGAGGAAGTCTCCATTACAAATTTGATATTGGAGTATGTTCGAACCCTTGAAAAGAGGGAGCAGTATATGATTGAGGTTGGGACCTAGAGAAGAATACGACTTTTATTTGTTTATCTTTTTTTTCTTCTCCTTTTTATTTTATATTTTATATATGCTTTAGTTTAAAACTGCTTTATTATAGTTCCTTTGTTTAATCTTTAATAATTAATATAGATGGTTTTATATTGATTTTAGGTATTTTGTTGATGAAATTTTGAACAGACTTCAAGAGAATTCAATATTAGTTATTTCGTGCATCTGTTTTTTTTCTTTCTTTTTGGTTGTTTTTTGTATTTCACTTAATTCTCTTCCTTTTTCTTTTTATATTTTTCAATTAGAATTGCAAACTTTATTTTGTAGACTTGTAGGTTGACTTTGGGATATAAGAATATTTTGATTAAGATTAAATATAATATAAAAAGAATTATATTAATGGAATGTAGTACAATTCGGTGAATAAACACTATTTTTATTTAGTTTCTTATTTGATTTGATGTGAAAAGTTGAAATTAAAAAATTCTTTAAAAGGAAAAGGATTTTTTTTTTAAATGGAATAAAAAAAATAGTTTAAATAAATTGAAACGGATTGAGTATATTATAAGGTTCATTCTCAAATTTTTTATTTTATTTACGAGAATCATATTACTATTTTTTGTGAAAGTTTCTTTTCATTTTAAGGAACAAAAGAGTTAAATTAATTTAGAAGCACAAAACACCTTTATATACACATATAGTATAATTTAAAAGTTCTGATTAGTTATATATCTTCTAAATCAACTTTATTTTGCTTGAAGTATATAAAACACACTTAATACTTAGAATATTTATTGATGATTTAATTAACTTATAATTTTTATTATTTATATATATAAAGAGCTATTTAAAATCTTCTATCCCAACTATGTTTTGAATAAATTACTTCAGATATTATTTCTCATGATAGCGCGAAACGCGGCTAAATTTACTAGTGTGGTTAATAAGACCAACTTGATGTTACATTAAACAATGTGGCAATTGTCTTTTTTAATACAATTTATCAAACAATTAATTATTTGTGCATAAACGTCTTTTTTTTTTTTCGTACTTGTGCAAAATAGAGTATTATATTGCCAATACATATTTTTTTTTGGATTTTCCATTCAGTGTTCGGTGTTCGTATTAGAGCCCCGACTAATTCGTATCGTGCTTTGCAAGTCCCATTAAGGGGGTACCGCTCCCAACAGAATTCTCTTCATACCCAGGGCTCGAACCCGAGACCTCTGATTAAACTTATATTACAACATCTCTAATTCGTGAATTTATAAATGATCGTTGTGTTCTGCATGCTGGATCTTTTACTATTCTATGTTCTTCTCAAAAGTGTGCTAATCCCTATGTTGTGTGGAGCTGAGTATCTTCTATTCGTTGGGATAAAGTCTTTCCTCTGCAAGGGCCTTGTGCAGTAAACCCCTTACGGGCGGTCATCCGTAGTCCTAAAGTAGTCCCTGCGAAGCTTCCGGGAAGAGAGGTAGTCTTGTGTGTAAGCATGGCATTTCTGGTCGAACCCGCCCAACCCAACTAAGAAGAACCGAACCTGACAGACACATCTTTTTCTTTTTGTGAGGGTACTCCGAGTAGTGGGTACCTCGTAGAACCTCGACCCGCCTACTCGGGTCTTGTATGGATATGCAGGAAGGTAAAATATGATCCCTAGGAGAAATTAAATGTAGTACTAGTTAAAGGTCACTCTTTTTCTAATCATAATTCAAATGAATCTAATGGTAAAAATTGTGTGTTAATTTCATAAAAACAAACTTGAAATCAGTAAACTCTTGAAATTATATTTTTCAGTTTTCCTCTACCCAACTGTTGCAGTCTTTCCTATTCATTTCATTTTTTCCACTAATCTGTTTGAGAATAATAAATCATAAACACTTTAACAAAAGCACTCTCATACAGTGCAGTATATTAATCTAATAAAATCATGCATAAAGAATATGGAAAGTGAAGTCAAATCAGGAATATCCTACTGACCTTCCAGCAAAGTTTATTAAGTATTAACTAAAAGGAAAACTCAGCGTCAGCATTATTGTCATAAAATGTTTATTTTTGTCATCAACTTTGCACCTTATTTTAATAGACAACAATTAAAAGAAACAAGTACTATATGTGAACTAACCCTCGTGGTCCAATAACTCCCTCAAAATTTTATATGTTGGACTTGCTCCAAATTAGGTGATCAAGTCAGATTAATAAACATACACCATGTGAATCTTCGATTATTCGACACCTTTCCAAAATTTTAAAATTTCTTAGTAACTAATAAACAAAAATATATTTTTAAAACTTGTGAAAGCTAAAAACACCAATATGATTACTAATGAAAAGAAAATGTAGCATGTGAGAAAAACCACATAAAATTAAGAGTTTGGTGCATCTAAATGTGTGGCCTACTTTTTAATATTGAAATGAATTGAGAATCATAAGTTTTCACGTTTAAATTTCAATTGAAATAAAAAAAATTGTCACACTTTCAATCTCTTTTCAAACCTCAATGGACATGGGACGCTATACAAAAATTCTTGATACATGTACTGATGAAAGATAGCTAAGCAACCCGTAAAATAGAGTATAGTGGATTGATTGCGTGAAGTAATTAGTCTAGCTAATAGCACGAGATTTAATTATGAATTGTGACAATTATTACGTTGATGAATTTAGTTGACTATCTATCCCTAATTACGGGAAAAGTAAACTTCAAATCAAAGAATCAGGTAATCAATCTGCATGTGGTATGGTGGGCACAACTTGAAAAGGAGGAAATGGCCTTTGAGTGACATGCAAGTCTGCTCCCAACAATAAAAATTTCCAAATCAAACGAAAATAGAATTTTATGGTAAACTGTTTTTGCGCCGAACATAAGTTTATATTTTTCATATCATAAAACCCCAGAATTTGATATTTGGTCTCCTATAAAAAAAAGTCTTGCAAAAACGACCGTAATAAGAGGTGGTCTTAATTTTTTTTTTTGGCTCCGCTTGATAAATTTTGCACATAAGAATAAGATAGACGTTAAGGGTGTCAAACGGGACGGTTTTAACCGGCCCGAACTGGCCCACATAATCAAACCGGCCCGGTTTGACACAGACAGGTAAGCCCAAGGGCTTTAGAGGTCCGGGTTCCGGTCCGATTGGGTTTTTTATTTGGGCCCGGTTAACCCGGACCCAACCCGGTTTGGGCCTGCTGGTTAACCGGCCCGGTTAAGTATTTTTTTTTTTTTTGAAAATTCAGAATTTCACAAACTTAAATTAAAAACTTAGTTTTAATACATTATTAATTTACTATCAAGTATTATTAATTTATTATATTAAGTAGCATATGTTTTATATTTTTATTTAAAGTTGTGTATATATTGAATGGTGTATATATATATATATTTGTGTGTGTATATATCTTCTAAATCTAAAGTAGTATATATTTAACGTATACATGTGTATATGTTTTATAAATTAGTATATAACTATATATATATATATATATATATATATATTGTGGTGTATATATAACTATATATATTGTAGTGTATGTTTTATTTAAAGTAGTGAATATATTGAATGATATATATATGTGTGTGTATATATCTTCTATAAATGAGTATATTTAATGTATACGTTATGTATATGGTTTATAGATTAGTATATAACTATATATATATATATATATAACTATTGTAGTGTGTATATATATATATATATATGTATTGTAGTATATATTTTATTTAAAGTAGTACATATATATTGAATGGTGTGTATATATCTTCTATAGACGTATATATTTAACGTATCCAAGTGTATATGTTTTACAAATTAGTATATAACTATATATACATATACATATTGTAGTATATATATATATATATATATATATATATATATATTATAGTATATATTTTATTTAATGTAGTACATATATATTGAATGGTGCGTATATATTGAATGGTGCGTATATGTTTTACAATGTGTATATGTTTTACAAATTAGTATATAACTATATATATATATATATATACATATTGTAGTGTGTATATATATGTATTGTAGTATATATTTTATTTAAAGTAGTACATATATATTGAATGGTGCGTATATATGTGTATATATCTTCTATAAACGTATATCTTTAATGTATACAAGTGTATATGTTTTATAAATTAGTATGTAACTATATATATATACACATTGTTGTATATATATATGTATATTGTAGTATATATTTTATTTAAAGTAGTACATATATATTGAACGGTGCATATAAATGTGTATATATCTTCTAAAGTAGTATATATTTAACGCATACATGTGTATATGTTTTATAAATTAGTATATAACTATAACTATAACTATAACTATATATATATATATATATATATATATATATATATATATATTGTAGTATATGTTTTATTTAAAGTAGACAAGTAGTACAAAAATATTGAATGGTGTGTATATATGTGTATATATCTTCTATAAGCATATATATTTAACGTATAAATGTGTATATGTTTTACAAATTAGTATATAAATATATATATATATATATATATATATATATATATTGTAGTGTGTATATATATATATATTGTACTACTGTAGTATATATTTTATTTAAAGTAGTACGTATAGTCATATATAATTATATATTGAACGGTACGTATATATGTGTAATTGTTTATATATTTCTTAAAAAATATATATTGTATATTGGAGTGTATATAGTGTATATAATTGTAGTGTATATAGTGTATATTGGATTTTTTTTAAACGGGTTTGACCGTTTTTTAACCGGGCTTGACCGGGTTTAGGTGGGTTTAACCGGGTTGGGTTAAGTGGGACGGTTCAGGGTTGTTTTCAACATTTTTACTGTTGAACCCGGAACTGGCCTGGCCCACTTAACTCCAACCCGGACCGAAATCGGCCCACAACTCGGTTAAACTAAACGGGCCGGTTCCAAGTTGCCCCGGCCCACTTGACACTCTTAATAGACGTTCATGACATTTCAAGATAATGAACCTGCACAATTGACCAAAAGTTCTACCTTATATGCAAAAGTCAGAACTTAAATATGTTTTCCATAAAATAAATGTTCTATCTCTTGCCCATAATACAGATGTTAAAGACATTTTAAAACAGTGAACTTGCTCAATTCATCATAAATTTTGTCTTACTCAAATATTGGAACTTATATTTTTTTTTTGGAGGGAGGGGGTGAATTCAAGACCATACATTTGAAAATAGAAATGCAAGACCAAACACTTTGAGGCACACTAAACGTAATTTCCTGAGATTGAAGTACGATGGCCCTATTGTTTTGAGAAGCCCATCAGATAAAGCTAGGCCCAATTGACAGGAATGGACAATCTGACTTTTCTCTCCTTTCTATCTTTAGACCAACATTTAGCCAAGCCCGGTGATGCAAAATTTATGTGCGGCCTGTTTGGAATAACATCTCGTAATTAAAGTGAAAATTTCATAGAGGATTTTATTTGATTATCCTATTCAACATTCACTCACTTTTAAAAAGACTAGAAGTGCAAGGTCCGTAGCTTTCCATTCCTTTCCAAAATTCCATAATCCCTTCCCGAACCAAACATGAATCTTTCGATTCATTTGGCTCTCACGCTCAATTACTTAAGTTAAATTCTCATATCTTTTTTTATGAATGTAATGAGCCTATCTTCTCTTCTTTGTTCATATTCCAAAAAGATATCGAAACTAATGTAAGACCAAAATATTCGGAGGACTCTTCTGACAAAATAAAAAATATGTAATTGTCAGCAAAGTTGTTTCTTTTTTTTTTTTTCAAATCCAAAAAGCCCTTCTTACTAAGAATAGGTCGTCGATTCAGCATTAGATAAAGGGGTTAAAATCCCCGTTTTTACAATTAGAAAGTGTGGATTGCAATTTTTACTACCCAACAATAGAACATGTGGATTGCAATTTTTAAGTTTTAGAATTTATCTTGAAGTAGAAAGTTTGAGTAGTAGAATATTTTAATTAGTACGATTGAGCTCAAGAGAACAAGGTTGTAGCACACACATTTTATATATACACACACATATATATATATACATATATATATGTGTGAACATTAAGGAGCCATGTTTTGGAAAACAGTACTGTACATATAATTTACATAGATACAAAAAAAAGTTGATGCATCCTCAGGTTGGGCTTTGCAAATGTATGACTGAGACCTGTAGCATGAAAAAATACAAGCTAATTATTAGAAATTTATTTTAGGAAAAATAATAACAAATATTGGCCATCAATTCGACAGAAAGCAACTGTTGCATAGGTTGCTGCATCTTTACATATGTGAGAAAGAAGGATTCAAAGAACTAAAGAATTGACGCATACATGATAGTGAAGTTAGCAGATCATAAATTGTCACATACTCTAATTTACAGATACCTAGAACGAACCTACTCAGGGTTTTTAATGTGTACACAAACCTTACCTCTTCCTTAAAAAAAATGAGAGGCTATTTTCGTTAGAACGGCTCCAAACATATGAAAAAAAATGAGAACCACCATAAGCAGTAAGAACATGAAAATACAGTAATGGAGGCTAGCGAAACAACCGAATAGATTGGTACCTTTGAAACTCAAGATAACGTACCCCTATTATCTACTAACCTTCTATCTCTAATATACAACCTTCACACCTTCCTAGCTAGCATATTAGGATGAAAGTTAAATATTGAATTGATCGACAACATTTATAGTAGCGGAATTTATTTATTTTTGAAGTTTATAAATAATGATTATACATATTCTAACATTCCCTTTTTTTCGTGTAAGGAACAGGCATGTGCAGCTACTCTAGGCAAATTTCTGTACTAATCTACTGCTCTATGTTTCACATACAAATTCCTTAAAAGTCAATTTATTGAAAAACACAAATAATTTCTAGACCAAGTAAACAGAGATTATGGACCATAACCCTAAACAAAAAAAGACATGCTGGGATTATTTCATCCAATTCGATCAAGTAAGCATGACAAAATGAAAGAAAATATGTATATATAGACAATACATATTAGTTGAGAATTTATTTTAGATGTTAGCAGATCTTGAAAATAATCGATTCAAATAGACGCTCATCATAACCTTTCACTTTAATGGAATACAATGGTCAGCACAAGCATTTTAGTTGATTCCAACTTATTTTGAACTGAGATGTAATTGTTGTAGCTTAACTGTAAATTGGTTTTGATTATGACAAGCTGTTCACATCATTAGACTTGTCGAGGGAAAGGGAGCATATATTAACATGGCAACATTCTTCGCACAGGATTATCCCCCAGAGTAAGTTTGGGACTTTAGGAGAAGGAAATTTAGAGATACACATCAACTTCAGGTCAAAAGAATCTTATTACCAGATCTAAACCAATAGGACTGAGTAGCAACTACATAAGAGTATGCAATAAGAATTCTTAGTGTTTGATGAATTGCAAACGCAAATTTCACTATTTCGGGGAAATCGCAGTTCTGTAAAATAACACCAATCCTAATTTAACCAATCTAGTACCTAAATTAGAGAGCACAATCAAAATTTCCACAAACATCAAAAAGTCAAGAAGTAGGGAGGAAGTTGTGTAATCAATAAGTAATCATAACAATAATTTCATTGATACGGGAAAACCCCAATTTTGCAAATCCTTAAAATTTACTTTTGCAATTGTGGGTTCAGCCACCACCTTTGTTGACATAAACGATCGAAAGAAATACAAAAATAAGTTGATAGTTACGCACCTATGTAGGAGAACAGAGAGAGCAGTCATCTTTAGTATATACATGATACATTGCATCGTTAGATGTATGCTTTAGGATGTAGCAAAAAATGGCTCCCAACGATAGTCCAAAAGTAGAGAACAAAAGATGTTTCACTAACTCTTGTGTTAGCTGTACAATACAATCAAGTTACAGCTCCTGTTCCATTATATTCAGCTTTAAAGCACTACAATTACTTGATTAATTTGAATATAGAGACCATTTGTTAATCAATTCATCAAGGGAGGGATTAATAAGATAATAGGTTATATAACACACAAGAATGTTCAGCTTTCCGTCGAAAGCCGAGGAGACATTCTCCATAAGCTGAACTCTGTTTCCCCTACAAGAATGTTCAGCTTTCCGTCGAAAGCCGAGGAGACATTCTCCATAAGCTGAACTCTGTTTCCCCTAGAAGATGCATCGCAAACAGAACCTTTCACTTGAAGGCCTTTAGCGGCCCACTCTTGCAAGCTCTTGTTGAGCTCCGCTTCATTACGTGAACAAGTGTACACTGTGGCACACAGTTCCGCCAATTCCTCCACAACCGCATGCCTAAAAATGAATATCCAAATTGAAATCTAGAAAAATGTATTTGAAAAAAACTTAAAAAGGTATCGAAATTCGGTTTACCAATTCCACGTGTCCCGCCGGTTACGAGAGCGGTAAACCCTGAAAGAGACCATCTAGAACTGCTACCACTGGCTGTAACCTTCGCCATTGAAATATTACTTTACTTTTTCGAGAGGGTTCCCGATATAATTTTGAGGATAAGAATAACAGTAGTTAAAATGGAAGAGGATTTACTATTAATACTGAAATTGTTAGTTAGGAAAAAGCTTTTGCAATAATTTCATCGTATACTATATTAGATGTACAACAATCATCATGATTATCAGCAATAGGAGGTCTTATTAGTACTCTAACATTGTTAGAACTCTTGGCTCTTGACAAAGCAACATATAGTTGACCATGAGAAAATACTGGTTCTCTTAAATAAATGCCAACAAAGTCTAATGTTTGTCCTTGAGCTTTGTTAATGGTCATGGCAAAACGTAATCGCACTGAAAATTGTGTTCTTTTAAATTGTAACGAAATTTTTTCATCTGTTGAGGTTAATAATGGTATGCGTGGAATGAATACATGAGTATTTTTAAAGTCGCCACTAGATATTGTAGCACTGATAACGTGAGCTTTAAAATCATCACATGTTAATCGTGTTCCGTTACATAAACCTTCTGAGGAATTTAAATTTCTTAGCAAGATAATGGGGCAATTTTTTTTTTTTAAACATAACTTGTAAGGAGGTAATCCAGTAGGATTTAAAGTATGCATAAAATCTTCATATTCACTTTGATCTTTTGGATCAAGAGTTTCATCAGTAGCCACATATACTTTTGCATTGGATGAGAATTAAGTAACCAACATTTCATTTATTTCATCTAAAAAATTATTTTTGGTTGTTAAAATAGCTCGAGAAGTAGTAAAAGAAATATTTGAGTAAGATGTATATAAATTGGGATAAGTAACTTTAAATAGCAAGTTCAATGAATCTTTTTCAGTAGTGAAAGGAATGATTAAAGATTTTGGTATTTGAATTTTTCCTTGAGCATTTTGTTTCTCATTTCCATTACCGATTCTCATTAAGTAGTCACAAAAAGAAGATCAGTTCTTGCTCGCATATTTTCAGATAATTGTAGTTTTTGGAGTTGATTCCAAATTTTAGAACATAGTAAACTTTCACGGACAAAGTCTTCTCTTTTGTCACTACGAACAACAGATAGGGTTTTTCTGAAATCACCACTAAAAACAACTTTTCCACCGAAGAGAATCTTTCTTTCCATAAGATCTTTAAGAAGCAAATCCAAGGCCTCTACGATCTTTTTTTTTTGCCATTGAGATTTCATCCCAAACTATTAATTTTGCATCACGGATTAAAGATGCCAATGAACTTTGTTTGCTAATATTACAAATAAAATTTCCATCAATATTTATAGGCAATTTAAATCAAGAATGAGCAGTGCGACCTCCAGGAAGAAGCGAGGCTGCAACACCAGAACTTGCAGTTGCCAAAACTATAAACCCTCTATGTCTCACAGTAGCTAATAATGCACGATATAAAAAACTTTTACCAGTTCCACCAGGACCATCAATAAAGAAAGCCCCAGGTTTATTTGAGAACACTCTTTCAAGGATTATATTGTAAGTTGTTTGTTGTTCATTGTTTAATTTATTTTCAATAATAAATCTTCATCACTAACGCTAATATTTCTTTCAAAATGTACATCTTTAGCTTCTTTGGCTATAGTAGATGCTTTTATTTTTTCCGAGATAAGTTGAAATTCATTAATATCACGATCCATTGAGTAAAGAATATCGTTAATATTATTTAATACTTTATAACAGATTTCTTGTGAAGATAGATTTGCATATTTACTATAATCATCTGAGATTGCAACTTTAAATTTTCTCCACAATTCTTTGGGATTATTTGGATTACAATATGTTAGTAGGACAACAAACAAATGTCTTAAGCTAGATGGCATTTGATAACCAACTGCTTCTGACATACATTCTATTAAATTATTATCGCATAGTAATAGTTCTCGTTTTTCTGCAGATTCTCTAAATGTATTATAAAATTCACCATTTACCGTTAACAAATCTTTATATGATTTAGGTCCTCTTACATTAATTAGAAGTAATCTTAAATAATATCTTTCTCCTTCAGTTGGATGACATGTCACAACACGGCCAATTGCATTTCCTTGTTGACAACGTGTCCACATTTTATATGTTGTTGACCATACAAAATATTCAGGAAACTCTCGATATAACAAATTTAAATTCATAGCTTCTTTATGTATTATATTCATCATAAAAAATTCAGTTAAAATATTTTTCTTAATCATTGGATTATTTATAACTTTGCTAATATTATCGGTACTTTTGAAAGAAATAAGTTGTTGTCCATCAAAGATGGAGCTGCAAATGATAGACAGAAGGATTCATTTCACTAATGGGAAATCCAAATATGCGCCATGCAGCTTCAGGCGGGAAAACCCATCTAGTTGATTGATACTCTTTTATTTCATCTATTTCTACATTTGTGTTATCATCATGTAGACGGAATGTAATTTTATCATGTCCTTTACACATATATTTATAAATATATTTAACAATTTTAATATCAGAACGGATTTCTACATTCATATGGCAATTGAATTTACATAATAAAAATGAATTGTAAGGAACAACCCATGAATTATCAAGAAGGTGGTCTCCGATTTTTATACATTTTTCTGTATTTCGTCGCCTATAAATTGGATATGAATTTTTGCCTTTACATGTTTGGTCAGAAAATTCTTTTGGATATTTAAATTTACAGGAACCTTTCTTTTTCATACAAGGACATGCTGGATTTAATTTCCTACAAGGGCCATGTATCATGTGTAGAGTAACAAGTTCAAATAAATTTGGATTTGTTTTAGAGTCAGGTAGCTCTGTACAAACAAATCGATCATACGCTTCTGGTGTCAATAATTTATATTTTTCCTCTAGTATGATAAGAAAATGAGCATGAGGAAGTCCTCGTTTTTGAAATTCTATTGTATACATAAATGCTGCAACTTTACCAAATATATGCTTTCTTAATATATCCTTTTTTAATTCTTTTAATTTTGCTCAGAATATTCAGCAAATCAAATCAGGTCTGTTTTGAACTTCATCCGTTGGAAGTAGAATTTGTTTAATTTCAGGCCAAGAAGGATCGCAAGTCATGGTTAGAAATATATCAGGTCTTCCAAAACGTTGAACTAAAGCCATAACATCCATATATCGTCGACGCATATCTCTAGGACCTCCTGTGAAACTAAGAGAAATTATTCTATGCTTTCCTACTTGAGAAGCTTCTCTTTCACCACGGCGTAATATATCAAAAAGTCCTCCTAACACATCTGTTCTAAGTAAATCTTGATTGAACGAAGCGAAATCAAGCCTCTGAGTTTCAATTTTGATCCATTCATCTACAATATATTGTTGGACTAATCTATCTGAGTGCAATATTATATCTTCATCATCTCTTATTTGAAGCTTATAGCAATAATATTCACGACAAGAAACCACATCTCTTTTTCGTTTACCTTTTCGCAGGATGTCATTTTCTAAGTTAAGAAATCCATCAATTGAAGTCATATTATTTACACCAGGTAATTGTTCATGTTCACAATATATTTGTGTTGTAGTAGAACTGGCTGTAGGTTTAATTTTTTCAATGCCACAGTGCCAACCATTTTGACCGTAAGGAAATAATAATGGATATTGCAATGGATCATAACAACCATAGTAATAATTTACCAATTGACTCCTATCACTTGTTGTATATATTCGTATATGAGATGCAGAAACATAATTATTGGCATCTTGATCTACCCATATTCCTGCAACCTCTGATGTAGTTGGTAAATTGTATGTTCGTTGATTTAAACCAGCATCAGATTTAAATGCAATATAGAAATCAGAAAGTTGTGGAATATTTATTAAAGATTTTAAAAATATTGAGTATGGATTAATGTTTAATATTTCCATTAACTTTTTAACAGTATATTCATTTAGCTTGTCTGAACATGTCATTCGATTTTTCAACTCATTCTCGCTATCAAAGTAGTATAATTGCATATTTTTTTCAATTTTCATCACTTGGTATCAAGTCATTTATGAAATGATACATTTTTCCTTGAACTCGAAATGTATAAATACCTTTGTTTCTTTGTGATAATTCCTTATCATAAGCTACCCCAAGAGATGTAAATGCAAATATGTTATTATATGTTCTTATATAAGTTCAAAAGTGTTTTGATTCTTCAGTATTTCCCAGATAAAGACTCATTAATTCGGTGGAAAGACGATGAGAAATTAGCTTGATAGCGCCTTTGCCACAACAAAAAAACAGGTGGTTCGTATTCAAATTTTCTTGCCCAACAAAAATTACATTTTGGAACAGATTTTAACATGACATAATTTGTAGATGTTTGTGTCATAGTTGAGTTGTCGTTATATTATTCAGTATTATTTGATGTTGATCCTTGCTCTAATTGAGGTTGTTGCTCAATTAAGCTAATTGAGGTAGCACCAAATCGTCGGTAGGTACGTTCAGCTTTACTTGTTCGTGCTTTAGCTAGTAAAACTTCCTTTTTATTGGATTGCATTATTTTATATAATTCACGGCGTCTTGCTTTTTTATCCTCATGTGCTTTTTCAAAGTTTGGATGTGCTTATTTATTTTTATTTGACATTGCAATATTAATTTTCTAACAGTGGTTAATATAAGACAACATAGCAGTTAACATATTAGTAACATGAAAGCAAGTATAGAATCACAAATATACAGTAGATATACAAATTTGAAATTACAATGAAAACGTTACCTGCTAAATGGAAGACTATATAGCAGCACAAACAAAGAGTTCGCACATAAAAACTGCAACTGCAAAACAAGAAAAGGAACATTAAGATGTTTATGTTTCACTACTATGCCATATCAAGGGAAACCAACAATTTGTTTCATTAAGAACTAAGGGGCTTGCACCAACTTTAGGAGGTAAGTAATATCCAATAAACAATTTCATTACAGAGATGTTTGACTATATAAAGAGTTATGCGGCGAAAACAGGCATTACAGTTATGGCATGAGAGGAAGCATCTATTATTTGAAAGAAGGGCAACAGGAAAAACCAAGCAATACAATAGAAAGTTGAATAAAGCATCTGACAAACAACCCAATGGCTTCCTAGGGATTTTAATCATCAAGACAATAATGTAGCCCAACTTTTGTTCTCATTATGTAGAACCTACGGGTTCAGTTCGCGAAACCTAACTGATCAATCCCGTAAATTAATTTATGGGGCGAGACTAAATAATTTAGCACACATCAATATGGAAATTCAACGACCTTTCTTGTTCTCCCTCTTAACACACAGTATACAATCATGACAAAATAAAGCATGGTCAATACATCACTGTATAACACCAAATTTAATCAATAGCTGCAGCATTTAGTTTAGGGAAACATTTCTAAGCAAACTCCAAATGAAACCCAAATAAGAAATTGTTATAAAGAGATTAACTTACACATGATTCTTTGATTCAGGCCTTTTGGTTCAGTCACACATAGTAAATGTTTTAGTGCACAGACTACACTTTTTATTTGCACAAGACTGCGTTTTCTACTCTGTAGAGTAAGTTGTTATGTGATCTTGCTGCACAAGTACATTTGAATTTTTTTTTTGCTAATTCACACTTCTTATTACCCTTTGTTTGCCTTCACTTTCTACTGTGTTCAAAATCTCCTCTCCATATAACTCTTCTACTGTCATTCTACATTGATCATCCCGTTTCATTACAACATCTAAGCAATTAAATAATGCACTGTAATAGAATAACAAGTCTATTAACTAGTTCACGAATACAAGTTCATTCAAATTTGCTTCTAGTTCTGATACTACCATTAATGATGGCTGTAGCTGTTTTACAACTCTCATTGTTGTTTCTAAATAGTTGAATTCGATTATCATTGCGCGTCGAAAGAATGCTGCGTGAATTACTACCCCTTCATCAGGTTCTATGTAGAAATGGTCCTTGGTTAGTTGGTTTCTAGCTGGTAAAAAGACAATCTTGAATCAGGTTCAATAGTGAAGAGTCCGCGCAAATTAGCTTTCGAGTGATGCCCAAATGCTCGTTTTTAGTTGGTTATCTGGATTGTTGATTGAACTTTAAAGTCTATTTAGTTAAAGGCAATGCCACGAACCACCCCTCCCCTCCTTGCGCTAAAAAGGGGAAAAATATTTTTTTAAAACTTTTTTCTTATAAGAAATAACAAACAAGAATTAAATAATGAATTCATTTACATTGACAAAACAATCATGAAAATGAACGTGAGCAAGACTGCAAAGCTTGTTGAATTACGTTTTGAACAATACTTAAATATTTGAACACGTACTTAAGTAAAAATTAGCACTTAACTGGATGTTTGATTCACACAAACTAAAAGATCATATTAAAAAATGTTAACTACTAAAGTTTGATTTAAACTAATTTGGGATTTACTCTTTCTTTAAACTATTACAGAACCCCCATAGAAAAGTTATTGAATATTCTCAGACATACTGTCAAATACCTTTGTTGCACAAAGTTTTCACCTTTCGTAATCATTTATTTAAAAAAAAAATGAACACCCAAAATTTTCCCCAATCACTTTTTGTTTACACTCCACACTCATATTCAGCTCAGCTACATCTCACTGATACATATAGTACCAACAAATCCAAGAAAAAAACTAAACCACATAATTAATTTCAGTTTCAACCAAAAAGAAACCTTTTTCTTCTTATCTTTTTACAAGATTTATACATAAATCACAACATGAAAGCCACAAAACCATTTGAATGAACTGAAATCAAAGAGTAGATGAAGAAAAATTCATAACAAATTAACTTCACAACAGATCCATTTTGTCAGATCCAGAATTATATTTGTTCAAACATACCTGACAGAGCCGGAATTGAGATTTTTTCTTTACCCATATAGATATAGAGAGAATATCACAAGAGTTGATTTTTTTTTTTTTTTTTACAGAGCATATAAACGATAATATTGAAGACTGGAATGGTAGACGTATTTAGTAATGGCAATGCTGTGCCACGTTTCAAGACATGTGTGTGGTAGAAAATTTATTAATATAAAAAGTGATAAGTGTGTGGTAGTAAATTTGTGATTGGGTAGTAGATAATAAATATCAAGTGGTTATTCACTTACCAAATTACCTTTAGTAGATATAATAATGATATAATTTTTATTTTTTTTTATGTATAGAAAAACAATTGGGTCGAAACCAGCATTTCTATTGTATAGAAAAGGAAAGAAATATTTAATGGATACTCAATATTTTATTAACTAACTTGAGATAAAACTACTTCTATTTTTTTTTCCCTTCTTCTCGTCTATCATGCTCGCTCTGGTTGATATTTTTGATTGAAACAAATATGTAGATTTAATTTCCTTATGTTTTCTCCGCATAGCAAAAAGTTGAACCGATATGAGTCGATTTTCACCAAACAATGTCCATTGTTCACTTTTTAAAATTTCATTTGTGGAATTACAATGAATATGTTGTTGTAATGTCTATAGTTCATTTTGAGATCAATTATTTGAAAATAACCACTATATCGACCTAAAATTTCTCTTATAAATTTGAAATTTCAGGACAGTTGGTATATGCATGCTCTAAAGTGTCTATTTGTGAATTTTCCGTCGATTTATTGGGGCCTTTCTCGAATATGGACTTACTCAAGATAGTCTAATGGGCCTAACAACGGATCAATCGTGTGTGATTGATCCGTGAAACAAGTACGACGTCGTACCTAAGTTCTCTTACTCTACCTTCGGGTGCCTCGTTAATCTGTAGCCTGGTTTTCTAGAGCTTCGTTCCCAATTTCCCCTGTATTGAATAACCGGAACAAACCCTAGCCGAATTCAGAAGCCATAACCATGACGATCCGGCAGCTCCTAAACCTAGCACGCCGGTCCCGTAACCTCACCACCTCGCACTCACTCCGGCGTCTTTCATCGGCTTCCGCCGCCGTCGCCGCCGACACACCATCCACTTCTCCGGCCATCGGTCCACCACCTCCCGATGCAATGATCTACGATCGATTAGCTGAAGAGGTCAAGCAAAAACTCAAACGCCTTGAGAATCCCGATTCCAGATTCCTCCAGTACAACTCACCACACCCAACCATAACCGACCACACACCAATCCTCACCTTCCCATCTACGCGCGTGACTACACTGCCATCAGGTCTGCGGGTGGCGACTGAGACTAATCTTGCTGTTAAGACGGCAACTGTTGGGGTATTCATTGATGCAGGGTCAAGATTTGAGACTGATGAAACTAATGGAACAGCTCATTTTCTCGAGCATATGATATTTAAGGGTACTGAAAAGAGGACATCTTGGGAGATGGAGGAGGAGATTGAGAATATGGGTGGTCATTTGAATGCTTACACTTCCAGAGAGCAAACAGCTTACTATGCTAAAGTGTTGGATAAGGACGTACCTGTAGCATTGGATATCTTGGCTGATATACTCCAGAACTCCCAATTTGAAGAGAAAAAAATTGAACGTGAACGTGATGTTATCCTTAGGGAGATGGAGGAGGTGCATTTCTGCTCTATTCTTTGATCTCTGAATATAAAGATTGACTTTTTATTGCCCCCTTCCTTGTTAATGATTGCCTGCATGGTATATTATATTTGTCCTAATATAGGACATTCATGGTACACCAACTAATATGCCTATTGATGATAAATTGACTAGTTTTATGCTGACCATCAACCTAGATGCCCTTATTGAACTCACGTAGGATAAGAACTCATACAAGCCTGTTCTAAAATTCAAGATCACTTACATTCTTGTCGAGTTCCCTGGATGCTAACAGGTTTTAACTGTGCTGTTATATTGTTTTTTTTTTTTAACTTTCATTTTAAAGTACCTTTAGTTTCTTCTGTTTTATGGAAGTATACGGTCCATTAGCAGCATTTGAGTACAGCTGCAGGCGAGTAGGCATCAATATGCTTTACTTATTAGTTAATTAATATCTTAAGATTTTCTTTAGGAGTATTGTGCTCGAGGGACTTGCCCTTGTTGATACAATGCAGTATTAAGCACCAGGTAATATCTCTGAGCGCAAAATGAGAGATAATTTCTTCAACCTTTTCACTGTAAAAATTAGTAGGGCTGAAAATGTTCTTGCAGCTGACATGATCACTCCGATCCAACTCCTCCAACAATATGAAGTCATAATGTTTTCTTTTTTTCCTATAATCTTGGCATTTAAGTAGAAGGGAGATAAAGAAGTTATATTGTTCGAATCCTTAAAAAATGCCACTGGATATATTTGTATCTGACACTGGTTCAACGATATTCTTGCAGGATCCAAACAACATAGACGAAAAAGTACCTAGCTAGATAGGAAAAGACACATGTTAATAAAAATGGGAGGGATATCAAGAAAATAAAAGGAAAAGAAAAGGACAAATTAAATGTACTTGTCCTAGATGAGAGAAGGGATTGAATTAGACCCCATATTAGAAGGATCAAGCCAAGCACCATTCCAAGAAAGTGAAGGATCAGATGAATTAATAATTTGTTCATGAATCTGATGATTTAAAAGATCCATTTCTCTGCTTTCAACTTGGTGATCTCATTTCCACCACCTTCATGAACATTAATATTGTTATTATTGTTGTTATTGTCCCCCTTTGACATTTGCAATTCCTCATAATTAGGAGCCAAGTTGTGAAAATTGTTACCATTAATATTGGACTTGCCCTTGTTGATACAATGCAGTATTAAGCACCAGGTATCTCTTTATCTGAGAGGTTAAGATAAATGAAATGAAATGGCCGTGCATTAAGCTCCTGCTTGACCTTACAAAAGAAAGGACATTCCTCTTTACGGAAACGGAAGAGAGGGAATTCCACAGAACCCAAAAGTTACTCCTGTAGTGGGTTGATGAAATGTATCCTGTTGTCCAGATCATATACAACATGAAAATTAACAACCAGCTATTTTTTTCGAATAAACAATTGAGCGCTCATATGTCCGATTGTTTAGTCTCAATATTTTGCCTTTTCTTAGTTCAACTCGCTATTGTATTGCAGCTGTGGCCTGTAGGAACTTGGCTTTCTTGATTCAAAAATGTCTGTACATACTAGAGCTAAGTTTGTTTTGTTTTCTGAAGTTGTATTTCATCACTATCTGTTTGCAGGTCGAAGGTCAAACAGAGGAAGTCATCTTTGACCATTTGCATTCAACTGCATTCCAGTACTCACCTTTGGGTAGGACTATTCTTGGACCTGCCCAGAATATAAAGACAATCACCAGAAGTCATCTGAAGGACTACATATCAACACACTATACTGCTCCCAGAATGGTATTTTCGAAATGATTTCATCTTCTTTTCCAATATCTGCCTTCCTTGTCAGATCAAACTCGATTATTTTAACATTATCATCTGCTGTCTGCACTCTCAACCATCTGTGTGGACAATAAAAATAGGTAATTGTTGCTTCTGGGCCTGTCAAACATGAAGAATTTGTTGAACAAGTTAAGAAACAATTTACTAAGCTTTCCACGGATCCGACTACGGCCTCAGAATTGGTTGCTAGAGAACCAGCAATTTTTACAGGTTCAGAGGTGTGCCTAAATTATCATGGTTCTTTCATGGTGCTTTTTTTACCCCTAGAATACGGTTCTAATGCTGATCATTCTACCAAAATCAGGTTCGGGTAATTGATGATGACATTCCGTTGGCACAATTTGCTGTTGCTTTTCAAGGGGCACCATGGACTGATCCAGATACCATTCCGCTGATGGTAATGCAATCAATGCTGGGTACTTGGAATAAAAATGCTGGAGGAGGGAAACACATGGGGTGAGTTGTGTATCACTACTTTTTTGCACTCTCTGTCATTGCAAGGATGTGGATGGATCTCCGTCTCATGATTTTTGATGGGATCTCCTATTCATTTGCAGTTCCGATCTGGCACAAAGTGTTGGCATTAATGAACTAGCAGAGAGCATGATGGCTTTTAATACCAACTATAAGGATACTGGTCTGTTTGGTGTGTATGCTGTGGCAAAGGTGAGATCTTTATCACCATGTCTTCCTTCTGTTGAAAAGAATGTGATGTGATGAGGCGTTACCTTATTTTCCTTGCATTTTCTTCCATCAAATGTAAAGTTTTTAATGTGTTGTGTCTGGTATCGTGGGGTTAGATATTCAAACTTACCTTTTATTATATCCTCCACCTGTGTTCTAATTTCACTGTGATCAAAATGGAGTTTGGATTATTGAATATGCTTAGAAAGTCTTCGAAACGTTATATTGGTTGTATATTGCATGCGGAGTGATAGTTCTTCTATGTCATATACTGCTCATATTTTAGATTGATGCAGTATATATATTCTCTAACATTGAATGTTACGCATCTGCTTAGGTTTTTTGAGATATTGTGGTTAGTATAAACTTAGCAGATCTCTTCTTTAAACATAATAAGAGATAGTTAGGTGTTGCTACTGTGATCTTTTTGACTGGCATATGGGTGTGAATAATTCTAGTTTTATCTCAAATGGATTCTTAATTTGCAGCCCGATTGTTTGAGTGATTTGTCCTTCTGCATTATGCGTGAGATAAGCAAATTGTGTTACCGAGTTTCGGATGCTGATGCGACTCGTGCTTGCAACCAGGTTAGTGTTACTTAATGTTTAACGGTCTGGTCTAGCTGTCCTTTACTCCCTATTCTTTTGCTTTGTTTCTCACTTACCCATACCGGTTTGCAGTTGAAGTCTTCTCTCTTGCTTCACATTGATGGAACTAGTCCTGTTGCAGAAGACATTGGGCGTCAGGTACTATTCTGATATCTGATTATGTGGGTGTACACGTGTGTTGTGTCATGATTGTTGTTAGTCTTTTTTCTTTTTGTTACTCCTTTCATTTTCCTTGAAGAAGTGTTAGGGTTGGGTTGAGTCATGGTCACTGCAGATGGAAGTTGCTTCCTTTCTCCCACAGTATTAGTTTGCTGAAGAATGTTCGGCACACCTCCATATATGTGCATAAAAGAGACACAGAGCTGCTTCATGTACTTTAATCATTATACGACCGTAATGATTCTGAAGTAGAAGCCATAATAGGAGTGAAGAGGATATTTAAGTTGAACTTCATTACTCTTAGAACAGTTTTAGTTGAACTGTGCCAAAGCCTATTAATGTCACTGCGCTACCTTAGATGATAGCAACTGGTTGGTCCATTATTGCATTCTGAATTTCAATATTCCACAATGCCAGAAACATCCTCTTCACCACCATTACGGCTTCGACTGCCGATATGTCACTGCAACTAAAGATAAAATAAACATGTGTGCTGTAAGCCATATCAGTTGCAATACACGAACCATATTTGGATCATAAAGTTCATTCTTGTGAGAAGTAAGTGTGACTCTGTGGTGCAGAACAGCAGTAAGAAGCGGCGTAGTTATGCTTGCTTTACGTATGAATAGATGAGAACAAAATGAAGGCGGAAAGGTGTTGCTGCCAGCTGGTAGTTGGTGAGAACAGTTCTTAACAGACCTTATAAGAAAAACTGGAAATGAAAAAGAATAACACGCTTAAACCGCAATCCCTTTGCTCAAGTTGAGTTAGGAAAATTTGTAATATGATAAGCCGAATGATAATTATGTGCCTTTTCTCTGGTTTTATGTTTGCTGTCAAGGTTCGAGTGTGTCATCAAGTATCTGTGTTTTGCATGAAGTGAACCATATTGGATCATCTGCTTGCTAGTGGAAAAGACCCCCAATGTGAAAGAGAAAAAAATCGATGTTTATTTTATGTAAGCTTGACTCCTTTGGGAATGGGGTCTGGTGATTTTGCAAATTAAATCTTTTTTCTTTGAATGTGCTGCTTTTACCGTCAAGAGGGTAATGCATTTTCCCTTTTTGCCTGCTTGCAGCTGCTCACATATGGCAGAAGGATTCCAGTCACAGAGCTGTTTGCAAGGATTGATTCCGTGGATGCTAGCACCATCAAACGGGTTGCAAACAGATTTATATTTGACCAGGTAAGGATTGAATAAACATTTGAGACTTGGGAGTGAGTCTATTGCTATGAAACAATCGGGTTACGCAAATTTCCTTTATCTCCCTTTCTGAGTTTTAACCAATTTCTGTTTCTTTTCTTTCTTTTGGCAGGATGTTGCTATATCCGCTTTAGGGCCTATCCAGACTCTACCCGATTATAACTGGTTCAGACGTAGAACCTACATGCTCCGTTATTAGGTGATTCTTTGTTTCGGAGTTGTAATGCATCACAATTACCCACCTCACGCGACCTTTTTGTTCTTGAAGATATAGGTCTTACTTTTATATTTATTCTTCTTTCCTGCCTCTGCCTTTTGGCTTTGTAACGGTTTTTGTAGCTTTCCCTATAAAAATAAGTGGGCCTATATTCAATAATTTGGTTGTCTGACATTTGTTTTCATATTCTTTGGAAAAATGTAGATTGCAACGTCTGTCCACGTTGTTTTCCCTTAATTTTATCTACTCCCGTGACTGCAATGGGTCTTCATACACAAGTTGTCTCGAAGCTCTTCTTGGTAGTCAGTTAATTTCCAAATCCAAACTTGACGAGGTAAGTTGTCTAAAATAGACTTGAAGAGATTTCCATTTTGACCTTTATATCTACAGAGATAGAGATTTATAGAAGCGAAATTAGTAAATTATAGTTGTTTTCTTATTTACCCTTTGTTTTCAAGTGAAACGCGTTTTTTTTTTTTTTTTAAGAACACTTCTCCGATCGTTGCCTCTTGTGAGCTTCTCGTAGGGTACGTAAGACGGGTTAAGCCGAACAAGGTGGGTCAATAAAATCGTCCAAGGATGTGTTTGGTACGGAAGAGATTTTTTTCCCGAAAAATGTTTTTTGGTTTTTCATGTTCGGATGGTCAAAACTTTTATGAAAATATTTCTCTCTAACAAAAAATGAGTTTCTTCAAAATGGAGAAAATAATTTCCTTCATGGAAGTAGATAGAATAAGCTTACAAGTGGCCTTTTATATTGATTGTGTTCTCTATATCTCATTGTATTTGTCAAAATTATATATAAATAACTAATAAATTTGTCCGTGCAGTACCTTATTAGATTTATACTTTTTCCACACTCAAAAATTAAAAATAATCTCAAAATATATCTTGTGAAATCTAAAATTTTGCTTTAATTTTCTTCCAAAAATAAGCTAATTAACCATATAAGTTAATATATTCACCCCATTTGTATTTTACAACATTTATACATTTAAAAACTTAATTAACAGATAAAACAAATTAAAACATCACCAACATTTTCTAGTGAAAAATAAAAAGACTTAAAGCACGGTAACAAAATAACAAAAAAGCTACTATATCTTTATTTCAGAAAATCTCTCTCTCTCTCTCTCAATAACTTATCAACTAATCAATTACAAAATGTATGTCATACTAATTAAAATGCATTTTATTTTCTAAATTTTCTAAAACTACTATATCTTTATGTCAGAAAATACAAGCTATCCTATTAAGATACTCCATTGAATCTCTTTTTAAAAATATCAATGAGCCAATCATATGAACAAATCAAATCGTGAGATGAAGCCAAATATTTAGTTTATGAATTATGAACCATATTATTTTTGTTTTCTATGAAAAAAGAATTATTTATATTCTTCGTCATATTTTATCCTGAAGTTATACAATTGGTGCAAAAATAATTTGCATCCACCCCGACAAAGTATCAAGCCACTTGAATTGGTGTTTGCCCATGTTGGAGGGCCTTAACGGCAAAGCATTATTTTTACACCAATTATATAACTTCAGGGGGAATTATGGCCCCAAAGTATAACGTCAGAGGTAATTATGATACCAAAATATAACGGAGGTATAAAGGATCCTTTTCTCATAGTAAAAGGTATTTTTGAACCTTTTCCGATATCTAAATGATTAACATTAGAATTAGAATATCAAGCTACGCAAAGCATTGTCATCACTTGCACTTCATCGGTAACTATTATAGAAGAAAAGAGAAAAATAAAATAAAACATATACTCCCTCCGTTTCAAAAGTATTTATCTCTAAGTTTTTCTACTAATTTTGCACCCCACTCTGGCGATGGGATAGTAAATATGCAGTTATAACAACATTCGAATTGGGCAAGAGGAGTTCATCTACTAGTAGAAATTTAAAAATGAAATGTCAAACTAAGAGATCTTGAAAAGAAGGCAAGGCCAGTCATAGGTAAAATAACTAATGCAAGAAAACTCAGGCAGAATGGAATGATTCAACAAATTCTTACTTATCAGTAAGACAAACGAAGAGGCCCCCATCTACCTATCCTCTAACCTCCGTGCATGCTCATTTCATTCTCGTGATGCTACTACTTACTATTTACCAAGGTAACAAAATTTCACCTATAAATTAGCTTGGGGAGTTGAGCTGAGGCATATTACTGACAATGGGAACTCATGTAGCAGAATGCTCACAACAGCAAGAAGAAGGTGAGCACATTTTCCGGAGTAGATATCCTCCGGTAGATGTACCAGACAATGTGACTCTCCCGGATTTTGTGCTTCACAATGTAGAGTTATACGCTGACAGACTCGCGTTTGTGGATGCTACTACTGGCAAAGGATACACCTATGGCGAAGTTGCCAGAGACATACGGAGGTTTGCCAAGGCCTTGAGGTCCCTTGGCTTGAGAAAAGGAAGGGTTGTGTTGGTAGTCCTCCCAAATGTACCGGAATATGCTATTGTTGCTCTCGGAATCATGGCTGCTGGTGGTGTCTTTTCCGGTGCAAATCCAGCAGCTCATTCATCGGAAATTATGAAACAAGTTGAATCTGCTGATGGCAAGCTTATTGTCTCTGATCTACCAACCTATCACAAGGTAAGTAAACTTCCAATTCAGTTCAGTGGCGTACACAGAATTTGCCTAAGCAGTACCAGCTTGTTATCATGGTTAACTCGACTTGTCTATGACTTGACTATGGGGTTATAGAGGTTTTAAGACTTCACTTCTTGTCTCAAATGTTTATTTCGCATTATTTTCAAGCAGCATTAGTCTATTATACACACACATGCACATACTTAAGAAATTTGGAGATGACACCTCTTGTAGAAATGTGTCTTCGCAAGGCTTATTAGGACCAAACTTCTTGTACTTGTTACTCGTTTTGGTCCTCCAATTAAAACTTGCATTTTACCATGATGGAAAAAAGAGAGGCTTTCATTTCCACTTAAAGTAATGCAAATTGCAGGTGAAAGATTGTGGGCTGCCAGTAATTATACTAGGCGAAGAACGTGTAGAAGGAACAATTCATTGGGATGAATTGCTCGAAGCTGCAGATCGTGCCAGTTCCAGAACTGATCATCTAACAAACCAAGAAGATGAAATTGTGCAGCAAAGTGATTTATGTGCATTGCCCTTTTCATCAGGCACGACAGGACTATCCAAAGGAGTGATGTTAACACACAGAAATCTAGTAGCAAACCTTTGCTCTACACTCTTTAGCATTAGTCCAGAAATGATCGGTCAAGTTACAACACTAGGTCTGATACCATTCTTTCACATTTATGGTATAACCGGAATTTGTTGTGCAACTATTAGGAACAAAGGGAAAGTTGTGGTCATGCGTAGGTACGAACTGAGGGCATTTCTAAATGCGCTCATCACACATGAAGTCACATTTGCACCTATCGTTCCACCTATCATCTTGGCACTTGTTAAGAATCCGATTGTTGATGAGTTTGATCTGAAAAAGCTTAAGCTTAGATCCATCATGACAGCTGCTGCTCCACTTGCGCCTGAGATTCTTAATGAATTTGAGAAGAAATTTCCGGATGTTCAGGTCCAGGAGGTGAACATCCACTAGAAACTTATAATCGTCCTCCTAATGTCAACGTCTTATTCAGCCCAAAAGCTTAACTTATAATCGTCCTCCTAATGTCAAGGTCTTATTCAGCCCAAAAGCTTACTTTTGACAAGTTTTATTCTGTTTTATTTAACTGCTAGGCTTATGGGATGACTGAGCACAGCTGCATTACTCTTTCACATAGCAACCAACACATTGCTAAAAGAAATTCCGTTGGTTTTATTCTACCTAATTTGGGGGTGAAGTTCGTTGATCCTGATACCGGTAGATCTCTCCCCAGAAACACACCAGGAGAGATATGTGTCAAAAGCCAATGTGTTATGAAGGGTAACTGACCATAACTTTTTTACTTGAAACAACCTTTTGTAATAGTAGGCATTGGTATATATATGGAACTTAACCATTTGATGTGAAAATTTTCAGGTTACTACAAAAATGAATCTGAGACTTGCCTTACCATTGATAAGGATGGGTGGCTTCACACTGGTGACATTGGCTACATTGATGATGACGGGGATATCTTTCTGGTAGATCGTATCAAAGAGCTCATCAAGTACAAGGGATTCCAAGTAAAGATGCACTAAATTGACTAAGTTGAAACTGTTTTGGACCTGCGTTAAAACTTGATCAAATTTACTAACCTGAATCAAGAATTTTGTTTTTACCTTTGTCTTTGGACCTCTGGTTTAACAGGTTGCTCCAGCTGAATTAGAGGGGATCCTTCTCACACATCCTTCAGTGGAAGATGCTGCAGTTGTTGGGTAAGTAAAATCAACTAACTGAGTTAAGTTTTAAAATGGCAAAATTGTAACGAATAACGGATGGATACTCTTTATAACTATAGGCTGCCAGATGAAGAAGCTGGAGAGATACCAGCAGCATGGGTAGTCTTGAACTCAAAAGCAAAAGAAAGCCATGATGACATCATCAACTACGTTGCATCAACCGTTGCACAGTATAAACGAGTGAGAGTGGTCCAATTCGTGGATAGCATTCCGAAATCTCCTTCTGGAAAGATAATGAGGAGACTTATCAAGGAAAAGATGCTAGAAAGACTTAAAGAGGGCACAGTGTGATTTTACAAGTACATTATTCTACCATACAAAAGCATTTACTCATCTCAAGTTGGTACAGACTTGCCTACTTCATTCTATCGTCATGTTCTGAAGAACTTACAACTTGCAGTGTACAACTTACTCCAGAAGAATAATAAAACACAATTGTGTTATTTCATAATTAAAAGATGAGATCTAATCCTAGATGTAAAAGATATTGGACTAGATAGGTTGAGCAAAGTGTACCTTCAAGCATGGTCTAATCATGAGATAACACTCAGATAAATCCTCAAGCAAACAGTCTATCTAAGATAACCCCCTCAAGAGGCAAAAATATCCTCAAGCAATCTCATCAATATAGTTTAACAACAAAAATGATAGCCCCACTCTCATAAGAGTTTTCACTCATCAAAGTCATATCATCAAAATTAGCTAAGTGAGCTTACTCTAGGCTAACTGTTTATAAATGCCCAAAAGTGGCAGTCAACAATAGCAAAAACAGTCTCACTGCTTTCCACTCATCATTCTTTTCTTAAGCAAGCATGTCAAGTTAGATGTAACGCGTAAGTGTAAATGACGTCAATTAAGTTCAAATATGACATGTCCGCGTGAATGGCATCAATTAAGTTCAAATGTGACACGTAAGCGTGAATGACGTCAATGAAGTTCAAATATGACACGTAAGCGTGAATGATGCCAATCAAGTTCAAATGTGATACGTAAGTGTGAATGACGTCAATCAAGTTCAAATGTGACACGCAAGTGTGAATGAAGTCAATTAAGTTTAAATGTGACGCAAGCGTGAATGGCGTCAGTCCGTTCAAATGTGACACGTAAGCGTGAATGATGTCAAAATAGTTATTAAGAGTGACGAAATATTATCTTATTTTATTTAAATGTATTTTTTCGACTAGTTTATTTTAAATTTATCCGATTAATTATTCGTTTTATTAAAAAATAGCCGAAAAATACATTTAAATAAAATAAGATAATATTTCGTCACTCTTAATAACTATTTTGACGTCATTCACGTTTATGTGTCACATTTGAACTGGCTGGCGCTGTTCACGCGTGCATGTCACATTTGAACTTAATTGACATCATTCACACTTGTGTGTCACATTTAAACTTAATTGACGTCATTCACACTTGCGTGTCAAATTTGAACTTGATTGACGTCATTCACACTTACGTGTCAGAACTTGATTGACGTCAGTCATTCTTACGTGTCACATTTAAAGAAAACACTTTTGGGGAGATCGAACTGACTTTTGTTAATAAAACCCTATATATATAAAAAAAGAAATGTTGGTGAAACAAAATATTTATATTCCAGTGATTTTAATATAATAATAATATCCATACATATTACAGACAGCAAAGGCCATTTATACAGGGAAAACTGAACTCGGAGCTACAACTGATTTGAGAGCTTAGGGTTCGGAATCGCTGTCGGATTTTGAGTTCATTGCACACTTCAATTTTTCGAAGCGGCTAAGGTAATTCATTTATTATACAAGTAATTCATACTGTTATCCATCACTAATCAAATCAAGAAATTCGATAAAATTTAGAAGATTTTTGTTTATCAGATGAGTCGGAAATTGGAATGCCCTAATTTGTTTTCTTTGATAACCGTGGTGTCCGGGCCAGCTTTGGCTATCTCGATTAAATCCACGGGATACCTGTCACCTCAAACGAGCAACTGCGTTTAAACAATGCAAATCATTGAATTGCAAAAAAATTCAGCCTTAGCATAGCTCATTACTAGTAGAATTAGCTGAAAACGCTGTCTTTTTGGTTCACTGGCCGATTTGCTCCAGCAAATAATAGTAAGCTCAGTTGGTTGGGCACCTGAACTCTCACCTTGTTGGTGAGGGTTTGATTCCCCCACATTGTTTTCCCCTTCCCCAATCCCCAATTTTCATTGTCAAAAAAAAAAAATTTTTTTAAAAAAATAATAATAATAGTAAGCTTTTTTTTTTAGTTGAACACGCGTTTTTATGTAGTAAATATATTATTTCATTAGAAGTTTGTTGTGATTTTTTTTAGAAATCTCCAACAATAAATGGTCATTATAGTAAGAAGATGTTGAATGATATCTCAAGATGTTGATATATGGATTCTATACGTTTTTTTTACCCATTTGTTGTTAAAATTATTTACCTACTAAAAACAAATATTTTGAATAATTTGTTTTTATGTGCTTTCCTATGTTGCCACTTGCCACTGTATTGAATCCTTATCTGGCTCTCTTATAGATGGGTGTAATTCTTTTTTTTTAAATTCCCTTTGTACGCAATGTTTCAATCTGTGTTATCAAAAGAAAAAAGCGCAAAAAAGCTCGTAAGGTTTGTTGGGGCTTTTTTTTTTTGATAAAGTAAGTGGTATTAATAACAGCATCAAGTAGATGCAAGAATTACAAGATATGGCATTTGAGCTGACACAAATCTCTGCTGACTTTACTAACTATCTAAGCCAGAACTAGGGAGTTAATATTTAATAAAGTCCCGAAGGTGTTCTGGATTAACAGCAGGATACAAGTTGGACCAACTAAACAAATTGGCAATACACCTTGCCTTCAAAATGCCTATAGCAGTTGAATCCCCATCAAAACATCTCCTTTTCCTCTCTAACCAGATACACCAAAAAAGTTGCAAGCAGGTATCATGATCTAGATCCTCTTGATGGCTTTGTCAACTCTCCATAGGCTCCAACTCTCATAAGCATCCTTAACTGAGAGGGGTGTGGTCCAATTGAGACCAGCGAGACTGAAAAACGTGCTCCATAAGTATGAGGCCACCTCACAATGAAGAAGGAGGTGTCTGGTGGTTTCAGCCTCTTTTTTGCACATATAGCATCTGCTTGGTAGCTGGAAATTCCTTTTCTTTAGATTGTCTTGGATAGGACATGCCTCATAGAGCTGTCCAAGTGAAACAGACAACCTGAAGTGGTAGCTTGGTCCTCCAAATGAATTTCCAGGGCCAGTTATCTATCAACGGTTTCTAGAGCACAAGTGATTGTAACCTTCCTTTACTGTGTAGACACCCCCACTATGATACCCCCATTTGAGCTTGTGAACTGTCTGGGAATTGATGTGACACTGTTGTAGTCTTGCAAAAAGATCTAATTCACTTCCCAATCATGCATGTTTCTTCTGAATTTCGGATCCCAGTTGTTCCCTTCTTTGTTAGCAGCGATTACAGAGTCAGGATCTTGAGCTGTTCTGAACAAGATTGGGAAGTCTTCCTAAAGAGTGGTACTTCCAAGTCATTTGTCTTTCCAGAATCTTAGAGCCATTACCTACCTAGAAGTGAGTCTGTTGAACAAAAGTGTCCCACAATTTTCTAATACCATTCCAAAGACCTAATCCATAAGGGAGAGTGGAAGCCTTTGACCACCAGTGATCCATCACTCCATGTTTAGCTATGACAAATTCTTTCCAGAACCCTGCATCCTCCAAATTGAATCCCCAAAGCCACTTCATCATCATGCTTTTGTTATTAGCTGTTAGATCCTTGTATCCAAGACCTCCTTGATTTTTTGTCCGAGTCACCTTCTTCCACTTGATGAGATGAAATTTGTGGTCCTCTTCATTATTGGGGCTTTAAGCACAAAGAGTTTTAATGAAAATGGCGCGAAGGGAGGAAAAAAAGTACAAATTTATTTATGTTTAGTCGAAGACTAATAATTTTAAGTATTGACGAAGATGTCTCCCACCGTATTGGGGCAAGATGGATGAAGTGGAGGCTCACCTCGCCTCGGGAGTGTTGTGTGATAATTAGGTGCCGCCCAAGCTTAAAGGCAAATTTCACAGAGTGGCAGTTCGTCCGGCCATGCTGTATGGATCGAAGTGTTGGCCAGTCAGAAACTTCCACATTCAAAAATTGAAGGTGGCGGAAATGCAGATGTTGCGTTGGATGTGTGGGCTTACTAGGGGTGATAGGGTTAGAAATGAGACTATCCGGGAGAAGGTGGGAGTGACTTCGGTGGAGGACAAGATGCGGGGAGTTAGGTTGAGATGGTTCAGGCATGTGATGAGGAGGGACACGGAGGAGGGGCACGGATGCTCCAGTTCATAGGTGTGAGAGGCTAGCTTTGGATGATTTCAGGTGGGGTAGGGGTAGGCCAAAGAAATACTGGAGATAGATGATTAGACGTAACATGGAGCAGTTACAGTTTACTGGGGACATGACCCTAGATAGGAAGGTATGGAGGATGCGAATTAGGTTAGAAGGCTAGTGCATGTGGGTGAGTCGTAGCCAGTAGTTAGGAGAGCTTTGTGGTAGCCGGTCTGGTAGTCTTAGGGCTTGTCCATAGGTTGGAGCTGCTAGTAGGAGGGTATGAGGGTGGTGGGTGCCTTTGGTTCGTTAGTGTAGGGTATTACTTTGTGGGTGTCTTATTTATTTCATCTTGTTTCATGCTTTATTACGACTCTGTTTACTATTCTTTGTCTTGAGCCGGGGGTCTAACGGAAATAACCTCTCTATTTCTCCGGAGTTAGTGGTATGGACTGTGTACATTTTACCCTCCCCAGACCCCACTATGTGGGAATACACTGGGTTTGTTGTTGTTATTAATAACAAATATATGAACAACTAAATTGAAAAAGATATACGATAAAGTGATCAATTTTGTAGTGTCACCTCTTCAAAAGAGGTTTATTGGCAGGGAATAGTATGTCTTAGAACCTTGATGATGACACCGAAGCACACATTAAGCGAGACGAAGCGCTCAACACGTTTTGTGCCTCACTTTAGGGCTTAAGTACGCCTTTGTCAACATGTGGGTTCTGCATGCTTTAGAAAGACGCGCTTTCACTTTTAATGGGCTCTATAATTTTTTTTTTGGCTTAGCATAACAGGAAATGAAAGGGACAGAGGTTTTTGTTGGTGGTTTGGCCCGTACTACTACTGAAAGCAAAATTCGTGAGGTTTGTTTCAGATTTATGTTGCGTTGTATATTTGGTTCTTCAAGTTTATTTTTTTGGTTCAAGTTGGTTTATTACATTGTGATTGTTTTTGATTATCCTTTTGGGTGGATTAAAATAATGAAATATTATTAACTGGGTCAGCACTGCAGTTGCCGAGAGTTACAAAAAATGCGTAAAGGAAGTCCTAAAAAACAAATTTTTATCTACATTGTTAACAATTTTTAACTTTAAGACAACAGTATTTTAAAGTTATATTATACCGAAAGCAAGGCCAGTTAAACACTTACGTGTCAGTATATAATTAGGGTAAGTTTCACCAGCAAAACACATCCGGGTCCTTCACTCAGGAGAGTCTATACGATTCATGTTGGGATTGTAAATGGAATCTTGTGCGGATTCTTTTGTGTGTTCCTACCAGAGTCCTTAGTCCAACATCAAGTTGTTAGGGTCCCCTGATATGGATCTAGTTATGAAATCAGATGTTTTCTTCCTACAACCTATGGTGCTAGTTCGTTAAGAGGGGGCATGCAACGTCTTGAGTTAAAGTACTCGAAAACTGGAATAATTTTCTGCTTATCTTTCCATTAAATTCAAAAACTTTAAATACAACAGTGGTGGACTGACCACCCACCTATTAACAAAGAAATAACTTCCTACAACTATTAAAATGAGCAAGTGGAAGAATGACCTCATTACTGCTAATAACTGCTAAAATAAATAGGAGACATAATTAATAGATAAGCTGAAATAATCTACTTTTTGATTTCTTTAAATTTTCCATGCATAAACTGATGGTTGACTTAAAGGGGTGCTAACACTTAATCTAGCCAGTCTGTTAAACTAGTTAATTTTTTAGGCTAAGTCTCTTATTGACTTGAAGGATTAGTGTGAGGCTAGATTGCTTATTAGCCAAAGGGTTAGATTCACTGAATTCTATGGATGACTAGTTTTCTGTTGTCTTGAGGGGTTGCTTTGGTCATTTTTTGAACAGATCATACTTCTTTCAAGGTATGTAGACTTTATATTATGGTAATGACACGAACAATTGCTACTTTTTGCTTGTTATATCATAAACTGTTATTCTCATGAACTATATTACAAAATGGAATATTGTTTTAACTTCTAGTAATCAATTTTGTTCTTAAATAAACTATATGATACCATTATTGTTTGTCTCTTTTATTCGTTCAGTTTACCTAATTACATTATACACTTGCGAATTTATTTTTCTTGATTCTACTTAAATGTCTTTGGGTTTAGGGGTTACAGGAACATAATGGTAAGAAGAATATGATTAGAGCTGGACATCTTATTGTCAATGATTTGTAACTATCTTATATTATCACTCTGTATTTGTATCAGATTATGTGTGTATAAGGCATCTGTTTTACAGGTATTTTCTTCATGTGGTGAGATTGTGGAAATACGGTTGATTAAAGACCAGACAGGCAATGGCAAGGTTGTCAATATGATCTGCTTATTTGTACATGTATTTTTAATGGTTTTCCATCAACGCCCCCCCTCAAAAAACAAAGCTAAAAAAGGATGGTTTAGATGCTAATGTTGTACTATTAATTTGTTATGATTACAGGGGTTTTGCTTTGTACGATTTGCAACAAAATATGCTGCTGACAAAGCACTGAAGGAAAAATCTGGATATGTGGTAAAAGCCTAACGATAATGCATTATTTCATTGTCTTGACTCGATAAACTCTTTACATTTTTTTTATTGCTATCAATTTGCTTTTGTGATGCTGTTATTACTCATGCATGTACATAAGAACGACTCACTTGCATGAATAAGCAATATTATATATTCCTAGTAACTAGCCAAAACTTTTACTTGATGACTTACATCCATTTTCAAAGGTATGCCTTCTGTTGATTCAAGAACAGGTCCCTCCAAAAGAATATTAAGAAAAAAGTGTGACTTACTTAGAATATTGTTTTTCCCCTAGAATAAAATATTGTCTGCATAACCAACTATTATTACTTTTTGACACTTTAACTCATTACTTGAATTTTTTTTCTTCACGGAGATAAGCTTGAACTAGACATCTTACTTTCTTGAAAGCTCATGATTTGGATAAATGCTGGGATGTGTTCCACCAATGGGGGCAATTGATCAGTTCCGATTTTTTGTGTTTTGCTTTTTTTCTTTTTACTTTCTTTTTTGGTTCTCTGGATAGCTATGGAAACCTAAGTTGGTATTTGTTCAACTACTGATAACTTCTTTTTGGTTAGATTATCTCCACACTTATTAAGTTGCAAATAGGTTCATCGTACATCTAAATAGGACATAAAAACTTTAATAGAGGGATTTGCATGTACAATTCATTTGATTATATGTTATATTCGGTAACATAGTGTAACATTAGTCTAGTAAAACACTGTACGCTGGACTATAAACCTATTGTTAGTCATTAGTTCCATGGATCCAAATGGTAAACCCCTATCATATCAGGGGGAGCCCTTTGTAGATCTTTACATGCAATGCAAGGTTGGTTGGAGCATTAAACTACCTTTCTATTACCACATCAAGCTCTTCTCTGCTATGGACGTAGTTTGTTGATTCATGCTGTCCAAACATTGATCATCGGGATCCTGTAGTATAACCTATAAGATACATTAGTAAAGCACCAAGCTAAATGTTACTATAAAAAGACGAAGGATATTCTCAAGATATAAGATACTCTGATGCAAATTGGGCCAAATGTTACTATACAAAGACAAAGGAAATTCTCAAGATGTAGGATACTGAGATGCAGATTGGGTTGATTCTCCTATTGAGCAACTATTTATGTCCGGATACTATGTCTTTTGTGGTGGCGACTCTATATCATGGGCAAGTAAGAGTCATATTGTTGGTTTTAGCACATAAAGTGAGTTTTGATCCATGGTTATAGTTAGTATGGGTTATACAATTTCTTAAAGTGTTGAAGTTTGTAGACACTGAATGAGTAAGATTATGTTGTGATAAAGCATCGTTGCTTGCAACCTCTACTTGATTTTCAGGAAAGACCTAAGCAAATATAAAAAGGGCAGCCCAGTGCACTAAAGCTCCCGCTATGCGCATGGTCTGGAGAAATGCCCTACTACAAGGGTGAGGGGTTTATTGTACGCAACCTTACCTTGCATTTTTTCCCGAGGCTGCTTCCAAGGCTTGAACCCGTGACCTCCTAGTTACATGGCAACAACTTTACCGGTTTCACAGAAGACCTAAGCAAATATGGTCTGCCAATTTATTTGGGTATAAAGTTTCTTTTTAAAGAAAGTCATTGAACCTGTTAGCTCCATGAGCAACTAACAAACAATTTGACAAACCTCTGAGAGGACCTTGAAGTCATTGTATATTGTAACAGATTTCGTGAGTAGTATTTTTATCATAATATGCCTCAAATTAAAAAGTATTGGAAATGATATCAATAAGATTTATGCATACGGTTTGTATGTTCTCTTCTCAAGTTTTTCTTAATCTACTCTGGGGAATTTCATTTTTCACTGTATTGTGTTTTTGTGCAATGTATTAAGTTAGACTTAATTTATTAATTGCATAAACTATAAAGGTGTTTTTCATGGACCGATGTATTGTCTATGACTGACTTTTCTTTTGATGACCGAGAAATCAGTGAGGGCCTGTTGCTCATGGTTTGAAACATGGTGACTAGATAAGGTTGCTTCTCTCTTAGTATGAAATGTTTGGAAGATTGTCATCCTGCTATGATCTGGTTGCTTGTACCTTGAACAGTGGGTTATTTCTCTCCGTATTATATTTGATTTATTTTTGTGGCTATTATTTCAGCTGGACGGAAAGAAAATTGGGATTCGTCCCTCAGTTGAGCAGGACACTCTATTTATTGGAAATCTTAACAAAGGTTTGTCTCATTTATCTTGCAAGTCTTGTTGTCCTAGAGTTATTGTCTATCTTAAAAGTGTCTTTCCGTGATACTGGAGAAGCTCTATAATGACAATATCAAGTTACATGCAAATGCCTTCATTTAAAATGTGAAGATGACATTACATAGAAGATATTTTGAACTTACAAGGACTTCGTGTTATCTAATTTTTTGGGCTGATATTTCAGAAATACTCATTGTCTTGATGCTATTCTGGTTATGCAGGTGCTATATAGTAATTGGCTTTTCATTCTTGTAGCTTATTACAGTGTACTCCATTATCTGGATTATGAATTTGGCAGTTAAATTGTCTCTTTTTCTCATTCATTTTGGGCTTTGAACTCTTTTAGTTTATTAGGATACATTTTCTTCTTTGGAGTTGTGAAATTGAGCCTTAAATCATCTTTCGTGTACTTGTGTTTTCTTCGGCACTTATGCAAGAGACAAGTTTCCTTTTTATATATGCATTACTTATTGAGTGTTTGGATTATTTAAAGGTTGGAGTGCCGAGGAATTTGAAAGTATTGTGTGTCAGGTACACCTTTTTTACTGCTTACAGTGCACCTTTTTTATCTCTTGAAATATTGTTTGAATATCCATTTCTCCCTCTTTCTAGGTTTTTCCAGATGTTGTATCTGTTGAACTTGCACTTCTTGGAGATGTCCAACCCGGGCAGAAGTATAGGAATCGGGGATTTGCCTTTGTGAAATTCTCATCTCATGCTGTAAATGCCTCTGTCTATGTTTAACATATTAATTAGTATTATGGTGGTTGAATTATTTTAGACTTTTTGTAACACCACTTTTACTCATATTGTTGCATCTTAAATACTACAGGATAGAAGCTCAGGTCCGTGGTTTTGATTCTCAGTTCCAGAACCAAATTATGATGCCTAGATTCTTGAGGACTCTCCCAATATGAAATAAACTCAGACATGTTATTAACCTCATCTTATCAATAATAATTATAAAAAAAACTCTCAGACATATTATTAAGGGTTGGGAAATTGAGTCTTTAAAATATGACAAAAGCATTCTTTTCAATCTTTAATGTATGACTGAAATGCACACGAGATATTCTAAAATGTGAGGCAAAAGCTGCAGAATTTGTTCTCTACAAAATTCTGTCCTCCACATTACAGTAGAGATTTTTATAACTAGCTGGTGTTTAAATTTTGCATTACTCCCTGTATAGCATACAAATACCTAACTGGACTTTAAAGATTCCTTCGAAAAAAATTGAATTGCACCAACTATTCTTCTTATATCTCATGGGCGTGCAAGAATTCTAAGAAGAAACTGTGTGTGTCATCACTATTGGAAGGAGAAGATATGTCTATTTGATATATGTTGGTTGGGAGGAGAAGAATTATGTTGTCTAAAACAAGTAATCTGCTTGAGGTTTTAGGCACTCTTCTTTCAGTTTGAACTTCCTTTTCTAGTTGTTAGTCCATGATGTGAAAATGGTCTGTCTCTTACTACTTTTGGGCTCCTTTTCTGCCAGCTGTCTCTCTCATGGTTTCCATGACAAACAATATTTTCCTGGATTGTGATATTAACAATATCATTTCACATATTTGGAGTCTCTCTGCAGTAACTTATTGTATTTTTCTCATGCTTTAGGTCATGCTGTTCTTTTCTTCGAATCTTGACATATTTCCTCTTGCTATTAGTTGTCTAGATTCTCTAGCCTTTGCTATAACCCATCCAGGTCAGCTTGACTAGTTGCTTCAATTTCCTTCAATCCTATACTCTCTGATACAACAACAACATATCCAATAAAATCCCACAAGTGAGGTTTGGAGCGGGTAAAATGTATGCAGGCCTTACCACTACCTTGGGGAGGTAGTTAGGCTGTTTCCGAAAGACACTTGACTCAAGTGTAGCAAATCCAGGTATAAAGAAGAGGAAAATAGTGAAGATAATATGGCAACTATCAAGGGAACAATTCAAAATCTACCGGAAAAACAATAATCAACATAAAATAGTGCATAATTGAAACACAATAAACCCTGAGCATACTATGGCCAGTGCATGACAACACTCCTACCTAGCTAACCGTCTACTCTAATACGTGTCCTCCGCATCCCCTTATGTAATTTCATGTCCTCAGTGACCTGAATATGCATTTAAGTCCTGTCTAATCACCTCTCCCCAATACTTCTTCAACCCACTTCTATCCTTCCTTGTACCCATTGTATTCAACCTCTCGCACCTTCTCACTGGGGCGTCTGTATCTCGCCTTACCACATGTCCAAACCATCTCAATCTCGCTTCCCCCATCTTGGCCACCACGAAAGCTATTCTCACCTTATCTTGAATAACCTCATTACTGATCCTATCACACCTAGTATGCCCACGCATCCATCTCAACATCCTCATTTCTGCGACATTCATCTTCTGAACATGGTAGTTTTTGAGTGACCAACACTCCACCCATACAACAACGTCCGTCTAACCACCACTCTATAAAACTTACCTTTAAGTTTCGGTTGTATGTTTTTATCACACAAGACTCCGTAGGCAAGCCTCCACTTCATCCACGCCGAACCAGTAGGATGAGAAACATCTCCATCGATGTCCCCATTACCCTGGATAATAAAGCCAAGATATTTGAAACTGTTGCTCGTGGGATAGCAGCCTGTGTGTCCAGTTGCACTTCCACGCCTTCCTCATGCAACTCCTCACTGAATTTCCACTCCAAATACTCCGTTTTGTTCCTGCTCAACTCAAACCCTATACTCTCTGACATATTTCAAATGTATGACATACTTGTACAAAAAAGCTATTATTTGACCAATGTAAAAGTCCAAACATTATTCACAGGTGTTAAGAATTTAAGCTTATAAAAGTTGTTTAATTTTCTACCCAATCATGAATTATTTACTACTTTTCCTATTGAAAACCAATTTTTTATGCCCATTGTGGGCAAATTACTTAGTTTCCTTATTACATGATAAGTCTAATATACTGCTCCTAGGTCCTAAGCTAAGTCTTGATCTTTGCTTTGTTGTTAGTTTCCTTATTGCATGATAAGTCTAATATACTGCTTCTAGGTCCTAAGCTAAGTCTCCATCTTTGCTTTGTTGTGTGTTCCAAGTAACAGTCGATTTTTCCTTCTAAAAGGTGATTTTATTCTATTTCCGCCAAAAAATGGAGAAAGTTCCTTGCATTTTTCCTGCTCCAGACTTGGGTATCTTTGCTCAGACATACCAGTGCCAAGTCATAACTAGATACTCCCTCCGTTTCAATTTGTTTGACCTACTTTTCTTTTTAGTCCGTTTAAAAAAGAATGACCCTTTCCTTTTTTAGCCACTCTTTAGTTCCAACTTTCCGCGTGGCATGTTTAAGACCACAAGATTAGGGGCATTTTGGTACATTTGACATATCATTCATTTAAGACCACAAAATTCAAAAGTCTTCTTTATTTTCTTCAACTCCGTGCCAAGTCAAAACAGGTCCCTCAATTTGAAATGGAGGTAGTTTTAATTTTGAGAATCGAACCAACTCTTTAATATCAGTGCACCCTCATGTTTAATATAAATGACACTCACAAAATGTGTAAATGGGTACTCTGTTGAAGTTATGTTCTGGAAGCGAAGTTTCTGTTATTTTCTTGATTCTTCTAGCTGTAAGTAGAACTTGTAGGTTCTTAGTCATTAATGATTCAATTGTACCTAAGTAGCTACAGAACAATTGGTAATCTTAGATGAAGCTGTGACTTATGGATATTAGCTCTTATTTTCTGATTTATCAAAAGATGCAGATGATTTCATATACCCATCCCAGCTAGTTTAGGATTAAGGCATAGTGTTTGTTGAAAATAAACAAGAAGTGCTAATATCCACAAATCCCTGTCTCAATGTCACGTGTAAAGGAAAACTGATTTTGGATGCTGTTATGTCTAGGTGTATGTCCGCCTCTATAGATTTAGATAGCATTTAAATGAGCAACTAAACTTTGTTAATCCTCACTATGAAATTAATCAACTTCATATGATTATGTAGTCTGCTCAATTTACAGCAAGTTGGATCAAAATATCTTCATGGTGGGTGGGAACCCTCATTTGGCCTTTAATCTGCTGCCTTTCCTGAGCTAAAATCACTATATCTTGTTGTGCAAGTTGTTAAAAACTTTGGTAAGAATCAGTGCAGAAGAAATATGCAGTAATTCATACTTAAACATCCAAATTTGTCCCTGTCTGCCCCACTCAAACTGCTTCGCTGTCATGTTGCCCAGAACTCTTGAATATAGTGCAGTAACCATCGGTTGCTGCCAAATAAATAATTCAATAAAATCCAATACTACAATCCCATTATAAATATGATACTCTAAGGAGCAACAAAAACAATCTTGTAAGATCCCAAATATAAACTTCAAAATTCTCAATCACAGGCTGCGGCTCGTGCTTTTCGGGTAGGCTCCCAACCTGATTTTCTCATTGGTGGCAAGTTACATCCGTCTGTACAGTGGGCGGAGGAGGAACATGATGTTGATCCGAATGAACTTGCTCAGGTTTCTTCAACTTTTCTTTACAATACAGAGAGAATGAAAATCCTTAGATTTCTGTTATTTTCACCTTGCCTTTTTTGGATTGGCAGATAAGAGTAGCCTTTGTCAGAAATGTACCTCCCAATGCTGATGAAGATTACTTGAAGAAACTCTTTCAGCCCTTTGGCAATGTATTATATACCTTTTAGTTTCATTTTGATGTTTTGCTTATTACTCAGTTGCATTAAAAACTCAAAAGCTCGAACTCTATGATGACATCTACCATATATGTGGTTAATATATCTCAGGTAGAGAAGGTAGCTCTATCCAGGAAGGGTAGTTCCACCCTTGGATTTGTTTACTTCGATAAGCGCTCTGTAAGTTAGCTGCTGTCATTGTTAATATGAGTTTGGCTTTGTTTTGTACTCCTGCTCCAATTACTAATTTCACTCCCCCTGTAATTTTGTTTACTACACTTTTTTGTCCTTCTGCAACCTTTAGGTGCAAATCATCAATTTCTAATATTCACGTATATCAAAAGTGAAACTATTTTATATGTCTGATTATAATGTCTTCAAAATGGAAAACCTAGAAAAATAAACAAAATTGACTATTTTGAATTTCAATTTGGGTTAAAGTTCATCCAGAATGTGTTCTTCAACACCTCATATGCTTGAACATTTTTTGTTTTCAGAGATCGGGCACTGACAAATTGAGCCATTGTTAAGTGATGGATATTTGACCATTGAGATAACCAAGTTTATATGTTGAAGTTCTTCTTTGTTTTATAATATTACTAAGCCCCAGTAATTTCCTATTTTCGTGTAAGTACAGAAATTTGTGGTCAACTGTAATTTTATCTTATATAGTCTCTTTTACCCCCCCTGCTTCCAGGAGAAAGTATGATAAGGAAAGAAACAAATTTAGCTTCAATAGATCCTGATAGCATATTTCTTTTTTTTTTCTTTCTTGAGAAGGTAAGTACATATTAATCTACTAAACTGATCATCTGTCTTCATTGTCAACTCTTCCATATGATGCAAAAAGATCCATCGAAGTACTCTACTGATCGTCTGTCTTCATTGCCCCTCACATTTCCTGAATCTACAATGTCTCTTCTCAACTTCTTCACCTTCAGTAAACTCCTAACCCCAAGTACCAAATAGCATGGCAATCATATTTCCTGAATCTATGAGGCCTTTTCTGGTCTTCTTCACAGTCAGTAAACTCTAGCCCCAAATACCACATTCTGTCAACTAAAACTCCTGCTCCCTTAATTGTTTCCATTACAGTGTAAATCCTCTCTAGTCCCTTACTCTTTACGTAATATTGACCATGTAAGTTTCTTTATTCATGTTGAAATAATTGATGGAATGATTAAATTACCAAAAGATGTTAAGAGGTAAGCTGCTTGTGCCTGGTTAACTACAAGAGATTCTTCCTAACCTAAAGTAGCAAAGATTAGCTGCCAGGCAATTTGAAGCACATTAAGGTGGTGGGACAATTACCTTAAACCATCAATAGCCAATGGACTAGGCTAGATCTACATAGTGAGGGCTCAAGGAGGTGAATTCAATGGGCAGTGGGAGAAGGGAACTGATGTCCTCAAAGAGAAATGTTGTCTGCATACCTGGACGGGTGTGTGAGAGAGTAACAGAATGTTTGGTAATAGAGCCCCCAAAATTTTTTTTGAAGCACAGTTTGTCCTTAGTTTCCTTTCATTAATAAACTTGCAAGTCTTATTTAGCACTTAAAGTTGCTACTTGATGATTAATGGTCAATAGACAGTTACTATTCTTCTTGTCTAGGAGCAGTACAGTAAACTGAAAGGATATGATCTGTGTAGTAGCATTGGCTATCAGTTCTGCGGGGAAATCTGATTTTATAATGAAAATTAGAAATCTAAATAAAAAGGGACCCTTTAAATTGGAATTTCACTTCTATCAAAGCTGACATTGTCTTTCTTTTGTTTCTTTTCCCACCCCATCTTCTACGAATGCCACGAGGATAGGATCTTGATAATGCTATTAAAGCATTGAATGAGAAAACTGTACAAGGGCCAATGGGAGGTCCCTCATGCAAGATTCAGGTGATTTTTATCCTTTCTAGTTTTGATAAGTTCTCCCAGCTGATTTATTCAACAATAGTTTACAGATATCTAAACTTAATGGTGATTAATTATGGCTTGCAAACAGGTCGAACTTGCGAGACCAACGGACAAGAACAGGAAACGAGGTCGTGAAGAACAAAAAATGCCCAGTAACATTGAGAGTCATTCCAAGCTTTTGAAGGATGATCCAAAAGTTGAGATGGTTGGGGCTCCTAAATTAAATGCTCAACCGGTGATATACCAATCAGATGCTAATTTATTTTTTGATATTTCCGATGTCTCTTCTCCTTTATAATATTTTAAATGCTGGCTTTTCAATCTCAAATGTTTACCGGTTCAATTTCCTTGAAAAGAGAAATAAAGGCAGTTCTGATAGAAATTTCCTAGGCTTGCGTTGGGCAAAGCTTATATGATGTTTTACCATTGTAGTATACCGTCATTTCTTCTTTTCAAATATACAAGGATGCAATAACTAATGCCTCAATCTCAAGCTTGTTGTGGTCACCATATGAATTTACACTATCTATTGCACTCTATTTGAACCCATTTCATTGGATAATCTGTAACGTGGAATTCCATGGTGTTAGAGGTTCTCTAAATCTGCATGGATTCATTCGTCTATAAGTCCTTGAGATAACCTCATTCTTTGTGATTTTAGGTCTTTGAGATTGTGATTTAGGTCTTTAAGATAGCTTCCTTTAATGTGATTTTAGGTCTACCTCATTCTTATCATTTGGTCAAATTGTATTCAGAGACCTCTCACTTTATTCTCTGTGTGAGTACGTGCACCTTATGGCATATGTGGGGCATTTCTGATTTTCTCTAATCTTGTATGGTGGCACGACTATCTTAACGTTAGAATTTCTGCAACACTTATATTGTGGATATGGGACCTGACACTCATTCCCATGTAACAATGCTGGTCTAGTAATCGTTTTGTTGAACTTGCATTTTGCTCATGTATATATCCTCATGGCACATAATATTCTGGTAGCACTCAATTTTAGCGATGGAGGTTTGGTGGGATTGGATATACCATATCAAGAAAATAATAAGGATAACACTATCATATTTGGCATTCTGAGCATAAATGCTTGAAGCGAGTCTATATGTAAAGTTATTGTCAGTTGCATGATTGAACTGTTTAGGCTCATTTTGATTTGAGTGGTGGATATTTTCGATACAACTCTGAATCTGCCGTCTTATGCTTTCATTATATTTCTTCAATCAGGAAATGGATTGTTTGGATCCTTATGAAGCTGCTGTAATTGCACTGCCTGGGGCTGTCAAAGAACGTTTACTTAAGGTTTTGCGGCTTGGTATTGCTACTAGATATGATGTAAGTTAATGGATGGACTCTACTTCACGAAGTAGTAATTCTGTTTGTGTACTATGTCTTCCTAATTTGTCAAGAAGGTTTTCATGTTAATTCGTGAAGTAATTCTGTTTGTGTACTATGTCTTCCTAATTTGTCAAGAAGGTTTTCATGTTAATTCTGGCCAAAGTAGTGTTCCTTTTAATTCTGTTATCATTGACAGCAAAATATGAAATTTCTTCTTTTCCTGTGAGTCAAAGAAACACAAGTCCGGTGTGGGTTTGCATTATCTAGTTTGTTTGTATTGGCTTCTGGTATTTGTTTATTCAACTGCCAAACTAGCTGATATAAAATTTTAAATCCTCTTTCTTGCCTCTTCCTTTAAATAGTTAAGGAGTGGTGTTGACTCCTTCCAAAATCATAATCACAATGCACAAGTGAGTAGTGGCAAGATATAGATTCTTTGTTTTCTGTCGATTGGTATCTGTAGTTATCAATTCTTTTTCACCACTGTAAATGTCTAATGTTAGTGAGTTCATCCATGGAATTTTTCCATTTTATTGATTGTTCCTTTGGAGGATTTTCTTCTTATTTCTTAGGGTCAGGGATAAGCCGTTTTATCTCGACTGAATAAATAAGACATAAATGTAAACTCCACAAATACATGATTTACTTGTATGTTTGTGTGGTCAAACTACTGCATTGTTTTTCCTGGTTCACATGTTGCATCGCAAAGTCTGCATAAGATATAATGCAACATAAGCTTTTCACCTGCTTTATGCGACATCTGTAGCCTCATAATATTTGCTGCAATGGTTACCTGTGTCTGGAGTTGAATGTTGTGTATTACGTAGAACCAGCTAAAAGTTTTCAATGTGTGTTTATTCTCAGATACATGTTGAAAATTTAGCAAGTCTTAAGATGTTGCCCGATTCGGCAGCCATATCTATTCTTGACCAGGTATGAAATATTTATACCTCTTGTATTCCTAGTGAAAATTTATTATATTCTAAAGCAATTAAAGATAGACTCTCATGCTTCTATTTTCCAATGCCTTTTGTTTATAGTTCATGTGGTCTGGAGCTGATATGCAGAATAAGGGAGGATATTTAGCTTCATTAATTTCTAAAGTAAGTTCTGCGGAATAAAGTTTTATCTTTGTTAGTATAATCTTTTGCGCTCATTGTCTAACAAATTCTTTTCTGGAAATAGCAGCAGTGCGAAAAGCTGGGATTGAAACAGTTCGATAGTAAGACGAGGATAGAAGATGCTGCCTTGAGGGTACCAGAACCAGACAGCTTCTCTACAAGAGTTCGCTTGCCAGATGTAGATTCATATGCCTCGCGAGTACCGTTGCCCTTGCCAAGGTTAGCTTACATTTTACCACTAGATCATTAGAAATATGCTGCGTTCTAAGAGCAGAATGATGTTGGGCAAGTAAAAGTAGTCTTGGAGTGATAATATGTTTTTGATGGCTCTTTAGTGAAGCCTATTATTGAAGGTAGAAAACTATTAAGGTAACAGGACCACTTTGCTGCTGGTTTCTTGCAGGGCTGATGTTTACACATCTCGCTATTCAGCGTATTTAGATCCCCATCTATCCGGACGGATGACTACAAAGAGGATGGAGGAACCAAGTTCCCATTTGCAGGAGACTTCACTTCTGTCTGGTCGAGTGACAACGAGGATGGAGGAAGCAGGTTCCACTTTGCAGTCACTCCTATCTGGTGGGGGCACGACAAGGAGGATGGAGGAAGCAAATCCTATTTTGCAGGCGACATCCCTTCCAGGTGGTCGGGTATCAAAGATGGATGAAACAAGTTCAACTTTTCAGGCAGCATGGAGTCCTTCAGCAACTAATGATAGAGTTGGACTTCGTTCACTCACTACCACAACTTCTGATCATCAACCGACTCGGCCACGGATCAGGTTTGATCCCTTCACTGGGGAGCCATACAAGTTTGACCCCTTTACTGGCGAGCCAATTGTTCCTGAGAGCTCAAGTCATCAACGAAGCCTATACTGAACGTTGGGAGCTTTCTAATTTACAAATGGCTAATTGTCAAACATATGTAACATAATGATGCCTTTTTTGCTTCATTCGCAGTTGTAAAATAGTACTAGCTCTTGGCAGGATTATTTAGTTATCTTTCTCTGGTAGACTTCATGATTACCAAAATATTTTTATTTTTATTTATAAAAAAAAGAAAAAAAAAAGAGAGACTTCATGATTGCCAAGGTTATTTTACGTATTTTGGCACAATAAGTTTGTTTCAGGAGGAGACAGCGCGAGTGATGGTTGTGAAGTGTGAATTTTCATAGTGCTCGCTAAGGGTTGAAAAAGGAGGAGTCCAGAGCGAGCCTAAACGGTCATTTTTTTTTTAAGTCAAGGTACTGAAGAGGCCACTTTTTTTTTAAACAAACCAAATCGGACAAAACGCTCAGCATGAGCGATTTTTTCCTTTGCATTGTCAGAAATGGCTCACTCTGGTAAATTGTGAAGTGTTGTAGCTCCTCTACAACTACTAATGACAACAGAGATTTGATACATACAGTGTTTGTACAGGAATCTATTGGATGATCATGTTGTTGTTTTTTAAAAAAAGATGGGCAGCGAAAAGGGGTTAAATTCAACAGTATTTAATGATTTTATTAAGCATTAAGGGTCTTTAAATAGCCAACTTATAATAGAAAAATCAGCAACATTCAAAATTTAAACTCACTAAAATGTCTCAACAACTAAACAAGCTAAGAAATATTTAAAATTTAAATTCATTTTAATCTAAATAACTTATTTTGCTAAAAATTAGTGCAGTAACTTAAGCAATTTCCAACACTCCTCCTTACTTTAGTTACTGCGATTTTAAAAAGGCGCTCCTCCTCAATTTCTGCTTCCGCAAATTGTGCTTGAGGATTGTTTTTAAGCTTGCACACTTTTGTAACATGACCTGCTTGTTTGCAATTTCCACAGATTGCATCAGGTCTCCACCAACAAAAATTCTCCAAGTGTGTTTTCTTTTTGCAGTGTTTGCAAGGAGGATAATTACCTTTTCCTTTTTTGTTTTGTGCATAAAAGGCACTCTCAATAACATTGTTTTGTCTAAAGGCTCTTCTTTGCTCTTGTGCTTGAATAACACTTATTAGTTCTTCAACAGAGATCATAGAGGGATCTTTACACTCTTCCAGAGATGAGATTTTAGACTCGAATCTCTCCGGAATTGTCACAATAATTTTTCTACTATTCTGTCATCTTTGAAATCCTCGCCAAGTAACCTGATTTTACTGACAAGCAAAGAAATCTTTTCAGAATACTTAACAATAGTTTCATCCTCTTGCATTCTAAGAGATTCAAAATCTCTTTTCAAATTCAAAATTTGCACTTGTCTAACTCGATCACTTCCTTGATATTCTTTTTTTAGCTTTTCTCAAGCTTCATTTGCTGTCTCACAAGCAATGATTTTAGAAAAAATCGAATCCGCAACTAAATTTTGAATTACAGTTTTGGCTTTGAATTTTTTGAGCTTTTCATCTAAATGAGATTTAATTTGAGCAACGGTATGATTTTCAGGAAGTGGTTGTAATGGTGTATCATCCGCTACAACTTCCCACAGATCATAGGCTTGAAGATATGATTTCATTTTCAATAACCAAATTTGGTAGTTTTCACCGGTGAAAATTTTTGGGGCATTTAATGAGAGACTGTTGCTTGACATCTTTTTGGTTGAAAAATAACCCTACGCTTTAAAAATAAGCACGGGTTGAAAAAAGTAGCCCTGACGAGTTAAAATGGTAGCCCTTGCGGGTTAGAAAATAATATGATAGCGCTTTGGAAGAATTCACAGATCCCGTAAGATCAATGAAGTTCTTGATACCACTGTTGGTTTTAATTCAATGAGTGAATGTTGAGAATGACTAGAATATAATGCATGTTTGGTGAAGGGGGCTGTGCACTTTTAAATTCAACAAAAGCTGAAGTCATCAATATCTAAGATTAAGCAAAGAATATCCAAAAAAAAAAAGAAGATAAAATATAGATAACTCACCAATAAATCTAAATATTTAAGAACAGAACGGATGTTTAAGACGGGAGAAACTTTGACTATGTTAAAGTCGTGTGTGTTCACAAGTAGCAAGGCTACCATTGTAAGGTTTCTGAATATCCGCGTCTCAGTTGGGAAGTGTGTTACCTGAAATAAAGAACACTTCAAGTGATTAGGGTCTTCAAAAAGATAAATACTGACGGAATTTGAGAAGCCAAGACACCATCAATACCTGAGTATCCAAAGCCGTAACTATTAAAGATTTAACCTGAGCAGGCAAATTCCTAGCAAATTCACCAAATATGTATGGCATTGAAACATCTCCGCGAAGACTTAAGTTTTACACGTGCCAACACAGGAACAGAAAAGAAGAAAAGTAAAATCTTACTTTTTGATCACAAAACACACACAAACCCACGAAGATTTGTAGCCTGAAGATCAATCTCTTCCAATCACCAAAAAGAACAGATGTTACTAAACCAGAGATGCACAGTTTATACGGAAGTTTGCAACATATTACTTTTAACTCATTAATTAAGGTTTAAACAAGAGGAAAAAATACCCTCAAGTTGTCCCCTTTCTAACAGAGCACCGATCAAGAAAAGGGTCTTGAGAGAGTATAGATGGACTCTGATACTTGGTTGTACAACACAACCGGCCAAATACAAGGATTCCAAGGAGGATGCTTGAGAGAGAAGGTCAAGAGAAAATTTAAAATACGTGTTGAGGTCGGGGTTAACATTATGTGTATAGGAGAAATTTTACACAAGTCAAAAAAGAAAATCTAGATCAAAAAACAGCACTAGTATAAGTATTTATGGAACCCAAGTTATCTAGCAAAATGTATGAAATATATCTTTTTTTTAAATGTAGTAGATGTTGAACCCAAATTAGCTTTTTGGTTCTTCGTATTTTGAATCTCTTTAATGAAAATTCCGATTCCACAGCTGATGCCCACAGTTAATTCATCAGATTCACTTTATTAGTATATGATTCTTTTCTAATCTTACAAATTTGTTTTCGTAAAACAATACCAAAATTAGAGTTTACACATACTTTTGTTAAAGCCTTCACCTTTTTACTTAACAGTTTTTTCCCCACAAAAGCAATTCCTCCCAGCGTAAGCAATCGGAGAACCAGTCTTCCTGATAACAGTAAAATACTGCAAATAAATACACAAAAAGGAAATTAAACAATGAACGTGTTTACAGGAAGAGAGTGTGTATATATAAAACCAGCTAAAAAATGCAAAAAAATAAATAATAATATGAAGTGTTTAACTTAGCGTTAGCTGACAACTAGGTCTTTCGGTTACTACAAAATGGTCACTTAAACTTATATTAAGTTGAACAAATAGACATATGTGTTGGTGAAATTACAATAAATATTACAACTGAAAATTACAAATGAATAAAGAAAATATTATTTTCTCCTTCTATGGCTGAGGCGCGGATATCTCGCTCTCTTTAAGGAGATTCAAGCCCACTGCAGTAAGTGTTTCACCGGTCCAACAGTAATCTTCTTTGACTTGTTCCCTCCAGGATACAACAGTCTTTTCACAATAACTCAACAATTTTGAACAAGAGTTGAGTTCAAAGCTTCACTAAAAGAACACCTCCGTAAACTCTCTTATTTGCTTACTTATTTATGAACTATATGAAGTCTTTTTCTTTCTACTCAATAACCATACAAGACTGCCCGTTTCATGAAATACTTGCTAGAATTATATAGAAGAAAATGTGGAACTAATGGAAGCTGAACAAAACGTTTTGCTGGTGACAAGTTAGTAAAGTACTTTCATTTGAAGTGGAGCACTTAATTAGAAAGGGATAATAATGGCTTTGATTGGAGGACATAGTGCAGCACTTTCATTAGAAGTGGAGCACTGAGGATTAAATTAGTTAAATTAATTAAAATGCAACTTCAATATGTATCTTAAGTGAGCATCTTACCGGGTAATTCACATCACGTAGAATGTATCTACATGTTTAATTTTAATTTTATACAAGTTAAAGGATACATTTATATGTTTAATTTTATACAAGTTGAAGGACACATTTATTATACATTATGCCCAAAAATAAGGTAAAGTGTTTGTTACCTTTGTAATAGAAATTTATTGGCTTGCTTTTTCAAAACAATAATCACAACCAAATTTAATTGTATTGAGCCGATCTATTGGAAATAGTCTCTCTATAGTGATATATTCTTCTATCTTTGAATATTGAAACTATTTTTGTGTATTGTTCCAGTTGAATTAGATGTCCCTGAAGGACCACTAGCAACAAGTAACTCTATTCGTCAATGCTAAAATATACAGAAAAAAAATCACCTATTAGTATTGCATATGTTGAAAATTGAATATGAGACCTCATAGTACTCGATCCACGCCATTGACCACTAGGTGATACCCTCGATGTGACATATATTAGTACTGCAAACCATGGAAGGACTAAATACAACTCTTTGCAGTAGTCAAATTATTAAATCCTTTGTGATCTTATAGAGATCTAGGATTAAAAAGTGCATAGGTGGGTGAAAGAAATTATTTTTCAAAATATACCAACTTCGACTGTAGTATGATAACAGTAGAAGACATGCTTAATTTGAATAAGTTGTCATTAACATTTTCTAATTTTCCCATTCATCCAGGAAACTATGGCAGATTTGAAGGATGAACTACGGGAGTAGGAATGATCCCCTAAACAAGATTTAACTTACCACAACTGGTCCCTTTAAGCTAAAATAATAACACATCAAGTCTCAAAAAACTAGCACATTGCAACCAAAAGGTCAATTCTTCCATTACCTCTACAACTACTAATGACAATGAGCCGATATAGTGTTTGTACAGGAACCTATTGGACGATCACCACAGCATTACTAGAGATAGCTTGCTCAAAAAGTTGTTGTTGGATTGAGATGCGTTCTCGTTCTCTTTCCTCCCATATATCATGACCATAATAAGCCTTAAAATATGGATAGATTGAGTATTGGCTGAGAAACATCTGGTCGAGTACCGTTGCACTTCTCAGAATATAAATAGCAAGTTCAGTCTGTTCTTTTGTTCCATGAAATCCACCGAACCTCACTTCTTTTAGCTCAGTGTGAACTGTAGGAGATAAAGGAGGCTTTGTGTGACTTCCTCTTTCGTTTTGCCTATATGTCTTGTGTTGCTGAGATCACAACGAGCATAAATCAACATATATATTGCTAATTGAATACAACTATTGACTTGTCTAGTTAAGCATGCTGCAATACAAGCATTTAACTGCAAAGGCCTTTTGAATTAGATAGCTGGAGTTCAGAAATTGAAAGGCACATCTTCAAACCAGGAAAGACATATAGCCAAGAGGTTTTTGAAACCTAACAATTCCATCATATTTCCATGAGCAAAATAAGGTGGATCAGAAATTCACTACATTAGATGTCTACATCTCCATGTGTATCTCTTGGAATAAATATAACAAAATGAGTAGTCAAATCTTCATCAATCACATTATCAACCAATCATGATGTTCAATTCTGAAAAGTGAAATGCTTATATAAAAGAATGAATAAGATCCTCTTCTAGCAGGCCAAATCATTATTCGGATTAAACATCTTGATCAGTTCCTACACCAACTAGGCGGTGAAAGGTGTTATGTCTCATGGAGCAAACTAAACACACCACCTATTATAGAGGAGGGTAATTGGCAATTAATACAACTTTTCTAGTGTGAGTTGTATTGACAGAACAAGGAAATGAGTGAATGTTGAGAATGACTAGAATATAATGCATGCTTGGGGAGGGGAATGTGCACTTTTAGATTCAATAAATGTTGGAGTCATCAATATCTAAGATCAAGCAAAGAATATCCAAAAAATAGAAAAAGAAGATAAATATCAGATAACTCACCAATATATCCAGATATTGAAGAACAGGACAGGCGTCTAAGATGGGAAAAACTTTGACTATGTCAAAGTCGTATGTGCTTTCAAGTAGCAAGGCTAACATCTAAGGTCTCTGAATATCTGCGTCTCTGTTGGGAAGTGTGTTACCTGAGAAAAGGAATACTTCAGTGATTAGGGTGTTCAAAAAGATAAATACCAAAAGAATTTTACAAGCCAAGAAATCATCAAATACCTGAGTATAACAAGCGGTGACTATCAGAGATTTAACCTGAGCAGGTAAACTCATTGGAAATTCACCAAATATGTACGGCATTGAAGCATCTCCGCGAAGACTAATTTTTATACGTTCCAATACAGGAACAGAAGAAAAGTAAAACCTTACTTTTTCATCAAAAAAACACTCAAACCCACTAAGTTTTGTGGCCTGAAGATCAATCTCTTCCAATCCGCCGCAATCAGCAAAAATAACAGATGTTACTGTACCGGAGATGCATAGCTTATGCGGAAGCTTGCAATATTTTATGACTAACTGATTAAGGTTCAAACACGAGAACAAAATATCCTCAAGTTGTCCCGTTTCTAACAGAACGCCCGTCAAGGAAAGGGTCTTGAGGGAGTTGAGACGGAGTCCGACACTGGGTCGTACAATGCAAACACTCAAAAATAAGGATTTCAAGGAGGATGCTTGAGAGAGAAGCTCAAGGGAAAATTCAAAAAACGCGTCATGAGGGAGGTCAATGTCTAGTGAGGTAGGAGTTTTTTCACAGGTAAAGTTGAGATGTAATCTTTCAACATCTAATTTTGAAATAGAATGCATCAATTGGGCAAATTTACGAGAAAATAAATGTCTCTCAATGAACATGTGCATTTCAAGTTCAACCACTTTACGACCCAAATAAAGTTGCAAAAACTGATTTACTACTTCCAAGAATTTTTTCTGATCGTAAGGGGGACATATAGGACCTAAATATTTAATGCCAAACATGTCAAGGCTGAACCGTAATGTAGGCATAGAAGCAAACAGATATCTCCACCTTGTAGACAAAATGCTTGTCTTAACAGCATCTTTAATTGTCATACGTGAGAGAATTGAAGACAAAACGTCATCTGGTAGCTGACTCGCATAATCCATCTTTGCCTCATGAACATCTGATAGCTGACTCGCATAATCCACCTTTGCCTCATCAACCTGTAGCTGACTTGCATAATCCACCTCTGCCTCATCAACCTAATTCCGTTACACGGGCAATCAAAAATAAGTACTTCAGAAATAATTTTATACTATGAATCAAAAAAGAAAATCCAGATTTAAAAACAGCAGTACTAGCATAAGTATTTGTTATTGAACCCAAAGTTATCTAAAAAAAAAAAAAAAGGTATAATTGTGCATAAATAACATGCTTTGACTCCTGAAATAAAAACGTACAGTTAATTCATCATATTCACTTGATTATGATATGATTCTTTTCTAATCTTACAAATTTGTTCTCATAAAACAACAAAATTAGACTTTACACGTACGTTCGTTGAAGCTTTCTCCTCCTCTTTACTTAACAGTCTTTTCCTCAAAAAATCAATTCCTCTCAACGCAAGCAATCCCAGAATCACTCTTCCTGACACAGCGAAATATTGCAAATAAACACACATAAAAAAAAAAAAAACGAATTTTAATTATCCGAAATTAAATAATGAACATGTTGAAAGTAAGAGATTTTTACCCAGATAATCTCTATCCATATCTGTACAGCTTTGAGATAACAAGTTGGGGTTAAAATTTGGTCGCAAAATTTGATAGAACTTCGGCGGCGAATTTGTTTCTTGCTACTTATAAAGCAGCAGATGCAGAATAGGGAAGAGACACAAAGCTTATAGAAGTAGAACCGAATAAAAATTCTAAGAATTACCAAAAAGTGATTGACTTGATTTTTTTAATTTTTTTTTAAATATCATAATCAAATTTAATCATATTTTTAATAATAATTTAATAATATATATTTCTCAATTGAAAAAGCATCATTTTGTGTAGATTATAAGAATTACTGTTTATAAGGTAAGAAGAAAGTTGTGGATTATAATTACTATGGCTCTTTATAAGGTAAAAAATAGATAAATTACACAAATTTCATACTTAAAGACTATATTACTTAATATTTTTAATTTTTTTAAAATTTACCTAAAATTTCTATTTTTATCTTTACTCTTAACAAAACCTCACATTCTATTTTTACTCCACCATTAACTCAAATTATTTTTTTTTCCTCAAAGATTTTCTTACCTAAAATATCTAATTATCAATAATTAAATATCTTCCTTCCTGTTTTTTCTCCTCCATTAACACTTAAATTATCTTTCTTCCTTATTTTTCTCCTCCATCAACGCATGCAATTTTTTTCTTCTCCTAAAATCTCTCCCATTTTTTTTTGAAAAAAAATCTATTGATACATATATAAATTTATTTAGCTATTCATATATGTTTATTCTTTTAATGGTGATTCATATGAATGATAAATATGATAACATTATATTGGTATTATGGTGATTCATATGATAGATACATTTTATATAATTTTAATAGGTGATCCATATGATATTCATGGGTGATACATATTGTATTATGGTGATTCATATTGTAGATACAATTATTTATTTCAATTATTGGGTGACTCATATATATTGTATTATTATGGTGATTCATATGGTAGATACAATTATTTATTTCAATGATTGGGTGATTCATATGATATTAATGAGTGATATATATAGTATTATGATGAATCACATGGTAGATACAATTATTTATTTCAATTATTGGGTGATTCATATGTTATTAATGAAAGATGATGGTGTAGTCAGTGTAGGAAACAAAAGTAATAATATTTTTTTTTAAAAGGCTAAAAACAGAATTAAAACATAATTAAAATTAAATCTAAAAAAGTGGATTAAAATTAAAGGCGGCATTAAAGACGAAAAAAGACTAAAAAAAACATATCTCCCGATGAAAAAAGAGAAACATAATTAAAACATCTAAATTAAATCTAAAAAATAGAAAAATTAGATATATTTCCTTAAATAAAAGAATACAATGAATAAAAGAAAATCTATTATTTCCTTAAATAAATATCTTTGTCAGTTTCAAATGTATCAATTTTTTATATGTAGCACCTTATAACATATGTATCACCATTTCAAAAATTGAGATAAAATATAATTAACAAAATAATCAAAATTTTATGTAATATCACTTAAAGATTCAATAATTTATGTAAGTTACCTAAGAAGATTGTGGATTATAAGAATGACTGTTTGTAAGGTAAAAAGAAAGTTGTGAACAATTAAATAACAAATAACTCATAACATGTGTTTAATTATTTTTCTGTATCGTTCCAATTTTATTGGACGTTTTGAATCTATTTCTCCAATTCACTTCAATTGGGTTTTAATATTATGTGTTTGTATTAAAACTAGATTGTCCAGGCCCGTGCTTATATTAATTTACAAACAAATGGAGATAGGCAAAAATGTACTTTTTATCATTAATAAATATATACCAAAATGTAGTTTACAAACAAGGTATAAACTGTAAGTGTGAACAGGTTATCAGTAATATAATCTATATCGATATCTATAATCTATAATCTATTAAAAGTGTGAATACCTTAGAAAAGTGATTTGAACTTTTTACCCTTCATTAAAAGTTTATACTTGAGACAAAATCATCATTTTATAATTTTTCTTTAATTATTATATCATTATATTATAATATTTAAAATTAAGGAATTTATATATAAAAGAAAAATATCTTTTGAAAACTTTTCCTTATAAAACACAAAAACCAACTAACTGCCATAAAGTTTCAAAAAAAAAAAAAACTCATTCTAAATTTTTGAGGGAAAAAAAAAAGAAATCATGTTTTGTTAAATTTTGAGGAAAAAAAAATCCTTAAGTTTCCCAAAATAACATCATAATTGTTCTAAAGTAATTTTCTTTTTTAAAATAACGTTCTTTCTTTAAGGAAAAGTTTCCTCATAAATTAAAAAGTCATGCTTTTTATAAAATTTAAATAGCTATTAAGTTTTAGATTGTTTAGATTTGAATCACTTTTAAATAAGATTTCTTTAACTAATTAATTAGTGATAGTTGTCTCACTTTGTTTATATTATTTTATAAAAATTTCTTATCAATTAAAATCTTGGTATAGTATTTATGATTAAAAAGATAAATCTACTTGCTATTTGAGGTAAGTTTTTGAAAGAAATTTGGTATTAGTATATTCTTGAAGTTTATAATAAACAAATTATCATGTATTCTTGATAACACTTGCTAATTGAGAAGCTTTTTTTGGTATATGTGAAATTTAAGATATTTTATGATTGTAGAGAAAAGTTTGTTTGTGATTTGAGGTAAGTTTTCTAAAGTTCTTATATGTTCTTATTGTTTACATCTTGATGTATCTATGATTAAAGAGATAATTTTTTTTTATAATTTGACGTAAGTTTTCTAAGATTTTAATACGTTCTTTAAGTTTACAATAATAGACTATCATATATTTTTTATGGATAATTGTTAATTAATAATTTTTTTTTTATTTTAATTTTATTGAGAATAGTCATGATTGAAGAGATAAATTAGCTTAATAGATATTGTTAATTAACAAGTTTTTTATTTTAATATTAAGAATAGTCATGATTGAAGAGATAAATTAGCTTGTGATTTGAGGTAAGTTTTCTAAGATTTTAGTATATTTTGTATTTTATAAAAATAACTTATCATGTATTTTAATTGATTTTTGTTAATTGAGAAGTTCTCTTTTATAATTTTAGTATGTTTTTGAAGTTTAAAATAACAAATTATCATGTATTCTCAATAGATAATTGTTGTTTGGAAATTTTCTTGTGATTTTTGTTCATATTGACTTATTTACAATTTTGATTAGGTTGCTTGGATGTTAAATTCCATCACAATAAATTGGTTAGTCATTCTAATTATATATAAATTCTCTTTTAAAATTTAATAATATGCAATTGTTTCAATTGTCAGTAAACGCATATCATCATTATATTTACTATTATTTTTAGGTACAAACTATATCATTTAAATAAATATAAAATTTAAAGATAAAAATCTACTATGACGGCTAAAATAATTGCTAGGGTATATTTTCTTTTATAGTATCAAAGTAATTTTATAAAATTGAATTTATGCGTATACTAAACTAGTTGTAAGAAAGATAGGGACAGACAATATAATTGTAGCTGGTAGGATCTGCTACATCGTTACAAGATCAAGCTTATTGAGTCACCTGCATATGAGGATTCCAGCTGTGCTTGTGAAATACTGCAATGCAGTTACTAGTTAGTGTCCGTGGCCGTGGGAGAGGAAATTTCATAACAGGAAGACATATAAATAACAGAAGTTGTAAGCATTTTGAGAAAGAGTGAACCATGAGATACTATGTAAAAGATATACATGAGCAATACTCAGAGCAACACATTCTAAACAGAAAAGGGTCTAATATACCCTTTTAAGTTTGGAAAATGGTATACAAATACCCTCCTTTTACCTTTATTCATTCATCTATTTGGTTCAAAAATACCTTTCCACTTAACAGATAAATAATTAAAATTCTAACTTGACACGTGGCAAGTTGTTATTGGCTAGAAATTTAATTAATTAATAATTTATTATTATTAATAAATAAATAAATAAATAATCCAACCAGATTCCACTACCCCATCCAACTAAATACCTGATCCGACTAAAAAAGACCCGATTCTTATATCAAAAGCGGGAAAACCTTTACAGCTTATTGATGGTTACTCTCTCTTAGTAAAAATAAATAAATCAAGTCACTCTATTCAAAATTGAAGCCGCGATTTATGGATCATTGATCCGGTGGTCTTCTCCGATTTATCTGATCGGTAAAACATCTTGTTTTCAAGTAAGAATTGAAGAACCCATCAATCTAATGTTAGAGTTTAGTTAAGATCTAGTTTATTTTCATATCATAAGACCTAATGCTTGTTTGGCTGAGTGCATATTGTAAGTTTTTATTATTTTGAATGCTTCTTTATTCATATGATTGTAGTTAATTTTTTTTTTCATTGTATTTTTATGTTGTTCGAAGTTAGGATTTTTACATATTGTTGGTCAAGTTTTTTTATATGTTTATTCATACAGTTGTCTGACAAACTTCTTTTTTTATTGTTTGTCATAGAAATTTTTTAAAGAATGATTGATAAAGTGGACTTGGTATTTAATTATGGGGGAAAGTGGATACTATCTCCTCAACTAGTCTACATAAAAAAACTGAGTCAGTCTTGGAAAGGATATGATATTGATGTGTTATCATATATTGATATATGTGTAGAGTTCATAGAAAAGTTTGGTTTTAAGGCTGTAAAACAGCTCCTAGTAACAGGACCTACTGGTAGGTATTTTATCCTTAAGGATGATTCAAGCATTAGGACACTACAATCTATTTTCTCTATGATTTCAGAGTGATTCAACTGTTTGTTGTAGACGAGGATGAAACTATTGTTATTGCTCCAAACATCTCTCTTTTTAATGAACTTAAAGTGAATACAATAGACATTGGAACATGAATCAATTGTGAATCAAATGAGGAGGAGGAGGATAATGAACCTATTCCTAGTGATTACAGTAGTGAAGAGTTGGAAGTGTTTAGGAGGGGAAAAAATAGAGAAATCAATGCCAGACTAGATAGGTTCTTAGAGTTGGACAAAAATATGTGCTTTAAAGATCTTAAAGAAGCTAAAAGAATCGTGAGCTTTTATTGTATTACTAGGAAGGTTGGACTTCAAGTTGATAAAAGTGACAAAACTAGAGTGAGATATGTGTGTGATGCTGGATGTCCTTTTGAGTGTTTGATTTTTGAAGACAAGGGTCAGGGGTTCAAAATTAAGACCTTGAACATAGAACACACATGTTGGCCAGCTTTAAAGAATAGAAAAGCTACTCAAGATACTTTAGCTCACTACTTCAAGAAAAAAAATTAAAATAATCCGAAGTACAAGGTCTCAGACATGAGGCAAGATATAGATGATAATTTTTCATTGAATGTTAGTCTTTCAAAGATGAACAGGGTTAAGAGGTTTGTGTTAGAGAAATTGGAGGGTAGCTACATTGATGAATTCAATAAGTTGGAAGGTTATGCTTAAGAATTGAGGGATAGCAATCCTGGTATTGATGTGGTCATAAATATATTTAAAGAAGCTTTGAAACAAGGAAAAAAAAGATTTCTAAGAATGTATGTGTGTATTCAAGCCTTGAAAAAATGGTTCGAAAGGGTGTTTGAGGCCATTTACAGGGTTGGACGGTACTTTTTTGAAGGGGATATGCAAAGAGATCTTATTGGTTGCACTTGGACAAGATTCAATGAAACACTTCTATCCATTTGCTTGGGCAGTGGTGGATAAAGAAACAACTAGAACCTAGAAATGGTTCGTTGAGTTGCTAAGAAATTCCTTAGGGTTGCCAGATGGTGAAGGAGTGACATTCATGTCTGATATGCAAAAGGTAATTCTTATGTAAATAATATTTAAATTTTCTGCTTTTTAGTTAAAGTGTTATTCTAGTAGTGTTTAACTGTTTTTGCTGTTAATTATTATAGGGTGTCACGACCCGAACCAGGGCCCTGGCCGTGACGAGCATCCCGGACCATGAAGGCCCGGAACACCCTTCTCTATCTGGTAATCATGCACAATATTCATAAAACAAAAGATAATGCGGAAATAGAAATCTGAAACGGAAACATGGTTAATCTAAATAAGATCATAATACTGAAACTGAAAATGTAACTGAATAATAATATCTGACTCAGTCTGCGAAATCTCTACTCTGAACTAGATAAGCTATCTAAAAACTGGGACAAGGACCCCAGTAGATCAAAACATAACAAATAATAAAAATCTGACATGACCAGGCCTTCTGAATAATAGAAGGCTCACCATTGTAAGATCCAATCTGCAATCTGAAAATATCTACTGAGTAGCTGGACCCCTAGACTGTTGATAACGCTCAATCTACAGCTCTCGTAGGAGTGTAAAGCGGTCGTTAGCAAATATAGAACCCAACCTGGGTTGGGTATCGATTCCACAGGGAATAGCTTGGTCAACAAGTAAGCAACGATTACTAGACTTTTAGTGCAAGTCTCGTAAGAAGGGGGGTTTGTAATGTGTAACCAAATTATTAAAGCAAAAACTGAAAATAGCAAAGTAAAAAGAAAGAATGTTTAGTAGGTTGTGAAACAATGAGAATTGAGGAGTTGGGGTTATGTCCACCTTCTGAATTATACGTCTCTATTGACTATGAGTGTGTTGAATTCAGACATGCATGTGCTTATAGAGAATTGTATTCGATGGTAAATCCAGGCGTCTTTCGACCTATTCGAGGATTATTTTACTTTAACTCTTTCGAGCTTAAAGCGTGTCTAACGGTACGAATTCTCCAAGAGGTTAATCCAGTTACGGCACTAACTTTTTAATAGGGGATGGGACCCTACTATCTTGACATTATCTCTTTTCCAGACAGATAACCTTTTTTTCGAACAAGTTAAATGTTATACTGGCGTATTCTTGCGTTTGCAACCACAAAGAATTTAGATTAAGATGAAGAGAATAATGATATAAGCAACATACGTGTCACGAACTCACAAACTCACAGCAATAGATAATATCTCATTCGGCTTCCATAACCCCAACAGAGAAGTTTAGTTACCCATGAGTGCGAAGGAAATCACAATTGACATTGTTGTTATACCACAATAAAGATTTCACGTTTGTAATGGTGTGGTAGGCGTTAGGAGTGAATCCCTTAGCAAAGTAACGTTTCTCTTGTTGTGGAATTTCAGAATAGATGAATAGAAGAAGAAAAATAGAATTAATGGAAGAATGATTGTTTAGAACTAGAATGTCTTAGAAGTAGAATAGAATAGAATTGAATGTTAGAAGATGTAAGAAGATGTTCAGCAAGATAGGGTATTTATAATACCCATATCCTATTCCTACTAAGCTAATTAAATACTTAACCCAATTGTACTAGGTTAATGTATCATTATCCTAATCCTAACAAGCTAATGTAATACTTAACCCAATTGTACTAGGTTAATGTATCATTATCCTAATCCTAATAAGTTACTGCTAGTCCCCAAAGTCTTCAGAAATGTTGTTTTAGCCCGGGACAGAATTTCCATGCGCCATCTTTAGTCCTTGGCGTCCAAGATTGGCTTTTCTCCTTTCGTGAAGCTTTCTTTGGCGTCAAGTTATCCATAAAATGCTGAATTCTGCATCATTTATACCTGAAACTTTGCTAATCATGTTCGTTAGCTCACTTACAGGAAAAAAGACTAAAAGTGCATGAAATATATAATTTGTTCTCACAACTAGGCTAAAATATGGGCAAAATATAGTGCTATAGGCGTGTAAATTCGCCTATCATCAACTGTGCCTCAGAACCTGGAAGGAGGGGGGGTCAGCACAAAAGTACTGACACGCGAAGCAGTCCAAAATAGAGTATTTGAACATATATATAAAACATGAGAGCAACTTTCATCAAACATCATGCATAAAACAGTTTCTGAAAAACACATGGGCATATTCTGAAAACAATGTAACCTGTATGTAAATCTCAAACTCTGATCTGTGTATTACTTTTGAATTAGGTGGTATCCCCTACAAATCTGATATTCTACGGGCGGTATGGAATCCGCCATTGACTCGGAGGGGAAGCCTCCAACCCTAGTGTGCCGCAAGGGTTGGAGTTCCTGAATCTGATACGCCACACGACACTTAAGTCAGCGTATAATAATATACCCGGGTCGGCAAACCACGGTTCTAGGCAATGAGTTGCTTAAACTCAAGCCCTCTTCAGGGAACCACCTAACATCTCTGAATGCCCATTTTTAACCTTTTCTGAACATGCATCATTCTGAAGTTCTAAAATGTGCAAATCTGACAAAGTCTGATTTCTGTATTAGTCTGTGTCTGTTATGGCATTTTCTGAGTTTGGTATCGTCATACCAAGGCTTGAAAGTCATGATTTCTGAGCCATAGTACATTAAGCTAAATCTTTTATTTAAAGCATAACTTAGACGACCAAAAACATGCAACTGATATAGAAGATTTCATGTTCCGAAAACTCAAGTAAAAATCATGCTAAAACTTCATCAATATATGGTGGTCTAGTACCTTTAGCAAATCCATACACTCTTTCATTACATGCATTATGAACATTAAACATTCATGCTAAATTCCCTCTTTAGTGATTTAAAACCACCTTTAAATCATAACAAGAGTTCAACCATCTCATATAGTGCTTTTCAAGGATGCATTTCAAAACAATTTATATGCTATGAATAATCTGAAAATTCATAATAAGAGGGAATTCACCACAAGTCATGCTCTCAACAAGAATTCATTCTAAAATACATGCTTTCATACATACATATTCTCAAATCACTTTGGGGAAGGTAAAAAAACCAAAACAATGATGTTAAAACATCTAATACATGAACATATACATAATTTCAAAACCCCATTCTAAAATATGATTTTTCTATGCCCATGAGAATTTAGAAAAACCCCGCGTACCTCAAAATTAGAAAACAATGGTTGCTTCTTGAAGCCGACGTTCTGGGGATTCCAAATATGCAATTATCTTCGAAAATCTACGGTCGAATCTTGAGTTATATGGGTTCTAAGATTGAAACCCTTGAGAGTTTACTTGGAGAAATTTGATGAATATGGTGATATTTTGTCTCTAGAGGGATTAAATCCCGTGTTTAAGTTGATAGGGAATTGGTTAATTACCGCAATGCCATTAAATTCCCAGATGGATTGAATAAAATAGCCTGGCGCGATCCATCAGGCGACGCGGGCTCTATCGCACCGCTATTAAGCAGCCATCGCCTGCTAGATCGCGGGCTCCTTCCCAGACCAGGCGATCTGCCAGGCGACGCCTGCAGATCGCGGGCACTCACTGGAATTTCAACCCAAACTCGTCCTAAAGCTCGTCTAAAATTCTGAAACTCTTTCGAGACGTACTACAACCTTGCCCCATCGCAACACAACAAAAAAATCCAAAAATGGGTGTCGGGAAGGTTGAAAATTTATATCCCGAAGGTGGTCAACTAAGAATGAGTCTCATTCTTCCAACACTTAGAAAAATTTCAGATTTTTAAGCCTAAGGCCTCACTACCATGAGCTAGTACATGCGCAACTTTTTACGGGGTGTTACATAGGGGCTGTTGGATGCTGTTACTCAAGTCTTTTCCAAGGCGCATCATAGATGGTGTGTAAGACATATAGAAGAAAATTGGAGCAAGGTTTGAAAGACCGTAGAAATGAAGAAGTTACTATGGTGGGTTGCTTGGAGCACCTATGAAGAAGAATTTCATGATCAATTGAAGAATATGGGTAGTGTGTCTGAACAAGCCGTCGAGGAGTTGCTGTGGTATCCTGCACAATGTTGGTGCAGGGCATATTTTGACACAATCTGCAAGAATCAAGGATGTGATAATAATTTTACAGAGTCATTCAATAAATGGATTCTGAAGGCAAGGACACAACCTATAATCAAGATGTTTGAAAATATTAGAATTAAGGTAAGTTTTTTTTTTCTTTACTTCCTCCATTGTTGGGGATGTTTAGTCATAATTTTTTACTTTTATATAGACATATAAATGCTGTTTTTTTCCAGTTTTATAGCTATATATGTATGCAGTTTTTTTCAATTTTATATTAGCTAAGTGTCGTGGGTTTATTCATCTTTTATCACGTCTCATAGTACTCAAACTATGATCTTCTATAGAAAAGGCCATTTCATTCCATATCCCATGACTTCTATTGTTCATTTGCTCTCTCCTTCTCTTAGGCAAGTTCTGGACTAGTTGGCAGTAGATCATAACCATCATGATGCTTGATATTTCTGTGTTCAACAGGTATCAACTTCAGAATTACTGTAATAAGCAGGCTTACAACACCAATTAAGACATTGAGCAGCTATAATTTCCAGCTGAACTAATTAGCTGGTAGCAAAAGATATAAGGCATGTGCAGAGAAGGTACTATTGGTACATACATAAAAAATCATGCCATGAAATTGATTAAATATTCAAATTTAGCAAAACATGACTGGAAATTAACCATATAATCCTACTATTTGAAAGAACTTAACCAAATTGAATCCACAAATAGACATTAGCAGCAATATGGTATACGTTGGACTAAAATTCATACCAAATTCACTAAAATTTGAACTTTATGCATCCCCACCCACACCAAATTAACTAAAATTTGAACTTTATGAATCCCCACCCATACCAAATTCACTAAAATTTGAACTTTATGCATTTCAATACTTGAAGGGTATATTAGGCGCTTCTTCGAAAAACAAACAAAGAACTGCTACAAAAAATTGAATGTCTGAAATTCATGTGGAAAAAATAAAAAACGATGTGTAGAAAATGGAAGAAACTTGAAGAAAGAAGAAAAAAACAAACCTAGTTTTATTTTTCTCAATAGTGGAATTAATAGCAAGTGCAGGAGCACTATCAAGTGCATAAAGTTTCAAAGAACTCTCAATCTTGTTGATTTGTAGCTTTTTCCTCTCAGCAAACAGTACAGGATTTAATTTGTTGAGAAGAATATTTGTAGATTTGGAAACTAGAAGAAGAAGTTATTATCAAAGAATCTTAAAAGACCAAGGAAGAAGAAAGAGTAACCCGCAATAAGCTGTAAAGGGTTTTCCCCCTTTTGATATAAGAATCGGTTTTTTTTTAGTCGGATCGTGTATTTAGTTGGGTGGGAGTAGTGGGATCTGGTTGGGTCATTTATTTATTTATTATTAATAATAAATTATTAATTAATTAAATCTCTAATCAATAACAACTTACCACGTGTCAAGTTAGAATTTTAATTATTTATCTGTTAAGTGGAAGAGTATTTTTGAGCCTAAAGGTGGAAGGAAGGTATTTATGTACCATTTTCCAAACTTGAAGGGTATATTAGACCCTTTTCCGCATTCTAAAATATAGGGATCGCAAGTGAGAAGAAGGTCTTTGTATGTTAGTATAACTATCTTTAGAAACATGAAATCAAAATTTCTTGATGATGAACAATAAGTAGCAAAACATGGTAATAGTCATAGTCAAAGCTTCACAAGAGGGACGGACTAATCAACCAAATCACTCTCACTCATCTGGGATCCAATTCTACACAGTGATTCCACAACTTTATCCCTTACACAGGTCTCCTCAACAGTGTAAAGGGTCTCTAGAGGTGGGAGAAGAACATGATTATGATTGTCACGATCCGAACTGAGGCCCTGGATGTGACGAGCATCCCGAACCTTGAAGGCCCGGACACCCTTCTAACTTGAAATCATATACACCATTCATACATAATAAGGAAATGCGAAAATATATGTAACAACAGAATCATGGTCATAGGTCTGACATAAATTAAAATCAAAGTCAAAATCCAGAACCATCTAACAACGTCTGATGACCGCCTGCGAAATCTCTACTACATGATCACTAACATAATCTGAAAACTGGGACAAGGCCCCCAGCTGATCAAAATCATATCTAATAATAGTTGTCTAAAAGTAAACAGGCCCTCTGGAATAGAAAAGGCTCACCAACTGGACACTGCAACTCTGCCTGAAAAAATCTACTGCTTTTCTGGACCCCTAGGCTGAGCCTCAGAACCTGGAGAGAGGAGGGGGGGTCAATACGAATGTACTGTTACACAAAGCAATCCAAAATAAAGCTTGTATATATATATATATAAAATAGTTGGAGAGCGATTTGTCAAAATATCATGCATAAAATAGTTCTAAAATACATGGGCAATTTCTGGAAATCATAAATCATTCTTGTCAATGCAATGTCTGATCTTTGTATTACTTCTGAGTTAGGTGGCACTTCCCTACAAGTCTGATATTCCACGGGCTATATGGAATCCGCCATTGACTCGGCGGGGAAGCCTCCAACCCGAGTGTGCCGCAAGGGTTGGAGTGTCTGAATTTGATACGCCACAAAGCTCTAGGCCAACATAATATAATAAATCTGGATGGACAAATCACGATTTTAGGAAATGAGTTGTTTGACTCATGCCTTCTTCGAGGAACCACCTAAGCTCTCTTTGTGCCCAATTTTATCCTGTTCTGAATCATGCATTTTTCTAGTTTTAACATCTGAAAAGTCTGATTTCAAACATGCATTCAATTCTGTTCTGAATTATCATGGCATAATCTGAATTGGTGTCGTCACATCAAGACTTGCAAGTCCTATTTCTGAGCCATAATGCATCGTGCATAATTCTTTCATTAAAAAATATTTCAGACCACCCAAACATGCAAATAGTATAAGGAATTTCATGTTCCGAAAGCATAAGTCAAAACTATGTAAGAACTCTTCAAACATAAGGTGGTCATGTGCTTTTGGCAGAGTCCATGCACTCTCTCATTATATGTATTTTCAGCATTTTTCAATACAAACAACCCTCTATTTGGAATTCAATATTCATAACCAAATCATTCATAAATCAAGACACTTCGAAACATGCTTTTCAAGATGCATGTTAAAAACAATCCGTATCATATGATAAGTAAGGAAAATCATAACAAGAGAGTGATTTTCACATGAATCATGCTCTCAATTCAATCATCAACATTAAAACATGTACATATATGCATATATCAATTCAAATCAATTTGGGGGAGGCCTAAAGACCCAAACGATACCATCAAAACTTCTAAAACATGAATTTATTCATAAATCCGAAATTCTTTTCTTAAAAACATGATTTCTATGCCCATGGGATTTTAGGAAAACCCCGCGTACCTCTATTTAGGAAATTAAAGGATGCTTCTTGATGCCTACAACTTGGGAATTCCAAATCTCCAATTTGTTTCGAAAACCCACGGTTGAATCTTGAGTTTCTGGGAGAAGTATATGAACTAGGGTTTTTGTTTTAAGGGAAATCTTGAGAATGTCGTATATTATGCTTGTATAGGTCTTTAATCTCTTGTTTGGGCATTTTAAGAGACATGAAAAAAGTCCAAACTACCCTTGTTAACTTCTGAACGAAACTGGAAATTTTTTAACTGGGAACCCGATCTTATGGGCCACCGCGATGCGCCACTATCGCGGTGGCTCACTGAAAATTGACGAATGGGAATTTGGCCCACTTCGTAACGAGCCATCATCGCGGAGTCTCACTGGAAATTGACCATTGTCATTTACACCCTCTCCGCGACCCGCTAAGGACAAGAATGACTAGGACTTAAATTAACCATAACTCCTTCACCGAGTGTCCGTTTTGGATGAATTTTGTGTCGACGAAAAACTTACTCGATCATCTACGAAATGAAAAGTTGAAATCTAAGGAATTCCACAGGGAAATAAGTATAAATCATTCTATAAGTCAATTCTTTATACTTTAGGGACAAAAATTTAGCTAGGAAAAACTTTGGGGCGTTACAATATCCTCCCCTTGGGAACATTCATCCCCGAATGTTGACGCGTGACACAGACAAGCATAATTTCAAGCACACTAAAGCATAGGGAGAATAAGGCAAGGATTGTACCTTCCATTACGTCATCCACTGGATTAAAAAGGTTTGGGTATCTAGCTCTCATGTCAACTTCTGATTCCCAAGTTGCTTCTTCAATTTTCTAGTTTCTCCACAACACTTTAACTGAGGCTATCTCCTTGCTCCTCAATCTTCTAACTTGGCGATCCAAAATTTCCACAGGCTCTTCTTCATAGGATAAAGAGTTTGTCCCTTTTATTTTTTCGACAGGCAACACTAAAGAATGGTCTCCAATACACTTCTTCAACATAGATATATGAAATATCGGATGAACAGAACCTAAACTGGCAGACAATTCTAACTCATACGCAACTCCACCTATCCTTCTCACAATATGGTATGGCCCTACATAGAGAGGACTCAGCTTACCTTTCTTCCCGAATTGCATGACTCCCTTCATGGGAGAAACCTTGAGAAACACCCAATCTCCAACCTCAAACTCTAGATCTCTTCTCCTAACATTGGCGTAGGATTTCTGATGACTCTAAGTTGTCTTAAGTCATTCTCTAATGACTTTCACATCCTCCATTGCCTGATGAACAAGATTAGGCCCAAACATCTGTATCTCACCTACTTCATACCATCCTATCGGAGACCTACATCTTCTCCCATACAATGCCTCAAATGGTGCCATCTTAGAACTGGAATGGAAACTGTTATTATATGTGAACTCTATCAATGTCAAGTGCTCTACCCAACTGCCTTTAAAATCAATCACGCAGGACCTCAACATATCCTCAAGGGTCTGGATGGTGCGCTCAGCTTGCCAGTCTGTCTGAGGGTCGAAAGTTGTGCTCAAATTCACTTAGGTACCTAAACTCTTGTGAAACGATCTCCAAAACTGTGAAGAAAATTGTGTACCTCGGTCAGATATGATGGACACAGGTGCCCCATGCAAACGAGCTATTTCTGCAATGAACAACTTGGCATAATCTTCTCCCGAATAATTAGTCCTGACAGGTAGAAAGTGAGCTGACTTGGTCAGCCTATCTACAATCACCCAAAGGGAATCATACTGGTTTCGGGACCTCGTAAGTCCTGTAATGAAGTCCATATTAATCATCTCCCACTTCCACAAAGGCAAAACTATCTCTTGAGAAGAACCACCTGGCCTCATATGTTCCACTTTAACTTGTTGACAATTCAAACACTTGGCAACATAGTTAGACGCATCACGCTTCATATTATTCCATAAATAAATGGTTTTCAAATCCCGATACATCTTAGTAGAGCTAGGGTGAACAACATACCTCGACGTGTGAGCCTCATCGAGGATTCTCTTCCTCAGACCATCTACATCTGGCACACACAACTTACCTTGGTATCTCAAAGTACCATCACCACCAATTTCAAATGACAATACCTTTTGTTGACCCATATTTTTCTTGATCTGCATCAAGATGGGATCTTCAACCTGCTTCTCTTTAACTTCTGCACAAAGGGAAGATTTAGCTATCTCATGAACAACCACTCCTCCATCCTCGGTATCCAAAAGTCATACTCCAAGATTTCTAAGTCGGTGAACATCCTTCACCATCTCCCTTTTTTCTTTCCCCACATGAGAAAGACTGCCCATAGATAACCTGCTGAGGGCGTCGGCTACCACATTCGCCTTACCCGAATAATAGTGCAGGCTCATGTCATAGTCTTTTTAAAGTTCCAACCATTGCCTCTGCCTGAGATTCAATTCTTTCTGCGAGAAAACATACTGTAAACTCTTGTGGTCAGTAAATATATCAACATGTACCCCATACAAGTAGTGCCGCCAGATCTTAAGTGCAAAACCACAACCGCTAACTCCAAGTCATGAGTAAGGTAATTGCGCTCATGCACCTTCAAATACCGAGATGCATAAGCTACCACCTTACCATTCTGTATAAGTACACAACTAAGTCACACTCGGGACGCATCATAATACACAACAAAACCCTTTGTACCTTCCGAAAGAGTCAAAACAAGAGCAGTAGTCAACTTGTCTTTCAACTTCTCAAAACTATTCTCATAAGATTCAGACCATTAAAACTTTATATTTTCTGAGTCAACTTAGTAAGTGGTGCAGCTATGGAGGAGAAACTCTCTACGAACCTTCTGTAATAACTCGCCAAACCCAAGAAACTCCGAATGTCGGTTGGAGTCGTGGGTCTGGGCCATTTTTTTTACTGCCTTAACCTTTTGGGGATCAACCCAAATCCCCTCACTAGACACGATATGCCCCAAGAAAGCAATAGCATTCAGCCAGAATTCACACTTGGAGAATTTCGCATACAACTTATGATCTTTGAGAGTTTGGAGGATAATTCAGAGATGATTGGCATGGTCCTCCTCACTTTTGGAGTAAATCAAGATGTTATCAATAAAAACTATGACAAACAGGTCTAGGAACTGACGGAAGACCCTATTCATTAGGTCCATTAAAGCTGCAGGAGCATTAGTCGACCCGAAGGATATGACTAAGAATTCATAGTGCCCATATCTGGTTCGAAAAACTGTTTTAGGAATGTCTGACTCCCTAACTTTCAACTGATGATATCCCGAATGAAGGTCTATTTTAGAAAAACACTTAGCACCCTGAAGTTGGTCAAAGAGGTCATCAATCCTAGGAAGAGGATATTTATTTTTAATCGTGACCTTATTCAACTGACGATAATCTATGCACATACGCAGGGAACTATCTTTCTTTCGTACGAAGAGTACAGGTGTACCCTAGGGAGAAACACTAGGTCTAATAAAACCTTTATCTAGGAGATCTGCTAGCTGTTCTTTTAACTCTTTTAGCTCTGCAGATAGGACGGGTATCTGGCAACACATCAATGCCAAAACCTATCTCCCTATCAGGTGGAATTCCTGGGAGATCATCTGGAAAAACTTCTGGGAATTCATTTACTACAGGAACAGACTGAAGAGGAAGACTTTCGGCTTTAGAATCTTTAACCCGAATAAGATGATACAAGAAACCCTTGGAGATAAGTTTACGAGCTCTGAGATAAGATATGAAGTGCCCTCTAGATGCTAGATAGTGCCCTTCCCACTCTATTGCTGGCTCATTCAAAAAAGAAAAGGTAACCTTTTGGATTCTACAGTCTAGTTTGGCATAACACCGATGGAGCCAATCCATTCCTAGGATAGCATCAAAAGTAACCATATCAAGTTCTATGAGGTATGCCATAGTATCCCTACTAAAAATAGGCACAACACAATTTTTGTACATCTTCCTAGCCACAACAGAATCTCCCACCGAGGTGAAAACCGAAAAAGGTTCAACAATCACATCGGGCTCAAACCCAAAACCAACAGCCACATACGGGGTCACATAAGATAAAGTAGACTCGGGATCAAGCAAAATATATACATCACGGGAAAAGATTTGTAATGTACTGGCGACTACGTATGGCGAGGCTTCTGCCTCCTGACAATTAGTCAAAGCATACAGCCGGTTGCGATCGCTCCCGGCAGCTGAAGTGGCGCCCTTTTGAGGTGGTGCAGAAGAGTTTTCCTGAGACTTAGATCCATCAATATTCCTCCTAGCGAAGGGAAAATCTCTCTGGAAATGACCCGTCTGGCCGCATGAATAGCACACCAGCGAGCCCAGCTGACACCTTCCTGGATGATGCCTACCGCAAGTCTCGCACCATGGAAAAGTATGATGCTGCTGAGCCACACTGCCCTGTGACTGAGTATCCTGAGCTATGGGTTCATGACTAGTCTGAAAACTCTGAGATCGTCTATCAACTGGGGGTCTGGGCGCTAGGGCGCTAGCTACAGACTGCGCGTTACTCTAAAAATTCTTCTTTTGCCATTTACCACCCCAGTTACCGCCCGTGGCTGACTGTGGTTCTAATCCACTGTTCAGGCTCTCTTTGCCTGCCTGTCCTTCTCTTTAGATTCAGAAATTTTCTTTTTCTTCTCTTCTACCTGCTGTATGTGGACTGACAACCTAGCAAAGTCCATATCCCTATTTAGCATCGCCCCTTGGCATTCAAGCGCTAGATCATCGGAAAGGCCGGATGCAAATTTCCTCATCCGGGCTCTCATATTTCCTGTTATTTCTAGTGCATAACGATCCAGTTGGTTAAACTTCGGAGTGTACTCTCAGACACTCATCTTCCCCTGCTTAAGATTCATGAATTCTTCTGCCTTGGCTTTTCTCAACTCTAGAGGAAAGAACCGGTCAAGAAAATCTTCCACAAAATTGCCCCAAACTGTGGGCTCAACACTCTCACCCTTTGCCTCTTCCCACTCATTATACCATTGGTTCGCTACATCTTTAAGTTGGTATGCTTCTAACTCAACCCCTTCCACCTGATCCACATGCATTACTCTAAAAATCTTCTCATTTTCGTCCATGAACTCCTGTGGGTCCTCTTCTACCTTAGCGCCCAAAAATTTAGGCGAGTTCATTCTCATAAACTGGCCTACCCTAGTAGCCTCCGAAGTAACAGATGCAGACCCATTATCCTCCGACCTCTGAGTCTGTACGACTACCAGCCGTGCAAACATGTGAATGAATTGTCTGAATTCTGCATTCGATATGTCCCTATGAGAGGACTGGGGATGATTAAAATTTGTTCCTGGAGCTCGAGGAGGACTGGTCGGGACTGGATATACTCCTAGAGTGGGGACATGTTCTGGGGTGTGCGCTCTATTATGGGTCTGCATCCTACGGGTGTGGCAGACTTCATCATCCTGAGCATCCTGGTTGTTGGAACAACGAGGAGGCATGACTGTTTTCTAAAATACAATAGATCACTGATTAGGGGACAATTCTAACTCACACTCTAAAGCACGAACTAACTCACAAGAGGGGAAACATTTCTAAATGCCCAGTAGCCTCCTACTTATAAGTGTGGCGTGCTACACATCCATAAACAAGACTCTACCATACGCGATTTCGCAGACACCTTGGGACCATGAACTGTGCTCTGATACCATGTTTTCCACGACCCAAACTGAGGCCCTGGCCGTGACTAGCATCCCGAACCTTGAAGGCCCGGACACCCTTCTAACTTGAAATCATATACACCATTCATACACAATAAGGAAATGCGGAAATATATGTAACAATGGAATCATGTTCATAGGTCTGACATAAATTAAAATAAAAGTCAAAATCCAGAACCATCTAACAACGTCTGATGACCGTCTGTAAAATCTCTACTACATGATCACTAACATAATCTGAAAACTGGGACAAGGACCCCAGCAAACCAAAACCATATCTAATAATAGTTGTCTGAAAGTAAAAAGGCCCTCTGGAATAGAGAAGGATCACCAGCTGGACACTGCAACTCTGTCTGAGAAAATCTACTACTTTTCTAGACCCCTAGACTGAGCCTCAAAATCTGGAGGAAGGAGGGGGGGTCAATACGAATATACTGGTATGCAAAGAAATCCAAAATAAAGCATTATATATATAAAATAGTTGGAGAGTGATTTGTCAAGATATCATGCATGAAATAGTTCTAAAACACATGGGTACTTTCTGAAAATCATAAATCATTCTTGTCAATGCAATGTCTGATCTTTGTATTACTTCTGAGTTAGGTGGCACTCCCCTACAAGTATGATATTCCACGGGCTATATAGAATCCTCCATTGACTCGGCGGGGAAGCCCCCAAACCGAGTGTGCATTGACTCGGCGGAGAAGCCCCCAACCAGAGTGTGCCGCAAGGGTTGGAGTGTTTGAGTCTGATACGCCACAAGGCTCTAGGCTATCGTAATATAATAAACCCGGATCAGCAAATCATGGTTTTGGGCAATGAGTTGTCTGACTCATGCCTTCTTTGGGGAACCACCTACGTTCTCTTTGTGCCCAATTTTATCCTATTCTGAATCATGCATTTTTCTAGTTTCAACATCTGAAAAGTCTGATTTCAAACATGCATTCAATTCTGTTCTGAATTATCATAGTATAATCTGAATTGGTGTCATCATACCAAAACATGCAAGTCCTATTTCTGAGCCATAATGCATCGTGCATAATTCTTTCATTAAAACATAGTTCAGACCACCTAAACATGCAAATAGTATAAGGAATTTCATGTTCCGAAAGCATAAGTCAAAACTATGTAAGAACTCTTCAAACATAAGGTGGTCATGTGCTTTTGCCAGAGTCCATGCACTCTCTCATTATATGTATTTTCAGAATTTTTCAATACAAACAACCCTCTATTTGGAATTCAATATTCATAACCAAATCATTCATAAATCAAGACACTTCGAAACATGCTTTTCAAGATGCATGTTAAAAACAATCCGTATCATATGATAAGTAAGGAAAATCATAACAAGAGAGTGATTTTCACATGAATCATGCTCTCAATTCAATCATCAACATTAAAACATGTACATATATGCATATATCAATTCAAATCAATTTGGGGGAGGCCTAAATACCAAAACGATACCATCAAAACTTCTAAAACATGAATTTATTCATAAATCCGAAACCCTTTTCTTAAAAAACATGATTTTTATGCCCATGAGATTTTAGAAAAATCCCGCGTACCTCTATTTAGGAAATTAAAGGATGCTTCTTGATGCCTACGGCTTGGGGATTCCAAATCTCCAATTTGTTTCGAAAACCCACGGTTGAATCTTGAGTTTCTGGGAGGAGAAGTATACGAACTAGGATTTTTGTTTTGAGGGAAATCTTGAGAATGTCGTATATTATGCTTGTAGAGGTCTTTAATCCCTTGTTTGGGCATTTTAAGAGACATGGAAAAAGTCCAAACTACCTTTGTTAACTTCTTAACGAAACTGGAAAAATTTAAACTGGGAACCCGATCTTATGGGCCACCGCGACGGGCCACTATCGCGATGGTTCACTGAAAATTGATGAATGAGAATTTGGCCCACTCCGTAACGTGCCACCATCACGGAGTCTCGCTGGAAATTGACCATCATCATTTACACCCTCTCTGCGACACGCCAAGTACAGGAATGACGGTTTTTTACGACTAGGACTTAAATTAATCATAACTCCTTCACCGAGTGTCTGTTTTGGACGAATCTTATGTCGACAGAAAACTTACTCGATCATCTACAAAATGAAGAGTTGAAATCTAAGGAATTCCACAGGGCAATGGCTCATCTACCATGAACTCTCGAGATTCTGTTAAAGCTGGCTGCAAATACCAAACATTAATTAGGACCCAAATATATTTCGAAATGCGAATAGAGAAACAATTAAATCAAAACTACAAAAGAGTCCGACCATAACACTCCTCTTGGATGGTTGTTATACATTGTTTCAAATGTATAGGATTGTATCATATAGTACTATATTAATGAATACGTCTAGATATTAATCATAGAGTATTATACTAATGGTTGTTATAACGTTTAGATATATTGTAGTAATATTTTCTATCATCACGTTATGTCACACATTAATAAGTTGAAGGATAAACCAAAAAGAAAAGTAGGATATTGGTAGAGCTATTACTAAATGATTTTATGAAAGTTCACATGTATATATCTTTTTATAGTTCTTTATTCTATTTGTTAGTTCTTAATCAGCTTAACTGGAAAATCCATTCAAAAAAAATAGACTTACTAGTGTTGGGAATACTAGAGATGAAATCGTGTTGTATCCAATATTGTACTTGTAAGTATCCAACGTGAGAAAAGCAAAAAGTGCAGTTGCAAGACTGACACACAGCTTCCCAAGAAAGAGAATGACATCGGCAATGGCATTCACTTTCCCAATCCGAAGACTCTTTCAGATAATGATATCAGTTGCAATCACTGAAGACTTGCAAAAGTTTTTTAATGTTATTGTTATCTACAAAGCATCACAAACACTATCATAACTGATGTTGTCAAGATAATCTGTCACTACATCAAGGGCTAGTTGTTGGCAGTTCCAGACACAAAGAAATAACTCATTTAAGTGTCACATTTTTTTTCTCATGCATGACACATAAGACCTGAGGGACATTGAGTAGGATTGCAACATTTTTGTAACACCCCGCATTTTGGGCTAGAACATAAACCATTATTCCTTCACATAGAGGTTGCAAAAATTCATGAATCCTATGCAAAGTTAGTGTGTAATCAATTATGTAGTGTGTGAATCTAGTTGAGCATGAATTGAGATCATAGAAATCCCTAAACTCAAAGACGGGTTGAAAGCTTTCCTATCGTTCAAGTTTTAGTGAACGTTGAAACTTGGGTCAACTTCAATCGACCATAACTCATTATATATGACGAACTGGATAGCCTACTATATATCAAATGAAAGTATTTGAATTAGATTTCCAACGATACCAATTTTGCAAAAATTTGATAACCGAGCAGAAAGTTATGACATTTTCCGTGTGACGTAGTAAGCCGACGCAATAGCGACGCGACACATCGAGATCGCATCACGACACTGTTTCAGATACGGATTCAGTTTTTTTATGGGTCTAGGGGCATTTTGGTCATTCCCCCTCACCCTAATCCGTCTATAACATATAATTTCCGTCCCAAGAAGCATAAAAATTTCTCCTTTACTTAATTTTCTCTCAAGAACACCTTAGGGTTTCAAACTAAAAACTCAGATAACTCAAGATTCAACCGTGAGTTTTAGAAATTGATTGGAGATTCAAAATCCCCAGACCGTAGGCTTCAAGAAACATCCGTTAATTGTCGAAATAGAGGGACGTGGGGTTTATCCTAAAAATTACAAGGGCTTAAAAACCATTAGAGCATGATTTTAAGATTATTATGCATGAATTTCAAAGGGGTTTTGGAATCTATGTTCTAAATTACATACTCCGAATGATTTAATGTTACTATTGTTTTGACCTTGTGGTCCTATCCCCTAAATTGATTTACATGTATATGTATATGTATGGAATGTGAGTTTTTAGATTGTTTGAGAGCATAAATTAGGAACTCCCTCTCTTGTATTGAATTAAAGATTATGATTTTGTGATTTAGAAGATGTTTTCGCAATATTACAGCATTTGAGCATGATTTGAAATGGTTGAGAGGGTGTTTCTTGATATAAATGTGTTCTTGTGTTTGAAAGAAAGAATTGCATGTGAATTGAGAATTTTGACATGAACACCTTGTGCTATTGAAATGCTTGACAAAGATGAGTCCCTTGCATGTGTTTACATGAGGTTTGAGAAAGTCTCTTTGAATTGAATTATTGAAATGGTGGTCCCAAAACTTGTGTTTTGAAAACAGAGATTTATGACAGACAAATGATGGCTCAGAGATGTGACTTGCAAGTCAATGGTATGACGATACCATACGTATTTATGCCATGATAGATTATGTTTTCAGAGCATGTTTTCAGAGACTGCATGTTTTGATAGAGTTTTAAAAAGAGTCTTAAAGAGGGTTAGGTGGTTACCTGAAATCGTATTTGCCGATGTGGGTAGATTATTATTGTACGCTAGCGACAGCCGTGTGGCGTAGTAGATTCAGAGACTCCGACCCTTGCAGTACACTTGGGTTGGGGGCTTTGCTGTCGAGTTAATTGAAGTTTCCATATAGCCCATGGAATTTTCAGAATTGTAGGGTATACCACCTGACACAGAAGTAACACAGATTTTTCAGAGTTGTGATGATTTTTACAGAGTCTTTTAAAATGCCCATGTGATTTCTTACTATATTATACGTTTGTGAAAATGTTTTACATTGCTCTCGTATATGTTGAATATAAGTTATTATTTTGGATTTGCTCTGCGTACCAGTACATCTGTATTGACCCCCTTCCTTTCAGGTTCTGAGGCTCAGTCTAGAGGTCCAGATAAGTAGTAGATAATTCAGACAGCTGATCAGATTGTGCAGTGGTGAGCCTTCTCTATTTCAGGAGGCCTGTCTTTTCAAATTATATTACTTATCGCCGTTTTGGTCAACTGGGGGCCTTGTCCCAGTTTTCAGACAGTTGTCAGATTTTTATGTAGTAGAGATTTCGTAGATTGAGTCAGATGATATTTAGACGTAGTTGATTTACAGTTTCCATACTTATGTTGAATTCAAAATTTACCATGTTTCCGTAGCAGATTATGTTTCCGCATCTTCTTTTATTAGAAGAATATTGTGCATGATTACCATATGGAGAAGGACGTTTTGAGCCTTTATGGTTTGGGATGTTCGTCACGGCCAGGCCCTAGTTCGGGTCGTGACAAACTTGCTATCAGAGCACGGTTCATGGTCCCAGGGTGTCTGCGAAATCGCATCGGGTAGAGTCTTATTTATGGGTGTGTATTGCACCAAACATATAAGCAGGAGGCTACAAGGTGTTTAGGAATGTCTCTCTATCTTCAAGTTCTAGTTCATGGTATAAAGTCAAAATGTTCCTCCTTCATACTCCAATTCGTGCTATGGTGTCGTGTCGCCCATACGAAAGAAAAGTTATCCTAATTATTTTCCTTACTATGGTGTTCTTAGATAATGCTCTCAGATTTACTAACAGAAATTTTAGAAGTCATACAAAGGGCTTTAGAGGAGTTCCCTGATGTGTCATAAGTCCCCCAAGTTTAAAATTGTGTCCTCGTTCTTAAGAGGCGTTCAGTTAAGACAAGAGTAAGATATGTATTATTGGGTTATTGAATATTGTGTGTCAAGTTTGTATCTCTTATAATGTTGATATCACTGTGTTGTTGAAAACAAAAAGTCTAGTGAAGCCGTGTGGAGCTTTTTCAATTCACTAGCATAGTTGCTTTGTTATTCGGTTCATTTTCTGCTTCAAAACACAAAAATCAAAGTCTAGTGAAGATGTGTGAGGCCTATTTCGATTCACTAGCAATTTATTCTTCTTCTTCTTATTGTTCTTGTGTTGGTTGGAACTGGGGATTTAGAGGCATAATGACAAGAAAAGTGGTAAGGGAAATTTATTGAATATATGTATAGCCGAATCTTATTGCATGAGATTGAGTTGGTAATGAAGGTGAATTATTGTTTGCTTGAATCATGAAAATGGATAGATTAGCCAGTAAGTTATAATTATAGACTCATGGTTGTTTGTGGAATTTGAAGGTAGTCTAAATGTGCGCTTGAGTAAGTGAGTGTGATGTGAAGAAGCCGTATAAGTAGATAAGATTGTATGGGGTATGATATAAGATTAAGGTTGACCATGTTTATTATGTGACTTTGCCCCCTTGATCTTCTTTTCCTTAATAGATGTAAACTAGTACTTCATGTGAGAAGGTATGAAGTGGATTTTGAGCTATAATAGTGATGTCCTAGAGGGGATTGTGATTGTAGGTAGTATTTGAATGAAATGAGTAGTTGGAGTTGATTTCCCAATTTGATAGACTAGTATATCATGTTGCATGCTTTGCTTTATTGATGGTAGATAATTGATGCTAGACTATAGGCTTGAATTGTAGATGTAGAATGTGGTGGTAAGAATAGTATCTTATGATTAATGATGTATGTTTTATGGGAATGAATTAGTAGGCTTGATATGATTTGTGAAAGAGCTCAGGTTGAAGATTTATGAAAATTTTAAGAGGTATCGTAAAGGATATGTGTACATGAGGACTAGTGTTAAAATGATGAATTTTGGTTAAATCATTAAGTGGTTAAGAATATGGGCATTTGGGGATAATTTAAACCCCAGGTAGCAGGTTGTTAGATAAAGTCTTATGCGTATAAGTATTTGGTGTACCTAGTCTGTGTTTTTGAAATTTGTAGTATGGAGGCGTCTGAGGAATACTCAGGGGTTTTTGTATGGTGTTTATCATAGTTGAATTCAGGAAATATAGGTAAGAAATATGTGCCTTTGGTATAGTTTTACAGATTTTGTTAAGTTGTTGGTTATGTAATTTGAGGTGTAATGATAGTATCCTAAGAAAATTGAAGATGGAGTGTTAAGTGTTTAGAAGTGTGGTTGTCTATGCACACGAAAATATTAGTCATAAGCTGATGACTCTGTGAGTTAGAAGAAATTACGATTAGTGTCCCTTAAGGGGATGTCCTAGAAAATAATATAGTGCCTTTGTATTAGGGATTAATGAGAGAAGTTTGAATTCATGTATATACTGATACCCCCTTTTGAGATAAGGAGTGTAGATGTTTGAATTCATGAGAGAGAGAGAGTTGTAGAGTGCGGGCTATCGAGGCTAGCTAGTGTTAATAGTAGCATTTACAAAAAAGTAAGACCTTCAGAGTAAAGTTCTTCAGGGGGATTTTAGAGTTTAAGTGTGTGGTGATGTCTCTTTTATGTTGAGAGTTGTGGATATAGACTTTGATATGGGGATATGTCTGAAAGTCTAGGATTGTGACTTTGATCTAAGGGGGAGATGAGGAATTAAGTTGGTTCCCGAATTTTTCTCTCAGTGTGGCAAGTTGTGGGGAGAAACCATTATAGATCTATGACTACTCAAGCATACTCCCCCTACTTCTATTTCAGAGATTATTCCGCTAATGGCTTACGTCATCTGTTCAAGTTATGCCTGTGCCTATGATTCGAGTTTCCTATGGACGTATGTCTATGATATGACCTCCAAACTAGAATCAATTATGTCTCTCAGTAATCCAGTCTTTCAGGTATTCAAGCCATATGTTATGTTGTTTATGATCCATGAAAATCTATGTCTCTCAGCATGCTTGGTCTTAAGGAAATATGATTCTATATGTCACCGATTCATCCTATGTCAGGTTTACCCAAAGTGATAAGGTTTGTGCAAAACTCATGGAAAAAATCTCAGTTCCTTAAATGAGGAGCAATCGCTTCAAGCGGAAATAGTTGTCTTAGTTGTGATGTAACACTCTATAGCATTCTCGACTCAATACAACTCTTAGTGGCACGTATGGAGAGCTTGCAACCTGAAAACTTTTCTAATGGTTAAAAGATTTAGTCATATTTATGAGATCTTAACTTCCATGATTTTTAAATTGATCTTATCGACCCCGAGGCATAAGTTTTTGAGTTGATTCATCTTTAGGAGTGTAAAGGGGTAGTTCAGGAAAGGTTTCAAATTTTTTGGACCACGTTTGAGATGCGTTTGAGTAATCAAACCAGTGGCTCAAAGCAATATCGGCGCACCGTGCCAGTAATTGCATTGTCCAAACTAGTTTCTTGACGTGATCTCAACGCATCACGTCTTCAATTGCGTCGGGTGCCCAGTTCATCTTACTGATTTTTCCGAGTCCAGGAGGGTAGTCCAGTCTCTTTCCCTTATTTTGTCTTGATATATGCACCAATATTTCTCACTGTGCTCTGTCCTGAGAATTCATGTTGTATTGTGTCTTTTGAATGACTCTTTACTTATAATCCAGAGACTTGTTATATGAAGCACCTTGTGTTTATTCTATCATAGCTTCACTTCATGTCCTTTCTTGATCAGTGCTATGAGTAGAAGTTATGGTTTAATGGTGTTATTTCCATTTTTGACATTTATGCTTGGGTCCCTTAATGATCCTCTGTATGATAGTATAATGGTGGTTGCGGAAGCGTTGTAATGTGTTAGGAAGGGAAGTAGATGTTCTTGAGGGGAAAAATAATAATATTTGATATGAATTCTCGAGTTAAGGTTATAGGTGGAGGGAAAAGAAGGAGATGAATTTTGATGTGTGAAATAGCTAAGAAGGAGGAATGTGGCGGAAAATAATTGTGAGAGTGATTGAAATTTTTGGTATTAATGAGAAGATTCATATAATGGTTGTAGTAATGATTAGGCTTGAATGTTGTGGTTGCTAAGAACACAAATCTATGTGCTATGTAGTTAGTACCCTCTTAATTAAAACCCAAGGGTGCTTGGTGATATTCATAAGGTGAAGAAATATTCTTAAAAGGGTGTATAGTACAGAGTCCTGTAGCTTAAGTTACCATCTTATTACTCCAAATTAGGCTTCAACATAAAAAGCTCTTTGCATTAAGACTCAAAGTCTTGTGGTTAGAAGTGTAATGGGAGAATTGTAAGTTGGAAATGATGAAGTGTGTTGTTTGTTGTTTGGGCATAGATGAATAGTGTTTCTAAGTGTAATATCTATTTCATAGTATCATGAGAGATGGAGAATGATTCTATCCCCATCATCTGCGAAACCTTCTTTCATTATTAGTACCAATATAAATTCGGCCTTTGATGATCAAGTAAATCCCTGCCTTATGTTGTGAAAGTATGATGCATACAACTCATGTGCAAGATCATCCCTATGTAAAGTCTTATTATCTCATGTTTCGTGCTTACGCGTTCCGCTAGGGGTTATCATGAGGCTTGTTTGCTGGAATTATATATTTTGTCGAGGAAAAATATTCAATGTGAGACTACGTTACTTATTCAACACTTCTAGAGTTTCAAAAGGTCCCTACCAATCATTCGGGTACTAATGATCCCAAGGGGGAGATAATGTAACACCCCACATTTCGGGCTAGAACGTAAACCGTTATTCCTTCACATAGAGGTTGCAAAAATTCATGAATCCTAAGAAAAGTTAGTGTGTAATCAATTATGTAGTGTGTTAATCTAGTTGAGCATGAATTGAGATCATAGAAATCCCTAAACTCAAAGACGGGTTGAAAGTTTTCCTATCGTTCAAGTTTTAGTGAACGTTGAAACTTGAGTCAAATTCAATCAACCATAACTCATTATATATAACGAACTGAGTAGCTTACTATATAACGAACTGAGTAGCCTACTATCGTTGCGTGATGCAGTAAGCCGATGCGATAGCGACGCGACGTGTCGAGATCGCGTCATGACACTGTTTCAGACGCGAATTTAGTTTTTTATGGGTCTAGGGGCATTTTGGTCATTATCCTTCACCCTCCGTCTATAGCATATAATTTCCATCCCAAGAAGCATAAAAATTGCTCCTTTACTCAATTTTCTCTCAAGAACACCTTAGGGTTTCAAACTAAAAACTCAGATAACTCAAGATTCAACCGTGAGTTTCAGAAATTGATTGGAGATTCGGAATCCCCAGACCGTAGGCTTCAAGAAACATCCATTAATTTTCGAAATATAGGTATGTGGGGTTTATCCTAAAAACTACATGGGCTTAAAAACCATTAGAGCATGATTTTAAGATTATTATGCATGAATTTCAAAGGGGTTTTGGAATCTATGTTCTAAATTACATACTCCGAATGATTTAATGTTACTATTATTTTGACCTTATGGTCCTATCCCCTAAATTGATTTACATGTATACGTATATATATGGAATGTGAGTTTTTAGATTGTTTGAGAGCATAAATTATGAACTCCCTCTCTTGTATTGAATTAAAGATTATGGTTTTATGATTTAGAAGATGTTTTCGCAATATTACAACATTTGAGCATGATTTGAAATGGTTGAGAGGGTGTTTCTTGATATAAATGTGTTCTTGTGTTTGAAAGAAAGAATTGCATGTGAATTGAGAATTTTTACATGAACACCTTGTGCTATTGAAATGCTTGACAAAGATGAGTCCCTTGCATGTGTTTACATGAGGTTTGAGAAAGTCTCTTTGAATTGAATTATTGAAGTGGTGGTCCCAAAACTTGTGTTTTGAAAGCAGATATTTATGACAGACAAATGATGGCTCGGAGATGTGACTTGCAAGTCAATGGTATGACGATACCATACGTATTTATGCCATGACAAATTATGTTTTCTGAGACTGCATGTTTTGATAGAGTTTTAAAAAGGGGCTTAAAGAGGGTTAGGTGGTTACCCGAAGAAGGCGCGAGTTCAAGCAACTGTTAGCCTGAAATCGTATTTGCCGATGTGGGTAGATTATTATTGTACGCTAGCGACAGCCGTGTGGCGTAGTAGATTCAGAGACTCCGACCTTTGCGGTACACTTGGGTTGGGGGCTTTGCTGTCGAGTTAATTGAAGTTTCCATATAGCCCATGGAATTTTCAGAATTGTAGGGTATACCACTTGACACAGAAGTAACACAGATTTCTCAGAGTTGTGATGATTTTTACAGAGTCTTTTAAAATGCCCATGTGATTTCTTACTATATTATATATTTGTGAAACTGTTTTACATTGCTCTCATATATGTTGAATATAAGTTGTTATTTTGGATTTTCTCTGCATACCAGTACATCTGTATTGACCCCCCTCCTCTCAGGTTCTGAGGCTCAGTCTAGGGGTCCAGATAAGCAGTAGATAATTCAGACAACTGATCAGATTATGCAGTGGTGAGCCTTCTCTATTCCAGGAGGCCTGTCTTTTCAGATTATATTACTTATCGCCGTTTTGGTCAACTGGGGGCCTTGTCCCAGTTTTTAGACAGTTGTCAGATTTTCATGTAGTAGAGATTTCGCAGATTGAGTCAGATGTTATTTAGACGTAGTTGATTTACAGTTTCCATACTTGTGTTGAATTCAAAATTGACCATGTTTTCGTAGCAGATTATGTTTCCACATCTTCTTTTATAATATGAAGATTATGCATGATTACCAGATGGAGAAGGACGTTTTGAGCCTTCATGGTTCGGGATGTCCGTCACGGCCAGGCCCTAGTTCGGGTCGTGACAATTTCTTTTACTTACCAAGATGTAAACATTATGATTCATAGATTTGGTGGTCCAACCAATACCCCTCAGAAGACATTGTGAGCAATTATATATCATTCTTCCAAATCAACTTTCTGGTGCAGAACACTGGGAGAAATGAATTATTCGGGTGCACTTGCAAAAGTAGATTGATCAGTCAAAATACATTTCGGATACTCTATTAAAATCAGGGACTTTTTTATTTCAAAGATATATGAAACATGCTACTAAAGCTGATTGCATATAACAGACATTATTATGAAAAAAACAGTTGAAATTCAGAGTGATTGGGAAAATTTATCCAACGTAAGGTGAATGAAAGTGTCACGACCCGAACCGAGGCCCTGACTGTGATGAGCATCCCGGACCATGAAGGCCCGAACACCCTTCTAACTTGAAATTATATACACCATTCATACACACATAAGGAAATGCGGAAGTTTCAACAAAACTGAAGCATGGTCATAAATCTGACATAAAGTCGATAATAGAAAATAACAATCCAAAATCATCTAACAACATTTGGAAACCGTCTGCGAAATCTCTACTACATGATCACTAACACAATCTGAAAATTGGGAAATGGCCCCCAGTAGACCAAAACCATAACTAATATTAATTGTCTGAATGTAAACATGCCTTCTGGAATATAGAAGGCTCACCAACTGGACACTGCAACTCTGTCTGATGAAATCTACTGCTTTTCTGGACCCCTAGACTGAGCCTCAGAACTTGAGAGGTAGGGGGAGGGGGTCAATACAGATGTACTGGTACGCAGAGTAAATTCAAAATAATTGTTTATATTCAACATATATGAGAGCAATTTAAAACAGTTCATAAACATATCACATAGTAAGAAATCACATGGGCATTGTAAAGACTCTGTGAAAACATCTGAAATCCGTGACACTCTTTGTGTTACTTCTGCGCTAGGTGGTATACCCTACAATTTGAAATTCCATGGGCTATATGGAAAATGTCATTAACTCGGCAGCGAAGCCCCCTACCCAAGTGTGACGCAAGGGTCAGAGTCTCTGAATCTACTACGCCACACGGCCATGCCAGCGTACAATAATGATATACCCGTATCGGCAAATACGATTTCAAGTTAAGAGTTACTTAAACTCAAGCCTTCTTCGGGTAACCACCTAATACTCTTTAAGACCATTTTTAACTCTGTTAAAACATGCATTCTCTAAAAATATACTGTGAAATCATACTTTGTTATGGCATACATACTTATGGTATCATCATACCATTGACTTACAAGTCACATCTTTGAGCCATTATTAGCATATTACAATCTCTGTTTTCGAAACATAAATTTGGGACCACCATATCAATAAATCATTTCAAAGAACTCTTTCTCTAAAACTCATCTAAACACATGTATGCAACCCTCTTTGTCAAATTTTAAATGATGCAAGGTGGCCATGTCAAAACTCTTAATCTCATGCAAAACTTTCTCTTTTAACAAAATACATTTACATCAAGAAACTCCCTCTCTTAAATCTCTAAATCATGCTCAAAATACAATGGTAGTTGAGTAAACTATTTTCAAGCCATAAATCATGCATTTCAATCAATCACCATAAGATTATAAACATAAAGTTATCACAAGAGAGGGATTTTCATTATTTGTGCTCTCAAACAAATCTTCAATTTCAAGTTTCATACATATACTTATATGTGTAAATCAATTTAAGGGGATAAGGCCTAAAGGCCAAAACAACGATATCATTAAACATGCATAAAGCATAATAAAATCATGGATTTCAAAACCCCTTTAACAAATTCATGCTTGATGATTTTTAAATCATAATTGAGTGTTTTCAACAAGACCATGTAGTTTTAGGATAAACCCCACGTACCTCTATTTCAGAAAATAATGTATGATTCTTGAAGTTTGCGGATTGAGGATTCCAATTCTCTAATTATCTTTCAAAACTCACGGTTGAATCTTGAGTGATTTGAGTTTTTAGTTTGAAACCCTAGAGAGTGTTCTTAATGATTTTTGGTGAATGTATGAATAATATGCTCAATTGGGGTTGTAATCTCGTGTTTGAACTGATAAGGGTGTGGGAAAATACCCAATATACCCTTAATGAGATGGAGCTTAATTGCTGAAAAATTCTCAGGCGTGCAGCAGACCATGCGTCGCATGCTCTAACCCTCTGGATTAGAGAATGCATCGCATGCTTCATCACACAGCACTAGACCATGTGACGCATGTATATCGCATGATGCCACTATTTTGGGCATCCAAACATTCCCTAAACGACGTCCAAAAATTCCGAAACTCACCCAATATGTACTACTGACTTCCCCGATCATGAATCAACAAGAAAATCTAAAATCGGAGGTCGGGAAGGTCATGAAATAATTCGTCAAAGATTGGGAGTTCAAAATGAGACTAAGTCTTGACTTAACACCAAAAAAAAATTTCTAAGTCCTCAACTCTAAATGATTGCTATAACGCAATAACACACATACGACTTTTACGGGGCATTACATTATCCCCTCTTTGGGATCATTCGTCCCCGAATAATGACGCGGAAAAACAGACAAGCACTATTCCAAGCATAATAAGGCATAGGAAATAATAAGACAAAGATTGTAACTTCCATCTCCTCATTTGCCGGATCAAATAAGCTTGGGTATCTAGCTCTCATGTCATCTTCTGATTCCCAAGTTGCTTCTTCAACTTTCTGATTTCTCCACAACACTTTAACTGAAGCTATCTCTTTGCTCCTTAATCTTCTAACTTGGCGATCCAAAACTACTACAGGTTCTTCTTCATAGGATAAGGAGTCTGTCACTTTGATTTCTTCAACAGGCAATACTAATAAATGGTCTCTAATACACTTTTTCAACATGGATATGTGAAATACCGGGTGAACAGAACCTAAACTTGCAGGCAACTCTAACTCATATGCAACTCCTCCTATCTTTCTCACATTCTAGTATGGTCCTATGTAGCGAGGACTCAGCTTACCTTTCTTCCCGAATTGCCTGACTCTCTTCATGGGAGAGACCTTGAGAAACACCCAATCTTCAGCCTCAAACTCTAAATCTCTTCTCCTAACATCGGCGTAGGATTTCTGATGACTTTGGGCTGTCTTAAGTCGTTCTGTAATGACTTTCACATCCTTCATTACTTGTTGAACAAGATCTGGCCCAAATATCTGTGTCTCACTCACTTCATACCACCCTATTGGTGACCTATATCTTCTTCCATACAATGCCTCAAATGGTGCCATCTTAATACTGAAATGGAAATTGTTATTATACGCGAACTCTATCAGGGGCAAGTGCTCCACCCAACTACCTTTAAAATCAATAACACAGGCCCTCAACATGTCCTCAAGGGTCTGAATGGTGCGCTCATCCTGCCCATCAGTCTAAGGGTGAAAAGCAGTGCTTAGGTTCACTTGGGTACCTAAAACCTCTCTGAAAAGATCTCCAAAATTGAGAAGAAAACTGTGTACCTCAGTCGGATATGATGGACACAGGTCCCCCATGCAAACGAACTATTTTTGCAATGAACAGCTTAGCATAATCCTCTCCTGAATAGTTAGTCCTGACAGGCAGAAAGTGGGCGAACTTGGTCAGCCTATCTACAATTACCCATATAGAATCATACTGGTTTCGGGACTTCGGGAGTCCTATAATGAAGTCCATATTAATCATCTCCTACTTCCACAAGGGCAAAGTTATCTCTTGGGAAGAACCACCTGGTCTCATATGCTCTACTTTAACTTGTTGGCAATTCAAACACTTGGCAACAAAGTTAGCCACATCACGCTTCATATTATTCCACCAATACATAGATTTCAGATCATGGTACATCTTAGTAGAGCCTGGGTGAACAACATACCTCAAAGTGTGAGCTTCGTCAAGGATTCTCTTCCGCAAACCATCAATAACTAGTACACATAATCTACCCTAATACCTCAAAATACCATCACCACCAATTTTGAAGGACAACATCTTCTGTTGACCCACATCTTTCTTGATCTGCATCAAGATGAGATCATCAACCTGCTTCTCTTTAACTTCTGCACAAAGGGAAGAGTTAGCTATCTCATGAACAACCATTCCCCCATCTTCAGAATCCAAGAGTCGCACTCCTAGATTTGCAACACGGTGAATATCCTTCACCATCTCTCTCTTCCCTTCCTCAACATGAGAAATACTACCCATAGACAACCTGCTGAGGGCATCGACTACCATATTTGCCTTGCCCGAGTGATAGTGCAGGCTCATGTCGTAATCCTTTAGTAATTCCATCCAGTGCCTCTGCCTAAGGTCCAATCCTTTCTGCGAGAAAACATACTGTAAACTCTTGTGGTCGGTGAATATATCAACATGTACCCCGTACAAATAGTGTCGCTAGATCTTAAGTGCAAAAACCACAGCCGCTAACTCCAAGTCATGAGTGGGGTAGTTCCACTCGTGCACCTTCAACTGTCGAGATGCATAAGCTACTACCTTACTATGCTGCATTAGTACACAACCAAGTCCCACTCGGGACTCATCACAATACACAACAAAACCCTCCGTACCTTCCGAAAGAGTCAAAATAGGATCAGTAGTCAACTTATCTTTCAACTTCTCAAAACTATTCTCACAAGAGTCAGACCACAAAAACTTTACCTTTTTTTGAGTCAACTTAGTAAGTGGTGTAGCTATGGAAGAAAAGCTCTTTACGAACCTTCTGTAATAACCCGCTAAGCCCAAAAAGCTCTGAATTTCGGTTGGAGTCGTGGGTCTGGGCCATTTCCTCACTACCTCAACCTTTTGGGGATTAACCTGAATCCCCTCACTAGACACAATATGCCCCAAGAAAGCAATAGCATTCAGCCAGAATTCATACTTGGAGAATTTCGCATACAACTTATGATCTTTGAGAGTATGAAGAATAATTTGGAGGTGATTGGCATGGTCCTCCTCACTTTTGGAGTAAATCAAGATGTCATAAATAAAAACTATGACAAACAGGTCTAGGAACTAATGAAAGACCCTATTCATTAGGTCTATAAAAGCTGCAGGGGCGTTTGTCAACCCGAAGGACATGACTAAGAATTCATAATGACCATATCTGGTTCAAAAAGCTGTTTTAGGAATGTATGACTCCCTAACTTTCAATTGATGATATCCCAAACGAAGTTCTAATTTAGAAAAATACTTAGCACCCTGAAGTTGGTCAAAGAGGTCATCAATCCTAGGAAAAGGATATTTATTTTTAACAGTGACCTTATTCAGTTGAAGGTAATCTATGCACATACGCAGGGAACCATCTTTATTTGGCACGAAGAGTACAGACTCACCCCAAGGAGAGACACTAGGATGGATAAAACCTTTATCTAGAAGGTCTGCTAGCTGTTCTTTCAACTCTTTCAACTCTGCTAGAGCCATTCTATATGGAGAAATGGAGATGGGATGGGTATCTGGAAATAAATCAATGACAAAATCTATCTCCCTATCAGATGGTATTCCTGGGAGATCATCAAGAAAGATTTCTGGAAACTCGTTTACCACAGGGACTGACTGAAGAGGTGGACTCTCCACATTAGAATCTTTCACTCAAATCAGATGATATAGACAACCCCTGGAAATGAGATTACGAGCTTTAAGATAAGATATAAAGTGCCCTCTAGGTGCTAAAGAATGCCCCTCCCATTGTACCACTGGTTCGTTTGAAAACAAAAAAGTAACCTTTCGGGTTCTATAGTCTAGTATGGAATAACATGAATGGAGCCAGTCCATCCCTAAGATGGCATCAAAATCGACCATATCAAGCTCTATAAGGTCTGCCACTGTATCCCGGCTAAAAATAGACACAACACAATTCTTGTACACTCTCTTAGCCATAACAGGGTCACCCACTGAGGTGGAAATGGAGAAAGGCTCAGTAATCACATCGGGCCCAAACCCAAAACCATCAGCCACATATGGGGTCATATAGGATAAGGTCGACCCGAGATCTAGTAACACATAAACATCATGAGAAAATATTTGTAACGTATCGGTAACTACATCTGGGGAGGCCTCCGCCTCCTGGTGATTGGTCAAGGCGTACAACTGGTTGCGGCCATTTCCGGCGACTGAAGTGGCACCCTTCTGAGGTGGTGGTGGTGGTACAGAAGAATTCGCCTATGACTTGGATCCTCCCACATTAATTCTCGCTTACAGAAAGTATCTCATGATATGGCCTTACTGGCCGCATGAATAACACACCAAAGTGCCAAACTGACATCTCCCAGGATGATTTCTCCCGCACCTCCCATAGTGCAGATAGGATCGAGAGGTCTGAGCTACACTTCACTGCGACTGCGTACCCTGCATCCTCTGTCCCTGACTAGACTAAAAATTCTGAGTGCGCTGCTCAGCTACGGGTTTGGAGACCAGAGCACGAGCTGCAGACAGTGCATTTCCCCAATTTTTTCTCTTTTGCCATTTGTTACCCTAATTACCGCCCTGTTGCTGACTGTGGTTCTGATCCGCTGTTATGGCTCTCTTCGATTGTCTATCCTTCTCTCTAGATTTGGCAATTTTCTTTTTCTTTTTTTCTACCTGCTGTATGTGGACTGACAACCTAGAAAAGTCCATGTCTCTATTCAACATAGCTCCCTGACATTCGAGCACTAGATCATCTGAAAGGCCGGATGTAAATTTCCTCATCCGGGCTTTCATATTACCTATTATTTCGGGTGCATAATGATCCAGTTGGTTAAACTTCAGAGTGTACGCCTAGACACTCATTTTCCCATGCTTAAGATTCATGAATTCTTTTGCTTTGTCCTCCCTCAACTCTAGAGGAAAGAATCGGTCAAGAAAAGCTTCCACAAACTCGCCCCAAACTGTGGGCTCAACACTCTCACCCTTTGCCTCTTCCCACTCGTTATACCATTGGTTCGCTACATCTTTAAGCTGGTATGCTGCTAACTCAACCCCTTCCACCCACATGCATTACTCTGAAAATCTTCTCCATTTCGTCCACGAACTCCTGTGGGTCCTCTTCTACCTTAGTGCCAGACAATTTGGGCGGGTTCATTCTCATACACTGGCCCACCCTAGTAGCCTCTGAAGTAACAGATGCAGACCCAGTATCCTCCGACTTCTGAGTCTGTGCGGCTACCAGCTCTGCAAACATGCGAATGGACTGTCTGAATTCCGCATTCGATATGTCCCTCTGGGAAGATTGGGGATGATTAACATTTATTCTTGGAGCTCAAGGAGGACTGGTCGGGACTGGAGGTACTCCCAGAGTGGGAATAGGTTCTGGGGTATGGGCTCTGTTACGGGTCCGCATGCCATGAGTGGGGCGTACTTCATCATCCTGATCATTAACGTTAGTGCGATGGGGAGGCATGACTGGTTTTCTAAAATACAATAGATCACTGATTAGAGGACATATTAGACTCCAAAGCACGAACTAAATCAGAAAAAGGGAAAACATTCCTAAACGTCCGGTAGCCTCCTGCTTATAAGTATGGCGCGCTACACACCCATAAACAACACTCTACCCGACGCAATTTCGCAAATACCCTGGAACCATGAACCGTGCTCTGATATCAAGTTTGTCACAAACCGAACCGAGGCCCTGGCCATGACGAGCATCCCAAACCATGAAGGCCCGAACACCCTTCTAACTTGAAATCATATATATCATTCATATACAAATAAGGAAATGCAGAATTTCAACAAAATGGAATAATGGTCATAAAGCTGACATAAAGTCGATAATAGAAAATAACAATCCAAAACCATCTAACAACATCTGGAAACTGTCTGCAAAATCTCTACTACATGATCACTAACATAATTTGAAAACTAGGACTAGGCCCCCAGTAGACCAAAACCATAACTAATATTAATTGTTTGAATGTAAATAGGCCTTCTGGAATATAGAAGGCTCACCAACTGGACACTGCAACTCTGTCTAATGAAATCTACTGCTTTTTTGGACCCCTAGACTGAGCCTCAGAACCTGAGAGGTAGGGGGAGGGGGTCAATACAGATGTACTGGTATGCAGAGAAAATCCAAAATAATTATTTATATTCAACATATATGAGAGAAATTTAAAATAGTTCATAAATATATCATATAGTAAGAAATCACATGGGCATTGCAATGACTCTGTGAAAACATCTGAAATCCGTGACACTCTTTGTGTTACTTCTGCGCTAGGTGGTATACCCTACAATCCAAAATTCCATGGGATATAGGGAAACTGCCATTAACTCGGTAGCAAATCCTCCAACCCAAGTGTGACGCAAGGGTCAGAGTCTCTGAATCTACTACACCACACGGCCGTCGCCAGCGTACAATAATGATATACCCATATCGACAAATACGGTTTCAAGCTAAGAGTTACTTGAACTCAAGCCTTCTTCGTGTAACCACCTAACCCTTTTTAAGCCCATTTTTAACTCTTTCAAAACATGCAATCTTTGAAAACATACTCTGAAATCATATTCTAAAATCATACTCTGTTACGGCTTACATACTTATGGTATCGTCATACCATTGACTTGCAAGTCACATCTTTGAGCCATTATTAGCATATTAAAATCTCTATTTTTGAAACATAAATTTGGGACCACCATATCATTAAATCATTTCAAACAACTCTTTCTCTAAAACTCATGTAAACACATGTATGCAACCCTCTTTGTCAAATTTTCAATGATGCAAGGTGGCCATGTCAAAACTCTTAATCTCATACAAATCTTTCTCTTTTAACAAAATATATTTACATCAAGAAACTCCCTCTCTTAAATCTCTAAATCATGCTCAAAATACTATGGTAGTTGAGTAAACTATTTTCAAGCAATAAATCATGCATTTCAATCAATCACCATAAGGTCAAAAACATAAAGTTATCACAAGAGAGGGATTTTCATTATTTGTGCTCTCAAACAAATCTTCAATTTCAAGTTTCATACATATACTTATATGTGTAAATCAATTTAAGAGGATAAGGCCTAAAGGCCAAAACAACAATATCATTAAACATGCATAAAGCATAATAAAATCATGGATTTCAAAACCCCTTTAGCACAGTCATGCTTGATGATTTTTAAATCATAATTGAGTGTTTTCAACAAGCCCATGTAGTTTTAGGATAAACCCCACGTACCTCTATTTTGGAAAATAATGGGTGATTCTTTGTAACGCCCCAATTTTTTGAACCAGAATGCTACACAGTGCTCATGACCCCGAGGGACCACAAGCTAACCCATGACTGATATATGTACTTGTACACTGCATAATATACATATACTACGCAGAAAACATGAACATGTAGGCCATAAGGTTCAACTGAAGAGATATAATAACATCCATGGGGTAATGAATACCCAAAATAACTGAATATAAAACTGAATACTGAATTTGATAGCTAAATCTGAAAGCCTATAAGTACTATTCGAATAAGAAGTTGAAGGAACATGTCTCCAACTAACTCCGTAAAACTGAACTGAAGTGATAAATGAATAAATCAAATCATATTATCCTCAAATGGATGAGGACTCACTGCAACACTACGACTGGAAAGCTACTGCTGATCCAGAACTCATGGCTCTGGACCTATGGTGTAACATGAAAAGAAAGCACCATAGCGCAAATGCATCAGTACGTCTGAAAGTACTGAGTATACGAGTGAGGTAGGCTAAATAAACAAGGTTTTCAGGCATGAACAATGCTAACTAACTAACTGATATGAACGTGAGAGTGCAAACATGCATACATAGAAACTGAGATCGTGAATGTGTGATAGCTAGATATGTAATCTAATACATGGTTTACTGATAACTAGCATAACTAATACTGTAATTCTAATAACCTGGGTGACTGTATCTGACAGTCCTAAATATGATGGAACTATCTGAGTTCCGTACTGTGACTGAGTTTGACTGTATCTGACAGTCCTGATAAACTAAAATCTAAAGAACTATCTGAGTTCTTTTACTGAGACTTATACTGAGACTGTGGGAGGTATTGGTTTAAACAATATGACCCAAATGTGCCATTATGGCTAAGATGGGGTCCAATCTCTGCCCTGACTGGAAGGGTGTCAATACCGCACTTTTGGTAAGGACAACGTGTGAGAAACCCTCATATAATAGGTAACTCTAGCGAGAACGGCGGGAACCCTCATATAACAAGTTATGCCACCTCATCCACCCTCATATAACAGGTTGCGATGTCTCAACCTATGCTGGCTACATAGTTCTGGAACACAAGGATGACTGCTAAGAATCACACCCTCATATAGTAGGTGAGTTTCCATCCTTGGGTTCACTCGGTGCTAACTTCCACTCCCATCTGAAGATACTAAACATGAATAGCTGACTGCACGTGGACTGAGTTTACTGAATTCCATTGACTGATGGAATGCTATAGATATCTGATAACTGACTGAGATCATGAGGTTTTCTTGAGTCATATGACTGACTGAATTCTACTGAATCATAGCTTGATTTTGAATATCGTGAAACATGACATGGATCTAGGCACACAGCTATAGTTTTCGGGTACAAATACCCCCAGGACTCGATGGAAGGAAAATGATTCACACATGACATGACTTTTATCACAAGATTGGAGTCCACAATTCAAATATCATAAGTAGGAGATACTATACTTCATGTATTTATTCAGCATCTCAAACATGGTAGGAAAAGCATGGATATATCTCGTGTACATAATTCATATCTCCACTATCATACATGCTTCATACCACAACAATATCAACACATAAATAGCATGGAAATTCATATTGAAATGTATAACTAACATGGACTTGTCATTTGGATATCATGGAGTCATGTAAATATGAATTTCTAGCATCCTAGGAATTTTATCAAACACCTTACATGCATTCTTTAAGGCGTAGGTGGAATTCATACTTGCATTATATCAAACCACCCAAAGTTCATGTTTTTCAACTAACAACCACATATATTCCATGAAAACATTCTTAGACATCATCTTGAAACATAATCAACAATCATCAACAAGTACATGCTCATATCACCACAATAAGTTTACAAAATATCATTTAAAAGCATGATTCTTGAGCTCTATGAACAAATTGAATCCATAGATGAACACTACGCATACCTTAGATTAATAATCCGTGAAGATAGTAGTGAAATAAGCTTGGAATTTGAAACCCCCAATTGAACCCTAGACTTGTTCTTGGTTGTTTTTGAGTGAATTTTGATAAAAGTAATGTAAAGGGCTGATTTGGGGCCTCAATCCCGTGTTTGGGACTTATATAGGGGTGGAAAGATGACCTAAATACCCATCTAGATATAATTTCTGTGAAACTTACTCGATTTGGGCCCCCGGCGCGACGCAGAGACATCTCTTTTCCACCCATTTATGACCTGGAAACTCGCCGCGACGCGCTGGAATTGTAAAGAGACACTGGAAATTGACAAACGTCATTTTGGCTTACGACGCGACGCGTCACTGACTGAAATGGCGCAGCTGAAACTTTAAATCGCCATAACTTCTTCACCGGGTGTCTATTTTAGGCAAATTTGGTATCAACGGAAATATTATTCAATATCTACAATTTAGAGGGTATAAATAGTCCAAAAAACCACCTATAAACCAAGTTGTTCTCGTTCAAAGATGACCTATGTGAAATCACACACAAAAACTTGGTGGATTCAAAAGTTCTTAGCTTGGCTTACTCTAAGTGACTCTTATGAACATGCTTAACACATCGTAAGCTCTATTACCACTAGGATACTCATCCTAATTCATGTACTCAAATATGAATCATAGTATAGGAGGTTTCATGTGTAGGAACAACAATTCATTTTCTAGCTTAGAAGTATACGGGGTATTACAATATCTCCCTCTTGGAAACATTCGTCCTCAAATGAGAATCAGCTGAGAGGGGATACAAGAAAAGCCAAACATGATCTGAACATGAAAGACTGAAACATAATCTCATGACTGACATGCTAAACATACTGAACTCATGCATATCTGAGGCATGGATAACTGGTACATGAATGCTTAACTGAGCAATCTGATAAACTGAGTTTCTCAAGATGAGAATGCATATCTGATACATGATCTTATAACTGAACTGATACATGAATGCATGACTGAGTATGCAATGGTAATAGATACTAAGTTTAAGCTGGGGACATGAACATGCAACTGAATAAGCTTAAAGAGAACTATTACCTTGAGCTTGATCTGAATTGGCGGGGAAGAGGTGAGGACACTTGGTATGCATATTTGTTTCTGTTTCCCAAGTAACTCCCTCATGAGACTGATTTTGCCAAAGAACCTTGACTAAAAGGACTTCTTTGTTCCTTAATCTACGTGTCTGATAGTCTAATATTTCAACTGGAATCTCTTCATAAGAGAGGTTGTTCTGAATGTCAATGCTCTGAATAGGGACTAAAACTGTTGGGTCACCTATGAACTTCTTGAGCAAAGAGACATGGAAGACTGGATGAACTGAGGTTAGATCTGAAGGCAATTCAAGCTTATAAGCTACCTTGCCGAAGCGACTGAGAATCTTGAAGGGACCAACATATCGGGGAATGAGTTTTCCTTTCTAGACGAACCTCTTCACTCCCTTCATGGGAGAGATCTTAAGATAGACATGATCATTGACCTCAAACTCGAGATCCTTTCTACGAACATCTGCATAAGACTTCTGTCGGCTCTAAGCAACCTGGAGTCTCTCTGTGATCAACTGAACTTTATTTAAGGCGTTTAATACCAAGTTAGGACCTATGACTGAGGCCTCACTAACTTCGAACCAACCAATCAGAGATCTACACCTCCTACCATAGAGAGCTTCAAATGGAGCCATCTGAATATTGGAATGATAGCTATTGTTGTATGCAAACTCAATCAAAGGCAAGTGGTCATCCCAACTTCCCTTGAAATCAATTACACACGCCCTTAACATATCTTCAAGAGTCTGAATGGTCCTTTCTACTTGACTATCTGTCTGAGGATGAAACCCTGTACTGAGATAAACTTGGGTACCAAGCCCCTTTTGGAATGCTTTCCAGTAGTGAGAGGTAAACTAGGGACCTCTGTCTGAGATAATAGATAGTGGAACACCGTGTAATCTGACCAACTTCTTGATATAGAGTTTGGCATAATCTTTGATTGAATAAGAGGTACGAACTGGAAGGAAATGGGCTGATTTGGCCATTCTATCTACAATGACCCAAACTGAACCATGCTGATAATGAGTTCTAGGCAAACCCGTCACAAAGTTCATGTTCACTTATTCCCACATCCAAGTAGGAATGGTGAACTCCTGCATGGGACCACTAGGCTTCTGATGCTTTGTCTTAATCTGATGATATGTAGAGCACTTACCCACAAACTCTGCAACATCACTCTTCATCCCACTCCACCAATAGATCTCCCACAAGTCGCGGTACATCTTAGTGGCCCCTGGATGAATAGATTAATGCGCACCATGCATTTCTGCAAGAATTCGCTGCCTCAAGTCATCTACGCCTGGAACACACAGATGACCTTGACAATGAAGGACACCATCTCCCCCTTGGGAGAAAACCTCTACTTTCTGATCTTGAATTGACTCTTTTAGCTTGACAAGGCTAGGATCCCTATCTTTCTTTTCTTTCACCTCGAAAACTAGAGATGACTCTGAACTACTCTGAACACATACACCACTCTCTGAAGAGTCAACTAAGCGAACGCCTAGTCTGGCAAGCTGATAAATCTCCTGAGCTATCTTCTTCTTGCTATCCCCTAAGTGAGAAATACTACCCATAGAGAGTATACTGAGAGCGTCGGCCACAACATTGGCCTTGCCCGGATGGTAAAGGACACTCATGTCATAATTCTTCAAGAGCTCTAACCACCTTCTCTGACGAAGATTGAGATCTTTCTGAGAAAAGACATACTGGAGACTCTTATGATCTGTGAAGACGTCTACATGAACTCCGTAAAGATAATGGCTCCAAATCTTCAAGGCAAAAACTATGGCTGCTAACTCAAGATCATGTGTAGGATAATTCTTCTCATGAGGCTTTAATTGTCTGGAGGCATAGGCTATGACCTTACCATGCTGCATGAGGACACAACCTAAACCCACTCTGGATGCATCACAATATACTACGAGCCTATCTGAACCATCTGGAAGAGCTAGAACTGGAGCTGTAGTGAGTCGAGTCTTTAATTCCTGAAAACTCTTCTCGCAAGAATCTGACCACTGAAACTTGACCTTCTTCTAAGTCAGTTTGGACATAGGAGATGCAATAGAAGAAAATCCCTCGACAAATCATCTGTAATAGCTAGTCAAACCCAAGAAACTCCTGATGTCTAATGGAGATACGGGTCTGGGCCAGTTTCTTACCGCCTCAGTTTTCTGAGGATCTACTCTAATGCCATCACCGAAAATAATATAGCCAAGGAATGCTACTGATCTTAGCCAAAATTCGCACTTACTGAACTTGTTGAACAATTGATGGTCCCTGAGAGTCTGAAGAACAATCCAGAGATGGTCTGAATGATCACGCTCCATGCGAGAATATACCAGAATATCCTCTATAAAGACTATGACAAACATGTCCAAGTATAGCTTGAACAGACGGTTCATCAAGTTCATGAAAGCTGCAGGGGAATTGGTTAGAACAAAGGACATAACTAGAAATTCGAAGTGACCATACCGAATACGGAAAGATGTCTTCGGGATGTCACATTCTCTAACTCTGAGCTGATGATAGCCTGATCTGAGGTCTATCTTAGAGAAATAATTGGCACCCTAAATTTGGTCAAAAAAATCATCTATCCTGGGAAGTGGATACCTGTTCTTGACCATAACTTTGTTGAGCTGATGGTAATCTATACACATCCTGAGAGAACCATCTTTTTTGCACACGAATAAGACTGGTGCACCCCATGGGGACACACAGGGCCTGATAAATCCCTTATCTAAGAGATCTCTTAACTGATCTTTCAGTTCCTTGAGTTCTGCTGGTGCCATTCTGTTTGGTGGAATAGAAATAGGCTGAGTATCTGGAAGAAGGTCTATGTAGAAGTCTATTTCCCTTTCAGGAGGAATGCCTGGAAGATCTTCAGGAAAGACGTCTGAATATTCATTAACCACTGGGACTGATTCCAGACTGGGAGATTCAGAACTGGAATCTTTAATATGCACGAGATGATACACACACCCCTTAGAAATCATTTTCCTTGCCCGAAGGTAGGAAACAAACTGACCCCTGAACGATGAAGTACTACCCTTCCACTATGATGGGTTTATTTGGGAACTGAAACTGAACTATCCTATTTCTGCAGTCGATGTGGCATAGCAGGAATAAAGCCAATACATGCCGAGAATGACATCAAAATCAGACATCTCTAATTCGCTAAATCTGCTGACGTGGATCTATGAAATATTATAACTGGGAAGTTCCTGTATACCCACTGAGCTATGATGGTTTTACCCACTAGGGTATAGACTGAAAAGGGCTCTGCTAAAATTTTGGGATCGATTTTGAAATCGCCTGCTATGTATGGGGTAACAAAAGACAAAGATGCACCTGGATCTAGCAAAGCTTAAATATGAACATGGAAATCTATAATGTACCAGTAACGACATCAGGAGAATTTTCCTGATCCTGTCGGGTCTGAAGAGCATAAAGTCTGTTTGGGCGTTGCCCACTGGTAGCACTGGAAGTGGCACCCTGCTGATTCGGGCGACCGGACTGAGCTGTGGAATGATTCTGCTGACCCTGAGGACCTGGCTGAGGACAGTCCCTAACTCTGTGGCCTAGTTTGCCACAACCGAAACAAATGCCTTGACCCACTCTACACACACCCTGATGGTGCTTACTGTAAGTCTGACACTGAGGATAAGTACGGGTACTACTAATACTACCCTGAGATTTAGAGCCTGGTGCTCTATCTCTGTTGCCGTCTCTGAATTTCGGCACTAGGGCACTAGCGGAGGAAGGAGCTGGAGCTACTGACTTAGGACGAAACTGCGAACGGTTTTCTCCCTTGAATTTGGGCTGAGCAAAATTGAAATTGCCTAATTTTGCTCTCTTGTTCTGCCTCTCTCTAGTCCTAACCTTCTGGTCCTCTATCTACTGAGCATGGGTCATGAGTCTAGATAATGTCATATCACTGTTCAGCATCATTGATCTACACTCATTCACCACGCTATCCTTCACCCCTGACACGAATTTGCTCATCTTAGCCCTATTGTCTGCAACCACATGAGGGGCATACCTAGCTAGCTGAGTAAATCTGAGAGAATACTCCCTAACCGTCATATTTACCTGCCTGAGGTTGATGAACTCAAAAACTTTGGCTTCCCTCAGCTCTTGGGGAAAGAATCTCTCTAAGAAAGCCATGACAAATGCCTCTCACTCAATAGGACCTGCATCATCTACCCTCTCAGACTTTCACTGTTTGTAACAAGCATGAGCCACATCTTGCAACTGGTACGCGGCTAACTCAGCACTCTCAATAGAAGTAATACCCATGATGCCAATGAACTTCTGAACTTGGTCAATGAACTCCTGATGGTCTTCATCAGACTTAGACCCATGGAAAGATGAAGGGTTCATTCGGGTGAAGTCCCGAATCCTAGTTGCGGCTGAGTTGGCCACTGGATTGGCCAGAATAACTGGTGGCCATTCATTCTGGGTAGCCACAGACTGAACAAGTGTGGTTAATGCGGCTCTAAACTCCACATGGGAAACATGTTCGCCCAAAGGATCTTCAGGCTGAGGAGCTGGCTGGTTTTTTCTCTTTAGAGCCATATTTTGAAATAAGAGAAGAACGGATTAGACTGAGATTTTAACTTGAGATTATGCTCACTAGCATGACAGGAATACTGAAAGAAGGGGAACTTTTCCTAAAACGTCTTATAGCATCCTACACATAAATGTGGCGCACAGCACACCCATGTACAAGACTCTACTAGATGCGGCTTTCAGACTTCCTAGGACTCTATTGAACCTTAGGCTCTGATACAAAGTTTGTAATGACCCGATTTTCTGAGCCAAAATGCTACACGGTGCTCATGACCCCAAGGGACCACAAGCTAATCCATGACTGATATCTGTACCTGTACACTGCATAATACACATATACTACACAGAAAACATGAACATGTAGGCCATAAGGTTCAACTAAAGAGATATAATAACATCCATGGGGTAATGAATACCCAAAACAACTAAATATAAAACTGAATACTGAATCTGATAGCTAAATCTGACTAAATCTAAAAGCCTCTAAGTACTGTCTGAATAAGGAGTTGAAGGAACATGTCTCCAACTAACTCCATAAAACTAAACTGAAGTGATAAATGAATAAATCAAATCATATTGTCCTCGAATGGATGAGGACTCACTGCAACACTGCGATTGGAAAGCTACTGCTGATTCGGAACTCATGGCTCTGGACCTTTAGTGTAACATGAAAAGAAAGCACCATAGCGCAAATGCGTCAGTACGTCTGAAAGTACTGAGTATACGAGTGAGGTAGGCTAAATGAATAAGGGTTTCATGCATGAACAATGCTAACTAACTGACTGATATGAACGTGAGAGTGCAAACATGCATACATAGAAACTGAGATCGTGAATGCATGGTATCTAGATCTGTAAGCTAATACATGGTTTACTAATAACTAGCATAGTTGATACTGTAATTCTAATAACCTGGGTGACTGTAGCTGACAGTCCTGAATCTGATGGAACTATCTGAGTTCCGCACTGTGATTGAGTTTGACTGTATCTGATAATCTTGATATACTTAAATCTGAAGAACTATCTGAGTTCTTTTACTGAGATTGATACTGAGACTGTGAGAGGTATTGGTTTAACCAATATGCCCCAAATATACCATTATGGCTAAGATGGGGTCCAATCTCTGCCCTGACTGGAAGGGTGTCAATACCGCGCCACTGGTAAGGACAATGTGTGAGTAACCCTCGTATAACAGGTAACTCTAGCGAGAATGGTGCCAACCCTCATATAACAGGTTAAGACACATTATCCACCCTCGATGTCTCAACCTATGCTGGCTACATAGTTCTGGAACGCAAGGATGACTGCTAAGAATCACACCCTCATATAGTAGGTGAGTTTCCATCCTTGGATTCACTCGGTGCTAACTTCTACTCCCATATGAAGAGACTAAACATGAATAGCTGACTGCACGTGGACTGAGTTTACTGAATTTTGTTGACTGACGGAATGCTACAGATATCTGATAACTGACTGAGATCATGAGGTTTTCTTGAGTCATATGACTGACTGAATTCTACTGAATCATAGCTTGATTTCGGATATCGTGAAACATGACATGGCTCTAGGCACACAGCTATAGTTTTTGGGTACGAATACCCCCAGGACTCGATGGAAGGAAACTGACTCACACATAACATGACTTTGATCACAAGATTGGAGTCCACAATTCAAATATCATAAGTAGGAGATACTATACTTCATGTATTTATTCAGCATCTCAAACATGGTAGGAAAAGCATGGATATATCTCATGTACATAATTCATATCTCCACTATCATACATGCTTCATACCACAACAATATCAACACATAAATAGCATGGAAATTCATATTGAAGTGTATAACTAACATGGACTTGTCATTTGGATATCATGGAGTCATGTAAATATGAATTTCTAGCATCCTAGGCATTTTATCAAACACCTTACATGCATTCTTTAAGGCATAGGTGGAATTCATACTTGCATTATATCAAACCACCCAAAGTTCATGGTTTTCAACTAACAACCACATATATTCCATGAAAACATTCTTAGACATCATATTGAAACATAATCAACAATCATCAACAAGTACATGCTCATATCACCACAATAAGTTTACAAAATATCATTTAAAAGCATGATTCTTGAGCTCTATGAATGAATTGAATCCATAGATGAACACTATGCATACCTTAGATTAATAATCCGTGAAGATAGTAGTGAAATAAGCTTGGAATTTGAAACCCCCAATTGAACCCTAGACTTGTTCTTGGTTGTTCTTGAGTGAATTTTGATAAAAGTAATGTAAAGGGATGATTTAGGGCCTCAATCCCATGTTTGGGACTTATATAGGGGTGGAAAGATGACCCAAATACCCCTCTAGATGTGTCATATAATTTTTATGAAAATTACCCGATTTTGCAATACCCCGTATTTTCGTGCTAGAATTCTAACCGTCGTTTCTATGCGTCTAAACTCTAATCCAAGTGATTATCATGTGAATATAGTTTTCATGATCATTATCCTAGTCTATTAAGTATCTTAGAGGTGAAAAATTTTCATATCAATGACTTAGAACAAAGTTGAGCTAAGACCAATTGATTTGTCCAAAGTTTGACATTCGATTCTACAAAGGTCTATTTTAAACGTGTATAACTCTTTATATACATGGAATTTTCATCCCAAGACCTATCAAATTGTAGATAATCAAATTATCTTTCCAACGATACCAATGTCGCAAAAATCCGATACCCGAGCGAAAAGTTACAACCCTTTTAGTGAAGAGCTGTAAGCCAGGGCGATTAGGCCCGCGCCGCGCGCAGATCGCGCGCCAACACTGTTTCAGACGCGAATTTCAGTTTTTTTATGGGTTTAGGGGTGTTTTGGTCATTCCCCCTCACCCAAAATCCATCCAAACACTAGGTTAAAGCCTATTAGAAGCATTATATGTTATATTTCATCAAATTCCCTCAAAAATAAAATCCTAAGCTCCTACATCCAACTTCAAGAATCTCCAAAGTTCACCATTAATTCTGCAAATTTATTCAAGATTCCAAGTTCCTAGTTCAAGAACTCCAAGAACCCTCATTCAAAGGCGCGATTAACATCTCGAAAGCGAGTATCCATCTAAAGTTCATCATTCAAGGTATGTGGGGTTATGAACAAGAACATTCTTTCGTTCTTGTGCCCAAAACTTGTTTTCTTTTACGAATTTACATGGTTTTACATGATTATCCTATGAAGTTGAAACATGAATTATTTTCTTATAATGATTTCGTGATGATGTTGATATTGTTAAGTATAAAAGCTGAATTTTTAGATTTTGTTTGGGATTTATATGTTTTATGACATAAAGCATGATTCTTGAAAGATTTTACCATGATATTGATATATGGGTCTTTGAACCCCATTTGAAGTTGTACTTTTGAGAAATTATGCGCTATAAGCGTCTTGATATTTGAATGATTTGAGATGATAATGAAGTTTTGACCTTTCGGTCATAAAAAAGGGTTGATTTTGAACCCGAGATGAGAAAAGAAATCCACTTTTATTGATTATTATAAAAGGGGTAGCATGATGGCTCCCGTTGTGAATTGTTGAACTGTTTTATTAGTGGATTTTCTTTTGAAAAGATCTGAGCTAAGTCCGGGAGTAGTCTTTAGCACCGAGCGGGAGGTATAGCAGGATTTGGTACTTCCCTAGAACTACGTGCCCCCGTAGGAGCCGGAATTGAGGCTGATTTATATAGTGATCACTAGTGTTTGGATTGATGATTAAGGTCCTACTCTGATGGCAAGGATAGGACAGCTCTCCCCAATGTGGGTAAGACGTTGGACTCTATGTAGCTCACATGGTTTATGTCGGTTGTAAGAGACTCCCAATGTGTGTGTGTTTACTCTTCTATCTAAGATGAAAATATATTCGCTTGAAAGACTGATTTTGAGAAAGTTGTTGGTTTTGAAAGATTGAAAGGATATATTCTAAGGAGAATTGTTATGAGATTTGATTGCTTTGATGATTTGAAATTGAGAAAAAGGTGAATTGAGAACTTATTATGATGACTCACATGTTTTACCTGATATATCTTACTCTCTTATGATTATGATGATTTTATTCGAGCTAAGTGAGTCATTTATATCAGCATGCATAATTTTATAAACTGTGATGATATGAAGATATTATTTTGTATATATGCATTGCACCCCCATATGCTTGGTACATTTCCATGGTACTGATCCACATATTCGTATGTGGGCTACATTTTCTCGGAATGTAGGTACAAGGTATAGTATGCACCTTTCGATCCAGTTAGTTAGTGGTATACAGTCAGCAGGTGAGGAGTCCTTTTGATTCGAGGGCTTGGGTCAGTTTTGCAGAGCTAATAGCATTGTATTTTCTTTATTCAGTCGTATTGAGTTGGGATAGTCGGGAGTCATTACCTGGCTACCTACAGTCAGTACTAGTAGAGGCTTCATAGACAGTCAGTAGAAGTTGGTGTATTCAGTTTCAGTTTTGGTTGTAAACGCAGAGTTGTAATTTTGTAAATTCAGTTTTGTATTGATCAAATTCAAAAAGAGTTATTTTTCACAGATTTGTATAGATTTGTACTTTTATTCAGTTGCTTATGAGTTATACCAGTAGAAGGGTTAGCGTGGGGTCACTTGTGACCCTAAGCACCGTGTGACGTCTCGGGACCCGATTTCAGGGCATTACAGATTTGGGCCCCCGACGCGACACAGAGACATCTCTTTTCCACCCATTTGTGATCTGGAAACTTTCCGCGATGCGCTGGAATCGCGAAGAGACACTAGAAATTGACAAACGTCATTTTGGCTTACGGCGCGATGCGCCACTAACTGAAATGGCGCAGCTGAAACTTTAAATCGCCATAACTTCTTCACCGGGTGTCTGTTTTAGGCGAATTTAATATCGACGGAAAGCTTATTCAATTCTCTACAATTTTAAGGGTATAAATATGCCAAAATTCCACCTATAAACTAAGTTATTCTCATTCAAAGATGACCTATATGAAATCACACACGAAAACTTGGTAGATTCAAAAGTTCTTAGCTTAGCTTACTCTAAGTGACTCTTATGAACATGCTTAACACATCATAAGCTCAATTACCACTAGGATACTCATCCTAATTCATGTACTCAAATATGAATCATAGGATTGGAGGTTTCATGTGTAGGAACAACGGTTCATTTTCTAGCTTAGAAATATATGGACTATTAAATTCTTGAAGCTTGCAGATTGGGGATTCCAATTCTCTAATTATCTTTCAAAACTCACGGTTGAATCTTGAGTGATTCTGGTTTTTAGTTTGAAACCCTAGAGAGTGTTATTGATGATTTTTGGTGAATGTATGAATAATATGCTCAATTGGGGTTGTAATCTCGTGTTTGAACTGATAAGGGTGTGGGAAAATGCTCAATATACCCTTAATGAGATGGAGTTTAATTGCTGAAAAATTCCCAGGCGTGCAGCAAACCATGCGTCACATGCTCTATCCCTTCGGATTAGAGCATGTGTCCCATGCTTCATCGCACAACACTATACCATGCGACTCATGCATATCGCATGATGCCACTATTTTGGGCATCAAAACATGCCCTAAACGATGTCCAAAAATTTTGAAACTCACCCAATATGCACTACTGACTTCCCCGATCATGAATCAATAAGAAAATCTAAAATCGTAGGTCGGGAAGGCCATAAAATAATTCGTTAAAGATTGGGAGTTCAAAATGAGACTAAGTCTTGACTTAGCACCAAAAAAAAATTCTAAGTCCTCAACTCTAAATGATTGCTATAACCGCAATAACACACGTACGATTTTTATGGGGAGTTACACTTAAATACACTCACGACTATGCCTTGCATTATAATAAATATCATGCGGTACTTGAAGGATATAGTGATGTAAATTGGATCACCGGATCGAATGAAGTAAAATTCACAAGTGGATATGTATTTACTATTAGTGGAGGAGCAGTCTCTTGAAAATCATCCAAACAGACTTATATTGCTCGCTCTACAATGGAATATGAATTTATCACATTAGATAAAGTCAGTGAAAAAGTAGAATGGCTCCAGAATTTCTTGGGAGATATTCCTTATTGGCCCAAACTAGTGGCTCCAGTATGTATATACTGTGATAGCCAAGCGGCAATAGGTAGGGCAGGGAGCATGATGTAAAACGGTAAATCTCATCACATACAACGAAGACATAATATCGTTAGGGAACTTCTCTCTAGTGGAATTATCACTGTTGACTATGTAAAGTCAAAGGATAATGTGTCGGATCCACTTACAAAAGGCCTATCTAGAGAAAGAGTGGAAAAGATATCCAAAGGAATGGGTTTAAGGCCAAGGACAAGTCAGCACGACGGTAACTCTACCTAGTAGACTGGAGATCCCAAGAGCTAGGTTCAAGGAGATCAAACAAAGTTGTGTCTGACAGGTTCAACATTGTCAATTACCCAACCCATTCTCATGATGAAGACAATGTTTAGTAAACAAGGATAAGACTTAAGGTGAAAAGTCTTTTAATGATTATCTAAATTTGGCAGATTTGACCAAATAGTTTAATCTACAGGATTGAACGTATAGAAATCACTTATGTGAGGGCGAAGTGGAAGCCTCTTCAAGGAGAATGTTAGTAAAGGCCTATTCTCTAAGCTCTCATAAAATCGGGATGTGTTCATGGTTAAAAAGAATAAAATCGTGAGAACCATAAACTGTAAAAGGATGGTTGTGTGACATGTGTTGTGTAGGTGTACATTAAATCTCGACGGTTCAAAGATATCAAATCTACCGATTGACCGAGTGCATCCGATGCATGTTCACTACAAAAAATTCAAAGGGAAACCCACTTATCCAGATGCAATCAGTCTTTGCTTGATGATCACATACTTTTCCGTAAAACTTTTATGAAAAATAGTCATTCCCCATTCATGTAGGGGATTGTTGGGTTTAATATGTGTGGAAGAAGTATGAATGGAAAATGGAGAGGAAAAATGGTGGAGGGAAGGAGACACTAATTTAGAAAGTGTACTCCCAAATTGGAAAGTTCACTAAATATCCCACATTGGTAGGAGAAGAGAACTTTGGAGTATTTTTAATAAAGAATACTTACTCCACATGGATAGTGAGGCAAGAACAAGGTGGTGCCTCGCGCCGTCGTCGTCGTCGCTTGCTCGGCTCGACTTTGGATTTGGATTTGGAAAATGATTGATCGATGAGATCTATTGATTGATCGATGAGATCTATCTTTTTGGACAAAATTTATTTGATCAAAATCTGATCCGAATATACCAAAGGAAAAATGACAGAAATGCAGGAAATTTTTCTGTGTTTTATCCTCCATTTATATGCATGTATACAGCTAACTGTTGCAATGTTTCGAACTGAACTGATGCACTGTTTTGAACTGAACTGATGCAATGTTATGAACTAATGCTTTGAAAAGATGCAACCATTCAGTAAAGTGACACACTGATTCATGAAATGGCATGCCTGTTTGGAAAAAAACACACTGTTTGGACGAATAGACATGATTTTTCAGGAAAGGTTACACCTTTTTAAGTAAACCATTGCCTCTTTTCAGAAGAGGCATGTTATGGCTATATAAAACAGCTTTCATCCACAGGTTTAGACATGAAAAACAAACTCTTCTTGTCTTCAAATATTTTGTATGATCAATCAAACTGTTGAGTGAGTTCATAGAATCCGACAATTTGAGGTACCGTTATTATTCGGATTGAAGGCCATTTTATCTTGAGAGAAAAATTCCATAACCTCGAGTACAGTGAGGGAAATTATTCCTTAAGGACACTCCGTGAAGTCGGGGGACTTGGTCAAAATTTCTGTTTCATCCTTTTCTGAATATTAACACACTTCTAAGATAGATTATTCATAATCTAGAGTTGAAGGTGTTAAGAAACTTCATAAGTTCTTGTCTTGAACTTGAACTTGCTTTGAAGTTTGTGTTGCTTATATACAGAATCTTGTACTTGAATACATACAAGATAACATCTACTAGCTAAAGGAAGACTACCATGCATAATGAAGGTGTGCTCTGCATTGAACCTCCACTTAGTAAAAATAGTAATTTCTACTCCAGAGTCGTAGTGGTCTCAGACTTGAACTATGACTGCTTTGGGAAAATAAAAAGTTACTTCTTACACATAATAGTCAGGGCGTTGACATGAGCTTTATAGCCAGCACATTGCGGCCCTGTGCTATCTTAATGAGTGTCTTTTGAGAATGAGCCTAAGGCTGCATTTTTTTTAAGATTCAGACGTCTGAATCTGAATGCACGTCTGAATGATTAAAATTTTGTCTCTAGATCTGAAAACCGAATGATTAAGACTATTTATTTTTCAACATTTGAATGTATAAAAAATTTTATTTGTACATATAATAAAATAAAAAATACTAATTAAAATATATATATATATATATATAAGAAAAGTATGTAATTTGATACAACAAAATTATTATTTGATTGAAAAAAATATTTATGTTCGTTAGTAATAGTGGAGATGGCTTTAATGATGGTTGTGGTGACAATGATTGATGTTAGTGATTAGTAATGTTAGTGGTGATAATTGTGATGGTTGATATTGTAGTGATTGTTATGATGGTGGCGGTTGATAATTGTGATTGTGGTTGTGATGTAACGTTGCTTGATGTTATTAGTTGGAGGTGTTGATTGTGATGACTGAAAATGAATGAATGATGGTTGATGATGTGTTGGTGCTAGTTGGAGATATTTTTAATTGTGGTGGTGGAGATGGTTGTTAGTTAAGATAAATTGTAGCGATGATAGTTATTTAAGTGATGGTAGATGCGGCGTTACTAGTGATAATGGTGGTGACCGCCGAAAAATGTGTGAAAGTTGTGATGTATTAGTGATAGTTAGCGGTGGTGCTAGTTGTGATAGATGAGGTTGATAGTAAGGATTGACAGTAGTGGTTGATGATGGTGGTACTACTGACGGCGGTGGTGGCATTAAATATAATTAGAATAATAGAGGTAGTAGGTGTGGTAGAGGATGACAATAGTGGTTGGTAGTGATATTTGTTGTTGATGGTGGTTGTGATGGTGAAGGTAGTTGGGGGTGGTTGACAATGATGGTGGTGGAAGAGATGGTGACTGATGATTATGAATAGACTGGCGGTTAATATTATCCAACACCAGAATACCTTTTCAGACCTGTTAAGACTTGATTCTAGATTTGAATGATTAAGACCTATTTAGACCTATTAAGAGCTAAAATCTTAATAAAAAATAAATGCACTTAATAGTCTGAAGTCTGAACCAATCAGATTCAGACCTCCATTAAGTGCAAACAAATGAGCTCTAATTCTCATAGAAAGTGCCCTACCTCCACACTCACATAGGTGAAATCCGTCGAGAGTGCTCCTGTAATTTAGCACCCCACTCATACGAGCTACAGATATTCATTAAGAGTTGTTAAAAACTCAACCTCACAATCATTACAAACAAATGCACTCACATCATAGAGAGGGATAAATAAATAGTGCATTTTTCACAACAAGTCATCGTGTGATTCATTTTTTCCATTGAACCTGGTTATAGGATTTCTAGTTCCCAGATTGGGTTTCCTCACATATGACTCAAGATTCAATAGACTTCAATCCCATCCCCCTCGATATGCTTCATACCTTTTCACTTTCTAATGCCTTAGTCAATGAATCTACAAGATTATCACAAGATTTGACATAATCAACATTAATGGTACCATTTGTCAAATATGATCTCACATTACTGTGATTTCTCCATATAGGTCTGGATTTACCGTTGTAATAAAGGTTTTGAACTATACCAATTGCAGAGGTGCTGTCACAATGAATTAAAATAGGAGGAATTGGTTTTCAAAATAAGGTATTTGAACTAACAAACATCTCAACCAATTCGCTTCCTCACTAGATGAAGTTAAAACAATTAGTTCAGCCTCCATGGTAGAGTTAGCAATAATTGTTTTCTTTTTAAACTTTCAACAAATAGCACAACCACCCAAAGTAAAAACATAACGAGTAGTAGATAAGGAATCACCTGATAAAGTGTTCCAATCCGCATCACAAAAGCCTTCAAGTATAGCAAGATATTTTTTATAGAACAAACCATAATTTTTTGTTCTAATTAAATATCTCATTACTCTCGTTATAGCATGTCAATGTTCAATACCTGGCTTGCTAGTAAACCTGCTAAGTACTCCTACTGCATATGCAATATCAGGCCTAGTGCAATCAGTCACATATCTCAAACTTCCAATTATGCTAGCATATTCCTTTTGATTTATTACATCATTTTCACTTTCAACAGGAAACAAGTGAACACTAGAATCAAATGGAGTTACAACATGCTTGCAATCAAGAAAATTATATTTTTTTAATATTTTCTCAACATACTGTGACTGTTCAAGGAAAATTCCATCACATGTTCTAGTAATTTTTACTCCTAGAATAAAATTTGTCTCACCAAGATCTTTCATTTCAAAATGGCTTCTAAGAATATTTTTAGTTCCATCAATAACATTTATTTTAGAGCTAAAGATCAATAAATCATAAACATATAGGCAAATAATAACATGCGAATTATTCCAAGACTTATGATATATGCACATATCACACTCATTTGTTTTAAACTCACTATCAATCATGTAGGAATCAAACTTTTCATGCTATTGCTTTGGTTCCTGTTTCAAGCCATATAGAGATTTATTAAGTTTACACACTTTATTTTCTTAGCCAGCCTTAACAAAATACTCGAATTATTCCATGTAAATCTCCTCATTTAGGTCTCCATTTAAGAAAGTAATTTTTACATCCATTTGATGAATTTGTAAATAAAAAATTTCCGCAATAGTAACTAAAAGTCTAATGGATGTAATTCTAGTTACCGGTGGAAAAGTATCAAAAAATTCTAGGTCTTCTAGTTGTTTAAAACCTTTATCCACTAGTCTAACTTTGTATTTATCAACAGATCCATCCGATTTAATTTTTTACGTAAGACCCATTTACATTCAATTATTTTACAACCCGGTGGTAAATCAACTAGCTTCCAAATTTTATTTGAAATTAGCGATTTCATTTCATCATTGACAGCCTCTTTCCAGAAAATAGCATCATGTGAAGACAAAGTTTCTTTTAAAGTGAGTGGGTCATCTCCAACGTTAAAAACATAATAATCAAGACCAAAGTCTTTTCTACTCTAGCTCGTTTACTTCTTCTTAACTCAAAATCATCACTTTCTTTAATATTAAAAGTAGAAGTAGAAGTAGAAGAACTAGGTAGTGACAAAATATTTTCTTTAGTCCTTTAACCCCTACTATTTTTAGAATCAAAAGGGAATTTATTTTCATGTGAAATAGCATCACCTGATTCTATTATCACACTATCTTTAAGATTAAAAAATCTATGGGCCGTACTATTTGAAGCATAACCGAGAAAAGCACAAGTAGTAACTTTTTTACCAACTTAGAGGTTTTAGGATCCATTAACCTTACATAGGCTAAGCAATCCCAAACTCTTAGATATTCCAAATTTGGCTTATGACCTTTCCATAATTCAAAAGGCGTTAATTTGGTCTTTTTATGAGGAACACGATTCCACACATAACAAGCAGTCAAAAGAGTATCACCCCAAAAACTTAAAGGTGCACAAGACTCAATTAACATGACATTAGTTAACTCAACCAAAGTTCTATTCTTCCTTTCCGCTACACCGTTAGATGCAGGAGAATAAGGAGGAAGAGTTTCATGAATTATACCCAATGATCTAACAAAAGAATTGAACTCATGTGACTTATATTCACGGCCTCTATCACTTCTTATTCTTTTAATTTTTCTATTATACTAATTTTCAACTCCATGGAGAAAAATTTTAAAATTCTCAAATGCATCACTTTTATTTTTCATTAAGTAAATATATGTAAACTTAGAAAAATCATCAATGAAAGTGATAAATTATCTATTTCCTCCACGAGTTAAAATTTCACTAAGTTCACAACTATCAGTATGAACTAATTCTAATAAATCAGTTTTTCTTTCAACATGAAAATGAGGTCTTTTTGTTATTTTGTCTTTACTACAAGCCTCACATTTTTTCAAAGTTCTTATTGATCACTGAAATTAATCCTAAATTACTCATGATTCCCACATAACTATCATTTATATGACACAAACGAGCATGCCAAAAATTAGTAGAAGAAAACATGTAAACATAAGTAGATGTTTTATTTATTTCAAAACTCAACTTGAACATACCATCACATGCATACCCTTTTCCCACAAAAATATTATTTTTCACAATTACATATTGGTCAGATTCAACAATCTGTTTGAAGCCTGCTTTATTACGAAGAAAACTAGACAACAAATTTTTTCTCATAGAAGGAGTATAAAGTACATCTTTTAAGATTAATACCCTTCCAGAAGTAAATCTCAATTCTACATCTCCCATTCCAAGTATTTGACTTGTTTGTGAATCTCCAAGCATGATGGCTTTGGACTCCTCAAATTTTGTATATTTTTTAAATCAGTCTTTGTCATAACAGACATGAAGGTTTGCACCAGAGTCAGCCTACCATCCATCAACATTCACAACAATGTGTATGTCTATTATCACTTCCACAAATGATTCTTTGATAACATTTGTTGAGGTGTAGGCCCACATTTTCGATACCTGCAAAATCGAGCAATATGTAACGCCCCTTAAAAAAGTTGTGCATGTACTAGCTCATGGTAGTGAGGCCTTAGGCTTAAAAATCTGAAATTTTTCTAAGTGTTGGAAGAATGAGACTCATTCTTAGCTGACCACCTTCGGGATACAACTTTTCAACCTTTCCGACACCCGTTTTTGGATTTTTTTTGTTGCGTTGCGATGGGGCAAGGTTGTAGTATGTCTCGAAAGTGTTTTGGAATTTTAGACGAGCTTTAGGACTAGTTTGGGTTGAAATTCCAGTGAGCGCCCTTGAAATTATGTATATATTCATGTACTAGATGTTTTAATCTCATTGTTTTGGTCTTTTGACCTTTCCCAAAGTGATTTGAGAATATGTATGTATGAAAGCATGTATTTTAGAATGAATTCTTGTTGAGAGCATGACTTGTGGTGAATTCCCTCTTATTATGAATTTTTAAATTATTCATAGCATATAAATTGTTTTGCAATGCATCCTTGAAAAACACTATATGAAATGGTTGAATTCTTGCTATGATTTAAAGGTGGTTTTAAATCACTAGAGAGGGAATTTAGCATGAATGTTTAATGTTCATAATGCATGTAATGAAAGAGTGCATGGATTTTCTAAAGGCACTAGACCACCATATATTGATGAAGTTTTTGCATGATTTTTACTTGAATTTCGGAACATGAAATCTTCTATATCAGTTGCATGTTTTTGGTGTCTAAGTTATGCTTTAAATAAAAGATTTAGCTTAATGTACTATGGCTCAGAAATCATGACTTGCAAGCCTTGGTATGACGATACCAAACTCAGAAAATGCCATAATAGACACAGACTAATACAGAAATCAGACTTTGTCAGATTTGCACGTTTCAGAACTTCAGAATAATGCATGTTCAGAAAAGTTTAAAAATGGGCATTTAGAGATGTTAGGTGGTTCCCTGAAGAGGTCTTGAGTTCAAGCAACTCATTGCCTAGAACCGTGGTTTACCGACCCGGGTATATTATTATACGCTGACTTAAGTGTCGTGTGGTGTATCAGATTCAAGAACTCCAACCCTTGCGGCACACTTGGGTTAGAGGCTTCCCCGCCGAGTCAATGGCGGATTCCATACCGCCCGTGGAATATCAGATTTGTAGGGGATACCACCTAACTCAGAAGTAATACATAGATCAGAGTTTGAGATTTACAGACAGGTTACATTGTTTTCAAAATATGCCCATATGTTTTTCAGAAACTGTTTTATGCATGATGTTTGATGAAAATTGCTCTCACATTTTATATTTATATATATATGTTCAAATACTCTATTTTGGACTGCTTCGCGTGCCAATACTTTTGTGCTGACCCCCTCCTTTCAGGTTCTGAGGCACAATCTAGGGGTCCAGCTACTCAGTAGACATTTTCAGATTGCAGATTGGATCTTACAGTGGTGAGACTTCTATTATTCAGAAGTCCTGGTCATGTCAGACTTTTATTATTTGTTATGTTTTGGTCTACTGGAGGCCTTGTCCCAGTTTTTAGACAGCTTATCTAGTTCAGAGTAGAGATTTCGCAGACTGAGTCAGACATTATTATTCAGACGCATTTTCAGTTTCAGTATTATGACCATGTTTCCATTTCAGATTTTAAATTCCGCATTATCTTTTGTTTTATGAATATTGTACATGATTACCAGATATAGTAGGGTGTTCCGGGCCTTCATGGTTCGGGATGCTCGTCATGGCTAGGGCCCCGGTTCGGGTCGTGACACAATATGTCCACTCTTGCCACAAATAAAGCACGTTCTTTTTCTTGTACATGTTGATTTTTTTCTTGGTTGTTTCCACCATTATTATTATTGGGATGTCTACCATTATTTTTCTTGTTCTTCTTAGGCTTCAAAATAGTATTTTTGTTAGGTTCAGGGATAGCATTACTTGAAGTTAAATTTACCTTCGGTGTGATGTTGTTCTCTTCTATTTGCATAAGTGCATCTTGGCCCCTTGCTTCTTCTTCTATGCGGATTCTCATTATCAAAGTCTCAAGAGAAGTTTCCTTTTGCTTATGGCACATATTTTTTGAAATTCCTTCCACGAAGGTGGAAGTTTATCAATTATATCATAAACAATAAGGTTATCTCCAAGTTTGACTTCTTCGGACCTAAGTTCGCCACTGATCATTATAAAGTCTTGAACTTGGTCTACCACTGATTTATCGTCCACCATTTGGAAATGAAAAAATCTGTTAGCCGCATATCTTTTCGCTCCCTCCTTCTCAGTGTCATACTTACTCTGCAATGCTTTCCAAATTTTCTTTGCACTAGAGTAAGTTCTATCATAATAATCATAAAAATTATCAGACAGACTATTAAGTAAAACATATCGACATTTATAGGAGTCATTATTGTATTTTTCCACTTTCTATTCAAGAGAAATGAGTTCTTCATCACTCATGGAAGAGTTATCTACTTTGTTTGGATTCTTCGCAGTCAATATATAAGAGACATAGAGAAGACTCAAGTAAAAAAGCACTTTACCCTTTCACCTCTTGAAGTTAGTCCCGTTGAACCGGAATGGCTTGTTAAGATCTCCTATCTTGACATCTGCGAAATTTTCAGTTGTTGCCATATTGAATCTCCTTAAAATTGTTGATGAAATTACAATAACTATTACAACTGAAAATTACAAATGAATAAAGAAAAATGTTATTTTCTTCTTCTACGGCTGATGCACGGATATCTCGCTCTCTTTAAGGAGATTCAAGCCCACTGTAGCAAGTGTTTCACCGGTTCAATAGTAATCTTCTTGGCTTGTCCCCTCAGGATACAGCAGCCTTCTACAGTAACTCAACAACTCTGGACAAGAGTTGAGTTCAAAGCTTCACACTAAAAACACCTCCCTTCAAGTAATAAACTCTCTTTAATAACTAAAATTTGTGAACTTACAATTTTCTTCTCATTTTGCCATGCAGTACCGTCTCTTTATATAGAAGACTTATGCTTTCAAAAATGAAAGTAGTGTGCCAACAAAATAGACACTAGACAAGAAAAAGTGGTTTTAAAAAAAATTCCACTAATAGAAGTTAGTGCTTCAGGTATTGATTGATAGACTTTGTTGATTCTTCTTTTAAATATTATAAAATGTTGGCATTGGAGAAAGGAAAACGACAAAGGAGATAATGTTTCCAAGGACACAAAATGCAAAGGTCCAGTGGTCAGGAAAACAAGCAATGAGTTTTTGGTTCTATTTGATAATTTAAGAAAAGCAATATTAATAAAAAAAAATTAAAATGCTCAGAAGAACCATCAACGACTCATCTCAACCTTTTGTAACGATAGCAAACTTGTTCATCTTGAAGTGTGAAAAGAAGTGTTGTGGAAAAAGGAGGATGAAAAGCAGTATTGTGGGAAAAGGAGGAAAAAAACACCTGAGAATAGAAGAGCCGTTAATTATAGAAGGTAATATTAACGAAGGGATATTTTTGGTCTACTTTGAAAAACTTGAAAGATGTTTTAGGTTAAGTTGTATATTATAAGATGTAGTGAAAGTTGGGGTGAATCATGAGGGATGATTTTGATCAAAATCTCTTGTAATCTACTCAACAGGGTCGTGCAAGTGATAACACTCAACTTACACATTAATTTAGTGCAAGGCGGTCGTCGTCAATATATTTACCCAATTTTGGAGTCGGGGTCGAATCCACGAGGAACAATGTGAGTGGCGATTAAACTAATTCGAAATTATAGATACAAGTTAAATTCAAACAAATGAAGCGAAAAAACAAAATGAGGGTTTTTAATCGTGTCGAAATCGAATGCAATTCTTGGGCTTCTAAGGGACTAACTTGAGATTAAGAAAAATTAGAGTGTAATCAATTAAAACGGATCGTGGGACTATGCTTTCCTAGGGGCAAGATGTGAGTGGGAACATGACAATTTGATGCAAATTCTAATTATGATGATATAGTAGGCTAGGTCTAAATTCCTTGAGACTAGTCTTTCGACAAAACCACAAAGATTTCACTCTTTGGCTCTTTTGAGCACCTAACAAAAGTGTCAATCAAAAACACCCAATACCTCAGTTGGAAATTCCTATTTCTAAGATGAAACCCATGGCATAGTTATCTTCACAACCACCCTTACGTCTAAGATAGTGATATATTCGCAAACTACACACATAATCGTCTGCCATTGCTTTGGTCTTCATATCCCTCTTTCGAGGATGACATGGATTCGTAAACTTCACCCAAAACACTTCTTTCGAAGATGGCATTGAGCTTTCAAGAGCTTGGAATTTTCACCCATCAAACCTATTTGGGGTGTTTGGGGCTTTCACCCACAAATTCCAACCTATTTAATCAAGCAATGATAGAACTATCATCAACAAACTAAAATCTACACAAATTCATCACAACCCACACACTTACACCCTATTCAAACATAATCCCAAGAGGTATATCTAGCAACTTATAATATACAAATCAACAACATATATTGAATTCATAATAAAAATAAGTAATAAATCATACCCAAACAAATCTTCAAATGAAAAATGTTCAAAGGAATGTTAAGAGCCCTAAATGAGAGATTTCTCTCATTTTTCGCCGCTCCTAAGCTTCCCCAAAGAGTATGTACAAAGATCCCCTAATTTTTTTCAACATTTTTCCTTTTATAGAAGATGAAAATCCCGCTTTTGATGGCCATCGCGATGCGGTGACAAGCCAATCGACAATTGTCAATTTCCAGAATCTCACCGCGATTTCATCGCGTTGCGGTGCCTTCTCAAAGTCCACCAAATGTTACACGTGGATGTGGGCCTAAAAATTGAGACTCTTCTTAATCCATTGGTATTTTCCATGACACAATTGGACTGTTCACGCGCCCAAAATGTCTCAATACATTTCAGGTATCTAAATGGAGTCAGTTTTTGTATTTCGGTGTCGTTGAGTCATTCCGAACCTTATTAAGTTATTTCCACTTGATTTGAAGCTTGTATATCTTTCATATATCATCATGATTCATTCACCAAGCATCCTAAATCATTAAACACCACAAAGTAGAGCTCAAAAAAATACAACATCCAAGACGGTGAACTCAAAACACGAGCTAAGCATAGGGTAAATGCACATTGAGTTTAGGCTCATTGTTTTGAGTCTTGTTTTGATCCAGTTGAACTATGAACATTATAACTAAGTTTTTTCACATATAAATACATAATAAAAACCTTAGTAACTCATTAAAATACATTAGAACTCAACATAATAGATTAGACAAACACCTAGCTCAAGCTAGTCATACTAGTTTTCTCGGTTGAACTCTAAATGCTCAAATTGAATCAAAACTTATGTAAAAAGACCATTAAGCATTGTAAACACATATTTGGACATATGAATTCTCATTTATATCATTATCAACACATATAGCATAAGAATCATCCTCAAAATAAGGCTAAAAATGACTAGAATAGTAATGCTAAAATGCATAAATACACCCAACATCAACAAGCGACGTCTAAAGTTTCTTCTCAAATTTTCCACTCAGTAAAGGGGGATTCTTAATCGGCATGGGTTTATTTTGTTGCGGTAAGCGTGTTAGGACCTGTTTGTTTAGTGTGAAGGGACAAAAAGCCAAAAAACATTAAAATCATGAACCCAAAAGGGAAAAAGAAAATGTAAGTAGTACTACACTGAATGGTGGATGTACTTTTTCCATCCATATTTAATGAAGCATTTAATAACTTGTTCAAAATAAACACAAATTGGTAAATTAAGATGGACAGGTGGAGTAAAAGTTGTAACGCCCCGAATCTGGTATTCGGAATGCTACACGGTGCTCATGAACCTGAAAGACCACAAGCTAATCCATGACTGATATCTATACTTGAACACTGCATAATATAATATAATAATGTGGAAACATGTATTGACAGGCCATAAGGTTCAATACTGAGCATAATTTGAATAATAACAATGTCTGAAATAAGTGGTATCACAATACCAAAACAAAATTGAAATACTGAAGTCTGAATCTAGTCTGTAATCTAATCCAAAAGCCTCTAACTGTCTGAAGTAGGGAGTGGAAGGAACATGTCTCCAACTAACTCCCGAAAGCAAAAACTGAAATAACAAATGAAGTAGTAATCATATCATCCTCGAATAAAGAGGACTCACTGCAACTTTGAGTACTGGAATGCTACTGCTACTGCTGATCTGAAACTCGTGTCTCTGAACCTATGGTGTAAAATAAAAAAAAATCATAGCGTGAATGCGTCAGTACGTTGGAATGTACTGAGTATGTATATGAGGTAGGCTGAATACATGTGGTTCATATGAATGAACAATACTAATTGACTGACTAATATGAGTACATGCATGAATACATAGTAACTGAAATCGTGAGAACATGATAACTGAGTCTGTATACTGATAACATGTGTGTACTGATGGCTAACATGACTGATATAACTGATAACATGGGTGACTGTATCTGACAGTCCTAAATCTGATGGAACTATCTGAGTTCTATACTGTATCTGAGTTGACTGTATCTGACAGTCCTGAAATCTGAAGAACTATTTGAGTTTCTTTACTGAGACTGATACTAAAATTGTGGAAGTAGTCATATAACCGACATGCCCCAATTAAGAAATAAGGCTAAGTTGGGGTCCAATCTCTGCCCTGATTGGAAGGGCGTCAATACCGCGCCACTGGTAAGGACAATTTGTGAGGACCCTATACTGGCAGGTACTCGAAATGAGAATGGTGGGAACCCTAAACTGACAGGTTAAGACACCCCATCAACCCTAAATTGATAGGTTAGATGTCTCAGCCTACGCTAGCTATGTAGTTTCGGAACACAAAGATTGCTTCTAAGAATCACACCCTAAACTGTCAGGTGAGTTCCCATCCTTGGGTTCGCTCAATGCTAATTTCTACTCTCATCTGAATAGACACTGAACATGGATTACTGACTAAACTAGACTGAGATCACTGCATTCCGTTGACTGACGGGATATTACTGAATCCTAATTAACTAACTGAGTTCATGAGATTTCTGAGATTTTCCTGAGTCGTAAGACTGACTAAAGTCTATTGAACATGGATTGACTAAGAATATCGTGAAAACATGACACTGGCTCTAGGCACACAACTATATTTTTCGGGTACAAGTACCCCCAGGACTCGATGAGAAGAAACTGACAACTCATGACTTTTCTTGAATACATAATCACATCATGAGTCCATAATATAATAAATTGGAGAATACATAAGGTACAAGTTCTAAAGCACCACAATGGCCACACATACTTCTATAATTCATTGACTAATGCATTTCATCAAACACTTGACATGCATGAACTTGTAAATGAAAAGGGATCTCCTATTATCATACTAGTAGGGCACTTTTCCTTCACATAGGCATTTAATCAAACACATGGTGATCATGGTATATGTAGACAACATCACACAACAAGTAAACATCATGAATCAACTCTAATTTCACCATTCAAGGGTTTTATCATGGATTCACATGAAGCTACACCTATAATAATTAATTCCGCTTAAGATTTATCACTAAACATGGAATAGAATTTAATTGGTCATTATCAACATGAACAAGAACAAACCCAACATGGAATTCATAAAAATTCATACACTTAAACTTTGAAAAGAGATTCTTGGTCTTCATGGACAAAAGGAGTCCATGAATGAATACTATGCATACCTGGGCTGAGTGATTTATTGAAGATCGGCGGAGGAAAACTTGAATTCTTGGCTTAGAATCAAACACCTAGGATTTCTTGTTCTTGGGGATTAATTTCTTAGAGAAACCCTAATTTGTTGTTGTGAAAGAATAATGAACAAAATGAGTTGAGGTCGGGTATAACTGGGTATATATAAGCGGGTGGTAAATGACCAAAATATCCCTGTTAAAATGACTTAAAATAACTGAGTGAGTCATGCGACGGTGGGGTGCGACGGTCCGTTGCTGGGTCGACGGTCCATCGGACTGAGACGAAACTGGAGCTTACTGCCTTGGTGCGACGGTCCGTCGTTAGTCCGACGATCCGTCGGACCTCTCCATCGTACTCTTCCAGAGAGATGGATCACTACCTCAATGCGACGGTTGGGGTCGACGGTCCGTTGGCCTGCACCGTTGGACCTGGGCGGTTTTTACTGCCTTCTGTATTTCGACCATAACTTCCTCGTTCGATGTCAGATTTGGACGAAATTGGTATCGATGGAAAGCTAATTCTATTTCCCACATGACAAAGAGTGAAAATCTTAGTAATACCACATGTATAAAAGTGTATTCATCTTTAAAGCAAGCTTCTAACATACTGAGGACGATTTCAAGTTAGGAAAAAGTACAGGGTATTACAAAAGTCCTTTCCTCAATATTCCATGCAATCTCAGTAGATGAATTTGCTCTACTTTTTTTTCTTTTTTTTTATTATAGAGGTACTTAATTACCCCCTCCCCCCTACAAAAAAAGGTCCTGCATTTGAATTAGAATTTTAGATTAATAAATTGTTACAAAAAAAGTTATTAACCTTAAAATATACTTTTTATATATAGTAAATTAACTTTTTTAATATAAATACATAACCTAAATAAAAATTATGAAATTTGTAAGTCAAAATGTAACAAAATCATGTAACATTACGGTTTAAAATTTATATTGTCTTGATTATTCGATATTTATAGATTCACGAAACAAGTATTATGTCAAGAGAGTATATATGTCGACTAGGACGATTATTAAAATAGTTAAAAAACATAATTTTTAATACGATTGTGTTTTGCTATGACAATAAATAAAGCACAACGACAAATATTAGATTCTTTTGGTATATATTTACAAGAATCGGTATTTTTTCACGGTCAATTATATGTTGCTTTATTGAGAGCAAAAAGTTCCAAATGCATAAAAATATTAATTCGGCCACCTACTACAAATAATAATGATGACCAATCAACTTATAATGTTGTCTATAATGAGATCATTCAAAAAGTTTTGTTGTAAACATATTTATATCATCTTTACGCTTTGAAAAGAGTTATCTTGAAATATCCCAAACTTTTTCGACTGAAGATTATGATAAAAATATAGTTACTGCCTAATTCTCAAATACTATCTCCGTCCAAAATTACTCGTTCCAAACTGAGATGGCACATTGATTAAGAAAAATAATTAATAACATGCCTAGTTTACCATAATACCCCTATTATCTTTCAGCTGGACAAAATTATCATAACATAGCACCTTCTTTACAACTTGATGTTAAAATTGAATTTACAGCGAAGTTGTTATATTAGCTCATCAGAAGGTATGCTGCATCACCTTTCTCCTTTTCAAACTTGCTACAAAAAGATTTTAAATTTACGTGATTTGGGTACCACACACATTATCCAATACCAACTACAATCACCTGGATGATTGTGATCCCATACATTCATATGTTGTTTTATATAAACCCCGTGTACCCATCTAACCCATAAAACATCTTGTTTCTCTGATACTTGCCACAATAATTTACCCATTGATGCTTCATTCCACTTCCTACACCCTTTTACATTAAGGCCACCAAATTTCTTGGGTATACAAACCTTGTCCCATGCCACTAATGGTGTTTTCCTGCGATCTTCTGAACTTCCCCACACAAACTCTTTACATTTCTTGTCGACGGCCTTTAACACACTTTGTGGAAGAATAAAGACAGCTCCCCAAAAATTGTAGATGGAGAATAAGACTGCATTAACTATTTGTAGTCTACCTGCATAGGATAGTTTCCTAGCATAAGCATTATTGATTCTTTTAGTGATCTTCTCAAGAAGCTGGTGACATTCCATTTTTCTCCACTTCTTGGATGTTAATGGCAAGCCAAGATATCTTATTGGTAACTGGCCTATAGAAAATCCTGTCAGAGATAAAATTTATGTCTGGACCTCTTCTGTTATTCCAGCCAAGAATATGTTTGTCTTCTCCACATTAGCCATTAGCCCGGTAGTTTGACTAAAGTGATCTAAAGCCTCCAATACCCTTTGAATAGACTTTACCTCTCCTTTACAGAATATCATGAGATCATCCGCAAAAATTAGGTGTGTCAACCTGAGTTCCTGGCACATGGGGTGAAATTTAAAATCTGAAAGTTCGCTCATTTTCCTGAGTGTTCTAGTTAGGTACTCCATCACCAATACAAAGAGCAAAGGAGATATTGGATCTCCTTGCCTAAGACCCTTCTTCCCTTCAAAGTATCCATGCCCCTCTCCGTTAACCTTGACTGAGAATCTTGTTGAAGATATACACATCATATCATAACCATTTGAACAAAAGATTGAGGAAATCCATATCCCTTCAAGACCTCTTCTACAAATTTCCAACTTACCATATCATAGGCTTTCCTCAAGTCGATCTTCATCATGCATCTAGGGGTTGTTTTTCTCTTGTAATGCCTCAACAAATCATGGCATATTAGAACATTATGTACTAAGGACCTCCCCTTTACAAAAGCAGCTTGTTGATCTGAGACTATACTTGGCAAAACTACCTTAAGCCTTTCACACAACACCTTTGAGACACACTTATATAATACATTGCAACATGATATTGGCCTAAATTGACCTGCTATTTGTGGTACATTCACTTTAGGTATAAGTGCAATCATAGTAGCATTCATCTGCTTTAATATTTTGCCATTCCTCAAGGACTGTAGCACCGCATCAGTCACATCTTTACCTAAAATACTCCATGCTGCCTTGTAGAACCCACTACCAAAGCCATCTGGTCCCGGACTCTTATTGCTATCAATGCTAAACATGACTTTTTTAACCTCTTTCTTTGTGTACCCCTTTACCAGATCCAACTGCTGCTCTAAAATTACAACAGGTTCTAATTTGCACCTCAAATGACCCCTAAGTGTCTAGTTGACAAAGACATGGTTACAGGGGTTCAAATTACAACTTGAGTCAAGTACAAGGTCTTCGAGGTCATTTAATTATTTTTACTTTTCATGTATTTTGTTTCTTTTAAAAAACAGGCAAATGATTGAGGTTTCAATTACTTCAAATAGAAAGGAGATGTGCAACTTTTCAACGAATAAATAAAGAATTTAACAGTAAAACAATTAAGGATAAATGTGATATTGTAACACCGTATTCATTTGAACTTAGTTATTTTGACTAATAATATAAAGGACATTTATCAATAAACTTTTATTACTAAAAGAAAAATTATTTTAAATATCTATTATAATAATTTTTAACTAAATTTTTTTTATTTAATTAAAGGGATTTTAGTGTCAGCCATACAAAGGAAAAAGCTTTTAAACTGACGAATCACTTTTCTTTTTCTACTAAAGGCACAGGGAATCACCTTTGGAATCAATGTTGCACCAGACACTTCTCATGCCCCTATGTACAATGGATCACTAGAGTCTAGGTGCCATCTAATTCTTCAAAAAACAACTGAATCCACACTGATCTAGACGGTTCATCTTCTTTTGTCTCTGGGAAATGATAAGTGTATTATAAAACGATACCAAAATCTCCACTCTCTTGTATTCCATATATTAACCATATTCAGTATTTTTTTTTTCTGTAGTAAGTGGATGATCTTAAGTCCATGACACTTGAATCTGTACTTCTGCTGCAACACAGAAGTCCTTCCTGATCAGCTGGCACTGCTAAGGCAAAAGCCAAAAGGCAAAACACATTCACCAAGATGTAATCAGATACGGTTATCACTCTGATTTGCTCCTTCGAAATGCACTAACTGACATGTACGGCAAGTGTAAGTACGCGCAAGGTGCAAGAGAAGTTTTTGATAATTTAAGTGCTAAAGATGTAATCTCTTGCACGTATGTAAACTGTAAACTTCCAAGAGAAGCGCTAACAACTTTCCATGAAATGGGATAGTTTTCTTGTTTTTCGTCATCTTGATTAGGTTATGGAAGAAAGATTCAATCTTTATTGATTTTGCTTGTGTGAAAGTAACCTTTCGTGGAAGAAAGATCCAATCTTTATCGATTTTATCAGATGAAGCTGGAAATGGTAGGCTATGCTCTTATATCCAAGAAAACTAAGAACTTTTTGCAGCCCAAGCTTGTAGGTCTAGCTAGGTAATCAAGTTGTGGTTATTAGTTGAATTGCATTTCTGCTAATGTTTATGTAAAATATTATAATAAGTAGAGATAGATGCACAATTTGATATAGGTGCATCCCTTGTAGATACAATCTACAAATGCATATTTTGTAAAAATGTATTGTCTGAGAGGAAAGTTGTTGTTCCTAAGAAGAATCTTGTAGCTCTGTACGTTCAAACTAATATACAAGGGCCTCATGTTTTCCAAGTTTTATCTCAACTTGAATCTGAATATATATATATATAAATTATTTGAAACAAAATTGCAAGAACATCTAAAATTTTAAAACAGAACAAAGAAGTATCTAATGAGCGAACCTTCGTAAATCAATGTATGTTTTTCACTTGAATTATTGGGCCCGCGCTGGCACGGTTCCTTCATCTAGTATAATATATGCGTGAATTAGTCTCAGCACGGGCCATTACTACCTAATACTGTAAAAGCATTTGTCTCATGCTGTCTGATTCTGGCTGTGTTGATGATTATGAAAACAACTATGAAATTGCTGATTTTTCAGACCAGTTGATGTTGATCAACACTGACATCACAAAGATGTGCTGCTCTATTGATATGCAATTTGAGAATGATCCAAGTTTATCTGTTGTAATGGGGGATTTTCCTTTTCTGAATTCTTTTTCTCTCAAGACTGCTGGGGTTGATTTTCATCCGAAGACAAATCTTTTAGCATCTGAGCCTGTAAAAAGCAAGAAGCACAAATGCCCAGTTTGCTTCAAAGTTTTCCCATTAGGCCAATCTTTGGGAGGCCACAAGAGGGCTCATTACACTGGATTCACTGAGAGCAAAACTAAAGAGCCTATGGTGAAAAAATTGGATGACCTTGCTGATAATCATAAGGCTTTTGATCTGAATACTCCTGTAAATGCTGTGGATGAAGGGGAATGATGTTGAGCTCAAGCTTTGGTGGGTTAGAAGTAGCGACGCTGTTGATGTCAAATTGAGAGAATACTTCATTCTCAGTTTCTGCTCTAGAGTTTGAAGAACTAGACGATTCATGATTCATTTTCATGCTTGAATTTCATAATTGTAAAGATAATTTTGAGTCCTGGAATAGTTAAACAGTTGAATAATGACACAGGAAAGATTAGAGTTCCCAGTTTACTGACTGAACCATAATAGGAATAAGGCATACAAATTACTACAAAATTACTGTTTACTTTCTGTTCATTGCATTCTTGCATTGTAGTACATATTTTCCCAGGCCACTGTACACCTATGAGTGTCTCTTATGATTACTTCAACTCTTGTGGGGTAATTTGTGCTATGGGAAAGAAGGATAATTCTTGTTTGTGGCTACTGTGCAGTCTAGAATTGGATTTAATCTGTTGAGTTGGAAAGAAACATGTTGAGATGACGTTCCTGGATTATATACAAAAGATTAATGAAAAAGTGGCATCTGGTCTTTGATGATTGTTCAATGACCCAAGGTATAAACAGGTTATAGAAATTTGCCAATTGATGTCTCTTGATCTGAGCTCTAATGTCCTTCTTACTTGGCAAAAAGAGCGTTAACTTTGACTTCAGCCAAAGATGAGCATCTGTTCCCATAGTACTCTATTGTTTGAGTTCAGCAGGTGTTGTAAGAAATTTGGTACCAAGATACTTACATGGGTGAGCTATAAGTAATGACTTTCTTATTTTTTTCATTGTTCCTTTCAGCCGAAGGCCTATCAGAAATGACCTCCCTACCTACTCGAGATAGAGTTAAGTGTATGCTCTATCCTAGATTGAAATATAGTTGGAATTTCCCGTAGATAAGAAGTATACAAATCAAACAGCTTTGAGTAGTCAATTTTCTGTTAGCACCTAACAGTTCTTGGCTGCGCTCATTGTCACTTTGCACGTGTTTGAGAATAGAGTAACCCCTCCATTCCAAAATGAGTGTAGTTCGCTTCGTTTTTCATGAGTTAATTAATCTAATTTTTAAAGCTAAACTAATTCAACATTTCAAATCTTCAGTTGCTGGTAAAACCCTCTTTGACACTCGAGCTGTTTCACTCAAAGCCATGATTTACTTGTTAGATTTGATTCTATTGAGGTAATGAAGCTCTAATTGCAACTTTGAATATCATGTTGGGTCTTGAGCCAGGGTCTATCCGAAACAGCCTTTCTACCTACCTCACCCTGACCGGACTTTGTGGACTACAGTGGGTATTGTTATTGTTTTATTAAAGGCATTGTAGTGGAAATGTTGAAAAAGGGGTTATTTTTAAGCTCTAATTGCAACTACAAGCCTATTATAATAATCCTATATGAATATGGTGTTGGGTCTTGGGCCGAGGGTCTATGGAAACAGCCTCTCTACCTCGCCCAGACTTCAGTTTGTGAGACTATACTAGGTCATGTTGTTATTGTTGTATGAATAGTGTGTTGGGGAAATGTTGAAAAAAGGGTTCTTTTTTCTTTTTGCAGGGTGATGATCCATTAATCAGAGATGGTAAAAGGTCAATAAGCAATGAATTGGCTCGATTTGTGAAGGCAATTAACGGGGTTACCATAATCTCAAGTAGAGTAGGAAGAATGTGAGAGGTGGCAATAAAGCTAGGGTCTTTTCCAGTGACCGCAAAATAGAATTTGACACGAATCATAACGAAGCCATAGTTCCCCGAAGCCAGCTTCAGTGGGGAATGTTAATGAGCAAGAATCTTTTGATGATGAGATAGAGCTGATAAAAAACCTCAACAAACGGGTTGAAAAACTTGGCAAGGCATCCAAGGATTGTCAAGTTGCTGAACCAGAAGTAATGATAATGAAAGGGATGTGAGAGATGAGAGTGATAATGAGATCGAAAATGAGAGTTTCCTCTTCTCAGCACCATTGCCTGTGAAGATGGTGTTAGGATCGATTACCTTCACACACACTAGATCTAGTGGAAGAAATGAAGAAAATAGAGAGATATTTCTTGAGGAGAGAGAATGAAGAGAGAGAAATATTTCGTGATAACACCTCGTGGGTGTAAACTCCACAGCGGACGGACTATTTATATTAATGATTTAGGGTATGTACAGTTACACAGAGAAATGAGAATAAGTGCGGCAACCTCACACGCGGAGGTTGAACCGCGTGGTCATTAATATATAAACAGTACAGCATATATTAATCATGCTCCACACCTAACAAGGTAGAGCTGCCGATCACATCAACAGGAAAAAGGGTGTCAAAATAGTTGGCAATTGAATAGGTTCCAAACAAGATCAAGGTTTGAACTTTGCTCTCCTCAGGATTTGTTGAGCATTTACAGTTAGGTGGAAGTTAGGCTTCTGCAGTTCTTGGGAATTATTTGTTATTGTTAGTAATGATTGTTTAGATGAGTACTGTTAGTTTTGATATGGAGAGTTCATCTGTTTTGGAGTACTAAATTTGAGAAGTTTTTTTCTCTGCCATTGTTGTATGGATAGGAGATCGTTTGGGTGTAATGGCCTTGTTATGAAGTCTTTAATGATTAGAGTTGAAGAGGTCACCATCTTATTCAACATAAATCTAACAGGTGGCTATTTCCTGTAGAGTGCATCAAGTGTCATTGGAACTTAAGAAATAAATCAAACTTTTGAACTAATTTGTTGTCCCCAAAGCTACAGTACATTTTATCTCTACCTTTTATTAAAGAAGAATGTTGAGAATGCATAAACAAACTTACATGTAATTAGCTTAAGAAAGTCAAAAAGGTTTATATCTTGGAAGGGAGTCATTCTATAAGTTAATCAAGAGATTCGAAGAGCCTAAAACTCCCAAATTAAGTAGTGATAATCCGTAAGATGTATGTCTGTTGAGCTTTCACCAGATAACTTGCAGATTACTTTAAAAGAGAACCAAAAAATCGAAACTTCTGGTATTTGCAGTACGAGGAACATTCTCTATAGTAGTTTGGTATGCAATATTTAAAATATTTGAACTTCATCTTGGAAAAAAGAAATCAATTTCGTGTCTTTATCTAAGAAAGCAATCCTTGTGAAACTGGTAGACTACGCTAGGTATGTTGTTGGCTGAACAAAAAATTGTTTTGGTCAGTGTAGGAGAATTGTATTTGTTTTGCATATAACCGTGCAAACTTACCTACCATGACCGAAGATAGTCATACAAATACATATGTTGTAATTCATGAATGGCCCATCTTTGCCATTGTCCAAGAAATTGACAAACCCTTAAACGAGTCATTGAAACAACTGCCACAGCAGAAGCGCAATGCAAGTCTCTACTAGAAAACTGCGCCAAAACCAAATCTTTAAGAACTACCAAGTGCGTTCATGCCCATGCCACTATACTTGGGCTCCTTCAACCCCTCAGCTCGACCCATTTGCTGTCTCTCCTGACAGCAGCATATGCATTCTATGCGTAAAATGTTCGATGAATTGCCTCAAAGAATATCGTACAGGTCCATGATAAGAATGTACGCCCAGAATTGGTTGCCTAAAGTTGCACTCCAACTCTTCGGGGAAATGCTGCAATCGGATAGACACAAGCCTGATAGACATACTTTCCCGTATGTGATTAAGGCGTGTAGTGATTTGTTCTTACTTCAGCAGGGTGTTGTTATTCATGGGTTGGCTGTTATAAGTGGATATATGTGCAATACTTTTTGGGGGAATTCACTTTTGACCATGTATATGAATTGCGGAGATAAAGAGGGTGCTAGGAGGGTCTTTGATGCAATGCAGGTACGAACTGTTGTGATCTGGAACACCACCATGATCAGTGGGTATTGCCGAAATGATAGTCCCAAGGCGGCGTTAATGATTTACAGGAGAATGGAAGATGCGGGTGTTGACGCTGATTGTGCCACTGTGCTTTCCCTGTTGCCTGCGTGTGAGTGTCTGAAAGATGTTGAGATGGGCAGAGAGGTTCACTCATCGGTTGAACAAGTGGGTATTTGGGACAATTTGTCAGTTCGAAATGCTGTTGTTGATATGTACGTCAAGTGTGGAAGAATGGATGAAGCAAGGTTGGTTTTTGAGAAGATGATCGATCGAGATGTGATGACTTGGACTACAATGATCCACGGGTTCATTTCAGATGGCGACATAAAAAGTGCCCTATGGTTTTCTCAAAAGATGCAGCTTGAAGGTGTAAAGCCGAATGCAGTAACTCTGGCATCCCTTCTAGCTGTATGCGCCAGTTTGCCTCATTTGAGGCTTGGTAAATGCCTGCATGGCTGGGCTATCAGGCAGGACCTTCAGGCTGATGTTAATGTAGAAACTGGTCTCATTGACATGTATGTTAAGTGCAATTGTTTTAGGCTTGGCTATCAGGTGTTTGCAAAGACTAGCAAGAGAGGACTGTCCCATGGAATGCAATTTTGTCTGGTTGCCTTCATAATGAGCTTGCAAGAGAAGCCATAGAGCTTTTCAAGTTAATGTTGTCCGAGGCTGTCAAACCTAACAATGCAACCCCGAAAAGTGTACTTCCTGCATTTGCCATTGAAGCTGATCTCAGGCAAGCATTGAACATACACAGCTATCTTCTAAGATCTGGATTTGTTACAAGAACTGAGGTAGCCACTGGTTTAGTTGATATATACTCTAAATGTGGAAACATAGATAATGGTCACAAGATCTTCAATGAGATACCCAAGAAAGAAAGGGACATAATCTCATGGAGTACGTTAATAGCTGGTTATGGGATGCATGGGAATGGGGAGACTTCTCTGTCACTGTTTAATGAGATGGTGCAATTTGGGGTCAAACCTAACGAAGTCACTTTCACCTTGGTTTTGCATGCCTGCGGTCATGCTGGTTTGGTGGACAACGGTCTTTGAACAGATCATTATACCTGTATGGTTGATCTTCTTGGTTGGGCTGGCTGACTTGAGGAACCATATGAACTTATTAAAACTGACTTTTGAACCAAGTCATGCCATCTGGGGTGCTCTACTTGGTGCCTGTGTGATACATGAAAATGTGAAACTGGGAGAATTGGCTGCAAGGTGGCTATTTAAGCTGGAGCCAGAGAACACAGGAAATTCTGTACTGTTGGGAAAGATATATTCTGCAGTTGGAAGATGGAAAGACGCGGAGACTGTGAGGTGTTTGATGGATGAAGTTGGACTAGTCTCTATTACTACCTAATACTGTAAAAGCATTTACTTAAGAATGCTGGGTTTATTTTCTTCCAGAGACAAATCTTTTAGCATCTGAGCCTGTATAAAGCAAGAAGCACAAATGCCCAGTTTGCTTCAAAGTTTTCCCATCAGGCCAATCTTTGGGAGGCCACAAGAGGGCTCATTACACTGGATTCACTGAGAGCAAAACTAAAGAGCCTAAAAAAATTGGATGACCTTGCAATCTGATTACTCTGTAAATGCTGGATGAAAAGGGAAAATGATGTTGAACAAAAACAATTGCAGAAGGTCATTAAAACTCTAATTTCCAATTCCATAACAAGAATCTGCATACACCAAAAAATCTAAAGTCCAATTCCAGAATCAAGAATCTGCCTACACCAAAAAATTAATGTCCAATTCCATACTAAATCCACATACACTAAACCAACCTGTGAGACGTACTCTGAACTGTGAAGTAACCAGTGAAATCCTGTTTGGACGCCTATGTCATTGGGGTTTTGGTTTTTGTTCATTGATCTGGCTAAGAAGACAACGCATTGCGTCTGTGGTTAATATTTTTGACATTGTTTCGAGACACACCTTACGAGCATTCTTCCATATATCATTCCATTCGTCCTTCTTTGCTGTGTTGTCTCCATTCGGATTAACAATATTCACAATATTGACGGGATTTGGTGCTGATCTTGAGGCCTGAAACATCCGAATCACACATCATGAGATGTAGCGGTATCTCTCCTCAGTCTATGGTCTCGATTGTGGGTGGGAAAATGAATGCGCAGAAAAAGAAGTTTTGTGCCATGTCACCCCATCCGCCCCTGCCCTGTCTCTATGTATCTCTCCCTGTCTCTGTATTTCAGGAACTGCCGCTGCTGCTTCTCCATGGACTGGCTCACGTACTGCCGCTGCTACTTCTTGGACTTCCGCAGGGATAAAAATCCTAAACCTGTGGGGATTGGTGCTCACAAGAAGGCGCAAATGTGAATAAACTGTTTCATCAAGACTCCGTAAGTAGACCATATTCATGAAACGCTCTTCATCCTCTGAACCAATTGCCAGTTCTGTTATGTTGTTAACGGTAAGAACCAGACTCGTCTGAGTGGATTCTTCACGGCGTGCACCAAACTGACTTTCTTGGCGCGACGGCCTACCCAGATGTTGAACTTCTTGCGTTTCCGGCGGGGCAATTAGCCTCACGGTATGCGTATTTTCCAAAAGACGACGCAGTTGTTCATATATGGCACGGTTATGTGGTTTTAAGTAAACGAATCCACTTCCATTTCCCGACTCCTCTAGGAGCATTCTTGATACAGCACTCACATCCAGAGTCAGAACATGGTGGGGATTTGACGGAATCGCCAGATTAAGAACATGCGTCATGGTGTAACTACGTGGGAAGAAGAAGAAGTGGGTGTTTAAATGAACTATGACAAATTGACAAATTTTATTATTTCATATGACACTTCTTGTATGAGGGACGTAATTGTAGTTTTTATAGCAGTAGTTTAATAATTATGAAAAATATTAAATTGTATTTTATATTTAAGTAAATTATTGTTATACAAATACATATAATTTACTTTTTAGTTAAATTAGTTGAGTTAAATAAGAAATAATTATTTATCTAATTAAATTCTCATAAATTAGTCTTATCTAAATTAGTAGATTTCTTTTTCCAAATCAAACCCAAATATGAAGATTATTATTTTCATTATCTTCAAAATTACAAAATATCATTCTCTTGTATCTCTAACTATTTTTTATTGTTAGTTTTTTTATTATTTTTATCTTTTTTTATTTTAATTTCTTTTTATTTTTTATTTTTTTCTTTCCACTTTATTTTTCTCTCTTCTACTTCTCTTTTTTTTCCTTTTTCGTTTATTTATTTATTTTGTTTGTTTTCTTTTTTTCCTTTTCTCATATTTTTGTTCGTTTTCTTCTCCTTTTTTTTTCACTTTTGTTTTTACACTTCTATTTCTAATTTTTATTACTCTTTCTTTTTTTTTCCTTTTTCACTTCTTTTTATTTTTATTATTTTTATTTTTCGTTTTTGTTTTTTTCTATATTTTTTTGTTTTTTCTTGCTTTTTACTCTTCTATCTCTATTTTTTATTTTTAAAAAAGAAATATCTATATCATATATACATATACAAAATAAATAGACACACAGATCTGCATATATATTTACAGTAAAAAACATACATATATATCTGCATATGTATTTACAAAAATACATATATGACTCACATGTATATATAAACATATACGAGACAAAATCTTTATAACAAAAATGATAATTATGTACATATACATATAGGTGATAAAAAAATACATGATACATATCTTAAACAGTAAAAGAAAACAAATAAGTATATATGTTACCCTCTAAAATGACATAGTAAGTATAGTTCAAAGACAAATTCAACACCGTATAAAATACATATAGCTCTGCATATGTATTTACAGAAAACATACCTGATCCATATGTATATTCTTATTTTATATGAGTCACCTTTGTATTTCGCAAATACATATGAAGATATATAGTATAGTTATATTTGTTACTGTTTAATATGAATATGATATGTATTTCATAAATACGTATGTCTGTTTTGTACTGTAAATACATATCCAGATCTGTATGGCTATGTATTTTGTATATTTTTTGAATATGTGTATGTGATATATATACTTGTCTTTTCAAAATAATAGTTAGAAACCGAAGAGTAAAAAATGAAAAAAAAAATATAAAAAGAAAAAAACAAAAAAAAGAGAAGTGAAAAAGAAAAAAGAAAAAGAAGAAAGAAAAATAGAAGTGTAAAAATAAAAGAAACAAAATAAAATAGAAAAAAGAAGAAGAAAACGAAAATAGAAAAAGAAAAAAAAAAGATATGAGAAAGGAAAAAAAAAAGAAAAAGAAAAAAAAGAGAAATAGAAGATAGAAAATAAAGTGGAAAGAAAAAAAATAAAAAAGAAAAAGAAATAAAAATAAAAAATAAAATGATAACAAAATAAGATGAAAAAAAACTAACAAGAAAAAAAAAGGTTGAGATATAAGAGAGTGAAAGACAGTAATGATGTTTTATTTTGAAATCTTGAAGATCATGGAGATAATTATCTTCAAATATGAAGGGGGGGGGGGAGAAAACAAAAAAAAACGAAAAAGGAAAAAAAGAAAAAGAGAAATAGAAGAGAGAAAATAAAGTGGAAATAAAAAAATAAAAATAAAATAAAAAATTAAATAATAATAAAAAATAAGATGAAAAAAATGGTAAAAGATATGACTATATTTAGGGAGGTGAAATAGTGGAGTGAAAATAGGAAAATGTAAAGTAGTGAGAGTAAAACATGTACTTGCCTAGTTAATGAGTAAAATAATGTTACTCTTGCTATAAACTGTAATTTTACAAAAGTATTGATATTTGTTGTAATTATATTCTTAAGTATGCTACTTTATGTAATTTTTCCTATTTAATATCTTGACAAATGGACCTTTTGGCCCACTATTTGATCCCCTTTCGATACTAAGTAGATTAATTATTATTTTTTCTAATTAGTATAATTTTTTACAAAAATCGTAATATTTTGATCAGTTTGCGTGCACCTCAAATGATTTTATGGAATAACTGTCATATCCTTATTTGTATATATTTGTAAGCAAATTAATTTTCTTTGTCATTCAGTCATGACGATAATTTTTATTTTTTTAATTATGCTCTCCTTTTTTGGTATTGAAAATTTTAAATATCGAAAATCTAAAATTGAATTTCTAGTTGATGAATTTGTTTTTCTTTATTGAGTTTATATAATGTTGTTTACTGTGGTTCGATATTATTAAAGGCATCTATAATAGTAAAATTTTAGAAATTGAAGAACAATCATTTTTTTATTATTATTATTAAGATAATCTCCTTTATAACAAGATTTTTTTAAGGCGGTCGGTCAAGAATTGGATTGAATTTAGAATGGGTTCTGCCTAAATAACGCTAAATATTGATTTTAATTTTTTAATTTTTTTTTCTTATAAATTTAAAGATGTCACGTCATGAAATATAGATAAAAAATTATATCTCGGGCTAAAATAATTACGAAAACTAACTAGGCAAAATAATAACTTTTGAAACACAAAATAAAGTTGAGTGAAACACAAAAAAAAGTTGAGTGATTTGGCTGTCAATTGCTATAAGCTGAGTTATCACTCACACATTTAATTGATGGATACAACACTCCCCATTTTGAGTTTATTTGTCAAGTTGTTCTTTTGCCCGGTTTAAAAAGTAAGGACTTTTAAATATTTTGATTTTAAATTAAAAATATATAGAATTCAAAATATTTTAAATATATCATGTGAAAAATTATTTTAAAAATAAAAAAAATAATTTTTTAAATTTTATTTTTTAAAATAATATGAACAAATGAAAAAATGAGTAACATATAAATTTAATTTGCATAAAAATATCGAAAAATAAGAACTCAGAGGAAAAATAAAAACCTTCGATATACCAACTACTTGATATCAAGAACACTAAAAAATAATTTGAAAGAGAAAGTGCAAAGAAAGAAAACCTAAAAAAACAGTAAGTAAAAGATAATCCAAAAAGAAAGAGCAAAAGAATGAAAAAGAAGAGGGAAGATGAAAAAGATTTTTCTGGCAGATGGGGCCCATAAAATCCACTTGTTAAAATATTAAATACCTCATATAACTAATACATGGCATATGACTCAGGGTGTGTTTGGTATGATGGAATATATTTTTCATGGAAAATATTTTCTTGAAAAATGTTTTTCAGGAAAATAAGTTGGTTTTCTACTTACTTTCTCATGTTTGGTTGGTCAGTGAAAAATATTTTCCGAAAAATATTTTATGATGTTTGGTTGGTGAGTAGAGAATATTTTTTAGAAAAATATTTTTTAGTGTTTGATTGGTGAGTGAAAAAATATTTTTTAGAAAATACTACTAATTGTTAACTAGTATATCCGTGCCTCTAACAACTCAACAATTTGTAAAAAATAATTTAAGCATAACAAATAATATCAATATCGAATTCTAAAATACTACAATCACTAAATTTAAGCAACTATTAATTAGCAAATATAGGAGATACTTTTCAATATTTTGTCAGGACAATCTCAAAATACTACAATCAATAGAAATATAACGGAACGACAAGCTTATTCAACCTCGTGAAACAAGTTACATCGATGACAAGATGAAATATGCAATTAGCAAAAGTAACATAGGTAAGTCTTTCTCTATAAATATAAAAATAACAATACATTCAATGAATATTGGAAATGGGAAAAATTCGAGTTTCACTTTTTTTTTATTTCAAGCAGTGAAAAATTGAAGCAAAGCACAATGAAAAATATTTTCTAGTAATGTAAATTTTTTAGAAATGTAATTTTTTTTTTTAGTCATGTGAATATGAGTGTTATTGGGATGGGGAAAAGGAATGAGGGTGGGATCATAAGTCTCATTTGTCATTTTCTGGAAAATGACTTCCCTTAACCCACGAGGGAAGTCATTTTCCATCAAATGAAGGAAAATAAGTTGTTGTGGAAAATATTTTCCCAACATTTCACTACAACCAAACAAGGAAAAATTGAAAAACATTTTTCAGAAAACATTTTCCATCATACCAAACACACCCAAAGTAAAAATTTTCACACTTAACTAGTTGGAGTAATATTTTTCGAGAGCAAATAAGAAAAATGGAATCTTAAAAGAAAAAAAAAACTCAAATTCAAAAAAAACAAAAAAATGTACCGAGCAACCTGCAAAAAAATACTTCCTCCATTTCGTTTTGGTTGGCCTTGTTACTAAAAATATTTATTTCAGTTTAATTATCCCTTTGATAAAATTAAAACGATTTTATTATGTTCTTCCAATATTACCCTTAATATTAAATGACTAAACAAAGTGTATTTACTCAAATTTATATTTTTAATGCATAATTAATAAGATTAATTTGGTAAAATAACCCCCTAATTAATATTTTTTAATGAATGTGTCAAGTCAATAGGGTTCAGCTGAAGCTGGCAACGGACCGGAACCGGTACCGTCAGACCGGGTTGATCGGAACCGGTACCAGAACTCCCTTATCGAAAAAGTCGCTGGAATCGAAAGTACCAGAACCGGAATACCGAAAATTTTCCCTTCTACGCACCGATCCGTTGGTTACCAGTGTGGAACCGAGTCGGACCGGAACGATGCCGAAACTTCACCGGAAGAGACACCGAAATGGCGTTAACGTACTAATTACAGTTTTTTTTCAACGTTTAATTTATATATATGTATATATATATATATATATATATATATATATATATATATATAATTTAATGGCCTTAATTAAATTTATATATATATTAACTTATATAATTTATTAACTTTTTTTAATAAGTTTAAGTTTTAATATATCTTAAAAAGTTTAAAATTTAAGTTTAAGTTTTAACATATCTTAATTTATATAAGTTTTATATATATATATATATATATATATATATATATATATATATATATATATATATTAACTTATATAATTTATTCACTTTTTTTAATAAGTTTAAGTTTTAATATATCTTAATTTGTATAAGTTTTATACATATATATATTAACTTAGATAATTCATTAACTTTTTTTAATAAGTTTAAGTTTTAATATATCTTAATTTTATATAAGTTTTATATATATATATATATTAACTTATATAATTTATTAACTTTTTGTAATAAGTTTAAGTTTTACTATATGTTTAAAAGTTTTTGAAAATATAATTTATAAAGTTTTGTATTAAACTTTGATTCCCATATTGCTTACTGCCAAGTGCCAACGTAATTTAAAAAAAAAAAAATACACTGTATATCTACAAAATACAGCCTTCTTGTTCAATTGTTCAGCAAAAATGATCAAGATTTTTTCCAAAAAATATGTAAAAAGTAAACTGAAGATATCATAGGAAATTTTTAACGGGTCGCCGGACCGGAACCGGAATTACCGAAATTTTTCAGGGGTTCGCATCGGTACCGTATTCCGGATTATTGGGTATCGGTATACCGGTACCAACCGGTATCGGAATATCGCCGAAAACGGAATAAATAGACCGGAACAAAAATTTCCGGTTCCGTTGTTTGTCTTAGGTTCAACTAATATGAAATGGAGAGGGTAATACACACTAATTAGCCTATGAAGAAAACTAGTAGAGATATCCGCGCGATGCACGAAATATTTAAAAAACATAAACCATTAGAAATGTTATCTTATTAATTTGAAATAATAAATTATCTTTTATCGTATCACATTAATATATTTTCAATTAATTAAGAAATATTAAATATATTTTGTAATAAATAATTCAATTTATTTAGTTGAACTATGTATTCTTCCTTCGCCGCCACGGCGCCACCCCTGCCTCTCTTCAACCCTCTCAAACTTTCCCTTCACACAATTCCATAGTCAAATCATATGGGGAAAAAATAACAAATCATATAATTATCAAAATAAGAAAAAATTGATCAATAGTTTTTTTATTGCATTGTTCACTATTTAAAATTATTTGATTGTTAATATTGACTTTTATTAACTTATCAAATTGCTTAATATAATTATCAAGTGTTTTTCTTGTTAATATAAAAATATATATTTATTTTTTTTAATCGTGTATTTTCTCTTTTTCTTCAATATAAAATATATGGATAGTAATTTGTCTATTTTCTAATTTCTTTACTGAAATTTTAATTTAATTTCTTCAGTATATTCTCAAAGTTAATTCAAAATCATTATCCCTCACCCCAACTCCCAATATTTATAAAAAAAATTACTGTATTTTAATTTTTTTTTTTTGAAATACATTGAATTAATTTTTTGGGGTTACATTTCATAAGCAGTTGAGCTTTTTTCTTTTATATTTTAAAATATAAGATACTAAATTTAAATCTAGGTTACTTAGATTTTATATTCTAATATTCATTTAATTCATTGTTTATTGATGTTTTACGTGATATACAAAATTTAAACTTTTACTTGTTATGATTTAAGAAATACTTTCTCATTTAACATATTAATTATATTATATTACTACTACTACACATACTACGTACTACTACTAATACACATATATACTATGTACTACTACTACTGCTGCTACTGTTTATTATTAGTAGTACTATTATTATATGCTTATATTTTAACAAATTACATTAAGAAATAATTTATAATGCATCTAATAATTAAACATACTATACTTTAAAAAAATTATAAGTTTAACTTTGAGAAGATATTGTATCTCCAATTCATTTTTTTTTTAATAAAATAAACAACAATAAGAATTCAATTTGAACTCTTCAATATGATAGCTAACTCCTTTTAATATGTAATTTCATTTACTTTAATTTACCTTTAATTTTGTTTAAAATCAAATAACTCTCTTAACTGGAATATTCGACTTTCTCTCCTCTCCCCACTCATCTCAATTGAAGATTTTAGATACCTTTTTCTACTTTTCAATAGTTTTTTGATTATTTTTAATATTATATAATATTCTTCTCTTTCAATATATATTATGGACTTATATATATACTTATAGAACAAATAAATGTTACTTATTACCAACATGAGTTGTGGTGCAGTGGATGAGTGATAGCCAAAAGGCTATGAACACACGAAATTGACACTAGATATGCAAAAATCAGCAAGCACACAAAAGGAAAAACAACACTTAGAAGGGAGATGAAGAAGAAGAATTGCATGAAATTAAAGATAGATAGAGAGACCCTCACTTCCACCAATGAATAGCACTAGAAGGTGTATCAAACCTTCAAACACACATCACCAATGTAAGATCAAACCACTCTCTTAGGTGACCCAAAGGAAACACTCTTCCTCAAGCACACCTTTCTTGCCAAATTATTCAAGACAAGTGAAACCCTAACTTCAAATGTCAAAGGACCTATTTCGGATTCTACCTCTCACTACAAGACTAAAAACTACAATATAGGAGTAAGTTCAATATCATCAAAAGTCTAATGAAAAATAAGCCTAAGGAGTCTATTTATAGCTTATTACATAAAAGACCAAAATATCCTTAATGAAGGGTGCTCCTTTGGAGTGTAAAAAGGGAGTCTCAAAAGACCATAATGTCCCTAAGTTGGGGCGCCTTTGGAGTATATTCAAGGCTGCCTTGGAGTGTATTAAAAGCTCTTCTTCACAAGGCTAAGCTCCTATTTGCATGAACAAGACTTGAAAGGCTCCAAAAGGGTCTTCAATCCGCAACTTGAACCTTTGACATTACCTCGTACTCTTTGTGCTCTTCATGCTTGCATCATCCTCTCCATCCTGAAAGAAATTTATCCTCAAATTCACACCTTGCAAAACCAAGGAGGAAAGAAAACAATCACACAATCCTCTTGGTAAGAGGGTTAGCATTAGTACCACAACTATATCATCACTCCAAGGTGGTTCACACTTAACATATATCCACTTATCCTTGGTATTTGACATGAAAAGCTTAGCATATAAGATACCAAAGACATGAATAGCATCAATATCAAAACTAAGTGAGCACGACCAGCAACTATAACCTTCACATCTTAAGAGTAGTCCAGGGTCAAATGGGAGCAAAGGATAAAGGTTTAGGTCGAGATGACCTACCCCTTTCACTAGTTTACCAAGTTCACAATCATTCAAGGTATTACACACAACTTTGACATACACAAGGCCACTATGAACAAGGCTAATATCATGGATTTCATTACACAAGTTCAAACGACCATGTTCAATACCAAGATCATCAATACAAGCATCATCACGAACTTGGAAATTCTCAAACATACCATTCTCATGCTCAAGTAGTGAACTAGTTTTAAGAGAAAGTTGATCATTATTCACAACAAAAGATTTACTAAGAAAAGAGCTATGCACTTGCAAACCCAAAACCACTTCACTAGACACTAAATCACAATATTTGGAGTTCAAAGAAGTGTTGAGGGTAGCAAAGTCACCTCGGGTAAGGCTTGGGCAGTCCACTTTTTTGGCGCTCTTAGTCAAGTGAGCCTCTAGTTCATTACTCATGCTTTCATGTGGAACTCCCTTTGGATCCTTCTTGATTATCATATCATGTAGTACCTGCACATAAGAAGAATCAAAGCTAGGCAAAATGCTAGCTTTTGGGTTAGGAAGTGACAAAGGTTCTTTATGGACAAGACTCACAATCAAGCAATTTTTTTCCTTTCCAACCTCACTACCCGCGACTTCCTTTTCCTTTTCCTTCTCTTCTTTACACTCTTCTTGTATCTCAACATCAAGCTTCTCTCCATCTTGAAAACTGACCTCATCACCCTCGAATTCTATCACCATCTCTTCTCTTAATTGTATAGGGTGATTTCGATTTAGTGGATCTTGGGAAGGAGGCATTGGATTACATTGGTGATGTATTTGGATTTATGGCATGGAATTTTGCGGAGTGTGAGGTCTTTGGTAAAGTGGATTTGGGACTTGGTGGTTTGAATTTTGTGGAGGCTTTGGTGGATATAATCTATCAACCCTCGCTCTAATTCTAATCATGTCACCCCTCATTGTATCCAATTCACTCCTTATAGCATCATTTTCTCTCTTCATTTCTCGACTCAAGGCCTCCATTTGGGCCATCAAAGCTCCCATAACATCATTTCCCAAAGGTTGGGAAGTAGTACCTTCGGTTTCCATGGAAAATGTACCTACGAAGTGCAAAGAAAAAAAAACAGCAAGCAAAATAACCTACAAAATGAGCAAACGAGTTAGTTCAAAAGCCTCACTTCACTCACACTCAACCTCACCTCACACTTGGCTTCACAAGTGTTGGAGAACCGGCAATACTTGGCAAGTTACTTGAGAGGTGAGAAACTTTGAATCGGAATGGATCTTCGTTTGAAACGACTCAAAATAAGTGATGCACAAACTTGAACCAACAAAAATACTACGACTTGAAAACGAGAAAAGCACACAAAAATCGAAGACGCGAAACAACGGACTCTAATCTAATTACCAAACTAGTAGGTAATTACTAGCTTACTAATTAGGGATAGAATTGACTTATAAGAAACTAGAATAAAAAAAAAAACTAAAAACTAGAAAAATCTAGTTTTAGGGTCGAACTTTGGTTGAGCACAAGTGATGATGTGGCACTATGTGGTTGGTTGTCACCTTTCGAAACTTCAATTTTTCCAAAAATTATTTTCGGCCAAACACTCTTAGGAAAGAAGAGAATTCAGTTTTGGGAGGGAAAATGTTCAAGTTTGGAGCCCTTTCAAACTTCAAAATGAATTGGTCCCCCCTAATAAATGCACTTGTACTTTGTTTGTCCTCTTGTCCCCTCCTCTTTTTGGAAGAATGGAATATTCTTTGAATATGGTTTTGGACAAACAACTTTTTCACACTCTTTCTTTCCTTTTTTGGATCAAACAAGAACCTTGAATACCCTTCTTCACTAAATTATGAAAATCATAGATGAACAAGATGAATATTCAAGCGTTGACCAAGTTTGACCACCTAGCAAATGAGCTCCAAATTTGATCTTTTTTGTAGCCCTAGGTTCCTTATGTCAAAACAACTTAAACCAACCAAAAATTCAGCCACAAATCAAGCCTAAATCATCAAGACAAAAATGTGTATAGCACAAAAAGCTTCAAAACTCCATAGCCATGGTGGATCTAAGCTCAAACTCAACCAAACTTCAATCTAAATTTAGATCTAGACTCCCTAGGTGTTAGAGAACAAGAATCTAACACAAGAAACCTTCAAAACAAAGTAAAAATTTGTAGATCTAAGACTCTAAATTCAGATCTAACACAAGGCAACACGAGACACTATTTTTTTTTTGTATTTTCTGATTTTCGACTCTTTTTTGACGAGATTTTCTATATAAGAACACTAAAACCAAGGATTAGAGTTGTGGGAACAACCCTAAGCAAGGCTCTGATACCAAATGATAGCCAAAAGGCTATGAACACACAAATTTGACACTAGATATGCAAAAATCAGCAAGCACACAAAAGGAAAAACAACACTTAGAAAGGAGATGAAGAAGAAGAATTGTATGAAATTAAAGATAGATAGAGAGACCCCCACTTCCCCCAATGAATAGCACTAGAAGGTGTATCAAACCTTCAAACACACATCACCAATGTAAGATCAAACCACTCTCTTAGGTGACCCAAAGAAAACACTCTTCCTCAAGCACACCTTTCTTGCCAAATTATCCAAGACAAGTGAAACCCTAACTTCAAATGTCAAAGGACCTATTTCAGATTCTACCTCTCACTACAAGACTAAAAACTACAATATAGGAGTAAGTTCAATATCATCAAAATTCTAATGAAAAATAAGCCTAAGGAGGCTATTTATAGCTTATTACATAAAAGATCAAAATACCCTTAATGAAGGGTGCTCCTTTGGAGTGTAAAAAAGGAGTCTCAAAAGACCATAATGTCCCTAAGTTGGGGCACCTTTGGAGTATATTCAAGGCTGTCTTGGAGTGTATTAAAAGCTCTTCTTCACAAGGCTAAGCTCCTATTTGCATGAACAAGGCTTGAAAGGCTCCAAAAGGGTCTTCAATCCGCAACTTGAACCCTTGACATTACCTCGTACTCTTTGTGCTCTTCATGCTTGTATCAATGGGGATGCTCCACCCTTAACCAGAGGTCGAGGGTTCGACCTTGGGTATTGGTGAAAACTCTGTTGGGAGAGCTACCACCTTAATGGGCCTGCAACGCGCAATCCGAATTAGTCGGGGCTCCAATGCGGGCACCGAACACTGAATGAGAAACCCAAAAAAAAATATTACTTATTAAATAAATACGAGATACATAATTTCCCAAATATGTAAATGTTAGAAAGATAAAATAAGTGAGCACAATAATATTTTAGTTGGAATAATTTTTTGCACAAGTGATTTTGACAATAGTATTAAAAATACAAAATTTTATTTACATATTTGATAATGAAACAAAATAACAAACTATTCCCCCTCCCCCCCCCCACTCATTCCTACCCCTTACCCCCCCCCCCCCCCAAAAAAAAAAAACACCAAAAATAAAAAAAGAGAATCAAAATCAAATATTTTTTAATATTTTAAATTTAAATTTAAATATTTTTAATCTTTTAAATTCAATACTATCATATTAATTTATTAAAAGAAGATTAATTTATTATTCTCTTTATTCTTATTTTTAGTTAAAAATATGTATTTTTAGATTTTAAGTTATATATTTTAATTGAGATAAATATTTAAAATAAGTGAGATGGTGTTAATAATTTAGTAGTAGTAGTAGTAGTTGTTGTTGTTGTTATACTGCTGCTACTTCTAAAACTATCACTACTCTAGTGTGCGTTTTAATTAAAAAAAGTTAGGTTACACTTTATAAGTAATTAAGTCTTCTCCTTATATTTAAAAAAATAAAATACTAAATTTAAATTTACGTTGGTTTATTTTTATATTATAATGTTCATTTGATTTGTTATTTATCGATATTTTAGTTGTGTGATTTAAAAAAATATAAACGACAAACAAAATCAGTAAATATTTTTTATATATAAATGTAAATTTGCAAGTAAGATCATGAAAATAATAAATCAATTACAATATTTAAATGCATATAAAGCTATTTTATAACCTTCTTAGAAGAGAGTAGATATGTAAATGTGATAGAGAAATATAGAAAGATAAATAAAAAATATAATAATGTTTATGCACATACAAATATTTTTGCATTCATCCTTTACACAAATGGTCTAATAAGATTCCTTTGTATATTTAGATTCCCAATTGTGAAATTACTATAACATTAAATCAAGTATGTGAATATACCTTTCTAATTATTCAGAGAAATCTGATGAGCATTACCTATAGAAAAAAATTTCCATGGTTGGTACATTTGTTTTTTAAAAAATATTCAATATTAATCATAAATAATAATAATAAAATAATTAAAAAATGAATTAACCATGAATAATATATATTGATAATTAATTCAAAAAATCTGATGAGCATTACCAATAATCTTTTTAACCATGATAAATATATCTGTGATGAAAATTAGATATAATGTTAATAACAAATAACAATAAAAAAATTTTAAAGTTAAGTCAAGCATCTAGCATACTTTGGTAGTTATTTGAAGAATTTTTGACGAGCACTATTACCTAAATTCTTTCTATCAATCATAAAAATTCTTTATGCTAAAAAATGTATATTAAAATATAATTTGAAAAAGAAATTCTTTTACTTTTAAATATTGATAATATGGTAGCATTTTGAATAAAACGAATAACATAAATATGACTTTATTAATATTAAACATGAGGATAAAATCCTCTCTGCTACACTGAATATACAAACAAAAATAGTTAAACACACAAATAAAGATTAATCAATACCTTTGTGAATTAATGATCATAGAAAGATTTGAGATAAGTAAAATTTAAATTTGAAAATGATTAACAATAGAAAAAGAAGAAGAAAGTGTAGACTGGTATACCGTATATGTGCCACTAAAGGAATATATATATATATATAGTGATGCTTTTACGGTTATTATTTTAAATTAAAATTTTAAATTTTTAGGAGCATTTACAACCAAATAACTAACATTTAAATGAAGTAAAAAAAGAGAGATAAAGATCGTGTATCTCTATTATATTAAAAGTGTGAAGACTCTTATAATTGGCGTTTGCCCTATTTACCCTTCATTAAAAGCCTCCTCTTTAAACAAAATCGTTTTTTCCCCTTTTATGATATTAAATATTAATCTAATATATTCTCTCTCTCTCTCTCTCTCTCTCTCTCTATATATATATATATATATATATATATATATATATATTATAATTTAAAGATTTTAAATTATCAAAAATAATGTAAATTGTTATTCTATTGTTCCTCTATCTCTTCTATTTATTACTTCTATTTATTATAATTACAAATTATCCCCTCCCTCCCCCCCCCCCCCCGCTTTAATTATTTACGTTTCTCTAATTTGAATTTGAATCAAAATATCTTTTCACGTTATACGTATAAGCAATTGAATTTGTTTTTCTCTTATTTTAAAATATAAAAGTTATAACTGATAAGTTTTTTAATGCATAACAAAATAAATAAAATATAGATTAGAAAAAGACTGCAAAATAATCTAACCTAATAAAAGTAGTTATAATTCAAAATTGAAGTTAAACACTTTCAGATAGTTTCAATTTAAATCTAATCTCTTTGAATTCAAATATTTCTATTTTTTTTAAATCTAACCTTTGTTACAATATTATTCATTTTGTCTTAGAATTGTCAATGGCTTCTCAATAACTTGTCTTGACTTAAACCGCATAAATAATATGATAATGCAAATTTTAATCTTTTTTCCATTTAATATATACTGTAAATTTGTTTCTTATACATCTATCAATATTTTTAATATATATAGTTGTTAGTTTAGTATTACACTACTACTATTACTATTATTGCCTTTGTATTATTTACATTTTTCAATACCATGAAATCAGTTAACTTTATAGATAAAATTATTTACGTGAATTGGAATGTACTTATACAAATGATAAACTCAAAAGTGCGCAACAATTGAAATTGCAACGTAATTTATGAATTCTAACTTTTTTTTGCAATCTATCATTAAGCTATAATGGATTAAACACACATTTTATTTTACAAATCGAATCAACTTCATAGAATAAGAATCCAAAAATTTAATATGAAGTCCTAAATTGTGAGTCCATCTACTTGATTCTCACGAATGCACCCTAACAATTTGAATAATTTTTTTTTTATTTTCACTATAATTTTTAATGCCCACTCATCAATTTACATCAACATTATAAAATATCATCTGACTTTTGTCAATCAATTTTATGGACAAAATCTAAAATAAATAATATGTTTATCTATATGTAAACAATCTTTAACGAAAGTAAAAAAAGTATTCAAGATTATGTATGTATAGGGATATTAGTCACTGCGTGATTTAAAAAATTGGCTTCAAATTAATTATAATAATCACATTTTTTGTGTAGTATAACATAAATTCACAGACTTAAAATTTCAAGGCAAAAATAGTTTGAAGATTAAATATTGTTGATTGATTCATCACAACCTAATTTTTTTTATGTTGGATACATCCATCGTAAATCTTTTTTTCATGCTTAATATCGGCAAGTGAAGTCACATGAAATACGTTTTTCGAATGAATGGTCAATATAAAAAGTTGTTATCTTAAATTCAAACATATAAGTGATAACTTTGTAGTCTAATAAAATAATTTTAAATATATAACTTTTGTGTTATAACTTTCAATACTTACATAGCTGCAACTATTCCTCCAATGAAAATAGAAAAATATGTTTATATAAGAATGCAATTGTCACGACCCGACTCAAGGCCCTGGCCGCGACGGGCATGCCGAACCACACAGGCCCGAGATACCCCTGTCACGTCCCAACCCACTAGTGATATTGTCCGCTCTGGGCCCAGGCTCGCACGACTTTAAAATGCGTCATTAGGGAGTAAGACTTTCTCACTTATATACCCAGCATCCCTTCTGTGTTTTGCCGATGTGGCACTCCTTCCTAAGTTGGGGTGTTACAGCAATATGAATATATACGGATGAATTTTACATAAATATAAAAATAAAGATGATGATTGATGACCTTTCGACCTCTTGAATTATAGAGTAGTCATCACAGTCAGCAGAACAAAAAAAATTATACATACTCATTGTAATACTTTTCATAATCTTAAATAATTGTTGCAATCAAACAATACAAATTTTCAAAAAAAAAAAAAAGAATATATATGACAAAATAGCATTAATTAAGGCACATAAAGAAAAAATAATCAATACTTTTGTGAATGAAACTGTTATAACACCTTTTCGAGATAAGCAAAATCTGAATAATCTAAAAGTAGTTGAAATAAAAAAGAGAAAAATTGAGAAAAGAAGAAGAAGAAGAAGAAGAAGAAGAAGAAGAAGAAGAAGAAGAAGAAGAAGAAAGCTTATTATATAATATATGTTCACTGAAAGGGTATATATAAGAGGTTGCAAATTTAGATTTTGTTGCGAACAAATATTTAATTCAAATATAAATTGAATATAATATTAGTTTGTTACAAAAGATAAAATTCATAAGTATCATTTTGTTATTGTTCATAAATTTAAAATAAAAGATCTTGGGAAAATTTGCATCATTTTCAAACTTGAAGACCATAAGCACTTAGCATTTTATTAGGATCTCAACTCATTTATTTAATTTAATTATCTTTTTTTTTTAAAAATAGGAGACAGTGTTTTTTTTTTCTAGACCAAGATTTCCCAAAAGTGTGGTTTTAATTGTTTGCCTTTTATGAGTTTTCATTAGAAATTAATTGACACTTTAGAATTATATAAATGAATGGAAAATTAATATTAATTAAATTTAGATAACTTTTAATTTATATTTAATTTTTAAATAATCCCCAAATAAGGATGAGGTTTAAATGCCCACCACAAATGGATATAATTTATTTATATAATTTTTTTAATTATTTATATTACTATTATTATTATTATTATTATTATTATTATTATTATTATTATTATTATTATCTACAACAACAGATGTCACGTACTATTACTATGTTATTATTGTCTACTACTACTACAACACAATGTTACGTACTGTTACTATTTATTATTATTATTATTATTATTATTATTATTATTATTATTATTATTACTATTATTATTATTATTATTTGTTGCTTTTACTATTCTTACTACTATAATTACTTATTTATTTATTATCATATTTTATTTTTTATAATATTTATTAAATGAATTCAAATATCTATAATCTCTATCTCTATCTCTATCAAGACGTAATTCTAAAGTTAATTCTAAAGTTATCAAGACTTAGAGAGGATAATTTGCAATGAATATTTTTTTATAATTGATTTACGTGTCATTTTATATGTTCTCTACTTGCAAAACTTATGAAAGACGGAAAACTATATCAACAAATTGTGCTTACCCAAACCAAACAAAGATCTCTTTCAAAGAAAGTTTAAATATGTATAACATTAAAAATTATCATTACGAGATTACCATAAAGCACACATAACAATTCACACATTAAGTTAAGAATAAATTAGAACCTTAGAACTTAGAAGTAATGAACTTAAACTAAAGATAAAGAATCTAATAAAAAACATTTAAGTTGGTATCACATGTAATAGGAGCGGTAATATAATTAATATGAACTTATGAAAAAACTACATGTATGAGAATAGCTTTTAGGTCAAACTGTTTGGAACATAAGTGCCTACTGCACATATATGTTACCAACCAACCTAAAGATGTTAATTTTGAAGTATGTGCAATACTAAAGAGATAATATTGGATTGGTAGAAATAGATGCGTAGAGCAATACGACTCCTCCTTGATATGTATGTATATGTCACATGTATCGAGTAATTATTAATGAGAAAGAGTTTAACTCCCTAAATAGTAATCTAGATACAGTTTTCTTCATATACTTCATTTATTTTACATGTAACTTTTTATATTAACGTGATATAAACGTGCAACGCACGTAATCTATATCTATAATCTATAATCTCTATAATATATAATATTAAAAGTGTGAAGACCTTAGAAAAGTGATTTAAACTTTTCGTGCTTCATTAAAAGTCTCCACTTTAGACACAATCATTTTTGTCCTAATTTATTTTAATAGATAAAAAATAAAATTCATTGAAATTTGGTTATCAAACTTTTCCTTATTTGAATTCTATATCTTAAATATAGACTTTTAAAATCAATTAAAATTTTACCTTAAGTAAATCTTTAAAACAAAATATTAATTAGAAGTTTTGGACGTTAGTACTTTGAAAGTACTATAAATATTATATGTACTTTTGAAATAATTTTGTATGAAAATTGTTAAGTAACATCCACCTGCATTCTCAATAAACAAATTATTTCTCAAAAAAAAGATGGATTTTAACTTTTTTTAAAATTCAATGTTACGTATACTTAATATTTTTAAAAATTATTATTTAATTATATCTATAATATTTAAAATTAAGAAGTTCTAACATATATGATAAAAGACAAAATATATATAAAATTATTAACTAATGATTCCTAAAAATGTTGTAAGAAAAATATATTTTAAAAATTAATAAATCCTAAATTTATGGTAAGATTCTAAGTTTTCTCAGTAAGAAAGAGATTAGTGGAAGAGATATTAATATATTTATTTAATGTCATCTGTAGAAAGAGTGATAAAATCAAACCCAATTGTACCCAATTTTTAATTATAAGGTCCGTACGTGTTACATCAAAATTCAAAAGACAATATATATACTTCCCCCGTTTAAAAAAGAATAACTTATTTTGATTTGATACAAAGTTTAAAAAAATAAAGAATATTTTTTGAATCTTGTGGCCTTAAATTAAAGTTGTGTCAAATATACCAAAATGTCTTTTAATCTTGTGGTCCTAAACATGCCACGTGGAAAGTTGAAATTAAAGTATTGCTAAAAAAAGAAAGGGTCAGTATTTTTGAAACAGACTAAAAAGAAAAGTAGGTCATTATTTTTTAAATGGAGGGAGTATATAATTAATGAATTATGGTTATAAAATTTGATCCTCAACTTTTTATTTTTCTCCAAGTTTAAAAGTCTTTATTGTAGGTTTTCTAACTTAATTAGAATTCAAGCAACCTAAAATTGAATATTTCCTGTTTAACTTGAGGTTTGCTTTATTATACACCTATTCTACCTGCATAAGAACACTTAGAACTATTTATATCCACTATATAATGATTGCGTGCTTACATATGTCCCAACTATTTTGATCACAAAACACTCATTCAGAATTTTCCTTCCCATGTCATAAATCTACAACTATTCTATGTTATATGTCGTCTTTACATTTAATTTATGCACCTAATCTTTATTCCTTTACTTTTTATTGCTGAAATTTTTAATTTTCTTGATATGTGATTTGATTTTGTTTTGTAATGTATTCATTTTTTTCCACCGTGGAATATGTCAGGCTCGCGTCTTTCATTAGTCTAGAGATCAACTATAGGTCGGGAACAATGTATTTGAATGGTTGTTATGTATTGTTTTATAATGCAACGTATTATATTTTATTATATTGTATTATCTTAATAAATACAATATTTGAATAGATTATATCGTTTTCTGTCGTTACTAATGTCATACATTAACAATTTTTAAAAGCAATTGGAAGCAACTCAAGCTTCCAAAGTAGAGATGTAAGCAACACTAAGAAAGCTGAAGATTCAATCCGATCAACTGAAAGCAAGATTAGCTCACCTTAGTTTGAGAACATGAATAATGATTTAATGAAGATGAAAGATCTAGATATGCTTAAAATAGTTGCAAGATCACACACTGTAGTTATATATCAAAAGGGGAGAGGTATCTTAACAAATAATTTTGGGTTGAAATAGAACTAATCAATATGTCTATGTTCAGTGTCATGAGATCATATAACAATTGACCTTATCTCTTTCTTTTTTTTCCTTTGTTTAATGATAACTTAGTTTTGATTATGTTGTAGTTTAACTTAGTTTTAATTATGTTATTTAACTATATACACCAAGTTTTGTCCTTTCGATAATTTCTTGTGTTTTTCTTTCAATTGAAAATTTTCAATTATTTTCAATTGAAAACATGGATGAAATAAACCTGTTGCCGCCGAATGAAGTAGCCAAAAAATTAAAATTGTTATGTCTTTCATTCTTTTTTCTTATTTTAATTATGTTGTTTAGCTATGTATATTTTAGTACATTATTCGTTATTATAGTTGAATTTTTAATTCATCTTATTTGTTGAATTTGAAATATAACGTTTATTTTAATGTTGGATCTTGATATGTAGATCTTTTATTTAGATGATGAAGTTTAGGGTTATAATTGACTCTTTTAATTTGGGGCTTACTAATTTATCAAGTACGCTATTTATATAATATTCTTAGCAATTAATTAAACTTATTTATTTTGTAACTCAAATATATTACTTAGTAATATTTACACAAATTTTAAAGGTTATGTACTCAATGATTTAAGTCATACACGTCACAATTTGCTCATTTTATATACATAATTTTATTATTATCGTGGCATACACGTGCAACGCACGTATAATAAACTAGTAATATATTAAAAGTATGAACAGCCTTAGAAAAGTGAATTGAACTTTTTATCCTTCATTAAAAGTCCATTCTTTAGACAAAATTGTCTTTTCACTATTTTCTTTAATTATTATTTAATTATTTTTATTATATTAATTAGACTCCTAAAATAAAAGGTACTCCTAAAATATATGGAAGGAGAATCAATTAATATTTTTTCGATCAATTAAAAAAATATTCCTAAAATAAGATAGAAAAATCCTCCTAAATTAGGTCTCTATTAAGGAAATACTTCAAATATTGAGATGCACATTAAACTATCGAAGGAATTTATTTACTTATTGGGAAATAAACTTGGCGTACATAGCTTAGAAAATATTATTATTTTCAAATTCTTTTACCCTTGTTTATTTACCTACTTAATTATTTTGGATACTCTTGCTTATTATCACATAATTCTTCTAAATTGAATCATGGTGATTACCTCACTACAGAATTAGATATTGTATCAATATGATGCCCTGACTTTGACTTTTACTTTTTTTTTTTCTTAAGTTTAGATTTAATTAAATAAATTTTTCAAAAGATGTTGAATTTAATTATTGTATTTATCTTTGTTATTTAGACAAATATCATATTTAGTGTAACGTTTGAATTCAATAAAGTGAAGTACGCGCGTACACCTAAACTAATATTTTAAAATATTGAAAGGAATAAATTTATGAATAGTAAGAGTTTTTTAGAGCTGGTATTCAATTCAAATTGTAAAAGAATCTGTAACTAAATTGTAGAAAAATCTGTAACAGACAATTTAAATTCAAAATTTATCACCAATTCAAATAACTAATTTTTAGCTAACTTTATCCAAAAATTAATTTTAAAAATAAACTTTATCTCTAAAATTAAATTGTATTCTCTATAGTTTCAATCTAGAACTATATAAAAATATTTCAAACTAAATAATTTTTGGTAGAATGTATTTTTTATCTATAAACTAATTTTAACATCTTTATAATTGCAATTTTTAACAAGATAAATCGTAGAATACTTTATCATACAAAATGTATGATAATGCTTAAGGAAAAATGGGAATGGAGAAATTTCTTTTTTTTCTTTCTAATTTTATCTTTTTTCTTTTATTATTATAACTACTAAGTTTTTCTAAAAAATTAAGATGGCTACAATTACGTGTGTATTACTACTACTAATATTATTATTATTATTATTATTATTATTATTATTATTATGTTATTTATTTATTTTCATAATATTATATTCTATATAATATTTAAATATATTTTATAACATTAAAAAGAATTAATTATAAATAGTAAGAGTTCATTTAGAACTCATCAATGTTAGGTTTCTAGTTTCAAGCTAATGATATTTTTTTTTTTTAAAGAAATCTAATATTTTCAAATTCAAATATCCCTATCTTTAAAATCAAAAATTTTATTACAACATTCTATTAACCTTGTCTTAACATTGCCATGCAAATGACTTATTCTTGTGCTCTCACTTTACTTCTTGTGGTGTTTCGTCCTCTACTTTATAATATGTATAGATGAATATTATTATTATTATTATTATTATTATTATTATTTTCATATAAATATATTTTATAACATTGAAAAGAATTAATCTATGAATAGTAAGAGTTCATTTAGTACTCATCAATGTTAGTTTTCTAGTTTCAAGTTAATGATAAGCTTTTTTTTATAGAAATCTAATATTTTCAAATTCAAATATCTCCATCTTTTAATTCAAAATTTTATTACAACATTCTATTAACCTTGTCTTAAACCACAAGGGTTGGTGTGGTGGTTCAGCACCTCACCCTTAAGCAAGAGGTTGGGGGTTCGATCTCGACCTCTGGTGAATGAAAAAAACTCTGTGGCCAGTTCTCTACCGCTTAGTGCGCTGACCGTAGGAACGGAGGATTAGTCTCACGGCTGTGGGGATACCTTGGGAAACCAAAAAAAAAAACTTGTCTTAAAATTTTACTTAGCGTTTTTCTGATGCTTGGTCCTCTGCTTTATAATATATATATAATATATATTATAATATATATATATATATATATATATATATATATAAAATCTATAATCTATATCTATTCTATAATAATCTATATCTATATCTATATCTATATCTATATCTATATCTATATCTATATCTATATCTATATCTATATCTATATCTATATCTATATCTATATCTATATCTATATCTATATCTATATCTATATTTATATCTATAATATATTAAAAGTGTGAAGGGCCTTAGAAATTTTTTGCCCTTCATTAAAAGTCTCCACTTTAGACAAAATCGTTTTTTCACAATTCTCTTATTATTTAATAATATTAATTAAAAAAAACTTTTCTTACAAAAATAGGATATCTTTCATCCCAAAAAACTAACCACTCCTAACTAAAAGAGGACAACATAAAATGCCAAATCTAAATATCCAAAATAATTTTAAAAAATATATTCTCTAATTGTCCCAACGTGAAAGTCAAATTTTAAAAAGAAAACAAACTTTTCCATCCATCTTTCTGCCACTTCTTGCCAAATTAAAAAAAAATAATCATCTTTTCTATTTATTCTTAACGTGAAACTCAAACTATTAAAATATGTTTATTTAAGAATTTTCATATTTTCTATTTGTTTAAAAAACTTCTATGCTTCTTGCCAAATTTAAAAAATCAAAAATATTTTCATCTTTTTTATTTGTTCTTCCTGGCGCCATCAAACCCTTTTTTTTTTATACAAATTAGGATCAAAACAATTCTCATCCCATGTAAAATAGGTATCTTTTACCAACTTCTATAAAATTAATGTTGATTTCGCTTTTTTACTGTCCTCATCATATTTTTCTTTCATCCACAATTGTTCTCAATTTTGTTTCTTCTCTAGGTTTTGTTCTCTCTTTTCAGTTCTCTTTGTCAATTCACTTTAACTTCTTTGTCGATTGTTGTTTGCTCATTAATAATTTAAACACAATATTAATTGCTATGCTAGCAATTTAGCTTATATTCTCAATTGATCTAATTTGTGTTATTAGTTGAATTTATGTTCTTATGATTTAACTTGTATTGTTTGTTATATTTATTAAATATACGAAGACAATTCACATATTCAGGTACAATCTACTTAATTCATCAGTTTATCTTTATTCTAAGTCATGCATTAATGCTATTCTAACTATTTTTTTAGACTACTATGGCAACAGATGCAATTACCAAAGTTGTTTCAATTAGTGCATTGAAACCATTCGATCGAATGTCCATAATAAAAGTGTTGATTATAGGAAATGACCCAACAAAAGAATATAATAAATAAACAATCGGTACTCGAAAGCTTCTTAAGTTAGTTGATGAAGAGGTAAGAATTTTTCTTTTCTTACTTCGTCTTTAATTTTCTTTTTCGCATTTGTTTTCATCCATTAAAATTAACACCTCTACAATATTTTAGGGCACAAAATTTGGTGCTCTACTTTTCAACGATTCAATCAAAAAATGGGCAACATTATTAGAACAAGTCCAGTTTTGCTATATTATAAACAACCGGATTACTCCTGTCAATCCTAATTTCCTATCCGCCAACAAGAAAATCGAGATTGGATTCATCGACGGCACCATTGTTCAAGAATGCTGAGGTCCTTTCTCTACTGTTGCTTTTTGAAACAATTTCTTACCGTTTGAAGATGAACAATTGTAATCGATGGGAAAAAACTTTGGGTAATTTTCTTTCTTTATTCAAATAATCTACCAATTTTATATAAACACAATATTTACTCCTATTTACCTGACCTTATTCACTTAACTATTTTGTAGATATATTCGGAATCTTTGTGAGTTCTAAGCTCTTCACAAGAGGAAAAAATCGAAGAGAGATAGTATCTATGAATGAAAAATAAGTCGAGTTTTGTTTGTTAGTAAAAATCGTGAAGAAAAGCTATTTTTTCTTTCAAAATTCTTCTTTTGTTTGACAAAAGTTATATCTTCGAACTTTGTTTCACCTCTCTGTCTTCAATAATATAATTTTTTTTATTTAATCTTATTTGTTTGACTTCAAAATTTAGATGCGATCGAAAAACTATAACATTATGGGGTGAATCATCAGACATAGACAATGAGTTGCTCCGGAAGTTGTCTGTTTAAAATCTTATTCTAGTATTCCGTGATGTTAAAACTACACTATATCAAGGTATTTTATTAAACGTTCGTGTTTATAGTTAATTTTATAGTTTTTCTCGACACTAATTTTTTTTACTTATTGTTGTAGGAAATTTTGGCCTAGGCTCCACATCCATCACTACAATATGGATAGATCCCACTTTTAAAAAGGCAAAATCTCTACAAGAATGGTAATATATATTCTCATATTCTTATTAATGAACACTAAATATGTACTTATCATGTTGTACTAATTAAATACAGGTCTTTATTGGAAAGGAAAAAAACTCAGATATTACTCTGCTATCAAGTTTACAAATTAACATAGCTAAAACATTGACAATTGCGGATATCGCGGGTGATTTGTTCGATAATGAGGTACTATTCTTCAATTACTTCATAAAATTTATGTGTTTCAAAATTATCACTCCTAACCTCTTCTATATTTCTATTTGTAGCTTAAATATTGTAAATTTAATGCAACAATCAAAACTATACTAAATCTCGATGACCCATACTATTCATCTTGCACCAAATGCTACAAAAAGATTGAGCGTAACGATTCAAAGTGTCCTTACTGCCTCACAAAAATAAGTGATTATGAGGAAAGGTAACCCACAGAAAGATCTAAATTTATTTTCAGGAATTTTTAAAATCAATATGATATGGGCTAATCGTTTCCTATCTAATGTTTCCTATTTCTAGGTTTCTTCTAAAACTAGATGTTTTCGTTAAGACTGCTGATAGTACAAAAATTGACAGATATACTGTTACATTGTTTGAAGCTGCACGATACATGATTGGTTGCAATGTTGCATCGTACATACAATCAATATCAGAAAAGGTTATTTATTCTCTACTTGCAACTACTTTCTATATTTTAAAAATAATGAGATTCATTGACCCTTTTTCTTTCTTAAAAGAGAGGCCGCTAAATTTCCTCATTATAGGTATCTTGTCTCTAATAGCGAAATCTTAGTCATCATTAAGTTTGGTGGGCATAAAAGCATAAAAATTAGAGGTGAAGAGGAGATAATAACAATTATCCTACTGTTCTAGACTGTGAATCATCAAAATTTTCTACCTACTCTAGGTATCTAAGTGACATACAGATATTATACATAAAAAAAGTTTCTTCTAATAATATTAAGTTCAGTTAGTAGGTATTCTGTGTTTATTTCCTTTTTTTTCATTTTTACTTGCTTCTTTCAATTTTAAATAGCTTCCTTAATAGAAATAGTCCTAAATACAGATTTATTTTTCTTACTCATACATTCTCTTCTTTGATACAGAATGAAGAATCTCCATTTTATCGTACGTTGATGCTAAGTACCAGAAAAGAATACACATTTCTTGTCAAGCTTGATGTAAAATATGTCAAGAGATCGAGCTGCACGACGCTTCATTACTGAAGAAGTACACGAAATTAAAAACCCCATTGCAGTTGACATACTAGATGAAGAAACAGAGTCGAAAAATACAATCAAGAAGATCCAAAAAGTTAGAGCCCACGAGGATGCTACTGAAGACCCAATAGCTCCTAAAAGGGTATTGAAAAGAATTTGTGATGCTTTATTCTCTATGAAAAAAGATCACATTTTTTTTTTCATTCTAGATCTAGATATTTTTTTTTAGGTTAAGCTCAAATAGTTTTAGGTTCTAGATAGTTATTGCTTATTTAGATTTTCGATATTTTAAACAATATAAGCAACTTTTGCTGGCATATCAACTAATATTTGTTATTAACATTTGATAAACGTGCGCTTCTAATTTGATCTAATTATGTAATATCTGTTTTTATTTAATTACAATATATGTTATTAATCACTTTTTGTATGGTGCAGGATATTGTTTATTAGATACATGACATAAGGTAGATATAAAATTAGTTAGCTCATTATATTTTAGCCTATTGTATACAACTATAATAAAAAAAATTGTTATAATTTAATATGGATCAACACAAAATTTCTCAACCCATTCGACGGTATAACAAATATATTGCTGCAAATACAACAAATTTAACAAGTGAAATCACCAGTGCTCATGAATAAGAAAGTGAACCAATAAATTCAGGTACTAACTAGCTCACAATTTATATTTATTTTTTTCTGTCAAACAACAAATACAATCGTCACATTGTTTCCTTACAACAATTGATTTATTTAGTTCCAGTTAGTTTTCCTTTCTTATATTCTATAGTGGCGCAATCAGTAAAAGAGAATGCAACTTACCAAACAATTGTGCTCTTAAAATACAATGGATATCAAGATCTCTGCTATTTGTTGTCCTGTAGACCCTGCACAATATCAAAACTGTATAATTTTTTTTGATTTTGAAAAGAAAAAGGATGGAACGTCTATACAGCAAAGCATAAGAAAAGCATAAGAATAGAAGATAAAGTAAATATTAAGTCTACCACATCCCAAATAACTATTTCAGAAATTCACGAAATGAGGGAACGTTCACAAACTATCAAAACCAAGTCTAAGGTCCTGCTAACTTGAAGCACCTCCCCCAAGCAAGGTATCCAATACATAATAACCATAAGCATTTAAGGATAAATTATGGAATGCCTCCTCACAGCCATTGACCCAGTATATCCCTTTACACCACCATTTGCAATGACATTACCCATTCAGCAATATGGGATGTTGTCCCCTTGTTTGTCAATAATGGATAGGGAGAGAAGTCAAATATTGGTTTTCTCGAAAACACATGGGCACTTATTTGAAGAACGTTCAAAGCTGTGGATGACAAACCTTACTACTGATGACATTCATTCTGGAGATTTTCTTGCAATATAAAAAATTAAAGGTACCTGGGGTGGTTTTGAGACTTTAGAGAAATGGGCAACGAGATCTTATGCTGTCCATATTGTTGTTTGCTTGAGAGACAAATATACCAGAACTCATACAACTTCTTCTTTCCCCAGCTCTAATGATGTACTTACTGAAATGATAATTCTTGAAATTCTATTTATCATTCTTAAGTGTATCTTCTTCTTTTTTCCACACTTTTAAGCGTAGAATTAACACATTTAGTGCTTGTTTCTCTTTGCAGGCAACAAAAGGGTTCAATCCGCAAAAGATCTCGATATTGAAGAACAAAGACCTATTAAAAAATGAAGAATAAATTGGTTCTTGAAAGCTCTTTCTGAATGATATGATATTGAAGGTAATGCAATACTAACTTATTAATTACAGATATATCCATTTTATTTGTGCTACATTTATTATTAATTATTTTTTTCAATTTGTCTTCATAAATTTAGGTGAAATTGTCTGCATACCATCAAGTTCATCTGTTCACAAGTTGAAAAATGTTCTTCCATGCACACATTGTCGGGCTATAAGGTTTGACATGAAACACCGACTTTCTGTTGCGACCGTGGATCAATCAAGCTTGCAAATGCTGTAGTTCCAGCTTAACTCTACGACTTATTTTTCTCACGATCGGAAGTAGCACAAGAATTTCGCAAACACATTAGAGGATATAACAACGTATTTTCATTTACATCTTTTTGTATACAACTCGATAATGATTTGGCATCTTCAAGACAAGGAGTTTATACCTTTAGAGCACAGGGTCAAATATATCATGATCTACCCTCTTTAATCTCACATGATGATACTCCATGTTATTTTCAGTTGTACTTTTTTGACACAGAAAATGAGGTATGCAATAGGATTTCAAAACTCTCCTTTATATTTTTACGTATTTTTTGGAAATATATAATGTATTAATTTTCTTTAGATATTTTTAGTTGTTAACTATTGTAATTTATATACTTTTTACGTAATTTTCAAATAATATATATTACTCTCCTTGTCCAAAATTCTTGGCATTGATAGTCAATTATACTTTTTAAATAATTTAATTTTTTAATTATTATGATTTATAATACTTTTTCTTCTATTCCAATTTAAGTGGCTCAATTCTTAGATGACCATAATAATTAATCATGGTGATATAGTAAAATCACGATTGAAGCTGTAGACACCTAATTTCGTCCCTCCCCGATATCGTTTTTACCTATTGTTTACCCTATCCTACCGTGTACCCTCACCCGTGTGATAATCCCTCCACAAAATGACAAAAAATAACTAACCCTATCTTATCCTAACCACCCACCCAATAAAAAGATAACACCTCACCACTACCCCCTACCCCACGTTACCCCACCCCCTCTCTTTTTCTTGTCAACAAAGAAAAGACTCAACACAATATATACTCACACATACACACAAAATAGAAAGGGAGAGTGAACAAAAATAAAAATAAAAAGAGAAAACCATCAGATTTTGCTCTCTCTCTCAAAACTTTCTCTCTCTCTATACTCACACTCTCTCTCTCTCTAAACGTCGCCGACGACCGACCGGAGCTCCGGCCACCACAATACCACCATCTTTCCCTTCCCTCTACCATCTCTCTCCCTCAAAAATTGAAAAAAAAAAAATAAAAAAAAATAGAAAACAGCGGCGCCCCTGTCCTATCGGCGCCGGCACGTCCGCCGCCATCAGCTGTCCCCCGACAGATCTCTGTTCGCCGACAGTCGAAAATCGACCAGCTCCGACCGCGGCGCGTCGGCTAAGATCCGACCAGATCTCCGCCGCCAGATCTGCCGGCGAAACAGCCGGCGAACCGGTGCCGACGTCGACAACAGCCGCCGCCGCTTCTTCGTCACCGGAGCTCCCCGGAGCTCGATCTGTTTGGTTTTTGGTTTCCGTTGTCTTTGGTTGATTTTGATTTCGACTATTTCATGTTTCGACGTCGATAGTGGGGTTTCGAGTCGCTTTTATCGAATCTCGTCGTCATTCTCGGTTGGGTGTCGTATAGTAAAGTTTTTTTGTTATTCGCGGTTTTTGGAGCTGTCCAATTATTATTTTAATACCGAGTTTGGTTGGTTCGTTGTGAGGATCTCCGATCGAGTATTTTGGTCTTCGGATTTCCTTATTATCGACACAGCGTGCTATCGAGGTCCATTTCTTAACTCGTCTTTTATATATATATATGTGTGTGGTTGTTTGGTTTTGATTAGTTGCGATTGCGAGTGGTGATTATGGTTTTGTTGGATTTTTGTTTATGTTGATGTTATGATTGTGATGCTTGGTTGCTTGGTTTTGGTAGATTAAGGCATAAACTTGAGCATGTTCTAATGGATGAATAGAAAGAAAGTCGGGGGATGAAATTGAAAAAATTGACAAAAGGATAGATTCGGTTAATATTTGATATATTGTTGGTATGAATAAATGATGGAATAATGTCTTTAGTCGAGAACGCATAGGCAAACGTAGGCCGGGTAGGCAAATTTAGGAATAACAATTTGTTGGAGTGTTTTGAATATGTGCTTGAATGATACTTTCTACTTTATTGCACGAAAAGTTTAAATTGTACTCATTTGGCCGGGGAATGCCCCGAAGGATTTGTATTGATTTATCCGGGGAATGCCCCGAAGTACCTTGTACCCGGAGGACGTCCGTGATGAAGGCCCGAGGCATCGGGTAAAGCATTAGTTTAGGATTAGCGTAGGTTTATTTTCAGTCCCTTTCTATTTCAGGTTGTAATAATTGGACTGGATTTACATTTCGGTTTGTTTTGTTTTGTTTTGTTTAATTGTTTTGGCGTGCTTTTTCTGTAGTTTATACACTTCATAATGCCAAAATAGTCGATACACTCCACCAAGCGACCGTGGTCGAACCACGGGATCGAGGGGTGCCTAACATCTTCCCCTCGGTCAACAGAATTCCTTAGCCGGAATCTCTGTGCGCAAACCGGTTTAAGAGTCAATTGGTTTCGAAAAAGGGATTTTCCAAAGGTGACTTGGCACACCGGATTATGCCAAGTGGCGACTCTGAATAAAAATGCAAATAATCCTTTTCCGAAACAAAATTTTATTTCTTGTCACTTAAATAATAAAACCCTTTCGAACTTTAAAAATATACCATGTTTTTGGAGTACGCGTTAAAAAAGAGGGTGTGACAGCTCTGGCGACTCTGCTGGGGACAGTTTCAGAATTCGAGCTTACTTTTGAGTCGTATCGACTTTGTTTGGCACTATGAGTGTATAAACGTTGTTTGTAATTTTTGTTTGTGTTTTCACTTTTGTGTATTTTCGTGCTCTTTGTTTATAGTATTTATCCTATGTGTTACCGCTTTATATCTATCATCATGAGTCCACCCCTCGGCCTTCTTTCTGCAACAAGTCTCGGAGCGCACGTCGTGCGCACGAACTCTAGTTGAGTCACCTTTATTTTAGGGGGGGAGCCGTTGGATGCATGGAGTAGGTGGAAAGCAAAGCAGCCACTATCGATCATATGCTCCCCCGAACGGCCTTGTTAGTAAACCACAACGTAGGTCAGACTTTAGGTCATTCTTATGTGCATCATTTTGAGACCTAGCGAGGCCTACACGGTCATTTGTAGGAGACTCACCTTTAAAGCATCCCTACGTGCTAACTGTTGCATATTTAAGGGTAACGTGGTCATTTGACAGACTGATTTAAAAAAATATATATATAGAAAGCGAGTCGAAAAGAATGAATCAAAAGGAATGTCATAGTTTATTTTAGAATTTCTTATGACTTTTGTTCTTCACGATCCAAAAACTCAAAAAGATTTGTTTTTACATTTTTGCATTTGTCTTCTCAAAGTACCGTAAATTCAAAAAGAAAAAAAAAGATTTTTTCTACGTATTTGTCAAAAGCAAAAAATACCAAAAAAGATTTTTTTCCATAATGGATGGTGTCAGTCTTAGTTAAAGTGTCTAATTGAAAAATCCAAAAAAATAGTTTTTATTCGTTTATTTTTTGTTGTGTCTCTTAAGTTATGGTCAATTTATTAGTTAATCGTTAATTGTCCAATCTGGACGAACTACGCACCCCTGATTCTCCTCTCTCGGGAGTGAGATACGTAGGCAACCTATTTTAGGTTCGGGGATCTTATTTCAAAATTCAAAAAAAGATTTTCTTCACTCTTCACTTAGATTAGGTTTTTCATATACATCTCTAAAAGAAAACTACAAAAAGATTTTTGTTTAATAGATTCAAGTTTCATTTTCACATGAAATTCAAAATTGAAAACCCAAAAAGATTTTTTCTTTGGTAATCACAGGTTTCATTTTGTATAGAGATTTAAACCTAAAAAAAAAAAAAAGATTTTCATCAATTCTTTTGACACTTTGTTTCAAGAAAGAAAAAAAAAATTAATTGGCCATTTTAGCAAAACTGCCCGAACTACGCAAGATCTGATTCATGTACAACATGATACGTAGGCAACCTACTTTTGGGTTCGATCTAATCATTTTATTTCGTTGTTTTTCATTATTTTTCCTCTCTGTTTTTTTTTTTTTTTAAAAGCCATAAAGAATAATAAAATAAAGGTAGATAACGAGAGAAGTGGAAAAAATAGAGATGGATACGAAAAAAAATAAAAAAAAATGGGATGATGTTGAAATGACCTCGCTACCCTCAAAAGCTGGTAGAAATGAACATGAATTTAGGACAATTTTATCCAATGTGACTCGCATGCTTGTTGTGTGCCCTAATCCTAACGGATGTCGTCTTTGATGAGCATTTCTTTCAGATAACAGTGGTAGGTTCGCAGCACTCTGGCTAGTCACCCATACTTCACTAGATCCAAAGCAAAGCTCTCCATGGCTAGCAGGGAGATTGAAAATTCGCTCATTGACCCGGATCAGGATCACAGGGAAGAAAATTCAGAACACAATGATGAGGTAGTAAGGCTCAGGCAACAATTGATAGATTTGCACCGGGCATGGGCCAGCGGAATGCCTCCTCCTCCGCTCCCTGAAGGTCTTAGGAATATCTCTAATTGCCCACCGCTCTCTCAGTCACAATTCTCTGCTCCTACTGAGTCACCTGAGCACGCGCCAGGATTCACTCCGCGACATTATTGTCCTGGCAATTCTGGTGTGCCCTTGGCAGCTCCCCAATCAAGACCAGCTGCTCAGCCAGCGCCACCGATCACACCGGTATTCGTGGTCCCACCACCACATGAAACTCCCATATATGCTGTGCGTCCCACAATGAGGCTTCCTCGGTCTTCCAGTGAGCCAGTACTGAAGGTTTCAGATGGTCAGTATTATGCTACGGAGCCTACTCTGCAATTAAATGAACAGTATGGGTACACTCAGCCGCCTGCATTTCCATTTGATACGGAGAAACCTGTCGCAACAGAGGAACATGAAGTCTTAGCGCGGAAGTTGAAAAGTTTAGAACAAGCTATGAGGAATTTGCAAGGAATCGAAGATTATAGAAGTGTTTCCTATAAAGACCTGTGCATGTTCCCAGACATCAACCTGCCTCCCGGTTTTAAGATGCCTAAGTTCGAGAAGTACGCAGGACACGGTGATCCTTTTGCACACTTGAGACGTTATTGCAACCAGTTGAGGGCTGCAGGAGGAAAGGAAGAACTACTCATGGCCTTCTTTGGCGAGAGTCTTTCAGATCTGGCTTCAGAATGGTTCATCGATCGGGATATCAATAAATGGAACATTTGGGATGATTTGGCTTCTGAATTTGTTCAACATTTTCAGTACAACATCGACTTGATTCCGAATGAAAAATCTTTGGTCAACATGAAGAAAAAGAGCACTGAAGGTTTTAGGGAATACGCGATAAGGTGGCGTGAACAGGCCGCTAGGGTAAAGCCTCCAATGAAAGAAAGTAAGTTGGTAGAAGTTTTCATTCAGGCGCAGGATGAGACCTATTTTCAACATTTACTTCCGGCAATGGGAAAGTCTTTTATGGAAGTCCTCAAAATGGGGGAGATGATAGAGGACAGGATTAAGACCGGTCGAATAGTGAGTTTTGTTGCATTAAAAGCTACCACACAAGCGATTCAAGGTGGATCTGGCGCATTTGGAGGCAAAAAGAAGAAAGAGGATGTTGCGACTGTCGTAGCCGGAACCCATTCTTATCCTAAAAGACCACCTCGCCCCTATCCCCAATCCCAAGCCCAAGTCTACGCCCAAGCTCCATATATTCCTCCCCACCATTACTACCCTCCACAAAACCCTTTATATTCCATTCCACCACCCACTTACCCAGTATATAGCGCGCAGCCATATGCCCAAACCCCTTCTTACCCGCAGTGGCATGCGCAAACTCCACAAAATCGCCCATTCGCTCCACCAAATTACCAAAACCCCTCCAGACCCAGTTTTCAGCCTAAGCCCGAGTATAAGAAGGAGAAGACGGTCAAAAATCAATTCACACCTCTTGGGGAGTCATATGCTAGTTTGTTTGATAGGTTGAGAAAACTGAAGGTTTTAAGCCCAATTCAAGGAAGGCTTTCAAATCCACCACCAAGGAATCTCGATTATTCTTTAAGGTGTGCGTACTGTTCTGATATGCCAGGCCATGATATCGAGAAATGCTGGCATTTAAAGAGAGTTGTCCAAGATTTAATTGACACAAATCAGATGCTGGTCCAGGCCTCGGAGGGTCCAAACATTAACTAGAATCCGCTGCCAACCCATGCTGAAGCCAATATGTTAGAATTGATATATGATGGGAAAGAGTCTTCGAGGGGTTATAAGCCTATTGTCAAGATACAGACCATTGAGGAGAAATCGGTGAATGTAGCGGAGTCTTTGAAAGCAATGTCATTGAGCCAGGAAGGAATGAGAGAAGATAAAGCTCAGGGAAGCACAAAGAAGCCCCCGATCACAGTACAAGGCGCCAGAAGGCATGGTGATTCGAGTCAGGATAAACCTAAGTTAACAGTGGTGGGAGCTTTGAGTCAGCCCACCTTGACGGTGAAAGGAGCACTGGCAGCGCCTATTGTCCTCAAACCGGTGACCCAACCTCCGATAGTTGATACGAAAAGGATTCCCTAGAATTATGGGCGGACCGTGATGACCTATCATGGGAAAGAAGTAGTGGAAGATGTAGATGAGGTAAGGGGTTTGACTAGGTCAGGAAGATGCTTTGTGCCTGAAAGCTTAAGAAAGTCCAAGCCAACGGTGAGTGGACCGTCATCTATCAAAAAGCCTATCACCGAAGAAGAAGCCGAAGAATTTTTGAAAAAGATGAAATTGCCAGAGTATTCAATATTAGACCAGCTGAAGAAAACCCCTGCTCAAATTTCCCTTTTATCTTTGTTGTTGCACTCCAAGGAGCATCGTGATGTTTTACTGAAAGTATTAAATGAAGCATATGTTCCAAGGGAGATTACAATCAACCAGCTTGAGAAAATGGTTGGAAAAATCTTTGAGGTCAATCGGATTAGCTTTTCTGACGATGAATTGCCTGTTGAAGGTACAGGGTATAATCGAGGTCTTTACATTACAGTGAAGTGTGAAGATTTCTATGTCACTCATGTTATGATTGATGGAGGTTCAGGTGCAAATATTTGCCCTATTTATACTTTGCAAAAGTTGAATATTGGTGCGGAGAGGATCAGGCCCAACAATGTATGTGTCAGGGCTTTCGATGGTGCAAAATCAAATTCCATTGGCAAAATAGAACTAATATTGACCATAGGGCCTGTTGAGTTCGCCATAGAGTTTCAAGTATTGAATGTAGAATCCTTTTATAATCTGTTGTTGGGAAGGCCGTGGATCCACAAGGTCAAGGCGGTTGCATCTACACTGCACCAAATGATTAAGTTTGAGCATGACAGGCAAGAAGTAGTTATTCATGGTGAAGGAGATTTTTCAGCCTACGAAGATTCTCCCTTGTCTCTTATTGAAGCAAATAACGTAGAGGAGACATTCGTCTATCAAATTTTTGATACAGTGCCAGTGAATCGTATCCTTGAATGGCAGGCTATACCGGGACCGCAATTGTCTTCGGCTTCTATCATGATGGTGAGTGAGCTTTGGAAATACGGATTTGAGCCAGAAAAGGGTTTGGGAGCGTCTCTGCACGGTATAGTTCATCCCATATGTCCGAGTGAGAACCTGGGCACGTTTGGTCTGGGATTTGAGCCTACAGCTAAAGATTTGAAGAAAGCCAAGGGAAGGAAAAAGGAAATATGGTCACTCCCTCGCCCAATGCCACTACTCAGTGAATCATTTGTTAAGAGCGGTGTCACGAAGCATGTAGAATTTTAGTTTGAATTGGTTAATGACTTCCAGAACCTTTGTATCGAAGTTGATATGGTCGAAGCAGGAGAAGGTACCAGTATGGAAGACGTGCAATTCATAGGTCCAGCTGTCCAGCTCAATAATTGGGAAGTCACTCCTCTCCCCTTCAGGAAGGAGTTTTGGTAGTCTATTTTGTTTTTCTTTTTGTTTATCCGAGTTATTTCAGGGTTGTAATTCGGACCTTAGTTTGTTTATGTTGTGTTGGCGCCTGTGTTTAAACCCTTCTATCTTTTATTTAATGAAATGCAATGTCCCTTTTGTTTTGTGTCTACTATATTTTGTTTTTCTTTTCTTACACAGTTCTCTTTATGCTGATTCTAATGACATGACATGCATGCGGAATTTTCAGCCTGATTTTAAAATCCAAACTAATCAAGATGTAATGAAGAAGGATGGGGAATATAATGAAGAAGGAGCACTAGAAGAAATAAGCAAAGAGTTGGAACAGTTTGAAGACAAACTGAATCCTAATTTGAATGAGACTGAGCCAATAAATCTAGGGGATCAAGAAGATGTTAGGAAAACTAAAATCAGTGTACATGCTTTGCCACAGCTAAAAGAGGGAATGATTCAAGCATTAATTGATTATAAGGATGTTTTTGCATGGTCTTATGATGATATGCCCGGTTTAAGCACAAAATTAGTGGCTCACAAGTTGCCAACTGATCCCGCGTTCCCCCCTGTCAAACAGAAGTTGAGTAAGTTTAAAACCGATGTAAGTATTAAAATCAAAGAGGAAATCATGAAACAACTTGAAGCCAAAGTAATTCGAGTGTCTCGTTATCCCATGTGGTTATCCAATGTTATTCCCGTACCAAAGAAAGATGGCAAAATTCGAGTATGTGTTGATTACCGTGATTTGAACAGAGCAAGTCCGAAAGATGATTTTCCACTGCCCAACATCCACATTTTGCTAGACAACTGTGCTAAACACGAGGTTGCCTCTTTTGTGTATTGCTATGCCGGATATCACCAGATTATTATGGATGATGAAGACGCGGATAAGACATCTTTTATCACACCATGGGGAACTTATTGTTATCGAGTGATGCCGTTCGGTTTGAAGAATGCTGGAGCAACATACATAAGAGCCATGACCACTATGTTTCATGACATGATGCATAAAGAGATTGAGGTCTACGTGGATGACGTGATTATTAAGTCAAAAAGTCAGGCCGGCCATGTTAAAGATTTAAGAAAGTTCTTTGAAAGGCTTCGCAGGTATAATCTCAAACTCAACCCGGCAAAATGTGTATTTGGAGTTCCATATGGAAAGTTGTTGGGGTTTGTAGTTAGCCGTCGGGGAATTGAATTGGATCCCTCAAAAATCAAAGTCATTCAGGATTTGCCCCCGCCCAAGAATAGAACGGAGGTGATGAGTTTGCTTGGTAGACCGAACTACATTAGCAGGTTTATTGCTCAACTCACAACCACTTGTGAGCCCATATTCAAGTTGCTAAAAAAGAGTGCTGCGGTAAAATGGACTGAAGAATGTCAGGAAACGTTCGATCAAATCAAAAGATATTTGTCAAATCCGCCCGTGCTGGTACCCCCGGAGTCTGGTAGGCCTTTGATCTTGTATTTATCAGTCATGGACAATTCTTTCGGTTGTGTCCTGGGTCAACATGATGTTACAGGCAAAAAGGAGTAGGCTATTTATTATCTTAGCAAGAAGTTCACCGCATATGAGGCCAGGTATACTCTTCTTGAAAGGACGTGTTTTGCCCTAACTTGGGTAGCACAGAAGTTGAAGCATTATCTCTCATTCTACACTACTTATCTCATCTCCCGCATGGATCCTTTGAAGTATATCTTTCAGAAGCCTATGCCGACGGGTCGATTGGCAAAGTGGCAAATATTGCTTACCGAGTTCGACATTGTATATGTGACTCGGACCGCCATGAAAGCCCAAGCCTTGGTAGATCAACTTGCTGAGAATCCCATCGATGAAGAGTACGAGCCATTAAAGACATATTTTCCTGACGAAGAAGTGTCATGTGTCAATGAAGTCGTTATAAATGCTGATCCAGGTTGGAGGTTATTCTTCGATGGATCTGTCAATATGAAAGGAGTCGGAATAGGTTCGGTTCTTATCTCTGAATCGGGACAACATTTCCAGGTAACAACACAACTTCGATTCTACTGTACTAATAATATGGCAGAATATGAAGCCTGCATTCTTAGTTTGAGGTTAGCTGTTGATATGGGAGTCCAAGAATTATTGGTGTTGGGAGATTCGGATTTGCTCGTCCATCAAATTCAAGGCGATTGGGAGACGCGAGATTTGAAGCTCATCCCGTATCGACAATGCTTGCAGGAGCTATGTCAACGGTTTGTATTAGTAAAATTTAGGCATATTCCAAGGATTCGTAATGAAATTGCTGATGCTTTAGCCACTCTGTCTTCAATGCTCCATCATCCTGACAAAGCCTATATCAATCCAGTGCATATACAGAGTCGTGATCAGCATGCTTACTGTAATGCGGTTGAAGAAGAGCTCGATGGAGAACCTTGGTTTTTGGATATCAAGCGGTACATTCAGTCAGGAGAATACCCAACATATGCCACCAATGATCAAAAGAGGACTATTAGGCGTTTGGCTAGTGGATTTTTCTTAAGTGGGGGAATCTTGTATAAGAGGACCCTAGATCTGGGACTTTTAAGGTGTGTAGATGCAAAAGAAGCCTCGACAATCATGGTTGAAATACACTCTGGAGTATGCGGGTCGCATATGAACGGTCACGTCTTGTCAAAGAAGATTCTTCGGGCAGGTTATTACTGGCTTACTATGGAGAGGGATTCTATTCAGTTTGTTTGAAAGTGTCATCAATGTCAGGTGCACGGCGATCTGATACGTTCTCCTCCTTTTGAGTTGCATGCAATGGCCGCTCCATGGTCGTTCGTGGCTTGGGGAATGGATGTGATTGGACCGATTGAGCCAAAGGCATCAAATGGACATAGATTCATTTTGGTAGCCATTGACTACTTCATAAAGTGGGTGGAAGCAGTAACTTTCAAGTCAGTAACAAAGAAGGCTGTGGTAGATTTTGTTCATGCCAATATCATTTGTAGATTTAAAATTCCTAAGATGATTATTACAGACAATGCTGCCAATCTCAATAGTCATTTGATGCAAGAAGTGTGTCAGCAGTTTAAGATCGCACATCGAAATTCTACTCCATATCGCCCAAAGGCCAATGGTGCTGTAGAAGCCGCCAATAAAAATATAAAAAAGATACTGCGAAAAATGGTACAAGGTTCTAGACAGTGGCATGAAAAGTTGTCGTTTGCATTGCTAGGTTATCGCACCACTGTTCGCACTTCAACAGGGGCAACTCCATATTTATTAGTGTATGGGACAGAAGCAGTTATCCCTGCAGAAGTTGAAATTCTCTCTCTTCGAGTCATTGTAGAAGCAGAGATTGATGATGACGAATAGGTAAAAACCCGACTGGAACATTTGAGTTTGATCGAGGAAAAAAGGCTAACGTCCGTGTGTCATGGCCAGTTGTATCAAAGGAGGATGGCTCGTGCGTATAACAAAAAGGTCTATCCCAGAAATTTTGAAGTTGGTCAGTTGGTATTAAGACGTATCCTTCCTCAACAGGTTGAAGCGAAAGGCAAGTTCTCCCCTAACTGGCAAGGTCCCTTCGTTGTAAAGAAAGTGTTACCCAATGGAGCCTTATATTTGACAGATATTGAAGGCAAAATGGCAGAAATGGCTATCAATGCTGATGCGGTCAAAAGATACTATGTATGATATTTGGTACTTTGTTTGATTTTATTGCATGTTTAGTACTTGCATTTTTGAAGATTGATATGATGAAGGCATTTTATTCTTCTATCCAAACATTGTGTCATTCTTTGTTTACCCGTTTGAGCTTCGTTTATTTTTCTTTCATATCCCTCTTTTGGAATCAAAATAGAGTCAAAGATAAATGTCAAGAAAATAAGAATAAAAGAAAGAGTTCGAAAATAAAAGAAAAAAAAATCATCAAAACAAAGAACAAGCAAATGGAACTACGTGCGACCTGATTCTCCTCTCTCGGGAGTGAGATACGTAGGCTTCCCTATTTCGGGCTCGGTCCAACCCAAATAAAGATTTAAGATTCACCCAGTCAACAAAAACTGGGGCATGAGTTAACATGTTGTTTGAGTCGATTCCAAAAGTTGTAAGTCCCACCCCCACTTCAAGAATCGTTTGAGCCCCTTACCATTTTTTCTAACCTTAACCAAAAGCCAAGTTACAACCAAAGAAAGTCCTTCAGATCAATTTTTGATAATGATAAGGCTAAGCATGCAAGGGATATTGATGATACATTGTGGGGTACCATTTGTCTCCCTCGGCATAAGAAATCAGGAGAGAAATACAAAAGTGAGAGAGTCTTATTGGTGAAAACCCCCGTGGGCATCATAAGGCGATGGTGAGTTGAGAGAAATGAAAATGAGAGAGTCTTATTGGTGAAAACCCTTGCAGGCACCATAAGGCGATGGTGAGAAGAGAGAAATAAAAATGAGAGAGTCTTATTGGTGAAAACCCTCAATGGCACCATAAGGCGATGGTGAGTTGAGAGAAATAAAAATGAGAGAGTCTTATTGGTGAAAACCCTCACGGGCACCGTAAGGCGATGGAGAGTTCAAGACAAAAGTGAAAAGTGAAAAGAAAGAGATTTGTTGGCAAAAAGTCTTTTAAGATGTCGTCAATCGAATGTGATGTATGAGTCCCATAGATTTGAAGAAGCGGCTCAGCGGCAAAGGCACAAACTCAACAACAAATGGGGAGTTTTGGATAGGAAGATCAGGCAGCTCAATCTTAAATGCATGTCATACTCATTGGAGTTGGTTGTCGTATTCAGATAAGTTTTCTTTTTGAATATGGGACATTGCCCTCTTTCTTTCATTTACATATTCATGCTTTTTGTTTTTTATGTCATTTATCAAAATAAAAGTCACCATCATTTATTTACATTTTTAAGTCAAGTCTGTGTCAAAACAAGCAAGAAAGGATTTCAAAATTTACTACCAGTCTTTCCAATTATATGAGGAAAAGCCAAGGACCGGCACAGGAAAGAAATATGATCGTAATTCAACATGAAGAAAAGGAAGTCTATCAACCGACAGACTATTGGATTCATGGAAGCATTCAGATTTGGGAAAAGAGTGCACCTCAGAGGCATGGTAAAATGGAAACCCATTGTTTGAGTCAGAACTCATTTTCCCTCAATCTGGATCCGGGTCAATGATGCAGCAAGACATGGCAAGTGTTAGCAATTTGGAACAAAGATGAAAGGAACGAGTGCTGGGCAAATACCTGAGAAGCCAAGATCTGCAAGCCACCACTAAGTTTTTAACTGACAAATTTTCTTTGTTGAAATAGGGGCAAATTCGTTTCACTTGATTCAGCTACCATTGGAAATGCATATCCAGGAATTTACTTTATGTTCAGGACTCTCCTGGAAAATGGGATTTTACTTTCTGTTCAGGACCCTCCTGAAAAATGGGATTTTACTTTCTGTTCAGGACCTTCCTGAAAAATGGGAATTTACTTTATGTTCAGGACCCTCCTAAAAAATAGGATTTTACTTTATGTTCAGGACCCTCCTGGAAAATGGGAATTTACTTTAAGTTCAGGACACTCCTGAAAAATGGGAATTTACTTTATATTCAGGACCCTCCTGAAAAATGGAGATTTACTTTATGTTCAGGACCCTCCTGAAAAATGGGATTTTACTTTCTTTTCAGGACCCTCCTGAAAAATGGGAATTTACTTTCTGTTCAGGACCCTCCTGAAAAATGGAATTTTAATTTCTGTTCAGGACCCTCCTGAAAAATGGGATTTTACTTTTTGTTCAGGACCCTCCTGAAAAATGGGATTTTACCTTATGTTCAGGACCCTCCTGAAGAATGGGATTTTACTTTCTGTTCAGGACCCTCCTGAAAAATGGGATTTTACTTTCTGTTCAGGACCCTCCTGAAAAATGGGAATTTACTTTATGTTCAGGACCCTCCTGAAAAATGGGATTTTACTTTATGTTCAGGACCCTCCTGAAAAATGGGATTTTACCTTCTGTTCAGGACCCTCCTGAAAAATGGGAATTTTACCTTCTGTTCAGGACCCTCCTGAAAAATGGAAATTTACTTTCTGTTCAGGACCCTCCTGAAAAATGGGATTTTACTTTCTGTTCAGGACCCTCCTGAAAAATGGGATTTTACTTTATGTTCAGGACCCTCCTGAAAAATGGGATTTTACTTTATGATTCAGGACCCTCCTGAAAAATGGGAATTAACTTTATGTTCAGGACCCTCCTGAAAAATGGGATTTTACTTTATGCTCAGGACCCTCCTGAAAAATGGAAATTTACTTTCAGTTCAGGGCCCTCCTGAAAAATGGGACTTTACTTTATGTTCAGGACCCTCCTGAAAAATGGGATTTTACTTTCTGTTCAGGACCCTCCTGAAAAATGGGATTTTACTTTATGCTCAGAACCCTCCTGAAAAATGGGATTTTACTTTATGTTCAGGACCCTCCTGAAAAATGGGATTTTACTTTTTGTTCAGGACCCTCCTGCAAAATGGAATTTTACTTTCAGTTCAGGACCCTCCTGAAAAATGGGATTTTACTTTATGTTCAGGACCCTCCTGAAAAATGGGATTTTACTTTATGTTCAGGACCCTCCTGAAAAATGGGAATTTACCTTATGTTCAGGACCCTCCTGAAAAATGGGATTTTACTTTCTGTTCAGGACCCTCCTGCAAAATGGGATTTTACTTTCAGTTCAGGACCCTCCTGAAAAAAATGGGATTTTACTTTATGTTCAGGACCCTCCTGAAAAATGGGATTTTACTTTATGCTCAGGACCCTCCTGAAAATTGGAAATTTACTTTCAGTTCAGGGCCCTCCTGAAAAATGGGACTTTACTTTATGTTCAGGACCCTCCTGAAAAATGGGATTTTACTTTCTGTTCAGGACCCTCCTGAAAAATGGGATTTTACTTTATGCTCAGGACCCTCCTGAAAAATGGGATTTTACTTTATGTTCAGGACCCTCCTGAAAAACGAGATTTTACTTTATGTGCAGGACCCTCCTGAAAAATGGTATTTTACTTTATGTTCAGGACCCTCCTGAAAAATGGGATTTTACTTTCTGTTCAGGACCCTCCTGAAAAATGGGATTTTACTTTCTGTTCAGGACCCTCCTGAAAAATGGGATTTTACTTTATGTTCAGGACCCTCCTGAAAAATGGGATTCTACTTTCTGTTCAGGACCCTCCTGAAAAATGGGATTTTACTTTATGTGCAGGACCCTCCTGAAAAATGGGACTTTACTTTATGTTCAGGACCCTCCTGAAAAATGGGATCTTACTTTCTGTTCTGGACCCTCCTGAAAAATGGGATTTTACTTTATGCTCAGGACCCTCCTGAAAAATGGGATTTTACTTTATGCTCAGGACCCTCCTGAAAAATGGGATTTTACTTTATGCTCAGGACCCTCCTGAAAAATGGGATTTTACTTTATGTTCAGGACTCTCCTGAAAAATGGTATTTTACTTTATGTTCAGGACCCTCTTGAGAAATGGGAATTTACTTTCAATTCAAGACCCTCCTAAAAAATGGGATTTCACCTTCTGTTCAGGACCCTCCTGGAAAATGGGACAATGCTTTCAAAAATGAAATACTAATTATTTATAATTTTTGTTTGGGATAATTTTCGTTCTAGTTTTAATTTTGAGTTTCAGGAGCCCGCCTGAAGAACAGGGTGATGAAATAGCAAGGCAGGAGCCCGCCTGAAGAACAGGGTGATGAAATAGCAAGGCAGAACAGGGTGATGAAATAGCAAGTTCGGAGCCCACCGGGAGAACAAAGTGAAGAAAATGAAAAGTCAAGCAACAAAGTGATGAAATAGCAAGTCAGGAGCCCGCCTGGAGAATAGGGTGAAGAAACAAAAGAGTCAAGCAACAAAGTGAAGCAATTGAAAGCCAAGCAACAAGGTGAAAGAAATTGCAAGTCAGGAGCCCGCCTGAAGAATAGGGTGATGAAAAGTCGAGTCAAGAATCAACAGAAGCTGTATAGATAGGATTTTTGTAATTTCATTTATGTTTTAACTTGTAATTTTCAGTTTTGATGTAATAACAGAGCCGCAGACCAGAACCTCGACGGAACCTCACTCGACTCTCCAACTCGGTATAGTCCATCTCCGTTCAATCCTTGGAGATACTTATCACTTGATCCCTTCATAACTTTGATTGGTAGTCTGTCCTAATTCAAGACCCGGTAGTCCTTCTTTCTTCTGTTTCTTTCTTTGAATAATGGTCGGGTCAAAATTTGGTCTTGCTGTCTACTTCTTTGTCTGAAAACACTTCGTGTTTACATTCAAAGGGGGCATGATGTAGACACCTAATTTCGTCCCTCCCCGATATCGTTTTTACCTATTGTTTACCCTATCCTACCGTGTACCCTCACTCGTGTGATAATCCCTCCACAAAATAACAAAAAATAACTAACCCTATCTTATCCTAACCACCCACCCAATAAAAAGATAATACCTCACCACTACCCCTTACCCCACATTACCCCACCCCCCTCTTTTTTTCTTGTCAACAAAGAAAAGACTCAACACAATATATACCCACACATACACACAAAATAGAAAGGGAGAGTGAACAAAAAAAAAAAAAAAAAAAGAGAAAACCATCAGATTTTGCTCTCTCTCTCAAAACTTTCTCTCTCTCTCTATACTCACACACTCTCTCTCTAAACGTTGCCGGTGACCGACCGGAGCTCCGGCCACCACAATACCACCATCTTTCCCTTCCATCTACCATCTCTCTCCCTCAAAAACTAAAAAAAAAAAAAAAAAGATAGAAAACAGCGGCGCCGCCGTCCTATCGGCGCCGGCACGTCCGCCGCTATCAGCTGTCCCCCGACAGATCTCCGTTCGCCGACAGTCGAAAATCGACCAGCTCCGACCACGGCGCGTCGGCTAAGATCCGACCAGATCTCCGCCGCCAGATCTGCCGCCGCCAACGGTCGCGGCTCACCATCCGGCGAGCCGGTGCCGACAACAGCCGCTGCCGCTTCTCCGTCACCGGAGCTCCCCGGAGCTCGATCTATTTGGTTTTTGGTTTCCGTTGTCTTTGGTTGATTTTGATTTCGACTATTTCATGTTTCGACGTCGATAGTGGGGTTTCGAGTCGCTTTTATTGAATCTCGTCGTCATTCTCGGTTGGGTGTCGTATAGTAAAGTTTTTTTGTTATTCGCGGTTTTTGGAGCTGTCCGGTTATTATTTTAATACCGAGTTTGGTTGGTTCGTTGTGAGGATCTCCGATCGAGTATTTTGGTCTTCGAATTTCCTTATTATCGACACAGCGTGCTATCGAGGTTCATTTCTCAACTCGTCTTTTATATATATATATATATATGTGTGTGTGTGTGTGGTTGTTTGGTTTTGATTAGTTGCGATTGCGAGTAGTGATTATGGTTTTGTTGGATTTTTGTTTATGTTGATGTTATGATTGTGATGCTTGGTTGCTTGGTTTTGGTAGATTAAGGCATAAACTTGATCATGTTCTAATGGATGAATAGAAAGAAAGTCGGGGGATGAAATTGAAAAAATTGACAAAAGGATAGATTCGGTTAATATTTGATATATTATTGGTATGAATCAATGATGGAATTATGTCTTTAGTCGAGAACGCATAGGCAAACGTAGGCCGGGTAGGCAAATTTAGGAATAACAATTTGTTGGAGTGTTTTGAATATGTGCTTGAATGATACTTTCTACTTTATTGCACGAAAAGTTTAAATTGTACTCATTTGGCCGGGGAATGCCCCGAAGGATTTGTATTGATTTATCCGGGGAATGCCCCGAAGTACCTTGTACTCGAAGGACGTCCGTGATGAAGGCCCGAGGCATCGGGTAAAGCATTAGTTTAGGATTAGCGTAGGTTTATTTTCAGTCCCTTTCTATTTCGGGTTGTAATAATTGCACTGGATTTACATTTCGGTTTGTTTTGTTTTGTTTTGTTTAATTTTTTTGGCGTGCTTTTTCTGTAGTTTATACACTTCATAATGCCAAAATAGTCGATACACTCCACCAAGCGACCGTGGTCGAACCACGGGATCGAGGGGTGCCTAACACCTTCCCCTCGGTCAACAGAATTCCTTAGCCGGAATCTCTGTGCGCAAACCGGTTTAAGAGTCAATTGGTTTCGAAAAAGGGATTTTCCAAAGGTGACTTGGCACACCGGATTATGCCAAGTGGCGACTCTGAATAAAAATACAAATAATCCTTTTCCGAAACAAAATTTTATTTCTTGTCACTTAAATAATTAAACCCTTTCGAACTTTAAAAATATTCCATGTTTTTGGAGTACGCATTAAAAAAGATGGTGTGACAGAAGCACCAAAGCAAAGATGTTTTAAATGACTTCTAACTAATTAGAAGTGCTAAAAAGCAAAATTACTATAAAAAATATTTGCGGGAAAAAATTAAGTGGACCTCATATAAGACGTCAAGTTAATTTAGTATTAAATATTATTAATTTTTTAATACATAGATGACTTTATAATAACTTTTTAATTTTAACTTTTTAATACTTATATTACTTATAATAATTAATTAGGACGATACAGTAAAATTACGGTTGAAGCAGCTGGAGCAGACATGCTATAAATGTCTATTTTACTTGTCTTATTAAATATTATTAATTTTTAATACATAAATGACATAAATTAATTAATTGGGGTGATATAGTAAAATCACGAAGAAAGCAGCCGAATGGTCCGCAAGTTTATAATACTTTTACTTCTATTCCAATTTAAGTGGCACAATACTTAGAGGACCATAATAATTAATTAGACTGATATAATAAAATCAGGATTGAAGCAACAAAATAGAGATGTTTTAAATGACTTATAATAATTAACTAGAAGTGATATAGAAAAATTACTATAAAAAATACTCGTGGAAGAAAATTAAGTGGACCTCATATAAGACGATAAGTTAATTTAGCATTAAATATTATTAATTTTTTAATACTTAAATGACTTTAGAATAATTTTTAAATATTTATTTTTTAATATTTAGATGACTTATAATAATTAATTAGGGGGGTTACAGTAAAATTACGATTGAAGCAGCTGAAACAGATATGTCATAAATGTCTATTTTACATTTTTATTAAATATTATTAATTTTTTAATATATAAATGACATATAATCATTATTTAGGGGTGCTATAGTAAAATTACGAAGCAAGCAGCTTCCGGTCGGCAAGCAGGACGACGGGAGGTTGCTGGCAGCTGCTTCAACTGTCTCTTATTATATAACAAAATGGTTGAAATTTAGTATAAACGGTAATTGAATCAAATAATGTTGAATTCTTTGAAAACATCTACCCGTATAAAATTAGACATGAACAGTCTAGTGGAGGATCTAAATGACCTCGAGATAAACCAAGTGAGAATGTACATAACAAAGAAAATCCAAGATGTAGTACAGTTCAAAGAACGTCAACTTCGTTTGGATCGAATTTTTTAACATTTCTCTTAGAAAATGAGCCTCAAACGTTTAAAGAAGCGATGTCGTCGTCAGACTCATCCTTTTGGAAAGAGGCAGTCAATAGTGAGATAGATTCAATCTTACACAACCATACATGGGAATTGGTTGACCTTCCTCCCGGAAATAAACCTTTAGGTTCTAAATAGATCTTCAAAAGGAAAATGAAGGCGATGGTACTATTGACAAATACAAGGCAAGAATTGTAGTAAAAGTCTTCAAACAAAAGGAAGGCCTTGATTACTTTGATACATACTCGCCAGTAACAAGGATAACCTCGATTCGAATGTTAATTGCCTTAGCGGCAGTATATGATCTTCAAATTCATCAAATGGATGTGAAGATCACATTCCTAAATGGAGATTTGGAGGAAGAAATATACTTGGAACAACCTGAGGGTTTTGTGGTTCCAGGAAGAGAAAATAAGGTGTGTAAACTTGTCAAGTCACTTTATGGACTAAAACAAGCACCTAAGCAATGGCATGCGAAGTTTGTCCAAACCATGTTGGCAAACGGATTCAAAATAAATGAATGTGATAAATGTGTATATATTAAAGACACACCAAATCACCAAGTCATTGTTTGCTTATATGTGGATGATATGTTGATCATCAACAGAGATATTTGTGACATAAATGCAACCAAACGAATGCTCGAGAGCAAGTTTGATATGAAAGACCTTGGAGTTGCAGATGTGATCTTAGGTATAAGAATCCATCAAACTCCACAAGGGTTGGCACTGTCACAATCTCATTATATTGAAAAATTACTTGACAAGTTCAAGTATATGGAATTCGGTATTGCCAAAATTCCATTGGATGTGAACTTTGCACTTTGAAAAAATAAAGGTGACAATGACTCGCAATTGGAGTACGCACGAGTATTGGGATGTTTAATGTATATAATGAACTGTACATGACCATACATAGCATGCGCTATTAGTAAATTGAGTCGGTACACGAGTAATCCCAACAAAACTCACTGGATGGCAATGAAAAGAGTTTTGGGGTATCTTAAATACACTCAAAATTATGCTTTGCATTATAATAAATATCCTTCGGTACTTGAAGGATATAGTGATGCAAATTGGATCACCGGATCGAACGAAGTAAAATACACAAGTGGATATGTATTTACTATCGGAGGAGGAGCAATTTCTTGGAAATTATCCAAACAGATTTGTATCGCTCGCTCTACAATGGAATATGAATTTATCGCATTAGATAAGGCCGGTGAAGAAGCAGAATGGCTCCGAAATTTCTTAGAAGATATTCCTTATTGGCCCAAGCCAGTGGCACCAGTATGTATACACTGTGATAGCCAAGCGGCAATAGGTAGGGCAGGGAGCATGACGTATAACAGTAAATCTCGTCATATAAGATGAGACATAATACCATTAGAGAACTTCTCTCTAGTGAAATTATCACTGTAGACTATGTAAAGTCAAAGGATAATGTGTCGGATCCACTTACAAAAGGCCTATCTAGAGAAGGAGTAGAAAGGACATCCAAGGGAATAGGTTTAAGGCCTAGGACAAGTCAGCATGACGGTAACTCTACCTAGCAGACTGGAGATACCAAGAGCTAGGTTCAAGGAGATCAAACAAAGTTGTGTCTGACAGGTTCAACATTGTCAATTACCCAACCTATTCTTATGATGTAAACAATGTTTAGTAAACAAGGATAAGACTTCAGGTGAAAAGTCTTTTAATGATTATCTAGATTTGGCAGATTTGACCAAATAGTTTAATCTACAGGATTGAACGTTTAGAAATCACCTATGTGAGAGCGAAGTGGAAGCCGCTTCAAAGAGAATGTTAGTAAAGGCCTATTCTCTAAGCTCTCATGAAAATCGGGACATGTTCATGGCTGAAAAGAACAAAACCGTAAGAACCATGAACTGTAAAAGGCTGGTTGTGTGACATGTGGTGTCTAGGTGTACATTAAAGCTCGACGGTTCAAAGATATAAAATCTACCGATTGATCGAGTACATCCGATGCATGTTCACTATGGAAAGTTCAAAGGGAAACCCACTTATCCAGATGCAATCAATTTTTGCTTGATGATCACGTACTTGTCCGTAAAAGTTTTACCAAAAAATAGCCATTCCCCATTCATGTGGGGGATTGTTGGGTTCATAGTAATGAAAGTGTGTTGAGTGGAAAAATGGAGAAATCTAGTGGAAGAGAAAAAATTGAGTTAACACCAAAAATGGAAAGTGTACTCAATTTTTTGGCAAGTTTACTCTTTCTCCTACATTGGTGGAAGAAGAGAACTTGAGAGTGTTTATAATGAGAAACACTTACTCCACATGGCAAGTGAGGCAAGAAATAGATGATGCCTCGCTCCTTCGTCGTCGTTACTCGCTCGGCTCGGCTTCGGATATGGATTTGGATTTGGATTTGGATTTGGATTTGGCAAATGATCGATCGATGAGATCTATATTTTTGGAAAAAATTTATTTGACGAAATCTGAATAATGATGAAAAATGCAGAAAATATTTTTGAGTTTTAATACTCCATTTTATAACGCAGTAACAGTGACGGTGACACAACAGTGGCACTGCTTCGTTGCATTGCTTCGGAACTGATGTACTGGTTGAACAAAATAATGCAACCATTAAGCAAAAGGACACACTAATTCATGAAACAAGATGACTGTTCAGGAAAAGATACAATCTTTCATGAACAGACATAAACTTACAGCAAAGGTGCAACCTTTGGATTGAACCATTGCCTCTCTTCAGAAGGGGCATGTTGTGGCTATAAATAACCTGCTTTCTTCCACAGGTTAAGAAAAAAAAAATTAGATTACAAAACATTCTTCTTGTCTTAAAAATACTCTAAGTGTGATCATTCAAATCGTGAGTGTGTTCTAAGAATCCGCCTATTTGAGGTACCGCTATAGTCGGATTGAAGGTCATTTTATTCTGGGAGGAAGATTCCATAACCTCGGGTACAGTGAGGGGAATTATTCCTTAAAGAAAATCCGTGAATTCGGACGACTTGGCCTTAATCATTTCTGTTTTGTCTTTATTTTCTGAAAAATAAATACACCTCTTGGAAAGGTCTTTTTGATCTTGTGTTGAGGGTATTTAATACTTCATTGTGTTCTTGTTCATACTTGAACTCGAATTGAAGTTTTTGTTCTGTTATACAGATTCTGCGTACCCGTATTATGGAAGATAACACTAACTTAACGGTATGAAGGAAACGCATCAGTCTTGAAACAAATCTTTCTCCCATTGGAACAGTGGCCGAATAGTGTCATTACACACAATTAACAAGCAAACATCTATAGGATATTTCAACTGAAGTATGGTGCCCAAAAGCAAGAACCAGATAGCTCTTTCATCCCCATGGAAAATCTAAATCAACTATGATAGTCATACATTAAAAAGATAAACAGGTTTCGCAGCAGAAGTCGTAGACAATTAATACATGAAATGATACACGAGTATCTTATTGAGGATTCTTCCAACAATATAACTAAAACTGTACTTACGAAATAAACTTTAAATTGGAATTCGAAATAGTGCACAACTTAAATGGTTGTCCACTCTAGCAGCATAACTATGTACAAGTTTTAGCCAAAGTGAACAACAACTAGGCGACTGACAACCTAACGGAAATCTGGGTGTCACTGAACTTACTTTCACTCCAGCATGTCTAGAAGCCAAAGGACCTCATGTTCAGAATTGGCAGCATCACAGAAAGCCAAAGGACCTCATATCATCACAGAATTGATATGAGAGACAAAAGTTTCTTATTTAATCCAACAAAAGATGCACATAGAACAAAGATGAATTGACAAATTTATTCAAAAGGTCAAATTCAGCCAAAACCAAGACAATTTCTGACCCAAGGAAGAGTGTTGAAAATATGTCTCAGAAATAAAATAGGAGTAGATAATTTTAGTAGTTTTAAATTATTAGAATCCTATATGACTTAGACTTAGGAATTAGTTATCCTTTGTTAGTTGAATTAGGAACTAGTTATCCTTATTTAAATTGAAGTGCAGTTAGAAATTTAGCTATAAATACATATTTTGAGTTATTAATAAAATAATTTCTTTGACAATACTATTGCCGTATTTTATTTTTCTCAACTCTTTCTCTGTTATTTCTTCAATTAAAAGTCAGTAGTTGCAATGATTCGTAATTTCAAAGCTAAAAAACAACAGTTGCAATGATTTGTTTGAATTAGTATCTGAGACTGTCAAAAGCAAGAAGCACAAATGCCCAGTTTGCTTCAAAGTTTTCACATCAGCCAATCTTTCGGAGCCAACAAAAAGGGCTCCTAAATGGGATTTGGAGAAGCTAAAACAGTCTAATATCCAAGGATCTATATGTTGGGAAAAATGGACTATTTTTCCCGCCTCTTCCGGACCGCTTTTAAGTAGAAAATAACAGAGAAATTAAAAAGAATAACAACACAAAAATTTAACGTGGAAAACTCTCCAATTGGAGAAAAACCACGGGCCTCCCAGAAAAATATTCAGTATATGAAAATTATTACACCATACAATACACAATATTTTTCTCACACACCCTCACTTCCTAAAATACTATTCTCAAAGAGATCTCAAAGAGAATTATCTCTAAACCTCTTTAATAGTAAACAAGGAAATGAATATTTTTGTGTGTAGAACAATGAAGGAGGTGGAGTTTATTTATAACTCCCAACCTCCTCCCAAACTAAGAAATTTTTGATGTGGGAGGCAAATTCTTTCTTCAAAAAACCAACTTCAACAAATCTCCACCTTTTGAAGAAAATAAACTGCAATCCGTTGGCCCTTTATAGTTGTCCAGCTACACATAACAAAATCAGTTCTCCTCCTGACTCTAAACTCGGCCAACCATGTGTAACTGCAACTTTCAGATTGTCTGCTACTAACAATCATAATTCTAAATTCAAAAATTATCATACCCCCACCATAAAGAGTACATCCACTCAGATTGAAAAACCAATCCAAGAATTTTCACTTGAAATCACTTCCCAATTTCAAGAATTTCAGTTTCGGCACATGTCAAAAAACTTTCTAATAACTTATGGTGCAACCCTCTTGTTGATTTCTTGAGAGTTCATTAGCCATCGACATCTTTTCCACCACACACCTTGCATCACCTATCAACCAATGCCCATGTGCAAACTTGTGGACCAACTACCAATTAAACGTCCTCTTCCATGGCAATTCTAAAGGTAGCATTCATGCCATGAGGATTTTCATCTTTCTTACAAAAAAATATCATCCCCCTGTTCTAGGGAGACAACATTGGCAGCATTTTCTTTGGAGCTTCCACCCGAACTAGCCTCATTATTTGGACAATTATTTTTAACATGTCCCGGTTGTTTACAATTCCAGCAGATGACCTTCTTCTTAGAGCTTTGCTTCTATTTTCCTTTAACAATAAGAGCTGAATCTTCTAGAGATTTTTCATCTCCATTCTTCAATCTTTTTTCCTCAGAAATCAATTTGCTTGTCACTTCTGAGAAAATCACAGTTTCCTTCCCATACATTAAAATGGGTTGCATTTGCTTGTAGGAAGATGGAAGAGACCAGATGAGTCGAAGGGCCTTTTCTTCATCAGCAATTTTCACTCCAATAGATTCTAATTCAGAAACAATCTCATTCAAGACACTCAGATGATCAGAAATAGTTGTACCTTCAGCCATTTGCAATTTATGAAATTGCTCTTTCAAAATATAACCTATTTGAAATACTTTTGGTTTGGTACAATTCTTCAAGTTTCTCCCACAACTCCTTTGTTGTAGACAATCCAATCACATCAAGAACATTTTTAGCTAAACACAAGCGAATTTGACTTTCCGCTTTCATGTCTAGCTCTTCCCATTCCTCATCACTAATTCTGAATTTTTCTGAGTCTTTACTGCTTTCAGATTTTTCTGAATCCTTATCACCTTTTCCGCTAGTTGGTCTCTCTTTCAATACCTTATGTAATCCAGATTGGATTAACACATCCTTGACTTGCACTTGCCACAAGCCAAAATTAATTCTCCCATCAAATTTCTCAATCTCAAATTTTGTCCCCATTTTGTTTATCAGTACTAATAAATGGAAAATAGTAATGAAACGTACCCACTAAATTAGTTCCCAGGAAAGAGAGGTGGATCACAGGGGATACACTTAAGTACCAAGTCTTTCCTTAGCCAAAACCTCTTTAGATTGTACTTATTCCCACTATTACCAAATATATAAGTACCCCAAAGTAACTCCACCAGAATAGCAAACTCTACCGGAATCAGACTTCACTTGCTACTCCACCGGGATGAAACTTCTGCTTGAGAACAATAATTCTAATTCAGAAATTTTTTCTGATGTGGAAGATCAGACAAAGCTGCTACCACAGAGCATACTAAAATTTCAAAATAATTATTCCACACTAAAATTTCAAAATAATTATTCCACACCGAAGGCTCTGATACCACTTGTGGGAAAAATGGACTATTTTTCCCGCCCCTTCTGGTCCGCTTTCAAGCAGCAAAATAACAGAGAAATTAAAAAGAATAACAACACAAAGATTTAACGTGGAAAACTCCCCAATTGGAGAAAAACCACGGGCCTCCCAAAAAAATATTCACTATATGAAAATTATTACACCATACAATACACAATATTTTTCTCACACATCCTCACTTTCTAAAATACTATTCTCAAAGAGATCTTCAAGAGAATTATCTCTAAACCTCTTTAATAGTAAACTAGGAAATGAATATTTTTGTGTGTAAAACAATGAAGGAGGTGGAGTTTATTTATAACTCCCAACCTCCTCCCAAACTAAGAAATTTTTTATGTGGGAGGCAAATTCTTTCTTCAAAAAATCAACTTCAACACTATATACACCAAATCAAAACAATCTAATGTCCAATTCGTACACCAAACCAAATGGGATTTGGGAAGCTAAACAAACGTAATGTGATTTGCACGTGACCTCGAAAGAATGATAAACCTGTGAAATGGTTGTTTGGGAATACGACCCGGAGAAATGTTCTCTTAACAACACATAATCGAAAGAATGATGAAATAACCTCTAAAATTGGCACATTGGAAATTTGGGACACCTATATCACTGAGCTTTTGCTTGATGAAATAACCTCTAAAATTGGCACATTAGGAATTTGGGACACCTATATCACTAAGCTTTTGTTTGAAGATATTGATCAGAATCCATCGCATTGCCTCTGTGACTAGCATTTTGACCATTGCGATCGTCGTCTTACGAGCATCCTCCAAACATTTTTAGTTGAATTTCCCTAAGTCATTTTGACCATTGTCTTCTCCACCCGGCTTAGGCTTTGTTATGTTATCTCGGGCCGTCATAGTTTGATACAAAATCTACAAGACTAACGGTGGTGCAAAATTTATCGGCTGGTGCTGATCGTGAGCCTTGATACATTTGGATTGCAAAGAGAATGAGAAAACTGTCGCCATGCCAACCCATCCATTTCCCCTCTCTCCCGAAATATTTTTATTTCCATGAGCAACCATGTCTCTGTACTTCTTCATCACAAACTGCTGCTACTTCTTCACGTACTACCCGTCCAGCAATATCAAATGTTCCTGAGCTGTTCTTGATCACTTTAACCTATTGCGAGTTAAGTCTAACAACAAGACTCCTCCTCCTAAGATCAGATTAGTGGCCGACGTTGAATTTCTTCGGTTACCGGCTGCAGAGCCGTCTCAATAAAATTAATGGCCTAAAGCCAAACTTAAACAAAAGCCTTAAATATATAAATATACGTACAAAATAATACTATAATAATTTTGAGTTGTTTTTTTTGTTGTATATTGATTGTTTTTTGTGTAATATTTTTAAAAGACATATAGATGACTTTTAACTTCACATATAATATGATTAATAATAAAAGATTCATTCTAGTTAATAAGATGTAGGTAATTTGTTTGCAATATATTAACTTGGATGTTATTGCTAAAACATTAATTATTAATATGAAGTTTGAGTTGTTTAATTCAAAGTTCTAAAATATTTCTTGTAAAAGTTAGATAACTCTTTCTTTTTGTATTTTTTTTTAATATAGAATCCAAATATTTTTAATTTTTAATTGTTCTTATGTTTTTGTTTCTTTTTTATTTTTCCTTTCTAATAAATATAAAAAAAAATCAAAGTTAAAATAATTTTTATTCTTATTTTGTTAAATGTGTTAGTTTTCAAACAAAAATCCAAATAATTTATTTTATAATTTTTTTTGTGTGAAATTATCTTATTATTTGACTAATTTTGAATGCATCAAAAATATTTATTTTTATATTATCGGGACTTTATATATAGCAGAAGATAGTGCACCAGGCTGCTTTTTTGATTCAAACTTGAAAAGAATTGTCTTTCAATTTAAAAATATTTTTAAAATTTAAATTTTAAAAGGTAAATTTGAAATAGTAAATTCTATTATTATTATTATTATTATTATTATTATTATTATTATTATTATTATTATTATTATCATCATCATCATCATTATCATTATCATCGTACTACTTCTACATATTACATACTACTATTGCTTATATCAATATACTATTACTACTACTACTAATAATAATAATAATTATTATTATTATTAATATTTTAATAAAAAAATCATCTTTCATTAATATGTAAATAAACTATATTTAAATATATTTTATAGTATTTAAATTTTAAAGCGATAAGTTTCAAATAGCAAATATCTATTAGAACTCTTCAATTATGAGTTTCTAGTTTTAAGATAATGAAAATCTTTTTATTAAAATAACAATGTATTTCAAATTCAAATACTTAATCTTTCTATTCAAAACTTAATAACTAACTATTAATATATAATTCGAACTTTGTAATGCGATAACTAACTATTTTTAATATATAATTTTATTTTATAATAACTTTTAATTTAAAATTAAGAATTTATTAGTGTTAATTATCTTTTGATAGTTTACCTTTTTTTTTTGCACGTTCTTTTAAATTTTCTTTTATTTTATTTTCTTTCTTTCTTTCTTTCTTTTGTTTGTTTGTGAATTTTTTGTTTTTATATAAATAAACTGACAACTTGGGTATATAAGGGTGTTTCAAGTAGATATATACTTTCAATTTAATTATTGAATTTGAATTTATATTTAAATTTTTAAAATAATCGCAAATAAGGATAAATTTTAGATACACACGACATATACATATTATTTATATTTATCAATAATAATAATATTATATTTATAATTATATTTGATATAGATAAGTTTATGAAATATAAGAGTTCATGTAGAACTGTTTCATTGTGAGTTTCTATTTTTAAACCAATTAATAATATTTTTTAAAGGATAATGTATTTTTAAATTTAAATAATTATAAAAATATTATTACAATACTATTAAATATTATTTTTAATATTTCAATAAAACTTTTATCTTTCATTAATATATAAATAAATTATAATTAAATATATTTTATAGCTTTAAAATTTTAAAGAGATAAGTTTGAAATAGCAAATATCTATTAGAACTCTTCAATTATGGATTTCTCTTTTTAAGATAATGATTTTTTTTTTATTAAAAGGATAATGTATTTCAAACTCAAATACTTAATCTTTCAATTCAAAATTTTATAAGAGTCCAATTAGAACTCTCTAATGTGATAACTAACTATTTCTAATATTTAATTTGATTTTATAATTATTTAATTTAAAATTAAAAATTTAATAGTCTAATTATCTTTTGATAGTTTGGCTTTCTTTTTTTAAACGTTTTTTAAAAAAAATCTTTTCTTGTCTTTTCTTTCCACTTCTTTCTTTCTTTTTTGTTTGTTTGTTAATTTTTTTTGTTTATAAAAATAAATTGACAACTTAGATATAAAGGTATTTCAAGTAGATATATACGTTGAATTTAATTAATAAATTTTAATTTATATTTAAAAATTTAAATAATCTCAAGTAAGGATAAGTTTTAGATACACACCACAAATATCTATTATTTATATTTATCAAATTTTTTTGGTTACCCATCCGGTGTCCGGTACCCGCATTGGAGCCCGACTAATTCGTATTCGCGCTTTGCAAGGCCCTATTCGGGTGGCAGCGCTCCCAACAGAGTTTTCTCCATACCCAGGAATCGAACCCTCGACCTCTGGTTAAGGGTGGAACAGCCCCATCCACTGCACCACAACCCATGTTGGTTTTATATTTATCAATACTACTATTGCTGCTACTACTACTACTACTACTAATAATAATAATAATATATTTATCATTAATATTTGATATAGATAAGTTTATGAAATATAAGAGTTTATTTAGAACTTTTTCACCGTGGGTTCCTATTTTAAACTAATTAATAATATTTTTTAAAGAAATACTGTATTTTCAAATTCAAATAATTATAAAAATCTTATTTCAAGATTATTAAATTTGTCCTAACGACTGACACGTGGTCTCTTAGCAGTTTGACACTTACTTCTTCTGATTCTTCGTTCTTTATTTATAATATATATCTATAATCTATATTTATAATCTATAATATATTAAAAATGTGAAGCCTCGGAAAAGTGATTTGAACTTTTTGCCCTTCATTAGACAAAACTGTTTTTTCACTATTTTTAATTTATTATTTAATTATTTTTTATTATATTAACTAGACTTTCTAAAATATATGGTAGAAGAATTAATTAATTTTTTCTTTTCTACTAGACTTGCTAAAATATATAGGAATCCTAAAATATATAGTAGGAGAATCAATTAATTTTTTTATTATTATTTTATTAGAAAAAAATACTTCTAAAATTGTAATTTATTAAGAAAATACTTCTATAAATATTGAGATCTACGTTAAACTAGAGAACAAACATATTTGCCTATTGGATTCATGAATATATATTTTGAGATGACGTGATATGATAAAAGAGACACATTTTAAACAAAAAATCACTTCCCTTTTTGCTGCAGAAAAGCCATCATCATATAAAATAATATAATATATGTCCACTTATTTCTATGATCTGCCTTTGAAAAATTCCACTTTTATATATATATATATATATTCTTTGTTTTCGTTCAAAATCATTTTTAGGGACAATTTTTTTGCCCAGACAAGAATTAATTGGATCAAAATCGAAGTTTTGTGAACTCTATTATTATTTTCTTTTATAGTTTACAGGTCGTAGATGAATGTTAGTTGGCTTTGAAGAATTTCTTGTGTGAAGGTTAGGTTTAATTGTATTGTTTTGATATCTTTATTAGCTTATTATTTTATTTTAATTTATAAATTCTAGATAAATATGGATCGATTTTGAAATTTTTTTTAGGTAAAAATTAGGTTTAACTGTATTATCGTAATATCTGTATTAGTTTGTTATTTTGTGGTAGTTTACCGTTTGTAGATGAATCTCGGTCGGCTTTGATAACTTTTTGTGTGTAAAATCTAAGTTTAATTGTATTGTTTTGATATCACTTTTATCGTATTATTTTGTTGCAGTTTACGGGTGATAGATAAATGTTGGTCGGCTTTGAGAAATTTTTTTATGTAAAAATTAGGTTTAGTTGTATTATTTTGATATCTCTATTATCGTATTATTTTGTTATTGTTTACGGTGGTAGATGAGTGTCGGACGACTTTGAAAAATTTTATTTGTAAAGATTAGATTTAATTGTATTATTTTGATGTCTCTATAATTATATTGTTTTGTTGCAATTTACAGATGATAGATGAATGTCGATCTACTTTTAAAAATATTTTTGATAAAGATTAGATTTAATAAATAAATTCTCTATCTTTAAGTACTCGAAAGATATTAAATTTAATTATTATATTCATTTTTATTATTTAAAATATTCAAAAGATATTAAATTTAATTATTATATTTATTTTTATTATTTAAACAAATATCCTATTCAGTGTAATGTTTGAACATGCGCAAGGCTCATACAGCTAAACTAGTAATATAATAAACCTATTCATGTGTAATGTACTAGTAATATAATAAACCTATTCATGTGTAATATTTGAACATGCGCAAGACGCGTACAACTAAACTAGTAATATAAGACGACATCAGCCAGCAAGTCTTAACAAAGGGAAAAGAGAACGACGCGGAAATTTGGGCCCAAAGCCCAACCAGGTAAATAGGGGTAGCCCAACCCCAGGTACGTACCCACAACCCAATCCCCTTCCCCTGAATAATTTGCTCCCAAGAATTTCTAAATACCCAGCCCAAAACTCCCTAAACCAGCCCACTACTGGAAAGGACCCCCTTTCAAAAAAATTCGAAAAAACCCTCACTCAAACCCCTCTCCCTCTAACCTCCCTACCAAAGTCAACTTCAGCAGTAAAAACAATCCTCCATGTGTGCCCATTAATGCCACAACTACTTCCATTAATGCTGAGAGAGGCCCAAGGGCCCACTCCACTCCAAATCACTCCAACTTCTTGGAGAAGCCACACCTGTCTACCTCCGCCCCTGCAACTTCCTCTGATAGTCCACTCCCGCCTGAAAATACTAATCATTTCCCTGAAACGCTTGAGATGACTGATACTATCGCATCAATCAACTGCGACAACCCCCCTAACTATATACCATGGAGGATCAATACTGCATCTCAACCTTCTACCTCTACTACTCATGCTCAAGACACCAACAATGGAAAATCCACATTCAGCGAACATCCACCTCAAGACACCTCTGTGGTACACCACAGCTCCACAACCACCAACCCGTGCACCAACATCATGGGCGGAGCTAGAAATTCTTGGAAAGTCTATCACCCATTGTGTAGTAGTGGGGAACCAACCAATCATCCTAAAAATCCAGGACCCATCCTGGATGGCACAGATAGTGAAAGAAGGAATAGATGGAACAATATCGGGACTGGAAACCCAGGTATGGGCCCAAACACTGCATCGTGCGAAAGCAATAGGAACCCTGAACAACATGAGCACGGGGAAACACAACTCTCTTATGGACCACACCTTCAGAAGCCTACCACTCTAGCCCACCACTCCTTACCTCCTCAGTCCTCAGACCCTAATCTTCATCCCTTGGATACCCCCACTCCAAGAGGAAGAAAGCTAAAATCAAGAAGAGCTTTCAACTCTAGAAGCCCTCAAAGCGACCAATGCCGAGATGGAACTCTTTTTAGAGAACCTGTGGGAACCAAACATAAACTTCTTCTTCTCGAAAAGCCTCTTCTCAAAGAGTTCAAAGAGCCCTTCAGCACAGCTATTATAGTGAACTGTCTGATAGATATGAGGGTACTCTCCTTCATTCTGAAGAGCTAGATGGACACAACCCCTCCAGCAGTCAATGTGAGTCCCTACAGGAGTCAACCCCAAAATCTCCAAAAGGACAAGGGGAAGAACCCACTAACAACCACACCCACACCAAAAGACCTGATGAAGATTATAATTTGGAACACTAGAGGTGCAAATAGCGCCAACTTCCATAGATACTGTGACACCCTTCTCATGACACACCATCCTTCCATGCTTGTTCTTCTAGAGACAAAAATGGCTGACCATCAAGCTCTTACCAATGACCTCAACTTCGATGCCCATGTCCAATCTGCTGCTACAGGACGTAGTGGCAGAATCGTGGTCATGTGGAAAGAAGATTCCTAGAGGGTCGACAATATCTCCATCTCCCTTCAAGTTGTTCATGTCATGCTTAAGGTTAGTGATGGTCCTAAACCTTGGCTCTTCTCTGCTATTTATGCTAGTCCTGACCACACCAATAGACTGACCCTTTGGGAATACCTCAGTCACCTAGCACAAACCCATCAAGGGGAATGGCTCATGGGTGGGGATTTCAATGAACTCCTAACAGCTAGTGAGAAAATGGGGGGTAACAAGGCTAGTCCTAATAGGATGAATAGATTTAGGAAGTGTCTCAATACCTGCCACATGATGGACCTAGGGTACAGAGGTAATAAGTTTACTTGGACAAACAAATGTTATAGAAATAATAGTTCCCCCATCTTTGAAAGACTAGATAGATGTGTTGCTAACACCTCCTGGATAAAACACAACCCTAAAGCTACTGTCACTCACTTACCTAGGACCAAGTCTAACCATTGCCCCCTCCTACTTACCCTAGTCAATAGGGCCCCCTGGGGCCCCAAGACATTAAGACTTGAACCAATGTGGTGTAGCCACCCCACATTCAGACCCTTAATTGGTCACTGTTTTTTTTCCACCAGCTCTCTTGATATGGCTATCAAAACCTTCCAACAAGAATCTACCACTTGGAATTCCCAAGTCTTTGGAAACATCTTCAAAAGATGAGAAGGATCAATGCCAAACTTGATGGGATCCAAAAGGCTAGCAACCATCACCTTAGTCCTTTCCTACAAAATCTTGAGGAGGTCCTGCTGAAAGAATATGACCTTCTCCTAAAAAATGAGGAAGACTTCTGGAAAACAAAATCCAGAATCTCTTGGCTCTCACATGGGGATGCCAACACATCCTTTTTCCATGCTGCAACTCTCAATAGAAGAAGGAGAAACAGAATCCAAGCCCTTCAAGATGACCAAGGTAATATTCTCCACCTTGAAGAGGATATCACCCAACACATTCTGAACTTCTATTCAACCCTCTTCACCACTGACCTTTCTACTTCCCCTAAAGCTACCCCCCTCATCTCAGCAACCCTTATCTTCTCCACACTGACAGGGCCAACTCACTCCTTGCTCCCCTTAGAGACACTGAAATTCTTAACTCCCTTAACTCCTTCAAACCTTTGAAGACGTCTGGCCCTGATGGCCTTCATCCTATGTTCTTTCAGAAATACTGGGATATTGTGGGCAAGCACACTATCGATTTTTGTAGGAAAGTATTCTCTACCTGCACCATGCCAATTGAGTGAAACTCTACACTCCTTTGTCTAATCCCAAAGAGCCAAAATGCTACAACTATCAGAAACTTCAGGCCGATTGGGCTATGCAATACTATTTACAAACTCATAACAAAATCATTGTTAACCGCATCTGTAACAGCCCAAGCTCACCGGCGCATGTGAAATTGTCCGCTTTGGAGCCTCGGCCCCTCACGATTTTAAAACGCGTCAGTGTAGGGACGACGATACGTAACGCCTGCATTCACTTAGGCAAATCCCACATCGGTAGTGAAGGGGAACGAAGTGTGCCTTATAGGTGCATGGATACCTTCCACGTATGTGACGCGTTTTAAAACCGTGAGGGGCCGAGGCTCCAAAGCGGACAATTTCACATGCGCCGGTGAGCTTGGGCTGTTACAACATCAAACCCCACCTCCCACATCTCATTGGCCCCAGCCAGGCCAGCTTCCTCTCCAAAAGGAGAGCTTCTGATCATGCCATCATTGTACAAGAATACATCTCACACTTCAAAAAAATAAAGGGCATCAATCCAAACATGATTCTCAAGATTGACCTGGAAAAGGCCTTTGATAGACTTGAGTGGTCCTTCATAAGAGATACCCTCTGGTTCTTCCAATTTTTGGAGAAAACCATCCAGCTCATCATGTCTTGCGTCTCATCCAGCTCTATCTCCATTCTTGTCAATGGAAAAAAGACAACGGCCTTCCAACCTTCAATGGGCATTAGGCAAGAAGACCCCCTATCCCCATATATTTTCATACTATGCATGGAAAGACTCTCCAGAAACATCGAGGTTGCTGTGCTTAGCAAAAATTGGACGTCCATTAACATCACCACTGGTGGACCAAATATCTCCCGCCTGTTCTTTGCTGATGATCTCACACTCTTTGCCAGAGCTGACACCCCTAACTGCAAGACCATCAATACCACCCTCAAAGCCTTCTGCCACCAGTCTGGAAAAAGAGTCAACAATGCAAAATCCAAAGTCATCTTCTCTTACAACTGCAAACCCCAAGTCTCATCCGTTTGCTCCAACCTCCTCAATATCAAAGCTGCTCCTAACTTTGGGAAGTACTTGGGATACCCCATCTTCCACCAAAAACCTCAAAACAGTGATTTTCAATTCATCCTTGACAATATGCAAAACAAATTATCCGGATGGAAATCCAAACTCCTAAACATGGCTGGCAGAACCATCTTAACCCAAGCTACTCTTGCAAGCATCCCAACTCACATCATGCAATACATCAAAATTCCTTCCAAGATCATTGAGGGCATTAACAGAATCTAAAGGAATTTTATATGGGGCAATACTGGGGATGGCAAGAAACTCCATCTCATAAGCTGGAATACCATCACTAGAACCAAAAAAGAAGGGGGTTTGGGTATCCAGAAAGCTGAGCTAAAACAAAGAGCCTTACATTCCAGTCTAGCCTGGAGAATGCACCAATTCCCTACATCCCTCTGGAGTAGCATCCTTCTTTCCAAGTACTACAGATCTGGCACCACCTCCAATAGCACTACAATTGTTTTTAGGACTTGGAAAAACGTCTCCCAAGGCTGGAAAGATTGTAGAAAATGTATTTTCTGGAACGTGGGGAAAGGTGACAAAGTGAGCTTCTTCAATGATAAATGGATTCCCCACTTTGCTAGTCTTAGAAGCACCATCAGTGGTCCCTTCACTCCTCAAGATGAAGCAATCAATATCAGGGACATTTTCATAAATGGAATTTGGGACCTCTCAAAAATATCCTCCTCTCTCCCGGATCATATCATCAGAACCTTCTCCTCCTTCCCCATCACCCTTGATGACAATAAACAAGACACCCCTACCTGGTCCTTAACCTCCAATGACCTTTTTTCTACAGTAAGTCTCTACCAATAGCCTCACTGACCCTCATCCCAGCCACTCTGATGAAGATCAAAGCAACTTTAACCTTATCTGGAGTGCCCCTTGCCCAAATAAAATCAAATTCTTCCTATGGAAGTTGTACCATCTGAGACTCCCCACTAACCATTACCTACACAGACTTGGCCTCAACACCCCTAGCCATTGTTGCTTCTGTAATAACCCAACAGAAGATATCCATCATGTCTTCTTTCAATGCCCTAATGCTATCCAATTTTGGAGGAAATTAGGGCTGACCATACCTACAAGCAATGCCCAAACTCGTGCTAACCTCCAAAATTGGATGCATTGTTGGAAATCCCTGGCCCCCAAACCATTCAACAGCTGCCTATCCTGGTCTGACCTCATTCCCCAATGCTTATGGAGCATTTGGCTCACTAGAAACGATAATCTCTTTAACAACAAAAAAGAGCTCCTTTCTATCGACTCTCCCATTCACTTGTCCCTGGAATACAAGCTTCTCATTAACACATCCACCACGGGAAACAACAATAAAACTGCTATTAACATCAAATGGGAACCACCCCCTGTAGGTACCTACAAACTTAACATTGATGGCTCTGCAGGTATCCAAACTGGTGCAGGGGGAATGGGCGGAGTATTCAGAGATCATGTTGGCGAATGGCTGCTAGGCTTCTCTGAACATCTACACCACTCCACACCAATTCTCGCGGAAATCCTCGCCCTGAGAAAAGGCCTAATCATTGCCAAACAACACCATCTCGTCCCCCTCATAATTAACATTGACTGCTCAGCATTGCTGAATCTGCTCTTAAATGGACACCCCCTTTACGCTAACATTCTGAATGACTGCAGGTGCCTTCTCACGGAGCTGGATGCAGCAACACCTCTGCATGTGTTTAGGGAACAGAACAAGGTAGCGGATCAACTGGCAAAAGAAGGAAGAAGTTCCTACCCTATTAATACCCCTTTTTTGCTATTACATGTTCCACCACCATCAGTCAGGCCTCTACTACAAGCTGATAGAGTTGGAACATATTACAATAGACTATTCTCAAACAATATTATCAACCTACCAAGCCGGGATGTGGTTGGAAACTCTTCTATTTTGGCCCCGACACGATCGGGGGAGACTCATATTTCTAATTAATGATCACAGCCCTTCTTACCAAAAAAAAAGATAAAAACCGTCATTGAGCTAATTAGGATAATAATTACCCGCACAAGCCTGTTCTAAAATTTAAGATCACTTACGTTCTTGTCGAGTTCCCTGAATGCTAACAGGTTTTAACTTTACTGTTATATTGTTTTCTTTTACTTTCATTTAAAATTACTTCTAGTTTCTTCACTTTTATGAAAGTATACAATATACAGCCCATTAGCATTTGAGCACAGTTGTAGACAGGTTGACGTCAATATGGTTTACTTATTAGTTATTAATATCTTAAGATTTTCCTTGGGATTATTGCGCTTAAGGGACTTGCTCTTGCTGAAACCATGCAGAATTAAGCACCAGGTATCTCTTACAGGGCGGCTCAAGCAAATTTGTGGCCTAAGGCGAAAATCAAATGAAGTTCTTAAAATTTTAAGAAAAAATATCTTTCTTTTAATGAACTCTATTTTTAAAATTATATAATCGATTTTTTCTAATTATAAATAATATAATCATTGCATTTAATCTTTCTTGAGACATAGTACACTAGATATATGAATTTTTTCTAATAATTCTTTCCTTTTATATCAATCAAAAAATTATTTTTTCTATAAATAATATTCAATTTAAAAAAAAAAAAAAATTATATTATTATAAAAAATGAGGCCCTCAAATTTTGGGCTAGGGCGGCTTATTTTTTTTCAAGGTAGAGCCGCCCGTGATCTGTTTTCGGAGAAGTTAAGATTAATGAAATGAAATAGCCGTGCATTAAGCTCCGGCTTGACCTTGCAAAAGAAAGGACATTCCTCTTTATGGAAACGGAAGAGAGGGAACTCCACAAGTTGATTCCATTCCTGACTAGAGAAGGGAATGCTGTGAATCACCAGTTTGGATCGAAGTTGATGAAATGTATCCTGTTGTCCAGATCGATCATATACAAGCTGGAAATTAGCAACCAGTTATTTTTTTTGGGGATAAATAATTGATCACTCATATGTCCGATTGTTTAGTCCCCCAATATTTTGTCAACTCTCTATTGGATTGCAGCTGTGGCTCGTGGGAACTTGGCTTTCTTGATGCAAAAATGTCTGTACACACTAGAGCTAAGTTTGTTTTGTTTTCTGAAGTTGTATTTCATCACTATCTGTTTTCAGGTCGAACGAAGGTCAAACGGAGGAAGTCATCTTTGACCATTTGCATTCAACTGCATTCCAGTGCTCATCTTTGGGTAGGACTATTCTTGGACCTGCCCAGACCGAATATAAATACAATCACCACAAGTCATCTGAAGGACTACATCCCAGAATGGTATTGTGGAAATGGTTTCATCTTCTTTTTTGTCAGATCAAACTGGATTATTCTAACTTTATTATCTCTTGTCAGAAGGGGAGCTGCCATGTCACGACTAAGCTCTCAACCATTCTCTGTGGACACTAAAAATAGGTCATTGTTGCTTCTAGGCCTGTTAAACCTGAGGATTTGTTGACCAAGTTAAGAAACAATTTACTAAGCTTTCCACGGATCCGATTACGACCTTTGGATTGGTAGCCAGAGAACCAACAATCTTTACAGGTTCAGAGGTATGCCTAAATGATCATGGTTCTTTCATGGTGTTTTCCCGCTAGAATACGGTTCTAACGCTGGTCATTTTACCAAAATCAGGTTCGGGTAATTGATGATGACATTCCGTTGGCACAATTCGCTGTTGTTTTTCAAGGGGCACCATGGACTGATCCAGATACCATTGCAATCAATGCTGGGTACTTGGAATAAAAATGCTGGAGGAGGAGGGAAACACATGGGGTGACTTGTGTATCACTACTTTTTTCAATCTGTGTGTCATTTCAAGCATGTGGATGGATCTCTGTCTCAGGAGAGTCTATATGATTCATGTCCGGATTGTAAACGGAATCTTGTGTGGTGTCTTTTGTGTGTTCCTGCCAGCTGCACGGAGATAGCATCTCCAGAGTCCTTAGTCCAACATCAAGTTGTTACAGTCCCCTAACATGGACCTAGTTTTGAAATCCGATGTTTTCTTCTTCCTACAACCTATGGTGCTAGCTAGTTCTTTTAAGACAGAACGTGCAACCTCTTGAGTTGAAGTACTCAAAAAACTGAAATAATTTTCGGCTTATCTTTCCATTTAGTTCAAAAAATTTAAAAACAAAAATGATGGACAGATCACCCTCCTATTATTAACAAAGAAATAACTTCCTACAAGTATTAAAATGAGAAAGTGGAAGAATGACCTCGTTACGGCTAATAACTGCTAAAAGAAATAGGAGACATAATTAATAGATAAGCTGAAGTAATCTACTTTTTGATTTCTTTAAAGAACTTCACGTTGTTTTCAGAAGATATGCGTGTTTATCAACTATCACATTATCCTCCTGTTTTACTGTTGTACTCTTGGTACTAAGGATCAAAAGTCAAATAATTTCCTCTTGTTAAGTCTTATTTTACATTGCTAATTTCCCGAAACCAATACATGAAACTGATGTGTGCATATGATCTTTTGAAACCCAATATAAAGCTTACATATTCAACTAACAACAATATACCTCACCTCTGTACCCTTTCTCAAAAACCTTGACACTGCTAACTCAACGGTATGAAGGAAACACATCAGTCTTGAAACAAATCTTTCTCCCGTTGGAACAGTAACCAAATAGTGTCATTACACACAATTAACAAGCAAACATCTATAGGATATTTCAACTGAAGTATGGTGCCCAAAAGCAACAACCAGATAGCTCTTTCATCCCCATGGAAAATCTAAATCAACTGTGATACTCATACATTAAAAAGATGAACAGGTTTCGCAGCAGAAGTCGTGGACAATTAATTAATACATGAAATGATACACGAGTATCTTATTGAGGATTCTTCCAACAATATAACTAAAACTGTACTTACGAAATAAACTTTAAATTGGAATTCGAAATAGTGCACAGCTTAAATGGTTGTCCACTCTAGCAGCATAACTATGTACAAGTTTTAGCCAAAGTGAACAACAACTAGGTGACTGACCACCTAACAGAAATCTGGAAGTCACTGAACTTACTTCCACTCCAGCATGTCTAGAAGCCAAAGGACCTCGTGTTCAGAATTGGCAGCATCACAGAAATCCATCTCAATCCCAAAAACATCAAGTGCGCCCTCATTACCATGATCCATGAACAGCAAAGATATCCATGCCCGAACACAAGATACAAACAACGAAATAGGAGAGGAGAAGTCAAGATAGTCAAAAGCTAAAGCTCGATATGCTGTTCGATCTATATAATCAAAGAGGGACTTCTTGATAATGCACGCAGCTTTATTAGTATCTTTGCGCCCAACAAGCACAGAGACGCTGACTGTCTGGCACAAAGGAATTGTAAACCTTGGTTCCACCGGTAGAGTCATCTTGTATTCAGGCCCTTCCAAGTGGAACCTAAGCACATCACAGATTCCAGGAGGTGGGATCCAGATTCCCTTCTGAAGAACAGGCCCTGGTACTACATCTGAAAATATTATTTTTTCTTCAGTCCATATGTCAATGTAGAACTCCAAGTCACTGAACGAAAGTTTCGGAGGGAGAACCGTCCGGCGGTATTGCCGTTTATGAAAGTTCTGAAATAGATTATAGTAGGTTACAGTGGGAGGTGATGTCCGTTTACAAATTGATGGCCATTTTTTAGAACAGAGACATTTCCAAAAGTAATCATCTCGTGCAATATCTCGCCACTGTTTGCATACTATCATACATGTAGCCAGCTCAGTACCCTCCAGAAATGGGAAAACAGCCTTCAGAATTTCTTCGGACGCCATCTTGTGCACTACAAGAAAACCAGCTGGAAATAGATACTCTGCTATTCAGCACTTTAAAATGTTATGGTAAATCAAAAGTGTGCAGAACAAGAAAACAAGCCGAGAAGAAGATCTGCTTTTTAGCTCTTTAAGACTTTTATGGTAATACAACGCAATCGCCTCTCATGCATCCCAGCCGATGCAATCATACTGCACTTCAGATAAAGGATATTTCTTCACCTAGTTAATGACTCGCGGAAGCACGGAATTATCTGCATGCAGAGTTTCAGTTAGAGAAAACTGGTTCCCTTATGCAACAATCAAGAGTAAATGTGAAGATACCCTAATATCTATGAATCTAAATTTCAGACTAACTCATGCTCAGATGACATGGTATTGTGAACAAAGAGAAAACTCAAAGTACGGATATTTGACGAACAAGGAAGTTATACAGCTATGTTGAAATGACAACAGATGAGGTTAATTACTACAAATATCACTCACACTTCCGGATGACTGGGGTTCCATTTTTCTGTGACCAAACATCTTAAAATAACGGTGCATAGATAGAGAGGAAGAGTAGAGCTTTTGGTTTATTCATGTTGTCAAAGAATTGAACAATGAAAATAGACAACGACGGTTCCAATTTAATAGATATGAAATTAAAACAAAAACTCCCGATGATATTTCCTGCTACATAGAGATTTGCTTGGAAATAAAAAAGTCTTAAGAGGCAAAGAGAAGAGTGAATCGTCTCTCGTGCTACGTCCTACCCAAGGACAAATTTCAATTTTCCTATATTCCTTATTTAAGCAATGCATATACACATGAGAATATGCTCTCAGGTAGACGGAAGGAGAGCGGTTAAGAGATGCACAAGCTACAGTCTTTGCAGCTTTCTTATTGAACTGTAAAGTGATGTAAAGATCATATATCCAAGTAGCTGGCAGCTTTATGAAAACAAAAAGGAGATATTATAGTGTTGGAGGTAACTATGAGTACACATAATTCTGAACTCATAAGCTTCGAATCTTAACTCCACTTTGGTGCTCAGTGAAATGATCAAATCAAAATCCCAGAAAACACTTGAAGAGAAATGGACCCCTCTTTCTGAAAATTACTAAAAACAGATTATAACAATTACATAAAATAGGAACGCCCTAACAAGCTCTATATATGAAAAAGGACAAATCATACGTAAGCAGAATACGAGCAAAACAAAGCTAATTCCAACAACCCACCACAAAAAGATTCAATTTTTCTAGGCTGAAACAAACAAACAAAAAGAAAAATGTAGATTTCTGAGTTAGAAAAAAAAAGGGCAAAAAGAAAACCCTAATTTAGAAAATATAAGAAGAACAATAACAATCCGAACTTGTATACTCGCTATATAATCCACTCCATCTGAAACCTTAATTCGTTCATAACCTTAAATATAAATGCTTTTCAAAATTTATATATAAAAATGAGATATGATCATCTATGGAAATGACCAATAAACATAGGGCAAAATCAAACAATTAAAAACAACGAGGGTAAAAATTATGAGATTATTACCTCATTAAGGAAGCAGACAGGTCATCGGAAAACACTCTCCGGTAATCGTCGGCGAAATCGAAAGAGAAAATGATTAGCAAAATTTGCTTTTAAGGAAGAGAGAGAGATTTGTTTGGATGTGTCTAATAGAAAAAAATTAACTGCGTACCGTTAGATGGGGCTCTATGGACCCATCTCTATTGATGAAGTGATCTAACGGTGCAGGAAAATTCAATATTTTTAATATTGTACGCTGCTGATGCACCAGATTGGAGCTCTTTTCCTTCAAAACTGGTCAAGGTCAACCTCGAACGACGGCGTTTCGTTCCGTCTAAGTTAAAAAGGACAATTTTCATAAATTTTCAATAATTTATCTAATGAGAAATGACATAACACTTAACTTAACTTTCATTGATTTACCCTCCTTAAATATCTTTAAAATATATTATTTTCCCCCTCAAACTGACGTGAAATTTAAAAAAAAAAAAAAAAAAACATGTTTCTTAATTTAAAACTGATATGACCCCACTTTTTAATATATATCTATATCTATATGCATAATCTATATCTATAATTTATAATATATTAAAAGTGTGAAGACCCTTAAAAAAGTGATTTAAACTTTTTTCCCTTCATTAAAACACTCTTCTTTAGATAAAATTGTTTTTTCACTATTTTTTTAAATTTATTATTTAATTTATTGTTTAATTTACTATTTATTATATTAACTATACTTGCTAAAATATTTAGTAGGAGAATTAATTAATATTTCCTTTCTACTATACTTCCTAAAATATATGAGACTTCTAAAATATATAGTATATATATATATAGTAGACGATTCATAAACCAAAAAGATATTAATTGTATTTTTGAGAAAAATCACTATCCAAAATAAAAAATGAGACAAAGTAATAATTTTGGAGGAAATTTCTTGATCAGACGTACTTTTTTTTTTTTTGTGCCAAAGTGAATTTTTTAAAATATATTTTTGAAAAGGAAAAAAGGTGAAAACACTATAAGAAAAAAATGAAAATAACAAGTAAAATAAGGAACAATGCTTAAAGTAAACTCTTATTCATTTATTTTTTAATAAAGACTATATGTATAGTGTCTCTGTTTCTTCACGTGAAATTGAGGATTTTTTCCTATTAAAAAGTCTCTTAAATATAAAAAGAGTGGCTCAATATTAATTATGGGGATAAAAACCAACCAACATTAAAATAAAATCTATACGTTAAATTTAAGAACTCATCTAACTTGATTCGATTGCATGTCTAGATTGGTTGATGCTTGATTTTCTAATCCTCAACTTCTTCGCTCAGACAAGAATTAGTTGGATCAAAATCGAAGCTTTGTGACCACTATTATATTTTTTTTTATAGTTTATAGGTCGTAGATGAATGCCGGTTGGCTTTGAAGAATTTATTGTGTAAAGGTTAGGTTTAATTATATTGTTTTGATATCTTTATTATTATTGTTTTATTTTAATTTACAGATGTTATATGAATGTAGATCGTCTTTGAATTTTTTTTTAGGTAAAAGTTAGGTTTAATTGTATTATTGTGATATCTCTATTATTTTGTTATTTTCTGGTATTTTAGAGTTTGTAGATGAATCTTGATCGCTTTTGAGAATTTTTTGTGTGTAAAATTTAAGTTTAATTGTATTGTTTTGATATCACTTTTATCGTATTATTTTGTTGCAGATTACAGGTGATAGATAAATGTTGGTCGACTTTGAGTTTTTTTTTTATGTAAAGGTTAGATTTACTTGTATTATTTTGATATCTCTATTATCGTCTTATTTTGTTTATTATTTACAGGTGGTAGATGAGTGTCAGACGGTCGGCTTTGAAATATTTTTTTAGGTGAAAGTTAGGTTTAATTATATTATCGTAATATCTCTATTATTTTATTATTTTGTGGTATTTTAGAGTTCGTAGATGAATCTAGATCGGTTTTAAGAATTTTTTGTGTGTAAAATTTAAGTTTAATTGTATTGTTTTGATATCACTTTTATCGTATCATTTTGTTGCAATTTACAGGTGATTGATAAATGTTGGTCGGCTTTAAGTTTTTTTTTTATGTAAAGGTTAGATTTACTTGTATTATTTTAATATCTCTATTATCGTCTTATTTTGTTATTATTTACAGGTGGTAGATGAGTGTCAGACGATTTTGAGAAATTTTTTATGTGTAAAAATTAGATTTAATTATATTATTTTGATGTCTCTACCACTGAATTATTTTGTTGCAATTTACAAATGGTAGATGAATGCCGATCGACTTTTAAAAATATTTTTGATAAAGATTAGGTCTAATAAATAAATTCTCCATCTTTACATACTCAAAAGATATTAAATTTAATTATCATATTCATCTTTATTATTTAAGCAAATATCTTGTTTAGTGTAATGTTTGAACTCATTAAAGTGAGATGCACGCGCAAGGCGCGTACACCTAAACTAGTATATATATATATATATATATATATATATATATATATATATATATATAACCACCTTCTTCATACCCCCACCCCCATTTCTTCATCTTCTTCATACCCCTCACCCCCATTTCCTATCTTCTTCCTCTACCCCACCCTCATCCCACCCCCACATAATTTTTACTCTCCAAACATCAATTATCATCTTCCTTACACCTTTTCTTCAACCTCCTAAAATATTCCTCTAATGAAAAATGGATTTTCAAATTCGATATGGAAGAACCTGAATCATGACACGAAATTCATATTTCTCTCTTTTTAGGACAGAAAATCTCACATCATTTTCTCTTATTCCTCATCAATCAATCACAATTAGCCAAAATTTACTTTAGTTATAGTGATTTAGCCAAGTTGTTTGAAGAATCCTGTGGTGGGAGAAAGAAAATTTCAACCTTCTAAAAATCTGAACATATAGGTGTGATTCAAAGGACGTGATGTATCTTCATTCTGATACGTATTTGACAATTAATTTTCAATTGGTTTAACGGAGTTTCACCAAAATTGACCGAAGCATTGGAGATAGCGGTGATACCACATCTCTATTTCAATTCATTTCCTAATGGAGTTAAGAGAGGAGGAATTGAGTTCAACGGCGATGGAGGGGCGACGATGAAAGTGCTTTGCCGGTGGGTGGTGGTCGGTTGAAAGAGAGTGGGTCGCCAGTGGGTTCAACTCTGTTGCATGCCTGTTTGTTCTTCTAGGAAAATTGCACTTTTAGGTCATTTAGGTGAAAATACCCAATAATGTTATGTATCACTTTTTTCGGAGAGAGAAAGTGAAAGTTGAAATGTTTATAGTTACTTTGTAGGGGTGAGATTTTAAGTAATATTAGTAATTTAAGGTGTAGTTTAAAGTAATTTTTTCATAAGTTAATCACATAAAATATCATCTCCTACATTAGAAACATAGCAATATCAATTGAAACACAGGGTTGACTCAATGGTAAGACTAGTAAAACGTTTGTTTTAGGCCCCCAAAATTTTGAGGCCCCACAAAGTTAAGTATGAATTTTATGGTTTTGATTCTACTTAAATAATACTAAAGATTGTAAGATATAAATGGTACAAAATTTAAATTAAAAAGAAAAGAAAAAAAGAACTATCTATTTTTTTTAAAATAAAATATTTTAGAACTTTTTATCAAATCTTTATATTAATGAATAACATTTTCACAATAATCTTCAAGGTAATGCACTGAAATAAATTACTAACATCTTATTAATTAAAATTAGTTCTTACTTTTATAAATAATAATATTACTATTTGAAGCTAAATGCTTAATGTATTCCTAAGAATACTACACTAAAAAAAGTAAGAATAAAAATATAACTCTAAATTATTGATAATATTTTTGTTATGTGCATATATTTTAGGCCTCATATTAAAATTTGATTTTAGGTCACTGATTTTATTGAGACGATCTTGTTGAAACATGCAGGGCATTTTATAACTTATTTAGATTAATGTGTATAATTAAAACTATGATATATTTTAAGTACTTAACTTGTGTATATAATTGACTTTTAAGTATATGTTCAAAGGCTTTTTAGAAATTTTGGTGGAAATGTCGAACATGACATTTTTATGATATGTTCAATCATAATATGTAGTAGTTCAAGTATTTAAATAAAATTTATTGACTATTTTAAGGAATTATTAATGTATTCGACTTTACATTATTCCACAATGCTAATTGCTCTGAACTAATTTGTTCCTCAAATACGAAACAAACTAATATATATTTGCTATGAAATTATATAAAAGAAAGGAATAAAAACTAGAGGAAACTTTGTATTAATATTTTCTTCTTTATATTCAAACTTCATTCAACCAAAGGTTATTTATAGTCCAAAAATATCACTAAAATTCATAAAATGGTAGGGATTAATTTTCACTTAGTCATATTAAATGGATGTCCACAAATATTCCACAACACTCCCCCTTAGACGTCCATGTAAAGAAAATTTTACTGAATACGCATTTGAATGTTGCCTCATTAAAAACCTTACCAAGAAAAATTCAGTGGGATAAAAACCTTAGTTAAGGAAAAAAGAGTGCAGCGCGTATGTACTTCCCCTGATGAAAACATCACTTAATATCTAGGAGACGATGCATCCCAATCTTGTATATCAACTTCTCAAAGGTTGATGTCAGCTATGCTTTAGTGAACATATCAGCTAGATTATCGCTTGAACGAACTTGTTGAACATCTATTTCACCCCTCTTTTAAAGATCATGAGTAAAGAATAATTTTGGTGAAATGTGTTTTATCCTGTCTCCTTTGATGTATCCTCCTCTTAACTGAGCTATGCATGCGGCGTTGTCTTCATACAATATTGTTGGAATATTCTTCTTCAAAGTAAGGCCACATATTTTCTGCATGTGTTGAGTTACTGACCTCAACCAGACACATTCTCGACTTGCTTCATGAATGACTATTATCTCTGTATGATTTGAAGATGTAGCAATCATGATTTATTTTCTTGAACGCCGTGATATAGTTGTACCTTCATATGTAAACAAATAACCTGTTTGAGATCGACCTTTATGTGGGTCAGACAAATATCTTGCATCTGCATAGCCAATTAATTGTGAATCAGACTCATTTGAATAAAATAGTTCCATACCAATAGTTCCTCGGAGGTATCTGAATATATGCTTAATACCATTTCAATGTCTTCGTGTTGGGGAAGAACTAAATCTTGCTAATAAATTTACAGCAAAAGATATATCTGATCGTGAATTACTAGCAAGATACATTAATGCCCCAATTGCACTAAGATATGGTACCTCAGCACCAACAAGTTTTTCATTATTTTCATGAGGTCGAAGTGAATCTTTATTAATGTCAAGTGATCTCACAATCATTGGGGTACTCAATGAATGTACTTTATCCATATAAAATCTCTTTAAAATATTTTCAGTATATGTGGATTGATGGACAAATATTCCATTTGTAAAATGTTTAATTTGTAGACCAAGATAAAATTTTGTCTTTCCGAGGTCTTTCATTTCAAACCTTTTTCAAACATTCTACTGTCTTTGGAAGCTCTTCAGGAGTTCCAATGATATTCAGATCATCAATATATATAGCTATTATGACAAATTCAGATCCAAACCTTTTAATAAAGACACAAGGACATATTGAATCATTTTATATCCTTCTTTTAGTAGGTATTCGCTAAGGCGATTTACCACATGTGTCCTGATTGTTTTAATCCGTATAAGAATTTCTGAAACTTGATTGAAAATTTTTCTCGAGAATTTTTATACGCATCAGGCATTTTGAATCCTTCAGGAATTTTCATATAAATTTCACTATCTAATGCGCCATTTAAGTAGGTTGTGACGACGTCCATCAAATGCATATCAAGTTTTTAACGAATTGCTAAATTAATAAGATACCTGAAGGTGATTGCATCCACCACCAAAGAATATGTCTCCATATAATCAACGTCAGGTCTTTGTGAAAATTCTTGTGCCACAAGTCGTGCTTTATATCTTACGACTTCATTTTTTCTCATTTTTTTTTTTGCACCAAAACCCATTTGTACCCCACTGGCTTTATACCTTCAGGTGTTTGGACTATAGGTCCAAAAACTTTGCGTTTTTCAAGTGAAGCTAATTCAATCTTGATTGCATCTTTCCATTTTGATCAATTATTTCTCTGTCTACATTCTTCGACAGATTTTGATTCAAGATCCTCATCTTGTTGCATTATTTCATTTGTAACATTATAAGCAAACACGTTATCGACAATTATATCATTTTGATTCCATATTTTTCTTGATGAGACATAACTGACTGAGATCTCTCTATTTTCATTATTTTCAGGTACCTGAACCTCTTCTGGGGTTTTATTAATTGTTATGTCTTGTTGCTCTCCTTGAGTAACTTCCTCCATATTATGATTATTTTGATTATTTGCTCCTCTTCTTTTTCAAGGATTTTTATCTTTGAAATCGATTGGTCTACCACGTTGTAAGTGTGGTTTAGACTCATTTGCAGTAGTCAATTATCCTACAGGGACATTAACTCGAATGGGAGCATTAGCAGCTGGAATATGAGATTTTAAAACTCTTGATAGGTCACTGAATGCATATGGCAGTTGATTTGCAATATTTTGCAAATGAATTATCTTTTGAACTTCTAGTTCTCATTTATTTGTACGAGGATTTAAGTGAGATAATGATAATACATTCCAGACTATTTTCTTTTTCAACTGCTTATTTTCTCCCCCTAATGTTGGATATATTGTTTCATCAAAATGACAATCAACAAATCTTGCCGTAAATAAATCTACAGTCATAGGTTCCAAATATTTTATAATAGAAGGAGATTCATACCCAACATATATTCCCAACCTTCTTTGAGGATCCATTTTTGTGCATTGTGGTGGAGCAATTGGAACATATACCGCACATTCAAAAGCTCTTAGATGGGAAATACTTGGCTCTTGACCAAGAGTCAATTGTAATGGGGAGACTTTATGATAACTTGTGGGCCTTATCCGCACAAGAGTTGCTGCATGCAAAATAGCATGACCCCATATTGAAATGGAAAGTTTTGTTCTCGTAAGCATTGGTCTAACGATTAATTGGAGACGTTTAATCAATGATTTTGCTAGACCATTTTGAGTATGAACTTGTGTAATCGGATGTTCAATTGTTATTCCAGTTGACATACAATAATTATTAAAAGTTTGAAATGTAAATTCACCTGCATTATACAGACGAATTGTCTTTATTGTATACTCTGAAAACTGTGCTCTTAACTTTATTATTTGAGCAAGTAATCTCGCAAATGTCAAATTACGAGTTGATAACAAACACACGTGTGATCATCTTGTAGATGCATCTATTAAAACCATATAATACTTAAATGGTCCACATGGTGGGTGAATGGGCCCACATATATCACCCTATATACGTTTCAGAAATGCAGGAGATTCAATTCCCACTTTCATTATTGATGGCCTAGTAATTAATTTGCCTTGAGAACATACAACACAAGAGAATTCTTTAAATTGAAGAATCTTTTGGTTCTTCAATGAGTGTCCATATGAATTCTCAATTATTTTGCGCATCATATTAGAACCGGAATGACCCAATCGGTCATGCCAGAGAATAAAATTATTTAAATCAGTAAACTTCTAATTCATTATGACATGTGTTTCAACAGTGCTAATACTTGTATAGTATAAGCTGGAAGAAAGAGCAGGCAATTTTTCAAGTATATATTTATTACCCGACTTTATTATAGTAATATAAAGATATTCAAGTTTTCCATCATTGGTAGTCTCAATATGATAGCCATTTTGGCGAATGTCTTTGAAACTTAATAAGTTTCTTTGAGACTTACTACAATATAATACTTCATCTATTATCAAATTTGTTCCTCCGAGAAGTAATAAGTTAGCTTTTCTGGAGAAATATTTATTATCTTTTAGACTAGTATGTGTGGTAACACTATCTATAAGACATATATCATCGTAACTTATTTTGGATCCAATTGATGATTGAAAAATTTTCATATTCTTCAAATAAAAAAAACATATTATAAGAGTTTTGAAAAACTAACATAAGAAATGTAGAAATCAGAAACACACGACACTTTAATAAAACAGAAAACATAATTGCAAACAAAAGAAAATAATAACTTTCTTTATAATTTATTCTCAACTAAAATGATCGGTTCTTCAATCAATGTCCTCGTAGAAATCTTTAGCCTTCAAATGGGTAATATCTGAGAGGTCCTCAAAGTCATCATTATTATAAGCAAGATTTGCCTCAACATCGTCATATGTATTTGATGGACCTGCTTTACCATCATCACCTCGAAAGGTCAAGTGTACTTCCACATCATTTTCTTTTCTTTTAAGGGAAGCTTGATAAAGTTTGACAAAATGATCAGGCATACGACAAGTACGTGCCCAATGACCTTTCATGCCACTTCGGTGATAAATATTAACTTTACCCTTTGAAGGATTATTTTGAAAACCTTTATTATTCTCTTGTTTATTTTCACCATTATGACGATAATTATTTCTTCCTCTGCCACGTCCTCGCCCACGTCCACAGCCTCGACCATGACCGCGATAATAATTTTGCCTTATTTCAGGCTGATCATGTGCTGCTACAACATTCGCTTCAGGGAATGGAGCAGATCCAGTGGGACGAGCTTCATGATTTTTCATTAATAAAGTATTATTCTGCTTTGCCACAAGCAGACATGTAATCAATTCAGAATATTTCTTAAATCCCTTTTCACGATATTGTTGTTGTAGCAATACATTAGAAGCATGAAAAGTGGAAAAAGTTTTCTCTAGTAAGTCCTCATCAGTGATGGTTTCTCCACATAATCTTAATATTGAACTTACTTTATGAATAGCAGAATTATCCTCAACTAAAGTTTTAAAATCTTAAAATCGGAGGTGTATTTAGTCATATTTTGCCTTCGATATTACCGTCAATTTTAGGTGGTGATATCGATCCTTCAAGTTGGTCCATAATTCAAGTAGATCTTTCATAGTTAAATATTCAGTTTTTAATCCTTCGTGGAGGTGATGACGAAGAAAAATCATAGCTTTTGCCTTATCTTGACTTGATGCGTTATTTTCTTTTTAATAGTATCCCCAAGACCTCTAGCGTCAAGATGAATTTCAGCGTCAAGGATCCATGATAAATAATTCTTTTCGGTAATGTCAAGTGCCACAAACTCAGGTTTCGATAAATTTGACATAGTGAAACTATCATAAAAAGATTAATAAGTTAGATATAATGGTATTTTCAAAATAAGATACCCATCTCAAATAAATCTAAATAGAATCATATATTGTTAATAGATTACTATCAAAAGTTTGTTTCCTTTAGCAATTTATATTTTTTTGTGAGTGTATGAAGTCTAAAAAATAAATAGTTACACAATACGTACCTTATAAGGGAGCTTCGTGCTGATAACGTGTTATGAAATTATATAAAAGAAAGGAATGAAAACTAGAGGAAACTTTATATTAATATTTTCTTCTCTATATTCACACTTCATTCAAGCAAAGGCTATTTATAGCCCAAAATATCATTAAAATACATAAAATGATAGGGATTAATTTCTACTTAATCATATTAAATGGATGTCCGCAAATATTCCACAACAATATTGACATATTTCAAACTGAAGGTATTTTTATTAAATAAACATGTTACGTTTTCAGTTTTCCTTTATGCTCTTGCATAATAGTATTTTTTCCAGTTTAGTGCAGATCGATCACAAAATGCCATTTACACCCACAGTACCAGTAAAAATACATTTTGTAGTCTATATGATACCATGCACACATGTTTGAGAGTAGGGATAAGAAAAATCAAACAGATTAATAAATCGAATAGATAAAAATGTTATTAATTTATTGTTATTGGGTTATCAATTTTGTAAGGATTTTATAAATTTTTTAATTGAGTTATTGGTTCGATTTTGATTTTTTCTAATTGGGTCAACCGCTAATTTAATAAGAATATACACACTTTCCTTTTTAGTCTGTCTAAAAAATAATGTCGCATTTTCTTATCATTTAGCAACTATTTAGTGACATGATAACCATTTTATCCTTAGTGGATCCCACTTAACAAGAAAAGACAATTAAAAAGTAGGCATTAATTATAAACCTGTCAAACGGGCCGGGCTGGCCCGGCCCGAACCGGCCCGAACCGGCCCTACATATCAAACCGGACCGGTTTGACCCGGCCCGGTAAGCCCTAGGGCTTTAGGGTTCCGGGTTCCGGTCCGGTTTTTTTTTTAAACTGGGCCCGGTTAACCCGGCCCGGACCAACCCGGTCCAGGCCCGCCGGTTAACCGGCCCGGCCCGGCCCGACATTAAAAAAAAAATAAATTAATTATTGGGCCAAACTAGCCGTTGGCCCAACGGCTATATTACCGTTTTTGGGTCCAAACGGCTAGTTTGGGCCCATTAACTTAAAAAAAAAAAAAAAAAAAAAAAATTTTAATCCCCAAAAAAAATCTATAAATACCCTACAACTTCAAATCATTTCTCACACAATTTTTCACTCTCTCAAATCTCATTCTCTCTCAAATCTCAATTCTCAATTCTCAAATATTCAATATATTTAATTTCTTAAAGTGTTCAATTTAAATTTTTAATTTTTCGTTTACAAAGTACGAGCGGAAGTTTCTAAAGTCGCAATCTTCGGATACTTCCAAAATTTGGTATTGTCGTTCCATCTCTTACGTTTAATTTTTATTTATTGTATTAATTGTTTAATATTTAATTTTATTATATTTGTGTATTTTGAATATTTTTAGTTTAATTTAATTTATATTATGGATAAATTAAAAAACCTCGCTGCTAAAGGTGTTAGAAATTTTTGTCCCGGAAGCGGTAGTGGTAGTAAAAAGCGAATTACTAGCGGTAGAGGTAGTTCAAGTAATAGATATACCCGTGTGACTTCGCCTCTGGTACCGCTTGGTACACCTTTTGAGGAAGAAATAGGTGTAGGTGCTCACGATATGGATTATGTAGAATTTCAGGAAAATTACGGTATAGAAGAAGAAAATGAAGTAGATGCAGTTAATGTAGACGAAGATGATGAAAATATTGCTGAAACACCCGCAGTAGGACATGCTAACGTTAGATCTGAATCAGTTAATCTCCCTTCCCGTCCTCCCAGTGCCCCAAAACCCCGTAAAAGAACTAGTATTGCATGGCAATTTTTTGAACGTATATCAGATATTGAGGTGCAGTGCAATATTTGTCAACAAAAATATAAGCATAGAAGTGGCGGTAAGCAAGGGGGTACGGGTACGTTAATGAGACATATAGCTGAAGATCACACTAGAGAGTTCAATATTGCAAAAGGTGGTGGGGATGTTGGTGGGTCAACGCAAACTAGAATGGACCCAACAACCGGTCAAGTAGCGAAAAAGTATAATAAATTGAGGGACAGAGAAGAAATAGCTAAAATGGTAGCTGTGGGTTGTTTGCCTTTTAGTTTTCCTTCTTCTGATGCCTTTATTCGTTATATACAAGCAATTTATAATCCTATGTTTAATGGTATTCCTAGAACTACTTGTCGGTCTGATATTTTTAGACTCCATTCACAATATTATTTTTATTTATCAACATTCTTAAAAAATATTCAATGTAGATTGTCCCTAACTTCCGATCTTGGTCGTGCTGTAAATAAAAATGATTATTTAACCGTTACTTGTCATTGGATGGATAGTAATTTCATAATGCAAAAACGTATTCTTGCTTTTTTATATGATGAAGATCGGAAACATACTGGACAATTTATTGCTGATTCTATTATTAAAATTGCCGGATATTATGGTATAGAAAATAAATTTTTATGTATTGCTTTTGATAATGCTTCTAACAACAAGACTGCTATAACAAAAATAAAATCTACGCTATCTCCGCCCTTTCCTGAAATTTTTCATGTTAAGTGTGCATGTCATATATATAATTTAATTGTAAAAGATGGTCTTGACTTTTTTGAGGTTTATATTGAAAAAATTCGTCTTGCTGTTGGTTTTATTCAAGGAAATAATCGTAGATCTAGAATTAAAGAATTTAAAGTTAAATGTCAAGAAAATGGACTTGCACCGATTTTGATGCCTGAGGAAATTGATATTAGATGGAATTCTACGTATGAATTTTTAAAAACTTGTTATAAATATAGAATTCCTATTACACTAGCTTTTAACCAACATTGTGGTTCATTTGCTGATTCTGCTGATTGCATGCTACATAATTCTGATTGGGTTATAATTAATGATCTTGTTAAGTTCTTAGAAAAATTTTATGTAGCTACGGTTGAATTTTTCGGTGCATACTATCCTACTGTTTGTAATATTTTGGCATATATAGCCGATATTTCTGGTTTGCTCCGACAATATAAAGATAAAGAAGGTTATAAAGAAGCTGTTGGCGCTATGTTTACGAAATTTAAAAAATATTTCTTCCCGATTCCCCCTATTTACTTGGTTGCTGCTATGTTAAATCCGTGCATGAAATATAATCATATGTGTCACTTTAGTACTCTTATTTATACTAACTTAGAAATAAATACTAACCATGATTCTGAACAAGTACAACCTGATTTGTGGACGGCTACGACTGATGCGAAGGAGTACATAGAAAAATTATATAATCACTATGCTGATTTATTTGATTTAGCCGTACCTACAAATATCACTCCAACTGTCGCTCCTCATCCTCCCGAGGAGCCATCAGCTTCTAAAAGGCCGGCACATAGTGGTTTTCCTGATTCATTTTATGATTTAACTTGTTGGAACAGTGTGGATGAGAGAGCTTACACATCAACTTATCGGGAAGAGCTGAAATATTATCTGCGGACGCCACCAGAGGATCGCAGACGACGGATCAACACGCTGGATTGGTGGAGGAATAATGAATCACAATATCCTGTACTTTCAAGATTAGCCAGAGATATCTTGAATGTTCCTATGTCAACCGTTGCATCAGAGAGCGCCTTCAGTCAGGGACGACAGCAGCTTGGAGACAACCGACACTCATTGGGAAGCAACACAATGAATGTTTTAGTTTGCCTCAGAGATTGGATTAGAGCAGAAAGAAGAAACCAAGGAATGGAACCAGAGCCCAACGACGACCTCAAACTTGAAGAAATTATGACTTCACGGGAGAACTCAGCAGAATCAAGTCCAATGCATGGTTTTTCCCCCGTTGACTTCGACTACCCTATGCAAGTTCCAATTAATATTAACATGAATGAGTTGGAAAAAATGATGCATAATTTATAGATTTTTCATTCATGTAAATTATAAATTTTGGATCATTTTGCAATCAATAAAATTCCACAAATTCATTCACTCCTTAGTCGTTGTGTTTTTATTTTTTTTTATTTAACGATTTATAATTTTAATATCTTCTATACAAGTGTATATTTAATGTATACATGTGTATATGTTTATATATCTTATATAGAAGTGTATATTTAATGTATACACGTGTATATATCTTCTATAGAAGTGTATATTTAATGTATACATTGTTTATATAGCGTATATAGTGTATATTTGACCGGTTTTTAACCGGGTTTGACCGGGTTTGACCGGGTTTTAGTGGGTTTGACCGGGTTTGACCGGGTTTGACCGGGTTTGACCGGGTTTTAGTGGATTTAAAGTATTACATATACATAGAATAGAGTGTATATGTGAATAGATCTTCTAAAGATGTGTATATTTAACGTATACATGTGTATATATTTTATAAATTAGTATATAACTATACAAATATATGTTGTAATGTATATATATTGTAGTATATCTCATGTAACGTATTACATATACATAGAATAGAGTGTATATATGTGAATAGATCTTCTATAGAAGTGTATATTTAACATATACATGTGTATATGTTTTATAAATTAGTATATAACTATACAAATATATATTGTAATGTATATATATTGTAGTATATCTCATTTAAAGTATTACATATACATAGAATAGAGTGTATGAATGTTAATAGATCTTCTATAGACGTGTATATTTAACGTATATATGTGTATATATTTTATAAATTAGAATATAACTATACAAATATATATTGTAATGTATATATATTGTAGTATATCTCATTTAAAGTATTACCTATACATAGAATAGAATGTATATATGTGAATAGATCTTCTATAGACATGTATATTTAACGTATACATGTGTATATGTTTTATAAATTAGTATATAACTATACAAATATATATTGTAATGTATATATATTGTAGTATATCTCATTTAAAGTATTACATATACATAGAATAGAGTGTATGAATGTTAATAGATCTTCTATAGACGTGTATATTTAACGTATAGTCGTTGTTTTTTATTTTTTTTTATTTAACGATTTATAATTTTAATATCTTTTATACAAGTGTATATTTAATGTATACACGTGTATATATCTTCTATAAAAGTGTATATTTAATGTATATATTATGTATATAGCGTATATAGTGTATATTTGACCGATTTTTAACCGGGTTTGACCGGGTTTGACCGGGTTTTAGTGGGTTTGACCGGATTGGGTTAAGTGGGCCGGTTCCGGGTGGATTTTAATATTTTTACTGTGCAGCCCGGCCCGGCCCGGACCGGTTAAGGCCAAACCCGGCCCGTAACCGGCCCGTAACCCGGTAAGAATGAGAGGGCCGGTTCCGGGTTGAACCGGCCCGGCCCGTTAGACAGTCTTAGCATTAAAGTGCCTGAATAAGGGTAATTTAGTAAACATAAAAAATTTCTCATATTTTTTATACTTTACTACTTTACCCTATATATCTTAATTTCTACAGACTAACAAACTTATTCAATTTCTTGAACTAATATTTAGTTCAAACTTAAGATTCTTGTACTCAAGACCCATTATTAGAATTTTGATTGCAACTAAAATTTAGTTTCTTTTTATGTCAGTTGTTACTATCTCCATTTTATGAATAATTTCTTATCGGTTAAATAGAAAATCAAACTCGTTAAGGACTAAAATCAATAAAATATATCTTATTGATTTAGCATATTCAAAAATTGGAAATTAATAAACAAACTGATAATACATAAAATCAAACCGAATCGAGCTATACAAGAGTAGGTTCAGAAGAAAAATTAGTATTTTTACGGCAAAACGAGTATTCAATTTTTTCTTTTATTAGTAATTTTTAATTACAAAACAGTTTTGTGCTGGTTTATCTTCGTTACACATTATTCATTGGACATGAAGGGTACTCTATTACAGACCAAGAGTTTGGATAGAGGAAGGCTCTTGGTATTATGGCCCATAGTTTGTCATCAGCCCAATATTATGCTAGCTGCTTCATTCTATGCATTCGCCTAGTGCTATAAATGTAGAATTAATTTTGTACATTATCGATGTATAAAATAGAAAAGAATATTAGAAGTTACAAACTTAAGATTATAATTATGATAAATAATAGCGCATTCATAAGATTACGTTTTATAGCAAAAAATATCATTTTTTTAAGTGACCGTGCACAAAACTTAAAACTCGTAAATGTAAGATATATGCCTTTCATCCATATATTTATTGCTCAAGCGTGTAGGTTTCTAGCTCTACTCGAATTATTAGCTGCGGCCTACCTCCATCAATATATATTATGGTTCAATAACATTGGCTATGACCATTTTATTTCTTTTTGTATATATATAACAGTACTATAATATTAGACGATTTTGTTGTAGTTTATAACTTTCAATCTACTTATCAGATGTTTTTTTAATGGATCGGCGAATTAATGCTCCAATATTAGAGTCCAATTTTTTATAGATGTTTTATCTTTTAGATCATCAGTCTGGATCACCACCACAATCAAGCATACTGATGCCAAGATGCAGCTTTGACGTGAATATTAGACGAACTTTTAAAATTGTTCTAGAGTACTATTTTGATATACAAGTTGAATTAAATATTTAAATTTGTGTTGTGTTAATTTGCATCAAAGTAATATAATAGTAATAAAGATTAAGTTAGAAAAGCTAATTAGGTAGTGGAAATTGCAAAAAATTGTTGAAGAAAAAATAGACATGTTTCCAGCCACATATGAGACGTATATCCTTACGTGTGGTGCATGCGACGTAAGCGTAGCAACGTTGAAAAGAGAAGAAAATGAAAATAAAATAATAGTACTAAACAGAAGAACAAAAGAAGAAAGGAAAAGGTACAAAAACAACAAAATAACAAAAATTTGGGAAAGAACAGGAAACAAATGGGGTCAAGTCAAATCAATTAAACCAAAAGAAGGAAAGGCTTAAATTATTTATTAATTATATTTTTAATTATTAAATTCATGTGAACTCATATTACACAAGGTTAAGATTAATTCTCCCGCAGTGTATTCATTTCACACCAATAAAAGTATGGAAAAATGTAGTAATATTTTAGTGTGTAAAATGATTATTCTATAATTAACTTTTCAGAATAGGCTAGATGACAATGGTTTGATGATATTTTTTAGTATTGAAGGTTATAACAATGTTTGATAATGTTGACTGAAGTAAAGTAATATGTATAGACTATTACAGAGAGAAAAACATAAGGGAGATATTTAATTGATAAAAGGAAAATGATTTTTAATACTTGCACACTTTTCTTTTACAAATATCAAAAAAGAGGGCAGTCCGGTGCACTAAAACTATCGCTATGCGCGGTGTTCGAGGAAGGGCCCCATCACAAGGGTGTATCGTATACAGCCTTATCTTACATTTCTGCCAGAGGCTGTTTCCAAGGCTTGAACCCGTGACTTCCTTACATTTCTGCCAGAAGCTGTTTCCAAGGCTTGAACCCCTGACCTCCTGATCACATGATAACAACTTTACCAGTTACTCAAAGGCTCCCCTTCCTTTTCAAAATACTATTTTTTAAAAAATTATACATAATAATTTGGGTTATAGAAAATTATATATAGAGGAAGGCCGACCAAAAAACAAAAGGAATAAAGGAGACAAGTAAAACACATGGTGAATCGTAAATGTAGCTGCTGCTGCTATTGATAATTGATGTTGATGTATTCACTTGTACAATATATGATTATAAATTAGGTTTATAAGTTTTACATATTGACAGAATAATTTTTCAATACACAATTACGTTAGTTATTAGATAAATATATGAGGGACGGTTCAAGCATATTAGTGGTCTAAGACCAAAATCAAATCGAGGCCTTAAGTTTTTGGGATTTTTTTTTTTTTTGAATAAGTCTATTTTTAAAATTATATAATCTATTTCTTCTAGTAATACATCCTAACTTAATAATATAATCAATACATTGAATCTTTCACTAGATATAGTACTCTTTATATATCAAACTTTTAAATATTCTTTCCATTTATCTAAAAAAATTATTTTATCCATAAATAATACTTAATAATTTTTTTTAAAAAAAAAACTATAATCTATTATTATTAAAAAACGAGGCCCTTTAAATTTGGGCCTAAGGCGATTGTACATATTTCTTATAAAGTAGAGCTGTTATGTATACACATCTCTTGATAAACATTACAACTAAATACCAGTAATTAACGGTAATGATAAGCTACCCAAAATTGACTAATTAATGTCATTGTATGTACCCTTATAAATCCTTATGAATTAGCCAATGAATAAATTAAGTTTCACCAAGGTATTTTTTATCACATAGTTGTATAAACTTTTCATGAGATGTGCACTTACTGTCACTCATGTTTTGTTAAAAGAAACAAAAATTCAAAATAACATTCGGCTGCACGGACCTGAATATATTGATCTATAGCTGGAGCTAAAGTTTCGCTTACAGATTCGACTAAATCTAATGATTTAATTTAAACCTTACATTTATATTTTAAAATTTACTTAATATATACAAATAACTTTTCAAGAACGAACGTAGTAAGGTGAGAATCTTAGAATGTAAAACTCATATTTAGGTACCTTTTTATTATCATATTATAAAGTCGCAAAGGGTTTTAAGAAACAATAATAATTAACAATAGTAATTACGTTTCAATCTCGAGCAAAATCAAATTCGCTATGCAAATTACTAATCCATAATTAAGGTTAAAAACCGGAGGGGTTGGCACTAAAGACTACAATTGAATAATTAAAAAACGGAAGTGAGTTGGAAAAAGACAACTTTAATCACAAGTTCTTAAAAAATAGTGTTACTACTAATTGAGATTATAGATATACTAGCAATTAGCAATTATTTAATAACAGATGAAAGCATGAGCATTAGTCACATCACACGTGGCTTACATGCCGTATATATATAGCTAGGAAATCACATGCCCACATGTGACTAAATTAATTAAGAGAATGTGTGATCTTTATCATCAGTACTCATAATCACATTTCTATTATCCATAATTAAGATACATTCGCATCTAATTACACATGGTGCAAACAAAACAAATTTAAAATCTTATATATCAGTATGAAATATCGCCAAATATAATAACAGTACGATTACTAGTATAACATATTTATTTGTTTGATATGAACACTCGCATTATCTGTGAATAATTTTTTTTCATCCATAGATCATATATATACTAGACAGTTTACACATGAATCAAGGCGTACGTGATGAGGGAAGGAAGGAAGTATCAAGGAAATAGCAGCAGTAGCATGCAGGGAATGTGCAGAACAAGCTGTACATTTCATGCTGCTTCACTGTCGACTATACATGCTCACATGCTCTCCCCCCTCTCACTCTCAACAACACACAACACTTTATATCTTTCATCTGGATCTTCTCTCTTGCATTTGCCTCTTACCTTAGCTTGTGCAATTGCCCATGTGCTTTTTCTTCCATTCGGGCTGCCTGTACCGAGAGAGAGAGAGTGTGTGTCATTGGCCGATTTAGAGGAGAGTCATCAAGTTCACGAAAATTCAGTAATTTTTACCTTATATATTAAAATAAAGTATTATATATTAATATTTGACTATAAAGATAACCTAGTTACTCGTTATTTATTGTGCTTCAGTTACCGCATTGGTTGATTATTACTTTTATATTTTTAGCTGCTCTACTGACGTTTGCTACTCAATAACCTTGTGCTTCAGTTACAACATTGGTTGGTTATTACTATTATATTTTTAGCCACTCTGGTGTTCGCTACTCGAGTCGAGGATCTTTCAAAAATAATCTTCTTATCTTCTCGAGATGGAAAAAAGATCTGCGCACACTTTACCTTTCTCATGCTCTACTTTTGATTAAATTTTGAATCCGACTCTCTAATAGAGATGAAGCTAAGCTAGGGTTTTTTTTTTTTCCGTATATGTGGTCTCTCATTTGGTGTAGTACGTGTTTTTAGGGTTAGCTGGCCCCATACTCACATTCACATGCGCCCACACGTACAAGGTACAACTGGCTAACTAACTTTACTTTCCTATTCAATGACTTCCTTGCCCCTCTTGCTCTCCTTTACCTATCTTTGCTTCACCTTTTTTAGCTCTTCAAAACAAGTACTTTCTTGTCTCCCTTAATTTTAGATTGTTCTTTGCTACGATTAAATCAATAACGGCTTCCTTCTCTATCTACCTATCAAATCTAACATGGTCAAGTTGAATGCCTCTGATCGTGCCTAATCTTACTTGAACATCAAATAATAAGATAAAAGTCTATAATGAAAACAAATTTCAGAAATTTAACCAGATAAATGTCTTAATAATATGAATATTTATAAAGGAAAAAGTATCTAATAAAATAGTCTCTGCAAAAAGAAAAAGGGTAAAAGAGAGACCAAAAAGAGTGTTTTATACAAGAGAATATCCCAGTAATAAAATGACTTAAGAGGGAAAAGGTTTAACCTTTATTTAGATATTTGTTGAGGGTAATTTGGGTACAAAAATAGAAGGTCCCGTCATATCACATGCGACCTAAGTCAGCTTTCTCTGGCAAAGCCTTATTCTTGGACGACTCTAAATTTCTTTTCAACTTTGCATACAATTTTTTTGCCCTAATAATTCAACCATGCATATTGTTTTCGTTTCCTCTCCTAATCACCACAAATATTATAACGTGGAGCGAAAGGGGTGACTTGAAATAATAGGTAATTAAGAAGTCATGAGTTTAAATTAAGTCTGAAAATAGTCTCTTACAAAAATGGTGGGTAAGACTACGTATAATAGACCCTTCTAATCAAGCTCTTACATAAATCTTGTGTATAGCGGGAGTTTTATAATACATTGAACTGAACTTTTTACTATAACGAGGTCGAGAAGTATGATAGGGTATTGAGATTTTTTTTTTCCTTTAGTGAGACATATCCTTTTATTGAGGCTGTTGATTTAGCTCTGAATCATACTCTTGAGAAAAAAAATTATTGTAGTAAAATTAAAGCAACCTTAACGTCTTTGCCCTGGTTAGCGTGTGTCTGGAAATTCATTCCTTCGCAACACAATATCAAATTAATCAAACCAATAAATTTTACGTACATAGAAAAAAAAAATATTAGTTACCGAACGAATGTAGTTAATTAGTCGAATTTCAAAATATAGCGTCACAAATTCGAATCCTAATAATTTTATGTCAATATGTGGAAGGGAAGTATACAACTTTCACATGAATTAAAATTTAAATTAACAAGTCGTGGAGTTGGGACCTATTTTCAGAAGAAGAAGAAAAAGGCGGCAATAAATGAAGAGGACCATTTACTTTTTTATGGGGACCTTTTTATTATTTCTAAACAAAATAATGGGTAACTATACAGCCTACAGTTTTGTTAGTTTGGCTTTTCTTTTTTTTGTTGCAACTGCATGCTAGATGTATAGTAGTACTATTTTCTGGAGTATCCAATGACTATATTGAATTTCATGACGATAACAAGTCCAACTAGTTTGAATTTTCAAACAATTTTGAGATATTTTCTTGCATGCTTCAGGATGACTCTGGAAAAATATTTACTAACATAAAAAAGCTACGTAGTATTCATCTAACTTGAAAGATTATAGACCGTGCAAATTTCTAAATTTGCTTTCATGCGTACGAAATAAAATATAAGTTAAGTTTTCAAAATTTGTTTACTTTGAAAATTAATTTTCTTCATATAGGGTATGTTTTTTCGGAAAGATATATCATTTTAGCTGAAGGTCTAGCGAAAACTAACTCTCTACCTTGATCTCGGACCTCACTTTATGAAAATACACTGGATATGTTTCTGATATTCGTTTTTATTTTTAGAAAATAACCATTTGTATTTAGCTAATTTATTTTAAAACATTTTATTAATATTATTAAATCAATAATTTGTATTTGGCCAAACTTTCAGAATACTTATTGTTTCCATCTTTTGAAAAATCAGTATTGACAATGACAAGCGTTTCCAAACAGGAAAAGAAAATGAAATATAGAAGATGAAGTAAGAAAAAATTACTAATGATATCAGGTGCGGTACAAAGTTATCAATAATTAGAAGATACTATGAATTCAATTGTGCATAGCCAATAAGCTGAAATTCATGTGATCATATCATATTAATGAATGCTTCTCTGGCAAGAAATGATTTTGCTAACGCTATTAATTATTTTTGGCTCGTGCTTTCTCTAGAACGTTGATGAAGAATTAATTAGAAATTAATTTGGTGTCCACTTTTACGTCAATAATTCTTCGACGTTATGATCCAGTTGCTATCTCCATGTTATATATATAATTAATTATTATTTCAGTTGATTTTATTTATTTCTGTATATCATGTCCACTAAACGCATGCGTCCAAAAGAATTTGTTGGGAATATTTTAATGGCTCCCAATAGTGGAAATTTGACAGTTATAACTGTAGTATCTTATTATTATTATTATGATGTCATATATTTTCTTGGGATTCGGACCAAAATATGGCATGAAACTAAAAAAAATATATTAAAATATGTGATATTTTTAAAGTGGTACCATAATATGCTTAACTCTCTTATATGCATTATTTTTAACGAAAATGAGCAAATGAAGTTAAGTTTTAGAAAATTAAGTAAGTTATGCATTTTTTTAACACAACTCTCTTCAAAAGAAAGAGAGTTATGTAAGAAAAGTTACATAACTCTGTTGAAAAGAGAGTTATGTATTTTTTTTCTATATGCATTTTTTTTACATGACTTACTCAAAAAGTGAGTCATATAATAAAAGTTACATAACTTGCTTTTTTCCTCTACATAAATATAATAAAAATTATATAACTCACTTTATAAAAACTTACATATTATGTGAACAATTAACTTATCTTTTAAAGTTTTATTTTTTTAGAAAGAAGGCTAACTATCATGAAACGGAGAGAGCAAAACTCACTGATTATGTGAGTTATTCAAATATAAAATAAGTTTAAAAAAATGAGTTATTCATTGAATATAACTCTTAAAATATGTGTGATAAGTGCATAACTTTATTAGTGAGTTATGTACATTTTCTGAAACTTAACTCCGTTTGCTCATTTCCGTATAACTTCCTTTTTAATAGAGTTAAGCATATTATGGTATCACTTTATAAACATGACATATTTTAGTACCTTTTTTAGTTTAATGACGTATTTTGAGTCTGGACTCATTTTCCTGTTATCTTGTTTATAGGTAAAGCAGAAGAAAAAAAAATGATATTCAATTAATTTTTGTGGTATGTTTTGTGTTAATATTTACAGTAATATTATAGTCTAATACTTTTTTTTGTCGTAATATATATATGATGCTTTAAGGTTTTACATATCAATTTCAGGAAAGCATTTGATAGTTAATCATATCCTTGTCTCTTCCCTAAATAGGTAATTAATTAATTAATGCATATATACATGTTGGATTTTATTAGTTAAAGGTGTGAATTAGGTAGAAGAAAGATAAAATGGAGAAAAAAATGAAATTTGAATCAAGTCTATTTGTTCCAAAGTACATCTTTCTCACTTATAAAGGGTTGAGAAGAAAGTTTTTTCCTTCACTATCATTATTGCTGAGCTTGATTTTGGATTCAAATTTGATCAAATAATTTCTTTGATATATTTTTGAATCAAATTTATTTTTTAATTTCTATTGTTTATTTTCCTAATTTTGATATTTTCGATGCCAAAATTTTGAATTAAAAATTTAAGGACTATATTTTATTCCGAAATGATAATTATCCACGCCTTTTGATACCCAAAGATTAGCCTATAAATTTTGAGGCTTTTCTTCGATTTTTACAGACTGAAAATACTCAAAAACTCTTCCGTGTTAATCACTTTCAAAGCAAAAATGCTATATATATATATGATGTGTGATTTACTTTCTTATTTGATTATTAAAATTCTGTAAGCTGAAGCATCGCTTTTATATAAATAAAATTTTATTCTATCCTAAGAGTAATTAATCCGTAATCCTTAGATTAACTGTGAGGGGATTAAATATCTTTTAAAAATACAAACAAATGGTTGGTTCAACATAAGTTTCTGCTTCATTTATTTTTCTAATTTACTCTATGTGACAATTTTGAATTGAATTGAATTAAATTAAACCGGTACGGAGGGGCTACCAAAAAGTAATAATGGCATTTCTGTAATTCACTGACGAAAGAGTGGCAATAACAAAAACTTCCATTACTTAAACCCCAAAATCGCGTTGCTCTCTATCACGGAACAGATTTAGCTATAATCACCCTCCGTCCTCCGTTCCACCAGAAAACTCAAAATTCATCTTCCCCAAATTTACATCACAATTCGATAATGGGTTCTCCCTCCGCTAACTTATCAATGAGAGGAACAAGAAGATGCACCACTCACAAAAAAACATGCAAATCTCAAAATACATCAAGGTTTGTCAACGTCAACATTGATGGGGACGACGGTAGAATTGGCCAATGCACTTCCGTTTCTGAAAAATTGGAAGCTCTCAAGCAGTTAATTCCAGCTAACAATGGTGAAATCAAACCTGACCAGTTGTTCGAAGAAACTGCTGATTACATTGTTCTTCTCAGAACTCAGGTCTTCGTTTTACAGAAACTTGTTGATTTTTATGGGTCAAATAATGAACAAAATCCTCTATAGTACATAGCAGTTTCCGTTTTTCCAGCCAAAAACTGAAAAACAGAAAAGCAAAAAAAAAAAAAAAAAAAATTCCTTTCATTTTCATTCTTATCTTTTTTTTTTTCTTTTTCGTTTGGTTAATTTTTTCTCGTTTTAATTAGATTCCAAGCAAGCTCTATGTAAGGGTAGGTGTGTTACGGGTACTGAATTTCAGGATCAAATAGTTATTACTAGTACTGGTAATCTAGTAGTAGTATATCACAAAGTCTTAACCTTTCTATATTGGTTCAATTTTTTAACATTTTGTTAGTACTATTCAGCTCTTAGTCAATGGGCAATGAATACCCAAAGATTTGCATTACTCATTGTAATCACTAATTCTTCTTCACTGTGCTTGATTAAAGCTGTTCAATTATTTTATTTTTAGCAGGTAATTCTGGATAAATCCTCACGATAAGTGTATTGTAAGTATAAAAATAACCAGCTAACTTAATTATATACTATAGAATATGTTTAAATTTGTCAGTATATTTTGGTAGAGGTTTTAGGCACAAAATATTTTGTCTTTTGTGATACATACTCCCTTAGTCCAGACAAAATATGTGAAGTCTTTCTATCAGAAGCCACGCCCATGCCAACGCCTTATAGCTTCAGACTATTCACTGAATGTGAGAGCTGACAAAAATTTATCACACACTGAAACAACTTCAACTTTCATATTTGATAGGTTCAACATTTAAATTCTTTAGCTGCAACAAAATATGTTAGTAACTTTTGACATATATCTATATTAGTATTTCTTTTTTTTTTTTTTTTGGCAAATTACTGAATCCAATTAATGCCCGTAGCTGACAGAACATCACGCAGATGAGTTTAATTTGTATACACTAATAATATAGATTTTACTTCTTATCAAATTAAATTACAGTAGCACAAAAAGTTTAGTATGTGCGAAATTCGAAAAAAAGTCATATCACTAAAACTCTGTTTTACACGGAATATAATCTTATTTGTATTTCTGCAAGAGACTATTTTCACAAGAGATCGAAATATATCGTCAGAATCGAGAATACCCGCAAATATGGCGGATGTGTGGGTGGGTGGGGGGGGGAGGGGTGTAATTTTCTGAGTGTTTTCACATGATATCTCAGTGAAACAGACAGGACTGCTCTTTCATGTTATGGCCTCACATGCTATGTTATGGACAGCAGTGACAACTAGTACTAGCAGTAGTAATACCAACGCTTTAAGGAACATGTGCACTACTCAGAATGCCTCCAATTTTTTCAAAACAAACAAAAGAAAGAAAATTGAGTGGAATTTTGGATCTTTTCCCCTCTTTCTATCGTCTTTGAACTGTCAAGAGAATTATAAGGGAATTCACCTAGAAGCGTGTGGCTGAGGTAGTCGTATGAACTGCGTATACTTGACTTTATTTTGTGAGCTGAGTATGTTGTTGTTGTCACTTAGAAGAAATAGCAATCATTGTCATTCTCAACAGAAAAAAAAAAAAGAGTATGTTGGGGTATACATACCACAAATGAAAATGAATTTCACTAATTTGCCAATAAATCGTCTATAATAACCTTCATAGAGTAGGCTAGCAAGACACGTATATTGCGATTACTTATGCTTAATTAGCGAGGTTAAATTTTTTTTCCCTGCTTACTCATTTTAGAGACTAGTAGTATTTTGCCAAAAAGAAAAGGAGGGTGTAACTATATACTATAATAATATAAAAGTATAAAAGAAATCCTTTTAACCAGCAATGACCATATATTGGCTTCTTTTACTTTTTTCATGTATTGTCTGTAATGGGTTTTTCAGAGATTGAGCAGTTATGGAAGAGCAATAGCGATAACAGATTGAACATGATTGGACCCATTTTTTTAATTTATATACGTCACTTTTTTTCTTGTGGAACAAGGGGACCAAGTAGGGTTTTTTCTCAGAGAAATACCATAATGTTTTTTTATTTTTTGATAAAATTGCAAACGTACCGCCTCAACAAGGAAGCTTTGTCTAATTTGAAAATCTTCTGAAGCTCTTGACCCATGTCATTTTAGGTAGGAAAGGTCTTGCTTTGACATAGTATTAACAAAAAAAAAAATTGTTACAATTATACCGCCATATGAAAAACTGAGTGACATTTTACGACTTATTTTATATAATCAATTAAGTTAATCTTTGTTGATTGTGGCTAGAGATTGACCAGATAGTGTATAATCACCTAATGTGAATGACACTTTAGGACTTACACCAACCATTTCCTTGATATTTTGGATCGAATGCTCAAATTTCTTCGCACCTTTTAAGCGTATCTGTCTTATCATGGGAGATTTTTACTCAGAAAAGAAATGAGGCAACGGAAAAAAAAGCAACTTGTTGATTTAACTTCTTTACACTAGAGATATTGGACAGAAATGAAAATTTTCATATGAGGACATTGATTGAGCCAAAAACTAAAGTAAAAAAATAAAAAGTGCACGTATAGCAGGGGGTTACCAAATTAAAATCGTCCACATTGTATTCTTGAGAGTTATGGTCATTTTCTTATTGCATATTTTCCCAATTAGATTGTAACTCTTTGAGTCTTGATCCAGTCAATAAATTTACCAAACATCTTGTTAGAAGTTCCTCCTTTTTTGACACTAGAGTTAACCTTTGCTTGAAGATCTAAAGCCCTTTCTTTAAATGTTTCATCACCAAATAGCTTATCCATCTTATTCTTGATTTCTTCTTTACCAATAACCCCAAACTCATTTTTGTTTATTCCCAATCCAACTTTCCAAACATCACAAATGTAACTCTGATTGAACAACTGGTCAGCAAAATAAGGCCAGCACAAGAAAGGCACACCGTTGCTTACGCTCTCGACAGTCGAATTCCATCCACAATGACTCAAAAAGCATGCAATAGAAGGATGTGCTAGCACTTTTTGTTGAGGTGCCCATTTAACTATATGGCCTCGACTTCCCACTCTGTCTTTGAAACCTTTCGGGTAAGCACTATCGCCGCCATCCAAAATTAGATCTTCTCGAACCACCCACAAGAATCGTCTTTTGGATGATTCTAGCCCAAGTGCCAGCTCCTGGAATTGAGTTAAGTCCAAGATTGTAAAGCTACCAAACGCTACGTAAATGACTGAGTTATCTGGCTGCTGATCAAGCCATTTTAGGCAATTCGAGTCTTCGGGCCAGAAGTTCCCTGCTGCAGATCCTAATCTGTTGCTTGCCAAAAGGGGTCCTATTGGTGACACTTGAGGGTACATGGAAAATGCTCCAGGCTCCAGATCCTTTGAGGAGTTACAGATGACCCAATCTGCGAATTTTACTCTTTCGTTGTTATCTAATACGAGATCCATTACCATTTTCCTCATGGCTGGATCAGGGAAGCAAGCCCATGCAAAGTCTGATGGGTTCATGATGGGCATGTTTGGTGATAGTTTAATCCCTTGTGTCTTCAAGATAGAACCTGGAATGCAGATTTTGTTAAAAAGTCTAAAAGATCATACTAGTTGTAGTTGGACACTCTTTCTAGATATATAGTATGTGCTGACATTATAATATGAGTATGAACTGTAGATATGACAGGTTGATTTCTTAGATGGTCACTCAGCTATACTCAATCAATAGTTATTATCTCAGAAAGTTACATGGATGTCCTTTTTTTCAACAAAGAAATGACTTTGTGAGATAACTATTACTGCGTAGTTCACTGACCATACGAGAAACCAACTGTAGATACTATGTCCTAAGAGGGAAAGTTTCATATCATTTTCAGGGAACATAATATAAGGGGAATGATCAATATCCCGCCTTTTTTACCAACGTTTACTTATTTATCTACAAGCAAAAAACTAAATGGCTATAAACATGACACCCTTTGAATTATAAGTGAGGAGGATTTAGTGATATAAAGTATTTAAGTGTGTGATCATCTCGTGATGAAAAAACTTAAAAACTGTTAAGAGAGGATAAACAAGAACTCACCATCATGATCTATGATCCCGTCATCGATGAGTTTTGAGACGCTAAACATTGAGGCTAGGGTAGCTGCAGCTGCTGGCCAAAATGCAACTCTTCTAATATTTAATTTTTCAGCAACTCCAAGTGCCCATCCCATATTCTCATCAACTATAACACATGAAACTCCATTTTCATCAAACTCATTAACCATTTTTATAACTCCCTCAAGTTTCCCAGGCATAGCTTCAGCAAGTGATTCTGTCAACTTCTTAAGGTCTGTTCTGTCTTCATGAGGTTCCAGCCCATCTGGGATTGAAACTAAGTTTATCTTGTTGCGTACGTCATCGTTTTCAGATAATGAACTGATCACTCTTTTGTGATTGAATTCAGTGTTAACAAAGGTGATTTTGCAACCTTCTTTGACTAACCAAAAGGAGAGTTCCATTAAGGGAAGAACATGGCCTTGTGCTGGATAAGGTATAGCTACAACATGTGGCATTAATTGCACCATTTTTTCTTTTATTTGTTTTCTTTCTCCCTTCCTTAATCCTCTGCAGATATTATACATCTACTTGCTGCTTTATATATAAGGGGCCCTAGAATCAGGAAATATGTTTTTAATTACATTTACTCTGAAAACAAATTTCACTCTATTGCTGCTTTATATATTTTGCTCTTGGATATTAATGTTTACTTGTATTTTTTCCAAGGGTACATGGACTTAGTAAATTCCCTAAATGTTGTTTGCTACAAAGCTTTTCAATTGGCGTTATGGGAAGCCCCATGTCTCTGCTTTGAAGTGAATGTTTTCATCGACTAAGTTGAAAAACATCAAGTTCATCGATCACTTTAATTTATTGTTTGCTCTTGTTTTCTTCTTATGTAATTACTCTTAAGAGTGTGTTTGGTACTATGTTGCTCTGATTATTTAAAAATTACATCTGTTGGATCTTTCAAAAGTAATGCATTTTTGAAGGATCGAACACGGTGCGGAGATATTTTTAAAAAGTCCGAATAACTTAAATTTGATAGTATATGATAACACGCTATTTTTCATCAAGTATTTGTTAGCAAGCAAAGTGAACTTTAATTACAAGTGAGGAAGTAATTTTTTCCTTTTTATTATCATTAAGAAATGATTTTTATCTTATCAAACACTAAAAAATAATTTCCTCTTAAATATGACCTATGGCATTAACAAATACACATTTATTTTTGTGGTGCAAGGAGTACAGCTTACCGGTGAAGTAATTGAAGCTGGCCAGTGACGAAGGGTCTGTTGGTAAGAAGGAAATAGTTTCCTAGAAAAATAAAGATTTTTTTTTCTTCTTGTGTTTGGAGCATAAGTGAAAAAATATTATCATAAAAACACTTAAATATAATCTAGACAAATACTATGAGGGGTAGGGATGGGGATATGGTGTGGTGGGTGGAAGGAGACAATCAGTATAAAATGTCACTTGCAAAACTTGTTTTTCCAACTTTTATTTGACAAGTCACTTTCCTTCTTTTTAAGTAATTTATATTTATTCATAACGATATCAAAAATTTTGACCACCCAAAAATGAAAAAAACAAAAAACAGATTTTTTTTTCTCTGTACCAAACACACCCTAAAAGTTCAGTTTCTGCTTTCGTAATTAGTTTCTAGTAGTATAATTAGTCGTTGTATCCAATTTAATACTTTGACAGTTCCATTTTGCTTGACCTCTTTTAACTAGAAGTGTATCTTATAAAATTTATTCTATTAATGATGTTTTAAAATTTTAAATCGAACTATATATATATATATATATTTTTAGTTATTTAATAGCAGGGATGATATGAAAAAAAAATAATAATAAAATACTCTTGATTTGTAAAAATAAACAACTAATTTAAAATAAATATATTTAGAAAGAATCCAATTAAAATGAAATGGAGGTAATAGAAGACAAAAGGTAGGATGCCAAAAATAGAATCTTTAAAACAAAGGTTGAACCTTCTCAGATTACTAGGTGACTATGCAGTGCTACGAACGGGTCCAATATTGATTCTTAAAATTTTTATGTTATGTATGATTTTATCATTTAATTAAAATCTTCATTTGTTTGGTTGACAAATTCTTAGTTAGGCATATATTATTATATTTAAATTAATGAAATTTTTATAAAAATATTTTAAGTTGTTAATATGACACCCATATAATTTTGAGAAACAATAAAAAAGAATTATATTTTAAAAAAAATATTTACAGTAGTTAATTATTACTATAATTTATATTACTTTACACACAATAATTATCAAATATATATAAAATAATTTAAGTTAGTCAACTGTTGTAATTGTCACACCCCTTTTTCGCCCAAAGGGATCGAGGTCGAAGGGTTTTTCGAATTAAAGTGACGGTATTGAATATGGATTAGTTTTTAATTACAAAGTCATCACTTGGAATTGAGTTATGGTGTTCCAAGTCACCTTTTTGAATCTCTAATCAAAAGGAAATGACTCTTTATTTTGGTCTGCGAAAACAGAAGACGGGTGAGGAGTTTTGTTGACCGAGGAAAAGGTGTGAGGCACCCCTCGAGTCCCGTGGTTCTAGCACGGTCACTTTTATTGACTTATCTCTTCTTAAACTATTTTGATGAATTGTGTTAAGGCCAAAAATCGCTCATTTTATTATACTAAAACTCGTCTATTATTTTATATTAAATAAATCAGTGAAAGTTAAAAAATATTTGTCAAATTAATATTAGAAAAATATTTGACAAGGTGCATTACCGCATCCTTGAATTTTAAAATGTCTTAGAAATATCCGTACACTGCATTCTTAATTGAGACGAATATTTTAAACGTGCCCTAACTTGCCTAGCGTTAAAGACATTGATTTGTCTCTTCTAAACTCATAATAATTTTTCTATTTGAATGTCACTTAATCTTAACATTAAACTTAAACAATATTTAATTAAAATGATTTCAAAATAAAAATTAGTAATTTTATATTTGTCTGATGTTTAAAAACTTTGCTTATTCGAAGCAGTATCTAGCTTAAAATAATGAATCCGAGTGTAATTCGTTTAGAACGTTGAATTTATTAAATTCTAATAATGTCAATAAATAAAAATGAATAAAATACACAAACCTTTGTAGACACGTGATTTCGTCCTCTTAAAGTTCCATTTTTATTCACTTTACCCATTTTATGTTATCCTACCGTGTACCTTACCCCGTGTAGTTATCCCTCCACAAAATACAAAAAAAAATATATATAAATAAATAACAAAAAAATCCCTAACAAACTAACAAATTTTATCTATTCCAACAACCTATACCCCACCCCCCACTCTCTTTTCTTGTCCCAAAAGAAAGACTTCCAAAAAAAAGAATATATACCCACACATACTCTCACAATAAAGGGGGGGGGGGGGCTGATTTTTTTTAGGAGAATTTTTTTTTTTTTACTCAACAATACCCATCTACCTTCTTCTCAGAATACATAGGAACACTCCATTTTTTTTTCCCTTTTCTGATTCACGGAACTACCCATCTAATAGCAACATCCACACATATATAAAAATGAGAGAGCTGAGAGAGGACGGAAGGGAAGAGAGCTGAGAGAGATAGAGAGAAAGAGAGGAGGTCGAGAGAGATCGAACTGAGCGGCATTGTTTGATTTTTTCGGCGAGATTTCGCCGAAGAACGTCATCCGAACCCACCGCCAGACCACCGGAGAAACCCATTCTTCCCCCTCATCTCTCCATTGACAATCAAAAACTCCCAATTCCATCCAAAGTCTCAGTTTACCCGTCCTTCTCCATCCCCGTCCCGTCACCGTTGAGTTCTCCGGTGAAGTTCACCGGAGCTCCGGTAAGTAGCGGAATTTTTGGTCAAAACAGTCCACAAATTTTAGTTTAATCATTGGTCTTTCGCGTTTTGTTCTGAATTATCGAGTTGGGTTTGGATCGAGTTTGTTGGTTCGAAGATTGTGGCTTGGGTTCCGATCGTTGCTCATCTTCCATGTATTGTTGGATTTACTGAAAGAAATGTGGTGGTTTAAAGCCTGATTTGAGGTCCAACTCTGTTTCCTTCTCATTTTAATTTCATTATATATGCGTGTTTGGTTTGTTGAAGCATGATATGAGATGAATATTTGGTGATTTTGATTTGTCGTTTGATTTTATTGATAGTGGTTGTGGATTGTTAAAAATCGTAGACGTGAATGTTATGCTGAAATCTTGAGTTGAATTAGAGAAGACGGGAATTAAAAGTCGAATTTTTTTTTTTTATTCACTGTTGATGTTGAACGTGATATTTCATCGAGCGGGTAGGCAAACGGTAGGTTTGGGTAGTCAAATTTAGAATTGGTGGATTGATGACATGTTTGAAATACGTATTGGCATGGTTTTGTTTTGTCGCATTTAATTCATCTGTATATATTTATTCACCGGGGAATGCCCCGAGGTATCATGTACCCGGAGGACGTTCTTATTGAAGGCCCGCGGCATCGGGTAAGGCATTGGAGCTTAGTCTAGATTTAGTTTAGAATAGGATTTATATTTTCGTATTTTTCTATTTTTGGACTGTATAATTGGATTGGACTTTACATTTTTGATTGTTTTGTTTCGTTTATTATTTGATTATTTTGTGTGGTTTATACATTTCGTAGTGCCAAAATAGTTGATACACTCTACCAAGCGACCGTGGTTGAACCACGGGATCGAGGGATGTCTAACACCTTCCCCTCGGTCAATAGAATTCCTTAGCCGGAGTCTCTGTTCGCAAACCAGTTTAAGGAGTCAAATGGTTTTGAAAAGGATTTTCCGATGGTGACTTGGCACACCAGATTATGCCAAGTGGCGACTCTGAATAAAAAAATATAAATAATCCTTTTCTGAAACGAATTTTCATTTCTTGTCACTTAAATAATAAAACTCTTTCGCATCTAAAAACATAATCTTTTTTTTGGTGGTAAAAAAGGGGTGTGACATCTTCTGGCGACTCCACTGGGGACCTATGATAAGTTTTCAGAATTCGAGCTATTTTTGGAGTCGTATCGGCTTTGTTTGACATTACGAGTGTATAAACATTGTTTGTGGTTATTGTTTGTGGTTATTGTTTGTGTTATTTTCACTTTTTGTGCTTTTTCGTGCTCTTTGTTTATATTATTTTACCTAATGTGTTACCGCTTTATATCTGTCATCATGAGTCTACCCCCCGGCCTTCTTTCTGCAACAAGTCTGTAGTACACGTGTTGTACACAACCTCTAGTTGAGTCACCCTTATTTTAGGGGGGAGCCGTCGGTGTTATGGAGTAGGTGGAAAGCAAAGCAGCCACTATCGACCATACGCTCCTCGAACAGCCTTTTTAGTAAACCACAATGTAGGTCAGCCTTTAGGTCATGCTTATGTGCATCATGCGGAGACCTAGCGGGACCCATATGACCCTTTATAGGAGACTCTCCTTTAAAGCATCCCTACATGCTAACTGTTGCATTATTAAGGGTAACGTGGTCATTTGACGGACTGATTTTTGAAAAAAAAAAATAAAAAAAAAATTAAATTAAATTAATTTGTTAGGAGTAAGGTGTGTAGGCAAAAATAAAAATAAAAATAAAAAATAGAAAAGTGAGTCGATAAGAACGAAAAAAGGAGAGGAATGTCGTAGTTTATTTTAGAATTCCTTATGGCCTTTGTTTTTTTTCACAATCCAAAAACTCAAAAAGTTTTTTTCCTTACGTTTTGTAAAGTACCGCAAATTCAAAAAAAAAAAAAATTCTTTTAGGAAGTTTTTTTGCTTTTTCTACTTAATTGTCAAAAACTAAAATAATAATAATAATAAAAAAATATATATATATATACCAAAAAGATTTTTCTGTATAATTAGTGGTGTCAGTCTTGGTTAAAGCGTCTAGTTGAAAAAAAAAAGAATTTTATTCGTTTGTTTTTTATTGTCTTTTAAGTTAGTTAATCGTTAATTGTCCAATCTGAATGAACTACGCATACCTGATTCCCTTCCCTCGGGTTGGGATACGTAGGCAACCCTCGCTGGGTCCGGTAAATTTTTGTGTCAGCCTTGGTCTTAGTATTAGTCTAAGTCTCTTGTCCCGTAATCTAGAGTTGTTTGCCAAGTAGACTGATTTCGCTTAGTACTTCTGTTCGACAAATTGGAGTCATGAGTGTGGTCTGTCCTATCGACATATGTTGGCATAAAAAATCCCAAGGGTTGGGAATCTTCTACTACTGTCGAATTTTTGAGATAACGTCTTATATGTTATACAGGATGGATTTGTCCACCAAGTCTAGAGTTCTGATGGTTGTCAAGGTGCCCAAAAAGTTAATCAAGTGGTGGGAAATGTTTAACTATGTTGATCAGCAGAAACTAATTAAAATATTAGGTGATCTTACGGAACTTCTGCATATTACCCCTCGTCCAGATTTAATAGAGGCTTTGTTGACCTTTTGGGATCCAAGTAGTTTGGTGTTCAGGTTTGGGGAATGTGAAATGACTCCTACTTTGGCAGAAATATCCGGTTTGTTGCATTTGCCCTATATCGAGAAGGATATGATCCGAGCACGAAATCATACTAGCGTGAGATTTTTGCAGTCTTGTGGTTTAAAAAGTAAGGGTATCCGTTTGGGTTGTTTAAGTGATTCGTGGGTTTCCTTAGACTTTTTGTTCGCTAGATTTGGGCCCTCCGAAGGTTTTGATTGCTTTTGGGATGAATTTCATGTGACTAAGGAGAAATGGGAGAGAAAGCGTCTTGAAGTCTTCACCCTCGCTTTGTTAGGCATTTTAGTGTTTCCACTAGAAGAAAGACAGATTAATACCCGTTTGCAATCTGTGGTGATCGCCCTATTTCGTAAGGATCAAAACGACCAGGGCATTAATCAAAAGGGCAGGTTCACTCTCATATCCATGATCTTAACAGAAATATATAAGGCTCTAACCGAAGTGAAAATGGGAAGGAGATTTTTCGAGGGCAGTAACTTGATATTGCAGTTATGGATGATGGAGCACTTGCATGCACCTTCTTTAGTTAGATCAGATGTGCTAGATCGTTGTATTCCCAATCGAGTGAAAGCCATGGATTTCAGGTTGCTTTTGGACAAATTCTCGCTGCCCGTGGGATTCAAGGCTTGGATTGAATTTCTTGAATTAAGAACCAGGGACAACATTTTGTGGACTTATCTGTAGCTTCGACCAAAGGTAGTATTGTTGGGTTGTCAGACACAGTTCCCTTTAGTTATGTTAGGGCTCAATTGCACTAGACCATACAATCCTTCCAGGGTAATGCGCCAGTTAGGTAGGCTACAGGACGTGCCACCAGCAGTGAATCTTCTGAAGGATATTGAGTACTTCAAAGACCAAGCCTTAGGTGAGAGCGGGTATGAGCAGTTTTGGAAGCATGCAACAAAGCTAGGTGTGGACACATTCAAAGAAAGTTTGGATAATCCGGGCCACACTCAGGGATATGAGGTCTGGCTTCAATCTGTCCCTCGGGGTATCAGTCAACCTTTACCAGCGCAGCTTAGAGGGAGAATACAGGAAGAATGCATAATAGACGATCATCAGGATGAAAGTGTAGGGTCCAAAGTGGAAACACTGAGGTTTCAGCTAGTAGATTTGTTCAAGACAGTAGAAAGGTGTCAGAATAATCTTTTCAAGTGCACTCCTCATGAAGCAGGAATACGGGCTCGAAACTTCTTCCCCGGTATCAGGGTATCTTTACAGGATATGCTACAAGGCTTGAATGGGAGAAAGAGAACTTCAGAGGCAGGTCCATATCAGCCAGGGTCATCGCGCAGAGCGCTAGTCTAAAAGAGCACTTCTTATCTTTATTTCAGTTGGAGTCTTTTTTATATGTCTGTCATTGCAGGGCGGTGTCTGTTTTAAGTCGAGGTCAAGTTGTTTTTGGTATTAGAGTCTTTATTAGTAATTTCACCTGTGTCGTCTTAGGGGTCTATAATGTTGTTTCGTATTCGTTTTTTTTAGTTTTACAGTGGTCCCAAAATTTTATACGTTTTGTTGAGAAATTGTTATTTTTCTTTTCTTCTTAAAGTCTCAAAAATAAAAAAAAAATAAAAAAAATTCAATTGGCCATTTTGGCAAGGCCCGAACTACGCAAGATCTGATTCATGTACAACATGATACATAGGCAACCTACTTTTGGGTTCGATCTAATCGTTTTGTTTTTGTTGTTTTTCATTATTTTTCCTCTTTTAAGGAAAAACAAAATCCATAAAGAATGATAAAATAAAGGTCGATAACGCGAAAAAGAAAGAAAAGAAGAATAAAAAATAATAATAGGTGTAGATAAAATAAGTGTAGATAAAATCGGGATGATGTTAAAATGACTTCGCTACCCTTGAAAGCTGGTAGAAATGAATATGAACTTAGGGCAATTTTACCAATGTGATTCCCATGCTTTTGGTATACCCTAATCCTAACGGATGTCGTCTTTGATGAGCATGTTCTTTCAGATAACAGTGGTAGGTTTGCAGCACTCTGGCTAGTCACCCATACTTCACTAGATCCAAAGCAAAGCTCACCATGTCTAGCAGGGAGATTGAAAATTCTCTCATTGACCCAGATCAGGATCACAGGGAAGAAAGTTCAGAACACAATGATGAGGTAGTAAGGCTCAGGCAACAATTGATAGATTTGCACCGGGCATGGGCCAGCGGAATGCCTCCTCCTCCGCTCCCTGAAGGTCTTGGGAATATCTCTAATTGCCCACCGCTCTCTCAGGCACAATTCTCTGCTCCTACTGAGTCACCTGAGCACGCGCCAGGATTCACTCCGCGACATTATTATCCTGGCAATTCTGGTGTGCCCTTGGCATCTCCCCAATCAAGACCTGCTGCTCAGCCAGCGCCACCGATCACACTGGTATTCGTGGCCCCGCCACCACATGAAACTCCCATATATGTTGTGCGTCCCACAATGAGGCTTCCTCGGTCTTCCAGTGAGCCAGTACTGAAGGTTTCAGATGGTCAGTATTATGCTACGGAGCCTACTCTGCAATTGAATGAACTATATGGGTACACTCAGCCGCCTGCATTTCCATTTGATACGAAGAAACCTGTCGCAACGGAGGAACAGGATGTCATAGCCCGGAAACTGAAGAGTTTAAAGCAAGCTATGAGGAATTTGCAAGGAATCGGAGATTATAGAAGTGTTTCCTATAAAGACCTGTGCATGTTCCCAGACATCAACCTGCCCCCCGGTTTTAAGATGCCTAAGTTCGAGAAGTACGCAGGGCACGGTGATCCTGTTGCACACTTGATACGTTATTGCAACCAGTTGAGGGCTGCAGGAGGAAAGAAAGAACTACTCATGACCTTCTTTGGCGAGAGTCTTTTAGATCTGGCTTTAGAGTGGTTCATCGATCGGGATATCGATAAATGGAACAGTTGGGATGATTTGACTTCTGAATTTGTTCAACATTTTCAGTACAACATCGACTTGATTCAGGACGAAAAATCTTTGGTCAACATGAAGAAAAAAAGCATTGAAGGTTTTAGGGAATACGCTATAAGGTGGCGTGAACAGGCCGCTAGGGTAAAGCCTCCAATGAAAGACAGTAAGTTGGTAGAAGTTTTCATTCAGGCGCAGGATGAAACCTATTTTCAATATTTACTTCCGGCAATGGGAAAGTCTTTTATGGAAGTCCTCAAAATGGGGGAGATGATAGAGGACGGGATTAAGACCGGTCGAATAGTGAGTTTTGCTGCATTAAAAGCTACCACACAAGCGATTCAAGGTGGATCTGGCGCATTTGGAGGCAAAAAGAAGAAAGAGGATGTTGCGACTGTCGTAGCCGGAACCCATTCTTATCCTAAAAGACCACCTCGCCCCTATCCCCAATCCCAAGCCCAAGTCTACGCCCAAGCTCCATATATTCCTCCCCACCATTACTACCCTCCATAAAACCCTTTATATTCCATTCCACCACCCCCATACCCAGTATATAGTGCGCAGCCATATGCCCAAACCCCTTCTTACCCGCAGTGGCATGCGCAAACCCCACAAAATCGCCTATTCGCTCCACCAAATTACCAAAACCCCTCCAGACCCAGTTTTCAGCCTAGGCCCGAGTATAAGCAGGAGAAAACTGTCAAAAATCAATTCACACCTCTTGGGGAGTCATATGCTAGCTTATTTGATAGGTTGAGGAAGTTGAAGGTTTTAAGCCCAATTCAAGGAAGGCTTTCCAATCCACCACCAAGGAATATCGATTATTCTTCAAGGTGTGCGTACTGTTCTGATATGCCAGGCCATGATATTGAGAAATCCTGACATTTAAAAAGAGCTGTCCAAGATTTAATTGACACGAATCAGATGCTGGTCCAGGCCCCGGAGGGTCCAAACATTAACCAGAATCCGCTGCCAACCCATGCTGAAGCCAATATGTTAGAATTGATATATGATGGGAAAAAGTCTTCAAGGGGTTATAAGCCTATTGTCAAGATACAGACCATTGAGGAGAAATCGGTGAATGTAGCGGAGTCTTTGAAAGCAATGTCATTGAGCCAGGAAGGAATGAAAGAAGGTAAAGCCCGAGAAAGCACAAAGGAGCCCCTGATCACAGTACAAGGCACCAGAAGGTATGTTGATTCAAGTCAGGATAAACCTAAGTTGACGGTGGTAGGAGCTCTGAGTCAGCCTATCTTGACGGTGAAAGGAGCACTGGCAGCGCCTATTGTCCTCAAACTGGTGACCCAACCTCCGATAGTTGATACGAAAAGGATTCCCTGGAATTATGGACGGACCTTGATAACCTATCATGGGAAAAAAGTAGTGGAAGAAGTAGATGAGGTAGGGGGTTTGACTAGGTCAGGAAGATGTTTCGTGCCTGAAAGCTTAAGAAAGTCCAAGCCAATGGTGAGTGGACCGTCATCTATCAAAAAGCCTATCACCGAAGAAGAAGCCGAAGAATTTTTGAAAAAGATGAAATTGCCAGAGTATTCGATATTAGACCAGCTGAAGAAATCCCCTGCTCAAATTTCCCTTTTATCTTTGTTGTTGCACTCCAGGGAGCATCGTGATATTTTACTGAAAGTATTAAATGAAGCATATGCTCCAAGGGAGATTACAATCAACCAGCATGAGAAAATGGTTGGAAAAATCTTTGAGGTCAATCGGATCAGCTTTTCTGACGATGAATTGCCTGTTGAAGGTACAGGGCATAATCGGGGCCTTTACATTACAGTGAAGTGTGAAGATTTCTATGTCACTCATGTTATGATTGATGGAGGTTCAGGAGCAAACATTTGCCCTGTTTCTACTTTGCAAAAGCTGAGTATTGGTGCGGAGAGGATCAGGCCCAACAATGTATGTGTCAGGGCTTTCGATGGTGCAAAATCAAATTCCATTGGCGAAATAGAACTCATGTTGACCATAGGTCCTGTTGAGTTCTCCATAGAGTTTCAAGTATTGAATGTAGAATCCTCTTATAATCTGTTGTTGGGAAGGCCGTGGATCCACAAGGCCAAGGCGGTTGCATCTACACTGCACCAAATGATTAAGTTTGAGCATGACAGGCATGAAGTAATTATTCATGGTGAAGGAGATTTGTCAGCCTTCGAAGATTCTCCATTGTCTCTTATTGAAGCAAATAACGTAGAGGAGACATTCGTCTATCAAATTTTTGATACGGTGCCAGTGAATCGTATCCTTGAATGACAGGCTATACCGGGACCGCAATTGTCTTCTGCTTCTATCATGATGGTGAGTGAACTTTGGAAATACGGATTTGAGCCAGGAAAGGGTTTGGGAGCGTCTCTGCACGGTATAGTTTATCCCATATGTCCGAGTGAGAACGTGGGCACGTTTGGTCTGGGATTTGAGCCTACAGCTGAAGATCTGAAGAAATCCAAGGGAAAGAAAAAGGAAATATGGTCACTCCCTCGCCCAATGCCACTACTCAGTGAATCATTTGTTAAGAGTGATGTCGCGGAACATGTGGAATCTGAAGTTGAATTGGTTGATGACTTCCAAAACCTTTTTATCGAAGTTGATATGGTCGAAGCAGGAGAAGGTACCAGTATGGCAGACGTGCAGTTCATAGGTCCAGCTGTCCAGCTCAATAATTGGGAAGTCACTCCTCTCCCCGTCAGGAGGGAGTTTTGGTAGTCTATTTTGTTTTTCTTTCTGTTTATCCGAGTTATTTCAGGGTTGTAACTCGGACTTTAGTTTGTTTATGTTATGTTGGCGTCTGTGTTTAAACCTTTCTATCTTTTATTTAATGAAATGCAATGTCCCTTTTGTTTTGTGTCTAATGTATTTTGTTTTTCTTTTCTTACACAGTTCTCTTTATGCTGATTCTAATGACATGACATGCATGTGGAATTTTCAGCCTGATTTTAAAATCCAAACTAATCAAGATGTAATGAAGCAGGATGGGGAATATGATGAAGAACAAGCACTAGAAGAAATAAGTAAAGAGTTGGAACAGTTTGAAGACAAACCGAATCCTAATTTGAATGAAACTGAGTCAATAAATCTAGGGGATCAAGAAGATGTTAGGGAAACTAAAATCAGTGTACATGCTTTTCCACAGCTAAAAGAGGGAATGATTCAAGCATTGATTGATTATAAGGACGTTTTTGCATGGTCTTATGATGATATGCCCGGTTTAAGCACTGAATTAGTGGCTCACAAGTTGCCAATTGATCCCGCGTTCCCCCCTGTCAAACAGAAGTTGAGGAAGTTTAAAACCGATGTGAGTATTAAAATCAAAGAGGAAATCATGAAACAACTTGAAGCCAAAGTAATTCGAGTGTCTCGTTATCCTATGTGGTTATCCAATGTTGTTCCCGTACCAAAGAAAGATGGCAAAATTCGAGTGTGTGTTTATTATCGTGATTTGAACAGAGCAAGTCCGAAAGATGATTTTCCACTGCCCAACATTCACATTTTGTTAGACAACTGTGCTAAACACGAGGTTGCCTCTTTTGTGGATTGTTATGCCGGATATCACCAGATCATTATGAATGATGAAGACGCGGAGAAGACATCTTTTATCACACCATGAGGAACTTATTGTTATCGAGTGATGCCGTTCGGTTTGAAGAATGCTGGAGCAACATACATGAGAGCCATGACTACTATGTTTCATGACATGATGCATAAGGAGATTGAGGTCTACGTGGATGACGTGATTATTATGTCAAAAAGTCAGGCCGACCATATTAAAGATTTAAGAAAGTTCTTTGAGAGGCTTCGCAGGTATAATCTCAAACTAAACCCGGCCAAATGTGTATTTGGAGTTTCATCTGGAAAGCTGTTGGGGTTTGTAGTCAGCCGTCGGGGAATTGAATTGGATCCCTCAAAGATCAAAGCCATTCAGGATTTACCCCCGCCCAAGAATAGAACGGAGGTGATGAGTTTGCTTGGTTGTCTGAACTACATTAGCAGGTTTATTTCTCAACTCACAACCACTTGTGAGCCCATATTCAAGTTGCTGAAAAAGAGTGTTGCGGTAAAATGGACTGAAGAATGTCAGGAAGCGTTCGATCGAATCAAAAGATATTTGTCAAATCCGCTCGTGTTGGTACCCTCGGAGCCTGGTAGGCCTTTGATCTTATATTTATCAGTCATGGACAATTCTTTTGGTTGTGTCCTGGGTCAACATGATGTCACAGGAAAAAAAGAGCAGACTATTTATTATCTTAGCAAGAAGTTCACCGCATATGAGGCCAGGTATACTCTTCTTGAAAGGACGTGTTGTGCCCTAACTTGGATAGCATAGAAGTTGAAGCACTATCTCTCATCCTATACTACTTATCTCATCTCCCGCATGGATCCTTTGAAGTATATCTTTCAGAAGCCTATGCCGACAGGTCGATTGGCAAAGTGGCAAATATTGCTTACCGAGTTTGACATCGTATATGTGACTCGAACCGCCATGAAAGCCCAAGCCTTGGCAGATTATCTTGCTGAGAATCCCATCGATGAAGAGTACGAGCCATTAAAGACATATTTTCCTGACGAAGAAGTGTCGTGTGTCGATGAAGTCGTTATAAATGCTGATCCAGGTTGGAGGTTATTCTTCGATGGAGCTATCAATATGAAAGGAGTCGGAATAGGTGCGGTTCTTATCTCTGAATCGGGACAACATTTCCTGGTAACAGCACAACTTCAATTCTACTGTACTAACAATATGGCAGAGTATGAAGCCTGCATCCTTGGTTTGAGGTTAGCTGTTGATATGGGAGTCCAAGAATTATTGGTGATGGGAGATTCGGATTTGCTCGTCCATCAAATTCAAGGCGATTGGGAGACGCGAGATTTGAAGCTCATCCCGTATCGACAATGCTTGCAGGAGCTATGTCAACGGTTTGTATTAGTAAAATTTAGGCATATTCCAAGGATTCGTAATGAAATTGCTGATGCTTTAGCCACTCTGTCTTCAATGCTCCATCATCCTGACAAAGCCTATATCGATCCAGTGCATATACAGAGTCGTGATCAACATGCTTACTGTAATGTGGTCTGAGAGGATAAATCGTACGCAGACCATACTAGAACTCTATATTTAACTAAAAGATACAGGTGACCAACAAAAAACTTATCTCTAAGATCTTCAAAGATCATATTATCCAGCTATATGATAAAGAAAGATAATATGATATTCTCAAGGCCTAACTTTTGATGTGCTCAGTGGTTGAATAAGTAAGCTCCAAAATGATGTCATTTTCAAAATAGAATAAAGCATTTTGAAACTAGATTAGGTAAAATACCAAGACAACCAGTACAAAACGGTTGCTCTGTAGATCTTGCAGCGGAAGCTTAATCCCAAATCAGATACGTTACCTCCCTACTACATTTTGCAACTCATCCTGTTTAGCTTCAAGAATCCTGGCAGAATCTTAAGCAACAATATTACTGTAAAATATCTTCTCCAAATCATTCATCCATTTAGTCAATAATAAGTTAACCCGCAATTTCAAACAAACAAAGGAGATGAATAGATATAAATTTAAAACTTGTATTTGTTGCCATGGTTTAAAAAGAAGCTACACGTAAGAATCATTCCAAGTAAACTATGATTCATTGTAATACCAAATCTTGTCTCTTAGGTTCAATATACTTCCACATTACAGTGAAAGGTATTGAATGATTCTTGACATTTCTTCAACATGAACTCTCAACCCTCCTATTCCACAACATCAAATTTCTTTTATTATGACTTTATAAATCAAAAAGTATCTGTAATGCACTTGTACATAAGCTTTGAATCTTAGCAAGGATTTCATAAAGTGTGATTCTCATTCCATATAATTTAATTTTCCTATTCAACACACTTTTAAAAGTAATATATGACAAAGAGGAGAGAAATTCTCATAGAGTGGAGCAAGTGAATTTTCCTGTTAGCACCTATTTTTCACAACCAGAAAGGGTTCGTAGCTGAACAAACTTAAGCTATTAACTAATACCTACAGATGATATAAGAGGATATCTAATGAAGAAAGAAACTATTTTCAATTGTAATACACCAAAAACTAAAAATGAACACAATACCAACAGTCAACAACTAAAGATCTCTCAATACTATTAGTAGACTAAAAAATCCTAAGGAAACAAAGAAATTGAACGAATAGGAAGATAATAGAAAGGAAAATTTCTTTCGAAAAACATTTGTTTTCTTAAATGAACACAATACCAACAACCACTTGTGGTCGGTTTTTCTGGATTTTTTTTTTTAAAAATAAAAAATAACAAATGAAACAATACAATACAACAACAACAAACCACATAACATACCTGGCGATCGTGAACATACTCCAGGAATGAAGGAACATCGGGATAACAAAATTGTTGTTGACTTTCAGCCGTTAGAAATTTTTGAAAGCATATTATATCACCATCCTCAAGCTTCACAGAAAAAGAACAAAGAATCATCATAAGAAGTGTATACTGACGTACTATACACATTATGGTGTGATCTGGACATACCTGGCTTGATTGAAAAGTGAATTTCTCGTCAATGTTATCACACATGACAATTGGTTCGAACTTTATTTCCTGGACACAGAAAAACAATTATGGGATTTTTACGCCAATTGTTATAATCAAATTCTTTAGAAATATTCATGCGATATTACAGACTGACAATGCAAAACTACCACTTGAATATATCAATGAACTAGTAAAACATGCAAATTATTTCTGTTCATGGCTGCTAGATTTGCAATATGTACTTCAAGATTGCATAGTCATGGGAAGCAATCAGCAGCACAAGGTAAAACTAGAAATAAATAAGATAACTGAAATCAGAAACAGCTTCCAACATTGATTTGAATAGGACCTCATCAAAATCTTAAGATCCTATATAATCCAACTATTTGGGCCACTTATGTACTCTTTGCTTAAAACTCTTGGTTTACAGGGAAGTACTTAGACTATAATACCAATTATTCAAATAAATTGAAAACAATAGCTACCCACAAATAAAAAATTATTAACATTCGAACAAAAAGGTGAAAGAAATTTTGCACAAATCAAAACCCTACACATCAACAATTTAAAAAAATTATGACCTGAAAATTTGAATAGCAGAGAATTATTACCTAAAAATGACCATTTTGTGCTGCAATTCGAAATAATTGAACTTTGAAATAGGGAAGTAATCGGAGGTTTGTAGAAAGTTTTGGCTGCTGTAAATTTTTTCCTCATTTTTGCTTTGGTAAAGATACTTTTGTTGAGAGAGACAATATAAAATCAAGAATAAAAATTATCTCAACCTAAATAAATGGGGGGAAATGAAAAAGAATGGGAGGGAGTGAAATTTATGTTCCCGCCTCATTTTTGCCACGGTATTTTAGTACCAATCCTTTAAACATAGCTAATTGATTTATTTTTTGTTAAATTTGTCACGATTTTTTAAACCGTGGCTAAATAACTGTGGGTAACAAGCGATTATTTGGTAGTGTGTATAAATTTTTTCTTTTAATATCGAGAATATGCAGTTTAATTTGTTCAGTAAAAGATTGTATCTTTTATATTTTGCTCTTGGATATTAATGTTTACTTGTATTTTTTCCAAGGGTACATGGACTTAGTAAATTCCCTAAATGTTGTTTGCTACAAAGCTTTTCAATTGGCGTTATGGGAAGCCCCATGTCTCTGCTTTGAAGTGAATGTTTTCATCGACTAAGTTGAAAAACATCAAGTTCATCGATCACTTTAATTTATTGTTTGCTCTTGTTTTCTTCTTATGTAATTACTCTTAAGAGTGTGTTTGGTACTATGTTGCTCTGATTATTTAAAAATTACATCTGTTGGATCCTTCAAAAGTAATGCATTTTTGAAGGATCGAACACGGTGCGGAGATATTTTTGAAAAGTCCGAATAACTTAAATTTAATAGTATATGATAACACGCTATTTTTCATCAAGTATTTGTTAGCAAGCAAAGTGAACTTTAATTACAAGTGAGGAAGTAATTTTTTCCTTTTTATTTGCATTGAGAAATGATTTTTATCTTAACAAACACTAAAAAAATATTTTCCTCTTAAATATGACCTATGGCATTAACAAATACACATTTATTTTTGTGGTGCAAGGAGTACAGCTTACCGGTGAAGTAATTGAAGCTGGCCAGTGACGAAGGGTCTGTTGGTAAGAAGGAAATAGTTTCCTAGAAAAATAAAGACTTTTTTTTCTTCTTGTGTTTGGAGCATAAGTGAAAAAATATTATCATAAAAATACTTAAATATAATCTAGACAAATACTATGAGGGGTAGGGACGGGGATATGGTGTGGTGGATGGAAGGAGACAATCAGTATAAAATGTCACTTGCAAAACTTGTTTTTCCAACTTGTATTCTATGTATATGTAATACTTTAAATGAAATATACTATAATGTATATACATTACAATATATATTTGTATAGTTATATACTAATTTATAAAACATATACACATGTATACATTAAATATACACTTCTATAGAAGATATATACACGTGTATACGCACCATTACATGTATATATACTACTACTTATAAAATATACTACATTATATATACATTACAATATGTATAGATATACTTATATACTAATTTATAAAATATATACACATGTATACGTTAAATATACACTTCTATAGAAGATATATGCACAAATATACAAAACATATGCTACTTAATATAATAAATTAATAATATTTGGTAGTAAATTAATAATATATTAGAAGTACGTTTTTAATTTAAAGTAGAAAACTAGAAATTCAATTTTAAATTTTAAATCGTTAAATAAAAAAAAATAATAAACAACGACTAAGGAGTGAATGAATTTGGGGAATTTTATTGATTGCAAAATGATCAAAAATTTATAATTTACATGAATGAAAAATCTATAAATTATGCATCATTTTTTCCAACTCATTCATGTTAATATTAATGGGAACTTGCATAGGATAATCGAAGTCAACGGGGGCAAAACCATGCATTGGACTTGATTCTGCGGAGTTCTCCCGTGAAGTCATAATTTCTTCAAGTTTCAGCTCGTCGCTCGGCTCCGGTTCCATTCCTTGGTTTCTTCTTTCCGCTCTAATCCAATCTCTGAGGCAAACTAGAACATTCATTGCATTGCTTCCCAATGAGTGTCGGTTGTCTCCAAGCTGCTGTCGTCCCTGACTGAAGGCGCTCTCTGATGCAACAGTTGACATTGGAACATTCAAGATATCTCTAGCTAATCTTGAAAGCACAGGATATTGTGATTCATTATTCCTCCACCAATCCAGCGTGTTGATCCGTCATCTGCGATCCTCTGGTGCCGTCCGAAGATAATATTTCAGCTCTTCCCGATAAGTTGATGTGTAAGTTCTCTCATCAACACTGTTTCAACAATTTAAATCATAAAACGAATCAGAAAAACCACTATGTGCCGGCCTTTTAGAAGATGATGGCTCCTCGGGAGGATGAGGAGCGACAGTTGGAGTGATATTTGTAGGTAAGGCTGAATCAAATAAATCAGCATAGTGATTATATAATTTTTCTATATAATCCTTTGCATCAGCCGTAGCCGTCCACAAATCAGGCTGTACTTGTTCAGAATCATGGTTAGTATTTATTTCTAAGTTAGTATAAATAAGAGTACTAAAGTGACACATATGATTATATTTCATGCACGGATTTAGCATAGCACCAACCAAGTAAATAGGGGGAATCGGGATTTTTTTTTTTTTAAATTTCGTAAACATGGCGCCAACAGCTTCTTTATAACCTTCTTTATTTTTATATTGTTGGAGCAAACCAGAAATATCGGCTATATATGCCAAAATATTACAAACAGTAGGATAGTAAGCAGCGGAAAATTCAACCGTAGCTACATAAAAATTTTCTAAAAACTTAACAAGATCATTAATTACAACCCAATCAGAATTATGTAGCATGCAATCAGCAGAATCAGCAAATGAACCGCAATGTTGGTTAAAAGCTAGTGTAATAGGAATTCTATATTTATAACAAGTTTTTAGAAATTCATACGTAGAATTCCATCTAGTATCAATTTCCTCAGGCATCAAAATCGGTGTAAGTCCATTTTCTTGACATTTAAGTTTAAATTCTCTAATTCTCGATCTACGATTATTTCCTTGAATAAAATCAACGGCAAGATGAATTTTTTCAATATAAAGCTCAAAAAACTCAAGACCATCTTTTACAATTAAATTATATATATGACATGCACACTCAATATGAAAAATTTCAGGCAAGGGTGGAGATAGTGTAGATTTTATTTTTGTTATAGCAGTCTTGTTGTTAGAAGCATTATCAAAAGCAATACATAAAATTTTATTTTCTATACCATAATATCCGGTAATTTTAACAATAGAATCAGCAATAAATTGTCCAGTATGTTTACGATCTTCATCATATAAAAAAGCAAGAATACGTTTTTGCATCACGAAATTACTATCCATCCAATGAAAAGTAACGGTTAAATAATCATTTTTTTTACAGCACGACCAAGATCAGAAGTTAGGGACAATCTACATTGAATATTTTTTAACAATGTTAATAAATAAAAACAATATTGTGAATGGAGTCTAAAAATATCAGACCGACAAGTAGTTCTAGGAATACCATTAAACATAGGATTATAAATTGCTTGTATATAACGAATAAAAGCATCAGAAGAAGGAAAACTAAAAGGCAAACAACCCACAGCTACCATTTTAGCTATTTCTTCCCTGTCCCTCAATTTATTATACTTTTTCGCTACTTGACCGGTTGTTGGGTCCATTCTAGTTTGCGTTGACCCACCAACATCCCCACCACCTTTTGCAATATTTAACTCTCTTTTGTGATCTTCAGCTATATGTCTCGTTAACGTACCCGTACCCCCTTGCTTGCCTCCACTTCTATGCTTATATATTTGTTGACAAATATTGCACTGCACCTCAATATCTGATATACGTTCAAAAAATTGCCATGCAATACTAGTTCTTTTACGAGGTTTTGGGGCACTGGGAGGACGGAAAGGGAGATTAACTGATTCAGATCTAACGTTAGCATCTCCTACTGCGGGTGTTTCAGCAATATTTTCATTATCTTCGTCTAAATTAACTGCATCTACTTCATTTTCTTCTTCTATACCGTAATTTTCCTGAGCTTCTACATAATCCATATCGTGAGCACCTACACCTATTTCTTCCTCAAAAGGTGTACCAAGCGGTACCGGAGGCGAAGGCACACGGGTATATCTATTACTTGAACTACCTCTACCGCTAGTAATTCGCTTTTTACTACCACTACCGCTTCCGGGACAAAATTTTTTAACACCTTTAGCAGCGAGGTTTTTTAATTTATCCATAATATAAATTAAATTAAACTAAAAATATTCAAAATACACAAATATAATAAAATTAAATATTAAACAATTAATACAATAAATAAAAATTAAACGTAAGAGATGGAACGACAATATCAAATTTTGGAAGTATCCGAAGATTGCGACTTTAGAAACTTCCGCTCGTACTTTGTAAACGAAAATTAAAAAATTAAAGTGAACACTTTAAGAAATTAAATATATTGAATATTAGAGAATTGAGAATTGAGATTTGAGAGAGAATGAGATTTGAGAGAGTGAAAAATTGTGTGAAAAATGATTTGAAGTTGTAGGGTATTTATAGATTTTTTTTGGGGATTAAAAAATATTTTTTAAAGTTTTTTTTTTTCTTTTTTTATTAAATGGGCCCAAACTAGCCGTTTGGACCAAAAACGGCTATATAGCCGTTGGGCCAACGGCTAGTTTGGCCCAAAATAATTTTTTTTTCGGGCCGGGCCGGTTAACCGGCGGGCCTGGACCGGGCTTAATCCGGGCCGGGTTAACCGGGCCCATTTTAACAAAAAAACCGGGCCGGGACCCGGAACCCTAAAGCCCTAGGGCTTACTGGGCCGGGTAGGGCCGGGTCAGCCCTGCCCGTTTGACACCCTTAACCTAAGGTGAATGGCGCTTTAGGACTTGCACCAAGCATTTCCTTCATATTTTGCATCGAATGCTCAAATTTTTTCGCACCTTTTAACGTATCTGTGTCTTATCATGGAGGATTTTCTCTCTCTCAAAAAAAGAAAAAAAATGAGAAAAGGAAACAAAAGTAACTTGTTGATATAACTTCCTTTAAGCTAGAGACATTTGACAGAAATGAAAATTTTCAAATGAGGACATTTTGAACCAAAAGCTAGTTTACCAAATTAAAGATCGTCCACATTGTATTCGTGAGCGTTATGGTCCTTTTCTTATTACTTATTTCCCCACTTAGATTGCACCTCTTTGAGTCTTGATCCAGCCAATAAATTTACCAAACATCTTGTTAGAAGTTCCTCCTTTTTTGACACTAGAGTTAACCTTTGCTTGAAGATCTAAAGCCCTTTCTTTAAATGTTTCATCACCAAATAGCTTATCCATCTTATTCTTGATTTCTTCTTTACCAATAACCCCAAACTCATTTTTGTTTAATCCCAATCCAACTTTCCAAACATCACAAATGTAACTCTGATTGAACAACTGGTCAGCAAAATAAGGCCAGCACAAGAAAGGCACACCGTTGCTTACGCTCTCGACAGTCGAATTCCATCCACAATGACTCAAAAAGCATGCAATAGAAGGATGTGCTAGCACTTTTTGTTGAGGTGCCCATTTAACTATATGGCCTCGACTGCCTACTCTGTCTTTGAAACCTTTTGGGTAAGCACTATCGCCACCATCCAAAATTAGATCTTCTCTAACCACCCACAAGAATCGTCTTTTGGATGATTCTAGCCCAAGTTCCAGCTCCTGGAATTGAGTTAAATCCAAGATTGTAAAGCTACCAAACGCTACATAAATGACTGAGTTATCTGGCTGCTGATCAAGCCATTTTAGGCAATTCGAGTCTTCAGGCCAGAAGTTCCCTGCTGCAGATCCTAATCTGTTGCTTGCCAAAAGGGGTCCTATTGGTGACACTTGAGGGTACATGTCAAATGCTCCAGGCTCCAGCTCCTTTGCGGAGTTACAGATGACCCAATCTGCCAATTTTACTCTTTCTTTGTTGTCTGCTACGAGATCCATTACCATTTTCCTCATGGCTGGATCAGGGAAGCAAGCCCATATAAAGTCTGATGGGTTCATGATGGGCATGTTTGGAGACAGCTTAATCCCTTGTGTCTTCAAGATAGACCCTGGAATGCAGATTTTGTAAAAAAGTCTAAAAGATCATACTAGTTGTAGTTGGACACTCTTTCTAGATATATAGTGTGTGCTGACATTATAAAATATGAATATGAACTATAGATATGTTAGGTTGACTTCTTAGATGGTCACTCAACTACACTCAACTAATAGTTACTATCTCAGGAAAGTCACCTAGATTTCATTTTTTTCTAAAACGAAAATGACTTTCCGAGATAACTAGTATTACGTATTAGTTAAGAGGGAAAGTTTCATATCATTTTCAGGGAACATAATATAAGGGGAATGATCAATATCCCGCCTTTTTTACCAACGTTTACTTATTTATCTACAAGCAAAAAACTAAATGGCTATAAACATGACACCCTTTGAATTATAAGTGAGGAGGATTTCGTGATATAAAGTATTTAAGTGTGTGATCATCTCGTGATGAAAAAACTTAAAAACTGTTAAGACAGGATAAACAAGAACTCACCATCATGATCTATGATCCCGTCATCGATGAGTTTTGAGACGCTAAACATTGAGGCTAGGGTAGCTGCAGCTGCTGGCCAAAATGCAACTCTTCTAATATTTAATTTTTCAGCAACTCCAAGTGCCCATCCCATATTCTCATCAACTATAACACATGAAACTCCATTTTCATCAAACTCATTAATCATTTTTATAACTCCCTCAAGTTTCCCAGGCATAGCTTCAGCAAGTGATTCTGTCAACTTCTTAAGGTCTGTTCTGTCTTCATGAGGTTCCAGCCCATCTGGGATTGAAACTAAGTTTATCTTGTTGCGTACGTCATCGTTTTCAGATAATGAACTGATCACTCTTTTGTGATTGAATTCAGTGTTAACAAAGGTGATTTTGCAACCTTCTTTGACTAACCAAAAGGAGAGTTCCATTAAGGGAAGAACATGGCCTTGTGCTGGATAAGGTATAGCTACAACATGTGGCATTAATTGCACCATTTTTTCTTTTATTTGTTTTCTTTCTCCCTTCCTTAATCCTCTGCAGATATTATACATCTACTTGCTGCTTTATATATAAGGGGCCCTAGAATGTTCTGCCTCGCACTGTGTTCAGCATACCACTGTCTCTGTTCAACAAGCTCTTCAGTGAGTTGAGAAATCGTATTTTTAGTCTTACAATGGTTTCTGTATCAATCGAAGAGCTTGAGTATGCAGGTCCGGACCAACACCTAATATTATTGCCAAAAAATTCAGCGTGGCATCCATAGAAATGGCCTCTATTTGCAGGACCCGAAGCTTTTGTCCATAACTCATTCCATACATGCTGGGGTATTGGGTCACCCTGACTTTCAGGAGGCAGACTACTACGATACTCACCAACAAGACGCGTAAATTTGTCTTATATTCAAGGTAAAGTTAATACTAACAGTCAAAAAATACTAAAGTTGTTATAATTGAATAATATCAACTTTGAGAAAAAGATTCATATATTCAAAATTTATTTCTTACATGGACAACTTTTGCAGGAGGTTCAACCCCGATATCTTCATCAGTCGGGTTCTTTTTCTTTCTCAGATGAGTCGCCTCGAAAATCTCATCAGTTGGTAGTTCCCTACCCTTTTCTTTTTCCTGCATATGAAAAAATTATCAATGTTCAAATAATGAAAAAATTTAAATAGAAACAAAGAATTAAAAATGTAAAAGTTACATACCAATTTTTCCTTCATAAGCAAGAGTACTTCTGGCACCCGCAGTATGTAATGAGCCACCCTTGGATGATGCCCGGGCTCTCTTTCCTTTTTCCTTCAACAATTGGTATTCTGGGCTATTCCAGTGGCGCTGATACAGTGGCCATAAGGGTTCAGGAATCCACTTAGGTTCTACCGATTTCTTTTGAGCATAATCCAAGAGATCGTTAAATCTGCCTCTATATCTTTTGAAAAAATTCTTCTTTATAAGAAATTGATTTGCATCATCCCACCAGTAAAATTTCTACAACCAAAATATAATATTCAATCTTGTGTTCTAATAAATTGTTAATAAGTAGTCGATAAGTTAAATCCTTATCTTAAATTCTTCAAACATTCTCTCCCTGTCAAGTTCTGGAACTCTTTGCCAGCTGGTCCAATAGCCGTTGAAGTGCCGACTAATGCATATTCGTGCCATTTTTTCAACTCCAGCATCCGGCCTTAACCTACAACACAAGATCAACCGGTAATTTCATCGGGAACAATAAAATAGTAATGAAAAAATGAGTAACGTTATTATATTTAGAAATCTTACCCTCTCTCAACTGGAACAATATAAATCCTCCAAGAATCATCTCTGTCTCCTGGCTGCCTAGTAAGCGATGGTGGATGCACTAGCGTGGCCGGATCTGAAGCACCAGATGGAGTGCCTCCAAGCTGAAGATCCAACAACCCAATAGATACAGCAGAATCACTGTGCGAAGCTGCGTGACTGCTGCAGGAGGGTATCAATGATGGTAGATGTCTGGAGAGGCCAGCGGCCGTCCGATAGTACTGTTCTGGCGGTGGCACGGTCATAAGAGCAGAATGAGTCGGTGTAGACCCATGTAGTGGCCCCACATGCATAGAAGTAGGTATCGAATCATTGGACGACCTAGAATATAAGGCTCGTGCTGGCGCGTCAGCAAACCGACCCTCAGATATATGAATACCTGTCGGTCGTCTATAAGGTGGAGGTTCTCTTTTCTTTTCTGGTTTCGTAGTATCAACTAATTTTTCCTTACCTTTGTCACCTTTGCCTGACATCTAAATTATGTGAATTTAACAAGTTTTTAGTTCCTACAAAATGAATATATAAGAAAACATTCCAAGTAACTAATGTCAAGTTACTCATTCACACTTCAAATCGCTCCAACAACACGAGATCAGTCAAACTATTTTGATATATAGATTCAGTTATCAAGCTTTTGATTACTATATACGTCACTACACGAGATATACGTATATAAACATATATTCAATTGTCTATCAGCTTTAAAATACGTACAATAAACATCACATACACGATTTTACTACCCCATAATAATATACAACGTATTTCATAAATACTCGAATGAATTATAGATTACATTATCTTATGTCATTAATATACCTTTACGGTATAATATGTATATAGTATATACATATACCTATACATACACGCACATATACACACTATCGACTATATCAAGTTCTAAATACGTACTATATATATCACACATATGTACACAAGTATATTATTATCCAATAAAATAATGAGATGCGTTTGTTATACATACTCAGATGAGTGATCGATTAATTATATTTGATTAGCTTAATAAACTAGATTTTGACTACATCGTTCATCAATCGATCACTACATCATATATAAATATCCAAAATTATATACATACATACATACATACATACATACATATATATATACATATATATATATATATATATATTTATATATATATATATATATAAAATTTCGAATTCGTACGATATATATCGCATCCACAAGTGTATATTAACTTATAATAGAACACATTCATTGTATTCTGATGAATTATCGGTTATATATTACATTATTATGCCTGTAAAATGTACTATAAAATATCGTCTTTCAAATACGTACTATAAAGATCAGTTTTCATCTTTCAATTACGTATACGACAAATTTCAATGGTCTATTTAATCGGTATATATATACACACACACATATTCTTTATATAAAGATTATGCATATTTAACGTCATTTAACGCATGTATAAAGGAAAATATTTATTTTATATATTGAAATATAAGTAAAACATAAAGATTACGTTATACATAATTTGTATATTATATTTGATATATTTTTTAGTGTAAGTTTTTTCACGTTAGATTGATTAGTTTTATTATTATTATATTGGTTATTGACTACATGTAATCAGTATAATTTTTTAAAAAAATAGTATATTAGATTTTTTTTAATAAAGTAAATATATTATATTATATTATATATGTAATGTAATATATTATTTCTTACTAATAATAATAATTAGATTACATAAAGTTAATATACAACATTTTATATAATAGTTTTTATCTTCTTATATTTCCAAAACAAATCACATGTGGTTGGTTTTTAATTTTTTTATTAGTATTATTTAAATTAAAAACAACCATAGGTGGTCGTTTTTTAAATTTTATTTTATTTTATGATTTCAATAAGAACTACCATCAGTGGTGGTTTTTATTAAATTAATTAATAAAAAATTAATTTCTTTTTATTTTAAATAAAACCGACCACAAGTGGTGGCTTTTTTTTTAAAAAAAAAACTAATAATAAATTTAAATTCTTTTTTTTAATAAATTTAAAAAACCGACCACTTGTGGCCGGTTTTTTATTAAATTAATTAATAAAAAATTAATTTCTTTTTATTTTAAATAAAACCGACCTCAAGTGGTGGCTTTTTTTAAAAAAAATTAATAAATTTATTTTTTCTTTTTAATAAATTTAAAAAACCGACCACAAGTGGTCGGTTTTGTTATTTTTTTAAATTTTAATTTTTAAAATATATAATAATTAATATAAAAATCATTGAAATATTTATTGTGGTAGCTTTTTTTAATAAAAAAAAATTAAAAAATAATAATTAAAAATCCGACCACAAGTGGTCGGTTTTTTCCGACCACTTTTTGTGATCGGTTTTTTCCGACCACTTTTTGTGATCGGTTTTTTCAGTTTTTTTAGTAGTGCTGGAAATATGTTTTTAATTACATTTATACTGAAAACAAATTTCACTCTATTAGTGCATGCAATATAAAATAGCTAGCCTCTTGCAGAAATGCAACGTTAATAGACTCTTGTGGCCTGGCGCTCTTCTCCGAAGTTCCTCCATAACGAAAGCTTTAGTGGAGCAAACTGCTTTTTTTAAGTGCATGCAATTTATGCTGCATGTATGTTGCACTTGCAGCAAGTAATTGAACTGCTTTATTTTTCAACTCACTGATTCCACATTTTATGATATTATGATTTTCACGTGCACATATGTTGGGAATCAAGATCTGAAGTTGATAGGTTCTAAACTGGTCATCAAATTCATAGCTCGTCTTAGTTACTTGTATGTTCGCAATTAAGTATTTACACATATTTAATTAATGAATTTCCTAATACAAATACGCATGGTACTACTCTAAGCAAATGCTATTGGATCTTTTGTAGTGTCACTACAAAAAATACGTTGTTTAGCACGGTCAAAACCGTGGCTAAATGATACCAAAACCGTGGCTAAGTAGTCTTAGCCACGTTCCATTAGCCACGGTCAATAGCGTGCGCATAAGGGGCGTGGCAACGAAATTAGCCACGGTTTAGTCACGGTTCTCCCATTGGTAATTTGAGTTAAATAAAAAAATATATATTTGAAATTTTTAAATAGCCACACCAAAACCATCTCTACTTTAAGACATAATTAATTCATCTAATATGTTAGCCACGGTTCAAACCGTGGCTAAATTACACATTTTTTTTTTTAAATATAATTATTTCTCACAAATCTTGGTACAATACATTTAGTTGATACACATTCACTAATTCACTGACATAATATACAAACCATTGTTATAATAATCAAAGTTTACAATGATTTACTAACAAAATATAAGTTTCACGCCTTGAATATTCACAAAAGATACTACAATAATGGTTGTATAATGGAATACAAAAAATTTAAGTACCAGATATATGGTAATTCCAAAATATACTAAAGGCTAAAAAGAATCTAAGTTGAAAGTAGGCAATTCACTACTAATGTATTCATGAAGAGCCAACAGAAAAATGACTGGAGGTTTTAGTGCAACATCTCTATGAGAACTTGAATACTTGTAAATCACCTTTAGCTTGTGATCTGCCTCTATGTGATAGCTAACCAGCAACTTAATTTAGCACAATATCTGGTACAAAAACAATTACAAAAATATAAATATATTGAAAAAAAATTGAGGAAAAGAACACATGAATTACAATGACTAAATTTTGTTGTACTCACAGTAGCTGAGAATCTGAAAAGATCAATATGCAGCTCCAACATCTCGTTTTGAAAAGGACTGCAATGCATCGCATGTCGAGCAACATAAACTACTGAGGGCAGCAATCATTGATAAGCAATAGATTAACTACAAAAAAAAAAAAAAAAAGACACAACAGATTTTAAAGGAAGGAGAGCGCAGAGTGTTTGCAGAATGATGAAAGAAATGAAAAGAGTAAGAGAACTCAGGTTCTTATTTAGAAGGGGAGTTGCTTTATTTTTTGCTTCAAACATGTGCTAGCCGTTTGATTCATTTTTTTGTCATCTTTAACTTCATTTCTAGTGACTCCTTTAAAACTAATAGTATAAAGGTTAGATGTGATTGATAAAATTATACTCGGAATCACCCAATTATCGGAAAAGGAAAACAAAATATATCACTTTAAGGGCCATAAAGAGTCTCAACACAACAACAACAACGTACCCAGTGTATTCCCACATAGTGAGGTTTGAGAGGATAAATCGTACGCAGACCATACTAGAACTCTATATTTAACTAAAAGATACAGGTGACCAACAAAAAACTTATCTCTAAGATCTTCAAAGATCATATTATCCAGCTATATGATAAAGAAAGCTAATATGATATTCTCAAGGCCTAACTTTTGATGTGCTCAGTGGTTGAATAAGTAAGCTCCAAAATGATGTCATTTCCAAAATAGAATAAAGCATTTTGAAACTAGATTAGGTAAAATACCAAGACAAACAGTACAAAACGGTTGCTCTGTAGATCTTGCAGCGGAAACTTAATCCCAAATTCAGATTCGTTACCTCCCTACTACATTTTGCAACTCATCCTGTTTAGCTTCAAGAATCCTGGCAGAATCTTAAGCAACAATATTACTGTAAAATATCTTCTCCAAATCATTCATCCATTTAGTCAATAATAAGTTAACCCGCAATTTCAAACAAACAAGTAATTCATGAAGCTAACACGTAAGAATCATTCCAAGTAAACTATAATTCATTGTAATACCAAATCTTGTCTCTTAGGTTCAATATACTTCCACATTACAGTGAAAGGTATTGAATGATTCTTGACATTTCTTCAACATGAACTCTCAATCCCTCCTATTCCACAACATCAAATTTCTTTTATTATGACTTTATAAATAAAAAAGTATTCGTAATGCACTTGTACATAAGCTTTGAATCTTAGCAAGGATTTAATAAAGTGTGATTCTCATTCCATATAATTTAATTTTCCTATTCGGCACACTTTTTGTCACGACCCGAGCCTAGGCCCTAGCCGTGACGAGCATCCCAAACCATGAAGGCCCGGAACACCTATTCTCTATCTGGTTATCATGCACAACATTCATAATCATAATAAAATGCGGAATTGACACTGAGTACGGAAAACATGGTCAAGTTCTGCAACATTTCTGAATAATACTATCTGACATCAGTCTGCGAAATCTCTACTAAGAACATAAACATCTGTCTGAAAAGAAACTGGGACAAGGCCCCCAGTAAACCAAAAACATAATAAATAAGATAATGTCTGACATAATTAGGCCTTCCGAATAATAGAAGGCTAACCACTGTGAGATCAAGTCTGCAAATCCGAGAATGTCTACTGAGTAGCTGGACCCCTAGACTGTGCCTCAGAACCTGGAAGGAGGGGGGTCAGCACAAAAGCACTGGCACGCGAAGCAATCCAAAAAAAATAGTATAATGGAACATACATATATATATATATATACATACATATTAAGTGAAAGCAATTTTTCATCAAGACATCATGTATAAAACTGTTTCTGAAAAATACATGGGCACTTTCTGAAAACATGTAACCTGTCTGTTCATTTCAAATCATGATCTGTGTTTTACTTCTGAGTTAGGTGGTATTCCCCTACAAGTCTGATATTCCACGGGCTGTATGGAATACGCCATTGACTCGGCGGGGAAGCTCCCAACCCAAGTGTGCCGCAAGGGTTGGAGTGTCTGAGTCTGATACGCCACAGGACATTTAAGTCAGCGCATAATAGTATACCCGGATCGGCAAACCATGGTTTTAGGCAATGAGTCGCTTGAACTCAAGCCCTCTTCGGGGAACCACCTAACATCTCTGTATGCCCATTTTTAACCTTTTCTGTACATGCAACATTTTGAATGTCTAAAATCATGAAAGTCTGAAATGTCTGTTAGTCTGAGTCTGATATGGCATTAGTCTGAGTTGGTATCGTCATACCAAGACTTGCAGGTCATGATTTTTCTGATCCATAATGTATTAAGCAAGAGATTTCATTCAAAACATAGTTTAGACCACCAAAACATGTAACTGATGTAAAGGATTTCATATTCCGAAACTTAAAGTTCAATTCATGCAGAAATTTCATCAAACACCTGGTGGTCAAATGTCTTTAGCAAGTTCATGTATTCAAAATTGAAACACATTCATTCATATATGTATATAAACTGTCAAATCGCTTTGGAGATGGTCAAAAGACCAAAACAATGATGTTAAAACATCTTATACATAAATATATATACATAATTTAAAACTCCATTCTAAAACATGATTTTTCTATGCCCATGAGAATTTAGGAAAACCCTGCGTACCTTGTTCTCCACGAATTTTGGGTGTCTATCGAAGCCTACGTCGAGAGGATTCCAAATCTGTAATTTGTTTCACGAGGAAGTTTCGGAATGATCGGTCCTTCAAGCTTATTTTCTCAAACCCTAGTTGCTCCTTCTCTTGAGTTCTTGAAGGATTAGATTTTGGGATTTTATAGGAGGCTTCAATGTTGTTAATAGGCCCAAATCCATTTAGGAGTGGCTAAGGACGATTTTGGATTTTGTAAGGACTAACTTGCACTTAAAGTAACTCAAAACGGAGTGTTTTCGTCACCTGAAACCATAACTATGCGCCGCCCTTTGCATTGCCTAAATTTACATAGGCGCCGCCCTATGCATCGCCTATATTTGCATAGGCGCCGCCCTATGCATCGCCTATATGTGCATAGGCGACACATTCAACTTTGAAAGGCCATAACTTCTTCACCGGGTGTCCGTTTTAGGCGAATTTGGTATCGTTGGAAAGCTTATTCAATTATCTAGAATTTGGTATATAGTAGGCCACCCAGTTCATCATATACAATGAGTTATGGTCAATAGAATTTGATACAAATTACAACGTCCACTAAAACTTAATCGATCGAAATGGTTTTAACTCGTCCTTGAGTTGAAGGACTTCTATGGTCTAAATTCATGCTCAAATGGATTCACATACTACAAAATTGATTAACATGCCAAATTGGTATAGGATTTAAGTCTCTGGGATTATCAACGCATCGGAGTCATATTTTTTTATTCTAGCCCGAAATGCGGGGTGTTACATTATCTCCCCCTTGGGATCATTCGTCCTCGAATGATGGGTAGGAACTTGTTGAAGCCTTAAAGGTATGGAATAACGTAGGCACTACATGTCTTCTAATAAAGAATACACTGATCTGAAACATGACAATATGGATGGAACTACTGATATTCTGAATTCTTATATCGGACATGCATATCTGATGCATGGAATACACGACTGGAGCTACTCATAAGCTGAGTTCTCATAATGAACATGCATACCTAATGTATGGATTTGTTATTGAGTTGTTCTCATGAACGCAGAACTGAATACACAGATAAGCTGAGCTTTTTCTATGGGACATGCATTTCTAATGCATATCTGACTGAACTGACGTGTGAACATATGACCGAATACACAATGATAACTGGTGTGGAGCTTGTAATAAAAATCCATGCATGCAACTGAATGGGGTATCTACCCCTTGGGACCCTATGTCCCTCTATGAATGCTCAATTCACGAAGATGCTCAGAAAACCGAGGCAATGCACTAGGCACCTACAAATTTAATCATATCTGAACATCTGGAATCTAAAACGAGCATATGATGCATGAATTAACCTATACTCGCAAATACTAGTATACTCTATCTTGGAATAGTAACATATCTGAGATTTTGGGTAGCATGATTGAATGAAAAGACGAGAAAACAAGTCATGCAAATCTGACGGCTAAACTGATTTGCTGGCCACATAGACTGAACTACACTAGAGGCTTATACTCAATCTGGAGTATCTTATCAATACTCTTCCTTACGAAGTCCTGGTAGCATTAGATAGCAAAATATTTGGGCATGAGTCACACTAGACATCCGACTATAGGATCCCAACATTGACACTGTTCTATAGTATGGAACATAGGTATATATCTCATAAACTAGGGTAGAATTTTCAGGCCTTAGTCAATGCGACTTCTTACTTTCAAGCTTAGCACACTTCTCGAGTATCCCTTAACTATACTATTCCCTATAAATATCATATTCATTCAATTCAGCTTAAAATTCTCATATGAGCATTGACAAATTTTTTTCTACTAATGTCTAAAATAGCTTCATCCTTACACCGCAATCAAGCCTAACTCTAAGTCACAAAAATACAACATGCTACACTACGCTATTATTCTAAACCATATGATGCCACCTTCTATACCTCTTTTAAAAATCACATCCTAAGCATAACATGCCTTACCACTTCAATGACTACACTGAACTCTTAATATGAAGTCGCCAATGCATATGGCGACCTTCCACTACAATCCCCAAAACGTCGTTCAAGCCTAATTTATAACCACATGTTAACTTCAAGGCAAACACCCATAAGTAGATACTTCACATAGTTTCTAAACTACTATCAATATAACTCCCACGCGCTATCCTAAAAACATACACACACAAACTTTTCCACTAACCATCACATGTATCAAAGACTTGGCCCCAAATCTTACTTCATACTTATGGCCTTATCTAAACAAGCATACTATGATCTTCCATCAACAAGAACATTTACATCAACACCACTATCATTGCATAGGAAGGGTCACTAAAAGGTTAAAACATAAGACCCTCAAGCGTGAAAAAGATCTTTATATGGGACTGAGCACACTATAAAGAGTGAGTACATGCGTCATGAGTTGCATGACCTCAACTAGAGTTCATAACATAAGGAATGTGATTCCGACTACTTGAATGAACTAGAACTCATTATCTTGGAATTGGAAGAGTACGTGACTCTCTATCATATACCGAAATCATGAACTATTATCACAGAACTGCATCGTAAGGCATGAGTAAGCATCCGGATAACAAAAAAAAAATATTGAGGTAGGAATGGGTTGAGATTCACCCTTACTTTCTGATGTTCTAAATCACACTGCATCACTACTAGAATCTGAGAGCCTTACTTGGTTATTCGTTCTATCATCTCCCACTTAGCTTCAAGTCATCATCTAGCGTTTGGGAGATCCCTTACTAGATTCTAACTGAACTACACTTACTGCACTCTAGGGTCTGAAAAATTGACAATACATGCATATCATAGAACTCAACCCGAATGACTACCTTCTGGGATACACTCTATCTTTCCATAGCCACCAATAGTCAAAGTATAATGCTTGCACACTTATTTCTATCCGTTCAACCTTCAAAACTCAAACTTAGATTCTAACACTTAACATGGATATCACCAAGCCTTTGATGAACCATACCACTTCCGTCCTAGCATACCAATATTGCTACTCCAAACTTATATCTCTCTACCATGAGAATCGAGATCACATCAAAAGGCTCAACACTATCAATCAAGGCTCCTTAACTTGGCTATCTAGAACACCATATATCATCTAACTAGTCTTTTTCCAACTAGACACTCCATGGTACCACTAGTCACACACAACATGTAATAGTCTTAGAGAAATGCCACAACTCCATATCGCCTTGGGCATACTTACACACCATACCCACAACATTATACTTCATTACGAATCAATTTAAACTTAAGCCATTTCACACACCGTTCAAGCCTATTAGATCACTTTCATATAACTAACATCATTGATCAAGAAATCATCACATCCACCTTTATGAACTTCAACTATTCAAACTTAATATCTAGTGCTATGCATGACTTACAACCCAACCTTACACAAAATTTTTACTTGGAAACTATAAGTAAACATCTTGAAACACTAGTGCACTAGAACTTCATAACCACAATAATCGATCATGACCTAACCGTTTACCTTATCATCATTCCGTTAGCATGTACTATTTCAGCACCTCAAGCCTACTAAATTAATCCCACAAAATATGCATCAACAAACTCTTGCCACTATTTACCACCACACCATTTAAATTCAAGCCTATAGTTTAGTATCAATCATTTACCACCAATGGAGAATGCAACATAATATAAATATACTAATCCATCATATTGAGATATTCTACCCAAATATCTCAAAAATCTACTACATACCTTCTCACAAGTAGCACTAGTTTACAACTACCAATGAAAAGAGGGTCAAGGGGGTTAAAGCCTCATAATAGACATGGTCAACCTTATTCTTATATTATAACCCCGTACAATCGTATCTACTTATACTTCTTTCTCACATCACAATTACTTACCCAAGCGTACATTTACACTACCTTCAAAATCCACAAAAAACCATGAGTCTATACATATATTCAACCAACACAAGAACCACACGTTGAGTGATAAATTGTTAGTGAATCGAAAGAGCCCCACACGGCTTCACTAGACTTTTTAGTTTTCACCAACACGATGATAAAATATTTTCAAGAGATAGAAGCTTGTCACACAACATTCCATAATCTAAGGATACACATCTTACTCCGTAAGAATAAAAATCTGAGTTAAACGTTTCCCTCACAGACTACCATACAATCCACACATGCTACTAGCTACCACATTAGTCTATCACCATAAGGGGTAAATCACCCTCACTCTCACTTATAACTTTGTGACTTTACATCACCAACTTCTTGGTCTAATTTCATTACCAATAGGTCATGAAAACAAAACTTTGACTCATACTACTATTTGGGTGGAAATACAGTTCCAACATTCTACTACACATCATCCCCCCTTAAGCAAGACATTTGTAACATAAATTTGAAGGGGACTAAATGCAATTAATACCTCAAGCTGAAAAGCACGATTCCATCAGGATCAATGTTTACATCGGAATCAATATACATTGAAGCACTAACGGATTCTTAGTCCTTGCACAAATTTTAACTCTTATATGGTTCAATCAGAAAGTACCGTACCATTTAGATTCTAAACTTCTGTACTTGAATCACCTTAATAATGAGACATATCTGAGGACATTAGAGTAAGGAAAGAATGTGGGATGACATTTTACTTTCGTATGGGCGACACCATAGCACGAATTAGAGTATGAAAGAGGAACATTCTGACTCTATTGCACGAACTAGAACGTGAAGAAAAAGAGACATTCCTAAATGTCTAGTAGTCTCTTGCTTATAAGTGTGGCGCGCTACACACCCATAAACAAGACTCTATCCGACGCAATTTCGCAAACACCCTGGGACCATGAACCGTGCTCTGATACCAAGTTTGTCACGACCCGAGCCTAGGCCCTAGCCGTGACGAGCATCCCGAACCATGAAGGCCCGGAACACCCATTCTCTATCTGGTTATCATGTACAACATTCATAATCATAATAAAATGCGGAATTGAAACTGAGTACGGAAAACATGGTCAAGTTCTGCAACATTTCTGAATAATACTATCTGACATCAGTCTGCGAAATCTCTACTAAGAACATAAACATCTTTCTGAAAAGAAACTGGGACAAGGCCCCCAGTAAACCAAAAACATAATAAATAAGATAATGTCTGACATAATTAGGCCTTCCGAATAATAGAAGGCTCACCACTGTGAGATCAAGTCTGCAAATCCGAGAATGTCTACTGAGTAGCTGGACCCCTAGACTGTGCCTCAGAACCTGGAAGGAGGGGGGTCAGCACAAAAGTACTGGCACGCGAAGCAATCCCAAAAAAATAGTATAATGGAACATACATATATATACATATTAAGTGAAAGCAATTTTTCATCAAGACATCATGTATAAAACTGTTTCTGAAAAATACATGGGCACTTTCTAAAAACATGTAACCTGTCTGTTCATTTCAAATCATGATCTGTGTTTTACTTTTGAGTTAGGTGGTATTCCCCTACAAGTCTGATATTCCACGGGCTGTATGGAATCCGCCATTGACTCGGCGGGGAAGCCCCCAACCCAAGTGTGCCTCAAGGGTTGGAGTGTCTGAGTCTGATACGCCACAGGACATTTAAGTAAGCGCATAATAGTATACCCGGGTCGGCAAACCACGGTTTTAGGCAATGAGTCTCTTGAACTCAAGACCTCTTCGGGGAACCACCTAACATCTCTGTATTCCCATTTTTAACCTTTTCTGTACATGCAACATTCTGAATGTCTAAAATCATGAAAGTCTGAAATGTCTGTTAGTCTGAGTCTGATATGGCATTAGTCTGAGTTGGTATCGTCATACCAAGACTTGCAAGTCATGATTTTTCTGAGCCATAATGTATTAAGCAAGAGCTTTCATTCAAAACATAGTTTAGACCACCAAAACATGTAACTGATGTAAAAGATTTCATATTCCGAAACTTAAAGTTCAATTCATGCAGAAATTTCATCAAACACCTGGTGGTCAAATGTCTTTAGCAAGTTCATGTATTCAAAATTGAAACACATTCATTCATATATGTATATAAACTGTCAAATCGCTTTGGAGATGGTCAAAAGACCAAAACAATGATGTTAAAACATCTTATACATAAATATATATACATAATTTAAAACCCCATTCTAAAACATGATTTTTCTATGCCCATGAGAATTTAGGAAAACCCCGCGTACCTTGTTCTCCACGAATTTTGGGTGTCTATCGAAGCCTACGTCGAGAGGATTCCAAATCTGTAATTTGTTTCACGAGGAAGTTTCGGAATGATCGGTCCTTCAAGCTTATTTTCTCAAACTCTAGTTGCTCCTTCTCTTGAGTTCTTGAAGGATTAGATTTTGGGATTTTATTGGAGGCTTCAATGTTGTTAATAGGCCCAAATCCGTTTAGGAGTGGGTAAGGACGATTTTGGGTTTTGTAAGGACTAACTTGCACTTAAAGTAACTCAAAACGGAGTGTTTTCGTCACCTGAAACCATAACTATGCGCCGCCCTTTGCATTGCCTAAATTTACATAGGCGCCGCCCTATGCATCGCCTATATTTGCATAGGCGCCGCCCTATGCATCGTCTATATGTGCATAGGCGACACATTCAACTTTGAAAGGCCATAACTTCTTCACCGGGTGTCCGTTTTAGGCGAATTTGGTATCGTTGGAAAGCTTATTCAATTATCTAGAATTTGGTATATAGTAGGCCACCCAGTTCATCATATACAATGAGTTATGGTCAATAGAATTTGATACAAATTACAACGTCCACTAAAACTTAATCGATCGAAATGGTTTTAACTCGTCCTTCTTTGACTAACCACAAGGAGAGTTCCATTAAGGGAAGAACATGGCCTTGTGCTGGATAAGGTATAGCTACAATATGTGGAATTAATTGCACCGTTTTTTCTTTAATTTGCTTCCTTTCCTCCTTAATCCTCTGCAGATATTATACATCTAATTGCTGCTTTATATATAAGGGGCCCTAGAATCAGGAAATATGTTTTTAATTACATTTACTCTGAAAACAAATTTCACTCTATTAGTGCATTCAATATATGAAAATAGCTAGCCTCTTGCAGAAATGCAACGTTAATAGACTCTTGTGGTCTGGCGCTCTTCCCCGAACTCCATGCATAACGAGAGCTTTAGTGGACTTGACTGCTTTTTTTAAGTGCATGCAATTTATGCTACATGTATGTTGCACTTGCAGCAAGTAATTGAACTGCTTTATTTTTCAACTTACTGATTCCACATTTTATGATGTTATGATTTTCACGTGCACATATGTCGGGAATCAAGATTTGAAGTTGATGGGTTCTGAACTGGTCATCAAATCCATAGCTCGTCTTAGTTACTTCGTATGTTCGCAATTACGTATATATACATATTTAATTAATGAATTTCCTAATACAAATACGCATGGCCGTACTACTCTAAGCAAATGCTATTGGATCTTTTGTAGCGTATAAATTTTTTCTTTTAATATCGAGAATATGCAGTTTAATTTGTTCAGTAAAAGATTGTATCTTTTATATTTTGCTCTTGGATATTAATGTTTACTTGTATTTTTTCCAAGGGTACATGGACTTAGTAAATTCCCTAAATGTTGTTTGCTACAAAGCTTTTCAATTGGCGTTATGGGAAGCCCCATGTCTCTGCTTTGAAGTGAATGTTTTCATCGACTAAGTTGAAAAACATCAAGTTCATCGATCACTTTAATTTATTGTTTGCTCTTGTTTTCTTCTTATGTAATTACTCTTAAGAGTGTGTTTGGTACTATGTTGCTCTGATTATTTAAAAATTACATCTGTTGGATCCTTCAAAAGTAATGCATTTTTGAAGGATCGAACACGGTGCGGAGATATTTTTGAAAAGTCCGAATAACTTAAATTTAATAGTATATGATAACACGCTATTTTTCATCAAGTATTTGTTAGCAAGCAAAGTGAACTTTAATTACAAGTGAGGAAGTAATTTTTTCCTTTTTATTTGCATTGAGAAATGATTTTTATCTTAACAAACACTAAAAAAATATTTTCCTCTTAAATATGACCTATGGCATTAACAAATACACATTTATTTTTGTGGTGCAAGGAGTACAGCTTACCGGTGAAGTAATTGAAGCTGGCCAGTGACGAAGGGTCTGTTGGTAAGAAGGAAATAGTTTCCTAGAAAAATAAAGACTTTTTTTTCTTCTTGTGTTTGGAGCATAAGTGAAAAAATATTATCATAAAAATACTTAAATATAATCTAGACAAATACTATGAGGGGTAGGGACGGGGATATGGTGTGGTGGATGGAAGGAGACAATCAGTATAAAATGTCACTTGCAAAACTTGTTTTTCCAACTTTTATTTGACAAGTCACTTTCCTTCTTTTTAAGTAATTTATATTTATTCATAACGATATCAAAAATTTTGACCACCCAAAGATGAAAAAACCGAAAAACAGAATTTTTTTTCTCTGTACCAAACACACCCTAAAAGTTCAGTTTCTGCTTTCGTAATTAGTTTCTAATAGTATAATTAGTCGCTGTATCCAATTTAATACTCTGACAGTTCCATTTTGCTTGACCTCTTTTAACTAGAAGTGTATCTTATAAAATTTATTCTATTAATGATGTTTTAAAATTTTAAATCGAACTATATATATATATATATATATATATATTTAGTTATTTAATAGCAAGGATGATATAAAAAAAAAGTAATAAAATACTCTTAATTTGTAAAAATAAACAACTAATTTAAAATAAATATATTTAGAAAGAATCTTTAAATTGAAATGGAGGGAATAGACGACAAAATGTAGGATGCCAAAAATAGAATCTTTAAAGCAAAGGTTGGACCTTCTCAGATTACTAGGTGGTTACGCCGTGCTATGCACGGGCCCAGTATTGATTCTTGAAAATTTTATGTTATGTATTGTTTTATTATTTAATTTAAATCTTTATTTGTTTGGTTGACAAATTCATAGTTAGGCATATATTATTATATTTAAATTAAAAATTTTTTATAAGAATATTTTAAGTTGTTACTATGACACCCATATAATTTTGAGAAACAATTAAAATTTTTTATATTTTAAAAAAAAATATTTACAGTAGTTAATTATTACTATAATTTATATTACTTTACACACAATAATTATCAAATGTATATAAAATAATTTAAGTTAGTCAACTGTTGTAATTGTCACACCCCTTTTTTTGCCCAAAGGGATCGAGGTCGAATGGTTTTTCGAATTAAAGTGACGGTATTGAATATGGATTAGTTTTTAATTACAAAGTCATCACTTGAAATTGAGTTATGGTGTTCCAAGTCACCTTTTTGAATCCCTGATCAAAAGGAAATGACTCTTTATTTTGGTCTGCAAAAACAGAAGACGGGTAAGGAGTTCTGTTGACCGAGGAAAAGGTGTGAGGCACCCCTCGAGTCCCGTGGTTCTAGCACGGTCGCTTTTATTGACTTATCTTGTCTTAAACTATTTTGATGAATTGTGTTAAGGCCAAAAATCGTTCATTTTATTATACTAAAACTCGTTTATTATTTTATATTAAATAAATCAGTGAAAGTTAAAAAATATTTGTCAAATTAATTTTAGAAAAATATTTGACAAGGTGCATTACCGCATCCTTGAATTTTAAAATGTCTTAGAAAGATCCGTACACCGCATTCTTAATTGAGACGAATATTTTAAACGTGCCCTAAGTTGCCTAGCGTTAATGACATTGGTTTGTCTCTTCTAAACTCATAATAATTTTTCTATTTGAATGTCACTTAATCTTAACATTAAACTTAAACAATATTTAATTAAAATGATTTCAAAATAAAAATTAGTAATTTTATATTTGTCTGGCGTTTAAAAACTTTGCTTATTCGAAGCAGTATCTAGCTTAAAATAATGAATCCGAGTGAAATTCGTTTAGAACGTTGAATTTATTAAATTCTAATAATGTCAATAAATAAAAATGAATAAAATACACAAACCTTTTATAGTTAATTAAAATCAATCAAAAATTCGTTCAAAACAATTGTGATAGAAGATGAAAAAAAAAATAGTATTAAAACAAACATCTCAAAACCCATAAAATAATTAAATCCAAAAATCGGGACATTAATGGTATTCTTAATAATGACTTTCCTTTCATTAAATTTTCTCATCATTTTGTTTTAATAGTCCCAAAAATACATCCACACATGCTATTAAATAATTGAGTCACTTAAAGGTAAACAATGTAAACAAAATCTTTGAAGTCAATTGACAATATGATTGTACACTTTCATAAAAATAAAGTTTTAAAATCTCACCATTTATATTACTGTTTTCCTATCTTCCTCCCCTTTATGCGTTTTCCTGTGTGAAAGTGTATGTCTATATATATTTTTTTTTTAAAAAAATCTTCAGTTTTTCTTTTCTATGAAAACAAATTCATCATATATTTTAGAAGAAAATTTCAACATTCAGAATCAATATATTTCAACGAATAATTAAAGAAAGATACACACTGATTCAAATAATTGTACAAATAAAACATGATACAATAGCAATCACATGCATTAAATAATTCATGAAATCACTAAAACAACTCTATTTGCAATTCAATTCACAATAAGACTTATAAAATAAAAATACAAGATTGAATAAGAACCTGTTTATTGAATTGAATCAAATATTAAAGTCAGAAAAATCGACACCGAAAAACTCAAGCGGAATCCTGAAACTTGAATCACAACTCTTTCTCCTCTTTATCTTCTTCTTTCTTTTTGTTTTTTTATCTCACTTTTGTCTGGTTGTTCTCTCTGTTTTTTTTTTGTTCTGTGTAGTAATGTGATGTACGTAGTTTTCTGCGTGTAGTCTGGAGTAATAAGAGTCCTTAAATAGGAGAAATTTGGGGGGAATGGTTATCAGATAGGATAGGATTATATTTTCAAAATTTAAATTTTTTCTTTTCTTTTTCTTTTTATTATTTCTTTTAAGAAGAAGACAAAAATAAATAAAAATAATAAATAAATAAATAAATAAAATAATAATAACAATAAAAATAACATAATAATAACTAATTAATTTTTTAAATTTAAAAAAATACAATGAAAGTTTTAAAAATAGTCAAAAATAAATATAATTAAGATAGTACTAACACTACTAACTTATCTATTTAAAAGAAACATATTTTTTCTTTAATTTTTGTATTATTATTTTTTTAAAAAAATTGAAATAAAAGTAAATAATATCCTAAAATTAACTTCATTTAGTTATTTATTCTTAACTAAAAATTTATTAAAAATAAAATAAGAATTAAAATAACATCGGTTAAAATATAAATATTTAATATTGAAAAATAAATATATTACACTCCGGGAGGGTTAAAAATCACGTGTCTACAATAATAACAATAAAAATAACATAATAATAACTAATTAATTTTTTAAATTTTAAAAAAATACAATGAAAGTTTTAAAAATAATCAAAAATAAATATAATTAAGATAGTACTAACACTACTAACTTATCTATTTAAAAGAAACATATTTTTTTTTTAATTTTTATATTATTATTTTAAAAAAAATTGGAATAAAAATAAATAATATCATAAAATTAACTTCATTTAGTTATTTATTTTTAACTAAAAAATTATTAAAAATAAAATAAGAATTAAAATAATATCGGTTAAAATATAAATATTTAATATTGAAAAATAAATATATTACACTCAGGAAGGGTCAAAAATCACGTGTCTACATTTTGCCCCTCTTTGTGTGAAATCTCGAAGAGTTTTCATACAAAGAAGTAGACAAGATATGATTTTAGATCCTCAGATTATTCTAAAAGTGAAGATAAAACAAAATAAAGTAAAATAAAAGATGTGACCGAGTCTTGGTTTTGGACCGCCTACATATCCCGAGTTTTAAGGGAATCATGTCACATGTAGTTCAAAGGTGATATGGAGAGAGAAAGAGTTAAAAGTTGAATGAGATTCCGTCGAGTTTCCGGTTAACGACTTCTGCCTTTTACATTCAAATAACTAACAAAAATAAAAAATGAAATGAAAACTGCAATCTCTAGAATCTTGATTCAAATCTTCATGACTTGAACTTGAAAATTCACCCTATTCTTCAGGCGGGCTCCTGACTTCCGATTTCTTCATCCTGTTCTTCAGGCAGGCTCCTGGATTTATAATTTCTGCACCCTGTTCTTCAGGTGGGCTCCTGGACTTACAATTTCTTCACCCTATTCTTCAGGCGAGCTCCTGGACTTGCAACTTCTTCACTCTGTTCTTCAGGCGGGCTCCTAACTTATTACTTTTTCACCCTGTTCTTCAAGCGGGCTCCTGACTTCCTTTTTCTTCACCCTATTCTTCTGACGGGCTCTTGACTTGTTACTTCTTCACCTTATTCTTCAGGCGGGCTCCTGGACTTACAATTTCTTTATTTTTTTCAAATATGTTCCTGAACTCAAAATAAAAAGGTGAAACAGAAAAATAACATCTCATTCTTTAGGAGGGTCATGGACATAAAATAAATTCCTATTATTTATTAGGGTCCTAAACAAAAAATAAATTCCCATTCTTCAGGAGGGTCCTGTCCCATTCTTCAGGAGGGTCCTGTGCAGAAAAATAAATTCTCATTCTTCAAGAGGGTCCTGTCCCATTCTTCAGGAGGGTCCTGTGCAAAAAATAAATTCCCATTCTTCAGGAGGGTCCTGAGAAAAAAAATAAATTCTCATTCTTCAGGAGGGTCCTGAGCAATAAGTACATTCCCATTCTTCAGGAGGGTCCTGAGTAATAAATAAATTCTCATTCTTCAGGAGGGTCCTGAGCAAAAATTAAATTCCCATTCTTTAGGAGGGTCCTGTCCCATTCTTCAGGAGGGTCCTGAGCAATAAATAAATTTTTATTCATTAGGAGGATCCCGCCCCATTCTTTTGGAGGGTCTTGAGCAATAAATAAATTCTCATTCTTTAGGAGGGTCCTGTGTAAAAAATAAATTCTCATTCTTCAGGTGGGTCCTGAGCAAAAAGTAAATTCTCATTCTTCAGGAGGGTCCTGAGCAATAAGTAAATTTCCATTTTTCAGGAGGGTCCTGAGCAATTAATAAATTCTCATTCTTCAGGAGGGTCCTGAGCAAAAATTAAATTTTCATTCTTCAGGAGGGTCCTGAGCAAAATTAAATTCCAGTAAACACGAACAAAATTTTGCCCCAGTTTGCACTAGAAAATTTTGTGAGTATCATGAGATCACAACTTTTGAAAAGTACAGTAAAGAGGTGAATCAAGGCTCTGCTAAAGAAATGCATTTTTTCAAAGTAAAACTAATGACCAAAATTAGGAAATACGTCTCCTAACACATGAAACTTAAATTACCCCGACAAGGAAGTGCGTCTCCCTGGGGTGAAATGAAATGACTCAATTAGAAAGTGCGTCTTCTAGGAGTGAAGGTTCAAGTTGGGAAGTGCATCACCTAACAAATGAAACTTGAATTATCCAGAATAGGAAGTGCGTCTCCTAGGGTTCAATGGAAGAAAATGCGTCTTCTAGGAGTAATGGTTCAAGCTAGGAAGTACGTTACCTAACACATGAAAACTAACATACCCTGACTAGGAAGTGCGTCTCTTAGGGGTCAAATGAAATGACTCGACTAGAAAGTGCGTCTTCTAGGAATGAAGGTTAAAGTTAGGAAGTGTGTTACCTAACAAATGAAAAACTGACTTATTCAGACTAGGAAGTGTGTCTCCTAGGGGTCAAATGAAATGACTCAACTAGAAAGTGCGTCTTCTAGGAGTGATGTTCAAGTCAGAAAGTGCTTCACCTAACAAATGAAAAACCGACTTATTCAGACTAGGAAGTGCATCTCCTAGGGGTCAAATGAAATGACTCGACTAGAAAGTGCGTCTTCTAGGAGTGATGGTTCAAGTTAGGAAATGCTTCACCTAACAAATGAAAACTGACTTATTTAGACTAGGAAGTGCGTTTCCTAGGGGTTGAATGAAATGACTCAACTAGAATGTGTGTCTTCTAGGAGTGATGGTTCAAGTTAGGAAGTGCATCACCTAACAAATGAATCTTGAATTATCCGAACTAGGAAGTGCGTCTCCTAGGGGTTAAAATGATGAGTTTTTACCATTATTGATTACCAAATCTGTGTAACAGTACTGCCTCTTGCATTTGCAGAAGTGAGAAATTGCAGCTTTTAATAGTTAAGCTTTGAAACCTTTGATATGAAGGTAACACATGTTTTTGTTTCATATAAAGAAATTTTTTTTAATTTAATTTAAAAATATGGTGGTTGATTTGTGGTATTTGGCTATTGAGACGATCTCTTGCACTTGTCATGCCCAGCTCCATTGCAAATCATTGATAGGTATTGTTGACTTGTTGTAGTATTGACCCCAAATTCGGACTACTAAAACATTTTGACTCTTTTATGATATTATGATTTTCACGTGCGAAGGGGAGCCTTGGAGTAACTGGTAAAGTTGTTGTCATGTGACCAGGAGGTCACGGGTTCAAACCTTGGAAACAGCCTCTGGCATAAATGCAAGGTAAGGCTACGTACGAAACACCCTTGTGGTGGGGCCCTTTCCCGAACACCGCGCATAGCGATAGCTTTAGTGCACCGGGCTGCCCTTTTTATAATTTTCACGTGCAAGGAGTACAGCTTACCGGTGAAGTAATTGAAGCTGGCCAGTGACGAAGGGTCTGTTGGTAAGAAGGAAATAGTTTCCTAGAAAAATAAAGAGTTTTTTTTTTCTTGTGTTTGGAGCATAAGTGAAAAAATATTATCATAAAAACACTTAAATATAATCTAGACAAATACTATGAGGGGTAGGGACGGGGATATGGTGTGGTGGTTGGAAGGAGACAATCAGTATAAAATGTCACTTGCAAAACTTGTTTTTCCAACTTTTATTTGACAAGTCACTTTCCTTCTTTTTAAGTAATTTATATTTATTCATAACGATATCAAAAATTTTGACCACCCAAAGATGAAAAAACCAAAAAACAATTATTTTTTTCTCTGTACCAAACACACCCTAAAAGTTCAGTTTCTGCTTTCGTAATTAGTTTCTAGTAGTATAATTAGTCGTTGTATCCAATTTAATAATCTGACAGTTCCATTTTGCTTGACCTCTTTTAACTTTACATACTCATTAAAAAAATTTAATTAGAAGTGTATCTTATAAAATTTATTCTATTAATGATGTTTTAAAATTTTAAATCGAACTATATATTATTATTTTTTTTAGTTATTTAATAGCAGGGATGATATGAAAAAAAAGTAATAAAATACTCTTGATTTGTAAAAATAAACAACTAATTTAAAATAAATATATTTAGAAAGAATCCAATTAAATTGAAATGGAGGGAATAGACGACAAAATGTAGGATGCCAAAAATAGAATCTTTAAAACAAAGGTGGAACCTTCTCAGATTACTAGGTGGTTACGCCGTGCTATGCACGGGCCCAATATTGATTCTTGAAAATTTTATGTTATGTATTATTTTATTATTTAATTTAAATCTTCATTTGTTTGGTTGACAAATTCATAGTTAGGCATATATTATTATATTTAAATTATTAAATTTTTTATAAGAATATTTTAAGTTGTTAATATGACACCCATATAATTTTGAGAAACCATAAAAAAAAAATTATATTTTTTTGAAAAATATTTACAATAGTTATTTATTATAATTAATATTACTTTTCACACAATAATTATCAAATATATAATAAAATAAGTTAAATTAGTCAACTGTTGTAATTTAGAATATCTTTTATGTAATTTTTAAATAATACATGTTCCTTTTGTTGTCCAAACTTTTGTGGCACTGATATTTAATTATATTTGTAAAATAATTTTAATTTTTAATAATTGATATTTATAAAAAAAAAAATTCTATTTCAATATAAGTGTCACTGATATAATTCCGAGAGTCAACCAAATATTTTATATCTTTTAAATTTTTTAATTTGTTAATTATTGTGATTAATATATTTTTTTGAAATATATTACAGATTAATTATTTTTTTACATATTTTGAGTTGTTAACTATTATAATTTATGATACTTTTTATATAATTTTCAAATAATATATGTTACTTTCTTTATCCAAACTTTTGTGGCATTGACAGTCAATTATATTTTTTTAAAATAATTTAATTTTTTAATTTTTATAATTTTTAACATTTTTCTTTATTTCTTTAAGTGATACATTGTTTAGATGTCCATAATAATTAATTATAGGTGATATAATAAATTCATGATTGAAGCAGCAAAACAGACATGCCTTAAATAACTTATAATAATTAATTAGAAGTGATATAGAAAAATTACTATAAAAATACTTGTTAAAAATATTTAATTGGACTTCATATAAGACGTCAAGTTAATTTAATATTAAATATTATTAATTTTTTAATACTTAGATAACTTATGATAATTAATTATGAGTGATATAGTAAAATTACGGTTGAAACAGCTGAAGTAGACATGTCATAAATGTCTACTTTATTTATTATTAAATATTATTAATTTTTTTAATACAAAAATGACATATAATAATTAATTAGGAATAATATAATAGAACCACAAAGAAGTCGTCAAGCAGACATGTCGATGGAGACCTGCTCACTTGGCAGGACGGATGAAACCAAACACTTTCACAATTTCAATAGAATCCCAACAACGAGAAAGGATTATATAAGACTCAAATATAATTGAACTAAGAGTTTTAAGTTTTATAAGTTACTAATACAAATCATCTGTTTGTTATATAATATAAATGTCATGAAACATATGTATGTGTGAAATGTCATTAGTCAAATTGAATTTAGGTCCTATTGGTGACACTTGAGGGTACATGGAAAATGCTCCAGGCTCTAGCTCCTTTGAGGAGTTACAGATGACCCAATCTGCGAATTTTACTCTTTCGTTGTTGTCTGCTACGACATTCATTATCATTTTATTCATTGATTTATCTGAAGCAGACATGACATAAATGTCTATTTGTTTTTTTTTGGGGGGAGACATCATTTTCACCCCATACTATACAAGAAAAGTCTAAGTCACACCTAAATTATTTAAGTGATCTATTACACACCTTAACTATATAAAAGTGATATTATTACCTCCCCGCGACCCCCATTCTAAGGCGCGTGTGTTACACTTATTTTAGGCGCGTCCAGCCTATTAAATAACAAAAGTAAACGGCTAAAAACATTAAGGGAAAAAGCATCGTTTCCATCCCAAATTATAGTCGAAAAGTCGAATCCACACCTAAACTATATAAGTGACCTATTATACACCTTAACTATAAAAAAGTGATACTTTTTACTGACGTGATGCTGACGTGGCAGCGCGTGTAAAACACTACACCACATGCAAGTGGTGGTAGCCTGACAGGATGTAAATAGTTTCACTTTTTTATAGTTTAGGTGTGTAATAGGTCACTAGTATAGTTTAGGTGTGGCTTCGACTTTTCGGGTATAGTTTAGGGTGGAAACGATGCCTTTTCCCTTTTATTTTTAAAACTCCAGGAAAATCCGCAGCCGCTACACCCTCTGCCACAACCTCTGCCCTTCGGGTGAGCACTGTGTGCGCACTAGGTAAATCCCTCACTGTGCAATAACTCACAAACCACACAGAAGATGTAAACTGTCACACCTCTTTTCAGTACTCCAAAAGAAAGAATTCGTTTTAAGATTCGAAAGGGTTTTTATTATTAAAGTGACAAAATGAAGAAAATTTGTTTCGAAAAAGAATTTACTTACATTTTTTTATTCAGAGTTGCCACTTGGCATAATCGGGTGTGCCAAGTCACCTTTGGAAATCCTTTTTCAAAACTGTGTTTGACTCTTTTAAACTGGTTTGCGAACAGAGATTCCGGCAAAGGAATTCTGTTGACCGAGCGGAAGGTGTTAGGCACCCCTCGATCCCGTGGTTCGACCACGGTCGCTTGGTGGAGCATATTGACTAATTTTGACACTAAGAAAGTATAAACCACACAAAAACACATAAAAAAAATCAATCAAGCAAACAAAATAAAACAATCCAAAATTTGGTGTCCAGTCCAATTATACAATCCAAAAAAAATGCAGAAATATAAACCTATCTAACCTACACTAATCCTAACTACGCTCTTGTGCTTTACCCTATGCCTCGGGCCTTGATCACGAACCATCTTTGAAGACATACTACGTCGGGGCATTCCCCGGTGAATAAATACTTGAAACTTTGAGGCATTCCCCAGCCAAATAAATACACTTGAATCAAATACGATAAACTAGAAAGAAACATTCACACGCATATTCAAACATTCAACTAAACACCCAGGTTCTAAATTTACTTACCCAACCTACGTTTGCCTATCAATTATCGGCCTAAACATGAAACTATCACAATTAACAACATCGATGAATTAAAACAACAATATTCACTTTATCAACTTTTAATCTCAATCCCACCCCAAATTCATTTACAACCACACGATTAACTGATTTAAATAGAGAACCAACCGATCAAGTCACGACAACTATAGAAGCTCAAACGCAACGCATAATCCGAATCATATCATCAAACACATACAACTCATGTAATTAACATCAACACACCACATTAAAATAAAAATGAAAGCAGAACAGAGTTGAAGAAATGGACCTTAAACGATGTTTTGCAATTATAATGATATCAGCATCAACAATAGATGAGAGGACTGACTTCGAACACGGAACCTCGAACGAAAACCTAATTCGCAAATCTCGACCCCGAAATCTGTTTTCCCCAAACCCGTTTTCTCTCTGTATTTTTATTTGCACCGTGGGAGAGGGAGTTAGACGGAGCTGCTGTGTGTTCGTCGATTGTACATGGAGTTCACCGGCAATTCGGATCTGACCGGAGTGATAGAGAACGGGATTTTATAAATAGATTTCGCCGATGGTGATGGAGTTTTGAAATTCTGCGGGGGTTTTGGTCACTGGTTTTGCTGCCAGTGGGGTGCTCCGGTGACGGAATAGTAACAATAGGGCGATTCCGGTTAAATACCGGCGAGTTTCTCACCGGAATAATCAACCTCCTCCTATTCTCTCTCTCCGATCTCTATATATCTCTCCCTAATTCCTTATCTTTCCCTTCAATCCCTCTCTCTCGATCCTTTCTTCATGTCTATAGTGCGTGTGACTGTTGTTGAGAGTGATGGTGAGTGTAGGTGGGTGTGAATTCGTGGCGAAGAGAAGAAACTTTTTTTTTCGTGAGCTTTCTTTTTGTAAAGAAGATAATGGAGAATATCCCCCTTCTGAGAGTGTGCAAAAATGGTGTCCCCCTTATTCTTGATGGGAAAAATGGAATATATGTGTATGAAGTTTCCTAGAAGTTCCTTGTGGACCCTCCCTTTATTTTTTTCATCATTTCTTTTGTCTTGTGTGTATATATTGTATTTATCCCCTTCCTAGTCCTTTCTTTTTGGACAAAAAAAAAAATGAGGGGGGGTGTGACGTGGGGTAGGGGTAGGGAGGTGGTTTATTTTGATTGGGTAGGTTGTTAGGATGTTAAAAAGAATAAAAGTTTGTTAGGAATTTTGTTGAGAGTTGTTTTTTTTGTATTTTTTGTGGGATGTAATTACATGGGTGAGGGTATACGGTAGGATAAGGTAAAAAATGGGTAAAAAGTGCTATCGGGAAGGGACAAAATTACGTGTCTACATCATGCCCCCTTTGAGTGCAAACATACAGTGTTTTCAAACAAAGAAGTAAACAACGAGACCGAATTTTGTCCCGATCATTATTCAAAGAGAGGAGTAAAAGAAAGAAGGACAATCGAATCCTGTCGGACACCCTATCTACCCAAGTCATGAGGAAGTCACAAGTATCTCAAAAGGGCTGGAAGAGAAGTGGACTGTACCGAGTTAGAGAGTCGAGTGAGGTTCCATCGAGGTTCCGGTCCGCATCTCTGTCATTACATCAAAAAATAAAAATTACAAGTTAAAACATAAATGAAATTACAAAATCCTATCTATACAGCTTCTGTTGGCTCTTGACTCGACTTTATTCACCCTATTCTTCAAGCGGGCTCCTGACTTGCAATTTCATTCAACTTGTTGCTTGGCTTTCAATTGCTTCGCTTTGTTGCATGACTTTTCATTTCTTCACCCTATTCTCTAGGCGGGCTCCTGACTTGCTATTTCATCACTTTGTTGCTTGACTTTTCATTTCTTCACTCTGTTCTCCAGGCGGGCTTCTGACTTGCTATTTCATCACCCTGTTCATCAGGCGGACTCCTGAAACCCAAAATTAAAACTAGAACGAAAATTATCCCAAACAAGAATTATAGTAAAGTAGTATTTCATTTTTGAAAGTGTTGTCCCATTTTCCAGGAGGGTCCTGAACAGAAGGTAAAATCCCATTTTTCAGGAGGGTCCTGAACATAAAGTGAAATCCCATTTTTCAGGAGGGTCCTGAACAGAAAGTAAAATCTCATTTATCAGGAGAGTCCTGAAAAGAAGGTTAAATCCCATTTTTCAGGAGGGTCCTGAATATAAAGTGAAATCCTATTTTTCAGGAGGGTCCTGAATTGAAAGTAAAGTCCCATTTTTCAGGAGGGTCCTGAATTGAAAGTAAAGTCCCATTTTTCAAGAGGGTCCTGAACTGAATGTAAAATCCCATTTTTCAGGAGGGTCCTGAATTGAAAGTAAAGTCCCATTTTTCAGGAGGGTCCTGAACTGAAAGTAAAATTCCCATTTTTCAGGAGGGTCCTGAACAGAACGTAAAATCCCATTTTTCAGGAGGATCCTGAACAAAAGGTAAAGTCCCATTTTTCAGGAGGGTCCTGAGCATAAAGTAGAATCCCATTTTTCAGGAGGGTCCTGAACAGAAAGTAAAATCCCATTTTTCAGGAGGGTCCTGAATTGAAAGTAAAGTCCCATTTTTCAAGAGGGTCCTGAACTGAAAGTAAAATCCCATTTTTCGGGAGGGTCCTGAATTGAAAGTAAAATCCTATTTTTCAGGAGGGCCCTGAATTGAAAGTAAAGTCCCATTTTTCAGGAGGGTCCTGAACTGAAAGTAAAATCCCATTTTTCAGGAGGGTCCTGAATTGAAAGTAAAGTCCCATTTTTCAGGAGGGTCCTGAGCATAAAGTAGAATCCCATTTTTCAGAAGTGTCCTAAACAGAAAGTAAAATCCCATTTTTCAGGAGGGTCCTGAACAGAAGGTAAAGTCCCATTTTTCAGGAGGGTCCTGAGCATAAAGTTGAATCCCATTTTTTCAGGAGGGTCCTAAACAGAACGTAAAATCCCACGGATGTGCATTTCCAATGGTAGCTGAATTAAGTGAAGCGAATTTGCCCCTATTTCAACAAAGAAAATTTGTCAGTTAAAAACTTAGTGGTGGCTTGCAGCTCTTGGCTTCTCAGGTATCTTCCCCAGCACTCGTTCTTTTCATCTTTGTTCCAAATCGCTGACACTTGCCCTGTCTTGCCGCATCATCGACCCGGATCCAGTTGAGGGAAATGAGTTCTGACTCGAACAATGGGTTTCCATTTTACCATGCCTCTGAGGTGCACTCTTTTCCCAAATCTAAATGCTTCCACGAATCCAAACAGTTTGTCGGTTGATAGACTTCCTTTGCTTCATGTTGAATTACGATTATATTTCTTTCATGTGCTGGTCCTTGACTTTTTCTCATATAATTGGAAAGACTGGTAGTAAATTTTGAAATTCTTTCTCGCTTGTTTTGACACAGACTTGACTTAAAATGTAAAAAAAATGATGGTGACTTTTATTTTGATAAATGACATAAAAAGATAAAAAGCATGAATATGTAAATGAAAGAAAAGGGCAATGTCTCATATTCAAAAAGAAAACTTATCTGAATACGACAACCAACTCTAATGAGTATGACATGCATTTTGGATTAAGCTACCTGATCTTCCTATCCAAACTCCCCATTTGTTGTTGAGTTCGTGCCTTTGCCGCTGAGCCGCTTCTTCAAATCCATTGGACTCATACATCACATTCAATTGACGACATCTTAAAAGACTTTCGCCAACAAATCTCTTTCTTTTCACTTTTCACTTTTCTCTTGAACTCGCCATCGCCTTACGGTGCTCGTGAGGGTTTTCACCAATAAGACTCTCTCATTTTTATTTTTCTCCACTCACCATCGCCTTATGGTGCCTGCGAGGGTTTTTACCAATAATACTCTCTCATTTTCATTTCTCTCAACTCACCATCGCCTTGTGATGCCCACGGGGGTTTTCACCAATAAAACTCTCTCATTTTGTATTTCATTCCTGATTTCTTAGTTGAGGGAGACAAGTGGTATCTCACAATGTATCATCATATCCATTGCATGCTTAGCCTTAACATTATCAAAAATTGATCTGAAGGATTTTCTTTGGTTGTAACTTGGTTTTTGGATAAGGTTGGAAAATGATGGCAAGAGGTTCAAACGACACTTGAAGTGGGGTGAGACTTACAACTTTTGGAATCGAATCAAACAACACATTAACTCATGTCCCAGTTTTTGTTGACTGGGTGACTCTAAAATCTTTATTTGGTTGGACAGAGCCCGAAATAGGGCAGCCTACGTATCTCACTCTCGAGAGATGAGAATCAGGTCGCACGTAGTTCCATCAGTTTGTTCTTTGTTTTGATTTGATTTTTTTTCTTTTATTTTCGAACTCTTTCTTTTATTCTTATTTTCTTGACATTTATCTTTGACTCTATTTTGATTCCAAAAGAGGGATATGAAAGAAAAATAAAACGAAGCTCAAACGGGTAACAAAGGATGACACAATGTTTGGATAGATGAATAATTTTCTTTATCATATCAATCTTAAAAAATGCAAGTACTAAACACGCAATAAAATCAACAAAGGACAAAATATCATACATAATATCTTTTGACCGCATCAGCATTGATAGCTATTTCTGTCATTTTGCCTTCAATATCTGTCAAATATAAGGCTCCATTGGGCAACACTTTCTTCACAACGAAGGGACCTTGCCAGTTAGGGGAGAACTTGCCTTTCGCTTCAACCTGGTGAGGAAGAATACGTTTCAATACCAACTAACCAACCTCAAAATTCCTGGGAGAGATTTTTTTGTTATACGCTCGAGCCATCCTCCTCTGATACAACTGGCCATGACACACAGACGTTAGCCTTTTTTCCTCAATCAAAATCAAATGTTCCAGTCGGGTTTTGACCCATTCGTCATCATCAATCTTTGCTTCTACAATGACTCGAAGAGAGTGAATTTTAATTTTTGCAGGGATGACTGCTTCTGTCCCATACACCAATAAATATGGAGTTGCCCCTGTTGAAGTGCGAATAGTGGTGCGATAACCTAGCAATGCAAAGGGCAACTTTTCATGCCACTGTCTAGACCCTTGTACTATTTTTCACAGTATCTTTTTTATATTCTTATTGGCGGCTTCTACAACACCATTGGCCTTTGGACGATATGGAGTAGAATTTTGATGTGCGATCTTAAACTGTTGACACACTTCTTGCATCAAATGACTATTGAGATTGACAGCATTATCTGTAATGATCATCTTAGGAATTCCAAACCTACAAATGATGTTGGCATGAACAAAATCTACCACAGCCTTCTTTGTCACTGACTTGAAAGTTACTGCTTCTACCCACTTTGTGAAGTAATCAATGGCTACCAAAATGAATCTATGTCCAGTTGATGCCTTTGGCTTAATCGGTCCAATCACATCCATTCCCCAAGCCACAAACAGACATGGAGCGGCCATTGCATGCAACTAAACAGGAGGAGAACGTATCAGATCACCGTGTACCTGACATTGATGACACTTTCGAACAAATTGAATAGAATCCCTCTCCATAGTAAGCCAGTAATAACCTGCTCGAAGAATCTTCTTTGACAAGACATGACCATTCATATGCGACCCGCATACTCCAGAGTGTACTTCAACCATGATTGCCGAGGTTTTTCTTGCATCTACACACCTCAAAAGTCCCAGATCTGGGGTTCTCTTATATAAGATTCCCCCACTTAAGAAAAATCCACTAGCCAAATGCCTAATAGTCCTCTTTTGATCGTTGGTGGCATATGCTGGGTATTCTCCTGACTGAATGTATCGCTTGATATCCAAGAACCAGGGTTCTCCATCGAGCTCTTCTTCAACCGCATTACAGTAAGCATGTTGATTACGACTCTGTATATGCACAGGATCGATGTAGGCTTTATCAGGATGTTGGAGCATTGAAGACAGAGTGGCTAAAGCATCAGCAATTTCATTATGAATCCTTGGAATATGCCTAAATTTTACTAACACAAACCATTGACATAACTCCTGTAAGCATTGTCGATACGGGATGAGCTTCAAATCTCGCGTCTCCCAATCTCCTTGAATTTGATGGACGAGCAAATCTGAATCCCCCAACACCAATAATTCCTGGACTCCCATATCAACAGCTAACCTCAAACCAAGAATGCAAGCTTCATACTCTACCATGTTGTTAGTACAGTAAAATCGAAGTTGTGTTGTTACCGGGAAATGTTGTCCCGATTCAGAGATAAGAACCGCACCTATTCCAACTCGTTTTATATTAATAGCTTCATCGAAGAACAACTTCTAACCTGGATCAGCATCTATAATGACTTCATCAACACACGACACTTTTTCATCAGGAAAATAAGTCTTTAATGGCTCGTACTCTTCATCGATGGGATTCTCAGCAAGATGATCTGCCAAGGCCTGGGCTTTCATGGCGGTTCGAGTCACATATACAATGTCGAACTCGGTAAGCAATATTTGCCAATTTGCCAATTGACCTGTTGGCATAGGCTTCTAAAAGATATACTTCAAAGGATCCATGCGGGAGATGAGATAAGTAGTATAGGATGAGAGATAATGCTTCAACTTCTGTGCTACCCAAGTTAGGGCACAACACGTCCTTTCAAGAAGAGTATATCTGGCCTCATATGCGGTGAACTTCTTGCTAAGATAATAAATACCCTGCTCCTTTTTGGCTGTGACATCATGTTGACCCAGGACACAACCGAAAGAATTGTCCATAACTGATAAATATAAGATCAAAGGCCTACCAGGATCCGGGGGCACCAGCACGGGCGGATTTGACAAATATCTTTTGATTCTGTCGAACGCTTCCTGACATTCTACAGTCTATTTTACCGCAACACTCTTTTTCAGCAACTTAAATATGGGCTCACAAGTGGTTGTGAGTTGAGCAATAAACCTGGTAATGTAGTTCAGTCTACCAAGCAAACTCATCATCTCCGTCCTATTCTTGGGCGGGGGCAAATCCTGAATGACTTTGATTTTCGAGGGATCCAATTCAATCCCCCGACGGCTGACCACAAACCCCAACAACTTTCCAGACGAAACTCCAAATACACATTTTGCCGGGTTGAGCTTGAGATTATACCTGCGAAGCCTTTCAAAGAACTTTCTTAAATCTTTAACATGGTCGGCCCAACTTTTTGACTTAATAATCACATCATCCACGTATACCTCAATCTCTTTATGCATCATATCATGAAACATAGTGGTCATGGCTCTCATGTATGTTGCTCCAGCATTCTTCAAACCGAATAGCATCACTCGATAACAATAGGTCCCCCATGGTGTGATAAAAGACGTCTTCTCCACATCTTCATCATCCATAATAATCTGGTGATATCTGGCATAGCAATCCAAAAAAGAGGCAACCTAATGTTTAGCACAGTTGTCTAACAAAATATGGATGTTGGGCAGTGGAAAATCATCTTCCGGACTTGCTCTGTTCAAATCATGGTAATCAACACACACTCGAATTTTTCCATCTTTCTTTGGTACGGGAACAACATTGGATAACCATATGGGATAACGAGCCACTCGAATTACTTTGGCTTCAAGTTGTTTCATGATTTTCTCTTTGATTTTAATACTTACATCAGTTTTAAACTTCCTCAACTTCTATTTGACAGGAGGGAACGCGGGATCAGTTGGCAATTTGTTAGCCACTAATTTAGTGCTTAAACCAGGCATATCATCATAAGACCATGCAAAAATATCCTTATAATCAATTAATGCTTGAATCATTCCATCTTTTAGCTGTGGCAAAGCATGTACACTGATTTTAGTTTCCCTAACATCTTCTTGATCCCCTAGATCTATTGGCTCAGTCTCATTCAAATTAGGATTCGGTTTGTCTTCAAACTGTTCCAACTCTTTGTTTATTTCTTCTAGTGCTTCTTCTTCATCATATTCTCCATCCTGCTTCATTACATCTTGATTAGTTTGGATTTTAAGATCAGGCTGAATATTTCACATACATGTCATGTCATTAGAATCAGCATAAAGAGAACTGTATATAAAAAAAGAAAAAGAAAATATATTAGACACGAATCAAAAGAGACATTGCATTTCATTAAATAAAAATATAGAAGGGTTTAAACATAGATGCCAACATAACATAAACAAACTAAAATCTGAATTACAACCCTGAAATAACTCGGATAAACAGAAAGAAAAACAAAATAAACTACCAAAACTCCCTCCTGACGGGGAGAGGAGTGACTTCCCAATTATTGAGCCGGACAGCTGGACCTATGAATTGCACGTCTGCCATACTGGTACCTTCTCCTGCTTCGACTATATCAACTTCAATAAAAAGGTTCTGGCAGTCATCAACCAATTCAACTTCAAATTACACATGCTTCGTGACACCGCTCGTAACAAATGATTCACTGAGTAGTGGCATTGGGCGAGGGAGTGACCATGTTTCCTTTTTCCTTCCCATGGCTTTCTTCAGATCTTCAGTCGTAGGCTCAAATCCCATACCAAACATGCCCATGTTCTCACTCGGACATATGGGATGAACTATACCATGCAGAGACGCTCCCAAACCCTTTCCCAGCTCAAATCCGTATTTCCAAAGTTCACCCACCATCATGATAGAAGCGGAAGACAATTGTGGTCCCGGTATAACCTGTTACTCAAGGATACGATTCATGGCACTATCAAAAATTTGATAGACGAATGTCTCCTCTACGTTATTTGCTTCAATAAGAGACAAGGGAGAATCTTCGCAGGCGGACAAATCTCCTTCACCGTGAATAACCACTTCTTGCTTGTCATGCTCAAACTTAATCATTTGGTGCAGTGTAGATGCAACCGCCTTGGCCTTGTGGATCCACGGCCTTCCCAACAACAGATTATAAGAGGAGTCTATATTCAGTACTTGAAACTCTATAGCGAATTCAACAGGCCCTATGGTCAACAATAGTTCTATTTCGCCAATGGAATTTGATTTTGCACTATCGAAAGCCCTGACACATACATTGTTGGGCCTGATCCTCTCAGCACCAATATTCAGCTTTTGCAAAGTAGAAATAGGGCAAATGTTTGCACCTGAACCTCCATCAATCATAACATGAGTGACATAGAAATCTTCACACTTCACTGTAATGTAAAGGCCCCGGTAATGCCCTGTACCTTCGACAGGAAATTCGTTATCAGAAAAGCTGATCCGATTCATCTCAAAGATTTTTCCAATCAATTTCTCAAGATGATTTATTGTACTCTCCCTAGGAACATATGACTCATTTAATACCTTCAGTAAAATATCACGATGCTCCTTGGAGTGCAAAAACAAAGATAAGAGGGAAATTTGAGCAGGGGTTTTCTTCAACTAGTTTATTATTGAATACTCCGGCAATTTCATCTTTTTCAAAAATTCTTCGGCTTCTTCTTCGGTGATAGGTTTTTTGATAGATGACGGTCCACTCACCATTGGCTTGGACTTTCTTAAATTTTCAGGCATGAAGCATCTCCCTGACCGAGTCAAACCCCCTACCTCATCTACATCTTCCACTACTTCTTTCCCGTGATAGGTCATCACAGTCCGCCCATAATTCCAGGGAACCCTTTTCGTATCAACTATCGGAGATTGGGTCACCGGCTTGAGGACAATAGGCGCTGCCAGTGCTCCTTTCACCGTCAAGATGGGCTGACTCAGAGCTCCTACCACTATCAACTTAGGTTTATCCTGACTTAAATCAACATACCTTCTGGCACCTTGTACTGTGATCAGGGGTTTCTTTGTGCTTTCTTGGGATTTATCTTCTCTCATTCCTTCCTGGCTCAATGACATTGCTTTCAATGACTCTGCTATATTCACCGATTTCTCCTCAATGGTCTGTATCTTGACAATAGGCTTATAACACCTTGAAGACTCTTTCCTATCATATATCAATTTTATTATATTGGTTTCAGCATGGGTTGGCAGCGGATTCTGGTTAATGTTTGGACCCTCCGGGGCCTGGACCAGCATCTGATTTGTGTCAATTAAATCTTGGACAACTCTCTTTAAATGCCAGCATTTCTCGATATCATGGCCTGGCATGTCAGAACAGTACGCACACCTTAAAGAATAATCGAGATTCCTCGGCGGTGGATTTGAAAGTCTTCCTTGAATTGGGCTTAAGACCTTCAACTTTCTCAACCTATCAAATAAGCTAGCATATGACTCCCCAAGAGGTGTGAATTGATTTTTGACCGTCTTCTCTTTCTTATACTCGGGCCTAGGTTGAAAATCGGTTCTGGAGGGGTTTTGGTAATTTGGTGGAGCGGATGGGCGATTTTGGGGAGCTTGCACGCGTCATTGCAAGTAAGAAGGGGTTTGGGCATATGTATGTGCGCTATATACTGGGTACGGGGGTGGTGGAATGGAATATAAAGGATTTTGTGGAGGGTAGTAATGGTGGGGAGGAATATATGGAGCTTGGGCGTAGACTTGGGCTTGGGATTGGGGATAGGGGCGAGTTGGTCTTTTGGGATAGGAATAGGTTCCAGCTACGACAGTCGTCGCGTCCTTTTTCTTCTTTTTACCTCCGAATGCGCCAGATCCACCTTGAATCGCTTGTGTGGTGGCTTTCAATGCGGCAAAATTCACTATTTGGCCGATCTTGATTCCGTCCTCTATCATCTCCCCCATTTTGAGGACTTCAATAAAAGACTTTCCCATTGTCGGAAGTAAATGTTGAAAATAGGTCTCATCCTGTGCCAGAATGAAAGCCTCTACCAACTTACTTACTTTCATTGGAGGCTTTACCCTGGCGGCCTGTTCACACCACCTTATCGCGTATTCCCTAAAACCTTCAGTGCTTTTCTTCTTCATGTTGACCAAAGATTTTTCGTCCGAAATCAGGTCAATGTTATACTGAAAATGTTGCACAAACTCATAAGCTAAGTCATCCCAGTTGTTCCACTTGTCGATATCTTGATCGATAAACCATTCTGAAGCCAGATCAGAAAGACTTTCGCCAAAGAAAGCCATGAGCAGCTCTTCTCTTCCTCCTGCCGCCCTCAATTGGTTGCAATAATGTCTCAAGTGTGCTACGGGATCACTGTACCCTGCATACTTCTCAAACTTGGGCATTTTAAAATCGAGGGGAAGGTTGATGTCTGGGAACATGCAAAGATCTTTATAGGAAACACTCTTATAACCTCCGATCCCCTGCAAATTCCTTATGGCTTGTTCTAAACTTTTCAACTTCCGCGCTATAACTTCTTGTTCCTCTGTTGCGAAAGGTTTCTCTGTATCAAATGTAAATGCAGGTGGCTGAGTGTACCCATATGGTTCATTCATTCTCAAAGTAGGCTCCGGGGCATAATACTAACTATCTAAAACCTTCAATACTGGCTCACTGGCAGACCGAGGAAGCCCCATTGTCGGACGCACAACATATATGGGAGCTTCAGGTGGTGGTGGATCCACGAATACCGGTGTGATCGGTGGCACCGGCTGAGCAGCGGGTCTTGATTGGGAAGCTACCAAGGGCACACCGGAACTGCCAGGATAATAATGTCGCGGAGTGAATCCTGGCGCGTGCTCAGGTGACTCAGTAGGAGCAGAGAATTGCGTCTGAGAAAGCGGTGGGCAATTAGAGATATTCCCAAGACCTTCAGGGAGCGGAGGAGGAGGTATTCCGCTGGCCCATGCCCGATGCAAAACTATCAATTGTTGCCTGAGCCTTACTACCTCATCATTGTATTCTGAACTTTCTTCCCTGTGATCCCGATCCGAGTCAATGAGCGAATTTTCAATCTCCCTGCTAGCCATGGCGAGCTTTGCTTTGGATCTAGTGAAGTATGGGTGACTAGCCAGAGTGCTACAAACCTACCACTGTTATCTGAAAGAACATGCTCATCAAAGACGACATCCGTTAGGATTAAGGCACACAACAAGCATGGGAATCACATTGGTAAAATTGTCCTAAATTCATGTTCATTTCTACCAGCTTTTGAGGGTAGCGAGGTCATTTTAACATCATCCCGATTTTTATCTACACTTATTTATTTTATTTTTTTATTTTTTTTGTATCCGTCTCTGTTCTTTCCCTTTATAGTCTCATCATCCTTTCTTTCGTTTCTTCTCTTGCTATCTACCTTTATTTTATCATTCTTTATGGCTTTTATTTTTTCTTTAAAAGAGGAAAAATAATGAAAAACAAAGAAACAAAATGATTAGATCGAACCCAAAAGTAGGTTGCCTACGTATCATGTTGTACATGAATCAGATCTTGCGTAGTTCGGACCGCATATGCATAAACATCACATAATTGAAGACTTTTTTTTTTACGAAAAACGAAAAGAAACAAACAAAAGAAAGACGTAACATCATAACATTTTGATGAAAGAAACAACAAAACATACAAAGAATTTAGGACCACTTTAAAACTAAACAACAAATACAAAACAACATTCTAGACCCTAAGACGACATACATGAAATTACTAATAAAGACCCTAATATCAAAAACAACTTGACTTCGCCTTAAAGCAGACACCACCCTACAATGACAGAAACATAAAAGACTCAAACTGAATAAAAATAAGAAGTGCTCTTTCAGACTGGTGCTCTGCGTGATGACCCTGGCTGAGATGGACCTGCCTGTGAAGTTCTCTTTCTCCCATTCAAATTTTGTAGCATATCCTGTAAAGACACCCTGATATTTGGGAAGAAGCTTCTGGCTCGTATTCCCGCCTCATGAGGAGTGCACTTGAAAAGATTGTTTTGACACCTTTCTACAGTCTTGAACAAATCTACTAACTGAACTCTCAATGTCTCCACTTTGGACCCCGCACTCTCATCCTGATGGTCGTCAACTATGCATTCTTCTTGTATTCTCCCCCTAAGCTACGCTGGTAAGGGTTGGCTGATACCCCGAGGGATAGATTGAAGCCAGACCCCATATCCTTGAGTGTACCTCGGATTATCCAAACTTTCTTTGAAAGTATCCACACCTAGCTCTGTTGCATGCTTCCAGAACTGCTCGTATCTGCTCTCACCTAAGGCTTGGTCCTTGAAGTACTCAACATCTTTTAGAAGATCCACTACTGGTGGCACGTCCTGCGGACTACCCAACTGACGCATTACCCTAGAAGGACTGTATGGTCTAGTGCAATTGATCTCTAACATAACTAGAAAGAGGTGTATCTGACAACCAAACAAGATTATCTTTGGTCGAAGCCACAGATAAGTCCACAAAATGTTATCATCGGTTCTTGACTCAAGAAATTCAATCCAAGCGTCAACTCCCACGGGTAGCGAGAATTTACCCAAACGCAACCTGAGGTCCATGGCTTTCACTCGATTGGGAATACAACGATCAACCACGTCTGGTCTAACTAAAGAAGGCGCATGCAGATGCTCCATTATCCATAACTGCAATATCAGGTTACTGCCCTCAAAAAATCTCATCCCCCTTCACTTCGGTTAAAGCCTTATATATTTTTGCTAAGATCATGGGTATGAGAGTGAACCTGCCCTTTTGATTACTGACCTTGCCCTTTTGATTAGTGCCCTTGTCATTTTGATCCTTATGAAATAGAGCCATCACCACAGATTGCAAATGTGTATTAATACGTCTTTCTTCTAGCGAAAACACTAAAGTACCTAACAAAGCGAGGGTGAAGACTTCAAGACGCTTTCTCTTCCACTTCTCCTTAGTCACATGAAATTCATCCCAAAAGCAATCAAAACCTTTCGAGGGACCGAATCTAGCGAACAAAAAATCTAAGGAAACCCACGAATCACTTAAACAACCCAAATGCATAGCCTTACTTTTAAACCACAAGACTGCAAAAACCTCACACCAGTATGATTTCGTGCTCGAATCATGTCTTTCTCGATATAGGGCAAATGCAACAAACCGGATATTTCTGCCAAAGTAGGAGTCATTTCACATTCCCTAAACCTGAACACCAAACTACTTGGATCCCAAAAGGTCAACACAGTCTCTATTAAATCTGGACGAGGGGTAACATACAGAAGTTCTGTAAAATCACCTAATATTTTAATCAGTTTCTGCTGATCGACATAGTTAAACATTTCCCACCACTTGATTAATTTTTTGGGCACCTTGACAACCATCAGGACTTTAGACTTGGTGGACAAATCCATCCTGTAATAACACATAGGACGTTATCTCAAAAATTCGATAGGAGTAGAAGATTTCCAGCCCTTGGGATTTTTGACGATGACATATGTCGATGGGACAGATCACTTCATGACTCCAATTTGTCGAACAGAAGTACTGAGCAAAATCAGTCTACTTGGCTAACAACTCTAGATTACGGGGCGAGAGACCCAGGCTAATAATAAGACAAAGGCCAACACAAAAATTATCGGACCCACCGAGGGTTGCCTACGTATCCCAACCCGAGGGAAGGGAATCAGGTATGCGTAGTTCATCCAGATTGAACAATTAACAATTAACTAGTAAATTGACCCTAACTTAAGAGACACGACCAAAAACAAACGAATAAAAACTTTTTGGATTTTCAACTAGACACTTCAACTAAGACTGACACCACCAATTATGAAGAAAAACCTTTTTGGTATTTTTGCTTTTGACAAATAAGTAGAAAAGGCAAACAAAACCCTCTCTTTTTTTCTTTCTTTATTTTTTTTTTTTTTTGAACTTATAGTACTTTGAGAAGATAAATGAAAAACGTAAAAAAAACTTTTTGAGTTTTTGGATTGTGAAGAACAAAAGTCATAAAGAACTCTAAAATAAACTACGACACTCCTTTTGATTCATTCTTTGCGACTCACTTTTTTTCTATTTTTTTTTCCTTCTTTTTTTTTCGCTTTTTTTTTTTTTGCCTACACCCCTTACTCCTAACAATTTTTTTTTTTCAAATCAGTCCGTTAAATGACCAACGTTACCCTTAAAGATGCAACAGTTAGCACTTAGGGATGCTTTAGAGGTGAGTCTCCTGCAAAGGGCCATGTGGGTCCCGTTAGGTCTCCGTATGATGCACATAAGCATGACCTAAAGGCTAACCTACGTTATGGTTCACTAATAAGGCTGTTCGGGGGAGCGTATGGTCGATAGTGGCTGCTTTGCTTTCCACCTACTCCATAACACCGACGGCTCCCCCCTCAAAGAAGGGTGACTCAACTAGAGGTCGTGTACAACACGTGTACTACGGACTTGTTGCAAAAAGAAGGCCTGGGGGTAGACTCATGATGCCAGATATAGAGCGGTAACACATAAGATAAAAACTGTAAACAAAGAGCACGTAGACACTCAACAGCGATAATACAATAACATAAAACAACACAAACAAAATGTTCATAACCTATAGTGCCAAATTAAACCGATACAACTCCAAAATAAGCTCGGATTCTGAAATAGTTTCCCAGCAGAGTCGCCAGAGTTGTCACACCCCTTTTCAGTACTCCAAAAGAAAGAATTCGTTTGAAGATTCGAAAGGGTTTTTATTATTAAAGTGACAAAATGAAGAAAATTTGTTTCGAAAAAGAATTTATTTACATTTTTTTATTTAGAGTCGCCACTTGGCATAATCGGGTGTGCCAAGTCACCTTTGGAAATCCTTTTTCAAAACTGTGTTTGACTCTTTTAAACTGGTTTGCGAACAGAGATTTCGGCAAAGGAATTCTGTTGACCGAGCGGAAGGTGTTAGGCACCCCTCGATCCCGTGGTTCGACCACGGTCGCTTGGTGGAGCGTATCGACTAATTTTGACACTAAGAATGTATAAACCACACAAAAACACATAAAAAAAATCAATCAAGCAAACAAAATAAAACAATCCAAAATTTGGTGTCCAGTCCAATTATACAATCTAAAAAAAATGCAGAAATATAAACCTATCTAACCTACACTAATCCTAACTACGCTCCTGTGCTTTACCCTATGCCTCGGGCCTTGATCACGAACCATCTTTGAAGACATACTACGTCGGGGCATTCCCCGATGAATAAATACATGAAACTTTGAGGCATTCCCCAGCCAAATAAATACACTTGAATCAAATACGATAAACTAGAAAGAAACATTCACACGCATATTCAAACATTCAACTAAACACCCAGGTTCTAAATTTGCTTACCCAACCTACGTTTGCCTATCAATTGTCGGCCTAAACATGAAACTATCACAATTAACAACATCGATGAATTAAAACAACAATATTCACTTTATCAACTTTTAATCTCAATCCCACCCCAAATTCATTTACAACCACACACCGATCAAGTCACGACAACTATAGAAGCTCAAACGCATAATCCGAATCATATCATCAAACACATACAACTCATGTAATTAACATCAACACACCACATTAAAATAAAAATGAAAGCAGAACAGAGTTGAAGAAATGGACCTTAAACGATGTTTTGCAATTATAATGATATCAACATCAACAATAGACGAGAGGACTGACTTCGAACACGGAACCTCGAACGAAAACCAAATTCGCAAATCTCGACCTCGAAATCTGTTTTTCCCAAACCCGTTCTCTCTGTATTTTTATTTGCACCGTGGGAGAGGGAGTTAGACGGAGCTGTTGTGTGTTCGTCGATTGTACATGGAGTTCACCGGTAATTCGGATCTGACCGGAGTGATAGAGAACGGGATTTTATAAATAGATTTCGCCGATGGTGATAGAGTTTTGGAATTCTGCGGGGGTTTTGGTCACTGGTTTTGCTGCCAGTGGGGTGCTCCGGTGACGGAATAGTAACAATAGGGTGATTTCGGTTAAATACCGGCGAGTTTCTCACCGGAATAATCAACCTCCGCCTATTCTCTCTCTCCGATCTCTCTATATCTCTCCCTAATTCCTTATCTTTCCCTTCAATCCCTCTCTCTCGATCCTTTCTTCATGTCTATAGTGTGTGTGACTGTTGTTGAGAGTGATGGTGAGTGTGGGTGGGTGTGAATTCGTGGCGAAGAGAAGAAACTTTTTTTTTTCGTGAGCTTTCTTTTTGTAAAGAAGATAATGGAGAATATCCCCTTTCTGAGAGTGTGCAAAAATGGTGTCCCCCTTATTCTTGATGGAAAAAATGGAATATATGTGTATGAAGTTTCCTAGAAGTTCCTTGTGGCCCCTCCCTCTTTTTTTTTTCATCATTTCTTTTGTCTTGTGTGTATATATTGTATTTATCCCCTTCCTGGTCCTTTCTTTTTGGACAAGAAAAAAAAAGAGGAGGGGGGTTGTGACGTGGGGTAGGGTTAGGTAGGGGTAGGGAGGTGGTTTATTTTGATTGGGTAGGTTGTTAGGATGTTAAAAAGAATAAAAATTTGTTAGGGATTTTGTTGAGAGTTGTTTTTTTTGTATTTTTTGTGGGATGTAATTACATGGGTGAGGGTATACGGTAGAATAAGGTAAAAAATGAGTAAAAAGTGCTATCGGGAAGAGACAAAATTACGTGTCTACATAAACCGCACTAGGTAAACCCCGTAAGACGAGCTCGATTAAGAAGGCATTAGGGGTGGATCGAATCCGCAACCTCCGCTATGGAAAGTCCTCCTCAAACCAACTCAACCACCCCCTTGGGGGCATCTACTTTATTTTTTATTACTTAAATATTATTAATTTATTTTAATATGAAAATAACATATAATAATTAATTAGGAATAATATAGTAAAATTACAGAGAAGTCGGCAAGCAGACATGTCGACGGAGACATGCCTGCTCACTTTGACTTCTAATATAGGAGAATTCTTGGCAGGACGGATGAAACCAAATACTTACATCACAATTTCAGTCGAATCCCAACAACGAGAAAGGATTATATAAGGCTCAAATATAATTTAACTAAGAGTTTTAAGTTTTATAAGTTACTAATACAAATCATCTTTTTGTTATATAATATAAATGTCATGAGACATATGTATGTGTGAAATGACATTAGTCAAATTGAATTTGAACATCAAAAGTAACTTGTTTAATTTGGATTTGAATACCTAAGGTAGTTGCCAACTTAAAGTTACTTGTTCAATTTGGATTTGAACTTGATGTTAAGTTTGACAACCTTATGAAGTAAGTTTGGTGGTCTATAAATAGCCATATTTTTTGTACATTTCTATTGATACATGAAAGTAGAGTTCTATTAAAATTCTCCAAAGTTCTCTCCTTTTTAAGTTTGATATTGATATTTTACTTTTAAAATTATTAGGTCTTCTTCTGAATGATATCTACAACCTACAAGTAAGTCTTTTTAAAATGTGGAATTTGAAATTATGAAAACAAACTATACTACTTGCTACAACAAGTTCGACTAGATTTCGCAAATGATTTTGAGTTGGTTATAGGCAACTTGAGCTTCTATTCTAGGAGAGGAAGGGAACATCACTTTTTTTCTTGTGGAACAAGGGGACCAAGTAGTTTTTTTTCTCAAAGAAATACCATAATGTTTTTTTTGATAAAATTGGAAACGTACCGCCTCAACAAGGAAGCTTTGTCTAATTTGAAAATCTTGTGTGTCTTTATCGGCTCGAAGCTTTTGGTAGGAAAGGCCTCGGTTTGACATAGTATTACGAAAAAAAAAAATTAAAAAATTGTTACAATTATACCGCTATATGAAAAGATGAGTGACACTTTATGACCTATTTTTATACAATCAATTAAATTACTATTTATCGATTGTAGCCAGTGATTGATCAGATAATGTGTAATCAATCACCTAAGGTGAATGGCGCTTTAGGACTTGCACCAAGCATTTCCTTCATATTTTGCATCGAATGCTCAAATTTTTTCGCACCTTTTAACGTATCTGTGTCTTATCATGGAGGATTTTCTCTCTCTCAAAAAAAGAAAAAAAATGAGAAAACGGAAACAAAAGTAACTTGTTGATATAACTTCCTTTAAGCTAGAGACATTTGACAGAAATGAAAATTTTCAAATGAGGACATTTTGAACCAAAAGCTAGTTTACCAAATTAAAGATCGTCCACATTGTATTCGTGAGCGTTATGGTCCTTTTCTTATTACTTATTTCCCCACTTAGATTGCACCTCTTTGAGTCTTGATCCAGCCAATAAATTTACCAAACATCTTGTTAGAAGTTCCTCCTTTTTTGACACTAGAGTTAACCTTTGCTTGAAGATCTAAAGCCCTTTCTTTAAATGTTTCATCACCAAATAGCTTATCCATCTTATTCTTGATTTCTTCTTTACCAATAACCCCAAACTCATTTTTGTTTAATCCCAATCCAACTTTCCAAACATCACAAATGTAACTCTGATTGAACAACTGGTCAGCAAAATAAGGCCAGCACAAGAAAGGCACACCGTTGCTTACGCTCTCGACAGTCGAATTCCATCCACAATGGCTCAAAAAGCATGCAATAGAAGGATGTGCTAGCACTTTTTGTTGAGGTGCCCATTTAACTATATGGCCTCGACTGCCTACTCTGTCTTTGAAACCTTTTGGGTAAGCACTATCGCCACCATCCAAAATTAGATCTTCTCTAACCACCCACAAGAATCGTCTTTTGGATGATTCTAGCCCAAGTGCCAGCTCCTGGAATTGAGTTAAATCCAAGATTGTAAAGCTACCAAACGCTACATAAATGACTGAGTTATCTGGCTGCTGATCAAGCCATTTTAGGCAATTCGAGTCTTCAGGCCAGAAGTTCCCTGCTGCAGATCCTAATCTGTTGCTTGCCAAAAGGGGTCCTATTGGTGACACTTGAGGGTACATGTCAAATGCTCCAGGCTCCAGCTCCTTTGCGGAGTTACAGATGACCCAATCTGCCAATTTTACTCTTTCGTTGTTGTCTGCTACGAGATCCATTACCATTTTCCTCATGGCTGGATCAGGGAAGCAAGCCCATATAAAGTCTGATGGGTTCATGATGGGCATGTTTGGTGACAGCTTAATCCCTTGTGTCTTCAAGATAGACCCTGGAATGCAGATTTGTTAAAAAGTCTAAAAGATCATACTAGTTTTGCTGACATTATAATATATGAATATGAACTGTAGATATGACATAGTATGTGCTGACATATGAATATGAACTATAGATATGACAGGTTGATTACTTAGATGGTCAGTCAACTGCACTTCACTGACCATACAACAAACCAACTGTAGATATGTCCTAAGAGGGAAAGTTTCATATCATTTTCAGGGAACAGAATATAAGGGGAACGATCAATATCCCGTCTTTTCTACCAACGTACACTTACATATCTACAAGCAAAAAATTAAATGGCTATAAACACGGCGCCCTTTGAATTATAAGTGAGGATTTCGAGATATAAAGTAGTATTTAAGTGCGTGATCATCTCATGATGAAAAACTCACCATCATGATCTATGATTCCGTCATCGATGAGTTTTGAGACGCTAAATATTGAGGCTAGTGTAGCAGCAGCTGCTGGCCAAAATGCAACTCTTCTAATATTTAATTTTTCAGCAACTCTTAGTGCCCATCCCATACTCTCATCAACTATGACACATGAAACTCCATTTTCATCAAACTCATTAATCATTTTTATAAGTCCCTCAAGTCTCCCAGGCATAACTTCAGCAAGTGATTCTGTCAACCTTTTAAGGTCTGTTCTGTCTTCATGAGGTTCCAGCCCATCTGGGATTGAAACTAAGTTTATCTTGTTGCGTACGTCATCGTTTTCAGATAATGAACTGATCACTCTTTTGTGATTGAATTCAGTGTTAACAAAGGTGATTTTGCAACCTTCTTTGACTAACCACAAGGAGAGTTCCATTAAGGGAAGAACATGGCCTTGTGCTGGATAAGGCATAGCTACAATATGTGGAATTAATTGCACCATTTTTTCTTCAATTTGCTTTCTTCCTTCCTTCCTTAATCCTCGTCAGATATTAAACATCTGATTGCTGCTTTATATATAAGGGGCCCTAGAATCAGGAAATATGTTTTTAATTACATTTACATTGTAAACAAATTTTACTTTATTAGTGCATGAAATTTATGAATGAGAGATCAAAGTATGATCAAGAGGTTACGGGTTCAAGTCGTGACAGAAGTGTAGAGTAAGACTTCACAGTGGAAGTTTAGTGTTGTGGTCCGACCCTTCTCCGGATCCCATGCATTGCAGAAGCTTTAATGCACTTAACTGTCTTTTTTTTTTTTTTTTTCTTTTTACAGTGCATGCAATTTATATTGTAGCAAGTAATTAAACTACTTTCTTTTTCACGTGCTACAATCATATCGATGATTTAATTTGTTCAATTTTCATCTTAAATTGTGAATACAAACTTTATGTTTATAAGGAACGATTATTTAATCTTCTTCATACAAGCTAAACTCAATACAATACTAATAAGTCGTCTACATATAAGTAAAGAACACACGAATGAATAAATGATCTACTATTTAAATGTAAATTTTATTAAATTTAAGAAATAAATAAGCAATAGCTCTAGAAAATATATTATAACAGAGCACAATATATTCTAACAATAGAATCATAATATAATAGGGGTATATTCTATTTCCTGATGTTGTATTCTCTAAATATTGTTACTACAGAGCTTGTCAATTGGAGGTTATCGGGAAGCCCTATGTCTCTGCTTTGAAGTGAATGTTTGCATCGACTAAGCTGAAATACTTCAATTTCATCGATCACTTCAATTTGTTGTTTGCTCTTGTTTTCTTCTTCTTATGTAATTACTCTTAAGAGTGTGTTTGGTATATGACAACAAGTTACTATTTTATATCCGGGGTTTGTCTGTAACAAGTAATATAAAGTTAAAAGACTCAAATTGTTAGTAAGGAAAATGAAATTCACTCACATGCACGTGAGGAAGTCATTTTCCCTCCTTTTGATTTTCCATTGAAAAACAACTTCATAATGCCAAACAGTAGAAAATAATTTCTCCTCAAATATGACCTACGGCAATACCAAATACACATTTATTTTTGTGTTGCAACTACATCTTGATGGCGGCCAGTACCTAAGGGTGTGTTCGGTAGGAAGGAAAATGATTTATTTTTTTAACGGAAATAAGTATGTTTTATATCTAGGTTCTTGTATTCGATACATAAATTAAAATAATTTTATTTTAAGAATATTTGTATATAATCTACACAAATACTGAGACTATGATGGTGTGGGTGGTGGTGGGGAGGGGGGCTACGGGGTGTCCGATGTTTAGGAAGTGGGTGGGAAAGACAACTTGTTATTCGTGCTTTTACTTTTCTGTTTGTTTGTTTGTTTTTTTCTTCTGACACGGATTCTTTGTTAATGGACTCGGAAGTCACTTTTCTTATCTTTAAGCAACTTATTTCCCTAGAATCGAAAAACAGAAAATAGGTTCCTCCTTACGGAACACATCCAAAGTTGAGTTTCTGCTTTCATAATTATTAGGTCATCACCCAAATGATCTACGCCCAACATCAAGAAACTCGATTTGATGCGGATATTCAAGAGTTTTAAGTTTTATACTTAGCAATATAAATAATCTTTAACTTATTAGGTCATCACCCAAATGATATCTACAACCTACAAGCAAATCTTTTTGATATGTGAAATTTAAATGGAAAATAAAATATATTACTTGCTACAACAAATTCGGCCTTGGGATAGAAACGAAGGGGGAGTTACACTTCTAGACTTGGCAAACGTTTTTGAGTTGATAACACCCTAACTCGAGCTTCCAGAAGAGGGAGGAGCACTTGTTAATCTTCCATAGTGTGGTGGCCAAGACTCAAGTAGATTGCATGCTCCTTAGGAAATGTGATAAAAGGCTTATGCAAGCTTGTAAGGTCATCCCGAGCGAGAATCTTACAACAATGGTTCCAACAGCCATTGAGACTCTTCCTCTCAAGCATTTTAGTATGATATTCAGTTTAATGTCATTGATATACAGTTCAATAGTTTGATAGGAACTAAAACCAAAAAATAGTAACTTGAAATGCGAATTAAAATCGGACAAGTCCAGCTTTGTCACTATGTATGTCAACATTGTCATCACAATGTTAAACCACCTGGAGCCTAAAGAAATGAAAGAGTACAAATTTGATCTTTCTGATATTGGAAACTAACCCATGGTTGCAAAATATACCAGTCTTTTCAGCTCACAACCTATCAAACCTATAACAATGTGAATCCACTTTAGATATCAGTTCAACCAAATAGCTCTACAATGTCCTAGGAGCCTCAAGACCTTTATTTTCAAAATAGAAAAGCTACCCTTTAAGCTGGCTAATGCATGCTCAGTAACCACGAACCTCCCAACATGAAGCATCACCAAATCCAGATTCTGTTACAAAGTCATGACCTGTTAGCTCCCGAAACTTTGTTGCAAAAATACAATCAAGGAATCTGCATAAGCACACAAAATATAGGTAAGTTCTAGTGCTTCCAAAGTCATTTCATTGTTCAATCATAAAGGAAATGACTTACACAAGTAAAAGCACCAGACAAGCTAGGTCATAACCTAACTATCCAATGGACTATATATCATAGCATTAAGTATCTACAGTTTGCAGGTTTGTAGATGTTATTCACAACAAGCAGACAACTAATTACAAGATGATTTGTTATGGAAACCTTCAAAATAATGCTTTCCAAAAGAAAAGATCTATGTAACTATTGTTGACCAAACCAAATTAGATAGCTATTGATAAGTTAATACTAGTAAAGATCAGCTACATACTAGGTAAAACTAATCAAATATGGAGTATAATTTTTTGGTTATAGAATATCAAACAAGGGAAGATGCACAGTGAAGTCAATAGTCATTTAGATTCTCCCATTTGGAAAACTGAGAATATTTTCCCCATTCAATTTTTATTCTGCTAGTCACCTTCAACTATTTTCCCCTACAATTAATCAGTGAATCTGTATGTAAGGGAGAAGTTTTTCATTGTCTTCAAGATGGGCTTGAGAACATGAAGGAAATATATGTATCAACCGAGCTTCAAACTGAAGGAAGCCTTGGTGCTACATTAAGAGTTGTCGTCATGTGATTAGGAGGTTGATCAGTACAAGCGGTGGAAAGAGCTACTTGCAGAAGTGCTAGTAGGTAAAGCTGCATATATTCAACCCAACGTGCTCTGACCTGCCACCGGACTCTATGCATAGTGGAAGCTTAGTGCACTCAGCCCCTTCTTTTTCCAACAGAGATTCAAATGACCCAATCTCTGTAACCAGACTTTAGAGCTTTGAGAGACATTTACAAAATGCAAACCACAGCAAAATCCACTAATCCTCATATCAGGCAGCTATGCCTAGGAAGATCCACACTTGATGCGCAGAGTAAAAAAAAAAAAAAAAGACACAACTAGTCAACTCAACCTTCCCTCAACCTATAACAACTAATTTGTGCCTAAAATCTAATATAATATTGTACAAGAAAGATTCAGCTTTTCCAACTTCTGAGGTTTGTATAGTCGTCACTTGTACCAGAATTTCAAACTAATTCATGAGATACATTAGAATACTTAAATTACAAGTAAATCATTCAGTTCGCTAACTATATTTTGATGTGGGATGATATTAAGATGTTGAATGAACAAGCTTCAAAAGTGTTACACAAAACAAAGTGCATCAATTAACCACAAATGAGAAAACAGAGTTATGTTGCAGGAGACCAGGACATATAACAATTATATGTGTTCTGCAAGACAACATAACCAATTAAAATGCATAACAATTCTTTCTTCTGCATGTTGTGTACTGTTTTCCATATCTCATTATTCCGTTGTTGTTACTGCTTTCCTTCCTGTATTCCCTTTTTCAAACTGCTTTGAAATGCTTTTCAAGCTGAGGGTCTATCGGAAACAATCTCTATATCCCTACGAGGTAGGGGTAAGGTCTTCTTACACTCTACCCTCCCCGGAACCCACTTGTGTGATTGCACTGCATACGTTGTTCTATTTGTAAAAATAAACTAAACTATTGGATTTCAGTCTAAATATCATAGAAACATAGAATACAGTGAGGTCAATACATCTATCCCTATTACAAGAATAGCATCCATGATGACTCAAATTCATTAGCAGCATTATGATTAAAATGGCACGAACAATTTACCTCACTCCATAATAACTTTAGCTCCAACCCCTTTCATCTTCTCAATAATTTTCTCAGCTTCCTCTTTCGTAACCCCTTTCTTCAAACAAGTTGGAGCCTTTTCCACCAAATCCTTAGCTTCCTTAAGTCCCAAATCAGTAAAAGATCTCACTTCCTTAATAATCTTAATCTTCGCCCCGGCATCAAATCCCCCTTCAAGCTTCAAATCAAACACAGTCTTCTCCGCTTTCTCCTCCGTCTTCCCCGCAGCTGCTCCGCCTTTTCCCTTCATCCCTCCAGCGCTAAATCCCATTCCGGGCATCATCATTGCCATTACAGGCATCTCTTCAATACCCATTTTCTTCCTTAGAACTTCACCTAAATCCGATACTTCTAACAACGTTAGACCTGAAATCTCATTGACTATTGAAGATACTCTCTCTGATGGTGCTGGTTTTGATTCCTGAGCTGATGTTGTGAAACTTTGAATGGTGAAATGTGGAATTTGGGAATGCAGATAAGGTGTTTGATAATATGCGGAAATGGTTCTGGAACGGCGATAAAGAAGAGAATGAGATATGAATCTATTGAAGCACCTCATGGTTAAAGAATTTTACGGCAATAAGGGCTTATGAGAGAATTGGTCGGAGTTTGTAATGGTGCCGGAGATGGTGGTGATTTACGGCGGCGACCCGAATATGGGTTTAAGCGAATGGAAGAAGTAGGAAAGTTGGGGAAATGAGGCTTTAGGTCTACTAAGTATACAAGAGTATTAACTTTGGCCCCTCAGGTTATGCAAACATTATTTGTGTCTTAAAAAAAAGGGAAAGTACTTCCCTCCGTCCGTTTTTCAAAGTTAAAAGAAATAATTTACTATTCTTTTATCCTTATTTTAAGTAGTACTATTCATTTTTAAAAAATATTGAATTTATGAAAAAAGGTCAAAAATACCGTAACGGGTCGTTTGGTAGGAGGGATAAGGATAACTAATTCCGAAATTAATTTAGAAAACGAATTTATCTCATATTTGGTTGGGACAAAATGCATGGGATAAGATTAGTTATCGTTGGATTTTGTGCTTTTCTTATCCTTCCTTGAGAGTGGGATAACTAATTCAAGAATAGCTAATTCTGGGACTAGTAATGCCGCGATAACTTGTCTTCCAACCAAACGACCCCTAAATGTACTCCCTTCCACCTATTGGATCAAAAATACCACTCCATATCCACCTGTTTGAATCAAAAATGCCCTTGAGATTAAATTAAGGCTTAATATTATCCCAGCTTTTAACAGAAGCTGATGTAGTATATATAATTTTAAGAAATTAAATATGTGATACTACTTTTTATCGATTCACATGTAATTAATTAGACCTAAATTTATCACAATATTTTACACATCTTGTAGACCCTTTCACATTAATTTGCTCAAGTTGCTAAAACATGCGTCGTTACTTGTGTCTATTCCAAAATAGTAGTAGTAACTTGTTAACATTTACTTTAATCAGAATCCATCAAAATCAACGCAACAAGTACTTCTTCTCCTCAGCCCGAAATTACAAAAGCATCAGTATTTCTTGACGAAATAGCAAATAAAAGAAAATATAAGAACAGGAAATAAAGTGATGAGAGCAGAAACTCTGAAACATGTGTTATAGTCAACCAAGAACATGCATTTAAGTAACAAGACAGTTTTGTTAGATGTCAAAGAATAGCTTCATCAATTATTCTTGTTACAGAAACAGTTTCGTGAGTAGTTTAACAAAGACTCAAACGAATATATTTCTTTTCTGATAAATTACAAAGACTAGAAATATAGCAAAAGTACACCACACCAGCCATTAAATTGACTCCTTTTTACATTCTCCTAAAGCGGCATCATGGTTCTATTTGTACTCGTATCAAATCTGAATATACTTTTTTCCAGAAATAGTCTCACCAGTGTAGAATCCTAAATGCTACGACAAGACTGGGAGGCAAAAAGGATGTAAGAGAACTAATGCTCTCTCCTAGAAAATTTTAGCATGTTTAGGACATTCTCATAGACAATGAACGTAATCGAAGCTGCAGGGGCATTTTTCAGCACGTTTGCTGTGATACCTCTGTAGAAGCCTCGTATGCCCTCAAACCTGTAAGCTCAAAAAGAATCAAGAGGATAAAAATTGGAGCTGGGCTGTTCTACTTTCTTCTCAGTTTACGATTTTGATGACTTTTATTGTATGTATGAGATGACGGGAAGAGGATGGAAGAACGTTAGGATTGAAAAAGGACTTGGAAAGTTTGAAACATTTAGTAGCCGTTTGGCCATGAAAATTCAAAATTCAAAATTTTCGGAGTTGGAGTTGAAATTGGAGTTGGAGTTGGAGTTGGAGTTGGAGTTGGCTATATCTTTTTTGAAAAAAAAAAAAGACTTTTGAAAAAACTTTTTAAAATATGATTTTATGCTCTAACTTTTACAAACTATCAAAATCACCCAACTAAAATTTACCTACTAATGGAAAAAGAACACAATTAGCCACTATTATAAAAATAATTACATATACATGGTCATATTTAATGAATTTCAATTATGACATATATAATATTTACATTAATAGCCGTTTTCTCATATTTGAAAATTTTAAATATGGATGTTATATTAACAGATCACTGCTTCCTGTTTTTTAGGTAACAAATATTATCTTTCAAACAAATTTATTTAATTTATTTCCTTCATTTTTCATTCCTAAAAAATAGGAAATGATGAGTTGTTATTAAATTTTAGGGTGCCGCTAATTTATTTCTTTAATTTTCTTATACATGAAAGATTTTACTCTGTGTGAATAAATTATTTCTATGTAAAACATGATTTGCATATTTATGGTATATTATATCATATACCATAAATATATAAATATGCTTAGTATGTTTCTTTATACTTTGTATTTTTATATATGTGTGTATATGGCATATACATGATATAAACTTCATATATAACATACTTCGTATATTTATATTATAAATATGCTTAGTATGTTTCTTAATACTTTGTATATTTATATATGTGTGTATATGATATATACATGGTATAAACTTTATATATAACATACTTTGTATATTTCTATTATAAATATAATACTTTATATATTTATGGGTATAAATATAAATTAGCAGTAAAATAATATCTTAAATAAGGGATAAAAATAATGATGAGAGAGAAAAAGAGATATATATTAATTAGGATAGCATTAAGTTTGAAATTATAATTATCTTATTCTTTAAAACTGTTATACACGTAATATTGAAAAAGTAATGTTATAAGGAGATTTTTATGTCAAAATTTAAAAGATTGGTGTTATATGTAATAATAATAAAAGTTGGAATTGGAGTTGGAAAAATTGTGAAAACAAGAAAAAACTGTTTTCCCTTATCAGAAAAATTTTCCGGAATTATTTTCCGAATTTTCATGGCCAAACACCACAATTTCCAACTCGGGAAAAAAGGGAAGAATTTCCATGGCCAAACGGGCCCTTAATTTGCATTTCAATAGAAAGCAATAAATCAAGTGCATCAGATGAAAATTCATCCTGACCTTGCAGTTTCCTTCACAACATGCCAGCTATCCATGTATCTCGGAACTCCAGTTGTACTTGGTCGTTGCTGTTCAAAGAGAAGATAGACCTTTCACTATCTCAGCAGAAAATTAAATAGCCACTAGATGCTTGTCTACTGGGAGTTGTATCAAGTGTCACATAGGGAAGTAATATGAAAAGCAGTTACCTGCAATCGGGATCGCACAACCTGAAAAGGTTTCATTTAAATACACTATTATTAGTTAAAGAGAAGAGTGAGGGGGGCACAGGGTAAAAGATTGTTAGAACAAATTGGTGCATTGAGACGAGTGCTGCATAATGCTCTCAAAACTCCCCAAACCCATATTCCCAATAGAGATAAAACAAACTTATCAACCCCCCCACCCCCAACATACCTGAAATGGATATGTTGTAAGAACGGCTACCAGCTTAGAAGAAGCTCCAAGTGTTGCATAGTCAACTGAATCCTGTGAAAGAAATGTAAGAGCAAATACCGAGGCGTAATGTTCTCTCTATTGGGAACAGAAGTGATCAACTTTCTACAACAAAGTATTCATACGAAAGAAATTAATCATAACAGTGACCACAATATCATTTACATTAGATAGTGTTCTTGAGTAATGATCAACCTTCAGACATGGCACAACCAATTCTGTTCCATTTATACATTGAGAGCCTTAATGAAGTCTTCTTGCTTTCCAGACAAAAAAGAAAATACTGTATATCACCATTTAGCAGCACATGGGTTTCCATAAATTGATCAATGAGTGGCAGGCAGTTCACTGGTTCATAATAAATCATCACTCACCATGTAAAACAATAACAAGAACCACAAAGTCGGTTTAGAAAACAATTCAACCATTTTTCACTTGGATCTGCTTATCTAAGAAAACAATCCCCTTTTACTTTTCCTCGAGTAGTTCGAGCTTTTCTCTTTTTCTTTTTATATTTATTTGGGCAGGCTGGCGTCACACTGATGCAGTAAATAGGGTAGATGCAGTTATTAAGGAACTGAAAAGAAACCTACTGTGCCTTTGGATAATTGTAGTCATGAAATACATATAATATCTTAGTTGCTCAAGGAGAAAAGGTTAGAATAGTTTCGGTTTACACGATTCCCTATGACACATACTTAATGTTTCTGCACAACATGACCAAATAATGAGTAAAGGAAAGCATAATACTAAGAGTTAGACAGTGTATTCTCCTCTGGGCCATTTCCCCACTTTCTCAGTTCTGATGTTAACATACAAACAAAGCAATACACATTAGTTTTCGAGCCTCACCAACAAGTCAGCAGCTGTAGCAAGAGGATTTTCATTTTCCTGAGCTTTCAAGCTAACAAGAACTTTGCGAAGTTCCTCATATGCCGTGAACTGAATAGCACCATGTGTAACCTGCTTAAGCAACAACAGACCAGCGTGTTTAATGAATGAATGGTGACATTTTCAGTATTAAATTGGTTGTGTATTGTACGGATAATCTCTCCAAAAAGTTAGATATACTATGATGGTTAACTTTGAAAATTTCTGTCAAGATAAGATCACATTCATTTACAGGATGAGATTATACGAGAGACTTGAAGAAAATGTAATTCTAACCAAAAATAGGCTTGGCATAAGCCCCTTGTAAAGTGCCCTCCATCCTTCATCTTTGAATATGGTTCTTAAAGCATCTGATATCCATAAACAACAAAGTTCCTATGAAGTTAATGAGTAGGATAGTAAATACAAAAGAGGCCAGTCAAAAAACTGAACGTGCATGAACATACAAAAGAGAGCTTGCAATAGAACCTTACTAAACAAAAAGAGGATACACAACTATAGAACCTCAAAATTGTAGAAATAAAGGTAGGATTCTTATGTAAAATTAAGATGGAAAGAAGTGGTCCTAGAAAGCTCAAAGTTGGATGAATGCACAATGAAACAAGATGTTGACAAGTTAATACAAGAGTGAAGCAGACCATGAAACCCGGTGTATGGACGAATCTGATTAGGAGTCTGAAGTTGCAATCTTGTTTTCACAAGCCAAATAGGGTTGGTGCAAAAACAGACCTGAATTCCAATAAACACACCTTTTAAGATATGACATAGTCTGCAATATTAGAGGGATGTGCTTAAAGTTACTGAAATAAACAAGCACATATTTTGTCCAACTAAAAAGTTTCACGTCAGTGGTAAACCTAAAAAGTCATCAATCTGTTAATATCAGAACTGATAAAGTGGGGAAAAGGTTGTCCACAAAAAGATCAAACACAATCAAATTTGTTTGTCTATAAGGTTCTCCAGTTCCTATATTTAACTAACACCTAAGCATGCTCATTTGTGGTTTGCCAATGATTGATTGGAATCAATAACTTCTCTCTCTCTTTTTTTTTGTGTTGGAGTCCAAAACAATAAGTTTATTACTCAACCTTGCGTTCCATTGGGAAAAACGGTTTTTACTTTGGTCACACTATTTAAGTTTTATTAACAGTAAAAGTGAGGGATTCGTCACCAGCAAGTCAACTATAACTGCACACATACAAGGGCTACGACAGCAAATAAAGAATGACACTCCTGTCAAAAGCTGATCAAATTGAATGGGGAACATTTAAACACATGAAATACAGTTCATTCGTTAAAGCGTCAAAAATTTGATTACTGACCAGCGCTCCTGCTTCTGCAGCTGAAGCAAGGTGAAGGCCTGGACTCAGCTCCTCTCTGTTTCTTAGATACCTTTGCTTAGCCTTGCTATAACTACAAAAGGGAAATCCCAAAAAAGAGGTTGAGTTAGAGAATGATGTTTCTCAAGCAAGAAAAAAACATGAAAGAGAAAGCAACAATATACTGGCTGCTTCTTACAAGGAGACATTGTTTCTTACAAGCAATCCCAAGAACAACAACAAATCCAACGTAATCCCACAAGTTGGGTCTGGGGAGGGTAGTGTGTACGCTGACCTTACCCTTACCTTGTGACGGTAGAGAAGCAGTTTCTGATATACCCCCGGCTAAAATTAAGAAAAGAAAAAGAAAGGAAAAGAATAGAAAACAAAGAAAGGGAAAGCATTCCAAAGCAGTTATGAATACATAAAATACGAAAGCGAAGAAGCCGCGGCAAATAATAGGAAAGCATTACATAGCATTCTGAATTGAAGGAACAGTAACAACAAGTAAATAATACCCTAACCGCTATACCGAAAACAAAAAAAGGCGCTTCAGGAATCTAGGAAATGAAGTTTAGCCTATAACCGTTCAAATGAAATAGTACAAAATAGTTTATCAAGGACATCAGCAGAAGATGTTACTTCCAAGAACTCTATCAACAAAAGAAGAAGATGTTACTTACAAGAAAAAATATAAACCCCATGAAATAGTTGACCCAAGAACAGCAGGGTAAAAGCCACCATAAAGTCCTCTAAGGCCCTGATAAGACAATATGATAACTTAACAAATCAGTCATCTTGGTGGAAACATGAGGACATACATGAGCGATAAGGTAAACATTCAACAGTCTGCAGCATAAAAACTCAATAGTTGGCAGCAAGGAAAGGACCTTCATCTTCAAAAGCATATGTCGGTGATATGTTTGATTGTGATTGACAAAGTGTGACAGAGTTTCTCACTATTATTATGTCATGAGGCTGACTGAATCAACTCTATCTGTGAGAACAGGTAAATGAAACAAGAAAGCACTCAATCAAGATTTGCAGTAAATCGACATGTCCAAGCTGACACCTCACTGAACTCTTGACATTCAAATTAAGGATCTCACCATATTTATAAGAAAACAAAGGACCTACTTTCCAGTTGAAGAAGTCATATAGGCATATACAAAATCTACTAAGATACAATTCCTACCAATGTTTCCAAGAAGATTCTTGAGGGAGTAAATGGATATTGTTACCTCGGATTGAATATCATCATAATGTGGAGAATACGACAACAACCATAAAACTCCACAGGTATCAGTTGTATTAGGGCCCAGAGGAACATGGCCTCATTTCTCCTTAGAAGTATACTTGATGAAAACATGTCATTTAGATACATGATACATCAAAGTAGGGCATCCACTCAACATTAAATCATGTGTCGTTTCCTAAAAGAGGATAGAACCTATTTTTTTAAACATTGTTGCATGTGCATTTTTCCAGAAGTTGATATTACATATTTCAGAAACCGAAAATTCGAGAAACATGCATCTGTAACACATTATATGAATTGTCTTTCACCAAAAACTACCAACTAGAAAATTTGAAAAGCAACTTCTATTTCAAATCATGAATTAGAAGGAGAGTTTTGCAATAGTAGCAACGCATATGTAGATAAGCCTCAATAATTGAAGAAATTGGAAAGATTCAGAAAAACAAACCTCAGTTCGAGCAATGGCAAACAAAGCATGAGGAGTGTTCCTATAAGCTGGGACGTTCGAGATTCTTCCATCGTAAACTATGATTGACATATAAAACAAATCAAGCTCCAAAGAAACCCGAGATCATTTATTTGCTATAGCAGGAAAGCATAACACTAACCTTGGAACCTGGTACGAACAACGTCAAGGGGATGAGAAAAAGTGACAGTGGCGAGGCCCGCGGTGGCACCGGCTGTGGCATTTTCCCATTGCCAGTCTGCCGACAGCAAAGCTGCCATCTTTTTCATGGCCCCGTCAACCGCTAGCTTGCCTTTCCCCTTTGTTCCCAATGCTTCTCTTTTCACCGTCTATGCAAAATGAAAAGAGGCGAACCTTCCTACCAAACAAAATGTTGTTGTATTGACCTCCTGGCGGCACCCGACAAGTCCACAGATTGCGCCTGATCGGTAATTGTGGAAATTTTGAAACAGACAAGCTGCGTAAATTACAACTACTTGCATTATTATAGGAGTAAATACTTTAAACTCTATCAGTTAGTACCATATACATTTTATATTTAAAAGAAAAAACATACATAAATTGACATTTAAATTTATCTGAAAAAAGTATTTACACACATTGAATTTCGGACATCTTTTACTCCTACACATGTGTGGAATGGAACAAATATCCCTAATTGAGAGAATCCTACATCCATGTTATTGACAATAAACACTACTCTCTCCATTCCCTTTTAATCAATACATTAGAATTTAAGACATCAGTAAAAAAGTCATCTAATAGAAATGCCCACAGCAATATTTCCGCATGTTTCTATCATAAAATACTGTACTCTTAGTTTAGCCATGGTTTATGAGGTATTTTTCTTAAGCAGATCTTGACCCTTAGAGTTAATAGCGTGCTGGTGTAATAAGATTAGGACAAACTGGACTCAAAGTCTAGTGGAGGGGAGCCGTGTCCATAATTACACTAAATCTCTACAATAATTGATGCCTATTCATAAACTGATAAAAAATGTAATCTATCTGCTATAATCAGTTAGAGTACATTACTCGTTTAAGATAAAAGCTGCACACTATCAAGTACTCAACACACTGCTAGATTTTTCATAGCTTAGCATAGTGACTCACAACAAATTTGCATTTCCTTTGCCACTTCGAATGTCCAGTTCCAGGTTTAAATCCACTGCGATAGAATACAAAATATTTCACCAATTTGATGATCAAGCCTATGCTGTCAACAATGTCTTTGTCCTGTCATTAGAAAACAAATTCAAGCTCCTGAACTTGGCCGGCCAGCTTAAGTTGCCCATCTAATCCATCTAGTAAGGAATAAATTTCCTGTGAAGAATGGTGATAATTATCACAAGCTGCAAACTGATGGATATTTTTCTCTATTTCAATCCAACTGGAACCCGGATATTCTTTTCCTACTCCTAGTTCTCTCAAGAATACCCTGATACGGGCGACTTCACTCCATCTATTTGCATTAGCATACATGTTTACTAGGAGGGTGTAATGGGCACTGTTGTTTGGCTCCAAAACACTCAAATTTTTGACAGCAACTTGAGCAATTTCCAAGTTCTTATGAAGCTTGCAGCCACCAAGTAAAGCACCCCAAATAACAGCATTTGGCTCTACTCTCATGCTTCTTATAATCTCTAGTGCTTCCTCTAGCAAACCAGCTTTACACAATAGATCAACCATGCATCCGTAGTGTTCCGTTTCAGGAACGATGTCATATTCTTGAGTCATACTTAGAAAAGTCTTTCGACCTTTCTCAGCCAGCCCTGCATGAGTACAAGCTGTAAGAACACTGATGAAAGTAATACCATTTGGCTTCACCTTTTCTTTCACCATCCTGCTAAAAAGAGCTAATGCTTCTTCCGCATAACCATGAAGAGCCAATCCATCAATAACAGAATTCCAACAGAAAAGGTTTTTCTCTCTCAATTTATAGAATACCAAGAGTGATCTCTCCAAACTCCCGCATTTTGCATACATGTCAATTAATGCAGACCCGATATGCACACCAAGATCAAAACCATTTTGCATAACACAAAGATGCATCTCCTTCCCTTGATCTAGAACGCCAAGATGTGCACAAGCAGAAATAACAGTCGTCATTGTTACTTCATCAGGAGTAATCAGGTTACTCTTCATGTCATGAAAAACCTCTATAGCTAATTCATACTTCCTGTTCTGACAGTAGCAGTTAATCATCGTAGTCCATGCAATCAGATCCTTCCTTGACATTTCCTTGAACAACTGCTCAGCCGACCCGACATCCCCTGCTCTTGCATACCCATTGATCATAGCATTACAAGCAGCAGTAATTTTTTCAGGCATCTCATCAAACAAACTTCTAGCGGAACCCAAATCACCAGCGCTGGCATGGGCTGAAACCATTGCAGCCCAAGCAAAATTATCTCTTTCAGGCATTTCATCAAACACTAATCTCGCTAAATTGACTCTACCCAAATTAGAGTAAAAATCAATTAGACCCGTTTGAACAAACACATGGGATCCAAACCCATATCCCCAAATCTGTCCATGTACACATTCCCCTAATCTCAGACCACACATCAACGTACAACCCTTAATTACCGACGAAAATGTATAGCTAGTTGGAACATTTTGAGTTCTTAACATGTCTATATACAACAGCAATGCTTTAACTGGGCTATGACAATGAACAAAAGCTCTTATTAACGCGTTGTAAACGAACACATTGGGATTTTCCATGTAGGAAAATGCAAGGGATGCAAAATCTTGGTTATTAAGTTTAGAACACGTAGCAATGAATTGGTTCATCAAGAAACAATCTTTGGTTGCACCATTCTTTAACATCAAAGAGTATAGGGATTCCAACTGCTTTCTACTTGAACATATTTTCAATTGGTTCACAATAGAAAGGATGCTGTTCTTTGTTAACATTGATATTCCTGCTGTAGTTGCCCGTATATTTGTATTAATAACTTCTGGTGTGTAGAGAAATGAGTATGCTTAGACAAAATGTCAAGCAGAGTCCGGATTTGAAGATTATAGATTCGGGATTCTTATATTTGGATTCAAAATGAATGAGGCGACCGCTATTTGCGGTTCCAGGTAAAGGTAAGGGGTCTAAATAAGTACAAAGTTTGAACAAAAACTATCAGATTCGAACGAACCCCAAGAAATAATTGATCATAAAATTATATAACAAAAAATAATCCAGTATTGATCATCATCTTTATATATCAAAACACAATAGAAATATATGCGGGAAGAAAATATTAACTCACCTACTGGAAGAAACTCTTTCGTTTGTTAAAGATTATATGTGACTGTGTGCTTTTTTAATCTACCCAGTATCTACGCCGTGTTAGCTGTGTCAGACAAACTTACGTGGGTGGCGTCCAATATTTGGCCTGAGGAACAAGAAAAAAAAAAATACACTTAATATTCGGTTGGAATTGATCTCAAACCGTCGAAGGTAAATAATTGACCAAGTACATCACTTCATCGTACCTACCAATTTTACGGAAATATAGTGAGTACATAAAATATCTAATTTTCTGGAGAGTCTATGAACCCATAATTTATCAGATAAATTCATTCATTCATTCATTCATTCATTCATGTGAGTAGGTCAAGCATCTTTTCGCGGGGTGGGATGGGGTTATGTTGTAGTTATTGGACGGCTAGGATTCCACTTTATCTTTGGCTAAAATTATGTTAACTGAGTATTTATTTTCAGAAGAGTGTTATTCTGCCCAGGCGAAAGATCCATTAAACATACTCGAGACGAGTAGCATACTTTCTTGACGTAAACATTAAACAATGAACATTATTGTTTTGCACCATATCTCGGAATGGTACATACAACCAAATCCCCTCAATATATCTGACGCAAATTACAATACAAGCTAGTAGTAGTAGTAGTTGTAGGTAGTACTTGTCTCAATTGCATTATGATGCCACCGGAAAATGGGAGAGAAAAGTAACGGCACCAAAGTCTAAAATAAAAGTTTTAACAATCATATGATCACTTCCAGATAAATTGTATTAATAGCACAGCTTAAATAACATGCGAATACAGTTCTAGGTGACCATATAACATCCCTGCAAAATTCTCTTTGAATAAATATTTGCCAGAAACTATTGGAAGCTCAATAGGCACCCAGAAAATGAGCTTAAATTCACGTATCCTCTCAGGAATAATATACAATACAAATCATTTCCGGCTAGCATAGACAAAATTGTATCTCAAGTAAATTAAGTTCAGCTTGACCCAACCGATTCCATAGGTAATATATATCATCATCTTTTGGGAGCACAACCTCATCGGCAACAGGGGAGATCTGTCCAGACAGAACAAAAGCTCTAATCATATATTTATCCAATTCCTGTTCACACAAAATACTTTAGTCTCATGTTCAAGAATACTTCTTCTGACGAGTGAAGAATTTCACAACTACCATCATGTGAATCAAAGTATTGAGTGCTTCAAATAGGTTAGTCCACAAAAAACATCAAGCCTTACTCTCTTCATACAGTGTTACCTTGTCCTATTACAACTTTGATACAGACAAAACTTAACTGTATATGGGTTCTATTCCTTTTTTTCCTGATAATCTGTGTGTTCTACTCCAGCTAACTAGGCTGTGAGATAATTCCTCTTCAAACTCTACTACACAGAGTAATTTTACCTCTAATCACAACACACAAACATCGGAAGAGATGCAAAGCTTCGAGTCAGCCCCACCACTGATTACACTTTTACCTTTCCACCAATCCGCACACAATACCTGTATTGGTAGAGAATGTTTAGGAAATACTAATGAGATAGAACAAATACTCCAAAACCAGTGCTTGGAAGGTAAAAATTAGCACCTTATCATTGTGAGTATCAATGACAGCAAGGGGCCACTGCAATGCAAATTATTTTACCCAGGAATGGAAAACGTAAGTGCTTATAAAAAATCATAATAATCATTATACAGACATTAAAAGTATAGCACTAACCGCAGTTCTTAAGTCCCATAACATTACTTTCCCATCATAAGATGCAGAAACCAAGTGAAACCATGACTTTTCATGCCACTTGCAGGCGGATATCCAAGAACTGTGTGATGAGAACTGATAGACAGGAGCCAAAGTACCTGTTAAGTCATAAATGAAAAGAGTTACTTTTTTCATATACCATTATGTGATGTAAGGTCATCAGTTACTTGAACAATAAACACAGAGAAAAGACATTTAAGCACAGAGAAACAGCTAGTTAAATTTCAAGTGGGTGTAAAGTGCTTCTGCAAGTTAGAAAAATAAAGAAACCTGGTTTGCGAGGATCCCATATCCTAAGAATAGGGTCAGAACCACCAGCAGCAATGAGGGCAGAACCTTCACCTCCAATATCAAGGCAATTAATGACTTTGTTGCAATACTGTTCAAGAGAAAGGTGATCATTATTCATACTTAAAGGAAAACACAATTTCAAGCTCTCAACACAATAGACTAGAAAAAACTAAACATCTCGACATTAAAAAGTGCAGAACCGGCTACTTATCGTGATGGGTGGTATCTTTTACTTCAAGATGGGCTAATTTTTAAAAATATGATTATTGACTACCAAAGGTTATCTCTGACAGAAAGTGAAAGCAATATCACTAGGAATAAACACCTTCCACAAAATTTTCATAATTTCATATTCTGAAAGTGGGAAATTTGTTTCGCCCCCTCCAATCCATATGTATATAATTTTAGGAAATACTAGCCTACATGCACAGGACAGTAGTGATATGACTGGAAGAACAGAAGAAAAGAAACGGCATGTCACCAGGTTCAATGAATCCTTGCCCGTCTCCACATCCCATCTTATTATAGAGTGATCCCATGATGATGAATAAATTGTTTCATCTTGTGACCACACGACAGAAGACACACATTGTGAATGTCCTACAAGTGTAGATTTAGCCTCTTCCTGTGAGCATAAGATGTAAGAGACTTTTTTGAGTACAACATTAGGATAACAAACATGAAAAAATATTTTACAAATAAAAGAGAAAACAACAGAAAAGGAAGAGATAAAGAGAGAGGGAGAGAAAAAGAACATCATAAAGCAACTCAGAGTGATATAACAAGCGATAACATCTTTCCTTCTAGCCAAAGACTGACATATTTCAAAAATCAAGTTCAAAATTATTTAGGCCCTTCAGTTGCATTGCTGAACATCGTCATTTGAAGAAATCAGAAGGTTGTTTGTCTTTCACCAAAAGCGACACAAGATTTTTCTAGTCGATATCAATTGTCAATGAGATACAACATAGAAAGTCAGAGACACATTTGACTGGCACAAAGTTGTTGCTGAAACAAATTTGAAAAGAAGAATATAGTGGCAACAATCTGTATATAAGGTTTCAGTACAACCCATGTACTGTTGTGATATAATACAAAGTTACCAAGTTCAAAAAAAAAAGAATATAGCGGCAACGAAGGTGTTAGATAAGGAACCAGGGAGGAAGCTAGGATGCAGAGAAGGATGGCAGGTAGGGGAAAGGAAGAGGAACAAATAATCCCTCCACTTCTACTTTATGTATGGTACAAGTTTCAAAAAACCTATAGCCACATAATGTTAAGGCATATTTTAGATTACAAGATCCAAAAGTCTTAATTTCTTTCTTAAACTGCATGCCGATCCAAACTATGTCACATGATTTCGAACTGATGGAGTATCAACACAAGGTTGGAGGCGCTGCAGGATAAAGGTTGGGACAATTGGATGGGTGTGGCATATAAGAGGTAGTATGGAGAAGGGTGTGAAGTAGGTTCCGGGAAGAAGAGGCTTTGCAAAAAAGTAAAAGCAGATTGTTTTTTGTTACATGTATGCCTTACACTGGGAAGTTTTTGAAAGTCAAAATAGTAACTGCAGCCATAAACTGTTCTTTCCTCCTTTTTCACTGCTTTTGGTAACAGACACATTATCCTTTATCTGGATAAGGTAGAAGTTAGAACAGACATGTTATCCTTATTAAACAAATCATGGATTTTATACACTAAGTGACATGAAATAGAGTATTCTTCAGTCTTTAACCTAGACAGGTTTGAAGAAATGTATTCATACTTCTACTTGAGGATCTTCCTCATCGGCATCCTTCTTCCTTTTCTTGACAGAAATGACATCACCTGTATCTGAGCCACTAGCTTGCCACAAAGCTATTTGGCAATCCCAGGACCCTGAACACACCTGTCAACACAACAAATACAGGAGTCAGGAAGAGTTCTCAGAATCATTTTCGTAATCAAAAAGCTTTAAATGATCACAATTTAGGGAAGAGATGCACGACCATATCTCCAGCAGGATTTGCTGCAACACTTTGGACAGAAGCATTATGTCCACGTAAAATCTTAAAGGATCTAATCCTCTTTATCTGATCCGAAGACTCATCTGAATCAAACTTTTAAGCCGAACAAATACTAATTAGAGGAAGATCAAGAATTATGCATTGCATTATGAGTAGTACAGGCACATCAAGTTACCTTCCAGAGCCGCAGTGTCCTATCCTTGGAAGCTGTAGCTACTATTTGATCAGCACCATTTGGAGACACTACAAAAAATAAAAGGTATAAATATGTTAAACACAGGAAGAATTGCAGTAGAAATGAAGCACAGAGAAGTAGATATCCAGGAAAAATTCAAAGTATATCTTCATACTGATTATCATGCTGTTAAAAGTTTTTGCTATCCAATGTATTTCGGTATTGAAAGGCAAGTTAATAGAATAGATACCAACAACAACAACAGGCCCAGTGTATTCCCACAAAGTGAGGTCTGGGGAGGGTAAGATGTACGCAGTCCATACCACTACCTCCGAAGAAGTAGACAGGTTGTTTTCAATAGACCCCCGGCTCAAAATCTCGAATAATACACCAAGATCGTAATGGAACATGTAACAGGAAAGGTAGGCATGCAGACATAAGAAATAATAGAAATAAATATCAGCGAAGTACGAAATAAGAGAAATACGAGCCATACGAAATAAGAAATAAGAACTAGGACACCCACTTACCCACCCCACCCGAACTCACCTGGCTAAAGGCTCCTACTCAAGGACACAGGCCTGGGATTACTGCCCGGATACGCACTTGCTCTCCTAACACCTAGCCACAATCCATACACTCGCCCTAACCTTCTACCCTAATCCGCGACCTCCACACCTTCCTGTGTAGGGTCATGTCCTCAGTGAGCTGCAACTGCTCCATGTCATGTCTAATCACCTCTCTCCAGTATTTCTTTGGCCTACCTCTACTCCTCCTAAAGCCATCTAAGGCCAGCCTCTCACACCTCCGAACTGGGGCATCCGTGCCCCTCCTCATCACATGCCCAAACCATCTCAACCTTCCTACTCGCATCTTATCCTCCACCGAAGTCACTCCCATCTTCTCTCGAATAGTCTCATTCCTAACTCCATCCCCTCTAGTAAGTTCACACATCCATCGCAACATTCTCATTTCCGCCACCTTCAGTCTTTGGATGTAGGAGTTCTTGACTGGCCAACACTCCGCTCCATACAACATGGCCGGACAGACTGTCACTCTATAGAATTTTCCTTTAAGCTTAAGGGGAACCCTCTTATCACACAACACTCCCGAAGCGAGCTTCCACTTCATCCACCCTGCTCCAATTCGTTTAGAGACATCTCCATCAATCTCGTCATTCCCCTGGATAATAGAGCCAAGATACTTAAAACTATCCCTCTTACAAACAACCTGGGAATCTAACCTCACCACCACTTCATCCTCCTGACTCGCGTCACTAAACTTGCATTCCAAATATTCCGTCTTGGACCTACTCAACCTGAACCCTTAGATTCCAGGGTTTGCCTCCAAACCTCCAATTTCTCATTCACCCCACCCCACCCCCGCGTCTCATCAATCAACCGTCCGCAAATAACATACACCAAGGCACCTCACCCTGAATACTCCGCGTCAACACGTCCATCACCACCGCAAAAAGGAAAGGGCTAAGAGTCGAACCCTGATGTCGACCTGCCTCGACCGGAAAATGCCCTGAGTCACCTCCCGCCGTCCTCACCCGAGTCTTCCCTCCATCGTACATGTCCTTAATAGCTCTGATGTACGCCACCGGAACACCTCTCACCTCTAAGCATCTCCAAAGAACCTCCCTAGGGACTTTGTCATACGCCTTCTCCAAGTCGATGAACACCATGTGCAAATCTCTCTTCCTTTCCCTATACTGCTCTACCAATCTCCTCACCAGATGGATTACCTCTGTCGTTGAGCGACCAGGCATAAAACCAAACTGATTCTCCGAAATGGACACTACTCTCCTCAATCTCCACTCGACCACCCTCTCCCAAATCTTCATAGTGTGACTCAACAACTTACTACCCCTATAGTTGTTGCAACTCTGAACATCGCCCTTGTTTTTATATAACGGAATCATCATACTCAATCTCCAAGCCTCAGGCATTCTCGCAGTCTTGAAAATGACGTCAAATAAATCTGTCAACCACCTTAAACCCGCCTCACTAGCATACTTCCAAAAATCCACCGGAATCTCGTCCGGCCCCGTCGCCCTACCCCTTCGCATCCTACGAATCGCCTCTCTAACCTCCTCAACCTTAAAACGTCTACAGTAGCTGAAATCACGGCTCTCCTCCGAGCGCTCCAACTCCCCTAACACAATGCCTCTGTCTCCCTCCTCGTTTAAAAGTACATGAAAATACTCCTGCCATCTCTTCTTGATGTGAACATCCTCCACCACAACTCTTCCGTCCTCCCCCTTAATACACTTCACTTGATCGAGATCCCGACCCCTCCTCTCCCTAGCCTTAGCAAGCCTATACAACCTTTTTTTCCCGTTTTTCTCCTCTAACCCCGCGTACAAGCTCTCAAAAGCTGTTGTCTTAGCAGCCGTAACAGCTAACTTAGCCTCTTTCCTTGTCACTTTGTAAGACTCCCTGTTCACCCGTTTCTCCTCTTCATCTATACTCTCGATCATCTTAACATATGCCTCTTTCTTAGTCTCCACTTTCTTCTTAACTTCTTCATTCCACCACCAGTCCCCCTTATGTCAACCTGCCCGACCACTCGAGACACCCAACACCTCTCTAGCCGTCTCCTTGATGCAGCTGGCAGCCTTATCCCACATACCATCCACGTCCCCCCTACACTCCCATGCCCCCATTCCCGCCACCCTCACCCCTATATCCAGCGCACCGACTGGCGTCAAACCACCCCACTTGATTCTAGGTTGACCCTCTCCGACCCTACTCTTCCTGCTCTTCTTGATAAACAAGTCCATCACCAGAAGCCTGTGCTGAGTCAAAAGATGCTCACTCGGAATGACTTTACAGTCTTTACATAGAACTTTATCTCCCTTCCTAAGCAGTAGAAAGTCAATCTGAAATAATAACCGAAAAAAGAAATATCAAGAGCAGGTGATATGGGAGTATGAACATGGTGTCACAGATAAATGATAATGGCAGCAGATGATAAAGCGTAATGCTAGAAAACGAGCAACTAAGGAGAAACTATATCCCACGAATACCTCTTGGTTTGACAACACAAACAGAATTAATTGCATCAGTATGGCCCTCCAATAAATGTGTACAAGATCCGGCAGTCTTCCATATTCTGATTAGCACTATCAAATGTTAGGTTGACACAATAACCCAAACAAAATAAGGCAACTTCTGAACCAAAAAATGCAATTAGCATAATAATAAATAATCAGTAGATTACCTTCCAAAACCATCATAACATCCAGTCAAAACAAACCTGTCAGATCACAAATATGCACATCTTGTCAGTTATGGCACTAGTTGATTGCATGCAAAGAAGTTCTTTTATACATTCTTAATGGTCACCATCCAATATTTGAAGTGGAAAAGGACATGGAGAGTGAAACTTACCTCAAAAACACTTGGGACAAAAGCAGCATAATGTAATAATATCAAAACGTTGTCCTTATTAATCTATAGTTTGAAGAGATATGTATGAGTAAAGTGAATGCACAACAGACCTGGAGATTAAGGTACAGAGACTCAATTTAAGCCAGAGGAATGAAACCATTTCAGTTAGTTATATTATGCTGGCTCTCTATTATTTATTTATTTATTTTATTTTTTTTATTTTTATTTTTTTTATTTTTTTTTTTTTGTGTGTGTGTGTGTGTGGGGGGGTGGGGGGGGGGGGGGGGGATAAACCAATATTCTCTTTCAGTAAAGAAGTTACTTTACAAGAATACATGCACCAAATCTTAAATATATTAAACAAAGAATGATATACAAGGTGTTAGTTATTACAGGTATTGCACTGAGATTCTAGAGAAACAAATTCCATACGCATGCTTACTTAGAATTAGAACCATCAACTGCACTGACCCAGTCGTCATGTAAAGATGGCTCTTCTTGTTTCCTTGGAGCCACAGCTCTAATGTACTCAATCTCTAATATTTTCTCCTGTAAAGGATAAAGAAAACAGTTGGAAAAAAGATAAGGGGTATAAGAACCACGGAATAAACATATAATAACATAAGTGAAATGTACTGTCAAAAATCTCAAAGGTTTGTGACTGAAGTAAGTCACTTCTGGCTAGTGAACAAGAACATAAGAAAAACAACTAGGAGGGAACTTGAATTACAGAGTAACAGTACTTCTAAAACTTTCGGGTATGTATATCTTATTGCAATACGTACAATTATTTCAAACACCTCATAACTATAGGTCGGTTATCTTTATCATTTCCTGAAAGAAAATGTTTTATCATTCAACTACACTGACTACAATTTTTTGCACTGACTGTTACTACACTGCCTACAATTATGAAGCAGAACTGTTAATATTTTGGAGTTGGGAGGTGCAAAAGCACATAATAGGAGACAGTATATGTTTGGATTTTTCTACAGCCTTGAAACTCCAATAAGAGAACAATTACAAGCATAAAAAGAACAAAAACGTACGAAATAATGCAAAGAGAACAATCGCACTAGCAGTGGCCAGTAGATAATTTGTGGAATTAGAAAGGATCCTAGTAATGGGGGACAGCATTTGTACTAATCCAACGGTTGGTACAAGTTCAGCTCGAGCTCAGGCCACTTATCTCAACTTTATGACTGGCAGGCTATTCATCGTTTTCTAGATCTTAGTATTATCATCCTCCATCAGTCATTATGGTCAGAAAAATTACAGCAACAAACTTTAAACAGAATGCGATTACACATTAATGGAGCCACACAACAAAAAACACACTTCTATTATTTTGTTTAAAATCAATGTTTACATGAATGTACTGAGTTCGTTTTACATTTTTCTTTTTTGGAAACAATTATTTGGAATTGTGGTCATTCTAGTAGTCAAGAAGTGATTTCAAGAAAGAAACTTACAGCTGAAATGCCCTTGGCAAGGAGAAACTCTTCAAGTGACATCCGAACCAGTTCTCCATCAATGAGAAAATCAAAAGGCTCAGGATTCCAGTCATCCTTTCCTGATAATAATCAAATGACAAGCAGGTAAGCATACTAGTAAAAACCCAGCTAGCAAAATCAGTTAGCAGACAACAAAATTCTCATCCAGTATGCATGAAATCGGGTCCTTTGTTTAATTAACTATGAAACCTCCTCTTCTACCTCTGATCCCAAATTTGGACACAATATACATTTTGATAGATTCATTTCAATGCATAAAGTTGCTCAATTATCACACCGTTAACCCCATAATAACAAAACTCTCGTACCACAACCAACAACCTATTCAATTCGCCAATGTAACTTAACAAATACTCATTTATAGCAATTTACTAGCTCTGCTCGTAGCTTAAACAAAGTGAACCAATCAACTAAATTAAATTAACAATTGACATTAGCTATGAATACCTGTAACCGTGAACCATCATTACCTTATCAAACATCTATTTCAGTGTCAACGACCATATCCTCTTTAAATATAATTACCTTATCTATAACAAAAAAATTAATCATTTTCACGGCAATTCAAACTATAGAAAGTTGCTCAATTATGGCACCGTTAACCCATAATAACAAACCTCTCGGACCACAACCAACAACCTATTCAACTTGTCAATGTAGCTTAACAAATACTCATTTCTAGCAATTTAGCAGTGTTGAACCATCATTACCCACAAACATGTACTTCAGTATCAACGACAATATCCTCTGTAATTATAATCCATTTATCTACAAGAAGCTACTGTTCTTTTATCAGAACGCTTTATCGTGCTTTCTTAGTATCTGCTTTGATATGCTCTTCCTTACGCGGAGGGTCTACCGGAAACAACCTTTCTACCTCCTACGATACCACTATGGACGACAAATGAATGAACTACGCTTAAGTCCCAAACTATTTGGGGTTAGCTATGTTAGAAGTAAAAGTTACCAGCTTTAAGGAGGTTGTTGACAATGGAAGAGAGGCCAAATCGGGTGAGGTTGGAGGGAATAGCAATGGAGGAAGGCGGGGCCTTAAAGGGGTCTTTCAACTTGGTGACGAATCGGACCTGTATACGCCTTGCAGACTCTTCAACGTCCCCATCAATATCCATACCCGCCATCAAAAATCTAGTATTACAGTTACAGAGTTTGTATGTGTGGGAGATAAAGGGTATAGTGGATTTAGAGTTATAGCCAAATGCGAACTAGGGTTTAAGGTTCTTTCCTTTTGGGGTTTAAGGCAAAAGGGAAAAAAAAAATCCAACGCTAGAAGGAGGGCTTGAACCTCCGACCTTGTGGTTAACAGCCACACGCTCTAACCAACTGAGCTATTCCAGCTTGTTGGTATGTCATTTATTTTATTTTATCACATATCTATACGCGTCGTGATGAGCTTTATCAATCTCCCATTTTTTGATTTTTGCGTCCTCGGCTAGTTTGGTCTGGGGGTTAAGAAAAATGTAATTAATAACATGATTAGTTTATCGTAGTATTCTTATTAAATAATGTTTATATTTTAATTTGAAGAAAAAATAATTAATGCAAAAGGTAAAACATGAAAAAAAAAATTGTCTCTTCTTGATTAATGAAAAAAGACAAGCAAAATAAGAAATCAAATTAGAAAATTTGAGATGGGTAATTTGGAAAGGAAAGAGTATTTGATTGGCATAAAATGCATGGGATAACTCATCCCATAATTAACTGTGTGGTATTGTAGTATTAATTGATGGATAGCTAATACTGAGATAACTTATTTCTAGCCAAACAACCTATTAATGCATTAAATATAGCTATCATGGTCTACATAGGTTGGATTGGTTTAATTTTTTTTCATTTAAAAATTACTAAACCAATATGTTGGTTTATTGAATCTATAAACTAAATAAATCAATACTAAGTCAATTTTATGTTGGTTTATTGAATCTATAAACTAAATAAATCAATATTAAGTCAATTTTTTATTTCCAATTTTAATATGTTCTTTCGATTTCCTTAATTTTTACAATCACAATATAAATAAAAGTGTAACTAAACTATACAAACTTTGAAAAATAAAAAGAGATAATACTCTATTTCACCCTTGAACTATACTCAAAGCGGCTGAGACACACCTCAACTTAAAGCAGGTCAAACTACTCCCTAAATTAATTAAAAATGTAATTTTAACACTCTTAGTGCCTACGTGGCACAACACACTGAAGGGTCCACGTAGGCATACGTGTGTGTCATAAGGATATCAACATTACACGTTTAATTAGTTCAGGGGTATATAGGACCCCCATTAAGTTGAGGTGTGTTTCAGCTGTTTTAGGTATAGTTCAAAGGTGAAATAAAGTATTTTCTCAAATAAAAAAGCTATCAACAAATTAGAAAGTACATACAAACCTCTATGCCAATTGAACATTGCAGGAAGAAGATCCAATATTTACATATAATATGTTTACACTAATTTTAAAAATATTTATAAAGTAAATTATAATTAGTATTTTTATGTGTAAAAGAAATAAATTACATATGTATTATGTGGTTTGATTGGGGTTTGATTTATTTACTTCTTTTTTTTATTAAAACCAAATCAAATCAACAGCAATTAACTTTTTTTATTGGCAAATTTGACATGTACACATAATAGCTAAATACAATTAAGTAAAAGCTAATAGATTTTGTCACCTTCCCAAAAAAATATATATATATTAATGTATAGGAGATAGTTTCCTTCCCCAAAAAAGATCATTAATGTATAGGAGGTGGTTTATTATGTTCTAATTTCAAATGATTTTTTAAATATTTCTATCTCATTCTATAATTCATTAAATTATTTATAAATCGAAACCAAAAAGTTCAACAAAATCTACCTAGTATCAAATGCCAACTCGAATATTGCCAGTTCAGTTCAAATGAGCATGACTAATCCAAAATCTGTACCTATCAGGACTGTCTCAATAAAATTAGTGGTCTAAAGTCAAACTTAACCAAGAAGCCTTAAATATATAAATATACATACTGTCAAGATATGGTAGTTGTCAAGATAATAGTATAGTGTATAAATGTCAATGATATATTTAGAAGTAGTATATGTCAAAGATATATCTAGAAGTAGTATCTCATAGATAGTCAATTATTGTAGGTAGAAGACATGATCTTAGGGATCTACTCTTGACCTTTTGTGTCTAGCTTAGTCTATATATTGTTGATGTAATCTGTCATTTGAAAGCATCAAGTGAAATACACTTGCATCATTAACATGGTATCAGAGCTCTCTTAATTACAACCACTTCTGGCATTTTTTTTCTTTTCTCCTTTCTATCCATCTCACTCATTCATTCTAGTCTTACCCATCACTCCTATAATTTTCAGTAACCAGAAAAGTCTTGATCATAAGCAGATTTTTTTCCACTTCCAATTGTCTGCAAAACATTCATCACTTCAACACAGAACTGCACATCCTTAGTTATCTGTAATCATTTCCTTTTTTGCTAGCTGATAACATCCACTCTCTCATCTGGCCTTGAAGTTCCATAGCGAAATCCATTTGTGTGAGCCTCCAGAGTACCAGGAAACTTTCTCTCACGACTAGAAAATACAGGACGAATCCATATATCTGACAGTTTGATTGGCTTAAATTTGTCTCCAACAACTTGTAGTTTCTCTTGTGTTACTGAAGTTTCTCTCTCAGCTCTCTTTGATTCTCTAGAGACAACCTGCCTACGGAGGGTTCTTATTTGTTGAACAACCTCAGTGATATACCTTGGGTCCTCTATTTCGAGTTCTTTTAACCAACCCTTTTCTTGGTACTTCATTTAGCTGTCGAAGCCATAATGACAGCGAAAGGTAAATCTCTAGTAATTGATGTCTCGAAGAAAATTGAATCTTCAAGTGATGTCAAATCGATGTTTTCCTCTATCTCAAGTTCTCTTGTTATTACTACCATGAAATTAGAAGGTAGTAATAATTACACACCATGGTCTTCATCTGTTGAGATGTGGTTTATGGGACAAGGATATGAGGACCATTTAGTCAAAAATACTAGTGATATTATTGCTAGTGAAAGGACTAAGTGAACTCGCATTGATGCTCAATTATGCAATCTCTTATGGAACTCTTTGGATTCTAAATTACTCAATCTATTTCAATCTTGTAAAACTTGCTATAAAGTTTGGACTAAAGTTAAGACTTTGTATACAAATGACATACAACACATATACAAGGTGGTCTCAGACTTAGTCCAACTTCAGCAGAATAATCAAGCTATGGCGAGTTATTTAGGATAAATAGAAACCTTGAAAGATCAATTTGACTTCATCATGCCACTTTCTAAAAGTGTCACCACACAAGAGCAACAAAGAGATAAGTTCTTTATGGTTCTAGCACTGAAAGGACTTCGATCTGATCTAAATCCTATAAGGGATCAAATCTTGGCAAGCTCATCAATTTCTTCCTTAATCGACGTTTCAACTCGATTATCACGTATTGGTTCTGAAATAAATGATACCAATAACGTCGAAACACCTGTATTAGCTGTGAAAAATGCAAATCCACAGGAGCAAAATGTCCAGCAAAGGGGGAACAGTAGAAACTCAAGACCCTATTGCAACTATTGTAACAAGCTAGGACATACTCGACAAACTTGTTGAAAATTGCATGGTCGACCACCACATACTAACAATTGTAGTACAACTCACGTGGTTCAGACCCGTAAAGATACAGATGATAAACTGTCTAATTCTATTACTTTGTCTGGAGTAGATTTTAGTGATTACTTGCAGTATAAAGCGACTACACGACATTCAGTTGTATCTGACACCCCACGGACGGGTAATTTCTTTGCTTGTCTTACCAGGTCTTCACCCTCTTGCCAATAGATATTGGATTCTGGTGCATCTGACCATATCTCTGGTAATCAGAATCTTTTCTTAAATCTTATTCATTCCACAACCCTCATCGGAGTTACCCTTACTAATGGATCACGAACTGCAGTAAAAGGAATATGGGTCGTGCAACTTCTTCCCTCTATTTCCTTAAACTCAGTTTTATTTTCTCCTGAATGTCCTTTTAATTTGATTTTTGTTAGCAAATTAACCAAACACCTAATTGTGGTGTCACTTTTTTGACTGACTCTGTTGTTGTAAAGGACCGAGAACAGGGAAGACGATTGGAACAGGATATGAGTCACAGGGACTGTGTCATATGTCCAAATCACCACCACCAGTTGCCTTCACTTCTGTTGCCTCAACTGATCTTCTCCACAACCGTTTTGGTCACTAGAGTCTAACAAACTTCATAAATTAATTCCTAGACTTTGTACTTTATCTTCTCTTGAATGTGAGTCTTGTCAAATTGGGAAACATAGTCGTACTTCATTTCCCAAAAAAGTTAATAACAGGGCCACACGTATGTTTGACATTGTTCAGATATATGGGGTCCTAGTCGAGTTGTTTCAAGTTTAGGATTTCAGTATTTCGTTACCTTTATTGATGATTTTTCTCGTTGCACATGGGTATTTTTAATGAAAAATCATTCTGAAGTATTCTCTATTTTTCAAAAATTCTATACTGAGATAAGCAATCAATTTGGTGTTTCAATCAAGGTATTACGCAGTGATAATGCTAAGGAGTACTTATCTTCTCCCTTTGCCAATTTTATTTCGTCTCGGGGAATCACTCATCAGACTTCTTGTGCCTATACTGCTCAATAAAATGGAGTCACCGAACGTACAAATAGACATCTCATCGAGACTACTCGAACTTTACTTATACACCATCACGTTCCTCTTTATTTTTTGGGGGATGTTGTTCTCACTGCTTATTATTTGATCAATAGAATGCCCTCCACTGTGTTGCAACAACAAAGTCCTTACTTAATTCTCTTTCCTGGTCAAAATTCTTATCATCTACCTTTGAGAGTGTTTGGATGTAGTTGCTTTGTCCATGACCAAAGTACTCAGAATGACAAACTCCAACCGAAATCAATTAAGTGTATCTTTCTAGGATACTTACGTCACCAAAAACGTTACAAGTGCTATGATCCAAAATCGAATAAATATTTTATCAGTGCAAATGTGACATTTTTTGAAATATCTCCCTATTTTACACCAAGCACTACAAGCAGAAGTTTAATTCCTCAAGTTTTACCGATACCCATACTTCCTCTACAACAAATCAGTCTTCCAGACAAACCCCAAATCGCTCTTCATTCTTTTCAAGTATACACCCGACGTGCTCATCCTCTTAACAATACTAATGATAGTACTACTCCTAGTCCAGATACACTGGTAGCTCCTGATAACTCATCCCATGCTCCTTCGTCACCTGCTCCAGTCATGCCTTCATCAGATGTAGTGACCCCACCAATCACCATACGCAAAGGTATGCGCACTACTCGAAATCAACAACCAGAGAGATATAAATGTTTAAGCTATCATCGATTGTCCCCATTATATTATACCTTTGTATCTACCCTATCTAATATACCTATACCAAAGAATGTTAGCGAAGCATTACAACATCCAGGGGGAGAGATGTTATGATTGAAGAAATGAATACTTAACAAACCAATAACACCTGTGAATTGGTCCAATTACTGAAGGAAAAATCTACTGTTGGAAGTCGATGGACCTGTACAGTAAATGTGGGTTCAGATGGCACAGTTGATCGGTTGAAAGCTCGCCTTGTTGTCAAAGAATACACCCAGATTTATGGTCTTGACTATGGTAACACTTTCTCTCCAGTTGTCAAAATTGCATCTGTCCGACTGCTTATATCCTTGGAAGCAATGCATAATTGGCCGCTTCATCAACTCGACATTAAGAATACCTTTTTGCATGGAGAACTTGCTGAGAAAGTTTATATAGAGCAACCTCCCGGATTTGTTGCTCAGGGAGAGTCAGACTTAGTTTGCCGTCTCAAATGCTCTTTATATGGCCTCAAGCAATCTCCTAGAGCATGGTTTGGCAGATTTAGTTCTATTGTCTAACAGTAAAGAAGATCACTCTATTTTCTATCGACATAATGGTCCAGCAAAGAACATTTTTCTGGCTGGTTATGTTGACGACATTGTCATAACTGGAAATGATCCAAAAGGAATATCTCAGCTAAAGCAACATTTGTTTAGTCACTTTCAAACCAAAAATTTGGGGAAGTTAAAGTATTTTTGTGGAATTGAGGTAGCACAATCCAAAACAAGTATTGTTATCTCACAAAGAAAATATGTTTTGGACATATTAGAGGAGTCATGCATGTTAAATTACAAACTAATTGACACTCTTATGGATCCAAACATCAAACTCATCCCTGGATAGGGGGAGCTATTGAAAGATCCTGGTAGATATAGAAGACTGGTCGGTAAATTGAACTATCTCACTATTACACACCCGAAAATTTCATTTGCAGTAAGTGTGGTTAGTCAGTTTCTCCAAGCTCCATGTAAAGGTCATGGGATGCATTGATTCGCATCCTCAGATACATCAAAAAAGCACCAGGACAAGGATTGTTATATGAAGACAAAGGCCACACAAACATTATTGGATATTCTGATGCTTTATGAGCAGGTTCTCCATCTGATAAACGCTCCACTTCTGGGCATTGCGTCATGATTGGAGGCAATTTAATTTCCTGAAAAAGTAAGAAGCAAGATGTTGTTGCCAGATCTAGTGCAGAAACTAAATATCGAGCTATGACCCTTACTACATGCGAGCTTATTTGGCTAAAACAACTTCTCCAAGAGTTAAAATGTGTTGCATTCAATCAAATAAAGCTTATATATGGCAATCAGGTTGCACTACACATTGCCTCAAATCCAATTTTTCATGAAAGAACAAAACATATAGAGGTGGATTGTCATTTTATTAGGCAGAAGATTGAGTCCAGGTGCATTACCATCAGCTTCATCGGTTCAAATGACCAATTGGCAGATATTCTTACTAAATCCCTTAATGGAGCTCGGATTGAATACATTTTGCGGCAAGCTTGGAGCATATGACATGTATGCTCCACCTTGAGGGGGAGTGTCAAGATATGGTAGTTATCAAAATAATAGTGTAGTGTAAAAATATCAATGATATATCTAGAAGTAGTATATGTCAAAGATATATCTAGAAGTAGTATCTCATAGATAGTCAATTATTGTAGGTAGAAGGCATGATTTTAGGGATCTACTCTTGACCTTTTATGTCTAGCTTAGTCTATATATTGTTGATGTAATCTGTCATTTGAAAGCATCAAGTGAAATACACTTGCATCATTAACGCATACAAAATAATATTATAATAATTTTGAGTTGTTTCTGTTGTTGTTGTATATTGATTATTTTTTGTGTAATATTTTAAAAAGACATACATGACCTTTAATAAAAAAATCATTCTAGTTAATAAGATGTTGGTCATTTATTTGCAATATATTAACTTAGATGTTATTGCTAAAACATTAATTATTAATATGAAGTTTGAGTTGTTTAATTCAAAAATCTAAAATTTCTCTCGTAAAAATTAGATAGCTCTTTTTTTTTGTATTTTTTTAGAGAGAAGTTTTAAAGAATCCCTTGAACTTGTAAGGCTTTATTTAGTGAACACCTAAACTACTGGTTGTCTTAAGCCCATTCCCCTCCTCCCCCCCCCCCCCGGACTTGTTATTTCAATACATTGTGTACCCCCTCGTAGTTCAAGGACCACAGTCGTGTAAAACACGCACGTATATGGTGAAATATTGGCCTATGTATATGTCCACAAGGATAAATAATATAAGATTCTTTTTCATATTTATCCTATATCAAAAATCTCTCACTTTCAATTCCTAAAACTTTTGCATAAACTTTTAGTGAAGAAGAAGGGATTTTTGAGTTTTTCTTTGCTCCAAAATAGAGAAAAGTTGAAGCCTTTAGGAAATATTATTTTTCGGATTGTATTTTCTTCGATCAAGTAAGTTATTATCTTACGAAAATGTATTTTTTTGTTTGTTTTCTTTGTGTTAAAATATGTTTTTTTTGTTCCGTTTGGTGTTTCATACTAAATTCCAATTACTGTTTCGATTAAGGATTTGTTTTAAAGCATAGAAATCATATTGGAAAAAAATTATTTTGCGAAATTTAAAAAATGATGGAGGAAAAGGGAGAGTTAATACGAAGAAAAGAGAGAGATGAGGGCATTGAAACTGTGAAAAAGATAACGAGAAATAATGATTTTTCAATTTTTACTGTTAGATAAATGATGTGGTAAATATTTTCATCCCTCGGACACCTTATTGCGTTTGTACTCAATTTTCATGCTAGATGGACCACGAGGATGAACTCGATATATTAAAATAACAAGTTTCGAGAAGTTTTTAAGACAACCAATAATTTAAGTGTGCAACAAATATAACCTTACAAGTTTAGGAGGTAATTAAAACTTCTCTCTATTTTTCTTACGATAATATTTTTAAATTTAATTCACGATCTTCATTATTATTTCAAGTGAAGTAGAAACCATAAAATTTATTCAAATCTTTTTGAGGCCTCAAAATTTTTGGGGCGTAAAGCAAACACTTTACTAGCTTTATGCTTGAACCACCCTTGCTGAGCACTATTATTGATACGGAAAGAGAACATATCAGTACTACAGAATTTTGAAATGTCCTAGACAAGTAGACATTTTCTTGTAACCAAATTTTTTTTTCAGCCCCTAGTGTTGGCGTAATCCTTTGGTTCATCATCGTCGTCTCTGTAATTGCCTTCTGATGTCTCCAGTCCAATATCTTCATTTATAGATTGTGTCCCTTGATCTGCACTAAGCTGTTCTTGTCCTCCATTATACGATACTTCAGAGCTCCCACCAAATCCAGTGTTAACGAAGCCACTATTGTTGCCAACACAGTCATTCCCACTGTTGCCACTGCCATAACCACCCGAAAAACTACTGCCTTGACCAGAATAATTGTTGTTTGGAGCGCTTCCATAGTTACCGCCCTCAATAGGGGAGCTACTGTTGTTCCCATAGTTGTTACCACCTCCATAGCTACCGTATCCATCAGGAGGACTGTTGCCACCAGAAAATCCACCTCCTCCACCACTGTAATTGTTCGTTGGGTAACCTCCAGCACCTGCGTAATTTCCACCTTCCCCATCATAATTATAGCCACTACTGCTACCGTAACCACCTCCTCCACCAGAACCGTAACCACCACCAGAAAATCCACCACCTCCACCTCCATAATTGCCGGCTCCATAACCTCCACCACCTGAAAAATTCCCACCTTCTCCACCGTAGTTATAGCCACCACCGCCAACATAGCCACCTCCAAAACCATCACGGCGCTTCTCTGTGGCATAATTCACCCTTATCCGTCTTCCATGAAGATCCTGAAAGAGTTACACAGAATAAATCACCTTAGCACTATTACTGAAACATATCCAAACTTGATCAGTGATAGTATTAAGGCTAGGAAATTTCACATTTATCAGAGCACACAAAATGGAATTGGTAGGAGGTTCGGAGGGAGAGGTGCAAATGGCAAGCCATCAGGATATTTAAGAGAGCGGAATTACAGGTGATGGGATTTTCTAGAAAATTCTCACTCCTTACAAATAGTCTTACACTGTAAAGTGATTATTAGAATTACCTCATGAAATCACATGAACAAACTGAAAAGTATCACAGTTTTTTTGTAGATACAGAGAGTCATTACAAGGAATTTGGCAGTACGGTTCAGGGTGAAACATTGTCCTCCGAACTGTGCTATATGTCCTTTTTCCTATGAAATACGTATTGGTCTGATACTCAAGCTCTTCCCCTTTTTTTTTGGGATATCGATAAACATCTTTGTGGGAATATACTTGTACGTTATTATTGTTGATACCAATAAACATCTGTGTAGTTTGTTTTCACAAGGATACTTTTCCAACTAGAAGTAACACCATACCTGGCCATCCATGGCCTGCATGGCACTTGTTGCTTCTTCACTTGATGGAAAACTAATAAAACCAAACCCTCTCGACCTCCCAGTATCACGATCCAGAATAACTCTAGCTGCAAAGGGTGAGGAAGTAGTTTATTGCAAAGTTCAGCTAAACAACACACAACAAATGAAGCCAAGCTCAGAGAACCAGATAGACCGCACATGGATCTGTCACATAGGCCATTAATTAAGACCTTTTTCACCAACGAGTTTATCATTTCACCAAGAACTAAATTGATAAGGAAACGTCCACTCAGACCAAAGACTTCTATTTCAGTAATAAGAGAAATGCATTTGAACTCCAACTTCATAACTAATTCAAAACAAAAGAACCAAAAGTTATTTCTTCTACATATTGACTACTCATAACAACTGAGAGTGCTAGTTTGTTTCTATTGACAATCATGGAAGATTTAATATTAGCTAATGCTGCAACTACACAGTGATTCATCCCTTATAAATGAAGTGCATTGCTAAATTTTAAATCTGCAGAAGTCAAAAAGTAACCTAGTACCTTCTATTACTTCACCATACTGAGAGAACGCTTCTCTCAGAGAGCTTTCATCAGTGCCATACGAGAGACCTGCAGCCGAAAATACAACATTATAGAGTAAGCAAAAAAGTGATAAAATAAAAGGAACTCCTTACACAGAAAAGATCTGCTCACCCCCAACAAAAATCTTAGACGAAGACATGCTTCTTATAGCCTGGAAAAGTGAAGCATTTGAGGCAGAGAGTTCCAAATTTGTGTTTTTGCCTACACTGTGTTTAAGAATATTCCCAATTTTATTGAGAAAAGCCATCTTTACACCTAGTAAAACAGAGCAGCAAAGAGTTAGTATCACAAATTCAATGTAAGAAAACATTAAGGAGGTAAGTTCAAAAGAATCCATTTCTTTCTATGATCAATAGAATACACATTAGTAATTTATTTATTTTTCAAAAAGAAAGTGACCTCTGAGCTCATTTACATCTATGCTCCAGCAGTTGCCACAGAGATGAGGGAGTTTCCGATTATGAGGTATAGTTGTAAATGGATCAACTATATATATGCTTCTATCCTAAGTTGCTCTCTCCGAAAATATCGCCGCACCGGTGTCAAATCTTTCAAAATACACTACTTTTGAAGGATCCGACACGCACCGGATGAACATTTTTGAAGAGTTCAAGCAACATAGCTTCTATCCAAATTAGTTGAGATATGCTATATGAATCCTCTATACATTATTAAGGCCCATATTACGATCAAAATTCATCATAATTTGGATTTAGGGTATGTCAACTGGCAACCTCACTCCTTTTATCCTGAATTTGTAGCTTCAACAGCTGAACGATCCTCTAGAAAGGCACAAACACAAAAGTTTGCTCTAACTAAGGGTATTTGTTTTTGTTTTTTCCACAATAGGTATTTCCAAATGGTAAAGCCCTAATCTTCTAAAAACCAAAGAAGCAAGTATAAAAACTAAAAATCTAATGAATCAATTAATGATCAAGCAAAGCTAAGCAGTATCATAACTATATGAATTGAAGGTCGCAGAAGAAACTTACCTTTGCTAATAGGATGCACAGATGAACACTTGTTGTTTCGCTATCCCCTACCAAGGGTTTTAGAAAAATGTAGGCTAAATCCAATTAATATCTCAAAAACTTCTCACCCTTGCGATTACAGCTTGCTCATTCTTGGCCGTTGGATGAAATTGAGTGAGGCGGTGTTCAACACAACTTGGGTTCAGCCTTCTCTTTTCTTTTCCCTTTTTATTAAGCACACTATTTTTCTTTTATTCTCATTTTTTGTAGGGCATCCTTTTAAAAGAATTCTTTTTCTAAATTTGTGGTCTAACTTTTGTTGTGCGACTATAATACGGATAAAAGGAGTACTTATATTTTAAAAGCTTATAATTAAATAAATATTTTATTTTTGTGACGGACTAAAAGAAAAAAGTGACTGGGCGCAGCAGCCGCGTCTCTCTCTCTATCCTCTCGCACCCTCATTCAGTGTAACAGTGGGGTTTCTGTTAGCTTGTTCTCTCTCCCCTCACCCCCTCACTGTCACACTGAACTCCAGCCGGCGAAACCATCAAAACCCACATAGAAAGATCGATTTATCCACTCAAAATCCGGAAAAAAAAAAAAATCATAAATCGACTCCATTTCCAGTAAATCTTCATCAACATATACAAATAGAGCGAGTCAGATATTGGATAGAGAAGCAGAAGAAAGCTTTTCTCTGAATGGCGACGCTTTTAAAATGCTACAAACCGGTGCTTCCCTTCGAAAGCCGTAAAATACCCATTGCCGCCGCCGCAGCTGCCGCCTTCAAGAGTTTCAGATACTACTCGAGAACCCGACCTACCGTTAGGTGTTTGAGTACAATTGGTAATGCTAAGTCAACTGTGGAAATTAAAGTGGGAGGAACTGAGACTGAATTGAGGAAGCAGCAGCAACTATGGTTGCACAATACGATGAGCAAACGAAAGGAATTATTTATACCTAAAGTCCCTGGAAAAGCTGGAATGTATGTTTGTGGTGTAACGGCTTATGATCTCAGCCATATCGGTCATGCTCGTGTTTATGTTTGCTTTGATGTTTTATATAGATACCTAAATTATTTGGGATATGAAGTCAATTATGTTCGCAACTTTACTGATGTTGATGACAAGATTATTGCTAGAGCAAATGAGCTGAGTGAGGATCCAATCAAATTAAGCAGACGCTTCTGCGAAGAGTTTCACCAAGACATGAGTTATCTTCATTGTCTTCCTCCTTCGGTGGAACCTCGTGTGTCTGATCACATGCCTCATATAATCGATATGATTCAGAAGATTCTGGATAATGGCTGTGCTTACAGAGTCGATGGTGATGTCTACTTTTCTGTAGACAAATTTCCAGAATATGGGAAATTATCTGGCCGAAAACTGGAAGATAATAGGGCAGGAGAGCGTGTAGCGGTAGATGCAAGGAAGAAGCATCCAGCTGATTTTGCGCTGTGGAAATCTGCGAAGGAGGGAGAGCCTTTCTGGGAGAGTCCTTGGGGTCCAGGAAGACCTGGATGGCATATTGAGTGCAGTGCCATGAGTGCTGCATACTTAGGATACACTTTCGACATTCATGGTGGGGGTATGGATCTCGTATTTCCTCACCATGAAAATGAGATTGCCCAGAGCTGTGCTGCTTGTAAGACGAGCAACATATCGTATTGGATACACAATGGATTTGTCAACATTGACTCTGAGAAGATGTCAAAGTCATTGGGGAACTTTTTTACAATTCGACAGGTGATTGAGCTTTATCACCCTCTGGCACTTAGGCTTTTCTTGATCGGGACACACTATAGATCTCCAATCAATTACACGATTGTACAGATTGAGAGCGCATCAGACCGCCTCTTTTACATATATCAGGCATTATATGATTGTCAAATTCTTGTCAGCCAGCATGATAAGGAGGCAAGTTGGAAGGATTCTATTCCTGCAGAGACTGCTAGTTGTATAAATAAATTCCAAGATGAAGTTTTATCTTCAATATCAGATGACCTTCACACTCCTGTTGCCTTGGCAGCAATGTCGGACCCTCTGAAGTTGATCAATGATCTCTTACATACACGAAAGGGTAAAAAGCAAGCATTGCGGATAGAGTCACTCGTGGCCTTAGAAAATACTATAAGGAATGTTTTAGAAATTCTGGGGCTTGTGCCAGCCAGTTACGCACAGGCTTTATGTGAATTGAAGGAGAAAGCTTTGAAGCGTGCAAAGTTGACGGACGATCAAGTTCACCAGAAAATCATAGAGAGGGAAACAGCAAGAAAAAAGAAAGAATATGATAGATCAGATGCAATTCGAAATGATTTGGCTGCCGTAGGAATTGCTTTGATGGACAGTCCAGAAGGCACGACGTGGAGACCGGCTATTCCTCTTGCTTTGCAAGAAGAGCAGGTTGCAGCCCCTTGAAATTCCTCACATGTTTAGTTCCACTAAACTCAGAAAAGGTTTTTCGTTGCGAACATCTTAGAGAAGCAACTTTGGGGCTTTGAGAGTATTTTTGAGCTAAAAATATAAATTTTGGGGTATTTTTAGACTGATAGATGTATGGATGATTTTTGTGTCATTTCCTACCAGTATAATATTTTTTTAGTTTTTTAGTTTTCACCTTGGTGCTTTACTTACAGTTGATGTTTTTATCTTATTCTAACTGTAATCTAAGTTCAAATTAAAATCATTTCTTGATATTGTTAAATGAAAAGGAACCTTAAAGATGATCTGCATTATATTATGGTACAGTTGAGATAATTTGATGATTCAATCATATTGCTTAATCTTTTGATTGTTCCGTCTAGACTAACTTATTTCACAGAAATTTGAAAATAACATATCAATATGGTCAGCCTGGGTAGATGTATGCCATACAACTGTTAGATACTATATGAAGGATCATGGGCAGGATCATGACCCTCAAATCCTTTTGGCCTAACATATCCCGTTGCTTGCTTGACTCTCAGAACTCACTATCCCGTTGTAACACTAACATATCCGGTAAAATCACGTAAGTGGGGTCTATTTTGATGAGCCTATACCATGAAAAAAGTGTCACTTGTACACTCTTAATGTCTGCATTTTTTGGGCAAATCTGAACTCATGGGTTACCACTTTCTTCTGACACGTTGTATTTGTAGCTTTTGAGCAACTGAGGTGATTGAAACACATAACTGAACAAAATTAACACGATAAGCAAGAGACTTGTTCTAGGGCCCAACGAATATGACAACAATCCAATCCACACTTGGATGAATGGTGTAGCCATTAAGCACATGGACTCAGATTAAAGGATGATGGTCTCTATCAGACATACTATCTGTGATCAAGGTGATTCCATTTGTTAAAAAGAATGTTGACATGTTAATCAATCAAGATTCAAGATATCAAATCTCCAACCACAAGAAGCTTTTGCCAGGACCCAACTAGTCCTAGAGCTAACAAAGAGCTATTGCAATTCTCCTAGTTCACAATCTTAAGCAAAGTGGTTTTGATGATGACAATGATAAGTTAGAAGGGAAGTTAAGTAACAAACAGCTAAAAAATACTCTTAATCTATGCATTGCACATAACATCAATTTCTACATTCAAAAAGTTATGAATTCATCAGATTACAAAAAAGATATATCTAAATGTATAACTAGTATGATTGAGGATTAAGAATCTTGATTTCCTTTGGCAGAAATGCCTGATTAGCATAGTAAGCTCACTTTCTGTGGGAACCATGTAAAGATCTTGGAGATCCCTCGAAGAGATCCAAAAGGAAGTTCTCCAAATCATCCGCAGTATACTTTATGTGCTTATCACTTATATGGTTGGTGTGCCTTCCAACAAATGTTCTGTGTGCCTGGATAACCTTGAGTGATGTTGAGATTCGAAGATCTTCACGAAGTTGTCTATCTGGGATTGACCATCCTGTCTGGCTCTTGTAAACATCCTCAAATGCGAGATAGAAGTTGTATAATCTCTCCTTGAGAAGAGTTCTGGAGATAGAATTCGAGCCTGGATTCTGTAGCCCTTCATCTCTGAGTAAAGAGACGATTGAGCTCCAAGTAGCTCTCTCATAACTCATTGCATGGTGCTGGAATTTCCAATTATGTTTTCGAATCCAACCATCATCGAGTATTGTTCTTAGATTGGAATTCTTCACCTTTTCAGCCATGTAATGAATATTATTCATTAAGAAAAGGTGACCTAGTGACTCATCCTTGTATAACCTGGACTTATCCTCAAGGTTACATTCCAAAATTGAAGTGAAGGATCGAAAATGTTGAGCCAGCGGAGAAATGTAACAGCATCTGTCTGTGCTATCTTCTTCTTTATCGGGTGTCATGTCTGGTAAGATGGCCACTGAATCTTCCTTCTCATGACCCTTCAGAAGCTCATCAAGTGTCTTGCTATAATCTATTAGAGTTTTCATGTAGTTCATGACATACCTCGTAAGATGGTGTATTCCGCCACCAGGAAAAGGGTTGACTGATATGCTGGAAGCAACAGCATTTTCAAATTCCAGAAAGGTTGCCTTTGCACAATCACCCAAGCTTCTAAGGATGTCCTGGCACTCAGTTCTAACACATAAACCTGCCTCATCAGAGTACATAGCATCAATATCTGGGATAAGATCTGCAAGCACCTCATACATGTCAAGAATCCGAATCAACTTCTCTGGTTGATGAGGTCCAATCGCTATGGCTTCACCAAAGTTCAGAAGCTGCAAGATTGAAGCTTTTGAGGCCTCAGCAAAGCAAACTGAACTAACTGCTTCCAGCTCGCTAAAAATCTGATCACTTAGCCATTTTTCACTGGCAAGATAAATGCGCACAAAGATCTTCATAGCCCGTATCCACCTCCTGATTTTGGAGTTCAATGAGCTCCATTCCATCTTCAATACATCCTCGATGCTCAACTTCTCTACTTCAAGAATGACGAGGCAATCATCCAAGCCATCTTTTCTGACATTGATAAATGCCTGAGAACACTCTCGGCCATAATTTGAATCGAACATCAAATTGGCAATGCATCTTAAATCAGGAATAACATCTGGATGCACCATTTCAATGATGTACTCCTCCGAGCTCCTACTCATGCTATCTCTTTGAACCACATCCTCAATCGAGTCATCCCCAAACGACACAATAGAGCCATCATCTAAAGTATCGTCTTCACTGGAACGAAAAGACATATGCTCCGGCTCAAAAGGCTGCCTGTTGTGAACAAGCAAATGCGTAAACTCCTCCTCAAGCCGATTCATCGCTGTTTGCAGAAGATCGTGAGCCCTAAGAAGAAGCTCATCCTCTTTGCTACCTTTAACCTAGTCCGAACTCTCCAATCTCTCAATCAACTTTCGCGCCTGATCCACATACCTCAAATACTCATACGCTTCTTCCTGATCACAATCCCATATCATTGACTTGCCCACCTCCCAGTTCATGACCTTACCTTGCACTAAATTAAGCTCCTCCTCCATCTCAATAAGCTGCTCCTCATCTCCCTCATCTTGGGTTTCACTCACTCTAGTTATAGAGGACAATTGAGACCCTAGATCAGCCAAGATTTTTCTAGAATCATCTGTTAAAGTCCTATTTGACCCCAACGCTTTCACAATGTTTTGTACAGCAGCTATCAGGTTTTCTTCCTCTTCCATTAGGGGGACTGAAGGTTCACAGTCTCCCATATAATCCAAGAAACTACCTCCAAGTTTAATCCCAAACAGCTAAAGATTGCAACTTTAAACTTCTATCTCTTCAAAACTTCAACAAGAAAGATATCAAAAGTGAAAACACCTGCAAAGATCAACTACTATAAGAGGTAACCCAAAAAGGGAGGAGGGGGGGGTTAAGGGTATAAGAAGAGGGAAAAGAAGCAAACTTTAGGTTAACTAAAACGGGAAATTACAGAATCAAGAAAATCAGAGGAAGTTGAAAATGCAGAAACTTGGAAGTTCAAATCTTGAATATGCAGAAAGAGAAACAAATAAGCAAACAAGATCCATATATACAGTTTATGAAGCAAGAGAAAGATAAAAAGGAAACTGACCCTTTCAAGTGCAAGTGGCAATAATCAGACAAAGAATGACAAAGAAAAGGTGTGCTTTGTAGGGAGAAATGAAGGTGAAAATTAGTGCAGAAGACCGACCTTCCAAAACTTATATGTGCAACATGTGGGTTGCTGCGGCTTCCTATTGGACTAACTTTCCTCTTTTTTTATTATGCTTGGAGAATGGCCAGTGCTGCTTTGACCTTCTCAGTCTTGAACAAATATCTTGGGAATTTTACTTGAGTGCAAACTTTTTATACTGAATTGAAAAAACTGGAGTTGTTTGTTGTTGCTATAATTACACATAGTAAAACTGAAAATCTATTCAAAATGACTTATCTGCAGACGGCATGTATTATATTAGTACTGTCTTCATGTCCCGTTTATAAAATACTCTGTATTTTGTCATCTGCTGTTGTTACAGTTACAAATAAAATGAAAAATACGATATCATCCACTTTGTAACAAATTAGTCTGGTCGTAAGGTTGAGAAATAAAAAAGGATAGTTGACCAGTTAGTTAAGTATATATATAAACTATATTAAAATTTTCTAATTTTTCATTTATGTCGTGTCATTCCTATAAAATTGTTTGATTAAACAATAAATGAGAACATTCAAATTCTATGTGTCATCAAGTAATTATTGTTAACAGTTAGTGTAAATAAGTAACTAGTAAAAGACACTAAATAATTTCAGCAACCAATAAACTTATTCTTTCTCTTAAAAGTATCAGGGTTTAAAACTTAAATTCAACTAATTAAAGATTATACGATGATGATATTACATTAGGAGAAATCTTATTAGAAATCTTGGTCATATTGATTGCTTCTAGATTAATGAAATTTAATATGAAGAAACATTAGTTGTTTGGCTTTTAATGTGGAAAAATAGACAGATGAGAGATGTGGTGAACAAAGCCAAAATAAAGACTTTGATTTTTTTTTTTTTCTTTTTTAGACAAGAATTTTTATTGTTGTCGAGGCATAAAAGGGAAGAAAAGTCAAAGAGACCAACACTGTAGCAAAAAAAATTTACTTTGGCAAGAAGAACATCTTAACTCTTAAATCCTTTTTTAAGGAAAAAAAATAATAATAATGATTTGTTACCAACTTATCTGCACGTATAAAAAAAACAATTAAAGTTTGTATTATGGTATATCACAAAATGAGAAAAGGTGTTGGGTAACAACAATCTTTACAACAGTTGTAAGAAATTATTTGCAATAGTTATAAGATATCAAGTTGGTTGTTAAAAAATTTATGACAATTAGGGGTGTGCAAAAATCGAATCGATAAAAATGTTATTGATTTATTGTTATTGGGTTATTGGGTTAACGATTTTTTATTGGTTTTATAAGGTTATTGGTTCAGTTTGATTTTTTCTTATTGAATTATTGGGTACACCGATAACCCAATAAGAATATATATATATATATATATATATATTTCATTTGTTGAAATTATCATTCCTAAGAATTCTATTTCATCTTTACTTATTTCAGCCTTAATAAAATGGTGTTGTTCGCAAACAGGGTAAGTTGCGGAATTATTTGACAATTAGTCAGTATAATAGCCATCATCATATTCATATGTCGAATAATCATTATCATCAGAATATGGCCAATAGTCATCTTCATCTGAATTTATATATGAATAACTATGGATAGACCATTGTTCTTGAACAAGCGGTTCTATAATTTTGTCAAGGATTTTCTCCTGTAGATCTTTATTTAAATTTATCACTTTCAAAATAGTGATTAAAGTTTTTTCATCAAGAAAACAGGTATAATAACTCATTACGCTGTATAAAGAGTCATCTTTTTTAATCTATTTTTATACTTCCGTAATCTAGAAATCTGTATTGAATTTAGATTGTGATTTTCATTAATAGAAGCATTTATGAGTACTCTAACTCTGTTGATTTCAGAATTATTTAAATAGTTTTTTAATCTATGTAATCTCTGAAAATAGTTTTTTAAACTTTTTAGATTATGGTTGTAAAACCTGATCTTTATTTTGGTTTCCCAAAACCAATTTCGATATTCCTTTAATACTGGTTGTACAACCCTCATATTGAAAAGTATATACTATTCATGTTTTTTAAAATTCCCTATAGGTACTAAGTAACATAATATGTATGAATGTATAAGGTAGATATGAAAATTATTTTTTCCTATGCTAATATGTACCTTTCGTCTTTCCTTTACGTTGGTCGTATCAACACCGCAGTGTTTCTCCTTCCGGCTATGAAGCCTTTAGCCTTTCTCGTCCTACCGTTTTGACTACTGTTCCGTTCTTCCTCCGTTTAGGCCGATGATTGCAACCATTATTTTTACCAGCATAAAAAATTGACAAGGTATATAAAACAAACTTTTATTCCATGAACTTATTACAACATAAGAAAAATCTTTAATCAGATCTTTCTTTATAGCATCAGGGAGAATGCTAGTGAGGTGTTGGGTGTTTCTAGGGGCCGGGCCGGGCATCATCAGGGGGATTGGTGGTGGAATGAAGAGGTTAAGAAGAAAGTGGAGACCAAGAAAGGGGCGCATGCTAAGTTGGTTGAGAGTAAGGACGAAGAAGAGAAGCGGGTAAACAGGAAAGAGTACAAGTTAGCTAGGAAGGAGGCTAAGTTAGCAGTTACGGCGGCTAAGACGGCAGCATTTGAGAGCTTGTATGCGGGGTTATAGGAGAAAGAAGCGGAAAAAAAGTTGTTTAGACTCGCTAAGGCTAGGGAGAGGAAGGGTCGTGACCTCGATCAGGTGAAGTGCATTAAGGGGGAGGACGGTACAGTGTTGGTGGAGGACGGACACATTAAGAATAGATGGCAGTCATATTTTCATAGGCTCTTGAATGACGAAGGGGATAGAGTTATTGTGTTAGGGGAGCTGGAGCACTCAGAGGAGTGTCAGGATTTTAGTTATTATAGACGTTTTAAGATAGAGGAGGTTAGAGAGGTTGTTTGCAAGATACAAAGGGGTAGGGCGACGGGGCCTGATAAGATACCTGTAGATTTTTGAAAGTTTTCTGGCGAGGCTGGTTTAAGGTGGTTGAATGGATTGCTTAACTGAATTTTCAAGACGGCGAAAATGCCCGAGGATTGGAGGTGGAGTACTATGATCCCCTTTTATAAGAACAAGGGTGACATTCAGAGTTGCAATAACTATAGGGGTATTAAGTTATTGAGTCACTCTATGAAGATTTGGGAGAGAGTGGTCGAGGTGAGGCTGATACGGATAGTGTTTATTTCGGAGAACCAATTTGGATTTATGCCCGGCTGTTCGACAACGGAGGCAATTCACCTGGTGCGGAGGCTGGTGGAACAATATAGGGAAATAAAGAAGGACCTGCACATGGTGTTTATCGACTTGGAGAAGGCATACGACAAAGTCCCCAGGGAGGTATTTTGGAGATGCTTGGAGGTGAGTGAAGTCCCGGTGGCATATATCAGAGCAATTAAGGACATGTATGATAGAGCTAAAATCCAGGTGCGGACGACGGGAGGAGACTCTGAGCATTTCACTGTCTTGACAGGATTGCATCAGGGATCTACTCTTAGTCCCTTTTTTTTGCTTTGGTGATGGATGTGTTGACGTGGCGTATTCAAGGAGAGGTGCCTTGGTGTATGCCTTTTGGAGATGATTTAGTTTTGATTGATAAGACGCGGGGGCGTGTGAATGATAAATTAGAGGTGTGGAGACAAACTCTTTGAGTAGGAGCAAGACAGAATATTTGGAATGCAAATTTAATGACGTGAGGCTGGAGAATAAGGTGGTAGTGAAGTTGGAATCACAGGTGGTATGTAAGAGGGATAGTTTCAAGTATCTTGGGTTCGTGATTCAGGATAACGGTGAGATTTACGAGGATGTCTCGCACCGTATTGGGGCGGGATGGATAAAGTGGAAGCTCGTTTCAAGGGTGTTGTGTGATAAGAAGGTGTCGTCCAAGCTTAAAGGCAAATTCTACAGGGTGGCAGTCCGTCCGGCCATGTTTTATAGAGCGGAGTGTTGGCCAGTTAAGAACTACCACATTTAAAAAATGAAGGTGGCAGAAATGCGGATGTTGCGTTAGATGTGTGGGCTGACTAGGGGGGATAGAGTTCGGAATGAGACTATCAGGGAGAAGGTTGGTGTGACTCCAGTAGAGAATAAGATGCGAAAAGTCCGATTGAGATGGTTCGGACACATGATGAGGAGGGGCATGGATGCCCCAGTTCGTAGGTGTGAGAGGATGGCTTTGGATGGTTTTAGGCGGGGTAGGGGTAGGCCAAAAAAGTACTGGGGAGAGGTGATTAGGCGGGACATGGAGCAGTTACAGCTCACTGAGGACATGACCCTAGATAGAAAGATCTGGAGGACGCGAATTAGGGCAGAAGGCTAGGGTCAGTTTGGGTCACTAGTGTAGGGCATTACTTGGTGGGGGTATTATTCTTGTTATGATACCTTGCTTCATGCTTTATTACGAATCTGTTTACTTTTCTATGTTTACTTTTACTTGTGGGTGTCGTATTTATGTTATGTCATCTTATTCCATGCTTTACTATAAATTTATTTATTATTTCGTGTCTCGAGCTGGGGGTCTATCAGAAATAGCCTTTCTACTTCTTTAGAGGTAGAGGTATGAACTGCATACATCTTACCCTCCCCAGACCTCACTATGTGGGAATACACTGGGTTTGTTGTTGTTGTTGTAGATCTTTCTTTATACTTACATACACACTATTATCACTTTTCCCTGGCAGGAGAAAGTGCTCACTCACTCATTGAAGATACCTATCATTTTTCTAAGAAAGAGATTATCAGAGAAAATGTAGTCTATCTTCTAAGTTTTTCTATCTCTCCTTTTATAGATGCAAGGAGGGGTAGATTATAATATTTATTTCTCATAGGGTCGTCCCTATACAATTTAATATTTATCTTTCAATCCCTAATCAAGATAAGATTAAAAGATAAGATAAGATTCTTTTGTCTTGTGATTAGTTAGTTTTGGATTGTGGGGTCCAGCTTGTCCAATCTTCTTTATTTTATTTTGTCGTCTGATGCCGACAGTGTTGACTTAGATGCCTTTGCTTTACATCTTTTTCTGCTTTAGCTGAATAGACTTTAAGGCTGTAGATTACATCTCTTCAGACATTGAAGAGTCACCTTCTTCTTTATTTCTTTTGAGATGTGGATGTTCTAAGAACTTACATGTCATAACCCATGTGTTTGGAGTGGCTAGAAATTGATGAGTTTCAATTTCAATTATTTTGTCTCTTAAGACAGCTGACTTTGATTTTCCTTTGGTCATGAGAACTCAATTCGTATGCCTATTCAGGATTTTGTAGTTTGTTGTGAACTTGTTTTTAAGGATGTGATAAACAGCCTTCATCCCTAATGCTCGTCTGGTTTGAATTCATTTTTTGTTAAAATATGAAATTTTCTTATTAACACTTGTACCGCTAATACTGAAATCCCTTAGTTTTTCCACTTCAACATAATTGATCGTGGGAAAATATACTTGATAATCTTGAGATTCCATAGCTATGCTGTAGAATCTGCAATAAACGGCCTTATTTCTGGCAAAATTCTTGATTGAACTTGTCAGATGCATAGGTAGCCCTTCTATCTCAGATAGATCAGGTTTAGAATAGACTCAATCAAGATAGCCGAACTCAAATAATTTGGCTGTGAAATCAGCCTCTCCTTCTGGGAATATGGAGATTCTTGGATATATGCTTTTGTTTTCAAGAACTCCAAATGTTGTTCCACATGATTCAGGGAGGTCATAAATTATTCTGCTGAATGTCAAATATTCTTCTTCTTTTGGATGAATCTTGCCAACCTGAAAAGTAGAAATATTTTTTCCAGATAAAAAATTAGTTCTTTTTTCTGATTTGTCAGAGTTTTTTTCAGTGGTTACTGATTGTATAATTTCAGAGAAAGTTCTCTGAGTTGGTTCTCGGCGTTTGGCTTCTTCCGAAGATTCAGTCATAGGCATATCTGAGGTTACCTTCGAGATGTTTTTGGCACTAGGTGCTAGTGGGACATTTCCTGCCACTTTGTTAGGGATTTTTCCCGTTGCACGGCGTTTAGCTTCGTCTAAAGACTCTGCTATCGGCATATCCTGCTTTACCGTCGAGATGTTTTTGGCACTATGTGCTAGTGGGACATCTCCTGCCACTTTGTTACACTTAGTTTTTGCTTCCAAATGTTCACATATGAGTTGAAACTCTGCCATGTTGTCAGCTTGTTCTGTGTTAAGCCGACTTAATTTAAATTGTAACTTTTTTGCCTTTTCAGACACTGTTACTAATTCATCTCTTAGTTGGAATAGCATAGTGCTCTTCTCATTTATGATTTCATCGATGTCATTCATATTTTTCCAAATCTTGTTGGTCAATGCTTTAGTTCTATCGTCCATATTGAACGTTTCTTGAAAGAAAGTCTGCAAAAATATTATCAGATCCTTTAATATTTTCTATTTTAAAAGTATAGAAAGATAATATTACCTGTCATCGATGTAACCTTCTATACTGTGGTTCTGAAGGTAATTTGTTGAATATCAATCCTGACATCTGGTTATTATATGTCCTTATAACAAATGATTTGGGTAATAAAAATACAGAAAATTTTTGTATTCCTTTTACTACCGCTAGTAATTCTTTCTCGTTGGTGGAGTAATTAATTTCAGCCTCATTAAATGTTCCACTCGTGTATCTACAGATTTTATTTAAATCTATTTGTAATAATGCTCCCCAATGATAATTTGAAACATCTGTTTGTAAAACTAAATTATCATCTGGTTCTGGTAGCCTGAGCTTTGGAGCTTAGCACATTCTTCTTTTAATTTTTGGACACAAAGAGTATGTTCGACGGTCCATCCTAGTCGATTTGATTTTCTAATGAGTTTTTGCAAAGGATTTCTCTTTTTTACAAGGTCAGGAATAAATTCTCCTGCATAGTTAAGGCAACCAAGAAGCCTTTGTATTCTTTGTTTTGTTGTTAGCTTGTCAGGAAATTCAATTATTTTCTTTGAAATATGAGTTTGTAGCTCTATTCCATTTTTTGAAATTATCATTCCTATGAATTCTATTTCATTTTTATTTATTTCAGCCTTTTTTGGCTTAAAATAATTCAATTTTTAATACAGAGTTTTGAAAATTCTTTTAAATGTGTTAAGTGTTCTTGGTAGTTTTCTGAACATACCAAAATATCGTCTATGTAGACTATAAAAAAAATTCTCAGAAAAGATTTTATTCATCTTTCTTTGAAAAATCTGTGGTGCATTTTTCAATCCAAAGGGCATTACTAACCATTCATAATGTCCGTTAGGAGTGTTAAATGTTGTTAGTGAAATTGATTCTTCTGAAAGCTTAATTTGCCAAAAATCGCTTTTACAGTCAAATTTTGAAAAATAGTTTTTTCCTTTAACAAGCTTAATTAAATTATTTTTATTTGGAATAAAATATCCATCAAAAACACAATTTTTATTTTACTCTTTGTAGTTAATTACCATTTTAGGTTTTCCTCTTTTGAGTTCAGCATGATTCCTTACCAGAAAGGCGGGACTGGTGTGTGGACTCTTACTTCCTCTTATTAATTTAAGATTAAGTAATTCCTGTATTTGAATTTTAAATTCAGTTTTATCTTCTTCATTGTAAAGCATTGGTTTAACCCTTATTATGATACTAGGATCTTTTAAAGTTAAAACTGCTTTTTCATGACTATTATTCCATTTTTCTAATGGATTTTCTCCATAAGAAACTTGTAAATCTTGATTTATTTTTTCTAAATTAAGACATATACAAGAGTAATTTTTTGAATTTTCTAAAATTTTTTGTTTAAAAATTCCTTGCTCTTTTATTAAAACATAAGGATTATTTTTTCTTGGATTTTTTATAAAATAATTACATGGTGTTAGCTAACTGTTGAATAAAATCATTTCCTAATAATAAGTCGGTTTCAAGTTTATCGTAAGAATAAACATGTTTTATAGGAACTATCTTAGATCCTAAAATTATTTCTATATTTTTTTTCATGTGTGAATTTTTTTTTATCACCTGTTATACCTACAAGATAGGTGTTTGAATTAGATATATCCCAATCTTTTATTAAAAAAAATTGGCTAGACTAGTTTCTGAGCCATTATCTATTTGACAACATGAAGTTATCTTTGTATCGTAGGTTGTGAATTCTACGAATACTGCTACTCTGAATGAAGTCTCTTTAGGCATTAATTTTAGGTATAAAACAAGTTTTATCACCTAAGGTTATTTGAATTCCTTCCTTTTGGATACTATATTGATCTAGACTATTGAGGAATAATCCTCCCAAGATTATATTATAATCATTTTCATGTTCACTGATATAACAAGGAACCCTTGTCCTTATTGTTCCTAATTGAATTGGTAATTCTACCATTTTTTAACATTCATAACTATTTCCTTCAAATGTTTTATAAATATAAAGTTTACCTTTATAGATAATTAATCCGTCTAAGATACTTTTCTTGACGTGATTTGCTGATGATCCTGATTGTATCAGAATTATTTGTTTGTTTCAGTCACTTCCATTAAAGAATCTTCCTGAAACTTCAGTAACACTATTAGTATTATTAATGGTAAATCTTGTAGAGTTATCTTTTCTTATTGAGTTTTTTTCATATTCTATTGAGAGTCTTGGATTCGAAGTAGAGGAACTTCCTATTTCTATTGCTTTTCCTATCTGGAATTCATATTCAGTAGGAATGTTTGGTTGTTGAATCTCTGCTTCAACTATCCTTGTTATTCCTGCAAATTCTTGATCAATTTCAACAAGACTTTTGTTTTTATAAACATTTCCATAGTTTGAGTTAGTAACCGTGTATAGAGCTTGATAACAGATGCTCATGATATGATTACCTGGTTTAAAAAGATCATTTCTTTTTACTTGAAAATGCAAACTTAATGCTTCATTAAAATTTGCATCTTTTAAGGATAAACAATGCCTGGGGTAATAAGTGAATAATAATTTGGTGTATGCCAAATTTCCTTCAACTATACCTAGGTTTCCTTCTCTTGTATTTATGAATCTTTCGTCTGAAAGATTTATTACTATGGGACAATCTATGCCTTCTTCAAAGGTATATTTAACCATGATCTGGATTCCTCCAATATAAACATAGTTCATCTTTTCTCTATTTCTTTCTGGAATTTATCTTAAGATTTAGTCTATCATAGGCTTGGTTAAAAGGTTAAGCTTATGTTTTCCAGTCGTTTGAGTGACCTCTATCACCTTTTTAATTTCCTGGTATTCATGATAAGAGATTTTATTTCTTAAAAAGGTTCTTTGGAGTCTACTAAATATACTATCTTCTGTTCGAAGATTAAATTTTAATCCTTGAATTTTTCTTAACAATTCTCCATCAAAGGTGGCCTTTAATGTGTATCCACGCTGATCTTCTTCAGATTCTATAGCCTCAATTGTTTCTTCAAAATTCTCCATTTCTTGATTCATTCTTCTGAATCAGTACTTGATTCTGAGAATTCTTCACAAAGCTCTGTATAAAAGTCTTCACTTTTAATAGATGAAATTGACTCTAGGTCTGATTCTATTTCTTCTCTATCTATTTTAGAGATTTTTACTCTTTTCTTATTGCACTCATAACTTTTGTGGTCTTCTTCTCCACAATTATAACATTTACATCTATCTGTAGAATTCTTTTTAAATTTTTTACGTCTTTTGTAATATCTTTTCCTTGGTATGAAATTCTTTTTAGAAATGTTTTTTTCTTTTAATTAATCCTTTAGTCTTCCTGTGTTTTTTTTTTTTTTTTTAAAGGATTTTTCTCATGACATCCCCATTGAGATGTTGTTTCTGGTCTTCACAGTAGACCTGAGTACCAATTCTATTGGCTATTCTCTGCATATTATGCAACATGCATAGTTGACTAAGTCCATGATTAAGAAAAGTAATTCTTTTTCCTAAAGAATCATCAGTTTGATCTTCTTTAGCATATTCAGTTCTAAAATAACTAGCCCAATATCCTGGCAGCTTTTGAAAATATTTATCCATGAATGGAGTTAAATTTTTACTACTATCGAACAGTTGGTAGTAGTATGTTTCAAATTCACAAGTGTATTCTTGAATATACTTCATTTTACAAATTTGAAGTTTCTCTAACCATTCTGCTGCTAGTAATCTTTGTTTTTCTTTTCCTTTGAAAATGTCTGACTGACTTCCTAAGAATTCAGCTCCTATATATCTTACTAGATGATTTATACCTTCTCTAGTTGATTTTTCAAAATCTGCGATAACTGCTAGTCTAAATACTTCTTCAGTTTCTTTAGATACTCTTCTAAACCAATTATCTACCTTTCCTGTAAAGGTATTTGTGGCGATTAAATATTTTTCTTCACTAGTGTAATTACTTCCTTTTCCTAGGATGAAAAATAATTCTAGGTTTTTTGCCCATAAATCTAGAAATTCTCCAGGCTCTCTTTTACAGTCCAAATCAAGGAACTGAGCTGCTCCAGCATCTCTAACTGGTAGCCAATTAGGCATAAATTTAGCCTTAGAACTTATATGATATTGACTATTATAGTCTTTCCATTTTTTAGATTTTGGTAAGAAACTGTTTCTTAGAATATGTTCCTCGTTAAAAGAGTTTTCTTCTTCCTTAGGGGCCTTAAAGGTTCCTGGGGTCCTCCTGTGTCCCCTTTATTCATGTTTACTCTATAATTTTGATCATTTAGATCAACTTCTTCTAAAGCATAGACTAGTTCGTCTAGTTCATTCATTTTCTTCCTTTTCAGTTAGTTCTTCTACTTTTGTTTTAGAAGTAGATGCTTCTTCTTCATCATTATTTTTGAATTTTTTTTCTAATTTTTCTAAATCCTCTTTTTGTTTTATTTCTAAAAATCTAGATATAATATTTTCATCTAAACTACCTTGTTGATAGTTTTCTTTATTTGAAATTCTAGGTGTAAAAATATCATTTCTTATTCTTTTTCCTAATTTTTTATTAAAATTATCTGTTTTTTTAATAAGTTTACCCATATTAACTGGTGAATTAAATTTAAGGATTTTTATTTCTTCTTCTATTAAATTTACCTTAAGAGATATCTGTCTTTGCATAGCTAGAAGGTCATCTAATTTATTCAAGACTTTTTCTATAAATTCTTTGTTATTAATTTTTAAACAGATTATTTTCTAATTTGAATTCTAGATGTCAGATCTCTTGTTCTAAAAGGAAAATAGTTCTTTTTTGATGAAATAATGATTGTTTGCAAACTCCTACAAATTGATTATATACATATCTTTCCTTACGGATGTTAAGCTCTTGTTTTAACTCTGGTAATATTCTTAAAGCTTGCTCTTTATCCATGGCTGACTCGATCTATGTTTTAGTGCTCTGGATTTTAATAAAACTATTAATCTTGCTTCTAAACTAGAGATAATATCAATTAAATAATTTAACCTGTCTGGGTCATTTTTTGTTTCATTAAGCCTTTTATATTCTAAATAATTACTATTTAGAGCTATTTTTATATCTCTAATGTTGTGCTCATTATCACTAAAAGGTTTAAATTTAAAAATGATAATTTTGATATTAGAAATTTCTAATACTTGGGTATATAATACTTGGCTCTGATACCAATAAAATGGTGTTGTTCGCAAACAGGGTATGTTGCGGAATTATTTGACAATTAGTCAGTATAATAGCCATCATCATATTCATATGGCCAATAATCATTACAATCAGAATATGGCCAATAGTCATCTTCATCTGAATTTATATATGAATAACTATGGATGCACTATTGTTCTTGAACAAGCGGTTCTATAATTTTGTCAAGAATTTTCTCCTGTAGATCTTTATTTAAATTTATCACTTTCAAAATAGTGATTAAAGTTTTTTCATCAAGAAAACAGGTATAATAACTCATTACGCTGTATAAAGAGTCATCTTTTTTAATCTATTTTTTTATACTTCTGTAATCTAGAAATTTGTATTCATTTTAGATTGTGATTTTCATTAATAGAAACATTTATGAGTACTCTAACTCTGTTGATTTCAGAATTATTTAAATAATTTTTTAATCTATGTAATCAAGATAGCCGAACTCAATTAATTTAGCTGTGAAATCAGCCTCTCCTCCTGGAAATATGGAGATTCTTGGATATATGCTTTTGTTTTCAAGAACTCCAAATGTTGTTCCACGTGATTCAGGGAGGTCATAAATCATTCTGCTGAATGTCAAATATTCTTCTTCTTTTGGATGAATCTTGTCAACCTTGATTAAGAAAAGTAATCCTTTTTCCTAAAGAATCACCAGTTTGATCTTTCCTAAAAACAAGTTCACAATAAATTACAAAGTCCTGAATAGGTACGAATTGGGTTCTCATGATCAAAGAAAAATCAAAGTCAGCTGTCTTATGAGACAAAATAATTGAAATTGAAACTCATCAATTTCCAGCCACTTTTCACATGACATCCCCATTGAGATGTTGCTTCTGTGTCTTCACAGTAGACCTGAGTACCAATCTATTGGCTTTTCTCTGCATATTATGCAACATGCATAGTTGCTCTTTATCCATGGCTGACTCGATCTATGTTTCAGTGCTCTGGATTTTAATAAAACTATTAATCTTGCTTCCTTTATAGCTAATTAATCCGTCTAAGATACTTTTCTTGACGTGATTTGCTGATGATCCTGATTGTATCAGAATTGTTTGTTTGTTCCAGTCACTTCCATTAAAGATTACATAGATTAAAAAACTATTTAAATAATTCTGAAATCAACAGAGTTAGAGTACTCATAAATACTTCTATTAATAAAAATCACAATCTAAAATCAATACAGATGTCTAAATTACAGAAGTATAAAAATAGATTACCTAGAATGGTAATTAACTACAAAGAGTTCAATAAAAATTGTGTTTTTGATGGATATTTTATTCCAAATAAAAATAATTTAATTAACCTTGTTAAAGGAAAAAACTATATATATATATATATATATATATATATATATATATAATGCCTTATTATATATTTCTCTTTAATTTCTATAGATTAACAAATCTATTATTTCAATAATACAAACTCTTAATTTCTCCTAACAACATTTAGTCCAAACTTGAAGATTTATGTAAATTAAAACACATCATGTAGGACTTTTGGTTGCAATTAAGATTCGATTTTTTTCATGTTAGTTACTACTATTTCTATGTTATGAGTATTTTCTTATTGGTTAAACCGAAAATCGAACCGTTAAGGACTAAAAATCGATAAACGAAAAATCAATAAAAAATATCTTATTGGTTTCACATATTTAAAAATCAAAAACCGATAAATCGAACCAATAATATATAAAATCAAACCGAATCAACCGATGCACACCCCTAATGACAATTGATGAGAAATGGAAGAAAATAAAAATTAAAGTATTTTTATTATTAAGTTGAAGTTTTAATTTCTATAATCATCACTTGTACGGTAGTGGCTGAACAATATTACATTTTGAAGAAAATAATGATTAGTATGCTATAGTAAAAATAAAATAAATGTAATATCATTGCATATGATTAAGTATTTTTTGTAACTATTAATGTACATGAATGACTATGAGGATGCGTCACGGATCGAGAATATAGTGAACAAATTAAATAGCACATCACTCTTGTTGTCAGCTTCATAACAGCTTTATTTTATGAAGAAAAGTGCCACATGTTTTGAAATAATGAATAAGAAGAATAACAGTACTTAGCAGCCATAAAAATATTATAAAAACAATTAATGCTTTGTTCGTTCCTATAAAGTCAATGTTTTGCTTATTCTTCAAATTTAATCCAAAAGAACAAAACGGGTATTCTGGACGTACAACGTGAGGAATTGCACGTTGCAAACAATAATTCACCAACTCTCATTATTGAGAGAGTAATTAAACTATCAGATTATAATGGGATGACTGATATTCATTCTTAATTAAATATTTTGAATTTAAGGTCCTAATAATAAAAAGGAATTGTTGGAAGTGTGTAAAAATAAGTCTTGCAAAGGCAAATTGGACTAATCCAACTCAATTCTGTACACTAAGTGAAAAATGTAAAAGCAGAATACGTAAATGTGCCTTTTAACTTGGCTTTAATTTTCATCTATGTTCTCCAACTTTGAACGTGTATAAATAGACATATGTGTCCTGTGTGGCATCCCACATAAGGAAAAGTAATGTACAACATAATCATTTCAATTTTCTTAAATTTAGGATAGGATGTTTCATCATACATTCGGCCAATGTATAATAGGTGGTTATACATTTTATATATATATATATATGTATATATGAAGGTTTAATGCATAATTGTGTAATACACATTACGTTTCAACAACTATTTACTATAATAATTGTCAAATTATATATTATATACACATCCACAATATATGTGTAAGGAGTATGAATAAGGATAAGACACTTTCAACACCCATTTCTCATATAAGCATCAATTTCCGATTCATTCATAGATGACGCCTTCAACACCCACTTGTTATCTTTGTTACAACAAATCAGTACATAGCTGCATAATTTTTTTTTACACTGAGTCAATGAATTAATTAAACATGTTAAAAATGATAAAACCAGGAAAAAAAACAATTTCTGTCATTGCGGTAGTTTTCATTATACACATAAATGAATGTATAATCAAATATTATACATTCGAATGTTTACTGGGATGACACAGTTTCATTATACAATAATTTGAATGTATAAAAACATATTATATATTCGTAAGTTTACTGGAATGACACGATTTTATTAGACATTGACTTTAATGTATGATGACATATTATACAAAAAGGGAGCAATTGTAATATTGAAAATTCCCATAACAACTAAAAAATATTTCATTATTTTGATATCCTAATTTTTGCAATCATTAATAAAAAACAAATAAAAATCTCATAGAATAATGTTAAAGACATAGCTTAACCAAAAAAGAAAAAAAGAAAAAAAGAAAAAAAGAGAGAAAAAATTAAAACAAAAAATTATCACCTAAAGAACATCACAGTGATCAAGCAATCAACAATTTTGCAATTCACATTCATATTATTCACAAAAAATAATCAAGAAATTACAATTATTAAGCTCAAAAAAAGGACCATGAATCAACCGATGGAAGGAGTCTTCCCCCACGCTAATGATTCCAAACTCCAATGAAGATCGTCACTCAATCTCATCTTGGACGCCCTGACAAACGAATCAAATGAATTCTGCATTGGGTTCAACAAGCAACAAAATTTCAAAACTTGGAGATACATCTCCCTAACATATTAGTACAAGTTAAATTATGAGAATGGGAAAAACTTTAAGAGAGAGAATAGAGAGAGAAAGATAAAAATAAATTGGATGATTCAAGTTTTGGAAGATATAAGGCAAAATGACCTTCTATACCCCCTCTAATATGTCAGTTTTGTAAGCTGGACACTTCTATTTTTACATATTTGTCATCTGGACCCTTGAACCCATTAAAAAATAATATTTCGCACCTTTTGACGGTTGACCTTGCCTATGTGGCAAGGTCATGGTGACTAGGACAAAGAGAGTGTAACCACTCGCCTAGAGGTGCGAGTGAGGGTCAATTTTACATTAAAATAATTAAAAATAATATTAAAATTAAAAAAAATCCTTTTTTCCATCCATTTTTTAAATTTAAAAATATTTTTAAAATTTTTAAAATAATTTAAAAATATTTTTAAAATTTTTTTAAAAAAATATTTTTAAAATATTAAAAAAATAAATAAAAAGGATCCTTTTTTTTCCTTTATCTTTTTTAATTTAAAATTATCTTTAAAATAATTTAAAAATATTTAGAAAAAATTATAAATAATTTAAAAATATTTTTAAAAATTAAAAAATCATTTTAAAAATATTTTTAAAATTTTTTTAAAAATATTTTTTCCCTCCCTACCCCACCTCAGTCCGTCCTCACCCCCACACCCCGCAGCCCCTCATTTTTTTCCTCCCTCCTTTTTAATTTAAAATATTTTTAAAAAATTAAAAATAATAAATTTAAAATTATTTTTCCACCCCACCCCCTCTCCAGCCCCTCCACACCCCACCCAACCTCCCCCACCTCCACCCCAGCTCATCCCCACCCCACCCAGCCCCACCTACCCTCTACCCCAGGCCTCCACCCCACCTCATCCCATCCCCAGCCCACTCATCCCCACGTAACCAGTGGCGGATGTACATGTATTCCAGGGGGGTCATCCGAACCCTCTTTGTCAGAAAATTATACTGCTTTTACATGGTAATTTTTTTATGTACAAATAATAGAGGCTGAACCCCCTTCGACTAGTCTGTATATGTACCACTAAACCCCCTCATTGAAAATTCTGAATCCGCCCCTGCACGTAACCTCTTCCCCTTCCCCAGCCCCCCACCCAACCTAGCCCGTCCCCATCTCACCTAGCCCCACGCACCCCCTTCCGCAACCCACCACCCCACCCCAGCCCGTCCCCAACCCACCTAGCCCCATGTAACCCCTCCCCATTCCCCAGCCCCCGACCCCACCCAGCCCGTCCCCATCCCACCCAGCCCCACGCAACCTCTTCCCCAGCCCCCACCTCACCCAACCCCCTTCCTCCAGCCCCCCACTCCACCCAAACCCTCCCCCATCGCCCCACCCTACTCCTGCCCCATTCAGCCCCTCCCCCAGCCCTCACCCTACCCCCAGCCCTACCCAGCCCCTCCCCCAACCCCCCAGCCTCTCCCCACACAAGTAATTTAAATTAAAAATTTTAAATATGTAAATCATATTTAAATTAATTAACTATTTAAGTAAAATTTATTTAAATTAGGTAAGAATTTTAAATTTGTTAAATTAATTAATTTGAAATTTTATTAATTTAAATAAATTAATTAGTTAAGAATTTTAATTAATTAATTTTTTACTAATTCAAATTTAAAATTTAAATTAATTAATTAAATTAATTTGAATATTTAATTAATTTTAATGTAATACTTTTTTTATTATTTCATTATTATTATTTTAAATGATTATTCAAATTTTTCAAATTTTAAAAGCATGATTATTCAAATTTTTCTACAATTTATATATTTTTCTTATTTAATTAAATTTATTATAATATTTAATTTGTTATTAAAAATGACTTGAAATTTAATGTAATACTTTTTCTATTTTTTTATTTTTATTTTTTTAAATGACGTGGCAACTGATGTGCCAGTTGACGTGGGATAGAGTGTCTTACACTTAGCAAAAAAGGATTTAAAATGTTGTTTTTTATTAATTTCAGGGGTCCAAATGACAAATATATAAGTAGAAGTGTCCAACTTATAAAACTGACGTAGTATAAGGATCTAGGAGATCATTTTGCCAAGATATAAAGACTAAATTTCAAATTTCATATGTCAAAAAGGTGAGCTTAAATTAAGGAAAAGTGAAATAATTAATGATTAAAGCTACCTTAAAATTAGGAATGATGTTTCATTATACATTCACACATAATTGTATTTAGGTGTGTAGACACCTAATTTCGTCCCTCCACGATGTCGTTTTTACCTATTTTATTTTATTTTATTTTATTTTATTTATTTTTATCCTATCGTGTACCCTCACCCGTGTGATAATCCCTCCACAAAATGACAAAAAATAACAACCCCTAACTAATTTTGTTTTATCCTAATATTCTAACAACCCACCCAATAAAAACACAACACCTAATCCTTATCCCATCCAACCAAAAAGAAATACCTCACACCCTACCCCCTACCCCACGTTACCCCACCCCCCACTCTTTTTTTCTTGTCTAGAAAGAAAGCCTAAAAAAATATATATACCTACCCATACACAAAAAAAAAGGGAGTGAAATAAAAAATCAAAAGGAAAGGGAAAACCATCAGATTTTTTGGCGCTCTCTCTCTCTCAAAAGACTCTCTCTCCCTAAACTCTACTCTCTCTCTCTAACGTCGCTGCCGGCGACCGGAGCTCCGGCCACCACGACACTACCACCCCCACAACCGCGTCGTCACTTCCTCTCTCTCTCTCTCCGTCGACTCACCCCCCCTCTCTCTCTTCGACGACGGCAACAGCGCCGTCGTCACTCTGATTTGCCTCCCTCTTTCTCTCCGACGACGGCAACAACGCCGTCGTCACTCCCTCTCTCCCCCTCTCTTTCTCTCCGAACAGCAGCTCTGGCAGCGACCAGCAGCTTCACTCCGACCTCTTCGCCGCCGAACAACAGCGACCAGCGGCGGCACTAGCTCCGTCACCGCCTAGATCTGCCGCCGCCGTTCTTTCCATCGCCGTGAGCTCACCGCCTCGATCTGTTTGGTTTTTTGATTTCTTGTTGTCTTTGGTTGATTTTGGTCGTCTATTTCATGGTTCAACGTTGATAGTAAGTTTCAAGTCGACTTTATCGAATCTCGTCGTTGTGAGGTTGGGTTTCGTAGAGTAAAATTTTATTCACGGGTTTTGGAGCTGTCCGGTTATTATTTTAATACCGAGTTTGGTTTGTTCGTCGTGAGGTTCTACGATCGAGTTTTGGTCTTCGGATTTCCTTATTATCGACAAAACGTTCTATCGAGGTCCATATCTTAACTCGTCTCTTATATATATATATGTGGTTGTTTGTTTTGATTAGTTGCGATGGCGAGTGGTGATTATAGTTTTGTTGAATTTTTGTTTATGTTGATGTTATGATTGTGATGCTTGGTTGTTTGGTTTTGGTAGATTAAGGCATAAACTTAATCATGTTCAATGGATGGACGGAAAGAAAGTCGGGGGGTGGAATTGGAAAAATTAACAAAAGGATAGATTCGGTTTAATTTGATTTATTGTTGGTATGAATCGTGGTAGGATTATGTCTTTAGTCTAGAACGGATAAGCAAATGGTAGGTTCGGGTAGGCAAATTTAGGCATGGCAAATTGATGACATGTTTGAAATATGTGTCGGAATGGTTTTGTTTTATCGCATTTAATTCAATGCTGTAATTTGACCGGGGAATGCCCCGAAGTACCTGTATTGATTTCACCGGGGAATGCCCCGACGTATCATGTTGGCGGAAAATAATTGTGATGAAGGCCCGCGGCGTCGGGTAAGGCATTGGAGCTTAGTCTAGATTTAGTTTAGACTAGGATTTATATTTTTGTATTTTTTCTATTTTTCGGACTGTATAATTGGACTGGACTTTACATTTTTGGATTGTTTTGTTTTGTTTGATTATTTTTGCGTGCCTCTTGTGTGGTTTATACATTTCGTAATGCCAAAATAGTCGATACACTCCACCAAGCGACCGTGGTCGAACCACGGGATCGAGGGGTGTCTAACACCTTCCCCTCGGTCAACAGAATTCCTTAGTCGGAATCTCTGTGCGCAAATCGGTTTAAGAGTCAATTGATTTCGAAAAAGGGATTTTCCAAAGGTGACTTGGCACACCGGATTATGCCAAGTGGCGACTCTGAATAAAAAATGCAAATAATCCTTTTTCCGAAACAAATTTTCATTTCTTGTCACTTAAATAATAAAACCCTTTCGAACTTTAAAAATGTATTCCAATGTTTTGGAGTACGCGTAAAAAAGGGGTGTGACAAGGTGAATGTATGGGTATTTTTTGACAAATCCGGGAGAGAGAAATCAAAAAGGGATGTAGTGTAAATATTTTCATTAGCTAGGATATTTGTGTTATTTGCCCTTATTATAATTATGCCATTAAACTTCAACCTAAATGCAAAAACACTGTAATGCATGGAGGCAAATTTAAGTGAACTTCATAAATATTATTTGAATCCTATAATTGTGATTTCTATAAAAGGAACACCATTAAGGATCTAAGAAGAATATTAAAATTATAAACTATAAAAATTGGTTTTTTTCTTTTTTGAAAAAAAAGGATATTGTAAACTCAAAAATTGAATCGAATGAATGAAGTAAAATTTCAAAAGAGAAAATGAAAAAAAATAAAAAAAGATTCTGAATTGTAATTAATAAAATCTTTTAAGTTTTTTTAAAAGAAAAAACAACAACAACAACATCAACTATCAGAAATCTTTTTTGATTGTACAGTAGATCTATTCTTAACTTAGATATCAAAAAGATGAAAATTTAATCAAATTTAATTTAACAGAGACCATTCTTGACTATAAATAGCAGATTTATACTTGACTTAACTACTAAAATAATGAAAATTCAATCAAATTTAATATATCAAAGACTATTCTTGACTATATAGTAGGTATATTTTTGACTTAGCTGCCAAAAAGATAAGAATTCAATCAGATTTGATATTTCCATTTTCTATTGTATAGTAGATCTATCCATTTTTTACTGTATAGTAGATCTATCCTTAATTTAATCGACAAAAAAAAAATGAAAATCTAATTAAATTAGATATATGACCACGCAAAAATCGTGAATTTTTTTTGTATGAATATACTTGAAACTTCATGCCGATAGGAGTGACTCAAGGGTAAAGCTCGTAAAGCCTTTGCTTTAGGCTCCCAAAATTTCAAGGCCTCAAAAAAAATTAATTGTTAATTGTATAATTTTATTTTATTTTTGATAATATTGAATATAGTGAAAAAAAAACTATCATCATTCAATAGAAATATTTTAAAATTTTGAACTAAACTACTCAAATCTTTATAACAATAAATAATATGTTTACAATAGGGTGAAAAACATCTCCCCCCTCAACTTTACTTTAAAAATCAAATTCCCCCCTCAACTTTAAACAATAAGCATCCCCCCTTCCCTACCTGTCTTTTGTAAATACCTATTTTACCCTTACACTATTAATCTTTATTTTTCTTTACCTCATTAAAATTATTATATTTTTTATTTTTAATATATATAGTAAATTTTTGTAAATAAAAAGAAAAATATTTTCTAGACAAAAAAAAGTGAGAAACATATATTAAATATATAAGTTAGTGATGTTCTAAATGAAATAAATAACCATTATATGGAAATTTATTTATTAGTAATAATCAAAACTGTAATATCTATTTATACTAGTGAAAATAATAAATAAAAATAATTTTATAAACATATTCCAATGTATGTAATATAATAACATATAACAAAAATGAAGATATATTTTATACCAAATTAATTCAAAATTTTATTTACGTTATTAATATACTCCCCATTCACTTTTACTTGTCACTATTTTGCTTTTTAAGGTGAACCTGCATAAACTTTGACTAACATTTTAAGATGTATAATTTAATATTTAAATTTAAATTTTAGATGATCAGAAAATATATGAAAAATGCTATATGTTGAAATCCTACTTCATATTAATAAAATGAAAAAATATATCTTAAAATATTTGTCAAAATTTATGTGGGTTGACCTGAAAAAACGAAAAGTGACAAGTAAAAGAGAATTTAGGGAGTATATCGAAACTCATGTGCATATATACATATATATATATATATATATATGTATGTATGTATGTATGTATGTATGTATATATGTATGTATGTATGTATGTATATATATATATATGTATGTATGTATGTATATTACACACGCTCACACTTAATGCATGTAAAATAAGATATAAGATACAAGGTACCCCTAAACTATATCTGAAGTTGTTATGACACACCAATTACCACCTAAATTCATTTTTTGTTGATCTGGCTGTCAAGTATCTGAATATTTTGTACATCTTTTTGGGGAGACGAAAAATACTTGTGTGTTACCTCTATAAAATAACAATCATAAAAAATAATATTAGCTTTTGTGACAAGTTCACTAAAAAGGTTAAACTAAAAAATTTAAATAAAGGTATATAAATACTTGACTGTTATAAAATAATAAAAAACAAAGAAGAAGAGTCGAGAGAATAGAGAGAGAATGAAGAGTAATTCTTATTTCTCTTGAGGGATGAATTACAATGAAGCAAAACCCAGGAAAAAGAGTGCACATCTCTAACAATACGCATATAGGCTGCCTCATTAAAAACCTTATAAGGAAAACCCAGTGGGATAAAACCTCGTAAGGAAAAAAAAGTACAACGCGTATTAACTCCCCTTAACGAGAACATTCTTGAACCACCATCTTCTTGAAAGTTGTAATTGAAGGAGATTTGGTGAATAAATCAACCACATTATCACTTGAATGAATCTGTTGGACGTTAACATCACTGTTCCTTTTGTAACTTATGTATAGAAAAGCTTTGATGAAGTATGCTTCGTTCTATCTCCTCTGATGAATACTCCATTAAGATGTGCTATGCATGTTGTATTATCTCTGTATAAAACTGTGGGTATATTGTCACATTTCAAACCACATTTTTTTCGAATGAGATGTATCATGGACCTCAATCATACACATTCTCGGCTTGTTTCATGAATAACTATTATCTCAGCATGATTCGATGAAGTGGCTATGATAAACTGCTTTGTATATCTCCAAGATATTGCAGTACCACCACATATGAACACATAGCCTATTTGAGATCGAGCTTTATGCAGGTCAGATAAGTACCCATCATCAGCATGACCAATAAGATCGGGACTGCAATCTTTAGAATAAAACAAGCTTATGTGTTTTATCCCATTTTGATATCTCATAGTAGGAGCAGAATTATACCTTGCTAACAAATTGATTGAAAAGGCTATATCAGGCTTTGTAGTATTTGCAAGATACATGAGTGCACCACTTGCACTAAGATATGATACTTCATAACCAATCTAATTCAGTATATTTCTCATTTCAGCAAATAATCTATTGTTTTGAAAACTCTCCAAGAGTTTCAATAATTTTCAAACTATAAGCTTATACAATATAAGGATTATCAATAAGTTTCCCAGAAACTTTTATATTTTGAATCCTTAAAGAAGTTTTCATACAAATTTTGTCAAGTGAAAATATTCAACATTTTATGTGTGACATCTTCAAGTGTCTGGACTGCAAATCAAATAAGCTTTACACTTACCAAGATGCATCCTTTCATGTCACTTGATAAATATTTTTATGTCAGCATGCTTAAATAAACGTAGAATTTAGATCCTCATAATCTTTTGCAATATTGCCTTTAATATTGTATCAAAAATATTGATAATATATCATTTTGTATCGAGTCATAGTGTGACATAACATTTTGATATCTCATCACTTCATTATTTTCAGGTACCTGAACCTCTCATAAGGTTTCATGAAGTGTTATGTCGTAGGTTCTTCAAGAATACATTGCCTTTTATTATGATTATTTGCTCCTTATTTTTCAAGGATTATTTCATTTAAAATCGATTAGTCTACCACGCTTCATGCATGCATAGACTTTGTCCTTTAGGAACACAAAATAAGAGCACTTGCGCTTAAAATGAGATGCTTTCGGTATTTGACTTGAATTATCTTTTGGATGAGGATTTGGTGATAATTCCTAACATATTTCATAGCGCTTATAATCTCCCCCTTATGTTAGAAAAACTAACATACATCCTCTACTTTTTTGAGGAATTCATCTTTGTGCATCATGGTATATTCATTAATCGTATGCCGTACATTAAAACTATTAGATGGAATAGTTGATTCATGACCTTGAATCAATTGAGGGGGAAGAAATAATCATAATTTATTGGTCTAACTCATACAAATGTTATTGTATGCAACATATCATATTTCGGACCAACACATAAAACTCCGTTCTCATTAGCAATGACTTAGCTATTTATCAAAGGTCTTCAATGCCAAACCATCATTATCAAGATGGATTTTCTTGATTACAAAATCTGAAAATTATGCTCTTAACTCAATTTTATTGAGCAAGCAATTTTACGAATGTCAAGTGTAGGTTGACAATAAATGTACATGTGATCATCTTATTGATGCATATTTTTAACATATCACATAATAGGTAACGAGCACTTTTTCACCTTTTATACTTTTCAGATTTTAAGGGAACCAATCCCAAAATTAGTTGGTCCAATCGACTTCTCATGAGAACAAGCAACATTAAAGTTCATGGAGAATTTTTAAATTCTTTAATATATGTTCAATAGTCATATACACATCTTTGAGATGTCGAAATCATTCATGTCAATTTATGAACTTTTACTCTAGTAAACTCCAAGTTTACCATGATATGTGTTTTTCTTTAGTAAATTTTAGATTTACTATTACATGAATAAATTTCAGATTTACTACTTTAGAAGTAGATTTCGAAATAACTCTTCTCAGTTATTCTGCCTCATTCGGAGGTGCGTTGTGATACCATCACAATCAAGGGCACATTTGAATTAATAAGTTTCTCATCCCCCAGGAATGGAATATAATCATCCCTTAAGCGTATCAAATTATGATAGCTACTACAAAATCAAATTGAGGCATACATATGATGTAGAGAAATTTTTTCTTCTCTAACATATCTTATGATCATAATATGCGTGTGAAAATATCATCACTTTTGATGATCATTATCATATTGTCCCTCCGCACGTATATTCGTGCATTCAATCGCTTGTTTTCTTTCAGACATATTATGCGCTAATATCATATACACTTCAAGAATGAAGTAAGTTGTCATATTTCAGACTTATCATGTATCTACCAAATTCACTTCATGGAATGGAGCATATTCGTTGAGTTGAATTTCATAACTTTTCTCCAAATACCCATTATTTTGCCTTAGCCATCATAATATCCTTAGTATGGTGCATTGAGATTCAACCTCAACGTCTCACCCATATAAAGGCCTTAGGCATAAATCGATGGGACTTAAACCCAATATTATATTATCATAATGTATCGAGACTTTAATCGATGTCTTACTCTTTTGATGTAAAAGGACTTGAATCCATTGTCTTTCCCTCGCACATAATAGGCAAAGCATAAATAAAATTTTAACTTGAATCTATAAACACATTGTCACTGATTATATGTTCAAAATCCTACTCTCAAAAGTCAAAATTATGCAAATCTTATTGCAAAAACAACATAATGTTTGGCCATAGCACAAGCACAATGAGTTATCACCCATATGAAGAAAAGTGAAATAGTGCCAATTGCATATTTATGGAATGATAAATGCTCTGATTAATGCATTATTAATTCATAAATATGCATAAAGGATTACCAATAATATAAAGGTAGCGCATAACATTAACAAGTATTAATTGCATAATGTCAGGCATAATAGAGTTAATTAACCCCATCACACACAAACACTATTTGTTGAAATATATAATTGTATTCGTAAACATTAAGGTTATCCATAAAATATCGATATGGACATGGCTAAGGAAAAGTAAACCAACAGAGAGAAAAATTAATATTAATGTAATATGTCACCTTTAAGATCTTTTACGGACGAACTAGAGATTATAATATAATTTCAAATATTTAAAGTTTTGCACCTCACGGACTTTTACGGACGAACTAGAGATTACAATGAAGCAAAACCCCTTTATTTATAGGAAAAAACTAACCTTGAGTTTGTAACTTTTCCATAAATAGACATACACAATATATGGTACTAATTTATTAAACATATACACTTGTATACGTTAAATATATACATTTATATAAGATATATACACATATATACGCACCATTCAATATATATGTCATACGTTAAATAAAATATATACTACAATATACATATATATATACTACAATATGTATATATATATAGTTATATACTAATTTGTAAAGCATATACACTTGGATACATTAAATATATACATATGTAGAAGATATATACACATATATACACACCATTCAAAATATATGTACTACTTCAAATAAAATATATACTACAATATACATATATATATATATATATATATATTGTAGTATATATATATATATATATATAGTTATATAGTTATATAGTTATATACTAATTTGTAAAACATATACACTTGTATACGTTAAATATATACGTCTATAGAAGATATATACACATATATACACACCATTCAATATATATGTACTACTTTAAAAAAATAATAATACTACAACACATATATATATACTACAATATGTATATATATATATATATATAGTTATATACTAATTTATAAAACATATACGCATTGTATACGTTAAATATATACGTCTATATAAGATATATACACATATATACGCACCATTCAATATATATGTACTACTTTAAATAAAATATATATTATAATATATATATATACACTACAATATATATATGTATATATAGTTATATACTAATTTGTAAAACATATACACTTGGATACGTTAAATATATACCTTTATAGAAGATATATACACGCCATTCAATATATATGTACTACTTTAAATAAAATATACACTACAATACATATATATATACTACAATATTTATATATATATATATATATATATATATATATATATAGTTATATACTAATTTATAAACCATATACATAACGTATACATTAAATATACTCATCTATAGAAGATATATACACACATATATATATATATATCATTCAATATATTCACTACTTTAAATAAAACATACACTACAATATATATATAATATATATATATATATATATATATAGTTATATAGTTATATACTAATTTATAAAACGTCTACACTTCTATACGTTAAATATACACTACTTTAGTAGATATATGCGCGCGCGCGCACACACACACACATATACCATTCAATATATATATTACTTTAAATAAAACATATACTACAATATATATATATATATATATATAGTTATAGTTATATACTAATTTATAAAACATATACACATGTATACGTTAAATATATACTACTTTAGATTTAGAAGACACACACACACATATATATACCATTCAATATATACACTACTTTAAATAAAAGTATAAAACATATGCTACTTAATATAATAAATTAATAATACTTGATAGTAAATTAATAATGTATTAAAACTAAGTTTTTAATTTCAGTTTGTGAAATTCTAATTTTTCAAAAAAAAAAAAAAAAAAAAAACTTAACCGGGCCGGGTCGGTTAACCGGCGGGCCCAAACCGGGTTGGGTCCAGGCCTGGTTAACTGGGCCCAAATAAAAAATCCAACCGGACCAGGACCCGGACTCCTAAAGCCCTTGGGCTTACCGGGCCGGTTTAATTATGTGGGCCGATTTGGGCCGATTTTAACCGGCCGTTTGACACCCATATCCCAAAGGTCCAAATCTAACTTACAAACAAAAGTATCAGTTTAACTTTCACATGGGGATGAATTCATCAGTTTGTGGCCTGGACTTTTTGAGCCTTGACGGATTCTCTAGTTTTGGTCCTCCTAAAGACTATATAATATAATGGACATATTTCTGAATTGCGAACTGTGCTCTATAGTCTAAATTGTAATATAGGGGGCAAGGAACCTAGGAGAAACTTCATTCATAATATTTATTAGTAACATATTTCTTTACATCTAACCATGTAAGCAAAACTAACGTTCTCTTTATAGTTTTATTTGACACGTTAAATACGTATTCCTTAGGTACTTAGACTTTGAGTTATTTATATAGAGCTCGTTTGAATAGAATTAAAATTTGATCAAACCAACTTTTAATCTTTTTTTCTAAATTTTTTTTAAGGTGTTTTGTAAAATTAAAAAGTACTTAAAAAGGGCTAAAAACTGATTAAAAGAATAAAAAAGTGAGAAACTCGGTACCCCAGCTTTTTGCTTTTTAGGTTAAAATTCTTTTAGGTTTGACTAATACATTTACCTTCTTATCCCTTATATTTTCCTCCAATTCCAAGAACATCCTAAACTTGTAGTCCTTAAATATATATATTTTTCTTTTTCTCTTTGCTTCTTCGCTTCATCTCTTCCCTCCAATTTCCTCTACATCTTTCTTCTTTATTTTCATCGAATCCATCATCACATCGGAGGTTTATTCAAAAAAATTATTTTAGAATTTAAAATTATAAATAATTCACCTTATTTATGGTGTTAACAACTTTAAGGACATTTAAGTCATTTTAACAGCAAAAAGTGCTTAACATCACTTGTTTATTAAAAACATCAATTTTTTTTTTATATTTCAGCACTTCTATCCAAACACTTATCTGCTTAATTCATAAACACTTATTTTAACCTTTTAATCACTTAAACTAAAAACCTATTTTTTAAAAGGAAAAAAGTACAAATATGCCCCTAAACTTTAATAAATAGTACAGATATACCCCTCGTTATACTTTCGGTACATATATGCCCTTGCCGTTAATGAAAAGGTACAAATATACCCTTATCACTAACGGTAAGGGCATATGTGTAGCCCAAAGTATGATAAAGGTTATATACGTACAATTCATCATTGTTTGAGGGTATATTTGTCCCTTTTTCATTTTAATTTTTTAATTCCAAATAATCAACCCAAATCTACTAATCGTCCCAGTAAACCAACTACCCCACCCAATCTATTTTAAAATCCAAGAGACGTCTATCTAACATACACATTTTTTTCACACCTATAACGATATCACACAAAGATTACTCACTTCGATCCATTAATTTATCATATTTGTTTTTTTCATGCCCTTACACGAGTACTCAATTCGTGCCATTTTAATTATATATTTTGAGAACTAAATATATCAACAAGAACTATGTATGAGGTTGTAATTGAAAATCATTACAAATTTTTATTTTGTATTAAAAGCTAGCTTGAATATTTTTTGAGTTAAAGTTATCGTTGATTTAAAATGAAGGAAGGTTTAACTGAATAATTATCTAACAAGCGGCAAGAAAAAAACAATCATAAAAATCAAAATGAAATAATTTTAACAGAAAGAATAAGTGTGAAAATGAAAATATGTAATAAAAAGACACTACTGATTGTCATGGTGATTGGGGGAGGGGGGTGCTGGATAGGGTGGGGTGGGGTGGGGAAGAGGGGGTGTGGTGGGTGGTAAATTAAATATAAAGGAAAAATTTATTTAAAGATAAAATAAAATATGAATTTGAGTATATTTAACCCGTGACAATACTTGATTGGTGTATGTGTTCACTCTCCTTGTTGCGACTGAGATTCAGCAAAAAATAATGTATTTGAAATGAATTCAGTAAAAATTATGAAGTAATAGATTGAATTTATTATTTAGGTATCTTTATAAATAAATATGAAGACTTTCAAAATGAATTAACTACAAGGATAATATAATAAAAATTTAATCAAATTTTTCTTGATTTAGTATAATGGACAATTAATATAAAATAATTATTTTTAATAAAACGATCAACTAATATGAAACGGAGAAAGTAAATTATAAAAACGGAAAAGGTATAAATATACCCGCGAACTTTGATAAATGATATAAATATACCCTCCGTCATACTTTGGGTGCAAATATACCCTTATCACTAGCGGCTGAACACGATCGTGACACGTGTCCCGCCGTTAGTGATAAGGGTATATTTGTACCTTTTCATTAACGGTAAGGGTATATTTGTGCCCAAAATATGACGGAGGATATATTTGTATCATTTATCAAAGTTCGAGGGTATATTTGTACCTTTGCCCTTTCTCTTTTGAAAAAAAAAAATGTATATAGCATCCCTTAGATAGGAAATCACAACTTATAGCAAAACTTTCTTTTTATCAAGTTATAGCAAATCTTATCAAAAAAATGAAGAAAAAAAAACGTTTTTCCCTTTTAATAAATAAAAAAAATATCAATTATATATATGAAAAAAAAAAAGATTCTTCTACCCCAAAAAAGAATGCCAAATATCTCATTAAACGATTTCCATGTAATTAATAAAGATCTTAAACATATAATTCAAAGGATTCTCTTCTTAAAATTCCGAAAATTTTAGTTTCTTTTAATCCTTCGTTTATTCTTGTTACACAACTCCAATTTTATGTGTGAAAGTGAGCAAATTAATGGACGGTGAAAGGGTACATTCGCTTCTTGTTATGTATGGAGGAAGATGGAGTGTTAACAGTATGTTAATTGTTATGGTTATTTATGATCCAATAGTTTATTATGATTAGTTGTGTTGCTCGTTTTGCAGAAATAAGATTGCGGTTTCAATCTGATTGTGATGTCTTATGGTGCATTTGGTTAAGCTTTGAATGATATTTTTATTCATTCACTGAATGTTAACAATCTGATTGGTGTCGGTTAATTGTTGTAATTGGTTGGTGTTTTTTTATTTTTATATATACATTTTGAATTTTTGATAGTATTTTGTTGTAATCTATGAACTTTGTAAAAGAGTAATTTTTAACCTTTTATCCATTTACAGATAGTGATTTGTGATTTTTTTTAAAATATTGTTGGTATGGTGTTGTTCTTAAAGTTTTATCAAAATCGTTTTGTTATGATTGGTTATGTTGCTCATATTTCAGAAATAAGATTGTGCTTTCAAAATTGTTATGATGTCGTATGCAACATTTGGTGTTTTTGTTGAATATGTTGATTGTATGAAAGCATTTTGTCATAAATTATTGAATTTTGAAACATAGAAATTACTGAAATTATATCCAATAACATAAGGAAGTTTGTGTATTTCTTTGGAATGTTGAAATTATGAAAGTATTGCTGAAAAAATGTCAATTGATTATTAATAATGAAATTTGTATTGTGATTGTATGCTCTATATTTCTTTGTTTGATTCTAAACATCTTAAACAACTACTACATAGTTTGTCATGTGGAAGAATGTATATGATTTCTAAAAGCTTCAAGTACAAATAATACTAAGGTTTTCAAAATAAGGAAGTACTGTGAAATACATACATGTTCGGCACGAGATTAAATTTATGCAAGACGCCATAGAACGAATTTTTGCATACCGTTACTGCCGGAGCGAAAAGGTTTGTTGTATGCCTGCGAAGTAGAAAATGTAGTTGTGGTCGATTTCAATTAGATGAGATACCTTGCTCGCATGCAATGACAATTATTACATATCGTAACCAACATGTAGAAGACTACTGCTCTACATACTACAACAATAAAAAATTTATGGATGCTTATACAATACCAGTTGAGCCTCTTCCTTGTGAGAGTACATGAAAAATACCTCAAGAAGTCTTGGATGAAATTGTATTACTGCCTGATTCTAAAAGACCACAGGACGTCCATGTTATGAGAGGTGGAAAGCACCAAATGAAGATAAGTGCAAAAGAGCCAAGGTTACATGTAGTAACTGCCATAGAGAAGGACACAACAGGAAAGCATGCCATAAACATGATCCTCCCGTTTAAGTATTTTTTTAGAGTCTTTTTCAAGTATGATTTTGTTATGTTTTTAATAAACAATGCAACTTCTCTTTACTAATAATATTTTGGTGATCATTTTCAACTTTATATTGGAAGGGCTTCCTGAGTTAGCATATGAGTTAGTTGTCATATCTTCCTGAGCATGCAACTGAAGTGGAAGGGCTTGAAAGTGTAGACCAATCACTAATGAAAGTGATGATAATTATTAACTCATCTTCTGTGACACTGAAACTTCATTAAATCCATATAAACTGCACATAACTAAGTGTTACCTAATAAAGCGAAATGAAAATGGGATGGGAGGATGAGTTATACCAACTGAAACATGATGCCATGGGTACTATAATTGCCAAACCTAGGCAAGTTGCTTTTTTCTATTGTCAAATAAAGCTGCTGCAATCGTAGACTGTAGACCCCAGACTAACTAAGAAAACACATGCTGATGTACGCAAGTTTCTCTTTTAAATGACCCATGTATATCACCAGTCTGCTATTACAAGGTTCGATGATACGTCCGAACTGTAATTGGGGTGAAACTTGACTCAAACTTCTCAAAATAATTTTTCTAGTCCTTAGCTTCAGCAAAAAATATGATTAAAAGATAAAGCAATTATTTTAGTTCAACTTAGAATGAGAGCATTTGAAATGTCATTTGAAATTTAGTATCCTAGAAATTCTGTGTCCAAGAGAGTTGAAATCATCCTATATGATGAAATATAACAAAATGTTATCGATTTCATTCAGCGACTTCAAATACGAAATAACTATTAAAAGTACCAAAATATCATACATAAAAATCAAAACAAAACGATATCGATGTATGATGAAATCATGTATGATGAAATAAAACAAAATAATATCGATTTCATTCAACGAGTTTAAAAATGAAATAACGGTTAAAAGTACCAAAACATCATAGATGAAATAACTGTATCTCATACCAAAAAGTTAAAAAGGAAAGACGACACTAACAATCTTCATGTAAAATTAAATATCAAAATGCCTATTTAATTCTATTTTTTTAGAGACAACTGGACTTCTACGCGAAGGAGTAGAATCGAATTTTGATTTAGACATAATACACAATAGAGAATGAAGAAAACAAATATATCAATTGAGTATTTTTTCGGATAGAAGATGATGTTGACTATGAATCCAGATTTTTCAACTAAAAAGAAGAGTATAATATGAAAGATATCCTAATATGAAATCCACTTTTTAAAATCTTGTATTTTCAAGAAGAAAATATGAATATTGTAGGGAGACACAAGTTTCAAGAAAGTTTTGAAAGGTTGAGTATGATAATGGATAAAGAGGTGAGGTTGAGTAGTTGAGAAGGGAGAGAGACAAAGAGTTGATATACGTAATCTTCCAAAAGATTTATCTTCTTCCAATAAATTTATCTAATAAGTAAGGGTGTGTAATATTTTAAATAAAATATAAGTAAAAAAGATTTACCATAATTATCAAAACATAATTTAAGGATAATATTGATTACAATCCTATAAAAAAAGGAACTAATTTTAAATTAAATAATTAAAAATAATTTATTAAAATATACTTTTAAAAAAATCTCTTTTAACAATTTGCTATAACTTGTAAGTAAATTGCTATTACTGTAATTATTTTAAAGTATTGCTAAAAATTATTATTTTAGATCTAATAATACTATCAGAAATAATTTTTTCTTTTTTAAAGCTCCATTGAAGCTTTTTTTTAAAAAAATATCTTTAAAACTCCATTAAAGCTCCTCCATTAAAGCTTTATTAAAGCTCATTTAACTATCTTTAAAACTCAATTCAATCATTTAACTATCCTTAAAGCTCAATTCAATCACACAATAATATTTTGAATTGATTTGAAAAAAAAAAAAAGGGAAGAGAGATTTTGACGGAGTGATTGGGTTAGGAGGAGATGCTGACAGGGTGGGGGTGTTGGACGGAGGGTGGGGTAGGGGTGGAGGGGAGCTGCTGGACATTGGGGGAGGGGGGTGCTGGATAGGGTGGGGTGGGGAAGAGGGGGTGTGGTGGGTGGTAAATTAAATATAAAGGAAAAATTTATTTAAAGATAAAATAAAATATGAATTTGAGTATATTTAATTCGTGACAATACTTGATTGGTGTATGTGTTCACTCTCCTATTGCGACTGAGATTCAGCAAAAAATAATGTATTTGAAATGAATTCAGTAAAAATTATGAAGTAATAGATTGAATTTATTATTTAGGTATCTTTTTAAAAAATTTAGCCAATATCAAAGGTGATTATATATTAACTCTAATAATAATTTAAAAGGGGAATTTGTTAGTGGCATAGCGGAGATCATGAACGTAAAGTTTAAGGAAGAAAGCATTAAACAGAAAAAAAGACCCGACATTCTTTCCATAATCTACGCCCAATTGTCAATGTACACCTCTCCTTCTTAACTAAACCATATGATTGTAATTATTAGTGGAGTCAAAATATTCATTCAGGGTGGCAGAGTGTAAAGAAGTAAATTCATAAAAAAAAACATAGAAATATCAATATGTAATATATACACGTAAAAGATATATTTCTATCTAGTTACATAGTATAATTTTTCCGATGAAGGGATATTAGTCGATAGTGGCGGAGCCACATTAAAATCAGGGGTTCATCCGAATATTCTTCATCGCAAAATTATACTATTTTTATATGATTAAAAATATTTTTATGTATATATAATAGATATTAAACTCCATTCGATTAGTTCGTATATTTATTTCTGGACACCCCTTAGTTACATGTGGCTCCGCCAAATATTTGGTCAAGCACCTTAATTATTTTTTGGAAAAATCTTTTTGGCCAATTGCGTTCACACTTAATTTTTAAATTTTTTTGCCCTTTTATAATAAAATCTAAATAAGACTATGAAAATCTTTTCACAATTATGGCCAAATTTGAACCAAAAAGTTATAGCCATTTAGCAGTTCCCCCTTTTTTTTTTTTTTCTTTCTTTTTAAAAAAAAAACACCTAAATTTTTATCTCCCCTGAAAATTTGGGAATTTTATGTACTACTTTTTAGGCCTTTTCTCTTAATGAGCACCCAATTATACTCTACGGGAAATACCTTGCCTAGTGGGCAGTGGCTAGCTAGTTATTGATTTTGCTGAAATTTTTCAACAGCTGGGTACGTGTTTTGTGCACTAGTAATACGTATTACTTTAAGCTAGCTAGCATGCGTCGTTGTGTTTGTATAAAAGTGATGAAATATGTAGCAGCTGCTAGTATGTCATTGTACCCCATATATTAAAGGTTGTACTATATAGTAGTTGATGAAGAACTGCCCAAAAGATTTGTGGCATCGTCTGCATTTACGGGATGTCATGATATTAAATGATTATTAGCAATCATGAAGAAAGGAAAAATAAAAACTTCCATATGAATTTAGTGTGTCCAGGACACTTTTGTATTTGTAATAAATCGTTAGATAGAGAGTACACGTGCCAAAAAGACAAAGTGGAAGACCATATCCTCCACGTGTAGTGAAGAATGTGTGAGGAAGCTGCAATTGCCAATGCACAACCGCACGTGTACGCTGTCCTCGCTGTAAAATGAAGGAGAATGAACAATTAATCTCGATGAATATGTTGATTAAGTTTCATTGAAGTCAATTAGCGTAATGGACATATTTTGTATTTAAAGGGGTGTTTGGAGTCTGAACTGAAGGGCAATTTTTTTCATATAAAATTTTCAAATGAGCTCTGTTCCGACTTTATTAAGTCTACATTTTAAAATAGATTCCTCAATACCTTGGTGTTAGCATGCAATCTCCTCAAAATTAATATTATTCCTCCTCGATCTCCTAGTGGGTCAAACAATTAAATTTTCAACCCCCACCATCTTTTTTCAGTCAAAGTATAAGGCATGAGACTCTTTCTACCTTGTAAGGTAAACTAATCTCCCTATCATGCATTTTACCATTAGCTAGCATCGCTTACCTAGGATAACGTATGAGCCTTCATCCGCCTTGTATCAAAAGTTTGGATTAAAAATATTGTCTTTTAGGGTGGTCCGAACTGGGTAAAAATTTGCTAGGGCTAATACGTCTATAAGGGGTGCTACCTAATTGAGTCGTTCCATAAGTTAATTTAACAATGCGCCTTAATATTAACATTATTATCTGTGTTGGAAGACACACTCTAAATCTTCTAGAAAACAGCTAGAATTAGTAAAACTCCTTGCATAATTAGACAATAATTAGGTTGTGAAATTAGGACACCCATCCATAACGTAAGAAATCCGGACGATCAATAATTTTACAAATATCCGAAAGCACAAGAAGAAATGGAGAGACATCAAAAGGATAAGGTACAAGATATTTTCCTAGTAGTAGCTAAGCTAGAGTGGTAAATGCACAAGTATTTTGTCACTTCATTTGGATAGGAAAGTAATGGACAGATTTTATGAGTTGGTTTGTTTGCACAAAATAATCCGAATGGGAAGGTAGTCCGTCATTATTGTTAGATGGTCCATCACTGCTCCTGAGGTTCAAATTCATCACAAAGAAGGTAAAAAAAAATAGATTAAGAGAAATAGATTTTTCGGTACACTACAAAAAATCATGTTAGTAAGTCAAGAGAAAATTACTTTTTTTTTTCTTTAATTGTACTTTATCATTAAATAATTATTTCTAAGTATAATAGATTGGATATTTATTAATTATGTACTTTCTAAGTTAAATTCAAATTACAAAGTATAATAAATTGGATAATTTAGTAACATAATTGTTTCTTTAAGAAAAGTGGAAAATACAGACAAATACAAAGGGTACGAATAAATATACTTTTTTATAATAAAAATGTGACAATCAAGAAAGGGTGCGTATAAATTATAAGGGGTAGAAGATATGGTAGGAGTGAAGATGTGAGCATGTAGTTAGTTGTGATGGTAAATGACGCCAATGGCACTTCAATATCAAATGAATGACTTTGTAATTGAAGAGCCCATTGTGTCCCTCTTATCTTTTCACTGTTAAATAGCCACTAGGGCATCATCGAAAGATTTGATCCAGAGTATAGAAAAATCTTTAATAGCGAGTGCTATCTATCCAGAAGCAGCGGAGCTAGCCCTCTTTAGGGATTTGTTCGAACCTCATTCGATGAAAAAATATACTATTTATACATAATTAAAATAATTTTTTTATATGGTTATAGTAGGTGTTGAGCCCCCTTCAACTTAGTTTTCTTTGAATATTGAACCGTCTTACTTGAAATCCTGGCTCCGCCTCTGTACCTATCGAATGAGGCTCTATCCTATGCGAATTCAGCTTATTTGGACTTCAATACGTGTGTTAGACACCGAATGAAAAATCAAAAAGAAAAATAGTGTTGTTTTTCTTGCTTATTTTCTAAGCCTGCCAAAAAGCTGGTCTGCCTTTATTTAGCATTATGGTCATAGGTGAATCAGGAATTTACCATAAGGGAGAATCCACAGCCTCTGATCTAATTTCTAGTTCTAGCCTCCTGTACCGTGCGTCTTGTACTAACTTATTGAAGATTCCAAATATTTTTACTACTTATACTATGATTTTGTCATACTATTTGAAAAGAAACTTGAAACCATATTCATGTTCCCGATACAAGTGTGGGCGATGCAATTTTATTAAATTTAAATTCGTACAAAATTCGGATTATATTAAATTCAAAATATATTAGTCTCAAGTAAATTTTGCAGATTAATATAATTGAATTAATTATTTAAGTCCAAATATGTATGGATTTAATTAAGACCCAATATTTATTGGGCTAGTCCATTAATTTGGGCTAGTCCATTAATTTGGGCTTCAAATGATGAGCCCACTTTACTAAACCCAAGATATTGTCATATTCTAGAGGCCTAAATAAGCGCCACATGTCAAATGGCGTGGCATGCCAAGTCAAGTGAAGGAGCCAATAGGACGGTGCCACATGTCAAAATGGTGCAGCAAGCCCATGAAATAAAAGCCCATAGAAAGGCCTCACATCACTGAAATCTGATTGGTCAAAGGAAGTCCATATTCATCATGACTCTTCCTTTCCTACAACTATAAATAGGGTCTCATAATTCAGAAAAGAGACCCCCAGAACTCTAACAAGTAGCAAGAGAAAGCTCGTGGATCAAACTCCACAATTTCTCTAAAAAGCTCAAGCAGTCAAAGAAAGTTCATCAAGATCAAGACCACAATATTCAAGAACAAGCTCAAAAGCCCTTGAATTCAAGCACAAGTCAAGATCAAGTCCCTCAAATAAAAAAATCAAGTTCAAATTCAAGATCAAGCTCGAAGCCCTTGAATTTATATTTGAAAAGGCGAATCAGAAGATTCATAGAGATTGTAACACTTGCATTGAAATCAATAAATTAATTGTTGTAATATTTTTCTTGTTTCGTATTATTTATTTTCGGCCTCAAGAACTTTACTGTCCAACAAATTCTGGCACGCCCGGTGGGACAGTCTATACCTCTCATCTCAACTTTTCCAACTACCAAGTTCAAAAACACTGAAATGACTTCCAAGAAGGTCAACTCTCAATCAACTGCTTCCAAGGTTGCTGACTCAAAGTTCTCTGCTGAAGTAGAGAGCATCCTTGGTGTTACTTTCGGAAGCTTAGGAGTTGTTACAAGGAGCAAGACAGGCTTGCTAGGACAACAAACACATCAAGTGTTGTCCGCGCCAGCACCAGTTTTTGGATCTTCAACCTCAAAAGGAACGAAATCCAATGCAAGTCTTCGGAAGGAGGAAATAGTGTGTCAAAATCGCTTAAGAAGACTCTAGCTCTACTTGAGCACTCCGGTTCCAAATACTTTGATTCGAGCAACTCATCATCTCCGACTACACCGCATAAGTTGAGCACTTCAAAGATCAACTTGTGCGATAATCCATGCTACTCTCCATCTCTTGTGATTATGCAAGTGATGGTGACTGATGCCTCGTATATGAGGGAGCAACTTGCGAATCTGTCAAAGGCAATTGAACGCCTAACCAAGTATGTCCAGAATCAAGATGCTTGAATTGATAAGATAGTGGATAGGGTGGAAGACCTGATAGACGGAAAGTCTAGCCATGCACCTGGAAAAGCTCCAGAGGCTCACGAGTCTGGACATCCTGTAAAATAAACACCACTAACTAAAGAGGTACAAGTTTCTTTCGAGGGAATGATCCTAATTGAGTAATTGAAGGAATTCATTGAAGGGACCATCAAAGACAAATATGATGTTGTCACCGAATCTTTCATTATTTATGCCAAGCCCTACACTGCGAGGATAGATAATCTAAAAATGCTTGTCGGCTATCAACCCCCCAAATTTCAACAATTTAAGGGAAAAGGGAACCTAAAACAATATATCACACACTTTGTTGAGACATGTAACAATGTTAGAACTTACGGTGACTATATTGTTGAGCAGTTTGTTCGTTCCCTAAGGAAAATGCCTTTGATTGGTATACAGATCTCAAGCCTAACTCCATCGATAGTTGGAAGTAATTGGAGCATGAGTTCCTGAATCGCTTCTACAACACAAGACGTATGGTGAGCATAGTAGAGCTCACAAATACTCGACAAAGAAAGAACGATCTAGTCATTAACTTCATCAATCGATAGAGAAATGCGAGCCTAAACTACAACAAAGATAGGCTCAGTGAAGCTTATGCAATAGAGATGTGCGTCCAAGGAATGCACTGGGGGCTTTTCTACATCTTGCAAGGAATTAAACCAAAATCCTTTGAAGAGCTAACTACTCGTGCTCACGATAAAGAGTTGAGAATGGCTTCTATTGGAAAAAGATCAACGCCTATCCATGACCCTCTAAGGGGAAAGGATAAGCAAGAACCTAAAAGATGGGGCAAGTTTGTCCCAAAAAATGACACCAAGGAGTCCATGAATGTTGATGTGTCTCCTGTGAAGGTCACCACAAAGGTGAGCAAGAAACAAAGTGTGAAGACGACTTCTGGAGCACATCCAAATCAGAAAACTTTAAAGGAGATGCAAGAAAAGGAATATCCCTTCCTTGATTCTGATGTTGAGTATAAGCTCATTGAACTCCCAGAGATGAAGCATCCCAATGAAGATGGAAGGACCAATGACCCTAATTATTGCAAATATCATAGGCTCATAAGTCACCCTCTGGAGAAATGCTTTGTCTTTAAAGATAAAGTCATGCAACTGTCAAAAGGGAAGAAGATCTTCTTCGACGATGAGACGACCAATTCTCATCAAATATCCATCACATTTGGCCCGCTCAATCCTATCCAAATATGTGTCAAAAAGCATAATGAGAAAATATTAGAGTCTGACAAGTCTTCAGTTGACGAAGGCGATTATGAAGGTTGGACTCTAGTAACTAAACGCAGACGCAAGAAGACGAGTCTACAAAAGGAGTCAGTCGAGCAACCAACTAGGAGGAGGATGGTAAAGAAACCAAGGAAACAGAAGTTGGTTGAATTCCTAAAGAAGGTGATGGTGACGTAGCTTCACCCCCAAAAACCTCGGTGTCCGGTGACTTTAGAGGAATTCTTACCGAATTGGTTTCGTGTAAAGACTGCCCAAGTCAACCTTGAGGTGTCTTGTTTTAATAACGCCAAAGAGGGGGCAAAGGGTGAGAATCAACCCATGGAAGTTCCTTCACCTTCCGAAAAGCTTGTTGAATCTCTTGGCGAAGAGGCACATGTGTGTGATACAAAAATCACATTCACAAATAATGTTCTTCTGATTGGTGAGGCCCTACATAACCGTCCCTTATACATGGTGGGTCAAATTCTAGGAAAGACAATCAATAAAATCTTGATAGATGAGGGATCTGGAGTCAACATCCTACCTATCCGCACGATGAAGAAACTTGGCATCGCTACTAGCAAACTGGACGAAAGTCGTATAATGATCCAAAGCTTCAACCAAGGGGGCCAGAGGGCCATGGGATGTATCAAGTTGGGGATTCGTATGGATGATTTTCAATCAAACCCATTGATGCATGTGATCGATGCCAAAACTTCTTACAATATATTGTTTGGTAGGCCTTGGGTGCATGGGAACAAAATTATCTCGTCCTCTTACTATGAATGCTTGAAGTACTTTGAAGACGGAGTGGAAAGAAAGATAGTTGCCGATGACAAGCTATTCAGTGAAGCTGAGTCACATTTTGCCAATGCAAAATTCTACTTAAAGAAGCATGTTGTGGATGAGAAAAGGGTTGAAGATGTCACCAAGACCAAGTATGACGATCTTGCATCTAAGAAGGTCGCGGTGATTGTCGAAAAAGTCACCACCAAGAAGCCTCTCTCCACTTCAAATAAAGAAAGTTTCACTTCTACTAAAAGAAGGTAACTCCCGTTATTCGCTACGTGTAGACACCTAATTTTGTCCCTCCCCGATATCATTTTTTCCCTATTTACCTTATCCTACCGTATGCCCTCAACCCGTGTAATTATTCCCTATTAGAAGACAAAATAACAAACTCCCTAACAAATTAACAACCCTATTCTAACAAATTTTATCTTAACTACCTCACACCTCACCACCCATACCCCTACCCTCACCTATCCTACCCGTGCCCCCACCTCTATCACGTGATCCTCCATTTTCCTTTAACAGAACATATACAAAAGAAGACTCATTTCACCCTTGGAAAAAACAAAATATATACATACAAAAATATTGAGAACATAGGAGCTTCTTCTCCATTTTTTTCTCACATACACACACTAACACAGACCCACTTCATCATCAACACCATCTCACACACACACACCACCAAAAAAAGCACACACTTATATGGAAAGAAAATAGGGTAGAGCGAGAGAGAGTGTGTCACACAGAGAAACAAAGATCGAGAGTGAGAGGTCAAGAGAGAGAACAGACTGGAGAAAGCTCAAAATAGAAGAGAAAAGATTAAAAAATGAATTAAAAATGGGAAGGGAACGATCTGAACAGTGAGCAGGTAAGAAATTGGGTCTTGTTTTGAGCTTTTCCGGCTGAACCTTACCCGGAATCGATCTTTGAGTTCGTCATCCGGTCGATCTACTTATAAAAGTCTTGAGATTTCTTTATTTTTCTTTTGGTTTCTGATTGGGTGTGGCCGAAAACTTCAAGTGTCGCAAAAAAATGCGAAAAGCTGGTGATCCATCGCTGAAATTAGTCCCATTTTGAATCAGTTTCGTGATAGTTTCTATATACGGGGCTTGTTTGTTTTGTCTCGGGTTCATTGGTATTCGTTGTTGGTTCGGGGATTTAGATATCAGTTCATCTTGACTCGTTCGTTGAGTTCAGTTTCGAGTTTTAATTCCTCAACACTGAGTTGGATTCTTGACTGGGTTAAGGTTCTTTGTTCGAAGTTTTCAGTTTCGAATTTCTTTATTATCGACAAAAATGAATTCTATTGAGGTCCATTTCTTCAACCTGTTCTTTTTTTTTTTTGGTTGAATTTGGCCATGATTTTTGTAAGACCCCATAAAATCCTAAGCCTAGAATTCAGCTCATTTGGCTCTACAAGCCTCAAGACTTAAAATTTTTTCACAAGTGTTCAACACTTAGCCTCATTTTAGACCTCCAAACTTCAGGGAATTATTTCGCGACCTTCCCGACCTTCGTTTTTATATTTTCATGTTGCGTTCTGATGGGGCAAACTTGTAGTACATCCCGGGTAAGTTTTGGAATTTTTGGAATCCGTTTAGGGATCATTTGGATTCTGAAACAGTAGCACCGGGAGATCTTCAGGCGTCGCCCGCCTATAGCAATGCTATAGGGGGCAGGCGCCGTCTGGTCTACCACGATGCACTAGAGAAAGCTCCGCCTGCTAACTTCGGTGCCCTGCCCAGTATTCAGCATTACACCTCCGTGTTTTAAATGGTATTTTCTACATTTTCCCTACCCTATATATAGTCTTTAACACGGGATTTGGGTCCAAAATCACCAAAATATACTAGTTTTGTTGAAATCCTCTCAAGAAATATCAAGAACAAGTTTAGGGTTCAATTGGGGGTTTTCGATTGCAAGCTTATTTCACTACAATTTTCACGGATTACTATTCTAAGGTATGCGTAATGTTTATATATGAATTCAATTCGTTCATAGATCTCAAGAATCATGCTTTTAAATGTTATTTTGTAAACTTTTTTGTGGTGATATGAGCATGTACTTGCTAATGATTGTTGATTTTGTTTTAAGATGATGTCTAAGAATGTTTTCATGGAATATATGTGGTTGTAATTTGAAAGACATGAACTTTGGGTGGTCTGGTATAATGCAAGTATGAAATCCACCTATGCCTTAAAGAATGCATGCAAGGTGTTTGATAAAATGCCTAGGATGCTTAAAGTCATATTTACATAATTCTGTGATATCTAAATGACAAGTCCATGTTAGCTACATACTTCAATATGAAGTTCCATGCTAATTATGTGTTGTTTTTGTTGTGGTATGAAACATGTATGATAATGGAAACATGAATTATGTACACGAAATATATCCATGCTCTCCCTACCATGTTTGAGGTATTTAATAAGTACATGAAGTATAGTATCCCCTACTTATGATATTGTGAATTGTATACTCAAATCTTGTGATCAAGTCATGTCATGTGTGAGTCAGTTTCCTTCTATCGAGTCCTGGGGGTATTCGTACCCGAAAATTATAGTTGTGTGCCTAGAGCCATGTCATGTTTCACGATATCCGAACTCAAGCTACGACTCTATAGAAATCAGTCGGTTATCAGATACCAGTAGTATTCCGTCAGTTAACGAAATTCAGTAAACTCAGTCCACGTATAGACAGTTATTCATGTGCAGTCTCTTCAGATGAGAGTAGGAGTTAGCACCGAGCGAACCCAAGGATGGGAACTCACCTTCCAGTTCAGCGTGCGATTCTTAGAAGCAGTCCTTGTGTTCCAGAACTACGTAGCCAACATAGGTTGAGACATCTAACCTATAAGTTTAGGGTTGATGAGGTGGCTTAACCTGTTAGTTTAGGGTTCCCACCATTCTCATTTTGAGTACCTACCAGTATAGGGTTCTTACAGTGTTCTTACCAGTGGTGCGGTATTGACACCCCTCCAGTTGGGGTAAAGATTGGACCCCAGCCTAGCCATAATGGCACACATGGGGCATGTTAGTTAAACCACTACCTCCCACAGTTTTAGTATCGGTCTCAGTAAAAGAACTCATATAGTTCTTCAGATTTCAGTATATTAGGACTGTCAAATACAGTCGAACTCAGTTACAACACGGAACTCAGATAGTTCCATCAGATTCAGGAATGTCAGACACAGTCGTCCATGTTGTCATATTTACAGCATCAATCATGTTAGTTATCAATAAACCATGTATTAGCTTACATATCTAGCTATCACGTATTCACGATCTTAATTTCTATGTATGCATATTTGCACTCCCACATTCATATCAATCAGTCCGTTAACATTGCTCATGCATGAAACCCTTTTATATTTAGCCTACCTCACTCATATACTCAGTACTTTTAGACATATTGATGCATTTACACTATGGTGCTTTCTTTTTATGTTACACCATAGGTCCAGAGCCACGAGTTCCAGGTCAGCAGTAGTTTTTCAACCGCAGTGTGACAGTGAGTCCTAATCCATTCGAGAACAATATTATTTGATTTATTTATTTATTTCTTCAGTTCAGATTTTGCGGAGTTAGTTGGAGACATGTTCCTTCAACTCCTTATTCAGAAAAATTTTAGATGCTTTCAGATTTAGTATTCAGTTTTGATTCAGATTCAGTTGTTTTGGGTATTTTCACCCACATGGACGTTATGGTTTTTAGACATGTTTTATTCAGATGAACCTTATGGCCTACATGTTTATGTTTCCCGCGTATTATATTAATATTATGCAGTGTACACGTATAGATATCAGTCTTGGATTAGCTTGTGGTCCTTCGGGGTCATAAGCATCGTGTAGCATTCCAGTTTAGATAATCGGAGCATTACAAACTTGGTATCAGAGCCTAAGGTTCATTAGAGTCCTAGGAAGTCTAAAAGCTACATCTAGTACAGTCCTGTACATGGGTGTGTTGTGCGCCACATTTATGTGCAGGAGGCTATAAGATGTTTTAGGAACAGTTTCCCTTCTTTCAGTATTCATGTCATGCTAGCGAGCATAATCTCAAGATAAAATCTTAGTCTGATCCATTCTTCTCTTATTTCAGAACATGCCTCCAAAGAGAAGACACCAGCCAGCTCCTCAGCCCAAAGATCCTTTGGGCGAACATGTTTCCCATGCGGAGTTTAGAGTCGTATTCACCACACTTTCTCAGTCTGTGGCTGCCCAGCCTGGGCGTCCACCAGTTATTTCAGCCAACCCAGTGTCCAACTCAGCTGCAATTAAGATTCGGGACTTCACCCGAATGAACCCTTCATCTTTCCACGGGTCTAAGTCTGATGAAGACCCTCAGAAATTCATTGACCAAGTCCAGAAGGTCATTGATATCATGGGAGTTACTTCTGTCGAGAGTGCTGAGTAAGCATCATATCAGTTACAAGATGTGGCTCACACTTGGTACAAACAATTAAAGTTTGAGAGGGTAGACGATGCAGGTCCTATTGAGTGAGAGGAATTTGTCACTGTTTTCTTAGATAGATTCTTTTCCCAAGAGCTGGGAGAAGCCAAAGTTCTCGAGTTCATCAACCTCAGGTAGGGAAATATGAAGGTTAGGAAGTATTCTCTCAGATTTACTCAGCTAGCTTGGTACGCCCCTCATGTGGTTGCACATAATAATACGAAGATGAGAAAGTTTGTGTAAGGGGTGAAAGATAGCATGGTGAATGAGTGTAGGTCTGCGATGCTGAACAGTGATATGACTTTAGCTAGACTCATGACTTATGCCCATCAGATGGAGGAGCAGAAGGTTAGGACTAGAGAGAGGCTGAACAAAAGAGAAGATCAGGCAGTTTCAATTTTGCTCAGCCTAAATCAGAGGGAGAAAACCATTCGTAGTTTCATCCCAAGTTATCAGTTCCAGTTCAGTCTTCAAATAGTGTCCCAGCACCTAAGTTCAAAGATAGAGCACCAGGCTCTAAGCCTCAGGGCAGTGACAGCAGTGCCCGTACAAATCCCCTATGTCAGACTTGTGGTAATAACCACAAGGGTGTTTGCAGATCAGGTAGTGATGTTTGTTTTGGTTGTGGCAAACCAGGCCACAGGATTAGAGAGTGTCCCCAGTTAGGTCCTCAGGGTCAGCAGAATCGTTCCACAGTTCAGTTCGCTCGCCCAAATCAGTAGGGTGCCGCTTCCAGTGCTACCAGTGGGCAACGCCCAAACAGACTCTATGCTCTTCAGACCCGACAGGATCAGGAAAATTCTCCTGATGTCGTTACTGGTATATTACAGATTTTCCATGTTCATGTTTATGTTTTGCTAGACCCAGGTGCATCTTTATATTTTTTTACTCCATATATAGCAAGCGATTTCAGAATCAGTCCCAAAATTCTAATAGATCCCTTTTCAATCTCCACCACAGTGGGTAAAACCATCATAGCTCGGCGTGTATACAGGAACTGCCCAGTTATGATATTCCAGAAATCCACGTCAGCAGATTTAGTAAAGTTAGAGATGACCAATTTTGATGTCATTCTCGACATGGATTGGCTTCATTCCTGCTATGCCATACTCGACTATAGAAATAGGATAGTTCAGTTTTAGTTCCCGAATAAACCCTTCCTAGAGTGGAAGGGTAGTGCTTCATCTTTCAGGGCTCATCTTATTTCCTACCTTAGGTCAAGGAAAATAATTTCTAGGGATGTGTGTATAATCTCGTACATGTTAAGGATTCTAGTTCTGAATCTCACAGTCTTGAATCAGTCTCAGTTGTTCATGAATATTTAGATATTTTTCCCAAAGATCTTCCAGGCATTCCTCCCGAAAGGGAAATAGACTTTGGTATTGACCTTCTCCCAGACACTCAGCCTATTTCTATTCTGCCATACAGAATGGCACAACAGAACTCAAGGAACTGAAAGATCAGTTGAAGGATCTCTTAGATAAGGGATTCATCAGACTCAGCATTTCCCCGTGGGATCCGCCAGTGTTATTCGTGCACAAGAAAGATGGTTCTCTCAGGATGTGTATCGACTACCGTCTGCTCAACAAAGTTACGATCAAGAACAGGTATCCACTTCTCAGAATAGATGTCTTGTTTGATCAACTTCAGGATGCCAGTTATTTCTCTAAGATAAACCTCAGATCAGGCTATCATCAGATCAGAATTAGAGAATGTGATATTTCGAATACAGCTTTCCGTACTCGGTATGGTCACTTCAAATTTCTAGTCATGTCCTTTGGTCTTACCAATGCCCCTGTAGTTTTCAAAGACTTGATGAACTGTGTGTTCAAGCAGTACTTGGAAATTTTTGTCATAGTCTTTATAGATGATATTCTAGTCTATTTTTGCACGGAACGTGATCATTCAGACCATCTCAAGATTGTTCTTCAGACTCTCTAGGATCATCAGTTTTTCACTAAGTTCAGTAAGTGCGAATTTTGGCTAAGATTAGTATCATTCCTTGGCCATATTATTTTTGTTGAGAGCATTAGAGTAGATCCTCAAAAACCGAAGCAGTAAAAAACTGGCCCAGACCCGTATCTCCATCAGATATCAAAAGTTTCTTGGGTTTGGATGGTTATTACAGACGGTTTGTTGAGGGATTTTCTTCTATTGCGTCTCGTATGTCCATATTCTTGCGAGAAGAGTGTTTAAGAGTTGAAGACTTGACTCACCTCAGCTCCAATTCTAGCTCGTCCAGATGGTTCAGATGGGTTTGTAGTATATTGTGATGCATCCAGAGTGGGTTTATGTTGTGTCCTCATGCAGCATGGTAAGGTCATAGCCTACGCCTCAAGATAGTTGAAGCCCCATGAGAAGAATTATCCTACTCATGATCTTGAGTTAGCAGTCGTAGTATTTGCCTAAAAGATTTGGAGGCATTATCTTTACGGAGTACATGTGGATGCCATCACAGATCATAAGAGCCTTCAGTATGTCTTCTCCCAGAAAGATCTCAATCTTAATCAGAGAAAATGGTTAGAGCTCTTGAAGGATTATGACATGAGTGTCCTTTACCATCCGGGCAAGGCTAACGTTGTGGCCAACGCTCTCAGTAGACTCTCCATGGTTTGTATATCTCATGTTAAGGATAGCAAGAAAAAATAGCCCAGGAGATTCATCAACTTGCCAGACTAGGTGTTCGCTTAGTCGACTCTTCAGAGGGTGGTGTATGTGTTCATAGTAGTTCAGAGTCGTCTCTAGTTTTCGAGGTGAAGGAAAAGCAAGACAGGGATCCTAGCCTTGTCAAGCTAAAAGATTCAGTTCAGGATCAGAAAGTAGAGGTCTTCTCCCAAGGGGGAGATGGTGTTCTTCGTTGTCAGGGTCGTCTGTCTGTCCCAGGTATAGATGACTTGAGGCAGCGAATTCTTGTAGAAGCGCATGGTGCGCGATATTCTATTCATCCAGGTGCCACTAAGATGTACTGTGACTTGTGGGAGATCTATTGGTAGAGTGGGATGAAGAGAGATGTTACAGATTTTCTGGCTAAGTGCTCTACGTGTCAGCATATTAAGATAGAGCATCAGAAGCCTAGTGGTTCCATGCAGGAGTTCACCATTCCTACTTGGAAGTGGAAATAAGTAAACATGGATTTCGTGATGGGTTTGCCCAGAACTCGTCATCAGCGTGATTCAGTTTGGGTCATTGTAGACAGAATGACCAAGTCAGGTCATTTTCTTCCAGTTCATACTTCCTATTCAGCCGAGGATTACGCTAAACTCTATGTCAGAGAGTCGGTCGGTCAGATTACATGGTGTTCCACTGTCTATCATCTCATACAGAGGTACCTAGTTCACCTCTCACTTTTGGAAAGCGTTCCAAAAGTCTTGGTACCCAAGTTCATCTCAGTACGACATTTTATACTCAAACAGATGGTCAAGCAGAAAGGACCATTCAGACTTTGAAGATATGCTAAGGGCGTGTGCAATTGATTTCAAGGGAAGTTGGGATGACCACTTACCTTTGATTGAGTTTGTATACAACATTAGCTATCATTCCAGTATTTAGATGGCTCCATTTGAAACTCTCTATGGTAGGAGATGTACATCTCTGATTGGTTGGTTCGAAGTTAGTTAGGCCTCATTCATAGGTCCTGACTTAGTATTTGATGCCTTCGAGAAATTTTTTGTCACGACACGATTTGAGGCCCTGGCCACGACGGGTATCCCAAACCACACAGGCCCGAGATACCCCTATCTTTGCCCAACCCACTAGTGATATTGTCCGCTCTGGGCCTAGGCCCACACGGCTTTAAAATGCGTCACTAGGGAGTAAGGCTTTCTCACTTATATACCCAGCATCCCTCTTGTGTTTTGCCGATGTGGGACTTCTTCCTAAGTTGGGGTGTTACATATACCCCCTTATGGACTCAGCGTCCTTACTGAGGTTTGCCCTACCGAATGGAATTTGCCTACACTCAGGACTGAGGTTTTCCCCGCCTTATCGGGATTTGCCCACACTCAGTTTGAACTATGGCCCACATCGACAGGGACGACATAGGAGCGGCTTTGATACCATTCTGTCACGACCTGACCCGAGGCCCTGGCCACGATGGGCATCCCGAACCATACAGGCCCGAGATACCCCTATCTCTACCCAACCCACTAGTGATATTGTCTGCTCTGGGTCCAGGCCCGCACGACTTTAAACCGCATCACTAGGGATTAAGGCTTTCTGACTTATATACCCAGCATTCCTCCTGTGTTTTGCCGATGTGGGACTCCTTCCTAAGTTGGGGTGTTATAGTTCAATTGATTAGAGAAAAACTTTGGGTTGCTCAGAGCCGACAGAAGTCTTATGCAGATGTTCGTAGAAGGATATCGAGTTCGAGGTCAATGATCATGTCTACCATAAGATCTCTTCCATGAAAGGAGTGAAGAGGTTTGGTAAAAAGGGGAAACTCAGTCCCTGATATGTCGGTCCCTTTAGGATTCTCAGTCTTTTTGGCAAAGTAGCTTATGAGCTCGAATTTTCTTCAGATCTAGCCTCAGTTCATCCAATCATCCATGTCTCTTTGCTCAAGAAGTACATAGGTGACCCAACAGTTGTAGTCCTTATTCAGAGCATGTACATTCAGAACAACCTCTCTTATGAAGAGATTCCAGTTGAAATCTTAGACTATCAAACGAGTAGATTGAGGAACAAAGAGGTCCCTCTAGTCAAGGTTCTTTGGCGAAATCAGTCTCATGAGGGAGCTACTTGGGAAGCAGAAGAAGATATGTGTACCAAGTATCCTCACCTTTTCCCCGCTAATTCAGATCAAGCTCAAGGTAACAATTCTCCTTAAGCTTATTCAGTTTCATGTTCATGTTCCCAGTATAAACTTGGTATTTGTCACCATTGCATACCCAGTCATGCATTCATGTGTCAATTCAGTTATAAGATCATGCATCATATATTCATTCTCATCTTGAGAAACTCGATTTATCAGATTGCTCAGTTACGCATTCATGTATTAGTTTTCCATGCATCAAATATGCATGAGTTCAGTATGTTTAGCATGTCATTCATGAGATCATGTTTCAGTTCTTCATTATTCAGTTCGGGTTCAGTTTGTCTTGTATCCCCTATCAATTGATTCTTATTCGAGGATGAATATTTCCAAGGGGGAGATATTATAAGACCCCGTAAAATCCTAAGTCGAGAATTTAGACCATTTGGCTCTACAAGCCTCAAGACTTAGAAATTTTCATAAGTGTTCAACACTTAGCCTCATTTTAGACCTCCAAACTTTGGGGAATTATTTGATGATCTTTTCGACCTTCGTTTTTGGATTTTCAAGTTGCGTTGTGATGGTGCAAGGTTGTAGTACATTCCGGGTAAGTTTCAAATTTTTTGGAATCCGTTTAGGGATCGTTTGGATTTATAAACAGTAGCACCGCGCGATCTGCAGGCGCCGCCTGGTCTACCTCGGTGCACTAGAGCAGGCACCGCCTGCTAACTCCGGTGCCTTGCCCAATTTTCAGCATTACACCTCCGTGTTTTAAACAGTATTTTGGATATTTTCCCCACCCTATATATAGTCTTTAACACGGGATTTGGGTCCAAAATCACCAAAATATACTAGTTTTGTTGAAATCCTCTCAAGAAATATCAAGAACAAGTTTAGGGTTCAATTGGGGTTTTTTGATTCCAAGCTTATTTCACTACAATTTTCACGGATTACTATTCTAAGGTATGCGTAGTGTTCATCTATGGATTCAATTCATTCATATAGCTCAAGAATCATGTTTTTAAATGTTATTTTGTGAACTTTTTGTGGTGATATGAGCATGTACTTGCTAATGATTGTTGATTTTGTTTCAAGACGATGTCTAAGAATGTTTTCATAGAATATATGTGGTTGTTTTTTGAAAGACATGAAATTTGGGTGGTTTGGTATAATGCAAGTATGAAATCGACGCCTTAAAGAATGCATGCAAGGTGTTTGATATAATGACTAGGATGCTATAAAGTCATATTTACATAATTCCATGATATCTAAATGACAAGTCCATGTTAGCTACATACTTCAATATGAAGTTCCATGCTAATTATGTGTTGTTTTTGTTGTGGTATGAAGCATGTATGATAATGGAAACATGAATTATGTACACGAAATATATCCATGCTCTCCCTACCATGCTTGAGGTATTTAATAAGTACATGAAGTATAGTATCCCCTACTTATGATATTGTGAATTGTATATCCAAATCTTGTAATCAAGTCATGTCATGTGTGAGTCAGTTTTCTTCTATCGAGTCCTGGGGGTATTCGTACCCAAAAACTATAGTTGTGTGCCTAGAGCCATGTCATGTTTCACGATATCTGAACTCAAGCTACGACTCCATAGAAATCAGTCAGTTATCAGATACTAATAGTATTCTGTCAGTCAACGGAATTCAGTAAACTCAGTCCACGTATCGATAATTATTCGTGTGTAGTCTCTTCAGATAGGAGTAGGAGTTAGCACCGAGCGAACCCAAGGATGGGAACTCACCTGCCAGTTTAGGGTATGATTCTTAGAAGCAGTCCTTGTGTTCCAGAACTACGTAGCCAGCGTAGGTTTAGACATCTAACCTGTCAGTTTAGGGTTGATGAGGTGGTTTAACCTGTCAGTTTAGGGTTCCCACCGTTCTCATTTTAGGTACCTGCCAGTATAGGGTTCTCACAGTGTCCTTACCAGTGGTGCGGTATTGACACCCTTCCAGTCGGGGCAAAGATTGGACTCCAGCCTAGCTATAATGGCACACATGGTGCATGTCGGTTAAACCACTACCTCCCACAGTTTCAGTATCAGTGTCAGTAAAAGAACTTAGATAGTTCTTCAGATTTTAGTATATTCGGACTGTCAAATACAGTCAAACTCAGTTACAGTACGAAACTCAGATAGTTCCATCAGATTCAGGAATGTCAGACACAGTCGCCTATGTTGTCAGATTTACAGCATCAGTCATGTTAGTTATCCGTAAACCATGTATTAGCTTACAGATCTAGCTATCATGCATTCACGGTCTTAGTTTCTATGTATTCATGTTTGCACTCCCACATTCATATCAGTCAGTCAGTTAACATTGCTCATGCATGAAACCCTATTATATTTAGCCTACCTCACTCGTATACTCAGTACTTTCAAACTATTGACGCATTTACGCTATGATGCTTTCTTTTTATGTTACACCATAGGTCCAGAGCCACGAATTCCAGATCAGCAGTAGATTTTCAGCCGCAGTGAGACAGTGAGTCCTCATCCATTCGAGGCAGATATTATTTGATTTATTCATTTATTTCTTCAGTTCAGTTTTTACGGAGTTAGTTGGAGACATGTTCCTTCAACTCCTTATTCAGACAGTATTTAGAGGCTTTCAGATTTAGTATTCAGTTTTTATTCAGATTCAGTTGCTTTGGGTATTTTCACCCACATGGACATTATGATTTTTAGACATGTTTTATTCAGATGAACCTTATGGCCTACATGTTGATGTTTTCCGTGTATTATATGTATATTATGCAGTGTACAGGTATAGATATCTGTCATGAATTAGATTGTGGTCCTTCGGGGTCATGAGCATCGTGTAGCGTTCCGGTTCAGATAATCGGGGCGTTACAATTATGTGTTTGTCGATTATGATTGTTTGATTTTATTGATGCTTATGCATTTGAGAATAGAACATTAAGTGAGGTTGATTTGTTGCTCAATTTCGTGATAATATGAGTTTAGGGATTGTTGAAATGGTGATTCATGAATTGTGGGAAAGTTGGTGTTAAAAGGGAATTTGGGGTAGAAATTAAAATTTGATAAAAAAAGGTTGAATTAGATTAATTTTGGTTTATTGCTGATTTTGTTTAATTTGGAATAAAGGCTGAATATTGTTGGAACGTGATACAATTATGTTGTGTTGAAACGGATAGACAAATTTAGGTTCGGGCAGGCGAATTTTAGGATTGGTGATTTGTTGAATGTGTGAATATTTGTTGAATGGTTCTTTCTATTTCAAACGCACAAAATTTAGAAAATGTATTCATTTTATCGGGGAATGCCCTGAAGTCTGATGTATTGATTTATCCGGGGAATGCCCCGAAGTACCATGTACTTGAAGATGACGCACGATCAAGACCCGGAACATCGGGTGGAGAAAGCAATGGAATGTAGTTTAGAATTAGCATAGAATAGAGTAGGTTTATATTTTCGCATTTTTCTATTTCGAGATTGTAATAATTGGACTGGACACTATAGTTTTGGATTTGTTTTGTTTGTTGGTTTGATTGATTGTTTTGTGTGATTTTGTGTGGTTTATATATTCATAATGTCAAATTAGTCGATACGCTCCACCAAGCGACCGTGGTCGAGCCACGGGACCGAGGGGTGCCTAACACCTTTCCCTCGGTCAACAGAATTCCTTAACCGAAATCTCTGTTCGCAGATCAATTTTTTTTTAGAGTCAAATTGTTTTGAAAAGAATTTTTCAAAGGTTACTTGGCACACCGTATTATGTCAAGTGGCGAATCTAAGTTTTGAATATAAAAGTCCTTTTCGAATCAAATCTTCATTTTGTCACTTAATAATAAAAACTCTTTCGAAACTTTTAAACTTAAAATAAATCTTTTCGGAGTTGAAAAAGGGGTGTGACAGCTCTGGCGACTCTGCTGGGATCTTTTTAGAATTCGAGCTTATTTTTGCAGTTGTATCGGTTTAGTTTGACATTATGAGTGTATAAATATTGTTTGTGTTTATTTTATCATTGTTGAGTGCTTACAGTTTTTCTCTTATGTGTTACCGTTTTATATCTGGCACCATGTGCATAAACCGAGTCAATTCTTTCTGCAACAAGTCCCAGAGTGCACGTCGTTCGCACGAACTCTAGTTGAGTCACCCTTATTTTAGGAGGGGGAGCCGTTGGACGTATGGAATGGTGTCTAGGTCAAATCCCATTAAGTTTGTGATGTCAAAACCAGTCCTAAGTGACCGACTTGCAAGGTGGTACCTTCAATTTCAACAGTTTGAGATTGTTTACATTCCCCAAAAAGCTATAAAAGGACAAGCATTGACTGACTTCTTGGCAGATCACCCAACACCTTATGACTGAGAGCTGAGTGATGAACTTCCTGATGAAGATGCAATGACTGTTGAAACTAGACTCCTGTGGGAAATGTACTTTGATGGTGCTGCATATCGAGATGGAGCCGGTGCCGGTGTGGTGTTCGTCACTCTACAAGAAGAGGTCATCCCATACTCTTTTACTTTTACAAACTGTTACTCTAATAATATTGCTGAATATCAAGTTTTAATACTTGAACTTGAGATGGCAGTTGACATGAAACAACTGCAATTACAAGTCTTTGGTGACTCTCAACTAGTGATCAAGCAGCTTTTGGGGAAGCTATGAAGTCAGAAAGCCCAAATTACGGTCTTATCATGATTATGCACAGAAATTGATGGGGTGGCTTGGAGAGGTGGTCATTCCTGTTTTATCCCTTTTAGGATTTTGTTTTAAAGAAAATGGTTTTGACTTCTTTAAAACTATTTCGAAAGATTCGGAAAAATTTCAAAATAATTTAAAGAAAATTCACAGAGTCGCCACTTAATTTTATAGGAAAAATCAAGAAAAACTATGATGATATTTCAAAGACTTAAAAACAAAAATAAATCCTTGAAATAAGAGAAACTGAGTAAGGGTTCAATTAACGCCCTAATAAGGTTTTTAAGGCACTTAGGAGCGTCCGTTTTAAAACGATTCACCAAAAGATCATTTTTTAGACTAACTAAATAAGGGTGGCTAACTTTGCGAAAAGGTTGATTTCTGAAATTATTTATTTGCATGCCTAAATTAAGGATGAATTCTACTTAACTCGCAATTATTATAAGAAAGGTTTACGAAATAGGTGAGAAAATTATGAATTAAGTATGACAATGAAGATAAAATAGAATGGCCACATTTTAGGGAATCACTTAGGTTAACTAAAATAAAGTTAGTGCAATTACAATTTCAATATGAATAAACTACAAGAAAGAGAATAGAGTTTAAGATTTTGGGCCCCTGTTTGGTCCATTTCAAATCTGGCCAATATTGGGCCTAGCTTTATGGACTTCTTAAGCCTTCCTTCAGCCGTGTATACCAGCTGTGTACTGATTGTATAACAGTACCACTGGTGTTGCATTTTGTCTATCTGGTGTATACCATACCGTATATCAGTCATATGTGCATGTATTTTGGTCTTCCACCTGTATTAATTTACAACTTTGGCTTCGAGGACTCAATGAATGACTAAATAAATTGATAAATAAATAAATAAATGACTATGATAAGTAAGGTAAAAATTTAAAACTTCAAAATTTTGACATCTTCGTAAATGGATTTTGACCCCCCTCTCTTCCTTTCGCGGTGATTTTTCTTTTTCCAAAGATAGTCGACTCAAAAAGGAATAGGCCGCATTGGCACATCGTGGAATGCATAGGAAAAAGAGACCATGTAGGACTCGAGAGTATCCACATGTGAAAGAAAAGGAATAAACCAATTAGTATATATAAATGTTGATACCTAACATATAAATAATAACATAAAGTATGCTCATGAAGATAGTAAACAATACAAGAAATATTTTAGAACTTTGAATCAAACAATTCCAACCTTATATTAATAAATAAAATTTTAACAACCCATCCAAGTTAATGTATTGCTAACAAATGACTAAGATATTATTAGCTAGAATTAATCTTTAATAATTATATTAATATATAAAAAAGTTAAATATTACATTAATTTTAACATATCACATTGAAAATAACTATCAAGCCAAAACAAACAAGATAGACCTAACTTATTAGAGCAATATTTGTATGTTTATATATGCAAGACCTCTTATTAAAATCCGACTTCCTAGGCGAAAAGAGGAAATCACACTTTTTGACATATCATGAATATGTATGATAAATATATAAAAAAAAAAAAAAAAAAAAAAAAATAGCATAAGAAAAAATTTACAAGTGATTTTTCTTGTCCCTATTAATCATAAAAACATAATCTAAAATACATTTCTAAAAAAAAACTTTCAGGATTTTCATAAATAATAAGTTTAAACAGGTTTCCTAAAATTCTTTAGACAGAAACAAATTCATACCCAAATATCACAGTCAAATTGCTATTTTTTTTTAGAAAACCAACAAGATATCAATATATATTAGAAGGGACAACAAGTTTCATCTATTACAACATCAATTAAAGTTTAAATGCAGAATATTCATACTGTTAAAGAAAAGCGCAATAACTAACACCCAGATTCCTCCATTCTTTGAAAACAGTTACTTTTAACAAACGAACCTACCTACTCACAGTCACTTTTAACAAATGAACCTAGCTACTCCCAATGAACAAAATCATCAAAACATAACTACACAATATCAAGACGAAGTAAAACAATCAACACTAATGGAACAGAATATTACCTGTTTTGGAGCAGTTTTGAAACAACAAAACGGAACCACAAAACCACCACGTCAACTCAAAAACTTTAAGTAGACGGCAGATTTCGCATAAGAGAAAAAAAATCAAATATTTTTATCCAAAAATTTGTTCTCAGGTTCTTTTTTTTTTCTTCTTTTTTTTCAAGCATCCGCTCCTATTTATTTCCAAGCATCCGCTCCTATTTATAGTTAGAAATAAGATCCGCTCCTATTTATTTCCAAGCATCCGCTCCTATTTATAGTTAGAAATTTTTTACTGACAATTCAAAAGAAAGTTTTTCTTTGTCAAAGGTGGTTGAGGATTTAAAAAAATTGAAAAGAGATGGAAAACATATCCCATAAATTCGAATTCAAATTTATTAAACCAGATTTAGATCAGATTTTGGCAAGAAGAGAAAATAATAATAATAAAAAAAATTCAGATTAAGGTGTTAGGCCAAAATTGTTTGATAAAAGGAAAAATTACAGAAATTAGTATCCTTAAGACTATAATTACAATAAATAACAACACTTTTTCAAAATTGCAACTTATAGCAAAAGTAGCAATATTTTACCCACTTCATATTAATAGAAGAATATGTATTTTTCAATTGTGCATATGTATTTATGAGTAATACATACATATTTGTATATGTATTTATATAACAACATTTTACTTAAATATAAAATACAATTTGCTATTGTTCGTAATTATGAAATTGTTGCTATAAAAGTTATAATTAAGGTTATAGAGTTGTTATTTCTGAAATATGGGGCTTTTAATTTGATTGGTGGTTGTTTGTAGTAGTTGGGTCAATTGGGTAATAGAAATTGTTAAGAATTTGGGGGTTATTTAGAATATAACCTCCTAATTTAAAAAAAAAATAAAAAAAATTGGCCAAAATTAATTAATATTTTGATTCAATTGAAAAATTAGATTGATCCATTGCAAATATGACCAATTTGATTTCAATTAGGATCAAATTTAATAATTTGGCTAAATTGAATTAAAATTCGAAATGAATTAATATCTTATTTAACCTCAAGCTTCTTGATTCGATAAAATCAAACACATATTTATCCGGATAAATTATTTCAAACATAAATTACATCTAAATCAAGATTTTAATCATTTAAAATTACTTAAAGATAAGCCTTGATTAAAATTTATTTTTTAATTAAAATAAATATTAATTAACAAAATCATATAATTTCATATAATTGAATACGATAATATATAATCGCTACTAAAAATGAAATGTTTTCCCAAATAAATACTTTTGATAATAAACTATATTAAAATCAAGATTTTAATCATTTCAATTTATTATTTATTTAATTTATCTTTTTTTTTAAACAAGCTTTGCCTAGAATTTGATATTTTGTAAGATAATTATTTACGTAAGAAAATCATATAATCTCGTACAATGGAATACGGTAATATATAATCTTTGCAAAAAATGACAAAAATTACCCAAATAAACACTTTGAAAACCTTTTTAATTAGGATAAAATAAATGTTACAATTTATTTAAAATCGAAGAAATTCAAGATTAAACTCAGTCGTGGAGGGCAAAAATTAGGTGTCAACACCTTTAACATGTGCCAAGGAGAGAAAATAAGCAAGTTGATGCTTTAACTGCTTTGTCCTCAACCTTAACTCTTCCAAATCAGACGCGAGTTACTATCCGCCAAGAATGGGTAGTACCGCCGTCAGATGATGATGTAGAAAACAAGGTTGAATACCTCGTTGCCGTGTCTGAAGCTGTAAAAGAAGATTGGCGACAACCTATCATTGATTACTAACGTTATGGGATACTTCCAGAAGATCCAAGGATAAAGACTGACATTCATCGTCGTGCACCTCGCTTCATTTACTACAAAGACACACTGTACAGAAGATCATTTGAAGGAGTACTCTTACGGTGTTTGGGAGAGGAAGAAGCAATTCAAGCTTTACAAGAAGCACATTCGGGAGTTTGTGGATCATATCCGTCTAGACCAAAGCTCCATTTTCACATTAAAAGAATGGAATATTATTGGCCAACAATGGTGAAAGATTGCGTGGACTATGCTAAAAGATGTCAAGCTTGTCAATTCCATGCAAATTTCATAAATCAATCTCCAGAGGTACTACACCCAACCGTTGCATCTTGGTCATTCAATGCTTAGGGAATGGATGTTGTTGGTCCACTACCAAAATCTTCTGGTGGACACTTATACATCTTGGCCGCGACAGATTACTTCTCAAAATGGGCTGAAGTTGTTGCTCTCAAGGAAGTAAAGAAAGAAAATATCGCAAACTTCATCTGAGTGAATATTATCTATCGCTTTGGAATTTCTCGGTACATAACAACTGACAATGGAAAGTCATTTGATAACAAACTGATGAACAAAATCTGTAACCTCTTTGGTTTCAAGCAACACAATTCTTCTATGTACCACGTTGCCGCCAATGGTCTAGCTGAAGCATTCAATAAGACTTTATGCAACTTGTTGAAGAAAGTTGTCTCCAAATCCAAACGAGATTGGCATGAGCGAATGGAAGAAGCTCTATGGGTGTATAGGATAACTTATCGTACACCAACGGAAGCAACCCCATACTCACTTGCTTTTGGAGTTGAAGCAGTCCTACCACTTGAGCGTCAAATACCTTCTTTGAGACTTGCTATTCTAGAAGGGCTCACCGATGAAGAAAATGCTAAGTTGCGTCTTCCGAAGTTAGAAGCTCTTGATGAGAAGAGGCTGGAGGCTCAACAAAATCTCGAATGTTATCAAGCCCGTCTATCTCATTCCTTCAACAAAAGAGTTCGCTTGAGGTGCTTCCAAGTTGGATATCAAGTCCTTACAGTAAGAAGACCCATTATCACCTCTCGTAAGTCGGGGGAAATTCACCCCGAAGTGAGATGGACCATATGTCATACAAAAGGCATATTCAAATGGTGCTTACAAGCTTATCGACGCAGACAACGTGAGGATTAGTCTCATCAATGCCAAGTTCTTTAAGAAGTACTATCCTTGAAGGAAGATGATACTCCTTAAGGCATGAGTATAAACTGTATGTCTACTCCTAGCCCACAAGAGTAAAAACTGTGAAAGACTAAAAAAAATAAAATAAATACCCGCTAGGTTGAAAACCTCGAAAGAGGCGGCCTAGGCAAAACTTAGGACACAAAACAAAACACTCACCCAGAACTACATTGTGACTTGATCCTTTTCATTGAGGTACGTAGGCGTTTGGAATCTCATTCCGAGTTCAGTTGCATGAGTGTTTAAAAAAATATATGTTCCTATAGTGTCTGTCATATAAACGCCAAGTATGAAACTATTCTAATCAAATTTTGAACTTACTCCAAATATTTGTGACTCAATGGGGGCAACCTGTCGAAAAGAAAAAGAGTTTCTTCAATGGAATTTGGAATGCTAAAGTTCTCCAAGCCTATAACTAAAAGAATATTGAAATTTACATGCCTTAAGGTGGACAAGATTTGTCCCTTTGCACCTTAAGCTTGCCCCTTACATTTTTATCCTTAAAAGGATATAAAAATTGTCATGCCTTAAGGTGGACAAGATTTGTCCCTTTGCACCTTAAGCTGACCTCTCCCAGATTTATCCTTAAAAAGGATCTCAAAAGCTCCATGCCTAAGGTGGACAAAATTTGTCCCTTTGCACCTTAAGCTGTCCTCTTACGTTTTTATCCTTACAAGAATATCAAAATTTTCATGCCTTAAGGTGGACAAAATTTGTCTCTTTGCACCTTAAGCTGACCTCTAACGGGTTTATCCTTAAAAGGATATCAAAATTTTCATGCCTTAAGGTGGACAAAATTTGTCCCTTTGCACCTTAAGTTGGCCTCTAACGGTTTTATCCTTAAAATGATATCAAAATTTTCATGCCTTAAGGTGGAAAAAATTTGTCCATTTGCACCTTAAGCTAGCCTCTAACGGGTTTATCCTCAAAAGGATATCGAAATTTCCATACTTTAAGGTGGACAAAAATTGCCCCTTTATATCTTAATCTGATCAATAAAATGCCCATACTTAAAGAAGACCAACGCATAAATACATCAATGAAAGGGCCTATACTTAGAGAAGATCATCGCATAAATGCATCGGTGAAAGGGCCCATACTTAAAGAAACCCATTGCATCTTCAAGCAAAATTGGTTGGGTCTTGAGGTGACGAAGCCTCACACACCTTAAGCCGACATCCACCATCTTCAAGTAATATTGATCGGGTCTTGAGGTGATGAATCCTCGCACACTTTAAGCCGTCTTCAAGCAAAATTGGTCGGGTCTTGAGGTGACAAAGCCTCTCACACCTTAAGCCGACGTCCACCGTCTTCAAGCAAAATTGATTGGGTCTTGAGGTGACGATGCCTCGCATACCTTAAGCCGACGTCCACCGTCTTCAAGCAAAATTGGTCGGGTCTTGAGGTGACGAAGCCTCACACACCTTAACCGATGTCCACCGTCTTCAAGAAAAAATTAGTCGAGTCCTAAGGTGACGAAGCCTTGTACACCTTAAGCAAACGTCCACCGTCTTCAAGAAAAATTGGTCGAGTCTTGAGGTGACGAAGCCTTGCACACCTTTAGCCGACGTCCACCGTCTTGAAGTCAAAATTGGTCGATTTTAGAGTGTACGGAGGTGAATTTAAAGCCGATTATTGCATATTGTTATTTTTTTTCAACCCTGCAAAAAAAGGGGGGGGGGGGGGACAAGAAAGAAAGTAAAAACGGAAATAGAAAGAATGTTGCCTGTCAGAGTACTGCGATTTTGAAAGTTGTATATCACCAACTTGAATTGATATAAGATGCCTTGATGAGAATAAATCCCTCAAAATCGAGTTTTAATCAATCAAAACTCCCTTTGATGGTGATGGTCCCACATCAAGATATAAATTATTTGGTAAGACGATGCAAATCTGGAATCTTCTGTCGAACAACATATAAGATCGACTTCAAACAATCATTCAGAACAATCCAAAAGGTGTTAAAATCCAAATTTTGGATATGTTATACATGCATGTTTCCGACATCTATAGGATCAAGCGGATCATAATTTTGATATTCTCACATTGAGATATAATTTTTTTTGGTGATGTCACGTTAATATGAAATTGTTGATGCATCAAAATTCAATGTTGATTTTGGGATAACACCTGAAAATATTTCAATTATATTAAATTATGAATTTTGGATATATTATAGATCTTTGTGTCTAGTTTCACAAGAATCAAGCAGCTTATGATTTCATCCTTCCTACTTCAAGATATGAAAGTTTTAGTAAAGACGCGCAAATCTGAAATTTCAGCATGATAAAATTCAAGGCTAACTTCAAAAAAATTATTGAGATTTATATTGAAGGAATTAAAAGCTGAATTTTGGATATATTATAGATCCCGAAGTCTAGTTTCTGGAATATCAAACAGTTCATAGTTTTGATATTCCTACAATTAGATATGGATTTTTTACCGCTAACATGCAGTGTTGGAAAAAAAGTGACGAAAATAAGAGAAAAGTAGGAGGGAAAGAAATTACCTCAATGTTGTTGATGGCTTGAAAACCCTAAAATTGATATTGAAAAAGTGGGGAAACTACCTCCTTTTATAGAGTTGTAGGATGAATGTTTTCTTCTCCAATATAAATTCAAATTGGAATAACTTCCATCTCTAAATTCAAATTGGAGATTGTTTCTTTCTCCAATATAAATTCAGATTGGGATAACTTTCATCTCCAAATTCAAATTAGAGGTTGTTTTCTTTTCCCATACAAATTCAAATTGAGGGTTAGTTCCTTCTCCCATTCAAATTCAAATTGGAGGTTGATTTCCATCTTCCATACAAATTCAAATCGGAGGTTGTTTCCTTCTTCCATACAAAGTCAAATTGGAGGTTGTTTCCTTCTCCCATACAAAGTTAAATTGGAGGTTGTTTCCTTCTCCAATCTAAGTTTAAATCGGAAGAGTTTTATTCCTAATTAAGTAAAGAGGAAAGGACAAAAATAACACCTAAAATTAAAATAATTTCACAAAACTAACACCTAAATTTAAAACCCCAGTCAATAACCATTAAGCATCACTAATTCGGTCACAATTAGCGTCAGCAAAATATATACACTTCCAGTTAGGCGCACCGCACATGTTAAAATTATTAAAATGTTGAGCCTTTCTGTAAAAAGAACAATTTTTTTTTTTTTTTTGCTCCAATTTCTGTAAAATTATTAAAATAGTTTCTACATGCATTCTAAAAATGTATCAATCTAATCTAAGAGAGTATCAATTGAGTATATGAACACTGTAAGTGTATCAATGTAGTATAAAAGTGTATTAATATGGTATAAAACAGTATCAATTAGATATAGGGACTGCACGTACTTAGATAGAATTTTCTTTCTCTTTTTTAAAAAGTGTATCAATGTAATATAAAAGTGTATCAATATTGTATAAGTGTTGTATCCGTTTGGTATAGGGACTGTATATGCATAAATAGACTTCCTCTTTTTTGAAAAAAATGTATCAATAAGGTATAAGCTTTGTATCAGTTTGGTATAAGGATTGTATATGTAGGCATAGGTTTCCTCTCTTTTGAAAAAGTGTATGAAAGTGGTATAAAAATTGAATCAATTATGAATGCATAGGTTTTCTCACTTTTGAAAAAGTGTATTAAAGTGGTATAAATGTTGTATCAATTTGTATAGGAATTGTATATGCATGTGTAGATTTTCTCTTTTGAAAAAGTAGATCAATATGGTATAAGTATTGTATCACCTTGATAAAGAAATTGTATATGCATGCATATGTCCTATAGTATATGCAGAATTAATACAAAGGTGTCCAGTTGTGGATGATTCAGTGAAATCACCATCAACAATAGTAATAAAATTTGGGTCAAACTTAACACTCCTATCAGTTAACTTTAATTTGTACCTAATCTTATTTTTCTCCTTCATAACTTTCGAATTTAAGTAAAAGGAACTCACGCAGAGTACAGTGCATTGAAAAACTACGAAAAATTTTGAATTAGGATTCGTTTTGGGAGATGATTGATAGAGAGAGAATTTTGAGAAATAGATCAGAAAAGAAAAGTGTGCTTTATATGCCTCCATTGGCCCAAACAGTGGCCAATATTTTTGAAAAAGGCTAGCCCGAGTCTTTTTCCCTTAAGTAAAGCAATGAAAAAGTCTTCCAAAACTATTTGAAATTGGATATCACGTCTCACCAACGGGTCTTAAGTATAGAGATTCATACAAAAAAAACAAGAGAGTTTTGAAAGACACATCAATATGGTTCGACTTTAAAATTTTTGAATGAGGTGTTCTTATGTATGGAAAATTGTTGAAGCACGAAGAAAGCATGTTTAAATAAAGGCTAGTCTCCAAAATATTAATTGTCTCAACAAATCTTGAAGTAGTGGGCATTTGTGGACGATGCAATTTTATTAAATTTAAATGCGTACAAAACTCGGATTATATTAAATTCAAAATATATTAGTCCCAAATAAATATTGTGGATTAATATAATTGAATTAATTATTTAAGTTCAAATGTGTATGGATTTAAATAAGGCCCAATATTTATTAGGTTAGTCCATTAACCCGCTTTATTAAGCCCAAGATATTGTCATATTCTAGAGGCCTAAATAAGTGTCACGTGTCAAATGACGTGACATGTCAAGTCAAGTGAAGGAGCCAATAGGACCGTGCCACATGTCAAAATGATGCAGCAGACCCATGAAATAAAAGTCCATAAAAGGTGTCACATCACTTAAATCTGATTGGTCAAAGAAAGTCCATATTCATCATCCTTTCCTACAAGTTTGGATGCAAGCTTCATCAGCCTCATTTAAAGGAAAAATGTTTCCTACCAAAATTTATTTTATTTTTACAGCTTAATCTCTAAATTTATAATTAAGGGTGAATGAATCGTATTCATCTAACCCCAACTCGTGGTGATAGTACACCACTTGGCTGTTTCATTGATCATGCAACTTGAGAAGTTCTTTTGTTTTTTTTAGTGGATGAATGACATTTTGTAGTTCTCCTAACTTCTTTTTCTTGTTGATATATTCATACTATGCATACTCCACACTGAATGGAAGAATTTCCTTTTGAGAATATATGGGTCCTCAATAAAGCAACTTACCTTCTTGCATTTGTCACACGTGTGATTGTAAACATAAATGGCATTATATTTATTTCTACCTATTCATTCAATATTTACAATGATGTCTTTATTAGATTTTCTCATTGAAATAAAAGAAATTGTTCAATTTCTTAGGAGATTTATATAAAGTATATGATTCATTAAGCTAAATGTATATCAACTGGTATACTAAATTAGTAAATGGCTAACATAAATTAGTAAATGGGTAACATAGGGAAAGGACAGTTTTCTTAGAAGCAACTTTAGACACCTCAATGAAGGGGAGCCTCGGATTTAAACGGTAAGATTGCTCTCATGTGATTAGGAGGCCACGGGTCCAAGCCGTGAAAACAGCCTCCTACAAGCTGCGAGGTACGTACAATAAACTTGGTTTTGCCCTTCCTTGAATTTCACGCATAGCAAAAGCTTTAATGTACAAAACTGTCCTTTTTTAACTTTAGACACCTAAACAAGATCACCTCGAAGTTGTATATCTGCATCAGTAATCAACTCTTTTTCATTAATTTATCCATACCTGGCTAGTTCCTTGTGAAAGCCATATTTTAAAACACTGCACTAAAATAACAAGTATATAAATATTTTAAAAAGTAATTATGAATAATTATATTTCTGTATGTTTTGTATATACTTAAGAGAAATTAAATTTTTATTTTACACCACTAATTTTATTGAGATGATTTCAAATACAACAATTTAACCTTAGCAGGTTGTGAGAATTGTGAGAAGACACAACAATATATTGATTTCCTAACAGGTTGGCAGAATTGAGAGAAAGACAAAACAATATACTGATTTCCTAACATCTTCAAAATTATTGGGTGTTTATGTAATGACGGGTGCAAATTACAATTTTTCTTACTTGGTAAATTTAGGACCATATTTTTTTTTAGTGGGTTTATAGATTCGTTATATTTTTATTTTTTCAAGAATCTTTTTGGTTTTCTAGTACGAGTTGGTCTCTAGTTTTTTTTTTTCGTTTTCTATCTCAAATTTCATGTTCTCTGTTTGTTACAAAGAAAAGAAACTGAAAATACAAACATTAGTCAGCTAAAAGAGTTGTCCTGCCTTCCACATGGGAAAAGGAGAAAATTTGTGTTGATAAATCCTATAATTTTTCCCTACAATATTACAATTGAAAGTATCAGGATCATAATGTCGCTCTATGATTAAAACTGACGATTGTTATAGCATAGAGGTGAAGAAAGTGTTGGGAAACAGTGGTAAAATATCAATAATAATATTATTAAATAATAATCTAATAATAATAATATTAGTAGTATAATAACATAACAATATATAATAATACTAGTTTTGTGTACGTGTTTTGCACGTGTGTCTCAAGTCAATCAATAGAATTATGTATAAAAAGAATACAATTATTAAGAAATAGCAATTGAAGTTAAATATGTAAATTCTATATTATTGATAATTAATAATTAATGACGTTCCTTACTTTGAAAGATGTACAAGGAAATATACAATAACCCGTGTATAATTATGAATAATATTATCTATAGAGTTACACACTCAATATTAAGAAAAATAGAAATAAAAAAGTAGAGGCGTGTGCTCATAATTTTCGAAGTGTTACAAGTTTATAGTAAAAAAAAAAGGAAAATAATAAACATTTATTAATTTGGTCCTCTCTGACAAAAGAAATTGACTATCTTATGTACTAAAATCTTCGATCTTTATCTCATTCTAATTTTAAAAATATTGAAGTCGGTGATCTTATGTGTAAAAATCTTCCGTCTTTATCGCATTCTAGTTCTGAAAATAAGAAGAGAAGGTGTTAATTGAATTTATATATTATAATAGTACAAAAATCTGCATCAAATAAAATACAATCTAATATAACTCGGGTCGAATCATACGAAATTGAACGATTCAAATCTAATTTAAATTTTGAAGTCCTACTATTTTATAATAGTAAAAAAGAGGAAAATAACAAACCTTGTATTAATTGGTCCTTTTTGAGAAGAAAAATTTCTCCTCTTTGAAGTCGACAATCTTCGTCTCATTCTAGTTCTTAAAATAAAACTAAATCCAAAACAAATCGCAACTGCAAACAATTATATATAGCTTGTTCAAAATAAATACTTTATCACAATTTGAAGTCATAGAAGGGTGTAATTTACCTCAAACTTTAGAGATTTTCTAGTCTTGCTCTTACATCCAGCACAATTCATATGTACTCTTATTTGTTTCATCTGTACTCATTCAAAAAATAATAATAAGACGTGTTAAATTGATTTGATTAAATTATTTTTTTTCTATGAATGAAAGATTAAATAGAAATTTAGAATAGAGGAGACTGATAACCATTGTCATCTCAGGCTCTTGATGAATCTTAAATATGTTTTTCTTTATTTTTTCTTTTTTTAACTTTAGTTACAAAAATATCGAACTGCTGCAATGCACACTATTCCAACCTAAACTTTTTTTTCTCTATAAAAAATTTTAAACAATGACCTAAAACCTAAATAAAGAGGCAACAAAATTGAGTGAATAAAGAAAATGAAAAACCTATGAGTGAATATCGATAAGCATACAAGCTGCGCTCAGATTACAATTCATCACTGCAGATAGGGATGCCAAACACGAGATGTTAAGCCAGCTTACACCGTCGCTGCATAACGGATATTGATATTCAGCTATTAGTTACAGCAAGACTTCCCAAGAATTACATCATGTGGCAGATAGCTTCCCCGCCCTCCAAATTGCTTGAGCATAATATGATGAGAAAAAAATTTGATTCGAATAATATATCAAGTTACAAATAGTGAAGTGATAAATCACGTTTAGACAATTTATTAATATGCTTAAAAGTAGCATTAAATTTTAGGACAGGTTAAATTTTTAATTGTACTTGAACCAGAACCTTCAAGTATTGGAGATCCTTGTTAGATGCAACATTCACCATTTCAACAGCTTTGTTTATGGTATCATGGATAACAAGTTGACGATAATTTTTACCGAATTTTTCACCACCCCAGTTGTCGAATTTTAATAGCACCGCAGAATAGATAGTATCAGATGACATGGTAGAATCAAGTGGGATATCAAATTCTTTACTATGAGTTTGTAGTCCTTGAAATTGCGAATCACACCAGTACAAATCATTAAAAGAAAAATAAAAACAAAGATGTAACGTAGTAGTGACCCTATTGATGCTTAATCTTTCAAACTTGTCACAAATAATATCCATAACAATATCGAACATACCTTGTGTATCAAGAACAAGAATCATTCTTCTGTCTTGATATTCTAGTGTTGGTCCTTGTCTCTTGATAATGATAATCAATCTAACAGAAACGAAAGAAGAAGAGGAAAGTTGGTTGTAAGTGAAAGCAACAGCTTTCATTGTTGGACAATGGGACAATTTGTTAAGCCTGGTTAATCTATTTATAAGCTAGCTAGACAGCTAATTGGGATTTTATTAGTGTTATACTCCCGATTTACTTGTCCCACTCGACGAAACAAAAGCTGAATTATTGAGTATTTTTTTAATCATATATATCTCTTAGCAAAACTCATGAATTGTACTCGATATTAATTATTAATTTTTTTATCATATATATTTTTATCTTACTATATATTTTAGGAATTCTTTAATTATAAAAATACATATATATATTCTTATCATATTTTTTATGGCTCTTTAATTATTAATTTTTCTACAATCTCTTACCATATATTTTAATTATAGTAATATAATAATTAAAAAAAATAAGTAAAAAGATAATTTTGTCTATTGCAAAAACTTTTAATGAAGGGCAAAAAATTCAAATCACTTTTATAAGGGTCTTCACACATAAATCTAAACATTGACGGATCATCACTTTTGTGTTTGTCATGTATTACCTCTTTCTCTTGTTGTCAGCCCCATCAATTTGAACCATATTTGTATTACGATTTTTTTTAATATGTAAAATCTTTTCTTATTTTTAAAGTCAAATCTTTACAAAATCATTGATTACATTTTTTTACGTACTTAAAACTTTTAAATATCGGGTACTTCTGAATTTTTTCTTATTCTAATAGATTCTTCAAATCTTCTTAAAATCAAATTTAGTTGATTTATAATTCTTAATCTAATGAAAAAAGTATCGGTTGTCATTAATTTTAATGACTTCTAATAAAAAAAATTACCAGAAATATATTTAATTAATTTTCATCTCTTAAATTAGGAAAAAATATTAAAATTCCGATGACTTCTAATAAGAAAATTTTTTACCATAAATATATTTAATTAATTTTTAACTCTTAAATATTAGAAAAAAATAGTGAAAAGACGATTTTGTCTAAAGCAATGACTTTAAACGGAGGACAAAAAGTTCAAACAACATTTGTAAGGCCTTCACACTTTTAATATATTATAGATTATAGAATACTACTTCAATAATAATATTGTAATCAATAAAACTGTAACAGTAATATAGTTACTTCTTAATAAGTTAATAATGTTGAATATTAAATAAATATTATAACAATATGATTTTAAGTAGTATATTAGTTATACTTGAGTCGTACTAGATACTGCCCTAAAAAACTATTTCAACAGTGTGAAGTGTTTCTCAGAATTAAACAAGCACTTCCCTAATTTTCCTGATTAATTAGAGAATATTCTGAGTTAAATAAGTCTTTCCTAATTAATCAGAGAATACAGTAATCAACAAAATTATTAATACAAATACCAATAAGTTAAACTAAATTATAGAACTCTTTAATAAATTATATAATAATATAATAAGTATGAAAGAAGAAAATTGATGAGTTGAAAATTAAAGCAAAGAGGAAAAAATTGGTTACTACATGTTAACGAACACAATGCCTATTTATAGTACTAGATAGGTATGTCCGTGCTTTGCACGGACCCAATGCATAATTTTGCTATGAATTTATTATAATGATCAAGTTGCATTTAAACATCAGTATAAACTAATTGTTGCGTTATATAAAATAGATACATTTCAATCTATAATAATATTAGTATCGCGTGGCTATTTATATTGGTACATATACTATTTATAAATTCTACGATAGCAAATGCATTTTTCATATTGTGATCAATCTCCTGAGCATTCACCATCAAACACCTGTTAAATTAGATTTAATGATCAAATATTAGTATTATAATAATGTGATTTAATGATATTGTACTAAACTATAATAACGAAACAACAACAATATAATTAATATATATTTCACAAATAATGTCAGGATACATAGTAAAACCAACTCCAGCTCTTCGCCAACATGTTCGTACTAAGATGTTTCAAATAGGATACTCTACTCTCCAAGTTTCCAACTCCAAGATTTATAAATAGGCAAAATTATTTTTCACTAATCAATATAGGAATGCATCACTGGATTCATCGGCCGCCAGAACTAAGAAAAATCACACAATAATGAAGCAGATGTAGATACCAAACCCACGTCTTCAAATTTCAAAAGCCACTAAAATAAAATCAATAATTAATGAACTCCAACTCTATTAAAATTATTACATATCACTTCTCAGTAATTTATATCCCACAAAGAACTTTGTAATAGATAGGAGACTGAAAACAGGGAGAACTTATATCTAATGAGGCAAAAGAAAGTAACGTGCCTTCTTAATGGTTTACTGCTTGAAGGAACATGTCAAAACACAAATACAGACTTAGCCCCGTTTGGCCATAAAAATTACTCTTTTCTAGAGTTGGAGTTGGAGCTGAAGTTGGAGTTGTGTTGCCATGAATATAAATTAAAATTGTTTTTAAAATTTTATGAGAGAAGTATAAGTGAAAAAAGTGAAAACAAGTAAAACTTGCTTTCACTTTAACAAATAATTTTCCGGAGTTGAAGTTGAAAAATTCATGGTCAAACGCAGCGTGTTTTTACTTTTTTCACTAAAGTGAAATAATCTTTCAAAAAACAGAAAAAAAATTCTATGACCAAACGGCTAACAAGTAATATAAGCTAATATCGATAAACAGGTTCCACATGAGTTGAAATGATACAAATGCAAGCTCAAACTCAAAAAGTGAAAGTGAAAAAAGTGAAAACAAGTAAAACTTGCTTTCACTTTTCCAAATAATTTTCCGGAGTTGAAGTTGAAAAATTCATGGTCAAACGCAGCGTGTTTTTACTTTTTTCACTAAAGTGAAATAATCTTTCGAAAAACAGAAAAAAAATTCTATGACCAAACGGCTAACAAGTAATATAAGCTAATATCGATAAACAGGTTCCACATGAGTTGAAATGATACAAATGCAAGCTCAAACTCAAAAAGAATATTTCAAGTCTGAAGACAAACGAGAAAACTTTAATGTATTTCGTGCCCTGAAGCCTGCTATGTAACACTCTCCTTGTGTGATTCAACTCAAGTGTTTAGAAAAAGGCAACTTCTAAGACGCAAGGCTACCTCACTTAAAACAAATAGCAGGTGAAAGGAAAAATCTTTCTCAAAACGGATTCAAGTTATCCAAGTAGAACTATCAGAAAATATGAAATGTGTTTGCTACAAGTATGAAAAATGCTTCCAGTGCTTCATTCATGTGTAGAAAATAGTTCCTATAAAAAAAAGGAAAACATTTATCAAAGAGCTAAAAGTTAGTTATCGTCAACAAATATTTTCCTTCATACCAAAAAGATCTTGAACATTTCTCCCTTCTTTAGATGAACTTCAACTGTATCTACGGTCAGTTTTGGAAAATATTTTAACTCTTGAATTATTATAGTAGGCATATTAAAACTAAGAACAACTTAGCTGAAAACTCGGAGAAACATTTTGTGAAAATGAAAACAAGGAATTTTACATTGTAACATAAAGGAATACATTAACTATAATAGAAGAGAGCTGAAAGTAAGACACCTCTTATTATTCAACAACAAAAAATTCAAACACCCCTCACAATATCTATAATCAGGGCACTGAATCAATTAGAAATGACTGACCTCAAGCTTGGTATGTAATCCTTTCTTCTCTTCTTCAGGCTCTCTGATCTAACTTTCAGAACAAACGAAAGATTTGCTAAAACTTATTAAATTTTTTTCTGAAACAGAATAATGAGTATGACTGAGTCCACAACCGTGCCCTTAACTTTCTCATCTGAGCTTCTTGGGTAGCTTGCTTTTTAGAAAGCTGCTCACCTAGAAGAAACAATAAGTTTTAGACATTGAAATTGCACAAGAACCCAATATATATATATATATATATATATATATATTAATTAATTATTGGCTCTATATATAAAGATTTTGGATTTGTTCATAATAATCAAAATACATCCAGTCTGTTTTCACCTTTCCAAATCATTCTCAATATAATTTTAGATATTAGATTTTCCTTTATTTAAATCGATGAGGCTACAAACTTTTAAAAATCAATAAATTTCTCCAAATAATCTGGTATACGTGTCACCCAGGGATTAAACTGAAAGAAACTCAATCCAAAGGTTACCAATCAAAAAAAAAAAAAAACACTTACCAAAGGCTCAGCCATAGCAGCACAAAATAATAATAGAAGTATGAGCTAGATGGGTTAGATCTCTAAGGATCGGTGTAGCTAGAAGTCTAGTATTGGGTGTCCTACCTCGAATGTTAAATGAAACAAAATAAAATGTTCGTTTAATTATTGGTTATTCATTTTTCGTACCTATTTATTGAAACTCATTTTTCAATGTGGATGCTGCAATCAGCTGGCTATTACTTCACTTTGTTCAACTCTAACCTAATTTTAGAAGTCAGTGGAAAACTGCATTTGTTTGGATAGATAAATTCAGAAACCACTACACAGTCCAAGAGGAAATTAAGCTCTTCTTTTTGGATGACAAGTAAAAGCGTTTTGGGTCACAGTGCTCATTGGCGGAGCCAGAGTTTCAATAAGGAGGTTCAAAATATGAAAAAGAAGTATGCTAAGAAGTTAAAAGGGAGTTGAACATCTTTCTCCATGGACTTTCTCATTTCTCAAAAACAAGTTCAAGCCGAAGTGATTCAGTATAAGATAAGAGAATAGAAACAACATCCAGCTTTAGCGTTCAAACTTAGCATCCATGTGGTGCTTGACAGACAGTCGAAACTACTACATTTGGAAGAGGTAACAAGCATTCTTAGTATCTCTTGTTGGGGAAAAAAGCTTTTCTTTGATTGAACTTAATATGGTTTTGTCACAAGCACCACTAAAACAAAATCCGTTGGAAACTAAGCGTGGGAATGATCTATTAAACATCTAATTCTTCTGTTGGTCTTTCTAGTAACTAAAGTTTTAAATAACTGCTTTATAACTTTCCAAATCCTCCCATTCAGGTGGCATTGGAGATTTATGTAATGGTAGTTCCTGAATTTCAGATAAACTATATCATTCTATTAATTATATTTGCACACTGGTGTTTGGAAGTTATTATTTTCAATCAAATCCTTAACCCAAATAAAACATAATTGATTTTCTAAAGTAATTATCGATGAGATCCTAAAATACTTGGTAGCAGTCGTCATAATAGGTATCACATAAAAAGAACAGATTGAACCATATGCACTGATCAATTTACATAAGATTCATTCTTTGTTATAAAACCATAAATGGGTATTCAAGAATCTGTCTTCTAACAACAGAAAAAAAAACCATATTATACCTTCTAACAACACACCAAAATCGGTAGAATAAAGGGGGAAAAAGGGGGTATTCATAAATCTCACATTTGAACTTGTAACAACATAAAAATAAGCAAAAAAAAAAAAAATACAAACGCACAAATGGGTATTCAAGAATATCACTTTCCAACTTGTAACAACACATACCAAAAAATAATAATTTAATTTTGCTTGGGGAAAAGATAGAAAACGAAATATGAAGAAATTAATGTAATAAAGTTGAGAAACTTACCTTAAAACTTTCTGATGAGATTGAACGAACAGGTAAATGATAAAAGAGAGGATGCCATTATTTATTCAATTCAGAAATCTCTTCTAGAATTCTTTCTCTCTTCTGGAATTCCTGGTGATAATGGAGGACAATTGTGTGGATACTATTTCTCCATGTATTAGATGAATGTGAAAATATCACAGATATTTTGGCCAGTGATTACTACTTATATATAGTATATCAATTTACCATTTTACCCTTACAAATTGAGTTTAATATCAGGCTTGCCCTTGGTCGTTCCTTCTTAGCCTTTTCTATATAGTAGTAAAATATTGTGAGTTGAGGCGATGGACTTTAAAAGTGTTAAAAAGAAATAATTATTAGCAACTTGTAAATTTGGGACACAGTTCTATGGTAGTAATATATGAAGGGCCTGGATAAGTTTGTCCCATTCTTTTTCTTATTTTATTTTTCCCTTTCTCTTCGAGTAAAAAGTAATATGACCTTTTTTTTTCTTTTTCTTCTTCTTTTCAAATACACAATAAATTATTTTTCCTACAGAAAGATGAAAAAGTATCTACATGTTATTTCGATTTTGAATACGACTATTTATCCTATGCTAATGGTTTGTTTTGCTTATGAGAGAGAAAAATTTAGAGTGTCTCAGAATTTTTAATCCTAGTACAAGAGAAGTAAAACTTTTTCCCAAGTGAAACAACCATACCCTCTTCTCAACTTGAATGAATCTTGCGACTATTTACTAGAACCATATGAAAAAAAATATAAGATTTTGATGAGACTTTTGTTTCAAGAGAGTGCACGAGAAATTGGATTTCTACTTTTGGAATAGATAAATCTTGGAGAGAGATTGATTGCATGACATATTTCCAAGTGAAAGTGACATTTGCATTTGTGAAGTTATCTATATATTGTACTGCTCGAATACATTCATAGTTTCCGTTGACAATAAATCTGAAAAATTAAAAATTATTCCCTTGCGGATTGATTCAAATCATTGAGAACGCGATTACGTGCTGATAGAAGTGAAGGACAAATTAGCCATCAGGGACACGAAGTATTCTTCTAAGAAGGCGAATTTGCGGCTTTTAGGTGACACTCTTTGTTGACACCTAATTTTTTTTCTCCACATTTCAAATTAGTTTTTAAATTTCTCAATCTTAAATAGTTTTAAAATATTTATTTTTTATTATTTTAAAATAAATTTCAACTCTACCTTTTGAATTTAGGTGAAATTAATATATTTAATGTTTAATTGTATATAATTATATAATTATCAATATATATATATATATATACACACACACACTATAGAATTTATTTTGATTGAACAATTACAAATATTCTACTTTCTCAAGATCGATTGAAAATTGATGACATAATTAGTCTCTCTATTATTATTATTATTATTATATTTGAAAAGAAAAAAGAAATGAAATAAAATTGTGTCCCACTACATGTTTATTTTAAAATTATCAAACTTGAGAAATTCAATAAATTAATTATAAGAAATTTCGTCTTGACTTTATCCGAATTTACTCAATTATGACTGTTTCATTAACATAAAATAACCTCTCCTAACTTTTTGAGCCAGCATTTTCAGCCAGCCCAACATTAACAACAACACCAAATCAGCCAAACAAGCCCAAAATAATAACAAATCACCTACAACCTATTATACTTTTTTCTTTTTCGGGCAATTTACGTAAATCCCTGAATCTTTAAGTGGTATTACGTAAAATTTCTACAATTTTGTTAATTATATTTTATCTCGATTTTTTGAAATGGTGATACATATGTTATATGGTGATACGTATAAAAAGTGATACATTTGAAACTAACAAGATATTTATTTAAGGAAATAATATATTCTCTTTTATTCATTGTATTCTTTTATTTAAAGAAAAATATCTATTTTTTTTCCTTTTTAAGGTTTAATTTAGGTGTTTTGATTATGTTTCTCTTTTTTCTTCTTTCGTTACGAAAGATATGTTGTTGTTTTTTGTCCTTTTTCTCTTTTTTCGTCTTTAATTTTAGTCTTTTTTAAAAATTTAATTTTAATTATGTTTCAATTCTGTTTTTAGTCTTTAAAAAAAAAAAAACTTTTGTTTCCTACACTGACTACACCATTTCCTTTCATTAATAACATATGAATCACTCAATAATTGAAATAAATAATTATATTCATCATATGAATCACCATAATACCATATATATCACCCATTAATATCATATGAATCACCCAATAATTGAAATAAATAATTGTATCTGTCATACGAATTATCATAATACCATATATATAAATTACCCAATAATTGAAATCAATAATTATATCTATCATATAAATCACCATAATACCAGATATATGAATCATCTAGTAATTGAAATAAATAATTGCATATACCATGTGAATCACCATAATACCATATATATGAATCACCCAATAATTGAAATAAATAATTGTATCTACCATATGTATCATCATAATACCATATATATCAACCATTAACATCATATGAATCACCCAATAATTAAAATAAATAATTGTATCTATCATATGAAGCACCATAATACAATATATATCACCCATTAATATCACATGTATCACCCAAAATCATACAAAATGTATCTATCGTATGAATCACCATAATACTCATATAATAATATCATATTTATAATTCATATGAATCACCAGTAAAAAATAAACATCTATGAATAACTAAATAAATTCATATCAGTATCAATAGCTTTAAAAAAAATGAGAGAGATTTTAGAAGAGGAAAAAAAAGATGCACGCATTAATGGAGGGGAAAAGATCAGGAAGGAAGACGATTTAAGCATTAGTGAAAAAGAAAAAGTCAGGAAGAAAAATGATTTGATTGTTGATAATTGGAGAGATATTTTAAGGAAGGAAATCTTGAATGAGTCAATGATAGAGTAAAAATAGGATATGAGGTTTTCTTGATATGTATCAAGAGTAAAGTTGAAAAATGAAATTTTATGTAAATTTTAAAAAGTAAGAGATATTAGGTAATATAGTCTTTTAAGTATAATATTTAGGAAAATTACATATATACACAAAGTAACTCTACCTTATTACAACAAATCCCAAATTGACAAATTAATTACATAAATCCCAAACTAATTATAAAAATCCCCTATTTTTTTACTTTCCCTCTCATTCCTCTCATACATAAAAATAAAATAAAAAATTATCATTACTTTATCTCTTTTTCCTATAATTACTCCCTTTTTTTTATCTCATTAATTAATTCTTTACTTTCTCTCTCTTTCTCGTTTACTTTCTCAATCTTTTTCATATTTGCTTTATTTTTTTCTTCCACTAAACAACCCATTGTTCCTCCATTATTGAATATTTTTTTTCACGCTCAAATTCAAGCAATTGTATACTTAGAGGTTACCAATTTGTAAGTTATCAAACATATATTGGACTTAAATTTTGTTACTTGAAAATTCAAGTTTTATTACTTGAAAAGAAATATAAGAAATTTGTTTGCACCATACACCTTTATAACGTCTGATACTATATCATACGTTGTTCTGATTTAAATTTTTGAAGTTTTCTGATGCGTATACATACATTTAGAGAAATGTATATTTAAATATTATACATTCTATTTTTTTTTTTTTGAATTACACAGTTTTATTATACATCTGATTTAAATGTATAATAGCTTATTATACATTCAAAACTTCACTGTAATGATTCCACAGTTTCATTTTACATTGACACAGTTTTATTATACATTTGATTGAATGTATAATAGTTTATTATACATTCAAAACTTCACTGGAATGATTCCACAGTTTCATTATACATTGACACAGTTTTATTATACATCTGATTTGAATGTACAATAACTTATTATACGTTTAAAACTTCACTGGAATTATGAACTTCATCAATATTCAATTTCATCGCAATCGTAGCAATCAATTTTAAAAAGTTAATACTCTGAAATAATAATTGAATCACTTTTATAGAATTGATAAATAATTTTCAACTCCCAAATTTCGAAATGACGCAACAATAAGGAAATGTTCATATTTTTTTTTTTGAGAATTGAAGAAAGACGAAGATAGATTGTTTTTTTCTTAAAAAACGTCATTAAAAATGGAGAAAACTAACAGTGATGTTTAGTAGTTTTTCTGAATTTAAATTTCAGTTATTATATTTAATCACACAAAACATAATTATAAGTAATTAATGGCTATATTTAAGGAAATGAAATATTTTATCTGATTACTCTTTCCATGAATGTAGGGGATTATGTTTTATCATCTTACCTTAAATATAGGATTAACTGTTTTATCATACATTCGAGCTATGTATGATGGCAGCCGAATGTATGAGTATATTTACAAAATTTGGGAGAGAAAAAATTAGAAGAGATTTTATGTAATTAGTTTCAATAGGTAGGGAATTTATGTTGTTTACACTAATATTTATGTAATTTATCCACTTTTTACCCCCAATTAACAACAAACCATTTCAGCCATTCCAGGCCCATATCCCAGCAGCCCAGCCAACAGACCCGGCCCATCCTCTTTTTTCTTCATTCCCTGCTATTAAACAACAGCCAGCACCCCCAGCAAATTCAACAACATTAATAACCCAACAACAAGAGAGGCAATTTCAACAACAACTTTCAATTTCAACGCAATAACAGTAAAACCATTTTGAAATTCAAATTTCAGCTAATTTTTCCTTCTTTATCCTTTCGATTTCCCCCCAAAACAATCCCAATTTTTTCTATAAATACCAATGTATGTAGAGTGAATTAAGGGAGGATTTGTTGGGGGAAAAAATTGAGGATTTCGGAGGCGCGTGCTTTTAATCCTACGTAACCCAAAAGATTTTCGAAGAAACATACTAAAAAAAACCCTCAATTCCGATAAATTCGAATTGAAATTTTGGTGGTGGAAGTCCGTCGTCAACTCGTTGTTCCCATTCGCTGTCCGAAAAAAGGTGAACACATCTTCCTTTTTTCTTTTAGTTGATTGTTCTTCATCGCCTTCTCTCGTAATTGTAATTGTTGGTACTGTTTGCTGTAGAAACTTAGAATTTTCTTGTATTTTTTTGATGATTTGGCGGTTTTGTTGCTGTAATTCGTGGGCTGCATCTCAACATGTTCTGTTATTTGTGATATTTGGTGGCATGTCGAATTTCGAAATTGTTTTCCTTGGTTGTTGCTTGTTGCGGGAATAATAATTCACTTTACATCTGTGGCTTCTGTGTAGATTTCTTGATTTCGCTAATAAGTATATTTTGTCAAAGAGGAAATATGCTTCCTTTGTTTCTCTATATTGCTTGGAAAATAGTGGCATGAAAGTCTTTCTTATTTCCTTTTCCATTGCTTTCCTTATTGGTTATTAGTGTTTATAGGTGTACCAAATAAATTTCCCTTTCTTAGATTTACTTTGTCCTTGGTTTTGTTATTTGAAATAGAGTAATGTCTCTCTAAAGTTGGCACGATTAGAATCAATTTTGCTGCATTTGATCCATCTTCTACGTACGTTGTGATTGATGTCCCGTGCTTATATTCAAGGGCTTCTTGGCGTTCAATGTATATGGAGTACCTAATTATGTTGCTTCAGTAAACAGTTTAAGGAACTAGTTTGGTTGGCTAACATAATTTTTGTTGCTTGTATATAACAAAAATGGAGTTGGAGTGCATTTAACTTCATGACATTTGCGCATCATCGAATATGTTTGGATTTGCAATAAGCCTGTTGACGCCATATATGAGTTGTTGTTGAACAATTTGAATTACAAGAGCAATATTAGTGGTGTCATAGGACAATTTAAAAGAGCAATGATATCTTCTCACTAGTTACACAGAAAAATGGAAAAAAAAATCAACTAAAAGGTACTGTTCAAGATTGTTTCACATTGTTCAAATTGCCTCCTATGTTTGGGTATTTGTTAGTTCATTAGTTGACTTTCAACGTTAAAGTTGGATCAAGGCTTATTAATTATTTTCTTTGCACGGTTCTATAGCCAAATTAGACTACATTCTGCATTTACTCATTATTATTTCTGCTCCACCCTCTCTCCACTCATCATTAGAATTTATGTCGTTTAATATTGGATATTGTCTTGAAATTGCTACACCCTTTCACTCCATACAAATTGACTAGATTTAATAGTGGATACGTATGAATAACAAAATTTTACGTGTTGCTTTCTTGATTAGTTATATTAATACTATTTGAATAAATTCTAATATTTATATTTTTTAATGCACGTGACACCGACTTGAGTCTCAAAGGACTCCATCGCCATTACATTTTTTCGGGACCAAAACCATTCTTATTTGAATAAATAATCTCCATCAAAATCTGCCTAGGGACTGGTATACATTTGTATACAGTGGATATACACTGGAAAACATCAGCTGCACATCATTGCGCGATTTATGATGAAAAGTGGAGGAAAAATAAGCAGTTTTCGACACTGATATACACTATATATGCAGCAGTATACAAGAAAAACGCAGATATTGAAGCTGTAAATATACAGCTGGTAGACACTTTAGGAAATGGACCCAAGTCCATAAGAATGAGGTCCAAAAGCTGGACAGCTTGCTAATGGGCCAATAAAGGCCCAAATCTTAAACTCTTGTTCCCTTCTTTCTTTTATGTACTTTATGTTATTGTTTTTTTTTTTTGGTAATAATCAAAGTTTCATAGAAATTAAAGGGAGCACAGTAGTACAGTTACATGTTTTCAGTTTATCAACTAGGGTTGATTTGAAACACTTGATAAGTGTGATCTACCCTACCATTAGAACTAGATCTAACACTTCTTTGAACAGTAGTTCCTATCGTGTCTGTCCATAGAGCGTTACGAGCACACACTGGAGGAACTTTAAAAATTCTTGCTTCATCAAAAAACGTTGAGTTTGCTCCCACTTTTGCTAGTGAATCAGCCACTATATTGGCTTCCCTAAAGCAGTGATGTATGACTGGAATCCCCAACCTTCTTAACCTGCACCTGCAATCATGAAGAATACCATCATAGATATCATGATTTTCTTTAAGCATCCTTATTATTTCCTTGGGAGTCCGTGTTGATTTGAGTGGGTATTAATTGATGACTTTCAATGATTTTTAGTCCTTTATTCAAAGCAAGTAATTCCATAAGATTGTTGGTTCCAATAAGAAAGCTTTTTGAATATCCTAGCAGCCAGCCACCTTTGTGGTTTCGAATTACCCCACCAATACCCCCCTTCCCAGGATTACCTAAGCAAGACCCATCAATGTTCAACTTAAAGGTTCTGTGTTTTGGAGGGATTTAATTGATGTTGATAGTGGTTAAGGTATGAGGGAGCCTACCATCAGAGTGTATGTGAGAGAACTCAACATCTTCTGTATATGCGTCTTTGAAGGAAACATTCCACATTTGGCCAGTGAAGTTGTTAGTATTCCTAGTTGTCCGAATTGTCCATAAACAATAAGGAAGTATTTTCGCCCAGAGAAGAAGTTTGTCAAACTTTTGGTTTCGAACATTCTTCCAATTAGCAAGGCAGTTCAAAGAAGAAAAGTCAGTGGGCTTAAGCTTAAGAGGGTTGAGTGGCTTTGGCACTGAGATCTCTCCAAAGCTGCTTAGCGTTGATACAATCAAATAAGATATGATTTAAGTTCTCCTCTTCCTAGGGACATTTTTTACAGAATTTGTTGCTGGAGATTCCTATTTTTGAGTGATGAGAGTTGGGAGGAAGTTTGTTATGAAAGAATTTCCAAAGGAAAAACTTAATTTTATTGGGGATATGGATCTTCCAGAACCCAGAGCAAGTATTGCCCTGTTGAGTATGTTTTTCCAACTGAGAAACATGATTGTAGGCATTAGTAGTAGAGAATTTTCCACTACCAGTAAGTCTCCAAAGAGGAGTATCTATAGGCCTTTTGGTATTGGGGAAAAAAGTGTTAACAATGAGTTGCTTGGTCTCGAAGGAAAGGTTAATGGAAAAATTGTCAAAATTCCAAGATGAGTTGGTCCAGACCTTATCAAGTTTGAGATCTTCATCATTTTTATTAAGGGGGCCTTGAATGGTATTCCTGAGGCGAGTGTTATTTGGTAGCCATCTGTCCAGCCAGAATCTAACATGATGGTCATCCTTCACACTCCAGGTGCTTGCTTCAGTGCAAGTCTGCCAAGCCTTCGCTAGACTGATCCAGGTCCTAGATCTTGATGTAGGTTGAATGGTTCCAATGGAGTTGTATTTGTTGGTTAAGACCCTAGTCCAAAGAGTTGTTGGTTGACGAGTAAACTTCCAAGCTAGACTCATGAGCAAAGCCTTGTTCTTAAACTTAGCCTTTTGGAAGCCCAAACCCCCTTCAATTTTTGGTCTAGTGATTGTATCCCAAGAAATTAAATGCAGTTTCCTCTTGTCAGAGGTGGAACCCCAGATAAAGTCTCTTAGGATCTTGTCAATGGCCTTAAGAATTTGTCTAGGAAGTTGAATAAATTGCATGATATGGTTGGGGATGCTTCCTAAAGAAGTCTTAGCAAGAATAGTTCTTCCTGCCATATTGAGTAATGTAGCTTTCCAGCCACTAAGCTTCTGTCTAAGATTGTCAAGGATAAAGTTGTAATCCCTAATGAGTGGCTTTTGGCGGAAAATAGGGAAACCTAGATACCTACCAAAGTCTTGTGAAGGCTTGATTTTGAGGTTTTGAGCCAGGAGCAACCTCTCATCATGGTTGCAATTATTAGAAAAAATGATCTTGGATTTGGAGATGTTGATTTTTTGACCTGAATGTTGGCTGAAATTGTTTAGGGTATTTATGATAGTATGATAGTTTTTTCCATCAGCTCTAGCAAAAAGGGTAAGATCATCAGCAAAGAAGAGATGAGAGATTCTGGGGCCTTTCCTGCGAATAGAGATGGGAGTCCAGTTAAGAGTATCCACCTCATAATCAATCCTTCTACAGAGTAGCTTCATGCACATGATGAAAAGGTAGGGTGAGAGCGGGTCCCCTTGCCTAATCCCTCTCGTAGGCTTGAAGAAGTTAGTCCTACCCCCATTGATAAGTATGGAGATGTTGGAAGTGGAGATGCAAGACATAATGAGCTTAATCATTTTGTCAGGGATATTGAAAAAGAATCGAGCTTGTCTGATGAAGGACCATTCAATTCTATCAAAAGCCTTTTCATGATCAATTTTTAAGATCATGTTGGCCTTTTCCCTCTCATTTAGCAAAGTGGGTGATGTATTCCTGGACAATGATAGCATTATCAACAACACGTCTATTGGACAGGAAACTAGATTGAGTATAACTGATCAGAGTAGGGAGATGTTGCTTCAAACGATGAGCTATGATTTTGGTAATGATTTTATACTGAGTATTACACAACCCAATAGGATTGAAACATTCCTACACTTAGGGATTAAACAAAGGTAGGTGTTGTTCACAACCTCCTCCATAGTGGCTTTATGAAAGGTTTGTCTGCATAAATTGACAACAGCTGGGCCAATGATATCCCAGTACCTTTGATAAAGTAGGGGATGGATACCATTAGGGCCAGGAGCTTTGTCAGGCTTAAAGGAAAAAACAACAGATTTAATCTCAGTAATTTCAGGAATGGCCTCAAGTCTGGAATGATCCTCCTTGCAGATGGATCCTCTAGAGGATGGGTTTAGTTGGAAACCCAAAGGAGCAGCATGATGCTCAGTAGAATAAAGATTGTTGTAGTATTGGAAGATAAAATTCTTAATATCCTCTTCAGAGTAGTTCCAATTCCCAAAATCATCCCTAAGAGAATTAATTCTATTCCTTCTTCTCCTACTTAAAGTAGAGGTGTGGAAGAATCTGGTATTGCAGTCTCCTTCAGCAAGCCAGCTTATCCTGGATTTGAGTCTCCAAAACTCTTGTTCTTGTTGAAGGATTAAGCTATAATCCCTAACCAAGGTGTGCTCTAGTTCTTGGAGGAAAAGGCTATGAGGGTAAGCTCTAGATCTCGGAATACCCTTAATTCTAGCAAGAAGGTTCATTTTTTTGTGGAAGATGTTTCCAAAAACATCTCTATTCCATCTGGTAATCTGTTCTTGGAAGTGTACTAGAGCTTGAGTAAGATTTAAGGGTGAAGAGTCAAAAGATTGCCTAACCATATCAGGAAAAGAAGGGTGAGAGCACCAGATTGTTTCCATTCTGAAAACACTGATAGGAAGGTTTCTTTTGAGACAAATCGGTAAGGAGGAGTGATCCGAATGAGTCCTAGGGAGATGAGTAACAAAAGCTCCAGGGAAAAGATCAATCCAAGCCTGATTTGCAAAACATTTATCTAGTCTTTCAAGAATAAGAGAGCTTCTATTCCTATACCTTTTATTTGTCCATGTAAACTTGCTTCCTCTAAATCCTAAGTCAATGAGGTTACTATGGTTGATGCAGTCCCAGAAGTGGGATGCTCTGCTGGAATTAAAATTGTTTCCTCCAAATTTCTCGGAGGAAGAAAGAATCTCATTGAAGTCCCCACCCACCAACCAGGCTTTTTGAAGGGCATTATTAATGGTATCAGAAAGGTTTGTAAGTTGATTCCAAAGAACTTTTCTATCTTGGAAGTGGTTACTAGCATAGATAGCACTGAAGTACCAACAAGAAGGAGGGTTGCTAACCTGAACAGATACATGGGATACCTTGAAGGGAGATGTTGATGTCGTTAATACTAATATTATGATCATTCCACATAATGACTAGACCCCCTGATGTCCTCACAACGGGATATTGATTTTTGTTTGAGAACCCCCAAGTCCTCAGCAAGCTTGTTATGATCCCCCATCCTGGTTTCAAGGAGTGCCAGGATAATGGGCTTGTGCATCTCTATCATGGCTATGCACTGCCTCTTGAATTCAGCATTGTTGGCCCCTCTTATGTTCCAAATGATGCAATTCATCATTGGCATGGTTGGTATGTCCCATTCCTGGATATCCATTAGGATCTCCTTTCCCCTCCCCATTACAGAGTCTTGCCTCTTTCTCTTCTTGGATAGAGGTGACATTTTGGTCTTGTAATAAGTGTCTATTGCTGGACATGGGGGAACTATCTCTAGGTCCAGCTTGTTGATCTCTTTGGGAATAAGGAGAATTGAGATCTCGCTTGTTACCTCTTCGAATGTGGGATGGACTGGCCTTTCTAGGGTTATGGCTTCTATTTTTGGAACTTTCAGAGTTTGTAGTATTCCCTCTAGTTCCATATTTCCTTCTTTTAGTGCTTCCAGCGTTTTGTCCCTTTCCCAGTTTAAGGGTGGAGTTAGGGGGCCCTGGAGGTGTCAGGGCTATTTGTCCCTCCCCAGATACATTCACAAAAAGAGGGCCTTGTTCCTGTAGTTCCCTCATTTTGGGAGGAAAGAAGGGTAGAGTCTAACTCGTGGCAATCATTTCTACATTCATCAAGTGTGGAGTTGGAGGGATTGGATTTGATTGATTGGTTGGGTTCATAAGGGTTGTCATCCATATGTTCTGACCATATAATTTGAGCCCCTGATTTATCCCGTCCATGATTAAATGGGTTAGGTAATGGGGATTCTGAATGAGGATTTGGAAGTGAAACCCTTCCCATGTCAAGTTGAGAGGTGCCACTTGTTCTAGTAGGCCCATCTCAAGCCAAGATATTGGTTGGTGGTTTAATGGTAGTGGTGGAGTGGTGAATGTTATGAGGTTCTGGTTGGAGTTGTTGAGGAGGCTTGTTGGAATCCTCATTATCTTTCTTCTCCAAAGTCGTGAGAAGGGGAATGGAGTTATGGTTGTTGTGTTGGTAATTAGTGTTAGAGGGAAGATGAATAGGGGAGATAATATCCTGAGTGTCTCCTTCCTCAGTCATTTCAATATCTTTGATTTGACTGTTAGTAGTGATTTGCTTGGTTGGGTTAGGATCCATTGGTGGAGTATTGCAGGAAGAAGAGGGTTCCGGATTTCTAGGTTTGGAGACTTTGGGTGAGTGATGAGACCTCAGCATTGGGATTAGCATTACTATCTTTTTTAGTTCCTAAAGAAATATTAGTCAAGGAAACCTTATGCTGGTTATTGGGACTTCGGGTTCCCTTGGACTGGGCCTCAGAAGTGGGCTTTGGAGTTGGGCTAACCAAATCTTTCCCTTTGCTATGTTGTTGAGGATAATTATTCTTGGCCCATTTATCATTTTGGCCTGCTTGGTAATTAGGCCGACCCTGACCTGGAGAAAGCATCTAAAGTGGTGCTTTGCCCTCTTCGCCTCCACTGATTCCAGATGTGGACATTGAGGGTCCGGTCCGGTCATCGTAAGGGTTAGAAGACTTACCTGGAACTGCTTTGGTTATGTGATTTCTAGTGTAGTTTGTCTTGTGACTTTTCCCTCATTTGAAGATAATCGTTTGTCATTCTTGTGTGTGTTGTTCTGATTCTTTTGTGTTCTCCGGCGATTGTTCATTTTGAGTTTCTGGTAACGGTAGCCTGATTTTTGCATCCTATAGCAGTATGGTCGAAACAGCCACAAACTTTGCAGAGGAAACCCTCTCCTTCATATTGGATTTGTTGGAGATGGTCCCCTATGAGTATTGATGTTAGCAATGGGGTCTCAAGTGGGATCTGGACACATACTCGTGCATAACGTCCTCTTAAGGTAGAGGATGTGCATGCATCAACTTTGACCAGAGTTTCAAGCATTTTCCCTATGCGTTCCAAAATTCCCAAGTCGTAGAATTTCGTAGGCATATGGGGCAGACGAATCCAGATTGCAGTACTTTGAATTCTTGATTCTTTGGTACGAAATTGGGCTCCCAAATTCGCACGGAAAGGTAGGAACCTGCAATGAACCAGGGACCTTGTTGCAGAGCTCTTTTTTGGTATTCTTCACTAGCGAACTTCACTGTAAAAAATTCTTTACCCAGATCTATAAGAGCAAAGCTTTTTTGAATCTTCCATATGTCAGTCAATTTAGTCTTAAGATATTGGTGGTTGAATTTTCTACCCACCGCTTTGATGATGACTGAGAATCTCTATAGTTCGTAGATCCTTTGCCTATCTTTCGTGGAGAGTGTTATTTGCCCATTTGTATCTTTTGGTGGTTCTTGGAGTGAGCCTAACTGGCAAGGGAAGGAGTAATCCACGGAAGTGTGATTGTTTCCTTTCACTATATCCTTGTATGATACTTTGTTAGTAGAGTCGATAGCCATTTGATTATCAGTTTTATCCGGTGGTTCGGGGGGGGGGGGGGGGGTTAGGGGGGGTTATGGTGTTCTTGGGGAAGTTCGCTCATTGCTAGGAGTCTGAATTTGACAATAGAAGAATGATTTTTTATGTTATTGTTGTTTGTGTGTACTAACTCTAATTTTATTTACTTAAATTAAATAATTTCCTAAATTGTCGTCATCCTATTTTATCTTGATTTTGTTGCTTAACCTATAATTTTCTCACATAATTTTACATTATCTAAAATGAATTAAATTGATTCCCTCAATTTTCTCTTTAAAATAAGTCATTAAAAATCAAGCATTTTGTTTCGAAATGACATTCATTATATTTGAATTAAAATAATTTCCTTTACACTCAAAAACTATTTTTTCTTATAGATTTCAACTTTTCATAATTTATAAAGGTTTTAAATTCAACACTCTCTTAACATTTTTCAAAAGGTATTATGTATAATATAATAAACTTTTTCTATAACGATTAATAATAAGAAAACAATTCCATAATTTTCTTCTTTTACGAAATTAAAATTTATTTCCCCTTTTAGTCCAAAAAACTTTAACTTAGTTTAATTCAAATAATTTTTTTTTCTTTGAATAAATGAATGTCATTTTTAAATGTTTAAATAAATAATTTTAATATCTTTCAACCTTTGTAAAAAATTAGCTATTTTAATTAGTCAAGTTAGTTCTTTTGGTACATCATTTTAAACGGACGCTCCTAAGTGCATTAAAAACCTTCTTAGGGCGTTAATTGAATCTTTACCCATTATCTCTAGTTTTGTAGGTTTTATTTCTGTTTTTGAACCTTTGAAAGTTTAAAATTTTTTCTTGATTTTTCTATAAAAATCAAGTGGCGACTCTGCAAATTTTCTTAAAATTTTTTCAAATTTTTTTGATTTTTTTTTAAGATCAAAAATCATTTTCTAGCCAAATGATATCCGAAAAGGTATAAAACACTCATAAAGAGGAGTGGCAGAGTTATACCATTTGCTTTCCTTCACACTTGAAGAATATTGGTACTTATAAAATCTGCAGTTCTTGTGACGATGAGATTTTAATATTCTTGATCAGATTAAATGCTTATGGTCACAAAAACAAAGATTTTTTTATTGAGCTACCATTGTTCAGTTCTAACTCAGAAATTACATACAAAAATTATAAACAGGTTGTGATCCAGCAGTCTTTATTAGCCAGGGACAGAAAGTATTTCTCTAAGAAGGTGAATTTGCGAATTTTAGGTTTCTTTCACTCTTGAGAATATTGGTACATATAAAATCCGTAGTTCTTATAAAATTAAAATAATAAATTACATCCATTAAAATAAAATTTGACATAATAGTGAGTTTGATTTTTATTTTTAATTAGTCTGGATTTTTATTTTAACTTGTGGATTTAAATTTTATTTTAATAGGCCCGATTTTTTTTTTTTAAAGTAATATTGGTTGATTTGGATTTGATAAGGTGGACTAGTAATAAAAGGTCACGTGACAAAAATAATTTAGCAAAATCACCATTGCGAAATAATGACATAAATAAACTTTTCTATAACGGCAGTGACATAAATGAGTCAAACTTTTTATAGGCAATGACATAAATAAGTCAAATTTAGGAATGACATAGATGAATCATTTTCAATAGTTTAATAACATAGTTGAATCCTTTTTCATAATTTAAAAAGCTTAACCAACAATTACAATATTACATTAATTATTAGCCGTATTGGCTCATGATATTTTTCGTTCATATATACATGTGTGACCCTTCTTTGAAAGAAAGAAATAACTTTTACTAGTGACATGTGTGCCTAAGTGCGATACTATTTTTTATTCATTCAATATTTATAATAAAGTTTTCATTAGATTCTCCGATTGAAATAAAAAGAAATTATTCAATTTTTTATCAGATTCATAATGATTCATTAAGCTAAATGTATATCAACAGGTATACAAAACTAGTAAATGGCTAACATAGGTTAGGGGCAGTTTGCTTAGAAGCAACTTTAGACACCTAAACTAAGGGGAACTCTGAGTAACCGGTAAGGTTGCTCTCATGTGATTGAGATGTCACAGGTTCAGACCATGGAAACAACCTTCTGTAAAATGTGAGATAAGATTGCATACAATAAATCTGATTCTGCCCTTTCTTTTAAATTTGAGGTAATATTACCCTATTAGTTAATGTTCGAATTGCTCCTACTAAAAATAGGGCAACTCTCGTAGCTAGATATTTCTTTCTAGTACGAGAGAATTTATGGATTTTTTTAAGGGAAAATTTCATAAATAGTAACTATAGAGTCTTAATTGTAACATTTATAGCAACAGTTTCATAATTATGAGAAATAGCAAATTGTATTTTGTATTTAAATAATTGTTGCTATACAAATACATATATAACAAGATTTATTGCCTTTGTTTTGCTCAAATTAGTTGAGTGAAATAAGGAATAATTATCCCATCTAATTAATTTCTCATAAATTACTCTTATTTAAATTAGCAAATTTCTTTTCCAAATTTAACTCAAATATGAAAGATTATTATTTTCATGATCTTCAAAATTTCAAAATATCATTCTCTTATATCTCTAACTATTTTTTATTGTTGGTTTTTTTTTTTTTTTTTAATTTTTTTTAATTTCTTTTTATTTTTTATTTTTTTCTTTCCACTTTTTTTTTTTCTCTTTTCTACTTCTCATCTTTTTTTCCCTTTTCCTTTTATTTATTTATTTATTTATTTATTTATTTATTTATTTATTTATTTATTTATTTATTTATTTATTTATTTATTTATTTTTCTCTTCATTTCACGTATTTTTTTTGTTTTCTTCTTCTACTTTAAAAAAATAAATTGTTTTTGTTTTTACACTTCTATTTCTAGTTTCTATTTCTCTTTTTTTTTTTTCCTTTTTCAATTTATTTTTTGAATTTTTGTTTTTTCTATTTTTTTGTTTTTTCTTTTTGATCTTCTATCTCTATCTTTATTTTTAAAAGACAAATATTATATTATATTATATATATATATATATATATATATATATATATGCATATGTATTTACAGAAATACATATCTGACTCACATGTATTATAAACATATAGGACACAAAATCTTAATAACAAAAATGACAATTATATACATATACATATAGGTAAAATAAAATAAAATACATGATCCATATTTTAAACTATAAAAGAAAATAAATAAGTACATATGTTACTCTCTAAAATGACATAGTATGTACACTCAAAGATAAATTCAACACCGTATAAAATACATATAGCTCTGCATATGTATTTACAGAATACATACCTGGTCCATATGTATGTTCTTATTTTATACGAGTCACTTTTGTATTTTGCAAATACATATAAAGATATGATATAGTTATGTTTGTTACCATTTAATATGAATATGATATGTATTTTGTAAATACATATCAGAGTCATATTTGTATTTTTCATATAGTAATATAAATATGGATCAGACATGTATTCTGTAAATACATATGCAGGGATATATGTATTTTTTTGTAATGTAATATATATTATGTAAAAGAAAACATATGCATACTATGTATTTTGTATTATATTTTTGTGAAAAGTACATGTAATATAAATTTATGTCATTATTTTATTCTATAGGTGTTGCGTGATCATATATTCATGACAAAAGTACTTTCAAGGTTTGCACCACACATAGCATGTCACACAATTAGTGATATTGAAGAACACATTAAGGTGATGTTATCAAAGCGGCAATACATGATTTTTTGTCATAAGAATATTTGTGGTGTCTACATGAACAAGAAGAAATGTGTAGTTCAAGCGCAATTAGACAGATATATTATGTCACAAATGTATTATAATTTTTTGGGGGGTATGTGCATGTATTTGTATTTTTTATATATAAATGTATATCTCTGTGTATTTTTGTACGGTGTTGAATTTGTTTTTGAACTGTTCTATGTCATTCTAGATGGTAACATATGTAGTTATTTGTATTTTTTACTGTTTAAGATATGTATCATGTATTTTCTAATTACCTACGTGTATATGCATATAATTGTCCTTTGTGTTATAGAGATTTTGTGTCCTATACGTTTATATATACATATGAGTGATATATGTATTTCTATAAATGCATATCCAGATACATATGTATGTTTTGTGCTGTAAATACATATCTAAATCTGTATGACTATGTATTTTGTATGTTTTTTAAATATGTGTATATGTGATATACATGTTTGTCTTTTCAAAATAAAAGTTAGAGATAGAAGAGTAAAAAAACTAAAATATAAAAAGAAAAAAAAGAAAAGAGAAGTGAAAAAGGAAAAATAAGGGAAGAAATAGAAGCATAAAAATAAAAGAAACAAAATAAAATAAAAAAAGAAGAAGAAAATGAAAATAGAAAAAGAAAAAAAAATAAAAATGAAAAAGGCAAAAAAGAGAAATAGAAGAGAGAAAATAAAGTGAAAAAAAAACTAAAAAAACAAAATGAAAAAAAAAGGATAGAGATATAAGAGAGAGAAAGACAGTAATAATATTTTATTTTAAAATCTTGAAGATCATGGAGATAATTATCTTCAAATATAAAAAAAATAAAAAAGAAAAGAAATAGAAGAGAGAAAATAAAGTAAAAATAAAATAAATAAAAACATAAAATGATGGAAAAAATAAGACGAAAAAAAGGGTAAAAGATATGGATATATTTGGGGAAGGTGAAAGAGTGCAGTGAAAATATAAAAATATAAAGTAGTGAAAGTAAAACATGCATTTGTCTAGTTAATGAGTAAAATAATGTTACTTTTGCTATAAACTATAATTTTACAAAAGTGTTGCTATTTATTGTAATTATAGTCATAAGTATGCTACTTTTTGTAATTTTTCATATTATGATTTATAAGACTTTCTACGTAATTTCAAGTAATATCGCTCTATCGCAAATAGTATATCATCGATAGAATTTGAAAAGTCAAGCGAATTTTTTCTAAATCTTTCAAATATTTTAGATTGATAATTAATGTGATTTATATTATTTTTCATGAAATTTTCAAATAATATATCCCAATTAATGTTGTATTATTGTGATTTATATTACTTTTCACGAATTTTTTAAATGATATATCTCAATTTTATTGCACTGGTAAAAAGTCAATCAAATTTTTTTATGTGTCTCCAAATAATTTAAATTATTAATTATTATAATTTATAATATTTTTTACACAATTTTTAAATATATCTATAATCTATATCTATATCTACTAGAAGTGCAAGACCCGTGTTAGCCCAACAGTAAAACATGTGGATTGCAGTTTTTAAGTTTTGGGATTTATCTTGGAGTAGAAAGTTTGAGCAGTAAAATATTTTTATTAGTATGATTGAGCTGAGAGGATCACAATTGAAACTTTTTTTAACCTTCTTGTTGAATTTTGCGATCAGAAATATAAAGAAAAAAGAAACGTAAATTTGATGAAATGGCTCAAATATCCAGCAGACTATTGATTTTCAATATCACAAAGATTAAGAATCATATAAACTTACTTGATAAAGAGAATACACACCTTAGATCGCTATTGTTTTGTTTAATTATTATTTTTAACACAGGAAAAGAGTGTTGTTTTTTTAATAGAGAAGGAAGAGTTGAGATTTTATTTTCTTTATTTTATTTTTAAAACAGAGAAATGTTAATTAATATTGAGGAGCTGTAAAAAGTTGAGAAAGATAACTACACATATTTGATAGAAAATTTGCTAATGTTAAGAAAGTGCGAAGTGTTTGATAGCAAATTTGTGATAGATACACGCTTTTTGTACCTAAATTTACTTTATTTTTAGTTAAATTAGTTTGTAAAAGTCTTTTGCAAATAATCTTTATACTTCTTTTCTTTAATTTCTTTAAAATACAGTATTAAAATTTACTTAATACTTTATTCTTATCACACTTTACTACATACATTTTATCCTCTATAAGTCTCGTTATGTCATTTTACCCTTTTTAAACATCACTATACATTAAAATTACGATTGAAGCAGCTGAAGCAGAAATCAGTCAATTTTTTATTTATTTTTTGTTAATTATTGTTATTTACAGTACTTTTTATTTCATTTTCAAATAATATATGTTGTTTTATATCTTCTTCTGTCCCGTCCTAATTTATGTGACACTAATATAATTTTGATAGTCAATCAAATATTTTATGGTGACATATCATTTTGTTATTTTTATTTTTCTAATACATAAATGACTTATAAGAAGGAGTGATTTAGTAAAATCATCGTTCGAAAGACGAAAATTTAATTTAAAACAGTAAGAGTTAATTTCGCATTTTATGTCTATTTTATTTTTTATTAAATATTATTTATTTTATTAATACCTAGATGGCTCATAATAATTAATTAAGAGAGATTGATTATGTTATTACTATAAAAATTAATATAATTTTATCATATCCACTAGTCATCATCGATTTTTCACCGGAATAGTATATTAATTAAATATGAGATGCTATATTTGCATATGCAAAATATGATATTATTAAACATTATTGGATAGTGCATTATATTTATCTTTCACAATAATAAAATTTTACTATATATTTTTTTTTATTCTTTTTAACTTGATACATATTGACCCAACACAAATTCTAAGAAAATATTCATTAGAAATTTATTTTATTAAATTAAATTTATTAATTTTGTACTTTAAAAATTTAAAGTTAAGTTTAAATATTAGTATTTCTATATAAGAAAAAAATAATTTTAAAATTTAAATTTACTAAAATAAATAAATAAATAAAAAGATTAATTTTCTATATAAAGGTCAATTAAAATAATAAAATTGATTTAGTTTAAATATTTAGTTGCAATTAATTAAGATAATTTTTTATTTTGTCATGATTTATGCTGCACCAATAAAATTTTGAGAGTTGAATAGAATTTTTATCAATTTTTTAAAAAGTATTTTAACTTGTTAATTATTGTGATTTATAATAATTTTTACGTAATTATCAAATAATATATTTACTCATTGTGTCCCAATTTGTGTGGCTTCAATACAATTTTGAGAGTCAACTAAAATTTTTATATATCTTTTAAATATTTTAAGTTGTTAATTATTATGATTTGCAGTAGTTTTTCTTTTATCTCAATTTATGCGACATTGCTAAAATAATGAGAGTCAATAAAATTTGTATGTGGCTTTTAAATATTTTAAGTTATTAATTATTGTGATTTGTCGTAACAAATTAGTTTTGAACATGATAGCCAATTAAATAAAGAAAAAAAATACTTTCAATATGTAGTTATAGTTAATTAATATAAATTAATAGAATATATTAAATATTTAAATTATTATGATGAAATAATGGAATTATTATATATTAGTATATGGTATGTAATTAAATGGGAATAAAAGGGTTTTTTGGTAATTATATAAGAGGTGGTCGAAACCACTTCTTCTATATAATAGAAAAATGACTTATAATAATTAATTAGAGACAATATAATAAAATCACGATTGAAGAAGTTGAAGCAGACAACATAAGCAGGCCGGACTGCAACTTTATAGAAATTTGCCTTTCAGCTTGCGGGGCACCTTCTTATCGCATAAAATTCTCGAAGCGAGCCTCTATTTCATCCAACCTGCCCCAATATGATGAAATACATACTCATCTCTCTCTCGATTCCCTTGAATGGTAGACCCGAGATACTTAAAACTTTCCCTTTTACAAATCGCCCGAGAATCCAACATCACTACCACCTCCTCCTCTTGCCTCGAGTCACTAAACTTGCACTCCAAGTACTCCGTTTTGGTCCTACTCAACCGGAAACCTTTAGACTTTAGGGTTTGTCTCCAAACCTCCAGCTTATCATTAACCCCTTGTCGTGACTTATCAATCAAAACTATATCATCCGCTACACCTAGGCACCTCACCTCGCCTCGTATATTCCGCGTCAACACATCCATCACCAAAGCGAACAAAAATGGACTAAGAGTTGATCCCTGGTGCAACCCTGTCAAGATCGAAAAATGCTCAGAATCTCCTCCCACTGTCTTTACCCGAGTCTTCGCCCCTCATACATGTCCTTAATCGCTTTGATGTACACCACCGGGATCTCTCGCCTCCAAGCATCTCCAAAGAACCTCTCTAGGGACCTTGTAATACGTCTTTTCCAAGTCAATAAATACCATGTGGAGATCCCTCTTCCTCTCTCTATACTGCTCTACTAGTCACCACACTAGGTGATTTGCCTCAGTCGTGGAGCGACCAGGCATAAAACCAAATTGATTCTCTGAAATAGACACAATCTAATCTTCCTCATACATGTCCTTAATCGCTCTGATGTACACCACCGGGATCTCTCACCTCCAAGCATCTCCAAAGAACCGACCTTGTCATACGCTTTTTTCAAGTCAATAAACACCATGTGGAGATCCCTCTTCCTCTTTCTATATTGCTCAATCAGTCACCGCACTAGGTGAATTGCCTCAGTCGTGGAGCGACCAGGCATAAAACCAAATTGATTCTCTGAAATAGACATAATCTTCCTCAACCTCCGCTCCACCGTCCTCTCCCAAATCTTCATCGTGTGACTCAACAACTTAATACCCCGATAGTTGTTGCAACTCTGAATGTCACCCTTATTTTTATATGAAGGAATCATTGTGCTCCATCTCCATGCCTCGGGCATCTTTGCTGACTTAAAAATATTGTTAAACAAGTTGGTTAGTCACCTTAAACCTGTCCCATCAGAGAACTTCCAAAAATCACCCGGAATCTCGTCTGGCCCCGTCGCCTTGCCCTTTTGCAGCTTGTGAATAGCCTCATTGACCTCCTCTACCTTAAAACGCCGACAAAAGCTAAAGTCGCTACACTCCCCGGAATGATCCAACTCCCCTAACACAGCACCTCTGTCCCCCTCATCATTCAAGAGCCTATGGAAATACGACTGCCATCTTTTCTTAATGAGGGCATCATCCACCAAAACTCTGCCATCCTCCCCTTAATGCACTTCACCTGGTTCAGATCACGATCCTTCCGCTCCATAACCTTGGCAAGCCTAAACAACCTCTTCTCCCCACCTTTCTCCTCTAACCCCATATACCAACTCTCAAAAGCTGCTGTCTTAGCAGCCGTAACTGCTAACTTAGCCTTTTTTTTAGCTAACTTGTACTCCTCCCTGCTCACCCGCTTCTCTTCTTCCTTCTTCTCTCAACCAACTTAGCGTAAGCCGCCTTTTTAGTCTTCACCTTTTTCTTAACCTCTTCATTCCACCACCAATCCCCCCGATACCGGTCAACCCAGCCTTTCGAAACACTCAACACCTCTCTAGTAGCCTTCCTGATGCAACCAATAGCGTTATCCCACATACTATCCACGTCCCCCTACACTCCCACACCCCCATCCCCTCTAATTTCGCCCCTATCTCCAAAGCACTAACTGGCTGCCCCACCTAACTCTAGGTCGACCCTTCCCACCCCGCCTCATCTTGCCCTTGTTGATAACTAAGTCCATCACCAGGAGTCAGTCTGTGCTGGGTCGCAAGATTCTCGCTCGGAATTACCTTACAATCCTTACACAATGCTCTATCCCCCTTCCTAAGCAGCAAGAAGTCAATCTGAGTCTTGGCTACCTTACTACGGAAAGTAACCAAGTGCTCTTCCTTCTTTGGAATGCTGGAATTCACTACCAACAACCCAAAGGCCCTCGCAAAATCCAAAAGAACAACTCCCTCATCATTCCTGACCTCGAACCAAAAGCCCCCATGCACATCATTACACCCTAACGACAAAGACCCGATATGCACATTGAAATCCCCTCCTATGAAAATCTTCTCCGAATTAGGCACGCCTCTAACCACCTCGTCCAAAACCTCCCAAAATCTCTTCTTCTCCTCCTCGCCCAGGCCCACCTGAGGCGCATACGCACTACAAATGTTCAAAGTAAACCCCTCCAAGACCAACTTGATAGTCATAACCCTATCACTAACCCTTTTAACCTCCACTACCTACCCCCTAAGCTCCTCGTCCACTAAGATACCTATGCCATTCCTACGCCTATCACTACCTGAATACCACAACTTGAACCCATCTACATCCCTAGCCTTGGAACCTACCCACTTGGTCTCCTGGACACACGCAATATTAATTTTTCTCTTCTTAAGAATCTTGACCAACTCTTATCTACTTACCCTGCAGGGTCCCAATGTTCCATGACCCTACGCTCAAACTATCAACTCTCTTATCCCCTCCCTTAATACCTCGCACTCCATATCTCGGACCTAACCCAATACTAGCCCCCACTCCCACCCCCAACTCCCAAGGCCCCCAGGACATGACCCTAATCCACCATGTGCCACCCAAACCACTACTCAACACAAAGTATAACGAAGGCTAAAAACAACAATAACAATAAACAGCTCACGCAAAGCACAAAATGCAACCAAAATTCAAGCACAACAGATGCTAGAAAAAGAAAGAAATATAGAACACTAAAAAATATAAGGAAATATTCAAAAATAAAGAAATAAAGTTCAAGGTGAGAATTCATCGGGATATATAGAGGTGTCTCCGGAATCACGTCGCCTAAAAATTCGTCGGAGGATCGCCAGATTAAATCTGGTGTGGGATCTGATAAGTCGCCGTCACCACTAAAATCTGCTCCCTTCGTCGGTGTTGCTTCCTCTATTACCGTTGCAGGAGTCGGGAATGGAAATCCACAACTCCGGTGAGGGCAAAACGGTTGGCCGTGTGAAAAGAGATCGGAGGGGGAGATAGGAAAACCAAGAAAGGGAAGAGGAGAGAGGGAGAAAAGTAGCACCCTTTCCTGTCGTCGGCGATGTTACGCCGCTGGCATCTGCTTCGCCGGAGCCGGCCCAGGCATGTCAAAAGTGACGTTGAGAAGGAGCGTCGTTTGTTTGTGAACGTTAGTAGAGAGAAAAGGTCAGGAGAGAGAAACCTACAAAATACAATTCGACTATTCTTGAAGATATAGGTCTTACTTTTTAAGTTATTCTTCTTTCCTGCCTTTTGGCTTTGTAACGGTTTTGTAGTTCTCCCTATAAAAATAAGCGGGCCTATATTCAATAATTTGGTTGTCTGACATTTGTTTTCATATTCTTTGGAAAAATGTAGATTGCAAATTTACATTTAGGTTTGTTATGATGTCTATCCATGTTGTTTTCCCCAAATTTACATTTAGGTTTGTAATGACGTCTGACCATGTTGTTTTCCCTTATTTTATATGCACTCGTGACTGCAATGGGTCTTCATACACAAGTTGTCTCGATGCTCTTCTTGGCAGTCAGTTAATTTCCAAATCCAAACTTGACGAGGTAATTTGTCTAAAAATAGACTTAAGGAGATATAGATTTATAGAAGCGAAATTAGTAAATCATTAGTAGTTTTTTTTCTTATTTACCCTTTGTTTTCAAGTGAAACACGATTTTTTTAAGAAGACCACTTCTCCCATCGTTGCCTCTTGTGAGCTTCTCGTAGGGTACGTAAGATGGGTTAAGCCGAACAAGGTGGGTCAATACAATGGTTCAAGGATGTGTTTGGTACGGAAGAGAATTTTTTCCCCGAAAAATATTTTTTGGGTTTTCATGTTCGGATGGTCAAAAATTTTACAAAAATATTTCTCTTTAACAAAAATATGAGTTTCTTCAAAATGGAGAATAATTTCCTTCATGGAAGTAGATAGAATAAGTTTACAAGTGTCCTTTTATATTGATAGAGTATTTAACTAATCTAAAAAAAAAAAACCTATCAACTAATCAATTACAAAATGCATGTCATACTAATTAGAATGCATTTTATTTTCTAAAACTACGACTATATATCTTTATTTCAGAAAATACAAGCTATCCTTTTAAGATAAACCATTGAATCTCTAAAAAGTTCAAACCCATTGGCAGACCCCTCAAGTACGCATGATCTTTCACCTAGGCAGCTCAAGTGAACAGGTTACATTTTAAACACCTGAAGTAGCCTAAGAGTCGGTCACCTAGGTGCCTCGAGTGAACGGGTTACATTTTAAACACCTAAAGTAGCCTAAGAGTCGGTCACTTTGGCACCTTTTTGTCAAATTAAAACAAAACTCAGGCGCATGTATTTCAATCTATACACGTGGATTTTTCACGCCAATTAAAACATGCCACATACCAGATCCTTTCCACGTCATCCACATCCACTAAAAGGGGGAAAATTATAAAATCCCCCAATCAATTTTCCATTTCCAAATTCGATTGAAAACCTATTCCTTTCCCCTTTGTACGTCTTGTTGATTTTTTTCACTTTTTATTCGATTCTTCTTTTAATGTTAGCTATTTGTAACTATTTACGTTGTATTTTGAAGGTACAATGCTTGCATGAAAGTGTTGATTCATTTTCAGTGGCGAATTTGAAGAAATCTAGTTTATAGTTGAAGAAATTGAAGGTTGAACTAAATTTTTTCTTTTAAGTTTATATTTTTACTTGTTGTTTGTACTGTTTCTCGTTTGAAATTATAGTGCTGGGTTGAATGTATGTTTTTAGTTTTTTTTTTTGTGATTTCAGTTATAAAGTAGGGTTTTTTTTGTCAGCTTTTTGGGAATTTCACAGATTTAGGGTTTATTTTAGAGATTTCACCTATAATATAGGGTTTTTTTGGTAGTTTTAAATTAAGGGTATTTTGGGTATTTCCTTTTGTGCAGAAGCTTTGGGGATTTGTTACAAATATGGACAACTATATTTTGACATGTTTTCATCATGGGGGAACAATTGTATCCGACCCTAATCTTAGTTATAAAGGTGAGTTAGATATCTTTGTTGTTGCTATTGATAAAGACCATTTCAGTCTTGTTGAATTTCTTTCCTACACCAAAGATCTTGGGTACTCAAAAGTTGAGGGATTCTGTTGTCAACATATAGATGGTAGGGGTTTAGTTCAAATCACTTCTAATGGTCAATTGCTGGAGTTTGTGAAGGAGTTAAAAGATGGTGATGAGCTTGATGTGTATGTTTTTCATGACATTGATGTAGATATTGTAGAAAATGTTGTGCCTCTTTTAGTAGGGCCATAGTCTAATGATGAAAGCGATATAGGCAGTGATGAGAATGAAAATAAAAGTCTTAATGAAGATCTGAATGGTGATAATACAGATCTTCCCAGTAGTGAATCAGATCTGATTTGTGATGATATCCTTGATGAGGATGATTCATACATTGATGAAGATTTGAGAGCCTTTAGGGCTGAAAATAGAAGCAAAAAAAATCTAAGAAAAAAAATTCAAATCAAGAGAAGAAATACCAGTAGGTGAAGCTGGTATTGATAAAGGTTTTCAAAACATTGGCAGGAATAAGAAAGATAGATATGTGGGTAGATTAGGAGGTGATGAAGAGTATATTGATAGTTCAGACCGTGATAGTGTTGATAACACTGATTTGTTAGATGAGAATGCTGTTGTTGGTGTTGATTTTCCAAGATTAAGAAGAAGTAATAAAATTACATTTGATGATTGTGGTGTTATTGTTTTTGAACTTGGTATGATTTTTAATGGTCCTAAGGAATTTAGAAAAGCTTTGGGTAGGTATGCAGTGGAAAATAGAGTTCATATTGTTTTAAAACCTAATAAAGCTCATAGAGTGAGGGCTAAGTGCAAATTCAAGACAAAATGCAACTGTTTTTGTTATGGTGCACTTGACATAGACATTGGTAATTTTTCGATTAAGATCCAGTGCATAAGTGTACAACATCAAACAAGAATAAGATGTGTACAACTAAGTTTGTTGCTGACAGATTTAGGGATAAAATAAGTAAACAACCATCTTTGAAAATTTGGAAAATATATGAATTGTGCAAAGTAAAATTAGGATTATATGTGGGTAAAACAATCTGTTACAACGCAAAGTTACATATCCTAAGAGAGGCCATGGGGGACTGGAACTTTGAATTTGCAAGATTATGTGATTATGCTGATATGATCAAACAAACAAAATCCTGGTAGTTCTGTTTGGCTGAGAATGGACAGTGAAACTGTCCCAGTAAAAATTTATTTGTGTATTTCTATGTGTGTCTTGATGCATTGAAAAAAGGGTGGATGGAAGGATGTAGAAGAATTATAGGGTTTGATGGATGTTTCTTAAAGGGTGCTTGTAAGGGTGAACTTGTAGTTGCAGTTGGGAAGAATGGAAACAATCAGATGTTTCCTATAGCCTGGGCTGTTATGAACAAGAAAATCAAGCATAGTTGGAATTTTTTTGTCAACTACTTGAAAGAGGATATGCAGTTGGGTACTGGAGAAGGTCTTACTGTGATGGTTGATATGCAAAAGGTAAGATTTGATATTTTTTTAACTGGCAACAACAACAACAACAAACCCAGTTTATTCCCACATAGTGGAGTGGGGGGGGGGGGGGTAAGATGTACACAGTCCATACCACTATTTCAAGAGAAGTAGAAAGGTTGTTTCCGATAGACCCCCGGCTCAAGACAAGGAATAATAAACAAATACTTAATAAAGCATGGAACAAGATATCAAGAAAAAAATATGCCATCCACAAGGAATAATAAATAAAGAATAGTAAACACATTCGTAATAAAGCATACAACAAAGTGTCCTAGCAAGAATAATACATCTACCAAGTAATGTCCTACCCCAACGACTCAAATTGGCACTAGCCTTTTATCCTAATCCGCGCCCTCCAGATCTTCCTATCTAGGGTTGTTACCAAATGCTGAAATTAGAAGGTGTGCTAGACACATTTGGGCTAACTGGAGTCAAGAGTGGAAGGGAGAAGAGAGAAAAAAATAGTTTTGTAAATGCTCAAAGGCAAAGTTTTGAAGTGAAGTTCAAAGAAGAACTTGATTACATGAACCAACTTGGTAGGCAAGGTAATGATATCATTGGTGATTTGCTGCATTATCCTAGGGAGTCATGGGTTAGGGCAATCTTTAAAGAGCATTGTAAGTGTGATGCTGTTGAGAATAACATGTGTGAGACCTTTAATTCATGGATCTTAGTCCCTAGACATAAATCTATCATTACCATGTTGGAGGAAATTAGGAGAAAAATTATGACTAGAACTGTGGATATGATTAAGTTTGCCAATACTTGGATATGTGATATTGCATCTATGGCTAGACTTATTTTGGAGGAGAATAAGGATAGGGCTAAGGCTTGCAAGGTGCTTTGGAATGCTGATGTTGGATTTAAGGTTGGAGAAGAGGAGTATAGGCATACTGTGAACTTGACTAATAGGTCATGTAGTTGTAGAACTTGGCAGTTGAGACCACAAACCAAACCAACATTCGCTTGTTAGTTGATAGCTCGAGATAGCCTTTCCATACACATAATGAAAATGTATGGTGATAGAGGGTCGCCTTGGCGGATACCCCTCGTGGGGTAAAAGAACGGCAAGGCGCTTCCATTAAGGAGAATAGAAATAGCCGATGTTGTAATGCAAGACATGATCAAAGTAACAAGCCCCCAGGGAAAACCAAAGTAAAGCAGAGTTTTGCGTATAACGGACCACTCTAGGCGGTTGAAAGTGTGATCTATATTTTTTCAATGCTGGAACTCTAATTGCCCAAACATGACGTCAGCACTCAACATTGTTCGTTTATTCGATTGGATTAGTGGGTGATCAAATATCAAAATGTTCTATGTTGCATATCATCTTATAAATGCGAGTATGTCAAATATCTTACAATTACTTAAATAGTTATTTTCAATGGCCTTTTGATGTTTTGGCACAACTTAAATGCAATGTTACATTTCTGTCACATTTATTTCACTTCCCTTTCCGAGCTATCCCTCTACACTTGAGCTGAGGGCCTTCAGAACCAACCCCTCTACCTCCATGAGGTAGGGGTGAGGTTTGCGTACTCTACCCTTCCCAAACCCCACTTGTGTGGGGTCCATCCCATGTCACTTTTGTTTTTTCAACAATTGAAATGTTGAATTTCAAAAAGGGCTGCATGCAAATTCTATCAAAATTTGCATGCTTTGAAATATTGTTCAGTGATGTAACTGCTTATGAATAGGCTCCCCAATTTTGCCTACAAAAAGTAGTTCTCTGCTCCTTTTGGAAAACACCAAAACACCAATAACACACCTAGGAAATGAGAGAAAAACAATAGAGAGCAGAGTATTTCACAGACCGTGATAAAAAATAATCTGTGAAGGAAAAAATAGAGTGAGCAATATTTTTAATAAGGTGTGGTAGTCACTTTGACTACGGTATAAAATTTTTTTACTAGGTATTTTTGTAAGGTGGGGGTCAAAAGAAGGTTATTTCTTTCGAGTGTTTAGTAGTCACTTTGTGTCTTGTACTGTGACTACGGTGTAAAATTCCTTACTATAATAATATTAGTTACTCCTCTTGGTCCGTGTTTTTTTTCCTTATTTAGGCTCCATTTGTTTTTTTAAGATTCAGATGTCTGAATCTTAATGTACATTTGAATAATTAAGATGTTAGTCTCTTGATCTGAAAACTGAATGATTAAGACTGTTTTTCAACATCTGAATGTGTAATACATAATAAAATAAAAAATACAATTCAAATAAAAAAATTAATTATATATTAAAAAAGTATGTAATTTAATACAACAAAATTATTAGTATTTGATTGAGAAAAGACATTTATGCTTGTTAATGATAGTGGAGATGGCTTACAATGGTGGTTGCGGTGATAATGATTGATGTTAGTGATTAATAATGTTGGTGGTGATAATTGTGATGGTTGGTATTATAATGACTGTTATGATGGTGGTAGTGGTGGTTGTGATGTGACGTTTGATGTTAGTAGTTTAAGGTGTTGATTGTGTTGGCTGAAACATGAATGCATGATGATTGACGATGTGTTGGTGCTAGTTGGAGATGTTATTTGTTGTGATGGTGGAGATTGTTGTTAGTAGAGATAAATTGTAGCGATAGTACTAGTTAAAGTGGTGGTAGAGGTGGCGTTACTAGTGACAATGGTGGTGGCAGCCAAAGAATGTGTAGAGGTTGTGATGTATTAGTGGTAGTTAGTGGTGATGCTAGTTGTGATAGATGAGTTGGTTGGTAGTAGGGATTGGCCGGTAGTGGTTGCTGATTGTGGTGCTCTTGACGACCATGGTGGCGGTGAATATAATGAGAATAAAAGAGGTAGTAGGTGTGGTAGCAATTAACAATTGTGGTTGGTAGCGGTATTTTTTTGTCGATGGTGGTGGTGATTGTGGAGGTGGTTGGTGGTGGTGGGTGGTGGTTGACAATGGTGGTGGTGACAGAGGTGGTTAGTGGTGGTGACTGCTGATTATGAATAGAGTGGTTAATATTATCCAACACCAAAATATCCCTTCAGATCTATTAAGACTTGGTTCTAGATCTGAATCATCAAGACCTATTCAGACCTATTAAGAGGTAAAACCTTAATAAAAAACAAATGCACTTAATGGTCTGAAGTCTGAACCATTCAGATTCAGACCTCCATTAAATGCAAACAAATGAGGCCTTAGGAGGGTTTCCACGTAAAAATCTTAGTGTCATTATCGGGCTTCTTGTTCTTCTTGTTAACCGTATTAGTGTTGTCCTATTTATTGCTTGTTACGCAATATCGTGGCGGAATTTATTTCAAACAACTGGTATTATTATTGAAAAGCAAAGCAATCCTACACCGGAGAAATAGAGGAAGCATGTCCTTTATTTAAAGTCACACAAATCCATTAGTATGAGGCCTTTTGGTAGGTGTCCAAAAATAAATCCATAAGGACTTGGCCCAAAGTGGACAATATCATACTAGTGTGGAGTTTGAATGAAGTTACATGCGGTTCCAACAACTGATATCAAAGTCGGTTGTTCTTTTGTAGTGGGAAAATTTATCCTCTTTTCCCAATAATTTGTGGGATTTCATTGAGTATGTTGATGTAGTTTTTGAGCCATCCTGCAATACACAACTATGCTTCAATTCCAAGCAAGTTGGGATCGGCTACCTAAATCCTCACTATCTTTGTCGCTCTTAGTAACCGTGCAAAGTCTAACTATGACATGCAATTAGGGATAGAGGGAACTAATTTTATTCTATTTTATTACATATCATATTTTGAATGAAAATTGAGTAGGAACTTGACTTGTATGTGATTTTGGTAATAGAGGACGGACAACATTACATTGTTTCTTGAAAAGCTGGTTTGATGAAGTAAATATGATTTGAAAAAACAAGCACTCTTAGTAGGCAGAGATTACAAAATTTCTACTTTATTTGAAATCATATAGTTTGAAGTTGTGTTTATTAATATTATATTTTTTATAAAGAATAATTAAAATAATATTTATGCTTGAATGTACTTAAATGTAACTTTAAAATTAAAAAACAAGTCATAAGTAATATTCCAAACACTGATTTTTGACCAAACACTAATTTTCAATAAAGTCAATTATTTTTTAAAAAAACCAACTTAATTTTATGGCTGAAAGAAAGATCCAAAATGACGTTTGAGCAAAGGTAGAAGGCAGCGTTATTATCTCTCGTCTAAATAGTTTCTTCCTATTTTGACCGACTTTGCGTAGGAAGTGAAGAGTAGAATGGGAGGTTTACTTTCAAGTTTGGTGGGCGGAGGTGAGGCGCAGGCAGCGACGGAAGAGTCGGGATCGCCGTCGCGTATGATTGCTTTCCATTCATCCAATCGCTGGCAAATTAATTTCAACAACTCTAATCAATTGAATAAACTGGTATCATCTACTCGTTTTAGGGTTTTGATGTTTGAGAGATCTGACTTTGATTAATTAATCTGATTGCTAGATTGTTGTGGATTTTGCTGCTTCATGGTGTGGCCCTTGCAAGTTCATGGAGCCGGCAATCAACGCTATGGCTTCCAAGTATCCTGACGTTGACTTCGTCAAAATTGACGTCGATGAGATCTCGGTACGTGACGCCAGAATCTCAATTTTCACTATCCTCACTTGTGTTATTAACAGGATGTAGCACAAGAGTTTGGAGTGCAAGCTATGCCGACATTTTTGCTGCTGAAACAAGGCAAGGAAGTAGAGAGAGTGGTTGGGGCTAAGAAAGACGAGCTCGAGAAGAAGATTCTCAAGCACAGGGAAGCTCCTGAAGTTGCTTTTTTCTATTTTTAAATATTTTTTATCAAGTGTTGTGCTAGTAATGGTCACTTTAATATAGCACCTTTGTTTGTTAATATGACACCTTTGTTTGTCTAGTATGCACTATTATTTTTCTCTGTCTAGTAATAATAGCACACTTCTTCTATATAAGCAGTGACATTCTGCTTGGCAAAGATAGAGAACAAACGAACATAGAAAGAAAAAATTGTGAGTTACATATCAAAGTAATTAAAAAGAGAGTTGTTGAAGAGAGGTGTTTATTGTTGTGGAGATTTAAATTCAATTTTTGTTCAGATTATTGAGTTATTTTGAGAAGACTGTTGTATTCTGGAGGCAACAAGTCACAGAGTATTATTGCTGGATTGGAGAATTAACTGCCGCAATGGTCTTGAATCTTTTTAAAGAAAGCGAGATATCCTTGCCTCAGCCGTAGAAGAAGAAAATAATATTTTTCTTTATTCATTTGTAATTTTCAGTTGTAATCAATTGTAATAATTATTACAATTTATTGTAATGTTACCAAACAATTTTGAGTAGATTCATTGATGGCAACAGCTGAAAATACCACGAATGTTAAGTTGGAGATCTGAACAAGTCATTTCGATTCAATGGTACTCGCTTTAAGATGTGGAAGGATAAAGTTCTTTTCTACTTAAGTTTTCTCCATGCCTCTTATGTGTTAACGGAAAAAAATTCAAACAAAATAGATGACTCTTTCATAGTGACGAAGAATACATTTCTCATCAAGAGAAAGTGGAAAAAATACAATAATGACTCCTATAAGTGTCATTACTTTTTACTTAATTGTCTATCTGATAATTGTCTATCGAAAACAACCTTTCTACTTTTCCGGAGGTAGTGGTATGGACTGCATACATCTTACACTCCCCAGATCCCACTGTGTGGGAATACACTGGGGTTTTTATTGTTGTTGTTGTTGTTGTTGTGTCTATCTAATAATTTTTATGATTATTATGATAGAACTTACACTAGTGTAAAGAAAATTTAAAAAGCCTTGCAGAATAAGTATGGCATTGAGGAGGCGGGAGCAAAAAAAATATACGGCTAGCAGATATTTTCATTTTCAAATGGTGGATAGTAAATTAGTAGCATAACAAGCTTATGATTTTATAATGATTATTGGCGAGCTCAGGTCTGAGGAAATAAAAATTGAAGATAACCTTATTGTTTGTGGCATAATTGATAAACTTTCACCTTCGTGGAAAGAATTTCAAAAAACTATGCGCCACAAGCAAAGGGAAACATTAAGACTTTGATAAATGAGAATTTGCATGGAAGAAAAAGTAAGGGGACAAGATGTATTTATGCAAACAGAAGAGAACAATATCACATCGAAGGTAAATTTAACTTCAAGTAATGCTACCCATGAACCTAACAAAAATATTATTTTGAAGCCTAAAAAGAAAATATTCAAGAAAAATAATGGTAGACATTCTAATAATAATAATGGTGGAAATAACCAAACAAAAAATCAACATGTACAAGAAAAAGGACCGTGCTTTGTCTGTGGCAAGAGTGAGCATATTGCTCGATTTTGCAGGTATCGAAAACGTGGGTCTACACCTCAGGCAAACATTACCGAAGAACCATTTGTGGCAGTGGTAACAGACATAAATATGGTGGTGAATGTTGATGGAAGGTGGACTGACTCTAGTGCAAATCGTCATGTCAATAATGACAAAGACTAGTGTTTGGAGATTCACATATAAGTCAAATACTTGAAATGAGAGATGTCGAATTGAGATTTACTTCTGGAAGGTTATTAATCTTAAAAGATGTACTATATACTTCTTCCATAAGAAAAAATTTAATATCTAGTTTTCTTCTTAATAAGACAGGCTTCAAACAGATTATTGAATCTAACCAGTATGTAATTGTGAAAAATAATATTTTTGTGGAAAAGGGGTGTGCATGTGATGGTATGTTCAAGTTGAATGTTGAAGTGAATAAAATATCTACTTCTTTTTACATGTTTTCTTCTACTATTTTTTGGCATACTAGTTTGTGTCATATAAATGAACGTTATGTGGGAATCGTGAGTAGTTTAGGATTAATTTCAATGATCAAAAAGAATTTTGAAAAATGTGAAGTTTGTAGTAAAGCTAAAATTACAAAAAGGCCTCATTACAAAGTTGAAAGAAAAACTAATTTATTAGAATTAGTTCATAGTGATATTTGTGAACTTGGTGAAGTTCATAGGAAATCAATATTTTGTCACTTTTATTGATGATTTTTCTAAATTTACATATGCTTCTTAAAAATTTTCTCCATGAAGTTGAAAATCAGTTTAATAGAAAAATAAAATGAATTAGAAGTGATAGAGGCCGTGAATATGAGTCGCTTGAGTTCAATTCTTTTGGAAGATCATTGAGTATAATTCATGAAACTACTCCTCCTTACTCTCTTGCATCTAATGGTGTAGCGGAAAGAAAGAATAGAACTTTGATTGAGTTAACTAATCCCATGTTAATTGAGTCTTGTGCACCTTCAAGCTTTTGGAGTGAAACTCTTTTGACTGCTTGTTATGTGTTGAATCGTGTGCCTCATAAAAAGACCAAATTAACACCTTTTGAATTGTGGAAAGATCATAAGCCAAATTTGAGATATCTAAGAGTTTGGGGTTGCTTAGCCTATATAAGGTTAATGGATCCTAAAATCTCTAAATTGGATAAAAAAAGTTACTACTTGTACTTTTCTTAGTTATGCTTCAAATAGTACAACATATAGATTTTTTAGTCTTGAAGACAGCGTGATAATAGAATCAGGTGATACTATTTTTCATGAAAATAAATTCCCTTTTGATTCTAAAAATAGTGGGGGTCATGGGACTGAAGAAAATATTTTAACACTACCTAATTCTTCTACTTCTACTTTAAATAATAAAGAAAATGATGATTTTGAGTTAAGAAGAAGTAAACGAGCTAGAGTAGAAAAAGACTTTGGTCCTGATTATTACGTTTTTAACGTTAGAGAAGACCCTATCACTTTAAAAGAAGTTTCGTCTTCACATGATGCTATTTTCTGGAAAGTGGCTGTAAATGATGAAATGGAATCGCTAATTTCCAATAAAATTTGGAAGCTAGTTGATTTACCATCGGGTTGCAAAACAATTGAATGTAAATGGGTCTTACGTAAAAAATTAAAATTGGATGGATCTGTTGATAAATATAAAGCTAGGCTAATAGCTAAAGGTTTTAAACAATTAGAAAGCCTAGAATTTTTTGATACTTTTTCACCGATAACGAGAATTACATCCATTAGACTTTTAGTTGCTATTGCGGCAATTTTTGATTTACAAATTTATCAAATGGATGTAAAAATTACTTTTTTTAAACGGAGACCTAGATTTACATGAAACAACCCGAATGTTTTGTTGAGGCTGGCCAAGAAAGCAAAGTGTGTAAACTTAATAAATCCCTATATGGCTTAAAATAGGCATCAAAATAATGGCATGAAAAGTTTGATTCGTGCATGATTGATAATGAGTTTAAAACAAATGAGTGTGATAAGTGCATATATCATAAGTTTTGAAATAATTTGCATTTTATTATTTGCCTATATGTTGATGATTTATTGATCTTTGACCTAAAAATATTCTTAGAAGTCATTTTGAAATGAAAGATCTTGGTGAGACAAATTTTATTTTATGAATAAAAATTACTAAAACATGTGATAGAATTTTACTTGATCAGTCACAGTATGCTGAGAAAATATTAGAAAAATATAATTTTCATGATTGCAAGTATGTTGTAACTCCATTTGATTCTAGTGTTCACTTGTTTCCTACTAAAAGTGAAAATGTTGTAATAAATCAAAAGAAATATGCTAGCATAATTGGAAGTTTGAGATATGTGACTGATTGCACTAGACCTGATATTGCATATGCAGTAGGAGTACGTAGCAGGTTTACTAGCAAGCCAAGTAATGAACATTGGCATGCTATAACCAGAGTAAAGAAATATTTAATTGAAACGAAAAATTGTGGTTTGTTCTATACAAAATATCCTGTTGTACTTGAAGGCTTTTGTGATGCAGATTGAAATACTTTATCAGGTGATTTCTTATTCACTACTGGTTATGTTTTTACTTGGGGTGGTGGTGCTATTTGCTGGAAGTCTAAAAAACAAACAATTATTGCTAACTCTACCATGGAGGCTGAACTAATTGCTTTAACTTCAGATAGTGAGGAAGCGAATTGATTGACAGATTTGTTATTTCAAATACCTTATTTTGAAAAATCAATTCCTCCTATTTTAATTCATGGTGATAGCACCGCTGCAATTGGTAGAGTTCAAAACCGTTATTACAACGGTAAATCCAGACATATACGGAGAAAATACAGTAATGTGAGATCATATTTGACAAATGGTACCATTAATATTAATTATGCCAAATCTTGTGATAATTTTGCAGATCCATTGACTAAGGCCTTAGCAAGAGAAAAGGTCTGGAGTACATCGAGGGGGATGGGATTGAAGCCTATTGAATTTTGAGTCATATGTGAGGAAACCCAACCTGGGGACTACAGATCCTATAACCAGGTTCAATGAGAAAAACGAATCACATGATGACCTGTTGTGAAAATGCACTATCTATTTATCCCTTCCTATGATGTGAGTGCATTTTCCTGTAATGATTGTGAGGTTGAGTTTATTAAACTTTTAATGAATATCTGTAGCTCTTATGAGTGGGGTGCTAAATTACAGGAGCACTCTCGACGGATTTCACTTATGTGAATGTGGAGGTAGGCCGCTTCCTATGAGAATTAGGCTCACTCACAAAGACACTCATTAAAATCGGGATAGCACATGGCCATAACGTGCTGGCTAAAAAGCTTATTTCAACACCTTGACTATTTTGTGTAAGCAATAACTTTTTTTTTTCCAAAGCAGTCATAGTTCAAGTCTAAGACCATCACAATTATGGAGTAAAAATTAGTGTTTTACTAAGCAGAGGTTCAATACAGAGCACACCTTTATTATGCATAGTAGTCTTTCTTCGACTATTGAACTCTCTTGATAATATTAAAAAATGAGTGTGGGATTGAAGTTGCTTTTTTTATTTTAAATATTTTTTTATCAAGTGTTGTACTAATAATGGTGTCACTTTAATATGCCACCTTTGTTTGTCCAGCTAATAATGGTGTCACTTTAATATGCCACCTTTGTTTGTCTAGTATGAACCACTATTTTTGTTTGTCTAGTAATACATTCAATGATGGCACACTTCTTCTATTTAAGCAGTGACATTCTTCTTGGCAAAGAGAGAGAACAAACGAACATAGAAAGAAAAAATTGTGAGTTCCATATCAAAGTAATTAAAAAGAGAATTTAATAGATGAAGGGAGGTGTTTATTTTTGTGGATCTTTGAATTCAATTATTGTGCAGAGTATTGAGTTATTTTGAGAAGACTGTTGTATCGTCAAATAGTATTACTGTTGGACTAGAGAAACAATTGTCACAATGAGCTTGAATCTCCTTAAAGAAAGCGAGATATCCGTGCCTCAGCCGAAGAAGAAGAAAATAATATTTTTCTTTATTCATTTGTAATTTTCAGTTGTAATAAGTTGTAATAATTATTGCAATTTATTGTAATTTTCACCAACAGCTCCTAAATACGCTGCCTAGTTGTTTGACCTGAATTTCATATCCAATAAGTTTTTTTTTTCTTTTAAAAAAAAAAACTCAATTACTTCCTTATTCTGATGTGATTTGACTAAGGGTGTCAAGTGGGCCGGGATGATCCGGTCCGACCCATCCCTCCTAACTAACCCGACCCGACCCGGCCCTCCAAACTAACTCGACCCGATTTGACCCGGCTCGATAAGCCCTAGGGCTTTAGGGTTCCGGATCTCGGGCCGGTTATTTTTTAAAATTGGGCCCGGCTAACCCGGCCCGGCCTAGATAGGTTTTTTTTTTTTTTTTTTTAAATTTGGGATTTTGGGCCAAACTAGCCGTTGGCCCAACGGCTATATAGCCGTTTTTGGGTCCAAACGACTAGTTTGGGCCCATTTCTTAAAAAAAAAAAAAATTACTTTAAAAATTATTTTTTAATCCTAAAAAAATTCTATAAATACCCTACAACTTCAAATCATTTTTCACACAATTTTTCACTCTCTTAAATCTCAATTCTCAAATATTCAATATATTTAATTTCTTAAAGTGTTCACTTTGATTCTTTAATTTTTCGTTTACAAAGTACGAGCGGAAGTTTCTAAAGTCGCAACCTTCGGATACTTTCAAAATTTGGTATTGTCGTTCCATCTCTTACGTTTAATTTTTATTTATTGTATTAATTATTTAATATTTAATTTTATTATATTTGTGTATTTTGAATATTTTTAGTTTAATTTAATTTATATTATGGATAAATTAAGAAACCTCGCTACTAAAGGTGTTAAATTTTTTTGTCCCGAAAGCGGTAGTGGTAGTAAAAAGCGAATTACTAGCGGTAGAGGTAGTTCAAGTAGTAGATATACCCGTGTGCCTTCGCCTCCGGTACCGCTTGGTACACCTTTTGAGGAAGAAATAGGTGTAGGTGCTCACGATATGAATTATGTAGAAGCTCAGAAAAATTACGATATAGAAGAAGAAAATGAAGTAGATGCGGTTAATTTAGACGAAGATAATGAAAATATTGTTGAGACACCCGCAGTAGGAAATGCTAACGTTAGATTTGAATTGGTTAATCTCCCTCCCCGTCCTCCCAGTGCCCCAAGACCTCGTAAAAGAACTAGTGTTGCATGACAATTTTTTGAACGTATATCAGATATTGAGGTGCAATGCAATATTTGTCAACAAATATATAAGCATAGAAGTGGAGGCAAGCAAGGGAGTACGGGTACGTTAATGACACATATAGCTGATGATCACAAAAGAGAGTTAAATATTGCACAAGATGGTGGGGATGTTGGTGGGCCAACGCAAACTAGAAAGGGCCCAGCAACCGGTCACGTAGCGAAGAAGTACAATAAATTGAGGGACCGAAAAGAAATAGCTAAAATAGTAGCTGTGGGTTGTTTGCCTTTTAGTTTTCCTTCTCCTGATGCCTTTATTCATTATATACAAGCAATTTATAATCTTATGTTTAACGATATTCCTAGAACTACTTGTCGGTCTGATATTTTTAGACTTCATTCACAATATTATTTTTATTTATCAACATTGTTAAAAAATATTCAATGTAGATTGTCCCTAACTTCTGATCTTGGTCGTGCTGTAAATAAAAATGATTATTTAGCCGTTACTTGTCATTGGATGGATAGTAATTTCGTAACGCAAAAACGTATTCTTGCTTTTTTATATGATGAAGATCGTAAACATACTGGGCAATTTATTGCTGATTCTATTGTTAAAATTGCCGGATATTATGGTATCGAAAATAAAATTTTATGTATTGCTTTTGATAATGCTTCTAACAACAAGACTGTTATAACAAAATTAAAATCTACGCTATTTCCGCCCTTGCCTGAAATTTTTCATATTAAGTGTGCATGTCATATATATAATTTAATTGTAAAAGATGGTCTTGAGTTTTTTGAGATTTATATTGAAAAATTTGTCTTGCCGTTGGTTTTATTCAAGGAAATAATCGTAGATCAAGAATTAGAGAATTTAAAGTTAAATGTCAAGAAAATGGACTTACACCGATTTTGATGCCTGAGGAAATTGATACTAGATGGAATTCTACGTATGAATTTTTAAAAACTTGTTATAAATATAGAATTCCTATTACACTAGCTTTTAACCAACATTGCGGTTCATTTCCTGATTCTGCTGATTGGATGCTACATAATTCTGATTGGGTTGTAATTAATGATCTTGTTAAGTTTTTAGAAAAAAATTATGTATCTACGGTTGAATTTTTCGGTGCTTATTATACTACTGTTTGTAATATTTTGGCATATATAGCCGATATTTCTGGTTTGCTTAAAGAATATAAAAATAAAGAAGGTTATAAAGAAACTGTTGGTGCCATGTTTACGAAATTTAAAAAATATTTTTTTCCGATTCCCCCTATTTACTTGGTTGATGCCATGCTAAATCCGTGCATGAAATATAATAATATGTGTCACTTAGTACTCTTATTTATACTAACTTAGAAATAAATACTAACCATGATTCTGAACAAGTACAACCTGATTTGTGGACAGCTACGAATGATGCAAATGATTACATAGAAAAATTATATAATCACTATGCTGATTTATTTGATTTATCCGTACCTACAAATATCACTCCAACTGTCGCTCCTCATCCTCCCGAGGATCCATCATCTTCTAAAAAGGCCGTCATATAGTGGTTTTCCTGATTCCTTTTTTAATTTAAATTATTGGAACAATGTTGATGAGAGAACTTACACATCAACTTATCGGGAAGAGCTGAAATATTATTTTCGGTCGGCACCAGAGGATCGCAGATGACGGATCAACACGTTGGATTGGTGGAGGAGTAATGAAACACAATATCCCGTGCTTTCAAGATTGGCTAGAGATATCTTGAATGTTCCAATGTCAACCGTTGCATCAGAGAGCGCCTTTAGTCAGGGACGACAGCAGCTTGGAGACAACCGACACTCATTGGGAAGCAATGCAATGAATGTTCTAGTTTGCCTCAGAGATTGGATTAGAGCGGAAAGAAGAAACTAAGGAATGGAACTGGAGCCGAGCGAGGAGCTGAAACTTGAAGAAATTATGTCTTTACGGGAGAACTCAGCAGAATCAAGTCCAATTATGGTTTTGCCCCCATTGACTTCGATTATCCTATGCAAGTTCCCATTAATATTAACATGAATGAGTTGGAAAAAATGATGCATAATTTGTAGATTTTTCATTCATGTAAATTATAAATTTAGATCATTTTCCAATTAATAAAATTCCCCAAATTCATTCACTCCTTAGTCCTTTCTTTTTATATTTTTTCATTTAACGATTTAAAATTTTAAATTGAATTTCTAGTTTTCTACTTTAAATTAAAAAATTACTTCTAATATATAATTAATTTACTACCAAATATTATTAATTTATTATATTAAGTAGCATATGTTTTGTATATTTGTGTATATATCTTCTATAGAAGTGTATATTTAACGTATACATGTGTATATGTTTTATAAATTAGTATATGAGTATATCTATATATATTGTAATGTATATATAACATAGTATATTTTATAAGTAGTAGTATATATACATTGAATGGTGCGTATGCACTTGTATATATCTTCTATAGAAGTGTATATTTAACGTATACATGTGTATATATTTTATAAATTAGTATATGAGTATATCTATATATATTGTAATGTATATATAATGTGGTATATTTTATAAGCAGTAATATATATACATTGAATGGTGCGTATACACGTGTATATATCTTCTATAGAAGTGTATATTTAACGTATACATGTGTATATGTTTTATAAATTAGTATATAAGTATACCTATATATATTGTAATGTATATATATTGTAGTATATTTTATAAGTAGTAGTATATATACATTGAATGGTGCGTATATATGAGTAATTGACTAATTGTGTATATGTGTATATATTTTTTAAATTCTAATGTAGTATATACTATATATATAGTGTATATATATTATTTAACGTATTTATAATGTATATAGGTGGGTATATGTAATGTATATTGAAAGAAAGTTTTTTTTTTTATATTTTTGACCGGGTTTGACCGGTTTTTGGTGGGTTTGACTTGGTTGGGTTAAGTGGGCCGGGTTAGGGTGGGTTTTAATTTTTTTACTGTTGGGCTAGGCCCGACCCGCCCGTCTAGCGCCAAAACCGATCCTCAACCCGTTTAAAATAGACGAGCCGATTTCGGGTTGGCCCGGCCCGGCCCGTTTGACACCTATAGAGGCTTTGCCATTTTGCCATTTCTAGTTGTGTAATTCTACTCTTTGAAACTTCTAACTCATAATTTGCTTGGGGAAAAAGCAAAGAGCAATTATTTGAGAAAATCTGGTAGAACATTTGAAAGTAAATCAATATCGATTGCATGAAATTTTGAATTGGATTCATGTGCAAAAAGTACTTTACAGGCGAAAAATCGGTTGTCTGAGCTGAAGTTTGAGGACAGTCTAGCATGGTTTTGCATCTCTTTTTTACTCTGAAATCACATCCAAGTCCACCCTTGTACTAAGTACTAACATCACATCAAGCAAAAACTTTTACACTTTTCATTAACCAAGTTTGAAGTCCAGAAAGCTGATCATTATAGCAGTAAACCTGAAATATCTATGTCATGTGAGAGCAGTTTTTAATCATCCCAAGCCCAGGCATTTTTATCTTAAATTTAGAATTTGATTCAATATGGCCTTTCTATGTGGACAAATTGTGCAGCACAATCTTCTTTTGCATGTAGAAAGCGTAATATACAAGTAGTTAAGCTTGACTCATCCACAAAAAAGGAAATAAGAAGAGGCGAGGAAAAAGATCATTTACTTTCTTGAATTGCATTTTTTATCTTCTGTAATTCAAACGTAATTTTCATGCTGAACTTCAACAATTTTCCAATCCATAAAAATTGATCCAGACGTATATGCATTACAGGCTATGTAGAAATTCTTGCTTCTCATTTTATGAATATCATCACAAAATCAATAGTCATAACTAGGGGTGACAATTTCAGCCCATATTTGTGAAAGAAGTTCATTTAATCCATATTTATTGAGTTGGATCACTCATATTTCAATTGGGTAAATATAGACTTCAATTCATTTTAAAAAGGAAAAATTTCAAATATAGCAACTGTAGAGCCTTAATTATAATTTTTATAGCAACAATTTCAAAATTATGAAAAATAGCAATATGTATTATGTAGTTTAGTAAAAGGTTGCTATAAAAATACATATACAAATAGTGTATTCGTTCCTTATTTAACTCTAATCAGTTAGAGTTAAATAAGGGATGAAACTATTTCTTAATTTATGCCACATTTAATTAAATAGATTCCTTTACCTTATTTGACTCTTTTATTTTTACCTCAACCATTAATTTACATCAACATAATTCAAATTCAAACAACGTTTTCCATAAACAACAAAATCAAAGGAAATTCAAAAAACAAAGTGCTTCCAATATTATTAATGATCGTCTGAAATTATGAAGAAAATATTAAAAATACAACGTTCCAATTATAGGTATCGATAAACAAACTCTATTCTGTTTGTGAATTTCATACAAAAAATATTACGAGAATTGCTGAACAACTTACAACAAAGTTGCGTAACAGTTGTGGAATTCTAAAATTTGAGATTGTACAAGAATTCTATCAGTTCTCGAATAAAATTCGAAGTTATTCTTTCAAATTCAACTTTTAAAATTCAAATAAAATTCAAAGTTATTCTTTCAAATTCAACACTTACAACTTACAACAACTTATTTCTTTCAAATTCAAAGTTATCCATGTCGTTATTTAATTTAAAATTTAAGATACAATTGTTATATGAAAAATTTGAATTTTAGTCGATGATAACTAGTATTAAAAAAAAAATATTTCTATTTGTTGGAATTCGTTTTGCATTTTTGTATATACGAAATAGTTATTGTATAAAGTACGAATTTGATAATTAATTTTATTTTTACTTTTTCTAGTGTTCTGGAAATTGACAATGGGAAGCATCCCTATTCTTGTTAAACACTCTGGTAGATGGACATATGAACAATAATATGAAGATTACATCAGTGATGCAATATTGTTAAGCGTAAATGCTTCACATAACCAACTCTACACCCTACTGGCTTCTCACATTGATGTAGATTTGACATGCAAAAGTGTTTAATATACTTATGCAGTCTATTTATGTGACTGTCTGTTTCATATGTTTTCAGCTATATGTATTTATATTATACATATGCAGTATGTTTATGGAATCACTGACAGTTATATATGTGTCAAGCAATATGTATTTATAATATACATATGCAGTTTTTTTTTGTGTTCACTGGGAGTTAGATAAGATTCCAGCTATATGTATATATATTATAGCTATGCATTATGTTTATGTGTTCACTAACAGTTACATATGTTTCCAGCTGTATGTATTTATAATATACATATGCAGTATGTTTATGTGTTCGCTGACAGTTTCATATATTTTCAGCTGTATGTATTTATAATATACATATGCAGTATTTTATGTGTAAAAATCATGTATTCTTATATGCATTTTTTTTAATATGTAGGACATATATTTCCTTTGGCATATAGTGTACTTGATTCTGAAAATGATGCATCTTAAACTTGATTCTTTGAGAATCTGAAGAAAGCATACGGTGAAAGAAAACATATGTGTGTAGTTTCTGATCGTAATACAAGCATCATAAAAGTTGTAGGTGGTGTGTACAATGATGTACCACATTATGCATGTATGTGGCGTCTATGGAAAAATGTACAAATAATATTGTTATAGTTTAAATGTTGATCTATTCATGATGTAGCATTATGTCAAAAAATAATTGCTTTATTTTTCACTGATAATTATATGATTCTAAATTTTGATAAAAATATTTAATGTTATTGAACTTGTTATAGTTAAATTGTTGTAATTTTTTGTACTGAACTTGCTTAACTTAGTTCATTATGAATATATTATACAAGACATATAACATCATTGATTTATACCTAAGAAATTGGAAGTCACATTTATCAAATTTTTAATCTGAAAAAATACATATGAGAATCTATTAAGTATCTATGTCCATATATAAAAACTAAGAATAAGTTAACATAACTTTTTGTAATAAATAAAAAAAAATTAAAATATATATAAAGGCATATCAATTACGTAATCAAAACTTTAAATGCATATTTTTTTTAAAAAAATATATGTATTAATCATACATAAATATGAATTATTCATAGATATATACACATCATTAAAAAAAAATCTATGAATAACTCATAAATACATATGAATATCTGCTTAAATACTTATGTATTAAACTGGACAAATACATATACATATGCATAGCCGAAAAATACATACACACACACACACACACACACACACACATATATATATATATATATATATCCATAGCAGAAAATATATATCCAGACTTGTAAGAAACATATGCAATATCCATATATACATGTGTTAATAATATATACATATGCATTATGCATAAATGCAAATGCATATCTGGAAAAAAAAACACATGCAAAACACTTATGCATTACTCAAAATACATATGTATAAAATGAAAAATACAAATACATATATGAAAAATACATATAGTAACTGGAATATACATATTAATTACTCAAAATATATTCAAAACTGAAAACCACATATTCATACCGACATTTGCATAATAGTAATATAAACTAACCACGAAAAGTTCTATTTTATGGTTTTAACATCAAAAATCTAAATATCACATCAAATAAACATTAAAATATTGACTTTCAACATTAAAGTAACATATGAAACCTAAGAAATATTCAACTAAATGTTAGTCCACCTAAAGTTAACTGTTGTCAAATACAACAAATTCAAAATAAGCATCAAATATCATGCACTTCAGTATCTTTTGTTATCCCAATTTCCATAAGAGGCCTCATTGGTGCTTCATCATCACTTTGTGCCTTCTCTTCTTCTTTCCTCGAACCATAATGCCACAACATTGAAGCACATCTCGTGCGCAGAAGATCTGAATCAAAGTCAACATTTGGAACACATTCACCAAAAGTAAGACACCCAGCATATGTAACCATATATAAACCACAATCCCTGTAAATAAAAATATATATTTATACTGTAACTAATACATCTTATATAATCCCTAAATACAAATACATATCTTAAATTTAATAGATACATATCTTCACATTATAAAGACAAAAATACATATATGAACATATTATCCATAAAATATAAGATTAAAAATAAAAAAAATACATATCTATACTGTAACAAATACAAATCTCACAATTCCAAATACAAATACACACCTACACTGTAACAAATACAAATCTTATCAGTATCAAATACAAATACAAATACAAATCTTATCATTACCAGATACAAATACATATAAAAATTATATTTTATAGAAATCTCGCCAAAATATATCGATCCGTCGCTACCACATCATCGAAAAATTCAAAAAAACGATGGCCAAGCCCGTCCCTCAACGGATCTGCAAAATCAGCAAACCACCGATAAAAATTCAACTTCTGTGATCGATTTCGGCTAATACTTGCCGGTAAAACACCATTGATGCCGCTGCCGGTCTCTATCACGGTGAAATTCGCCGGATAGACACTCCCTCTGTCGAAAATTCATCGAGAAATGTTGAAACCGGCAGGTACAATCGAAGCCAGCACCCCACCCATCACCGGAATAACATTCCTTGGCTGAAAAAACACCAAAAAAATCATAAACCACTAAAATAATAAAAACAAAGACGAAAGCAATATGAAAAAAAAAAATTATATTAAAAGACGAGATGCAAATACTATGGAGCACAATGTTTATCAACAGATTGAGAGATAAAAGAAAAAATTAAAAAGAAAAATAGATTCTCCACAACTAAACCTATGGTCAAGTTGATAGTTTTCAATTTAAGGAGTATAACACCAAAAAAATATGAGCAGGAAGACAACCAGCTTGATTAATGAGTTCAGCACCCCCAAATTCAGCCAAAGACTAATTTCAGCAACATGTTATTTGTTTCCCTGTAATTCGTACATGCATATACAATTACAGATACAGAGTAGGTTCAAGATATTTGGAGAAGGCAACCTTACTTCAATTTACACAAGAAGGATTAGGAGACGATGGCCAGTGACCTATAGAAGACATATTCATCTCAATTTCATACTATTTTGTCCACAAACTTAAGATGAATTCCATCTCTTCTTCATTTATCTTCTGCATAAATTGTCATTATAGAGAGACAACAGTGAACTATCGAAGGAACATGGACCTTATATTTTTACTATACTGAATAATCTAATGAACCAAAAATAAAACTTTAATTAATTTGTAAACGCTGAAGAACTATATGACATGAAAAAAGCTTCTTTTCTTAGTGTATCCTTTGTACTAATATAACATTTTGAGTGCTTCACGTCCCTTCTACTTATTCACACAAAAAGAGCGGTTTTCATCATATATCTAAAGACAATAGATGTCACGTCCCAAAATCCCATCGGACCGAACTGGCACCCGAAGCCGAGAAGGCCCGGGAGAACCCGTTCAAATACCTGTACTTTTACTTACATGTCACCAAAAATTTGGACAGCACTTCGTTGCATATAGAAGAATCTAATTACCTGTATCAGCACAACACACACAAATATATATATATAATACATGGCCGTCGGGGCCACCACATATACAAATATAACATCACTATATAAACTTCCATGACTTTACTCTTCCTTATGTCTACAAAGCCTCAAGGATATACATGACATAACTAGGGTCGGGACAAACCCCCACCCACACACGACTCCTGTACAATGACAAAACATAAGGAACCGACTCGGAAAAGCTCCGAAGCAAACTGGAGCTCACCAATAATAGCTGTATGACCTGGCTCCTACTTGTGCGGTGTATGAGCTGAGGTACCTGTGCCTGCAACATGAAATGTAGGTCCCCGTGGGGGACGTTAGTACGAAATATGTACTGAGTATGTAAAGCTGTAGATAATCACATATGATATAGGAGCTCAATAGAAATCAGAAACAAGTGAATAAATCGTAATAGGAGTGGACCACACTTACTAGAACTTGTGACAACCTGTACATTGCATTTATTCAATCACTTTACCTTCGTTCTTATCATCTTTGTAATCATTACTGTACTGTACTGTGACCATTAGGCTGCCTCCAGTACATATCAACTGGGATCGACCCATGCTAGGCTTATGCCCCTGGGATACCACCCATAAACACATAAATAGGGATCGACCCATCCTAGGCTTATGCCTCTGGGATACCACCCGATAAGAGAGAACTTCCATCACTTAGTTCAATTAATCTTTGAGATTGTTATTTCGGTCGCCACCGCATTTTTGATACTTTAAAACAATGATACATCAATAGGAACCAAGTAATAGACCTTCTATACAACAACGATGTAATAAAGACTCATTGGTACATCAACAATGTGTTTCAGAATCATCAATATCACAACAATGAAATAGGAGCCTTTTGGTATATCAATGAAACATTTTGACACTTTATAAAATGGAAACAACTTCGTTGGTAATGTAGAACAATACATGTTTCTGGACAACCTCGGAATCTTACTTGATGGAACATTGGTGTTTTCATGCCAAAGAACATCGTTAGAGTATGCTTTACATACCTCGTTGTAGATTCGGATACCAATTCAACACAACTTCCCGCCTTTACAAATCACTTATCTACAATGAAATGTTTGGCATCTAGTATTAACAACCCAACACCACAATTCTCTTCCATAATTCCATACAACTAATATTTGCAAAACATTCCAAAAAACAACTTGAACAATAGGTTTATGTGTATATATATATATATATTCATCATTTAAATACCACATCATCAATACCACATCATCACACCAAATCCCTTCACAATTCAACATAATCCAACATCATTTCCCAATCATCTTTCAACAACAATCAAATAACATACTTCTTATGCTCACATGCATATATATATACATATCCATATAAATAACACCAACATAATTTACATCCTTACCATAAAATGGCCCTTTTGATTTCAAAGTCCTGTTGGCACAAATAAGGGGTGCTTCTCGAAGCCCTCGAGACGGTGAACACAACTACGGAATCAATTTGGACTTTCTACGGTTGAATCACAAGATAATTGGAGTTGAACTTAGACTAGGGTTTCTTATTCTTCAATACTTGGATGATAACATGATGGATATGAGGCTAAGAATATGTATATAATGACCAATTTTCGTCCATGAGGTGATGGAAAATGACCATATTGCCCTTAAAAATTTAAGTAAATCCGAATCTGTCCATGGTGGACTGTTTTGTTAGGCTAAAGTAAATCGACCATAACTCTTTGATCCGATATCGTATTTGGGTGAAATTGGTATCGTTGGATAGATAATTCAAAGGGATTTCATTTCATATAAAGTATACCACCCAGTTCATCCTTTAAAAGGAGTTATGATCGTTTGAAGTCGACCCTAAAAAACTGTTTTGAGAGGCTGAAGTAAAACGAGTATAACTCCTTACTCAGATGTTGGATTTGGATGAAACCAATTGCATTAGAAATAAGACTCTCGGGGATTCTCATCGATATATAGCAGCTCACATAGTTCATTTTTTAGAAGGAGTTATGATCGTTTAAAGTCGACCCAAAAAAGCTGGCAGGCTTCAGTAGTTTGTTTCCGCACATTTACTGTTCACAATATCTCGGCCACCGTTTTATAGTTTCGAACGTGCTTGATTATATCCGAAACTTATCCATTTTTGGAAATCTTTATATCGTTAGAAAGATTATTCAATAACCTTCGTATGGAACCATCGACGGGCAAATTCCGGTATAAATAAAGTCGATTCCTATACACATATAATCAAACTATACACTTGAAACCATCTCAAAATAATCAATACTCATACTTAAACTCATATATACCTAACTTATGATCAATACATATACTCCAACACATATAAACATGGCTAATGCACGTAATTAAGTACGGGGTGTTACATCCTTCCCCCCTTAAGGACATTCGTCCTCGAATGTGAATGTAGTTATTTAGCCGAAACAAGTTCGAATTCATAATTGATATTCATGTCATCATATAGATATTATGCATATGTAAAAACTTACTTGTTAGTGTCCCAGTTTCACTCCTTGCACTTCTTTTTCACCTTTGAACAAATAAGGGTATTTCGATTTCATTGCTTCCTCCGCTTTCCATGTAATCTCTTCCCTTTGTTGATTTCTCCAAAGTACTTTCACCGATGCTACTTCTTTATTTCTCATCTTCTTAACTTGACGATCTAATATAGCAATAGGCATCTCCTCATAGGTAAGATCTTTTGTTACTTGCACATCTTCAGTAGAAGTAATAAGGAACGGATCTCCGATGCACTTTCGAAGCATCGATACATGAAATACTGGATGCACTGATGAGAGTTCCTGGGGTAGCTCTAATTCATAAGCAACTTGCCCACATATTCGAATAATCTTATACGGGCCTATATAGAGTGGACTCAACTTTCCTTTCTTGCCAAATCTCATCACCCCTTTCATTGGCGATACCTTCAAAAATACCCAATCGCCTAACGAAAACTCTAGCCCTCTTCTTCTACTATCCGCATATGACTTGTGTCGACTTTGGGCTGTTTTCAACCGTTGTTGAATCACCTTGACTTTTTCTATGGCTTGATACACAAGATCCGGTCCGAACATAAGAGTTTCACCCGCTTCGAACCATCCTATTGGTGATCTACACTTCCTCTCATATAAAGCTTCATATGGTGCCATTTTGATACTTGAATGATAGTTATTATTGTAGGCAAACTCAATAAGAGGTAAATGATCATCCCAGCTGCCTTTAAAATCTATAAAACATGCTCGTAGCATATCTTCAAGTGTTTGAATGGTGCTCTCTGCTTGTCCATCCGTCTGAGGGTGAAAAGTTGTACTCAGATTCACTTGTGTTCCCAAACTCCGTTGGAAAGACTTCCAAAATTTTGCGGTAAATTGAGTTCCCCGATCCGATATAATAGAAGTTGGCACCCCATGTAATCGGACTATTTCTTTAACATACAGCTTTGAATATTCTTCAACTGTGTAAGTGGTCTTAACGGGTAAGAAATGTGTGGATTTAGTAAGCCTATCCAAAATCACCCATATAGAATCAAATTTCCGAGCTGTACGAGGCAAACCTGTAACAAAATCCATGTTGATCATGTCCCACTTCCAAATTGGAAGATCTATGCATTGCATATAGCCTCCGGGCTTTTGATGTTCCACTTTAACTCGTTGGCAATTTGGACATTCAGTTACAAATTCTGCGATGTTCCTTTTCATGTCATTCCACCAACACATATCTTTCAAATCTTGATACATTTTGGTTGATCCTGGATGAATGGAATACCTTGAAAAATGTGCCTCTGTCATAATCTTCTTTCTTAGCCCGTTTACATCCGGCACACACAATCGGTTTTGGCACTGAAGTACTCCTTCTCGCGTGAGCTCAAATGCCTTGGTCGCACCACTCTGAACGTTCTCCTTAAGCTATAATAAAATAGGATCTGCATCTTGCTTCTCTTTCACCTCAGCTACTAATGAGGATTCTGCGGCATTATGCACAATAAGCTCATCGTCCGGAGTTTCGAGAAGACGAACTCCTAGACTAGCTAATTGATGAAGATCTTTAATCATCCCTTGCCTTTCTATAGGTGCCATCATAGCCTTACGAATCAACGCATCAGCTACTATATTTGTTTTCCCTGGGTGATACAAAATATCAACATCATAATCTTTTAATAGTTCCATCCACCTTTGTTGCCTCAGATTTAGATCCTTCTGACTGAAAATATATTGTAAGCTCTTGTGATCAGTATATATATCAACATGAACCCCATATAAATAGTGGCGCCATATTTTTAAAGCAAAGATAACCGCTGCCAGCTCAAGATCATGTGTGGGGTAATTTTTCTCATGTGGCCTCAATTGCCTTGAGGCATATGCTATCACCTTACCATGCTGCATTAATACACATCCTAAACCAATTCTCGAAGCATCACAATACACTGTATACCCTTTTGTACCTTCTGGAAGTACCAACACAGGTGTAGAAGTCAACTTATTCTTCAATTCTTGGAAACTCTCCTCACACGCATCATTCCATTGGAACTTGGATGCTTTATGCGTTAGCTTGCTTAAGGGTGCTGAAATGGAAGAAAAGTCTTTAACAAACCTTCTATAATAACCGGTCAACCCGAGAAAACTACGAATCTCCGTAGGCGTTGTGGGCCTTGGCCAGTTCTTCACAGCTTCTATCTTTTGAGCATCAACCTTTATCCCTTCACTAGATACAATATGAAAAAATGCCACCGACTTTAACCAAAACTCACATTTAGAGAACTTTGCATAAAGCTTACAATCACGAAGAGTCTGCAATGCCTGTCGTAAGTGATTGGCATGGTCCTCTTCTGATCTAGAATAAACTAGAATATCATCTATAAAAACTATCACAAATACATCCAGGAATGGCTTAAACACCCTATTCATCAAATCCATAAAAGCTGCAGGTGCATTTGTTAGCCCAAATGACATAACTAGAAACTCATAATGACCATACCGTGTTCGGAAAGCTGTCTTGGGTATATCCTTCTCTTTGACCCTCACTTGGTGGTAACCTGACCTCAAATCAATCTTAGAAAAACACTTGGCGCCCTGTAACTGATCAAATAAATCATCAATTCTTGGGAGAGGATATTTATTCTTAATAGTCACCTTATTCAATTGCCGATAATCAATACACATCCTCAGCGAGTCATTCTTTTTGCGCACAAATAACACTGGTGCTCCCCAGGGGGACATACTAGGCCTTATGAATCCCTTCTCTAGCAAATCTTTCAATTGCTCTTTCAATTCTCGTAATTCTGCTGGGGCCATTCTATACGGCGGAATGGAGATTGGTTGGGTGCCTGGTATTACATCAATACCAAACTCTACTTCTCGTTCAGGAGGCAAACCTGGAAGATCTTCAGGAAATACATCAGGAAATTCATTTACCACCGGAACAGCGTGAAGAGTTGGTGGCTCTGCTTCTGTATCCCTTACTCTAACTAAATGATATATGTATCCCTTGGAAATCATTCTTCTTTCCTTAAAATAAGAAATAAATCTACCTCTTGGCGCGCTAATTTCACCTTTCCATTCAAGGACTGACTCATTAGGAAAATGGAAATATACCTTTTTCATGCAGCAATCAATTGTGGCATAACAAGACGCCAACCAGTCCATACCCATTATAACATCAAAATCTACCATTTCTTACTCTACAAGATCAGACATCGTATCACGACCACAAACAGTTACTATGCAGTTTCGATAAACCCTTCTAGCTATAATAGATTCCCCAACCAGTGTGGATACTTCAAATAGCTTAACTAATAGTTCGGGTATTCTTTCAAACTTTCCAGCAACCAATGGATTAACATAAGATAATGTAGAACCGGGATCAATTAAGGCATATAAATCGAATGAAAAGATAGACAACGTACCCGTAACCACATCTGGGGAAGCCGCTAAATTCTGTCGATCCGCTAGAGCATACGTACGATTTTGAGCCCCGCTAGAACTCGTGGCTCCTCTATCACCTCTAACACGACCCATTGGTTGTGCACACCTTCCTGAATAAGGCATCGATGATGATGATGCAACAAATGACCCCGTAGGTCGTGCCATACCACTTATGTCCCTTCGTGGGCATTCCCTCATCATATGCCCCGACATACCGTACCAAAAGCAAACATTGGTCCCCAGCCGACATGCGCCCAAATGATACCTTCCACATTTATTACATGGCTCTCGAGGAGGTCTCTATTGGCTCATATTCCCTTGCCCTTGGTACCCCACTATCCGCGAACTCTGACTCTCACTTCTATGCCCAAATTGATTTCCTCTGGACCCTTGGAACTGTGGTGGGGCACTAGCTGCAGAATAAGAAGATAATGGCCTAGGTGGTCTAGCAGAAAACTGTGGTCTGAACCCTCCTTGAGATGCCATGAACTGCCCTGTAGATCTGGCCCTCTTGGAATATCTTCTTTCTGATTCCTGTGTTCTTCTCCTCTGCCTCTGATCTTCCATTTTCTGTGCAAAAGCTTGGATCCTCGCTATGTCCATATCTTTGTTCAAAGCGGCAATAGTACTATCTCTAACCAGATATGGATCTAGCCTATCCACATATTGATGAACTCTGTTATCCATAGTAGCTACAACATTAGGGCATATCTTGACAAGGAATTAAATCGGAGACTGTACTCCCTCACGCTCATATTCCCCTGACGAAGATTTAAAAACTGATCTGCACGGGCCTGACGAATCTCGAATGGAAGATAATGATCAAAAAATGCCTCTTTGAACTCTTTCCAGGTAGCTGGAGGTGCATCAATACCCCTAGATTGTTTCCAGTCCTCATACCAATATATAGCCTCCCCTTTAAATCTATACGCCGCTAACTCCACTGTCTCTCTACCCGTTACATGCATAACATCTAAAGCCCTATGAATTTGATCAATAAAGTCCTGTGGGTCCTCGTTAAGATCTGATCCAGTTAAAGTGGGAGGATCCATCTTAAGAAAATCCTGTGTTCGAAGACTAGCCGCCCTATCTATACCACTAGGACCTGCAGTAGGAATGGTTTGCCCTTGAGCTTGCCCAAAAACTATACGAGTCAAAAGTTGCACTGCATTTCTAAGATCTTGATCAACAACATTAATAGGTGGATCTAGGGATATAGTTCTCCTCCCCCTTATTTCTTCCGGACTGGGGGAAGTTTCTTATGCATGCTCAGCTGGAGCCTAACTTTGATTAGCTGGTATAGTGGGTGACTTACTAGTCCCCTCTCCGACAGCCACATCTACTTGCTTACTGGAATTCTTGCTTCTGGTAACCGGCATCATTACTATAATAAGAGAAACAAACTGATTCAGTGGTCAACTATGACTTCATATACAATATAAGCTCTATCGCACGATCTAAGACATGAAGAAAAGAAACAATTCCTAAATGTCCATAGCCTCCTGTTTATAGATGTGGTGCACAACACACCGATAAACAAGACTCTACGTAGACATGGCTTTGTAGACTCACTAGGACGAACCTCTCTGATACCACTTTTGTCACGCCCCAAAATTCCATCGGGCCGGACTGGCACCCGAAGCCGAGAAGGCCCGGGAGAACCCGTTCAAATACCTGTACTTTTACTTACATGTCACCAAAAATTTGGACAACACTTCATTGCATATAGAAGAATCTAATTACCTGTATCAGCACAACACGCACAAATATATATATATAATACTTGGCCGTCGGGGCCACCACATATACAAATATAACATCACTATATAAACTTCCATGACTTTACTCTTCCTTATGTCTACAAAGCCTCTAGGATATGCATGACATAACTAGGGTCGGGACAAACCCCCACCCACACACGACTCCTGTACAATGACAAAACATAAGGAACCGACTCGGAAAAGCTCCGAAGCAAACTGGAGCTCACCAACAATAGTTGTATGACCTGGCTCCTACTTGTGCGGTGTATGAGCTGAGGTACCTGTGCCTGCAGCATGAAATGCAGGTCCCCGTGGGGGACGTCAGTACGAAATATGTACTGAGTATGTAAAGCTGTAGATAATCACATATGATATAAGAGCTCAATAGAAATCAGAAACAAGTGAATAAATCGTAATAGGAGTGGACCACACTTACTAGAACTTGTGACAACCTGTACATTGCATTTATTCAATCACTTTACCTTCGTTCTTATCATCTTTGTAATCATTACTGTACTGTACTGTGACCATTAGGCTGCCTCCAGTACATATCAACTGGGATCGACCCATGCTAGGCTTATGCCCCTGGGATACCACCCATAAACACATAAATAGGGATCGACTCATGCTAGGCTTATGCCTCTGGGATACCACCCGATAAGAGAGAACTTCCATCACTTAGTTCAATTAATCTTTGAGATTGTTATTTTGGTCGCCACCCGCATTTTTGATACTTTAAAACAATGATACATCAATAGGAACCAAGTAATAGACCTTCTATACAACAACGATGTAATAAAGACTCATTGGTACATCAACAATGTGTTTCAGAATCATCAATATCACAACAATGAAATAGGAGCTTTTTGGTATATCAATGAAACATTTTGGCACTTTATAAAATGGAAACAACTTCGTTGGTAATGTAGAACAATACATGTTTCTGGACAACCTCGGAATCTTACTTGATGGAACATTGGTGTTTTCATGCCAAAGAACATCGTTAGAGTATGCTTTACATACCTCGTTGTAGATTCGGATACCAATTCAACACAACTTCCCGCCTTTACAAATCACTTATCTACAATGAAATGTTTGGCATCTAGTATTAACAACCCAACACCACAATTCTCTTCCATAATTCCATACAACTAATATTTGCAAAACATTCCAAAAAACAACTTGAACAATAGGTTTATGTGTATATATATATATATATATTCATCATTTCAATACCACATCATCAATACCACATCATCACACCAAATCCCTTCACAATTCAACATAATCCAACATCATTTCCCAATCATCTTTCAACAACAATCAAATAACATACTTCTTATGCTCACATGCATATATATATACATATCCATATAAATAACACCAACATAATTTACATCCTTACCATAAAATGGCCCTTTTGATTTCGAAGTCCTGTTGGCACAAATAAGGGGTGCTTCTCGAAGCCCTCGAGACGGTGAACACAACTACGGAATCAATTTGGACTTTCTACGGTTGAATCACAAGATAATTGGAGTTGAACTTAGACTAGGGTTTCTTATTCTTCAATACTTGGATGATAACATGATGGATATGAGGCTAAGTATATGTATATAATGACCAATTTTCGTCCATGAGGTGATGAAAAATGACCATATTGCCCTTAAAAATTAAAGTAAATCCGAATCTGTCCATGGTGGACTGTTTTGATAGGCTAAAGTAAATCGACCATAACTCTTTGATCCGATATCGTATTTGGGTGAAATTGGTATAGTTGGATAGATAATTCAAAGGGATTTAATTTCATATAAAGTAGGCCACCCAGTTCGTCCTGTACAAGGAGTTATGATCGTTTGAAGTTGACTCTAAAAAACTGTTTTGAGAGGCTGAAGTAAAACGAGTATAACTCCTTACTCAGATGTTGGATTTGGATGAAACCAATTGCATTAGAAAGAAGACTCTCGGGGCTTCTCATCTATATATAGCATCTCACACAGTTCATTTTTTACGAGTTATGATCGTTTAAAGTCGACCCAAAAAAACTGGCAGGCCTCAGTAGTTTGTGTGCAGAAAATTTTCCTGCACATTTACTGTTCACAATATCCCGGCCACCGTTTTATAGTTTCGAACGTGCTCGATTATATCCGAAACTTATCCATTTTTGGAAATCTTTATATCGTTGGAAAGCTTATTCAATAACCTTCGTATGGAATCATCGACGGGCAAATTCCGGTATAAATAAAGTCGATTCCTATACACATATAATCAAACTATACACTTGAAACCATCTCAAAATAATCAATACTCATACTTAAACTCATATATACCTAACTTATGATCAATACATATACTCCAACACATATAACCATGGATAATGAACGTAATTAAGTACGGGGTGTTACAATAGACCCATTCAAATCTAGTTGGAATTACAGATAAAACTATGCCTCTCCTTTTAATTGTGTCAACGTCAAATGCTAAAAGACAGAGAATAGGGTGTCTAAAGAGAGATACCAAACAACAAAATCCTTTTTATGTATATTACATTGTTGTGCAATCAGCTTGACACTAATAGAATGAGATGAATCAAGTCTCCCTCTGAGCGAACGTATTTCATATACAAAATAAATAAGTAAGAACGTCCTATCTCTTATCAACTTTAGTTTAAAGATGTTGTGATAACTTAATTCAAGGCATTTTCTTTCAGAGCCGTGTGATGTACATGACGATAAGGTCAAATTCTGGACTTAATGTGCAATCGAAACACATCTAACAAAACAAATCAAAATTTGAAATTAAAAATCATATAAAAAATCAACCAAAATTAACAGATCTAAAACAGATCTCAAGAAATTCTATGTAATCAACAACAAAAAAAAAATTCAAAACACAGAAGAATGTGAAAAAGATTGCCGAAAATAAATAACAAAAAAAAATTATATGAAAGATAACATGCATAAACTGTAAAATCAACTTACCGAATAGATGAGGACAATGTTTATCAAGAATTGGAGAGAAAAAAAATGAAATTTGAAAAAAAAAAAAGGCCAAAAAAAGATATTAGGGGAACTGAAATTGATAAATTGGAGTGATAATAGAGTAATGTTAAGGTAAGTGGCGTGAAAAGAGGAAAATGGGTTAAATCACACGTTTCTCAATAAAAAAGGTAAAATATTGCTACTTTTGCTATTAGTTGTAATTTTGAGAAACTATTGTTATTAATTATAATTAATGTCTTAAGTATGCTAGTTTGTGTAATTTTTTCTTTTAAAAAACTCATACAAATATGGACAAAATGGATAAAATCTGAATATCCATTTAAACATAGAGATCACCCACATAAGTTTAATTTTTTTTTCTTTTCCAATTTTTTCTCTTCTTTTCTTTTCTTTATTTTTTCCTTTAATTTACTTTTTTTTTATTTGTTTGTTTTTATTTTTTTCCCTTTTCATTTTTTACTCGTTTCTTATACTTTATTCTTTTTTTTTTACTTTCTCATTTTTTTTTAATCTTTTTTTTCTCTTTTCTTTGCATTTTTTAATCTTCGTTATCCCCTTTTCATTCTTGTTTCGGCATTTTTGTCATTTTTCTTCTTTTTGTATTTTTTTTCTCATTCTTTTTGTTGTCATCGCATTTTATATTTTATACATTTTTATAATTTATATTTATTTGTACATACTATATATTTCAAATAAATTTTTTATTTTATTTAAATAGTTTAGTCATAAATATGTATAATTTATCATTTGTATTTATATACAAATAAGTATATGAATTAATAATATTTGCTTGAGACCTATATGGGTTAGCAAACATAAGCTTGTAATTATTATTCCTTTTAGCCTAAATATTAATTAATTACAATTCATAGCATCTCTTACCAATTAAATACAATGCATAGTCTCTCTCTTTTCTATCTTTTTCTTCTTTTTCTCAGTTTTCCTTTAATTTAGTTTTTTTTTTTGTTTTTCATTTTTTAGTTTCTTATTTTTTTCTTTCTCAATCTTTTCATCAATTTTCTTTTCTTTCATTGCTATTTCTTGTTTTTTTGCACTTTTTTTTTCGGATTTTTGTTTTCCCCATTTTCATTCTTGTTTCATCATTTTTGTTATTTTCTTCCTTTTTATATTTTTTCTCATCTTGTATGTTGTCATTGCATTTTATATTACATATATATATATATATATATATATATATATATATTTATACTTTATATTTATTTGTATCATAATATATATTTTAAATAAATTTATTATTTGTATTTAAATTGTTTAGTCGTGAATATATACAATTTATCATTTGTATTTATATACAAACAAGTTTGAAGTATAAAAACAAATACAAATACAATTGAATTAACAAATACAAAATTATAAATGTTGGACAAATACAAATACAATAAGCGATTATATTTGTACAGTCTAAGAAACAGTATTTAGTGTCTTTCAATTGGGGGTAGGAACTAGCACCGAGTGAGTGCAGGGATGACGACTTTCCCTATTAGAGAGGCAGAGTCGTTAGTACCAGTCCATGAACTCCAGAACAGCGTAGCCAGTGCAGTATAAGGAGTCACCTGTTAGATTAAGGCTTGGCTACCTCACAGGAGTCACCCGTTAGGTTAAGGCTTGACTATCTTTCAGAAGTCATCTGTTGCCTTAGGCTTGACTTCTTGTTCAGGGTCACCAGTTAGAGAGGCTTGACAATAGTAGTGTCTTTACCCGTGGCAAGGTATTGACATCCTTTCAGTCGGGGTTACAGGTTGGACCCATCTAGTCTAGATTCGGGGCATGTCGGTTAAGTGAGAACTCCCACAGTCACAGCTTCAGTCTCAGTCTTCATAGTAGAACTCAGAAATCAGGACTATTAGATACAGTCACTCATAGAACTCAAAAATCATGACTGTTAGGTACAATCACTTAGCATAATAACGAACTCAAATAGTTCAATAGATTCAGAGATCACCCATTAGATAGGCCTGATCTCACATAAAGTTAATCAGTATAAGTACTAATAGATCCAGAGATCACCCGCTAAATAGGCCTGATCTCAAACTTAATCAATCATCATCATTATTAGAAGATTCAGATAATCACCCGCTAGATAGGCCTGATCTCAGATACAATCATTCTTTATTATTAGTAGTAGATTTGGAGATTATTCGCTAGATAGGTTTGATCTCAATTTCAGTCAGTCGATATTAGTAAGATCAGAGCTCAGTCATCAGTAGACTCAATTATTCAGTCTCCCAGTGTTAGTAAACTCAGATGTCAGTATTAGTAAACTCAGTTGTCAGAAGTTCAAGTATTCAGAAGTTGGTATTCAGTGTTACCACGATTTCAGTTATAGTTGATGCATTCATGCATATATCCTCATTCAGTATTCTTATGTTATTAAGTTAATTAATGCCCATGCATAAGCCCTTGCATTCAGTCTTACCTCATCTAGCATACCAATACATTCAAAGTACTGACGCATACTTTTCTCTTGCGCTATGGTGTCTTATACCATAGGTTCAGAAGCATGAGATCCAGAGCACCCATAGCAGTCCAGACTCAGTCAACAACAGTAGACGTAGCAGTGAGTCCTCATCATTCGAGGATGTTCCTTATTTCAGTATTGCATTAGATTCAGTTTATTTTAGTAGATGGAGTTAGTTGGGGACATATCCCATCAAATCCACAGTTTAGACAGTTTAGAGGCTTTTCAGATAGATGTATCAATATTCAGTTTTCAATTTTGAGTATTTTAGATATTTTGAACCTTATGGCAAGTTTTCGCCAGTTTTTCATACTTTTATATTATATTATGCAGTGCTCAGTTACAGATATTAGAAAAGGATTAGCTTATGGTCCTTTGGGGTCATGAGCACCGTGTGGCATTCTGATTATAAAAAATTAGGGCGTTATAAATAGATCACTTGTCTGTTACCAAATGAGTTATCTGTTGGATCAATGTTGTTTAGATTTCTTCCAAACAGAAGAATCGTCTGTCGCAACAGATGAATGATCTGTTGTGTTCATCTGTTGCATTAGATATTTAATATATTGCATTAGATGTTTCATCTGTTGGATTAGATGGTTAATCTATTGTATCAGATGGTTAATCTGCTACATCAAGTGGTTAATCTGTCACATCATTTGGTTAAACTATTACATCAGATGGTTAGTCTGTTGCATCACCATTTTTACCAAGAAAAATAACAAATTAACCCAGCAACACCAATACAACACACGCCCACTAAGAATAACAACAGCGACCAAAAGTCACCAACAAATCGAATCAACAATTTGATAAAAAGAACTACAATAACAACAAAAAATTATATTTTCCACCGAAAAGAGTAGAGAAAAAATACCAGAAATTAGAGTTTTATTCAGTCCACATTTCAAATTTAAGCAAGAAATATTGAAATTGTTAACCAATCTAGAAGAGAAGTTGGCTCAAGTCATAATATTTTACCTATGAAAGAAGAAATGGGACAACGAAGAACTCGAAGTTGTTGTCGCCGAAGAACTTGGCTCAAGTGCCTCTATTTCTTCACGTCGATTGATGGTTGAAAGTCAAAAAGGAACTCACCCAACTATTTTTCGCCGGAGATTGAAGGGAGAATTTTGCAGAACTGTTGGTTTTGAGAGAGTTGAGAGAATGTCGAGAGAGAGAGGAGTGAGACGGTCGATGATTTAGATTGAAGAGAGATGTGGGTTGGGTTGATTTGTATTTTTGAAAAGATTAGAAAGTTTTGAAAATATTAATCAAGTCCACAATTAACTTAATCAAGTTTTCTAATTATGTTTGACCCTTATGTTGGTCAATGTCATCAACCCTTCATTTAAGACTTAAAAGACATCTTTTCTTCAATTTTCTCTAGATAGATAGATAGATATAAATTATAAATTATAAATTATAGATACAGAAATACAGAAAGAGATTAATTATTGGGGGTTGAATAGGACCAAACTATACCTATTTGAAATCGAATAGAAGGTTTTTTACCATTTATATTAGAGAAGGATTTGTCGTTTTTGTCATGTATAATATTTAATATAGGACTGCAAAATAACAAGGGAAAAGACTCAAATATGCCACTGAACTATCAGAAATGTCTCATTTATACCATCCGTTAAAAGTTGAGCTCATTCATGCATCGCCGTTATAAAACCGGTTCATCCATGCCATTACTTTTTAACTGTGGTTTTTCAAAAATAGCTTTTCCACGTGGCCTCTTATTAGAGGTCCACGTCATTTTTAAATATTTTTTTTAGTCATTAAAATTTTTTGATCCATTAAAAAGAATCCACCCACACCCAACCTATCACCTTAACCCACTTTAATATTACTTTTAGTTTTTAACCTGGATTTGAACATATATATAATCATTTAGTCTTCCAACATGAAATTTATATACTTGAATACTACGTTTAAAATAATATAGGTTAGGATAATTAATAATTTAAAATGGCAAATGAATAAATTGTGATTAAAAAATACTACGTAGACTTAGTACATCTCGTCCACGTTAAAGAGTATAAAGACTACCAAATAGCCAAGTCCACGAAATAGTTAAGACTACCAATAATTCAATTATACAACTTATAATCCAAATTTAGAAGGGATTTGTAGGTATTCTTCCTAATTAAAAGTTGTGGTCCTTCATGTATGTGGTATTCTCTTCGTCCTAAATTATGTGATGATATTCGAATTTCGAGAGTCAAAACAAATTATTTTTTAATCACAATTTATTCATTATTCATTTTAAATTATTAATTATTCTAACCTATATTAATTTAAACGTAGTATTCAAGTATATAAACTTCATGTTGGAAGACTAAATGATTATATATATATATATATATATATATGTTTAAATCTAGGGTCAAAATTAAGAGTAATATTAAAGTGGGTTAAGGTGATAGGTTGGGTGTGGATGGATTCTTTTTAATGGATCAAAAAGTTTTAATGGATTAAAAAAAAAAAAAATTAAATGACGTGGACCTCTAATAAAAGGCCACGTGGTAAAGCTGTTTTTTAAAAATCACAGTTAAAAAGTAATGACATGAATGTACCGATTTTATAATGGTGATGACATGAATGAGCCCAACTTTTAACGGATGACATAAATGAGTCATTTATGATAGTTTAGGCATATTTGAGACTTTTCCCAAATAACAATGTAGGAGTTTGCCGTTTTTGCCATGTTTTATATTTAATATAATATTGAACTTTGCAAAATAACAATGTAATATAGGATTGTCCTAATTTAATTAGAGCACGATTTTGCCATGTACAGGAGTCTGCAGCGTAATTTTAAATAAATATTTAATATAAGAATTTGGAAAAAGCTTTGTAATTTAGGGTATTTTTAGACGTCATAGTTACCTACCTGAAATAGAATAGGACTTTGTAATATAGATAATTATGTAATATAGGATTTTGCAATTTAAATTAATATTTAATATCATAAAATGGAAAAAGATGATTTTATTTAAAGTGAAGACTTGTAATAAAGAGTAAAAAGGATAAACGTTTACAAGGCTTTCACACTTTCAATATAATAGATAGATAGATATATTGTAGATTTTATAGAGAGAGATGGATAGATATATAGAGAATAGATACAGATTAAAAATATGATTATTATATTTTTTTTTGAAAAAATCAAGTCAATCACTTTTTGTTAATTCTTGGAATTTTTAGTTGTCCTTCTTCTCTACACTTTCTCCACTTTCGGTCTCTTCTGCTGCCTTATAAGTTGCACTAAGCAAATTTGCGGCAGAACTTCAAACAAATTTTGCGACAAATTTTAACCCCAACTTGTTATCTGAAAGTTGAACAGATATGGATAGAGATTATCTGGGTAAAAATCTCTAACTTTCAACATGTTTATTGTTTAATTTCGGATAATTAAAATTCGTTTTTTTTTTTTTTTATGTGTGTTTATTTGCAATATTTCACTGTGTCAGCAAGAGTGATTCTGGGATTGCTTGCGTTGGGAGGAATTGGTTTTTTGAGGAAAAGACTGAAAGAGGAGGACAAAGCTTCAACTAACGTACGTGTAAAGTCTAATTTTGTTGTTGTTTTATGAGAACAAATTTGTAAGATTAGAAAAGAATCATATTGTAATCAAGTGAATATGATGAATTAACCGTACGTTTTTATTTCAGGAGTCAAAGCATGTTATTTATGCACAATTATACCTTTTTCTTGATAACTTGGGTTCAATAACAAATACTTATGCCAATACTACTATTTTTAAATCTGGATTTTCTTTTTTGATTCATGTAAAATTTCTTCTGAAGTAGTTATTTTTGCTTGTGCGTGTAACGGAATCAGGTTCATGAGGCAAAGGTGGATTATGTGAGTCAGCTACCAGATGACGTTTTGTCTTCAATTCTCTCACTTATGACAATTAATGATGCTGTTAAGACAAGCATTTTGTCTACAAGGTGGAGATATCTGTTTGCTTCTATGCCTACATTACGGTTCAGCCTTGACATGTTTCTCGTTAACTATTTAGGTCCTATATGTCACCCTAACTATCAGAAAAAATTCTTGGAAGTAGTAAATCAGTTTTTGCAACTTTATCTGGGTCGTAAAGTGGTTGAACTTGAAATACACATGTTCATTGAGGGAGAGTTTTTTCCCCGTTCATTTCCCCAATTGATGCATTCTATTTCAAAATTAGGTGTTGAAAGATTACATCTCAACTTTAGCTGTGAAAAAACTCCTACCTCACAAGACATTAACCTACCCCGCAACGCGTTTTTTGAATTTTCCCTTGAGCTTCTCTCTCAAGCATCCTCCTTGAAATCCTTGTTTTTGAGTGTTTGCATGGTACGACCGAGTGTCGGACTCCGTCTCAACTCCCTCAAGACCCTTTCCTTGACGGGCGTTCTGTTAGAAACAGGACAACTCGAGGGTATTTTGTCCTCGTGCTTGAACCTTAGTCAGTTAGTCATAAAATATTGCAAGCTTCCGCATAAGCTATGCATCTCCGGTACAGTAAAATCTGTTATTTTTGCTGATTGCGGCGGATTGGAAGAGATTGATCTTCAGGGCACAAAACTTCATGGGTTTGAGTGTTTTTTTGATAACAAAGTAAAATTTTACTTTTCTTCTGTTCCTGTGTTGGAACATGTAAAAATTAGTCTTCGCGGAGATGCTTCAATGCCATACATATTTGGTGAATTTGCAACGGATTTACCTGCTCAGGTTAAATCTTTAATAGTCACAACTTGTTATACTCAGGTATTTGATGATTTCTTGGCTTGTCAAATTCCTTTGGTATTTATTTTTTTGAACACCCTAATCACTTGAAGTATTCCTTTTCTCAGATAACACACTTCCCAACAGAGACGCAGATATTCAGAGACCTTAGGATGTTAGCCTTCCTACTTGAAAGCACATACGACTTTGACATAGTCAAAGTTTTTCCCATCTTAGACGCCTGTCCTGTTCTTCAATATCTGGATATATTGGTGAGTTATCTTATATTTATCTTCTTTTTCTATTTTTTGGATATTCTTTGCTTGATCTTAGATATTGATGACTCCAACATTTATTGAATCTAAAAGTGCACATTCCCCTCCCCAAGCATGCATGATATTCTAGTCATTCTCAACATTCACTCATTTCTGTCAATACAACTCACACTAGTTTACCATCTGACTTGCTTGGCGTTGAGGGAGAATATCGGGGTGAGGAAGCATAACTTGCTTCAAACTGTGCAAGTTTACCATCCGACTTGTTGGGCGTTGAGGGATGATATTGACCTTCATCCGACATGTTGGGCGTTGAGGGAGAATATTGAACTTCATCCAACTTGTTGAGCTCTGAGACAGAATGTTGAACTTTATCGACATCAGATGTCTTCTTCGCTTTGATGTTATTTTCCTGATCCTCCCCCGGGTTCAACAATCTTTTCTTTGGGTGTCTCCAGTGTAATATCATTCTTTACCTCTTTATTTTTTGTCATTTCGACAACAGGGAGAAGGTTGGGAGGCAGATTTTTCTTTTCATTGGATTTAACTTCAGGTGCATTATACAGAGAACTACTCCATTCCTCCGGTTTCATGAGTTCACAAGATCTGTACATCATGTTATACTGGTCTCTATTGAAGCTGCTGTTTCCCATATGAATACTAAACAATGACTCATTTGAAGCTAGTTCCATGAGACATAACACTTTTCACTACCTAGTTGGTGTAGGAACTGATCAAGATGTTTAATCCGAATAATGATTTGGTCTGCTAGAAGATGATCTTATTCATTTTTTTCCTGCAAGGTAGATTATATAAGCATATCACTTTTCAGAATTGGACATCATGATTTGTTGATAATGTGATTGATGAAGATTTGACTACTCATTTTGTTATATTTATTCCAAGAGATACACATGGAGAAGTAGATATCTAATGTAGTGAATTTGTGGTCCACCTTATTTTGCTCATGGAAATATGATGGAATTGTTAGGTTTCAAAAACCTCTTGGTTATAGGTCTTTCTTGGTTTGAAGATGTGCCTTTCAATTTCTGAACTCCAGCTATCTAATTCAAAAGGCCTTATAGATACTGATTGCAGTTAAATGCTTGAATTGCAGCATGCTTAACTAGATAAGTCAATAGTTGTATTCAATTTGCAATATATATGTTAATTTATTCTCGTTGTGATCTCAGCAACACAAGACATATAGGCAAAATGAAAGACACACAAGGCCTCCTTTATCTCCTACAGTTCACACTGAGCTAAAAGAAGTGAGATTCGGTGGATTTCATGGAACAAAAGAAGAGATTGAACTTGCTATTTATATTCTGAGAAGTGCAACAGTACTCAACCAGATGTTTCTCAACCAATACTCAATCGGCCCATATTTTAAGGCTTATTATGGTCATGATATATGGGAGAAAAGAGAACAGGAACGCATCTCAATCCATCGACGACTTCGTGGGCAAGCTATCTCTAGTAGTACTGTGGTGATCATCCAGTAGGTTCCTGTACAAACACTATATCAGCTCTCTATTGTCATTAGTAGTTGTAGAGGTAATGGAAGAATTGCCTTTTTGGTTGCAATTGCTCGTTTTTTTGAGACTGGATGTGTTATTATTTTACCTTAAAGGGACCAGTTGTGGTAAGTTAAATCTTGTTTAGGGGTTTGTTCCTACTCCCGTAGTTCGTCCTTCAAATCTGTCAGGATGAATGGGAAAGTTGGAAAATGTTAATTACACCTTTTTCAGTGTCTTCTATTGTTTCATACTATAGTCAAAGTGGGTCTATTTTTTAAAATAATTTCTTTCACCACCTATGCACTTTTTACTTGAAATAGAATTAAACGTCTTCATTCCTAGATCTCTATAAGATCACAAAGGATTTAATATTTTGAAAGAGTTTTATTTAGTCCTTTCATCCAAGGATATATATGCAGTACTAATACATATCACATCCAAGGATATCACCTAGTGGTCAATGGCGTGGATCGAGCACTATAAGGTCTGACTTTCAATTTTCAACATCTGTAAAAATATCAGGTGATTTTTTCTTATCTATTTTAGCATTTGACGAATAGAGTTATCTGATACTTATTGCTTGCGGTCCTTTAGGGATATCTAATTTAATTGGAACGATACACAAAAATAGTTTTAATATTCAAAGATGAAAGAATATTTATCTTCAATATGAACGTATACTACAACTTGTTTATTGTTTAATCATTCACAACTCTTTTTTTCATCTTCAAAAGAGTCATCGTTATAATCTTCACTTTTTAAATTTAAAAATACGACTAAATTTGACAACTAACTATAAAATCATACACATTATATTTCCACAACGTAAGATTTAGGAAGACAAAGTGTATACAGTCTATAATTAGAAACTTACCATTTTTTTTTTTAAATAACAGCCCCATCCAAAAAGGGACGCCAATGATACGTAACGTGTGCACGACCAAATAAATAAGTGATATTTTATGTACGAAAAAGGTACAAATATACCCCTAAATTATGGTAAATAGTGCATATATGAATCTTGTTATGCTTTTGATATATTTATACCCTTCCCGTTAATGTTTAGGATTGTATATACCCCTGAACTTAACAGAAGAACACTTGTCCAAATTCTAGCAGTTGACTCATTTTTTAACTATATTTAACCTAAATAATTAAATTACCTAAATCAGAACCCCTATCTGACCTACATCTGACCCACACTCGACCCGCTCCATGGAATATTCAAGAGACCCCCGCCCCCAACAAAACTCACACGTCTCTCTCACTCCCCCACTCTCTTTCTCTAAAAAAAAAAGGGATAAAGGTGCGTAAAATGGATATACTTGGCCTAAATTTACAATTGCGTCTAAACTCTGCAAGTGTCTTATGACCCTCTTATATTTTTTTTTCGTATTTAAATGGCATATATCTACCCAATTGGACCACTTAGTCACTCACTCAAAGGGCAATGATTCACACACGACCTTTCAACAAATAATTATTCCTCTTAATTATATTTTAACTCCTAATTATTCCTCATTTCTCACTTTCACTATTTAAAAAAAAAATTGCTTGCAAGGTCAACAATAACAAGTCTTCTAGTGTTGTTGGAGATGTGATTTCATATTGTATAGCAATGAGAGTGCTGGTGTTCAACAAGTTTTTCTGTAACGCCCCGAATTGGTACCCAAAACGTCACACGGGGCTCATGACCCCGAAGGACTACAAGCTAACCCATGACTGATATCTGTACCTGAACACTGCATAATATACTGTATAAATGCGGAAGTAAAGGTTGAAAGGCCATAAGGCTCGCATATCTGTAAAACTGCTAAAAACAATACCGAACGCGGTGGTATCACAATACCAAAACTGAACAAAATCTGAAAGCCTCTATTGTCTAAATAATCTAAATAAGGAGTTGATGGGACATGTCCCCAACTAACTCCACTACTGAAGTAATAAAACAATGAAATAATAATGTCCTCGCATGATGAGGACTCACCACTGACTCTGAGTACTGAAAACTGAAATGCTACTGCTGCTCTGGAACTCGTCCCTCTGAACCTATGATATAAAATAAAACACCATAGCGTGAATGCTCAGCATGATTGAATGTACTGAGTATGCAAGTAAGGTAGGCTATATGCAAAGGTTTCATGTGCATAAACAATGCTAACTGACCGTCTAATATGAACGTAAGAATACATACATGAATACATAGTAATTGTAACTGAGATCGTGATAATATGATTGTTGAGTCTGAGTCTGAGTACTGACAACATGAGTTCTGATAACTGATATAACTGATAACATGAGTGACTGTGTCTGACAGTCCTTAATCTGGTGGAACTATCTGAGTTCCGTACTATATCTGACAGTCTTAAAATCTAAAGAACTATCTGATTTCTTTTACTGAGATTGATACTGAAACTGTGGGAAGCAGTTATCCAACCGACATGCCCCAAATAACGCATTATAGTTGGGTTGGGGTCCAAGTTGTGCCCTGATTGAAAGGGTGTCAATACTGCGCCACTAGTAAGGACAACTGTGAGTGACCCTCATATAATAGGTTACGCTAATGAGAACGGTGGGAACCCTCATATAACAGGTTAAGTCACCTCATCTTCCTTCATATAACAGGCTATGACATCTCAACCTACGTTGGCTTAGTAGTTCTGGAACGCAAGGATTGTTTCTAGGAATCACACCCTCATATAACAGGTGAGTTCCCATCCTTGGGTTTACTCAGTGCTAATTCTTACTCCTATCTGAATGGACACTGATCATGATTAACTGAATTGGACTGAGTTTACTGAATTCTGTTGACTGACGAAATACTACTAAATCTGTTAACTGACTGAGTTCATGAGATTTCTGAGAGTACTGAATTACTGAGATTTACTGAGTTTTCCTAAGTCATGAGACTGGCTGAGTACTACTAAACATGGCTAGACTGAGAATATCTTGAAAAACATGACACAAACTTAGGCACACAACTATATTTTTTGGGTACAAGTACCCCCAAGACTCGATAGAATGAAACTGACACAACTTGACATTCTTGAACACATGACCAACATCAAAAATTCATAATATCACAAGTAATTAGGGATATTTCATGAGATACATGGTTATCAAAATCTTGTACACGGATTGGATTTCATATCATCATGTCATAATTCCATACTCTAATATCATAACATTCCAACAACATTTACATTGTACATAATAGTATGGAAACCCTTTGGACATAAGATGATAGCATGCATTTGACATTTAGTCATGTTTAAGCCCTAATACATGGTTTCTAACCCTTCAAGCATTTTATCAAACACCTTGCATGTACCATTTAGTGCATAGGTATAATCATCAATTAATACCTCATAACCAACGCAATTCATGGTTTTCAACTCACATGGTAACGTAGTATCACAAACAACACATAAAGTTCCCAACTTTGGAATCATACAACATAATAACATGATCAAAATCACTTCACAACATAAACATCATGATTTATTATTTAAAAGAGGGCTCTTGAACTTCATGGATGAAAGGGGTCCATGAATAAACACTACGCACACCTTAGATGGAAGATTCATGAAAACTAACGGTGAAATTCATTGATTCTTCAAGCTCCAATGAAAACCCCATGCTTGTTCTTGATGAGTTTTTGAGACAAGAGGCTATACTTTGGTGTAAAAGAGGCTTAATTACGTGTTTTTGACTTATATAGAGGTGGAAAAATAACCAAAATACCCCTCAAAGCACGGAGGTGAAGTGCTGAAAAACTGGGCAAATGGCTATATGGAAGGCAACGCCCTGCTTAGACCCCCGGTCTAGCCTGGGCGGCGCCCTGCTTAGACCGGTGGTCTAAGCAAGGCTGTGTGGGCTTATAGCTTTTTGCTACTGGTTTGGCACACCAAACGTTCCCTTACGCTGCTCCAAAAATTTCGAAACTCACTTAGGATGTACTACGACCTTGCACCATCGCAACACAACTTGAAAATCTGAAAACGAAGGTCAGGAAAGTCGTCAAATAAACCCTCGAAGTTCGAAGGCTTAAAATGAAACTAAGTGTTGGACACTTAGCAAAAAAGATAAAATTTTAAGGGTTGGCGCTTGTAAAGCTTAAGGATCTGAATTTTAGACTCATGATTCTGCGGGATCTTAGCATATCCCTCTCTTGGGAACATTCGTCCTCGAATGGAACTGACTGAGAGGGGAGAGAAGATCAACTAAAGTACGTATAGAACATACACAACCGAAGCATGAACTCATGACTGACGTGACTGATAAGTTGAACATATCATACTAACCATGCGTAGCTGACGCATGTGTAACTAATAAGCTGAACTCATGCATATCTGATGCATGGATAACTGACTCATGAATGTATGACTGGATGTTCTAATGAACTGAGTTTCTCGCAATGAGAATACATGTCTGATGCATGATTACAAACCCATCACGAAGTCTATGTTCACCTCTTCCCACTTCTAAGTAAGAATAATGAACTCCTACAGGGGACTACTAGGTTTTTGATGCTCTATCTTAACCTGCTGACATGTAGAGCACTTAGCCACAAACTCTGCAATATCTCTCTTCATCCCACTCCGCCAATAGATCTCCCGCAAGTCGCGGTACATCTTAGTGGCCCCTGGATGAATAGAATATTGCGCACTATGCACTTCTGTAAGAATTCGCTGCCTCAAGTCATCTACACCTAGAACACAGAGACGACCCTGACAACGAAGAACACCATCTCCCCCTTGGGAGAAAACCTCTACTTTCTGATCTCTCACTGACTCTTTCAACTTGACCAGGCTGGAATCTCTATCTTGCTTTTCTTTCACCTCGGATACTAGAGATGATTCTGAACTATGTTGAACACATACACCACCCTCTGAAGAATCGACTAAGCGAACGCCTAGACTAGCAAGCTGGTGAACTTCCTAAACCAACTTCTTCTTACTGTCCTCAACATGAGCTACACTACCCATAGACAGTCTACTAAAAGCGTCGGCCACTACATTGGCCTTGCTCGGATAATAGAGGACACTCATTTCATAATCTTTCAAGAGCTCTAACCACCTTCTCTGTCGAAGATTGAGATCTTTCTGAGAAAAGACGTACTGAAGACTTATGATCCGTGAATACATCTACATGAACTCCGTATAAATAATGCCTCCAAATCCTTAAGGCAAATACTACGGCTGCTAACTCAAGATCATGAGTAGGATAATTCTTCTCATGGGGCTTAAGCTGTCTGAAGGTATAGGCTATGACCTTACTATGCTGCATGAGGACACAACTCAAACCTACTCTGGATGCATCACAATACACTACGAACCCATCTGAACCATCTGGAAGAGCTAAGATTGGGGCTGAGGTGAGTCGAGTCTTCAACTCCTGAAAACTCTTCTTGCAAGGATCTGACCACTGAAATTTGACTTTCTTCGGAGTCAATCTGGAGATAGGCGATGCAACAGAAGAAAATCCTTCAACAAACCGACTAAAGCCAAACCCAAGAAACTCCTAATATCTGATGGAGAGACAGGGCGAGACCAGTATCTTACTGTTTCGGTCTTTTGAGGATCCACACTAATGCCATTGCCTGAAACGATATGACCCAGAAATGCTACTGACCTTAGCCAAAATTCGCACTTACTGAATTTGGCGAACAACTGATGATTTCTGAGAGTCTGGAGTACTATTCTGAGATGATCTGCGTGATCCTGCTCACTGCGGGAATAGACGAGGATGTCATTTATGCAAACTATGACGAACATGTCCAAGTATTGCTTGAACACACGGTTCATCAAGTCCATAAAACGGCTGGAGCATTGGTAAGACCAAAAGACATGACTAAGAATTCGAAGTGACCATACCGAGTCCTGAAAGCAGTCTTCGGGATGTCACATTCTCTGACTCTGAGCTGATGATAGCCAGATCTGAGGTCTATCTTAGAGAAATAGCTGGCACCCTGAAGTTGGTCAAACAAGTCATCGATTCTAGGAAGTGGATATTTGTTCTTGACCGTGACTTTATTGAGCTGACGGTAATCTATGCACATTCTGATAGAACTATCTTTCTTGCGCATGAATAGAACTGGTGCACCACATGGGGAACCACTGGGTCTGATAAACCCTTTGTCTAAGAGATCCTTCAACTGTTCTTTAGCTCTCTGAGTTCTACAGGTGCCATTTTGAATGGCGGAATATATATGGACTGAGTATCTAAGAGAAGATCAATATCGAAGTCTATTTCCTTTTCGGTAGGAACGCTTAGAAGATCTTCGAGAAAGACATCTGAATATTCATTCACAATTGGAATTGATTCAAGACTGGGAGTTTCGGAACTAGAGTCCTTAACATGCACGAGACGATAGACACATCCCTTAGATATCATTTTCCTAGCCCGTAGGTAGGAAACAAGCTAACCCTTGAAAGCGAAAGTACTACCCTTCCACTTAAGGACGGGTTTATTCGAAAACTGGAACTGGACTATTCTGATTCTGCAGTCGACTGTGGCATAACAGAAATGGAGTCAATCTATGTCGAGAATGACATCAAAATCAGTCATCTCTAATTCGACTAAATCTGCTGAAATAACTTTCAGGAATATCATAACCGAACAATTCCTGTATACCCGTCTGGCTATGATGGATTTACCCATTAGGGTAGAAACTGAGAAGGGCTTTGCTAGAGTTTTGGGACTGACTCCGAAATCGGCTGCTATATAGGGAGTAACGAAAGACAAGGAAGCTCCTGGATCTAACAAAGCATAAACATGAACATGAAAGATCTGTAACATACCAGTAACCACATCAGGAGAATTTTCCTGATCTTGACGGAACTGGAGAGCATAAAGACGGTTTGGACGTTAAACACTAGTAGCACTAGAGGTGGCACCCTGTTGATTTGGGCGACCGAACTGAGCTGAGGAACAATTTTGCTGACCCTGCGGACCTGGCTGAGGGCAATCTCTAACTCTGTGGCCTGGCTTGCCACATCCGAAACAAATACCGCAGCCAGCTCTACAAGACCCTGATGGTGCTTGCCGCAAGTCTGGCAAAGAAGATAGGTGCGGGCACTACTAACACTGCCCTGAGACTTAGAGCTTGGCACTCTATCTCTGTATGAGAAACATGTTCGCCCAAAGGATCTTCGGGCTGAGGGGCTAACTGATTTCTAGTTCTCTTCTTGGGAGGCACGTTCTGAAAACGGAAGAGGAAAAGATTAGACTGAGAGTTCAAGTTGAGATTATACTCATTGACACGACATGAATACTGAAAGAAGGAAAATTATTCCTAAAACATCTTATAGCCTCTTGTACATAAATGTGACACGCAACACACCCATGCACAAGACTCTACTAGATGCGGCTTTTCAGACTTCCTAGGACACTGCTGAACCTTAGGCTCTGATACCAAGTTTGTAACGCCCCAAATCTGATACCCGAAATGTCACACGGTGCTCATGACCCCGAAGGACCACAAGCTAAACCATGACGGATAACTGTACCTGAACACTACATAATATACTGTATAAATGCGAAAATAAAGGCTGAAAGGCCATAAAGTTCACGTATCTATAAAACTGCTAAAAACAATACTGAACGCGGTGGTATCACTTCACAACATAAACATCATGATTCATTATTTAAAAGAGGGCTCTTGAACTTCATGGACGAAAGAGGTCCATGAATAAACACTACGCATACCTTAGATGAAAGATTCGTGAAAACTAACGATGAAATTCCTTGATTCTTGAAGCTCCTATAAAAACCCTATGCTTGTTCTTGATGAGTTTTTGAGACAAAAGGCTATATTTTGATGTAAAAAAGGCTTAATTACGTGTTTTTGACTTATATAAGGGTGAAAAAATGACCAAAATACCCCTCAAAGCACTGAGGTGAAATGCTGAAAAAAGAGAGGTTTTCACATGTTTTGAAACAAGAACTCTCTTATAATGTTTAAAAGTTTTGGAGGTCCAATAACATGTTTTTTAGATGGAAAGACTATGACATGATATTATATGGCTTATACAACTTGCAAGTCTTGGTAAGACGATACCAATTCAGACATACACATGCCATAACACTCAGACTAAAATAGATTAAGACTTTTTTTTTTACTTCAGACCACATTTTAAGAAAGATGCATGTTTTAAAGGACTAAAATTGAGCTTAAAGAAATAGATAGTTACCTAAAAAAAGGCATTTGAGTGTAAAAACTCATTGCTAGAAACCGAGTTTCGCCGATTCGGGAGACATGACTATGGCCAATGTATACTTACATCTGAGCACTGGCATACTAAACTAGTATGTAAAACCCCTATCCTTGCGACAAACTTGATTTGAGCGCTTAGCTAACAAGTTAATGGCGTACCTATATAGCCCGTGGGTACGAGACTAATAGGTAGGGTGTACCATCTAGCTCAGAAGTAAAACAAGGAGTTCAGTTATGATCCCAAGAAAATGTTTTGAAACTCATCAAATTATGTCCATGTGTTTTCAGTTACTTTATATACTAACTATTTTATGAAATGCTCACGAATATTTTGTATAAAATATGCTACTTTGGATTGTTTCACATACCAGTACCTTTGTTTATAGACCGCCTACTTTTTTGGTGTTGAGGCCCAGCCCCGTGGTTCCGCTAATCTGTAGATCGTTGTCAGACATTTGGAGTTGCTAAGCCTCCCTTATTTCGAAAGGTTCTTTTTTTTCCATGGGCTGATTTCATTTTTAGTCCATGGTCCGACCGGAGGCCTCGTCACAACTTCAGACAGATTATTGTTTTCAGTTTAGTAGAGAATTTGTAAACTCGGCATAGATGGTTTGTGATTTCTTATGAACTTGTGTCCCGTATTGTTAAGTTGAAATAATAAAACTACTTTGTTTTCAGCTTACTTCCGCATTATGTTATTGAGTTATGCCCGTCTCGGCCAAGGCAAGGTTTCCAATTCGGGATGCCCATCGCGGTCAGGGCACGATTTGGGTCGTGACAACAATGAAGACAGCTGATCAGTTTAGTAGATTAATATGTACTTACCTTCTTAAGAATAAAAGAAGAAATATGCTATCATGATCAATTGAAGCTAAATTTGTTTCTTTCCACATCATACATCCCCCGGAAGAGGGGGTGGAGAAGGGGTAAAAGAGACTCCATAAGATAAAATTACAATTGACAACAAATTTCTGTACTTACAGGAAAATAGGATATTACGAAATTACTGGGGTTAGATGGGTTGTGATTTCTTATGAACTTGTGTCCCGTATTGTTAAGTTGAAATAATAAAACTACTTTGTTTCCAGTTTACTTCCGCATTATGATATCGAGTTATGCCCGTCGCGGCCAGGGCAAGGTTTCCAATTCGGGATGCCCGTCGCAGCCAGGGCACGATTTGGGTCGTGACAACAATGAAGACAGCTGATCAGTTTAGTAGATTAATATTTACTTACCTTCTCAAGAATAAAAGAAAGAAAGAAATATGCTATCAGGATCAATTGAAGCTAAATTTGTTTCTTTCCACATCATACATCCCCCGGAAGAGGGGGTGGGGGTGGGGTAAAAGAGACTCTATAAGATAAAATTACAATTGACAACAAATTTCTGTACTTACAGGAAAATAGGATATTACGAAATTACTGGGGTTAGTAATATATTATAAAACAACCAAGAACTTGAACTTCAGGCATTGGCGGACCGACGTGCAATTTTTGGGTGCTCGAGCACCCACTAAACTCGACGTAGAAGAGGTATAATTATATAAGAAACAGTGAAAAAATGATAAAATATATACAAAAGCACCCAGAGAACAAAAACATGGTTGGGTGCTCTGACTTTAGACATAACTTGCATGTCTCCCATCCTGGGATCGAATCCCTGTAGCTGCATTGTTTAGTAAATTTTTTTTTTTTAGTACCCACAACCTAAAAAAGCTGGATCTGCCACTGACTTCAGGTATCTCCTCTACCCACTGTACAGACGGATGTAACTTGCCACCAATGAGAAAATCAGGTTAGGAGCCTACCCGAAAAGCACGAGCCGCTGCCTGTTATTGAGAATTTTGAAGCATATATTTGGGATCTAACAATATTGTTTTTGTTACTCGTTAAAGTATCATATTCATTATGGGATCTAACAAGATTGTTTTGGTAGCGACCGATGGTTACTGCACTATATTCAAAAGTTTTGGGCAACATGACAGCGAAGCAGTTTGAGTGAGGCAGACAAGGACAAATTTGTGATTTTAAGTATGAATTACTGCATATTTCTTCTGCACTGATTCTGACCAAAGTTTTGAACAACTTGCACAACAAGATACAGTGATTTTAGCTCAGGAAAGGCAACAGATGAGGGTTCCCACCCACCATGAAGATATTTGATCCAACTTGCTGTAAATTGAGCAGATTACATAATCATATGAAGTTGCTTAATTTCCTAGTGAGGATTAACAAAGTTTAGTTGCTCATTTAAATGCTACTCCCTCCATTTCAAAAAAGAATGACCAACTTTCTTTTTTAATCTGTTTCAAAAAGAATACTTCTTTTTCCTTTTTAGCAGCTTTTTAATTTTAACTTCCCACATGACGTGTTTAAGACCACAAGAGTGGAGGACATTTTGGTACATTTGACATATCTTTTATTTAACACCACAAGATTTAAAAGTCTTCTTTATTTTCTTAAACTTCGTGTCAAGTCAAAATAGGTTATTCTTTTTTAAACGGAGAGAGTAGCTAAATCTATAGAGGCGGATATGCAGCTAGACATAACAGCATCCAAAATCAGTTTTTCTTTACACGTGACATTGAGACAGGGATTTGTGGCTATTAGCACTTCTTTTATATTTCAACAAACACTATGCCTTAATCCTAAACTAGCTGGGATGGGTACATGAAATCATCTGCATCTTTTGATAATTCAGAAATTAAGAGCTAATATTCATAAGTCATAGCTTCATTTAAGATTACCAATTGTTCTGTAGCTACTTAGGTACAATTGAATCATTAATCACTAAGAACCTACAAAGTTCTATTAACAGCTAGAAGAATCAAGAAAATAACAGAAACTTCGCTTCCAGAACATCACTTCAACAGCGTACCCATTTACACATTTTGTGAGTGTCATATATATTGAACATGAGGGTGCACTGATATCAAAGAGTTGGTTTGATTCTGAAAATTAAAACTAACTCCATTTCAAATTTATGGACCTGTTTTGACTTGGCAAGGAGTTGAAGAAATTAAAGACAACTTTTGAATTTTGTGGTCTTAAATTAATGATATGTCAAATGTACCAAAATGCCCTTAATCTTGTAGTCTTAAACATGCCACGTGGAAAGTTGAAACTAAAGAGTGGCTAAATAGGGAAAGGGTCATTCATTTTGAGATGGACGAAAAGGAAAAGTAGGTCAAACAAATAGGAACGGAGGGAGTATCTAGTTATGACTTGGCACTGGTAGGTCTGAGCAAAGATACCCAAGTCTGGAGCTGGAAAAATGTAAGGAACTTTGTCTATTTTTTGGCAGAAAAGGAATAAAATCACCTTTTAGAAGGAAAAATCAACTGTTACTTTGAACAGACAACAAAGCAAAGATCGAGACTTAGCTTAGGACCTAGGATCAGTATATTAGACTTATCATGTAATAAGGAAATTAAGTAATTTGCCCACAATGGGCATAAAATATTGGTTTTCAATAGGAAAAGTAGTAAATAATTCATGATTGAGTAGAAAAAACAAATTTTATAAGCTTACATTCTTAACACCTGTGAATAATGTTTGGAGTTTTACATTGGTCAAATAATATCTTTTTTGTACAAGTATGTCAGACATTTGAAATATCTATCAGAGTGTATAGGGTTTAAGTTGTGCAGGAACCAAACGAAGTATTTGGAGTGGAAATTCAGTGAGGAGTTGCATGAGGAAGGCGTGGAAGTGCAACTGGACACACAGGCTGCTATCCCACGAGCGACAGTTTCAAATATTTTGGCTTTATTATCCAGGGTAGTATTGGTTGAAGGTTAGAGAGGCTGACATTCCCAAAACAGCTTTCTGAACCCGATATGGTCACTATGAATTCTTAGTTATGTCCTTCGGACCGACTAATTCCCCCGCAACGTTTATGGACCTAATGAATAGGGTGTTTCGGCAGTTTCTAGACTTGTTCATCACAGTCTTTATCGACAACATCTTGATTTGCTCAAAGAGTGAGGAGGATCATGCCAATCACCTCCGAATCGTCCTTCAAACTCTTAAAGATCATGAGTTGTATGTAGAATTTTCCAAGTGTGAATTCTGGCTTAGTACTATTGCTTTCCTGGGCACATTGTTTCTAGTGAGGGAATCAAGATCGACTCCCAAAAGATAGAGGCAATGAGAAAATGGCTAAGACCCAAGACTCCAACTGACATCCGGAGCTTCTTGTGAAAATAGTTCTGAGAAACTTAAAGTCAAATTGACTACTGAACCAGTTTTGACCCTTCCCGAGGGTATAGAAGGCTTTGTTGTGTACTGTGATGTGTCCCAGCTGGGACTTGGGTGTGTACTTATGCAGAGTATGGTAAGGTGGTGGCTTATGCATCTAGACAGTTAAAGGCACATGAAAAGAACTATCCCACCCGCGATTTGGAGTTGGCGGTAGTGGTATTCGCACTAAAAATTTGGCATCATTATAGGTGCATGTTGAAATATTTACTGATCACAAAAGTTTGTAGCATGTTTTCACGCAAAAAGAACTGAATCTCAGGCAGAGGTGATGGTTGAAGTTGTTGAAGGATTATGATATGAGCCTAAATTATCATCCGGGCAAGGCCAATGTGGTGGCTGACACCCTTAGTTGGTTGTCCATGGGCAGTCTTTCTCACGTGGAGGAAGGAAAGACGAATATGGTGAAGGATATTCATCGCCTTGCAAATTTGGGAGTTCCACTCCTAGATTCCGAAGATGGAGCGGTATTCGTACACAAGGTAGCTAAATCCTCCCTATGTGTAGAAGTTAAGGAGAAGCAGGCCGAGGACCCCATTTTGATGAAGATTAAGGAAGATGTTGGTAAACAAAAAGTAATGGCTTTTGAAATTGGAGGTGATGGGATTTTGAGGTATCAAGGTAGGCTATATGTGCCGAATATGGATAGGTTGCGAGAAAGAATTCTTGACGAAGCTCACACTTCAAGGTATATTGTTCACCCTGGCTCTACTAAAATGTATCATGATTTTAAGACGATTTACCGGTGGAAATACACTACCAGGCGTCGCTTCCCAAAAGATAGCTTTGCCTTTTTGGAAATGGGAGATGATCAATATGAACTGAATTACAGGACTTTCGAGATCCCCGAAACCAATGACTCAATTTGGGTAATTGTAGATAGGATTACAAATCTGACCATTTTCTTCCAGTGCGGAAAAATTATTCAAGGGATGATTATGCTAAACTGTACATTCAAGAGATAGCTCATTTGCATTAGGCTCCAATGTCTATTATATCTGATCAAGGAACTCAATTCTCTTCCCAGTTTTGACGGTCTTTTCAGAGGGGTTTAGGTACTAAGTAAACCTTAGTACGACCTTCCACCCTCAAACAGATGGACAAGCAGAGCACACCATTCAGACCTTAGAAGATATGTTGAGTGCTTGCATTATTGACTTTAAGGATAGTTGGGTGGATCAATTGTCGTTAATAGAATTTGCCTATAATAATAGCTACTACTCTAGCATCTAGATGGCTCCTTTTGAGGCTCTTTATGGGAAGAGATGTAGGTCACCGATTGGGTGGTATGGAGTGGGTAAAAACCCGTTTGTTTGGGCCTGACCTTGTTCATCAAGTGATAGAGAAAGTGAAAGTCACTAGGGAGCGACTTAAGACGGCTCAAAGTCGCCAAAAGTCTTACGCCGATGTTAGAGGAAGGGAGTTAGAGTTTGAGGTTGATGATTGGGTATTTCTAAAGGTCTCCCCTATGAAGAGAGTCATGCGATTAGGGGGTTAATACAGATGTACTGGTACACAGAGAAATCCAAAATAGTGTACTTTTATACAACATAAGTGAGATTAATTTATAAACACGTTACATAAGATATATGAAAAACACATAGGCATGTTTACAAGATTTAGAACATTTATTTGAAATCCACAACTCACTCTTTATCTTACCTCTGAGTTAGGTGGTACACCCTACAACTCTACAATCCCACGGGCTACATGGAATCTGTCCTTGACTCAGCGGCCAAACCCCCAACCCATGTTTGCCGCAAAGGTTAGAGTGTCTATCTCTAATACGCCAAGGGCCACCAGGCCAGCGTATGGTCCCTCTTGGGGACATAATAAACCTGTATCATTATACGTGATATTTTATTTGGTCTCTGTCTGCTAGCCTGTTACCTATCATTCCTACTGGTTGGATAAAGAAGGCGTCATTATGACTTGAAAAATCGAGTCGGGACAGCTTGGTATCAGAGCTTAGGTCTTACTGGTATTGTTAGTACTAGAGTCGATGTTTAGTAGAGTCCCGTGGATCGGTACGGAGACGTTTGTATCCTATGCTTAGGAGGGAGGCTACAGAGCATTTTTAGAAAAAAATCTCATCCTCTTGATCCATTTTTGTGTGTTGAGTCTTGGTTGGTTGTAATTTCTTTTTATTGGTTCACTCTTTACGTAGATGGCTAGGATGCGAGGTTCAAAAGCAGACGGACGGGACCGCAGGTCCGCTTCTAGAGTTCTAGCTTGGGGTCGAGGTAGACCCAGAGATCGGAGTCATGGTAGAGTAGCAAACCCTGTTCGAGATCAAGCCAGGATCCTGTTATATCTCCGAGTAAGAGTGTCAAAATGAACCCAAATTGAGTTGACCCGCCCAACCCACCCAAAACTTAATGGGTTAGGTTCAAGATAATTTGTTATTGGGTAAATCTCAACCCATTAAGTCCCAATCCATTTTCAAATTGGGTTCAAATGAGCCCAATCAATCTCTACTTTAACCCGTTTAATAGAAAAATTATTTTCTTAATGAAAATATGAAAAAAGGTGAAAATGTGTTCTCCCACTCTCAAAATCACCACGTCACCTGACCCCCACCTTACCCCAACCCCACCACAAGCCAACTCACCCCACCCCCACCCCCACCACATTAATATGTTAATATTTCTAGTCTAAGCGGATTAAATTGGGCGGGTCAAGACCCAACCCAATTTTTACCCATTACAACCCAACCCATTTCAACCCAAAGTGAATTTGGGCGGGTCATGACCCAACCCAATATCCAATTCAACCCATTTAGTATCTTCATTCTCAACCCAACCTGCCCATTTGACACCCTATCTTCGGGGACTGAGAGAGCTCCAGTTATTCCACCACGACAGTAAATAGGCCAGGAGGCAGCCCAGGCTCCACTCGGCTTTATATATTCCTCGATTCTTCGAGATGTATTGGTACAATTATTGGGGTTAGTGGGCGGTCCACCAATCGAGGGAGCTCAGCCAGCAGCACAGGGTGATGTTGATTTAGAGGCACAGCCTGTGGCAGCGGCATAGAGCGTGGAGGTTCTACCAGCACCAGTAGTCCCGCAGCCGGTAGTAGCCCAGCCAGTTATGTCTTCAAATGAGAAGAAGATGTTGAGCTGATTTTTGAAATTGGCTTCACCCAGATTTGTCGGGATACCAGGAGAGGATGCTAATGAGTTCCTATCCAGTTGTGAGGAGCGGTTGCGGAATTTGAGTTGGGAAATATATGCCTCGCAGCGTGCGTGAGCATCATTAGGATAAGTTTATAGCATTTAGACAGGGTTGTATAACTGTTGATGAGAATGAGGCGGGATTTCATGAGTTAGCCAAACACGCCACTATGATTCTGCCTACTGAGTATGAGCGGATTCGATGCTTTGTCAGGGGATTGAGATTATCACTTCATAGGGCTACATAGAGTTTGGTGACTTCAGAGAAGTCCTTTTCAGAGGTAGTTGAGAATGTTTATTCTATAAAAGGGGACCAGCGATAAGAGACCACGTTACCAAGGTGGCTACATCGGTTCATAGTTCACAGTTCATAGGCCAAGGATTTCAGGATAGGTACCCTCAGCAGCAGCCTTCTCAGCATTAGGGTTAGCCACGTCGGTCAATTCAGGCATCGCTCCAGCTATCAGACAAGGGTCAGCCTGTCCATGGTAGTTCCAGTGGTCAGAGCATTAGCCGCAAGGGGGTGTACAATCAGGATCGTCGAGTAGGGGTGGTCATTCTGGATTCGCCAAACCTTCTAAACAGAGCAGGGTGCAAGGGGCATGGTCATTCTAGATTCATCGGACCTTCTAGATAGAGCAGGGTGCCCGGGGCATGTTATGACTGCGAGGTTGTTGGTCACCTCGCCCGTGATGTCCTCACCATAGGATGATTGAGCCTTCAGTTCTGACTGTACAGCCGATCAGATCAATGTCGATGTTAGTATGAGTGTGCAAAAATCGAACCGACCGATAAAACGAACAGATAAAAATGTTATTGGGTTATTGGGTTAACGTTTTCTTATTGGTTTTATAAAAAAATTTACCGAGTAAATGATTCGATTTCGATTTTAGCTTATTGGGTTATCGGTCAAAGTTATTATTTTATCCCTATTTATGTTATATATATAAATCTCTAATATATATGTATATATATTATATGCACTACTTATTCACAATTCAATGATTCACAAAGTATTAACCTATTCAGGTCAACAAAGGCATAATATAAAACTCGGCTATTATCGTATTGAAAAGCTTGAAGCATTTATAGCCTCCAACAATCAGGATTAAATTTTTTTCTGAACTAACATTTAGTTCAAGTTTGAAAATGCTTGTAAACTAAAATGCATTACGTAGGATTTTGGCGGTAACTAAGATTTCGTTTTTTTATGTTAGTTGTTACTATTTCTATTTTATAAGTATTTTCTTATTGGTTAAACCAAAAACCGACCCGTTAAGGGCAAAAACTAATAAACCGAAACCGATAAAAAAATATCTAATTGGTTGGTTATTAGTTTTACATATTTAAAAATCGAAAACCGATAAACCAAACCAATATCACATAAAACCAAACCGACCGATGCAAACCCCTAGCTGTTAGGCAAGGGTGGTGTACAGGGTCGTGGAGGTGGTTTCCAAGGTTCTAGAGGTGGTCCGCAGGGAGATAAGGCAGGCGGCCGGGCAGGCACCCAGCCCAGTAGTGGACAGGGTCATTTGAATGCCGTACCCAGTAGACCAGAGGCTAAGGCTCCGGATGTTGTGATCACAGGTACGATTTTCGAATCCCATCAGCCAGCTTCTGCTTTGTTTGATCTCGGTTCCACATTTTCATATGTTTTTGCTTAGTTTGCACTGCGACTAGGTTTATGTCGGAGTCTTTATTTGTGCCATTACGTGTGGCTACCCCAATGGATGATTCTTTAGTAGTGAATCAGGTATATAGATCTTGTTTGGTGACTATTCGAGAGTTTGATACTAAGATTGACCTCATTAGCCTAGATATGGTAGATTTTGATGTGATTTAGGCATGGATTGGCTATCTCCCCTACCATGCGGTGTTGGATTGTTTTGCTAAGACCGTTACTTTAGCATTGCCTGGCGTACCACCAGTTGTGTGGCAGGGTTTGTTAGCCGCACGCCGACGAGGATTATTTCATACATACGTGCTAAGAGAATGATATCTAGGGGTGTGCAAAAACCAAACCGACCGATAAACCGAACCAATAAAAATCTATAGGTTCATTGTTATTGGGTTATTGGGTTAACGGTTTTTTAATGATTTTATAAAAGAATTTATTGGGTTATTGGTTCGGTTCGATTTCTTCTTATTGGGTTATTGGATAAACCGATAACCCAATAATATATATATATATATTTCTCTTAATTTCTCTTTAATTTCTACCAATTAACAAACCTATTACTTCAATTATACAAACTCTTAATTTCTCCTAACAACGTTTAGTTCAAACTTAAAGGTTCTTGTAAATTAGAACACCTCATGTACGATTTTTGGTGGCAAGTAAGATTCCATCTTTTTCATGTTAGTTACTACTATTTCTATTTATGAGTATTTTCTTCTCGGTTAAACCGAAAACCAAACCGTTAAGGACTAAAAACCAATAAATCGAAATCGATAAAAAATATCTTATTGGTTTAGCATATTTAAAAATCAAAAATCGATAAACCGAACCGATAATATATAAAACCGAACCAACCGATGCACTACTGATATTGAGGGGTTGTGTCATTTCTTGCATATGTACGGGATGTTAGTGTTGAGAGTCCACCGCTTGACTCCGTCCCTGTTGTTCGCGAGTTTTCTGATGTATTTCTGACCGATCTACCTGGCCTTCCCCCTGAGCTTGACAGAGTTTATTATTGACCTCGAGCCAGGCACCCGACTTATTTCTATGGCTCTAGCTAAGTTGAAGGAGCTGAATAGTCAACTTCAAGATCTTCTGGGTAAGGGTTTTATCAGACCGAGTGTACCTCTTTGGGGTGCTCCAATTTTGTTTGTGAAGAAGAAAAATGGCTCCTTACGTATGTGTATAAACTACAAGCAATTGAATAAGGTGACTGTGAAGAATAAGTATCATATGCCTCATATCAATGATTTGTTTGATCGACTTCGGGGTGCGACGGTGTTTTCTAAGATTGATTTGAGGTCCGGTTACCATCAGTTGAGAGTTAAGGCTGCGGACATCCCTAAGACAGCCCTCAGGACTCGTTATGGCCATTATGAGTTCCTGGTGATGTCTTTTGGGTTGATCAATGCTCCACCTTCTGAGGCGGTTCATTGAGGATTTTTCTTCTATTGTAGCCCCTATGACTAGATTGACCAGGAAGAAAGTTCCGTTTCAGTGGTCTGCTAGTTGTGAGGCGAGCTTTATGAAGCTCACGAATTTGCTTACTTCAGCTTCTATTCTGACTCTTCTTGTTGAGGGAGAGGGTTTTACTGTTTATTGTGATGCGTCTATTGGTGGTTTGGGTGAGTTCTGATGCAGCGTGACCATATTATTGCATATGCATCGAGACAATTAAAGGTGCATGAGTGCAACTACCCTACCCATGACTTAGAGTTGGCAGCGGTAGTATTAGTGCCTAGGATTTGGAGACTATTTGTATGGGGTTCGCTGCGAGATATTTACTGATCACTGCAGTTTTCGGTATATTATAACCCAGAAAGAGCTTAATTCAAGGCAGTGTAGGTGGATTGAGTTGCTGAAAGACTACGATATCTCTATTCTCTATCATCTGGGCAAGGCGAATCTGGTAGCGGATGATTTGAGTCGGAAGTCAGTGAGTATGGGTAGCTTGGCTTTCATTTCAGCTTCTCAGCGGCCATTGGCATTGGACTTTCAGTCCTTAGCTAACAGCTAACAGGATGGTTCATTTGGATATCTCTGATCCTCGGAGAATCATTGCTAGTGTTGAGGCCAGATTTACCTTGTGGGAGTAGATCCAGAGACGTCAGTTCAAGGATAGCAGACTTCATAGCATTCGAGAGAAAGTGTTGAGGGGTGAGTCTCAATGGGCTACCCTAGATTCTGAGGGTGTCCTGAGGTTTGGCAATCGTATTTGTGTTCCAAGGGTTGGAGATTTGATCCAGTTGATTCTTCGTGAGGCTCATAGCTCCAGATACTCTATTCATCCCGGAACAGCGAAAATGTATAAGGGTTTGAGGCAACATTACTGGTAGAGTGGTATGCGGAGAAATATAGCGGGGTTTGTGGCGCGATGTCTTTGTTGTCAGCAGGTAAAGGCCGAGCATCAGAGACCTAGTGGACTGTTTCAGCACCTAACCATTCCCGAGTGGAAATGGGAGAGAGTTACTATGGATTTTGCAGGTGAATTATCTCGCACTTCGAATGGTTTTGATAGCATTTAGGTCATCGTGGATCAATTGACCAAGTCGGCACATTTTATCCCCGTTCGAATTTCCTACAGTGCCGAGAGGTTAGCTCATGTTTACATTCAGGAGGTGGTTCGCCTACATGGGTCCCTGTCCATTACTTCCGACCGAGGCTCTTAGTTCACTTCTAGCTTTTGGAGGACATTTCAGAAGGAGTTAGGGACCCAGGTTGACCATAGCACAGCGTTTCATCCCCAGAAAGATAGGCAATCAGAGCGGACTATCCAGGTCTTAGAGGATATGCTACGTGCTTGTGTGTTGGATTTTGGAGGTTAGTGGGACCTTTTGCATATAATAACAGCTTTCACTCGAGTATTCAGATAGCCCCATCTGAGGCATTGTATAGTAGGCGATGTCAATCTCCTATTGATGTCATTCAGACGTCGTCCATTGAGTTTAAGAGCTGGTGATAAGGTCTTCGAGCGAGTATCACCCATGAAGGGTGTGATGAGGTTCGGAAGAAGGGGCAAGATTAGCCTTAGATATATTGGACCTTTTAAGATCCTACAGACATTGGGGAGGTAGCTTATGTGTTCACATTGCCACCTGCCTTCTTAGCCATTCACCCGGTGTTTCATGTATCTATATTGCGGCAGAATATTCTAGATGAGTCGCACGTGCTTCAGAGGGACTCAGTTCAGTTGGACGAGAAGTTAGCATTTATAAAGGAGCCAGTGTCTATTTTGGCGAGGGATGTCAGACGGTTGTGCTCCAAGGACATTCCGATAGCTAAGGTTCAGTGGCGTCACCGTCTAGTTTAGGAGGCTACATGGGAGATCGAGCGTGATATGCGCGTCCAGTATCCCTACCTGCTTGACCCTTTAGGTAATTCCTTATCTTTTACTTTCATGGACGTTATAATGACCCTTACGGTCATTTTCCTGTATTTTCATATAATTTAGCACCCTTCTAGAATATTTTCAATATAAGTAAAATTCTTTAAGTGATGACTTTTATGATTTATTAATATTTTAAGCGAAGGTAGTAAATTTAGAAATGTTAAAATAGTATTATATAATAGAGGTTTTGTTAGAAATAATTTTCTATAATAGAGGGATGGCTCTGGCTCAGCGGTAAGCTTGCTTACCGTGGTGTGCCAGGGTCGGGGGTTCGAAACGCCCCTCCAGCAAAGCTGGGGTGAGGGCGCGTAGGTGAGGCCAGGTGGTCCCCCCCTCCCCGACACCTACGGAGTAGGTATGAACCGGGTCGTCCCTTTATTTTACCACGAACTTATGCAATACCCGAATATATACGCGATGTAGAAAATTACTAATTGTGGCCAATGCCACAACACATACGACAAGGAATATGGACAGTAACAAAAAGGGATGGTTGGCAGCCACACACGTCCCTTGCCTTGGACTTTTGGACAAGTCCTCATCTTTTTATATATACATATTGGAAACTACGCTGGGCAGTAGTATCTTTCAATAAAACACACTCTTTTTAGCAAAAAGGTAATCAAGTGCTAGTACCCTTATATGTGAACATATACTGCGCGTATATATATATTCTGTAGTAATAGTTTTTGGGAGAAAATATTTTGGCACCATTTGAGCATTAAATTAAAGTTAATTATTCGAATTAATTATTCAAGCTCGGGTTCTACTAGCGTTACTTTGAGGGTTCGCGGAAAGGCTTTTTAGCATTGGTGTCCAGGTAAGCTAGGCTTACCCTACCTTTAGATTGAGCTTATTTACTGAAATTGTAAACTATTATGCTAGCTTTGGAAGTGCTTATAGTCGCATATTATTTGATATATATATATATATAACTTGTGAAGGGAAGCCTTGGAGTAACTGGTAAAGTTGTTGTCATGTGACCAGAAGGTCATGGGTTCAAGCCTTGGAAACAGTCTCTGGCAGAAATGCAAGGTAAGGCTGCGTACGATACACCCTTGTGGTGGGGCCCTTCCCCGAACACCGCGCATAGCGGTAGCTTTAGTGCACCGGGCTGCCCTTGTCTTATTTATCCGGATTAGGACCCCGCTGTAGATTTTGTATTTTGTCTTTCGATATATTATAGCATCTATCACTTTAGGACGTGGAATTAAATTGCGAACCTTGAAATTGCCCCTTTAAAATTAAGACACGTGTACGACAATTAGACGTATTTTAGTTGTTGTTCAGGTTCTGTATATATTTTATTTCTGTCATTGATTGTAACTTTTGTACCACATTGACATCGTTGTGATATGGCATGGATTTTAAAATTACCGTTGGGTATGGTTACTATGAGTTCTAGTTCGAGTCCAGAATATGATTATTATTGTTACTATGAGTTTCGGTTCGAGTCCGGCATCTGATTATGAGTTCTATATATGTGGCCTATAGTTATTACCCACTATGTTTGATTCGAATCCGGCACGTGTCCTCTTGTTATTATCCATTACTACCGGTTAGAGTCCGGTGTCTGGCCTCTCGTTACTACCCATTAGTGCCGGTTCAAGTCCGGTGCACATCTGGATGACTGTCATGATTTATTGGGATCAATGCAGTTATAGATTATTTATATTTATTTTCATTACATGTGTGTCCCACCGGCTTTTGGGGGTGCGGTTGGGTTAATTGTCTTTTTCAATGTGTCTAGCAGCCTTATGGGGGCCCAGTTAAGTTATGTTTGATTTGCATGTTATTACTGCATTATTTATTTTTCTGTATCGCTTACGTTTATTCCTTTACAATCGTTGCGTAGCTTGGTAGTTGTTTACATTTCCATCCCTATATACCGATGACTCAGATTACGTCTTCCCAGTGTAGTTACACCTTTTCTGTAATGATCTCAATCGGACGATGATGCCTACTGAGTGCCCGTTGCTTTGGTACTCATACTACACTTCTGCATCTTTTTCCTGATGCAAATCAGAGTACTAGCAGTATTGTTTCGGAGCACGGTGAGCTTGTTATCGTCCAAGGCTGATCCTCCTCAATCTACTCCAGTTAGTCTTTTGCACTCGAGACTGCATGTGTATATTGTGTACATTTTAGATTTTTGTCTAGTACTATGGATACCTGTTAGTAGCGCCTCTAGTACTGACCTCATCAAATCTAGAGAGAGATTCATTTGTATGGTTGGTCCTTTTTCCTCCTCTCGTTTTGATATAATATATATGCTCTCTTCTTAGTTTTCACTTATTACTATTGTTGTTATCATTATACGTGATATTTTATTTGGTCTCTGCCTGTTAAGCCGTTATCTATCATTCCGGACTATGGCTTGGCTTGCTTACTGGTAGGATAAAGTAGGCGCCATCACGACTTGAGAAATCGGGTCGTGACACTATTTCACGTAACAACAGTTCATCTCCTTCTTCCTCCTTCTCCTATAACCTTAGCTCAAGAAATCACATCAAAATTTCCACCTTCAAGAACATCTACACCCCTACCTAAAACATTACTACACTTCCACAACCACCATCATACCAACATACGGAGCATCATTGAGGTACCCGAGCATTAGCATCATGAATGGGAGAAACACTACTCAATTATAACCCATATTTGTTGATCGACTCAAGGTGGGACATGAGGTGAAGATACGATACCATCACGAAGTGCTTCATATATCAAGTGTCTGAATCATAAGTAGAGAGACGCTCTAGCATATACGCAACATAGCATGAGTCCTAAGAAACTTGAGTGCTTACATCACGAGTCGTATAACATAAGTTTGGAATTCATGAAGTCGACGATTGAGACAGAGACTTCTACTCGAAGCTATCACTCCTAATTTTCAAAGCTAAAATAGTCATGAGTGCACACAACTTTATCACTTTGGCTAATCCCGATCGAAAATGAATCAGTAACATACGAAAATATAGTTCCTTAGAACCAAGCATGATTTGGGACACGAATTTATGGTTCATAAGCAACATAAAATAGAGCTTGGATACTTGGAATATTGGATCATTGAGGGACATTATTGACTCTAGTTTGGAGGTCGGGACATGACATGAGTTACATAAAGAGCTCAAACCTTAGACACAGATAAGACTTGCATACATAAGACATTGGCAGATGTCCATTCAAATTGAAGTAGGAGGAGCTTGCTTGAATAGAAGTTGATTTATCATGATTCTTACTTGAAACTTGACACCACAAGAAAATTCGGGAACTACTTTAATCCGCCATCTCCCTCTTAGATCAAAGTCACACTCCTAAACTTGAGAATATAACCCCTCATCAAATCTATACCCACCACTCTCAACACAAAGGGGCATCACCATGCACATAAACGCTAGACTCCCCCTTAATGATTTTAATGTAAAGACACTAGATTCTTTCTAGGACATTCCCTCCAGGGACACTAATCATAGCTTTCTCTAACCCCCAAAGTCATCGACTTATGACTAACATTATCATGGGCATGAGCATCGATGCTTCTAAACACTTAACACTCCATCTTCAACTCCTTAAAATACTAGCATTACACCTCTAGTCACATAACTCACAACTTAACAACACTTGTAAAACTATACCAAAAGCGCATATTGCCTACCTATTTTTCCTCAATTCAACTCTAAAGAACACTACACAACAACTCCCCGGGTTCTCCATACTACAAAATTCAAGAATGTGAACTAGGTACATAAGACACATACACATATATAAACCTTATCTAACAACATGCTACCTGGGGGTTCAACTTATTCATATATACCCACGCTCTTATCCACTTTATGATTCATCCACCATTCATCATTTTAAAACTAGTCCTCATGCACACATATACCTCACAATTACCACAACTTTTCATAAATTATCAACCTAGGCTCTTTCACAAATCACACCAAGCCAACTAATTCTTTCCCATAAAACATACATCATTAATCTTAATCTACTATCCTTTTCACCACAACCCACATCTAAAGTTCACGCCTATAGTCTACAATCAATCATGTACCACCGATAAAGCATGCACCATACTATATTAGTCCATCAATTTGGGAAATTTCACTTAACTACTACCTACAATCGCATCTCCTCCGTGACATTACTACTACACCTCAAAATCCACTACATACCTTCTCACAATAAGTCTACTTACCCATGCATACTTTCTCACTATCACCAAATTCCATAAACACCAATGAGTCTATACCCAAAACATATTGACTAGTCTACCCGTCTCCATTCACAACCTATAACTGATTTCTATAACTACAATAACTATCCTCTCTAGGCTCCTTCCCTAATTTGAATCAATAATAATCATAGACAAACACTTCCTTCACAAATTACCATACAATCTATATATCTTGTTATAACATTAGCCAACCACAATAAAAAGAAAAACCACCCCTCAATCAAAGGGTTATACAACTAAAACTACTTATTTACGCAGACGTCACCCTCACTTTGACCACTAACCTTATGACTTCATGTCACCAACTACAGGACCATCTCACTACCAATAGGTCATGACACTTTAACATATACTACTACTCGGATGGAAATGCAGTTCCAACATTCTTCTACACATCATTACCCTTATGCATGACATCTGCAACAAGAATTTTGAAAGGGGAACTGAATACACTTTGTACCTTAAGCTGAAAAGCACGATTTCATCGGGATAAAGGTACACACTCGAATCAATACACCTTGAAGCACTAATGGATTCCTATCAAGTCTTTGTGCTATCTCATAACTTCATGGGTAACTCAATCGAACCACATCACTGGGGGAGCTAAAGTCATAGACATGTATCGCCTCGAAGATGAGGCGTGGCTCGTGAAAATAGGGAGTTTGGAATGAGGAAAAGATCAAAATACCCTTAAAGAAACCAAAAAAAATTGCAAAAATTCTTCAGTTGACGGGCAGCCCGTCACTTAGGTGGCAGCTCACCACCTAAGTAATCACTTTCAGACTGGAATTTCCCATTACAGTCCTAGGCTGAGGACTAGAGCTGATGGGTAGTCACTTAGTTGGCGGCTCGTCAGCTTAGTCGTCACCTAAGTGATGGCTTATCAACCTAGTCGTCACTTAGTTGACAGACGGATACTTCGAAGTAAAATGAGCATAAATTTTTACTCCCATATCGGATTAAAAGGTGAAACCAGTTGCGTTGGAAAGAGGACTCAAAGATATTTCTTCAGGTATAAAGTAGGCCACGTAACTCAATGTGCAGAGAGTAATGGTCGTTCAAAGTTGACACACGCTGAAGCGTTCACTAAAACTTAATCGATAGAAACATTCTCAAATCGTCTTTGAGTTAGGAGATATTTGTGACCTCAATTCATATTCAAAGGTATTCCCACACTACAGAATTTATCATCACACATATATTAACAAAGAATCATTGGGTACGGGTCCATTCGCATAGGAACGACAGTTTGAATTCTAGCCCGAAAATGCGGATTGTTACAACCCTGTTAAACTTTAACGCTTTATTAATGCGTTTAAAATGACCTTTAGGACACCGGTATGGTAGACCATGTCTAGACGTTGTGGGAGGCATTAGGGGTGTTTTAGGACGTCAAAACTAAGTGTGCGTCGCAAGATAGGACCTATGCGATGGTCGTGCATCGCGTTGCCATCGCCTACCACCACTGGAAAGGCTAGGCGATATCGGCTAAGTGCCACCCACCTGGGAGCTAGGCGATGGGCAAGGCGCCGCCCACTTTGGGGCTAGGCCATGAGCAACGCGACGCCCACATGGTGGCTAGGCCATGGGTTGTGAACCGCATGGACAATGCATAGCGGCGTAAGGGCTCCATTCTTGAGTTATTTTAAGGGCGAAAAGGGGTCCTTCACGTCCCTTATCCATTTTTAAACCAGTATAGACAAAATTAAGGTCCCTAATTACGTTTAACACCTGCAAATCCCTAGTCATCTTCCTTCCCTAAGCACAAGAGGTGAAAAACAACCTAGGGTTGAGAGATAAGCCTCAGGAGTCAAAGTTTCTCAACATTCCGTCAATCTAAGGTATATAAACCTAGAAATAAAAGATATAAAACAAATATTTGACCGTAACTGTTCAAATTTAAAATGCCTAATATTCCCTAAATTAACTAGGTCTAAATGTTCAAGTAACCTACAGTAGCAATTTCACTTTGAGTTTTTCCATTGACATTAAGACGAGCTAATGTTGCCTCTCTTGTATTTTATTTGTCTCTCTGTGCATGGTTAAAGACAACAAAGTAAAACTGCATACAGAAAGATCACATTTCACATCGATGAGCACTTTTACAAAAAAAAAAAGAAAAAAAAAATTGACAAGGGACATAGACAGAGGAATACCTACATGTCCTCTACGAACCCGAATAGACATCCATGACTTGAAGTTCTCTACTTGACAAAATACTATAAACACAGCTGGAACTTATTATTGCGATGGAAAATATAAGCAGTAACAAGTACAAGAACAGTTGTGAAAGCCTCCAGAAAGACGATTGATCAACTAGTTTAAAAGTAGTGATATTAGTGGTTTGAGTGCAAAAAGTGTGAAGTATACTATCTAAAAAGTAGAGCAACTGGACATTGCATACAATATAATCCGAATTTCATCCTATAGACAAGGAGAACCACCTCCCCTTTAGTAAAGGTGGTGCTACATTATAAGAATAGACTACAACATTATGCAGTAATGAGTTAATAACTTGAGTTATCAGACGGGACATGGAGCAGTTCCAGCTCACAGAGGACATGACCCTAGATAGGAAGATCTGGAGGACGCGAATTAGGATAGAAGGCTAGTGCCATTTTGGGTCGCTGGGGTAGGGCATTACTTGGTAGGGTATTATTCTTGTTATGACACCTTGTTGCATGCTTTATTACGAGTTTGTTTACTGCTCTTTGATTATTATTCCCTGTGGGTGGCGTAGGTATGTAATGTCATCTAGTTCCATACTTTATTAAGGATTTGTTTTATTATACCGTGTTTTGAGCCGGGGATCTATCGGAAACAGCCTTTCTACTTCTCCGGAGGTAGTGGTATGGACTGCGTACATCTTACCCCCCCAAACCCCACTATGTGGGAATATACTGGGTTAGTTGTTGTTGTTGAGTTAATAACTTGTGAGAACCTGGACATAGTGGAAGAGATAGTTTATTGAAAATTTCACAAAATTATAGTATTTTACACAGTTATAACTTGGGTAAAGTGTAATCGAACACCAGATGCCTTCTACTTCTAATAGACACATCCATTATTAACTTAAATTCGAGTTTCACAACCAGTCCACTCACAGATTCAAATACATACACATGAAATATGACATGAAAAGGATAGAAAATTTTCAGATCAGATTGCGAGTTGCATACCTGTAAATCAGTCCCAAGGACGAAAAAGGTAAGCTGCGAACTAAAAGAAGAAATTTAAATGCCCAATATACAACCAGAGAAGAAAGTGAGCAGTGCATCAAAATATCAAGCCACAAAAGAGTGCTTATTCACAAGAATATACAGTGTGTGGTAGTTCCACAGTGTAGTTCCACAGACCTAACCCCTACCGCAGAGGTAGAGAGGTTGTTTCCAATAGAATCTCGGCTTGACGAAAACCAGTCTAGAACAGTTCAGAAGCATTCTTTTGTGTGCTTATTCACAAGCATATACAGAGTGTAGTTCCACAGACCTAACCCCTACCGCAGAGGTAGAGAGGTTGCTTCGAATAGACTCTCGGCTTGAGGAAAACCAGTCTAAAGCAGTTCAGAAGAAGGAACAAAAAGCAGTTCATCTTTACCTCTACTATTATCCTTCCAGGAGTGCCTCTTAGATGCCATTGAGGGGTTAAAAAAGTATAAATTTGCACAATCAAAATATTCATTTTGAAGTCCTGGGATATCATAGGTTCGGATTAATAATTCAGGGGTTAGTTATCTTGGAAGGTAAGAAGCACATCAAACTTTAAAGACATTTACAAGAATTGACAAGAAAAAAAAGGAAAGGAAGAAAAGGATAAAATACGATCATTTGAGGGATCAAAGTAAACTAAATTAGTCTATGTATTATCCTCTCCCTATGCTACGACATGTACTCACTATTTAAAAAAAAAAACTGTGATAATATACGAGATGTAAACCTACAGAAACCCCATCCCATGTTCACTGTCGTTTAAGTCCACCTTCAGTCTTTTATATTCATCAAAGATACCAGATAAATATCATATAAGTATGACTCAGCGAAAGGGAACCAGTTCAATATCAAGTAGTTGATGAGAAGATACAGCAAGAAACATACTGATTATTAGAAAGAAGAAAAGAAACAAAAATCTAGCAACAAGGACCAATTAAGTAAAGATTACGTAGAATGTTTACAAGGTTACCAGATTGGAGTGGTTAGCGAATAGAAATTGAGGGTGAGTTAATAGAATTGAAACCTTATCAAACATATAGAAATTATTTATAAGTATCAACTAGATAATAAGAGACCTCTTAACTTTTTCCATGAGCTAAACAATTACAGTAATTATAGTTTATGTTAATCTTTCCATCTGTAACAGCAAATGGTACCTTTATATTGCAAGTCTACTGAAATTACCATATGATGTGGTCAGGCTAAATGTTTTCAACGTGTGCATGAGCTCTTGATTAGCATATATTAAATGAAGCAGTCTTCTCTCGTCAATTGTGCATCTACAGACCATATAATTAAGTGATTGATTTTCCAGCAAATAATATCAACAGAATTAACAAAAACTGGCAAGTCGTAATTTGTCCATGTTTGGCAGTTTTAATCTTAAGTAAAAGTTGAAACCTTATTCAACAGATTCTTGATCTCCACAAGGCGTGAAATGACTGGATGATCACGCACTGGTTGTCCCTCGGATTTGAGAAGAAGGTAGAAAGTGATAGCTTGCCAATATGATAACAGAAGCAGCTTCTTCACCTCAATATAGTGCATCCCGCCTTATATCATATTCCTCCCATTAATCTTAATAGAGAAAAAATGGAAGTTATGCCGACAGGTGCAATATCATGCCAAGATTTAACTATCTTACCAAAAACTGCATTAGTTTCTAACTAGGAGAGCAGCAAGTTCCATCGTTATACGAGTCCTCTCACTGTTTTAACTTTACTTGTCAGTAATAGATCCCACGTAACTAACTACAAAGATTTTGACAGAAGAACCCCAAACTATTGAAGGGAACCACAGACAAGCACGTCCAAAATGTCCACGTGGATTTCACAATGTAAGTACAATTTAGCATTTGGCGAGAACACTTAGACAAGTATCTTCCACAGCAGCCCCAGGTTTGTATAGCATAATTACAACTGACCTGTAGTTAGTGGTATTTCACAAAGCACATACCTTGTTGAGTAGGGGATTAACTTTGTTATCGAGCTACTCAAGTACCTCACCGAGCTAGACAGCAAACCAACCAATTCAGGTGCAGAACTGTAATCATAAGAAGATCATAGAGTTAGAAGCATAACCTTTTTGTAACTTTTTGACAAATGAGTCAGAAGCATAATCTAACCTGCAAAAATAAATGTTCGCAACCTACCGGATAATATCTAGCCAATGACAGTAGAAGCAGACTCGCACATCAAAGATTCTAACTTTCAACTACCCCGTGATAAATGGACATTTCAACTGAAAATTTTTGATCTTGTACAATAAATTCAGAACCTATAAACTTAATATCTCGAATTTGCCTCTGAATCTTAGTACAAGAAGAATTCTAGTACTTTCTCATACTACAAGGTGTGTGTCAAACAACCTCCAAACTCTGAAAACAAATGTTTTTCGAAGTGAAGCTGGGAAAAAGAGGAGGCTGGCGCAAACCACTGCTAAATCGAAAATCGAATCAGAGAAACCCCTGCAATTATGAAACTGATAGCATGTCACTCATAGCTAGAGAAAAGCAACTATTCAAGAAAACAGAATTAATTGCAATTAACACTGCAATGTTTTCTCCAAAATTGTAATTCACGTGTGACTTCCTTTAGAGGGAAAATAGAAAAGAAGTAAAATACCTTTCCAAGCGAAGGGCGGTGGCTGTGGCGACTACTGCTTGTCATTTAGAAGTAGATGAAGTTAAACCAAATACTCGACAGAAATGATATGTTGCACAGACTTTCAAAAATGCCACTGGGTGCACGAATCCTCCAAAAGTAGTGCATTTTTGGAGGATCCGACACGAGTGCGGCAACACTTTTGGAGAGTCCGAGCAACATAGCAGAAACAAAAAGGGCAACAAAGCTAGTTTATTGTGAATAACTAAATTTTCTAATTGTAGACTAATCTGGGATTGAAGCGTTCATCAGTTTATCGTAAAATATTGGTAACCTAAAAATAGACCCTTGTCGTCCTAACCTTCCCAAAATTCACGCATAACGAGAGCTCGATTCTACACCAGGAGGAAATGAGATCAATCTAAAATTCTCTTCTCCAACATTGAATGCAGCTATGTTATTGTCTTCATAAAGGTTTACAGACAGTAAATGACCCCATCGATATGAACACAATTGTTCGTAGGGAAGAATCTTACATCACAATGGATTTCTCTCCATGACTTGTCTATCCCTAGAGTGAAAATACTCCAACGTAGAATTTCACCATAAGCTCCTTTTGAGCACATCTATGATCTAACTTCTAACAACATATCTAGATAATTTTTCCTCTAACAACCTTCTAGCTGCTTCTATTTCTATGCCATACCTCAAATTCAAGTATCTCAGCTGACATGCAAACATCAAGACATTAAAATTGACAAGATTAAGTATTCATAAAGAAAAAGTGGTTTTAAGAAATTCAACACATAGAAAATGTAAAGCAAAAATGGTTAAAGAAATTCAAATCTTCAAACGTGTTAAGTAAAAGGGGAAAAAACAGGGAATTACAGTAGGAAGATAATCTTCAAAATTTGGTCTACCAAAGTTCACCTAGGTCTTGAAAGTCTTCCTCGACCCTCTTTTTAACTTTTGGTGGTGCCATATCTTCCAATTTTGTACCATTTTGAAGGGGTATTAGGCCGATAAAAGGACTGCTTTCGTTGCCATAACAGGAAAGCAGTCCTGTTATGGCAACAGGAATATAAATACATTGGCTGGGACTTTAACTACATTGGCTGGGACTTTATTGATATTTTTTTGCAAGTAATGTTTTTAAGTGAATTGAGTAACTACAGTAATCGGAAATAATTTAAATTTCAATAACTAAAACATAGACTAGAATACATTATTCTAACGGTTAAGGAACTTGTTTTCCTAGATAATATTTTCCAAAAAAAAATCATCAACCAAACATGGAAAAATTATAAACATTTCTCCATGTAAAACACACCCTAAGTCTTTATCATTGTGCTTTAAATTTATGTGAACGGTGCATAACTTGTACAAAGTCCTTCATGTTTTTCTTACAGAATTACGACAATTTTTGTTGCAGGATTAACGGTGATTATGAAAAGGCTAGCAAAGAGTCAATGAATGTATAGGAAGGACCACTTCTAGGAAGGTCCAGAAGTTTATCCGGCCTGAAAATGAACTATTCTTCATAGTATGTCACACTTTCAGATATTAAAACACAATAGTAAGAGGAGGAGGAGGAGACAGACCTGCTGCAATAATCCCATTGGAAGATCTGGCAAGTCACAGTCATATCTGTTCATAGGGCAAGTACTATCAGGCTTTCCTTTTAAGAGGCCAACAACATTAGGAGCACCTTCCCCTTCCAGACTGATGCAATCATCACGCACCACGACTTTTGTACGAAAGTGAGATTTCACATTTTTTACATAGTCAGATGAATGAGACAGGCTTCCATCATGGAGAATTGACTCAGGTACATCCATGGAGAGTGTCCATGACTATGTTCGAGAGTGCCAAGTTGGATGTGATGTCAATCGGACATATGATATCCTGGTAACCTACGGAAGTTGTTGAGTCCGACGGCGGCGACGGCTGGCGTTGATGGCTGTGGCGGCTGCGCTGCATGGCTACTGTGCATTGGTGCCAAACCTCGGGGAGGAGAAAAGCGGCTTAACGGTGGTCGCCGGCGAAGGCGGTGGAGGCGGAATCGGTTGTTTTGGTTTGAGAGAGAGAAGATAGGGAGAGAGGTTTTTGGTGGAAATGAAATTAGGGTTCTTGTTTTGTTTAAAATGGGAGGAGTGAGAAATTTGATCACAGCCGTTGGATAGGTTTTGATCAACGTCTGAGATTAAAGTTATTTAAAAAGGGTCAACTTTACTATAATGGTTATCAATTGGATATAAAATTGGCTGATAATTTAACACTAAAAGGGAAATTAAATGTAAATAACTTCTATTTTAACAATAACAAAAACAACAACAATAATAATAATAATAGGCAATGCTTTTGTAAATTGTGAGTGTGCATATTTACGAAAAATAATTTGATGAAATTATGTAAAATGCCTTAAAATTGATGTTATATTGGTTAAAATTGACATTAATTGAGTACAAGGTGGTTAGAATTTAAATAAATTAGGAAAATTGTTTTAAGTTAGACTGCTATTTAATAAATAAAATAAAGTGTCGCTATTAAAAATAGACAATGCATGTAGAATTAAGATTATGTAAAAAAAAAAAAAATACAAAATTGTTGTTAATAATTTAAAATAAATTAGTTACCAAAATTAAAAATAATAATTATTATAATAATGAAAATTAGATAATGTATTTGTAAATTGTAAGTGTGCATATTTATGAAAGATGATTTAAGTAAGAAAATTATGTAAAATATTGTATTTAAATTAATAAATTGTAAAAAATGATAATAAAAATTAATATAAATAATTTATAAATATTTAAATCATTAATGTGACACGTCGTTATTTATATAATACGAGAATAATGTGTAAAAATATTAATATTTAAAATTAAATAATTTTGATAAAATAGTAGCCTAAGAGACATAGGGAGGTCAAAATAGGTGTCAACAACAACTGAAACAGACATGTTATAAATGTCTATTTTATTTTTTATTAAAATATTATTAATTTTTTTAATATGTAAATGACTTATAATAATTAATTAGGGGTAATATAGTAAAATCACAGAGTAGCTGAAACAGATGAAGAAGTAGGCATGTCGACAAAGTGTTGCCTGCTTCTTCACACTTATTAATAGTAGTAACTTATCTCTAGGAGTTGTCTGTCTTATATTAATAGTTTTGGGATTAAATGCAATATTATTTTACGTGCATTTGGGTAGAGGTGTTAGTTAATCTTGAATTACTTATCCGTCACTGATGACTATTAATTTTTCGATCTTAATAACGAGTCAAGCTAAGATTGATGATCAGGTCAAGTACATCTTTGATATCATATTCAGCTGCTTGATCAGCTCGTGTAAGCTTCATAAGTATTTTTAAAATTGAGTCAAGCTAAGGTTTATTCAGCTCGAATTAATATCAATTCTGACTAAAAGTGATATTAATTGAATTAGAATTAGGCTAGACATTACATAAGTTGGGCAAATTGAATTGACTTAGGTTACTATTTAATAAATGTAAGAAAGATGTAATAATAATAATAATAGTAATAGTATTATTATTATTATTATTATAATAGACAATTTTTGTAAATTATGGGCATGTATAATTGCGGAAATGATTTAATAAACATTAGCAAAATTATGTAAAATATTATATAACGTAAAAAATAATAATATAAAAATAAATCGTATATTTCAAATCATGAATGTGACACGTTAATATTTATTTGATATCAAAATAATGCGTAAAAAATATCAATATTTAAAATTAATAATTTTGCTAAAATAACAATCTAAGGTCAAAATTGGGTGTCAACACAAGTAACCCGATTTATTCTCAAAAATTAGGGTCCGTGGAGGGTATAGTGTACGCAGACCTTATTGCTAAGGTAGATAGGTTGTTTCCAATATACCCTTGGTTCAAGAAAAATAGTCTGAAACTGTCCAATTTTAAGAAAATATTAGTGAAAATTGATTTAATATTGGTCGTTGATCAAATATGATGAACGATTGAGATTAGACTTGAGGAGATTAGTCAAATTGAGATTAGATATTGGTTTAAAAAGTTGAATTGAGGATTTTGATTGAGTCAAATTAAACTCAATTGGCACAAATTGAGTATAAAATGGCTAGAATTTAACTAAATTAGGAAAATTGAATTGAATTAGGTTGTTATTTAATAAATATAGTAACTATATAAAATTAAAATTAAAAATAAATATAATAATAATAAATAAATATTGATCAACTGCTGAGATCTAAAGATTAAGAATTTGTTACAAAATTGAATGAAATTTGAAATTGAGTTCAATTGGATACAACTTGGGTTGGGATTGTAATAAATTGGATAAAATTAGGCTAAAATTGTTACAATTTGGCAAAATCATACTAGAAAATAAATAAATTAAAAAATTAAATTGACTAATGTTGCGGACTAATACAATAATAATAATAGTAAAATAAATAATATAATTATGCTTAGATAGTTATGAATAAATTGTGTAATTAAAAGTACGACATGCAATAAAATTCATTACATAAATTTCTGCCAAAATATCTCTATGCAAATTCGTAGGGTAGATTACCTAATTTTTTTCTATGAATTTAATATATATATATATATATATATATATATATATATATACATACATATATATACATGCATACATATACATACATACATATACATATACATATACATATATGTCCATATACCTACGGATTTACCTAGAGATAAAATACCGGCCGATACATTTCCCCAAGTAATAATTTTGCAAGTAAATCCACAAGAATAAATCCCAGCAAAATTCGCAATACAAAATCCCCAAATATTTTTCCAGGTAATAAAATTCATTACATAAATTTCCACCAAAATATCTCTAAGTAAATCCGTAGGATAAATTACCTGAGAATTTTTTTATGGATTTAAAAAATATATATATTTGTCGATATACCTACGGATTCACCTAGAGATAAAATATCCGCCGATATATTTCCCCAGGTAATGTCGCAAGTAATAATTTTGCAGGTAAATCTCAGGAATAAATCCCCAGAAAAATTCGCAGCACAAAATCCCCAAATAAGTTTGTAGGTAATAAAATCCATTGCATAACTTTCCTCCAAAATATCTCTAAGTAAATCCGTAGGATAAATTACATGAGGATTTTTCTACGTATTTAAAAAATAAATATATTTGTCAATATACCTGCGGATTTACCTAGAGATAAAATACCCGCCGATATATTTCCCCAGGTAATGTCGCAAGTAATAATTTTGTAGGTAAATCACCAAGAATAAATCTCCAGCAGAATACGCAGCACAAAATCCCCAAATAATTTCCTAGGTAATAAAATCCATTACACAAATTTCCACCAAGGTATCTCTAAGTAAATCCGTAGGATAAATTACCTGACTATTTTTCTACGGATTTAAAAAATAAATATATTTGTCAATATACCTGCGGATTTACCTAGAGATAAAATATTCGCCGATATATTTCCCCAGGTAATGTCGCAAGTAATAATTTCGCAAGTAAATCCCCAAGAATAAATCTCCAGCAAAATTCGCAGCGCAAAATTCTCAAATAATTTCCTAGGTAATAAAATCCATTACATAAATTTCCACCAAAATATCTCTAAGTAAATCCGTAGGATAAATTACCTGAATTTTTCTACGGATTTAAAATATATATATATTTGTCCATATACCTGCAGATTTATTTAGAGATAAAATATCCGTCGATATATTTCCACAGGTAATATCGCAAGTACGAAATTTGCGCAATATGGCACCAAATTTCCAAATTTACCTGCGGAATTTGTTGCAAATATATAGTTCATGGGTAATATATTTTAATGTTGAGGAATTTAATATTTTCGTAGAAAATCCGCATGTATTTCCTGTGATATTATTCCCCAGGTAAAATCTTCATGTAATTTACGGTTCTCTAGTAGTGATTTTTAAAATGGAAATCAAGAAAAGAAATTATGAAACTGACTATTAAGAAAACATCTTACATACGTCACTAAAAGATAAATAACTGAACATGCAACTTTTTAAGTAATTACCTTCTAAAATAAAAATTAAAAAAAATCGGGGATAGGAAAAGGGGAATGAGGGAGGGGATTACAATATGGGGAATCGAACCCCAACAACGTGGTGGAAGTTCAGGTAACTAACCAACTAAGCTACTAAAATTCCTCTTTTAAGCAATTACCTTAGATATGCTTGTTATGTTGTTTGGTTCCTAGTTATCATTTTTAAAGTCTATTGATTTTTCTGAAATATGTCTTCCGTCTCTTTGAAAGCAAACTCTTCTATGAACATATAATAGCCTAGAAAAATCTAGTACAGTAAAAATCAAAATCAAATCAACATTAAGTATATATAAGTGCTAAAATAGTTTTGAATTGCAATTGACATACAAATAAAGAGTCAGAATAACATAATTTTAGAGATAACACTAGAACATTAAAATCATGGAGGAAATTATAATCAAATTTAATTATGCCATGTGGCTTTTCAATAGTGTGTCACGTGCCTTTCGTCCTCTTCTTAATATTTTTGAATAAACATAATAAGATATAGTTATTTCATATATGTAAGTATGAGAAGTATCATTATGTAGGAGTACACTTTTTTCATTTATGAGCAATCTTAGTTGGCCAAATATATCGAGAGACACCTCAACTTGACACGATTTTTTACTTTGACACTTGACCTATACTATCTAACATGCTGAAAATGTAAAAACATAATATTTGAAACATGAAGGAAAATGTGTTACTGCATAGGAATTTCTTGTTAGCATGCTCTAAATATTAATATGCCGAAATTTATATTAACATGATTAGATCCAAATTAATATACCAACATGTTGGAATCAACCTTAATGTACTAAAGAATGATTTATCATGTTGAAAAATAATTTTTTATGTTGAAAATTAATGATAGTGTGCTAAACTTAATAAGAGACGTAGTAGGATAAATTCCAACATCTAAACAATAAGTTTTAGTCAAGTCAATATGCCAAAGCTTAATTTAATAAGCCAAAATTAGTTAAAATTCCTAAAGCATGAATTCTAAGCGGTCAAGTAAGTGAATTAGTAAATTACGTTTTGCTAAGTGTTTCGCGTAGCACGTAAAGCACATAAATTTCCTCCCCCAAGCAGTTCCCAATATTTATTATTACATCAGTAGTAATGTTTGTACAATAATATTACAAATCAAATAATAAGAAAAAATAAAACTAAATAACAAGAACCAATATAATCTTATTGTAAACACCCCGACGACTTTTGCGATCTCCAAAACACCACTCAATGATCTTAAACAACACATCGTTTCGAACAGAGGAACAAAGAAAACAAAGTCATATTAAGCAAGCATTATTTCAAATTAATTACTATAAACATGCTTTCTATGTTTTGCTATCACAAATATTACATAATAAGAAAATAATGCATTGATTAGTGACTTACCAATTGACGATAACGAATAATAATAATAGAAAGAAAATCAAGAAGCACAGAATTCGAAAATAAATTGTTGCTGAAAGGTTAAGATTAATGCTTCAAAAATGAGTGCCAAGTAATAAAGAAAACCGTCTCCCCCTTTTTTTGTGTGTTTAAGCTTTTTGTCAGAGAGAGTATGTATTCATTGTAACTTGTCCTCAATAAGAGAATGGGGTTGTTTATATAGTGAGAGAATTGTGGGTTGAAATGAAAGAAAATACATGAGTGTTAAAATTAGTAGCAACAGAAGAGAGAAAAAAAATATTCAAAAAAACAGTCAGAATCAATTAAGGAAAAGGAGAATATTTGATGAAACCAATCAATGGAGTTTTCCATAAATATAAAATCACACTTATAATACCAAATTCAGTCAAAGCAAATAAAAAAAGTATATCCACTAAGCACAAATTATGTATTTACCACAAATAGGCGTATGAAATATATCTGATGTTATGAGAAAAACAACTGATAATTACCATAAAAAGAATAGAAAATAAAAGACAGTTAATCATACAAGAATGTTTCTTAATCACTAACGTTAATTATGCATCCAATCAATTCAAATCATCAAAATTACATGCACAATCAGTTCCATAATATTCAGTCAAGAGTAACAACAAGATTAATCATTTTTTCGCAAACACTAAATGTACAACTTATAAAACAAATTTCCCATCAATGTCAAACAAATCAAACCGAATACAATTCACAAGCAAGAATATGATTTCAAGATTTGAAAAACAATCAACAACCTGATTAAGTGTCACCAACTTCATGTATGTGAGAGCCTAAACATATCAGTAAACTCAAATCACAGAAATCAATATCAAAATTAGTAACATCAGCCAAGTTTAATCAATTTCAGATCACGAAAAGTAAGATTAAAATAAAGACTAATATAAAACTAATAATAGACGAAATCTGAGATGATTTATATCAATCAAACATAGTCGGAGAGGTTACCAATCGATACCTCACCGGTCATGACCTCTTGTGATGAAAAATAGGATAAACTCGTGACTGCATGGTCGTGCAGCAGAGGCGGGAAAAGGGTTTTGAGGCTGACTGGTGGTAGAGATGCGGAGAACGGAGCGACGGCGAGGCTCTGGTCACTCATAGGCAGTGAGGGTGAAGAGGGTGAGCAGCGGATCTGGCAATGGCGGCGGCTGGAGGAGTTGCTAGCCGGAGGGACCGTTTAGTTGGTCGCCATTGTTGTTGTTACTGCGGCGGCTGGCGACGGAGACGAGGCAGCGACTGCTACTGCATGTGATGAAGAAGAGATCTGACGTTTGGTTCAGGTTTGCCGATGAACTTCCTGGCAGCAGCATCTATGGTGAATGACGATGACGCCGAAGCAAAGGCGGTGGTGGCGGCTGATGGTGGTTTTACCGGTCCTAGTCGGTTCGCCGTTGTGGATGGCGGTGGCGATGGGTTCTCCGAACGAACAAATGGAGAAAGAAAAGGGGGTACCGTTGGTGGTTCACCGGCGTCTAGTTTAGCCGGTGGAGGCTCGCCGGAGAAAGGGTGTTGGACGGTGGTGGTTGGCTGACCTCTAGAGAGAGGGGAAAGGGGTAGGCGGCTATTTTGTTAAAATGGACGGATTAGGGTTTGTTTGTTTTATAAAGGAAATGAGGATTGAGACGCTCGCAATCGTTGGATTAGTTTTGATCAACGGCTAAGATCAAAATTATTTAAAATAAGATCAGTTATTTAATTTTAATTTGGGGTTAAAATTTAGATCAATTTTGACTATAATTGTAATAAATTGAATAGAATATGGGTTAAAATCATTATAGTAAGGTAAAAATTAGGTCAAAAATTAAATAAATCAGACAAACTGATTTAATTTAGGCTGGTTACTTAAATAATAATAGTAATAAAATGATAATGAAAATTAGACAGTGTATTTACAAAAAATGTGAGTGTCCATAATTACGTGAAAAAAATGATTTAATAAATACTAATAAAAAATCACGTAAAATATCGTATTTGAGTTAGAAAATTATAAAAAATGATACTAAAATGTAATAAAAAAAATTTGCGCCTTTTTTATCATAAATGTGACACGTCAATATGTATTTAATATAAGAATAATGTGTACAAAATATTAATAATTGAAAATAATTTTCATAAAATAGCAATCTAAAAGTAGTATTGGGAGGTCAAAATTAGGTGTCAACACCCTTCATTAATTTTTTGGCTCAAAAACACCCCTACGTTAATTTTTTGGCTAAAAAATATCCTTTTATCTATCGGAATGCCACGTGGAAAAAAAAGGCCACATAACCAGTCCATATCAGCATACACGTGAAAAATCACTCAATTTAATCCATCTAACCATTAACACATTTTATTCTATTTAAAAGCCCAGCCCGACCTATATTCATAAAATCCAAATCGAGAGGGAAAAAATTAGTTCTTCAATTTTTTTTTAAATCATCCCTTTCACCGCATTTCATTTCATCATTAAAGTTTTTAAAGTTATGAAACTCACTCGAGCAATTCTTGAGCTCATCAACTTGTGGTTGTTCGTCATTGTTGCTAAACTTTCTCTCTTCAAATTTTAATTTTGTCTTCGAATTACCATTCCTCTTAGTACAATTGAGTTTCTCATTAGACTAATTCAGATATGATATCCATTAGCAATCCGAGCTCTTGGACACCAAACCGATTATTCGAAGATCCAATCGTTTGGGGTCGATCCAACTAAAATTTGATTTTTCATGTCAACAATTTAAGGACCTGATTGTTTCCTTATCTTTTACCTTGATCGATCCGAAATATTTGAATCCATCGCATGACAAATAAGCAAATTAAATTCTTCAATTTTTTTCCTCTTGATTCGAGTTTTTTGAATATGGATCGGGTTGAATTTTTAAATAGAATAAAATGGGCTGATGATAAGATTAATGGAGTGATTTTTCATGTGTACGCTGATATAGACTAATTAATTTTTTTTTTCACGTGGTGTATCTGGTGGCATTGAAGGACATTTTTGAGCTAAAAAAAATAATGGAAGAGTATTTTTTAGCCAAAAAAAAATAAGCGCAAGGGTATTTTTGAGAAAAAAATAAACGGAGGGTATTTTGGATTATTTTCTGTTTAACAATTAACTTTTAATTAGAAAATATTAATTTTTATTGACACGTGACTTTTTTTTTTTTTTTGCTTATTATATATAGAGAGAGATTGGTTATGATTTTTTCCTCCTTTTCTCACACGTAAGCAAAATGGCGAGTACTTCATCTTCTACAACCGCTACAGAACGGAGTATTATCGCCCTGAGAATCAGTTCCATTTCACCGGAGGGAACATATTCCGGTGGCTTAAACCACAGAAGAACACTATATTTGGAGCCGCAGAATCTTGTTACATTCAATCAGTTGGATCATCTTGTCAACAATGTACAAACAGTGAGAGTTCTTCGTTCGACGCTAATTCAAGAAAGTAGAAATTCTCATCAAAACGATACAGATTTAAGTCAATCCAACTTAGTAGTTAGAGTTAACTTGGTAACATCAGTTTTAATTAGTTCTGCGGATGAAGAATTTTTAGAAAATGTGATCTTTCTTCTCGGCGAAGATACAAACATTGATCGGCAATTGAGAGTTCTTATTGGAAATGAGCTTATTATTCGAATCATCAGACCAGGGGGAGAGGGATTGGTCAGAAGGCAAGTGCGTCAAGAAGAAGTTGGTCGGAGGGCTGTACGTGAAGAAGGCCAGGTAGCTGAAGGGGCAATGGGACGGCCAGTGCGTCAAGAACTTGGTAGAGGGGGTCAAGAACAAGTTCAACCAGATGAAAATGTTCAGATGAATAATAATAGGATTGAAGAGATTCACGGGGGAAGAAGGGTCAATGGCTGTAACCCGCAACAAATTTCTTCTATCATCTTTAATATATCTCTGCCTATTCTTCTGGGTATATATTTGTTTAGATGCCATGGCTCAGCACCACCACTACCGTCGGTTAATTGCATTCAACAGCCTACTAATATTTTTACAACGGTGACAATGGATCATGAGAGGAAGCGGACTGGAGATGAGAAGCCGGGAGATGAAAAAACAATGTCTAAGCCAGGAGACGATCAGACACCAAAGCCGACATCAAAGCCTAAGCTCGGTGACAATGACGACTCATCGACATCAAAGCCTAAGCCCGGTGACAATGACGACTCATCTAAGGTTGGTATGTCCCATTCCTGGATATCCATTAGGATCTTCTTTCCCCTCCCCATTACAGAGTCTTGCCTCTTTCTCTTCTTGGATAGAGGTGACATTTTGGTCTTGTAATAAGCGTCTGTCGCTGGACATGGGGGAACTATCTCTAGGTCCAGCTTGTTGATCTCTTTGGGAATAAGGAGAATTGAGATCTCGCTTATTACCTCTTCGAATGTGGGATGGACTGGCCTTTCTAGGGTTATGACTTCTATTTTTGGAACTTTCAGAGTTTGTAGTATTCCCTCTAGTTCCATATTTCCTTCTCTTAGTGCTTCCAGTGTTTTGTCCCCTTCCCAGTTTAAGGGTGGAGTTAGGGGGGGCCCTGGAGGTGTCAGGGCTATTTGTCCCTCCCCAGATACATTCACAAAAGAGGGCCTTGTTCCTGTAGTTCCCTCATTTTGGGAGGAAAGAAGGGTAGAGTCTGACTCGTGGCAATCATTTCTACATTCATCAAGTGTGGAGTTGGAAGGATTGGATTTGATTGATTGGTTGGGTTCATAAGGGCTGTCATCCATATGTTCTGACCATATAATTTGAGCCCCTGATTTATCTCGTCCATGATTAACTGGGCTAGGTAATGGGGATTCTGAATGAGGATTTGGAAGTGAAACCCTTCCCAGGTCAAGTTGAGAGGTACCACTTGTTCTAGTAGGCCCATCTCAAGCCAAGATATTGGTTGGTGGTTTAATGGTAGTGGTGGAGTGGTGAATGTTATAAGGTTCTGGTTGGAGTTGTTGAGTAGGCTTGTTGGAATCCTCATTATCTTTCTTCTCCAAAGTCGCGAGAAGGGGAATGGAGTTATGGTTGTTGTGTTGGTAATTAGTGTTAGAGGGAAGATGAATAGGGGAGATAATATCCTGAGTGTCTCCTTCCTCAGTCATTTCAATGTCTTTGATTTGATTGTTAGTAGTGATTTGCTTGGTTGGGTTAGGATCCATTGGTGGAGTATTGCAGGAAGAAGAGGTTTTCGGATTTTTAGGTTTGGAGACTTTGGGTGAGTGATGAGACCTCAACATTGGGATTAGCATTACTATCTTTTTTAGTTCCTAAAGAAATATTAGTCAAGGAAACCTTATGCTGGTTATTGGGACTTCGGGTTCCCTTGGACTGGGCCTCAGAAGTGGGCTTTGGAGTTGGGCTAACCAAATCTTTCCCTTTGCTATGTTGTTGAGGATAATTATTCTTGGCCCATTTATCATTTTGGCCTGCTTGGTAATTAGGCCGACCCTGACCTGGAGAAAACATCTAAAGTGGTGCTTTGCCCTCTTCGCCTCCACTAATTCCAGATGTGGACATTAAGGGTTCGGTCCGGTCATCGTAAGGGTTAGAAGACTTACCTGGAACTGCCTTGGTTATGTGATTTCTAGTGTAGTTTGTCTTGTGACTTTTCCCTCATTTGAAGATAATCGTTTGTCATTCTTGTGTGCGTTGTTCTGATTCTTTTGTGTTCTCCGGCGATTGTTCATTTTGAGTTTCTGGTAACGGTAGCCTGATTTTTGCATCCTATAGCAGTATGGCCGAAACAACCACAAACTTTGCAGAGGAAACCCTCTCCTTCGTATTGGATTTGTTGGAGATGGTCCCCTATGAGTATTGATGTTAGCAATGGGGTCTCAAGTGGGATCTGGACACATACTCGTGCATAACGTCCTCTTAAGGTAGAGGATGTGCATGCATCAACTTTGACCAGAGTTTCAAGCATTTTTCCTATGCGTTCCAAAATTCCCAAGTCGTAGAATTTCGTAGGCATATGGGGCAGACGAATCCAGATTGCAGTACTTTGAATTCTTGATTCCGTTGGTACGAAATTGGGCTCCCAAATTCGCACGAAAAGGTAGGAACCTGCAATGAACCAGGGACCTTGTTGCAGAGCTCTTTTTTGGTATTCTTCACTAGCGAACTTCACTGTAAAAAATTCTTTACCCAGATCTATAAGAGCAAAGCTTTCTTGAATCTTCCATATGTCTGGCAATTTAGTCTTAAGATATTGGTGGTTGAATTTTCTACCCACCGCTTTGATGATGACTGAGAATCTCTATAGTTCGTAGATCCTTTGCCTATCTTTCGTAGAGAGTGTTATTTGCCCATTTGTATCTTTTGGTGGTTCTTGGAGTGAGCCTAACTGGCAAGGGAAGGAGTAATCCACGGAAGTGTGATTGTTTCCTTTCACTATATCCTTGTATGATACTTTGTTAGTAGAGTCGATAGCCATTTGGTTATCAGTTTTATCCGGTGGTTCGGGGGGGGGGGGTTAGGGGGGGGGGTTATGGTGTTCTTGGGGAAGTTCGCTCATTGCTAGGAGTCTGAATTTGACAATAGAAGAATGATTTTTTATGTTATTGTTGTTTGTGTGTACTAACTCTAATTTTATTTACTTAAATTAAATAATTTCCTAAATTGTCGTCATCCTATTTTATCTTGATTTTGTTGCTTAACCTATAATTTTCTCACATAATTTTACATTATCTAAAATGAATTAAATTGATTCCCTCAATTTTCTCTTTAAAATAAGTCATTAAAAATCAAGCATTTTGTTTCGAAATGACATTCATTATATTTGAATTAAAATAATTTCCTTTACACTCAAAAACTATTTTTTCTTATAGATTTCAACTTTTCATAATTTATAAAGGTTTTAAATTCAACACTCTCTTAACATTTTTCAAAAGGTATTATGTATAATATAATAAACTTTTTCTATAACGATTAATAATAAGAAAACAATTCCATAATTTTCTTCTTTTACGAAATTAAAATTTATTTCCCCTTTTAGTCCAAAAAACTTTAACTTAGTTTAATTCAAATAATTTTTTTTTCTTTGAATAAATGAATGTCATTTTTAAATGTTTAAATAAATAATTTTAATATCTTTCAACCTTTGTAAAAAATTAGCTATTTTAATTAGTCAAGTTAGTTCTTTTGGTACATCATTTTAAACGGACGCTCCTAAGTGTATTAAAAACCTTCTTAGGGCGTTAATTGAATCTTTACCCATTATCTCTAGTTTTGTAGGTTTTATTTCTGTTTTTGAACCTTTGAAAGTTTAAAATTTTTTCTTGATTTTTCTATAAAAATCAAGTGGCGACTCTGCAAATTTTCTTAAAAATTTTTCAAATTTTTTTGATTTTTTTTTAAGATCAAAAATCATTTTCTAGCCAAATGATATCCGAAAAGGTATAAAACACTCATAAAGAGGAGTGGCAGAGTTATACCATTTGCTTTCCTTCACACTTGAAGAATATTGGTACTTATAAAATCTGCAGTTCTTGTGACGATGAGATTTTAATATTCTTGATCAGATTAAATGCTTATGGTCACAAAAACAAAGATTTTTTATTGAGCTACCATTGTTCAGTTCTAACTCAGAAATTACATACAAAAATTATAAACAGGTTGTGATCCAGCAGTCTTTATTAGCCAGGGACAGAAAGTATTTCTCTAAGAAGGTGAATTTGCGGATTTTAGGTTTCCTTCACACTTGAGAATATTGGTACATATAAAATCCGTAGTTCTTATAAAATTAAAATAATAAATTACATCCATTAAAATAAAATTTGACATAATAGTGAGTTTGATTTTTATTTTTAATTAGTCTGGATTTTTATTTTAACTTGTGGATTTAAATTTTATTTTAATAGGCCCGATTTTTTTTTTTTAAAGTAATATTGGTTGATTTGGATTTGATAAGGTGGACTAGTAATAAAAGGTCACGTGGCAAAAATAATTTAGCAAAATCACCATTGCGAAATAATGACATAAATAAATTTTTCTATAACGGCAGTGACATAAATGAGTCAAACTTTTTATAGGCAATGACATAAATAAGTCAAATTTAGGAATGACATAGATGAATCATTTTCAATAGTTTAATGACATAGTTGAATCCTTTTTCATAATTTAAAAAGCTTAACCAACAATTACAATATTACATTAATTATTAGCCGTATTGGCTCATGATATTTTTCGTTCATATATATACATGTGTGACCCTTCTTTGAAAGAAAGAAATAACTTTTACTAGTGACATGTGTGCCTAAGTGCGATACTATTTTTTATTCATTCAATATTTATAATAAAGTTTTCATTAGATTCTCCGATTGAAATAAAAAGAAATTATTCAATTTTTTATCAGATTCATAATGATTCATTAAGCTAAATGTATATCAACAGGTATACAAAACTAGTAAATGGCTAACATAGGTTAGGGGCAGTTTGCTTAGAAGCAACTTTAGACACCTAAACTAAGGGGAGCTCTGAGTAACCGGTAAGGTTGCTCTCATGTGATTGAGATGTCACAGGTTCAGACCATGGAAACAATCTTCTGTAAAATGTGAGATAAGGTTGCATACAATAAATCTGATTCTGCCCTTTCTTTTAAATTTGAGGTAATATTACCCTATTAGTTAATGTTCGAATTGCTCCTACTAAAAATAGGGCAACTCTCGTAGCTAGATATTTCTTTCTAGTACGAGTGAATTTATGGATTTTTTTAAGGGAAAATTTCATAAATAGTAACTATAGAGTCTTAATTGTAACATTTATAGCAACAGTTTCATAATTATGAGAAATAGCAAATTGTATTTTGTATTTAAATAATTGTTGCTATACAAATACATATATAACATGATTTATTGCCTTTGTTTTGCTCAAATTAGTTGAGTGAAATAAGGAATAATTATCCCATCTAATTAATTTCTCATAAATTACTCTTATTTAAATTAACAAATTTCTTTTCCAAATTTAACTCAAATATGAAAGATTATTATTTTCATGATCTTCAAAATTTCAAAATATCATTCTCTTATATCTCTAACTATTTTTTTTTTTTTTTTTTTTTTTTTTTTTTTTTTTTTTTAATTTTTTTTTTTTCTTTCCACTTTTTTTTTCTCTTTTTCTACTTCTCATCTTTTTTTCCTTTTTCCTTTTATTTATTTATTTATTTATTTATTTATTTATTTATTTATTTATTTATTTATTTATTTATTTTTCTCTTCATTTCACGTATTTTTTTTGTTTTCTTCTTCTACTTTAAAAAAATAAATTGTTTTTGTTTTTACACTTCTATTTCTAGTTTCTATTTCTCTTTTTTTTTTTTTCCTTTTTCAATTTATTTTTTGAATTTTTATTTTTTCTATTTTTTTGTTTTTTCTTTTTGATCTTCTATCTCTATCTTTATTTTTAAAAGACAAATATTATATTATATATATATATATATATATATATATATGCATATGTATTTACAGAAATACATATCCGACTCACATGTATTATAAACATATAGGACACAAAATCTTAATAACAAAAATGACAATTATATACATATACATATAGGTAAAAAAAAAAAAATACATGATCCATATTTTAAACTATAAAAGAAAATAAATAAGTACATATGTTACTCTCTAAAATGACATAGTATGTACACTCAAAGATAAATTCAACACCGTATAAAATACATATAGCTCTGCATATGTATTTACAGAATACATACCTGGTCCATATGTATGTTCTTATTTTATACGAGTCACTTTTGTATTTTGCAAATACATATAAAGATATGATATAGTTATGTTTGTTACCATTTAATATGAATATGATATGTCTTTTGTAAATACATATCAGAGTCATATTTGTATTTTTCATATAGTAATATAAATATGGATCAGACATGTATTCTGTAAATACATATGCAGGGATATATGTATTTTTTTGTAATGTAATATATATTATGTAAAAGAAAACATATGCATACTATGTATTTTGTATTATATTTTTGTGAAAAGTACATGTAATATAAATTTATGTCATTATTTTATTCTATAGGTGTTGCGTGATCATATATTCATGACAAAAGTACTTTCAAGGTTTGCACCACACATAGCATGTCACACAATTAGTGATATTGAAGAACACATTAAGGTGATGTTATCAAAGCAGCAATACATGATTTTTTGTCATAAGAATATTTGTGGTGTCTACATGAACAAGAAGAAATGTGTAGTTCAAGCGCAATTAGACAGATATATTATGTCACAAATGTATTATAATTTTTTGGGGGGTATGTGCATGTATTTGTATTTTTTATATATAAATGTATATCTCTGTGTATTTTTGTACGGTGTTGAATTTGTTTTTGAACTGTTCTATGTCATTCTAGATGGTAACATATGTAGTTATTTGTATTTTTTACTGTTTAAGATATGTATCATGTATTTTCTAATTACCTACGTGTATATGCATATAATTGTCCTTTGTGTTATAGAGATTTTGTGTCCTATACGTTTATATATACATATGAGTGATATATGTATTTCTATAAATGCATATCCAGATACATATGTATGTTTTGTGCTGTAAATACATATCTAAATCTGTATGACTATGTATTTTGTATGTTTTTTAAATGTGTATATGTGATATACATGTTTGTCTTTTCAAAATAAAAGTTAGAGATAGAAGAGTAAAAAAACTAAAATATAAAAAGAAAAAAAAGAAAAGAGAAGTGAAAAAGGAAAAAAAAGGGAAGAAATAGAAGCATAAAAATAAAAGAAACAAAATAAAATAAAAAAAGAAGAAGAAAATGAAAATAGAAAAAGAAAAAAAAATAAAAATGAAAAAGGTAAAAAAGAGAAATAGAAGAGAGAAAATAAAGTGAAAAAAAAAACTAAAAAAACAAAATGAAAAAAAAAGGATAGAGATATAAGAGAGAGAAAGACAGTAATAATGTTTTATTTTGAAATCTTGAAGATCATGGAGATAATTATCTTCAAATATAAAAAAAAATGAAAAAGAAAAGAAATAGAAGAGAGAAAATAAAGTAAAAATAAAATAAATAAAAACATAAAATGATGGAAAAAATAAGACGAAAAAAAGGGTAAAAGATATGGGTATATTTGGGGAAGGTGAAAGAGTGCAGTGAAAATATAAAAATGTAAAGTAGTGAGAGTAAAACATGCATTTGTCTAGTTAATGAGTAAAATAATGTTACTTTTGCTATAAACTATAATTTTACAAAAGTGTTGCTATTTATTGTAATTATAGTCATAAGTATGCTACTTTTTGTAATTTTTCATATTATGATTTATAAGACTTTCTACGTAATTTCAAGTAATATCGCTCTATCGCAAATAGTATATCATCGATAGAATTTGAAAAGCCAAGCAAATTTTTTCTAAATCTTTCAAATATTTTAGATTGATAATTAATGTGATTTATATTATTTTTCATGAAATTTTCAAATAATATATCCCAATTAATGTTGTATTATTGTGATTTATATTACTTTTCACGAATTTTTTAAATGATATATCTCAATTTTATTGCACTGGTAAAAAGTCAATCAATTTTTTTTATGTGTCTCCAAATAATTTAAATTATTAATTATTATAATTTATAATATTTTTTACATAATTTTTAAATATATCTATAATCTATATCTATATCTACTAGAAGTGCAAGACCCGTGTTAGCCCAACAGTAAAACATGTGGATTGCAGTTTTTAAGTTTTGGGATTTATCTTGGAGTAGAAAGTTTGAGCAGTAAAATATTTTTATTAGTATGATTGAGCTGAGAGGATCACAATTGAAACTTTTTTTAACCTTCTTGTTGAATTTTGCGATCAGAAATATAAAGAAAAAAGAAACGTAAATTTGATGAAATGGCTCAAATATCCAGCAGACTATTGATTTTCAATATCACAAAGATTAAAAATCATATAAACTTACTTGATAAAGAGAATACACACCTTAGATCGCTATTGTTTTGTTTAATTATTATTTTTAACACAGGAAAAGAGTGTTGTTTTTTTAATAGAGAAGGAAGAGTTGAGATTTTATTTTCTTTATTTTATTTTTAAAACAGAGAAATGTTAATTAATATTGAGGAGCTGTAAAAAGTTGAGAAAGATAACTACACATATTTGATAGAAAATTTGCTAATGTTAAGAAAGTGCGAAGTGTTTGATAGCAAATTTGTGATAGATACACGTTTTTTGTACCTAAATTTACTTTATTTTTAGTTAAATTAGTTTGTAAAAGTCTTTTGCAAATAATCTTTATACTTCTTTTCTTTAATTTCTTTAAAATACAGTATTAAAATTTACTTAATACTTTATTCTTATCACACTTTACTACATACATTTTATCCTCTATAAGTCTCGTTATGTCATTTTACCCCTTTTAAACATCACTATACATTAAAATTACGATTGAAGCAGTTGAAGCAGAAATCAGTCAATTTTTTATTTATTTTTTGTTAATTATTGTTATTTACAGTACTTTTTATTTCATTTTCAAATAATATATGTTGTTTTATATCTTCTTCTGTCCCGTCCTAATTTATGTGGCACTAATATAATTTTGATAGTCAATCAAATATTTTATGGTGACATATCATTTTGTTATTTTTATTTTTACTTATAAGAAGGAGTGATTTAGTAAAATCATCGTTCGAAAGACGAAAATTTAATTTAAAACAGTAAGAGTTAATTTCGCATTTTATGTCTATTTTATTTTTTATTAAATATTATTTATTTTATTAATACCTAGATGGCTCATAATAATTAATTAAGAGAGATTGATTATGTTATTACTATAAAAATTAATATAATTTTATCATATCCACTAGTCATCATCGATTTTTCACCGGAATAGTATATTAATTAAATATGAGATGCTATATTTGCATATGCAAAATATGATATTATTAAACATTATTGGATAGTGCATTATATTTATCTTTCACAATAATAAAATTTTACTATATTTTTTTTTTATTCTTTTTAACTTGATACATATTGACCCAACACAAATTCTAAGAAAATATTCATTAGAAATTTATTTTATTAAATTAAATTTATTAATTTTGTACTTTAAAAATTTAAAGTTAAGTTTAAATATTAGTATTTCTATATAAGAAAAAAATAATTTTAAAATTTAAATTTACTAAAATAAATAAATAAATAAAAAGATTAATTTTCTATATAAAGGTCAATTAAAATAATAAAATTGATTTAGTTTAAATATTTAGTTGCAATTAATTAAGATAATTTTTTATTTTGTCATGATTTATGCTTCACCGATAAAATTTTGAGAGTTGAATAGAATTTTTATCAATTTTTTAAAAAGTATTTTAACTTGTTAATTATTGTGATTTATAATAATTTTTACGTAATTATCAAATAATATATTTACTCATTGTGTCCCAATTTATGTGGCTTCAATACAATTTTGAGAGTCAACTAAAATTTTTATATATCTTTTAAATATTTTAAGTTGTTAATTATTATGATTTGCAGTAGTTTTTCTTTTATCTCAATTTATGCGACATTGCTAAAATAATGAGAGTCAATAAAATTTGTATTTGGCTTTTAAATATTTCAAGTTATTAATTATTGTGATTTGTCGTAACAAATTAGTTTTGAACATGATAGCCAATTAAATAAAGAAAAAAAATACTTTCAATATGTAGTTATAGTTAATTAATATAAATTAATAGAATATATTAAATATTTAAATTATTATGATGAAATAATAGAATTATTATATATTAGTATATGGTATGTAATTAAATGGGAATAAAAGGGTTTTTTGGTAATTATATAAGAGGTGATCGAAACCACTTCTTCTATATAATAGAAAAATGACTTATAATAATTAATTAGAGACAATATAATAAAATCACGATTGAAGAAGTTGAAGCAGACAACATAAGCAGGCCGGACTGCAACTTTATAGAAATTTGCCTTTCAGCTTGCGGGGCACCTTCTTATCGCATAAAATTCCCGAAGCGAGCCTCTATTTCATCCAACCTGCCCCAATATGATGAAATACATACTCATCTCTCTCTCAATTCCCTTGAATGGTAGACCCGAGATACTTAAAACTTTCCCTTTTACAAATCGCCCGAGAATCCAACATCACTACCACCTCCTCCTCTTGCCTCGAGTCACTAAACTTGCACTCCAAGTACTCCGTCTTGGTCCTACTCAACCGGAAACCTTTAGACTTTAGGGTTTGTCTCCAAACCTCCAGCTTATCATTAACCCCTTGTCGTGACTTATCAATCAAAACTATATCATCCGCTACACCTAGGCACCTCACCTCGCCTTGTATATTCCGCGTCAACACATCCATCACCAAAGCGAACAAAAATGGACTAAGAGTTGATCCCTGGTGCAACCCTGTCAAGATCGAAAAATGCTCAGAATCTCCTCCCACTGTCTTTACCCGAGCCTTCGCCCCTCATACATGTCCTTAATCGCTTTGATGTACACCACCGGGATCTCTCGCCTCCAAGCATCTCCAAAGAACCTCTCTAGGGACCTTGTAATATGTCTTTTCCAAGTCAATAAACACCATGTGGAGATCCCTCTTCCTCTCTCTATACTGCTCTACTAGTCACCGCACTAGGTGATTTGCCTCAGTCGTGGAGCGACCAGGCATAAAACCAAATTGATTCTCTGAAATAGACACAATCTAATCTTCCTCATACATGTCCTTAATCGCTCTGATGTACACCACCGGGATCTCTCGCCTCCAAGCATCTCCAAAGAACCGACCTTGTCATACGCTTTTTCCAAGTCAATAAACACCATGTGGAGATCCCTATTCCTCTTTCTATATTGCTCTATCAGTCACCGCACTAGGTGAATTGCCTCAGTCGTGGAGCGACCAGGCATAAAACCAAATTGATTCTCTGAAATAGACATAATCTTCCTAAACCTCCGCTCCACCGTCCTCTCCCAAATCTTCATCGTGTGACTCAACAACTTAATACCCCGATAGTTGTTGCAACTCTGAATGTCACCCTTATTTTTATATGAAGGAATCATTGTGCTCCATCTCCATGCCTCGGGCATCTTTGCTGACTTAAAAATATTGTTAAACAAGTTGGTTAGTCACCTTAACCCTGTCCCATCAGAGAACTTCCAAAAATCACCCGGAATCTCGTCGGGCCCCGTCGCCTTGCCCTTTTGCAGCTTGTGAATAGCCTCATTGACCTCCTCTACCTTAAAACGCCGACAAAAGCTAAAGTCGCGACACTCCCCGGAATGATCCAACTCCCCTAACACAGCACCTCTGTCCCCCTCATCATTCAAGAGCCTATGGAAATACGACTGTCATCTTTTCTTAATGAGGGCATCATCCACCAAAACTCTGCCATCCTCCCCTTAATGCACTTCACCTGGTTCAGATCACGATCCTTCCGCTCCATAACCTTGGCAAGCCTAAACAACCTCTTCTCCCCACCTTTCTCCTCTAACCCCATATACCAACTCTCAAAAGCTGCTGTCTTAGCAGCCGTAACTGCTAACTTAGCTTTTTTTTTAGCTAACTTGTACTCCTCCCTGCTCACCCGCTTCTCTTCTTCCTTCTTCTCTCAACCAACTTAGCGTAAGCCGCCTTTTTAGTCTTCACCTTTTTCTTAACCTCTTCATTCCACCACCAATCCCCCCGATACCGGCCAACCCAGCCTTTCGAAACACTCAACACCTCTCTAGTAGCCTTCCTGATGCAACCAATAGCGTTATCCCACATACTATCCACGTCCCCCTACACTCCCACACCCCCATCCCCTCTAATTTTGCCCCTATCTCCAAAGCACTAACTGGCTGCCCCACCTAACTCTAGGTCGACCCTTCCCACCCCGCCTCATCTTGCCCTTGTTGATAACTAAGTCCATCACCAGGAGTCAGTCTGTGCTGGGTCGCAAGATTCTCGCTCGGAATTACCTTACAATCCTTACACAATGCTCTATCCCCCTTCCTAAGCAGCAAGAAGTCAATCTGAGTCTTGGCTACCTTACTACGGAAAGTAACCAAGTGCTCTTCCTTCTTTGGAATGCTGGAATTCACTACCAACAACCCAAAGGCCCTCGCAAAATCCAAAAGAACAGCTCCCTCATCATTCCTGACCTCGAACCAAAAGCCCCCATGCACATCATCACACCCTAACGACAAAGACCCGATATGCACATTGAAATCCCCTCATATGAAAATCTTCTCCGAATTAGGCACGCCTCTAACCACCTCGTCCAAAACCTCCCAAAATCTCTTCTTCTCCTCCTCGCCCAGGCCCACCTGAGGCGCATACGCACTACAAATGTTCAAAGTAAACCCCTCCAACACCAACTTGATAGTCATAACCCTATCACTAACCCTTTTAACCTCCACTACCTGCCCCCTAAGCTCCTCGTCCACTAAGATACCTATGCCATTCCTACGCCTATCACTACCTGAATACCACAACTTGAACCCATCTACATCCCTAGCCTTGGAACCTACCCACTTGGTCTCCTGGACACACGTAATATTAATTTTTCTCTTCTTAAGAATCTTGACCAACTCTTATCTACTTACCCTGCAGGGTCCCAATGTTCCATGACCCTACGCTCAAACTATCAACTCTCTTATCCCCTCCCTTAATACCTCGCACTCCATATCTCGGACCTAACCCAATACTAGGCCCCACTCCCACCCCCAACTCCCAAGGCCCCCAGGACATGACCCTAATCCACCATGTGCCACCCAAACCACTACTCAACACAAAGTATAACGAAGGCTAAAAACAACAATAACAATAAACAGCTCACGCAAAGCACAAAATGCAACCAAAATTCAAGCACAACAGATGCTAGAAAAAGAAAGAAATATAGAACACTAAAAAATATAAGGAAATATTCAAAAATAAAGAAATAAAGTTCAAGGTGAGAATTCATCGGGATATATAGAGGTGTCTCCGGAATCACGTCGCCTAAAAATTCGTCGGAGGATCGCCAGATTAAATCTGGTGTGGGATCTGATAAGTCGCCGTCACCACTAAAATCTGCTCCCTTCGTCGGTGTTGCTTCCTCTATTACCGTTGCAGGAGTCGGGAATGGAAATCCACAGCTTCGGTGAGGGCAAAACGGTTGGCCGTGTGAAAAGAGATCGGAGGGGGAGATAGGAAGACCAAGAAAGGGAAGAGGAGAGAGGGAGAAAAGTAGCACCCGTTCCTGTCGTCGGCGATGTTACGCCGCTGGCATCTGCTTCGCCGGAGCCGGCCCAGGCATGTCAAAAGTGACGTTGAGAAGGAGCGTCGTTTGTTTGTGAACGTTAGTAGAGAGAAAAGGTCAGGAGAGAGAAACCTACAAAATACAATTCGACTATTCTTGAAGATATAGGTCTTACTTTTTAAGTTATTCTTCTTTCCTGCCTTTTGGCTTTGTAACGGTTTTGTAGTTCTCCCTATAAAAATAAGCGGGCCTATATTCAATAATTTGGTTGTCTGACATTTGTTTTCATATTCTTTGGAAAAATGTAGATTGCAAATTTACATTTAGGTTTGTTATGATGTCTATCCATGTTGTTTTCCCCAAATTTACATTTAGGTTTGTAATGACGTCTGACCATGTTGTTTTCCCTTATTTTATATGCACTCGTGACTGCAATGGGTCTTCATACACAAGTTGTCTCGATGCTCTTCTTGGCAGTCAGTTAATTTCCAAATCCAAACTTGACGAGGTAATTTGTCTAAAAATAGACTTAAGGAGATATAGATTTATAGAAGCGAAATTAGTAAATCATTAGTAGTTTTTTTTCTTATTTACCCTTTGTTTTCAAGTGAAACACGATTTTTTTAAGAAGACCACTTCTCCCATCGTTGCCTCTTGTGAGCTTCTCGTAGGGTACGTAAGATGGGTTAAGCCGAACAAGGTGGGTCAATACAATGGTTCAAGGATGTGTTTGGTACGGAAGAGAATTTTTTCCCCGAAAAATATTTTTTGGGTTTTCATGTTCGGATGGTCAAAAATTTTACAAAAATATTTCTCTTTAACAAAAATATGAGTTTCTTCAAAATGGAGAATAATTTCCTTCATGGAAGTAGATAGAATAAGTTTACAAGTGTCCTTTTATATTGATAGAGTATTTAACTAATCTAAAAAAAAAACCTATCAACTAATCAATTACAAAATGCATGTCATACTAATTAGAATGCATTTTATTTTCTAAAACTACGACTATATATCTTTATTTCAGAAAATACAATCTATCCTTTTAAGATAAACCATTGAATCTCTAAAAAGTCCAAACCCATTGGCAGACCCCTCAAGTACGCATGATCTTTCACCTAGGCACCTCAAGTGAACGGGTTACATTTTAAACACCTGAAGTAGCCTAAGAGTCGGTCACCTAGGTGCCTCAAGTGAACGGGTTACATTTTAAACACCTAAAGTAGCCTAAGAGTCGGTCACTTTGGCACCTTTTTGTCAAATTAAAACAAACCTCAGGCGCATGTATTTCAATCTATACACGTGGATTTTTCACGCCAATTAAAACATGCCACATACCAGATCCTTTCCACGTCATCCACATCCACTAAAAGGGGGAAAATTATAAAATCCCCCAATCAATTTTCCATTTCCAAATTCGATTGAAAACCTATTCCTTTCCCCTTTGTACTTCTTGTTGATTTTTTTCACTTTTTATTCGATTCTTCTTTTAATGTTAGCTATTTGTAACTATTTACGTTGTATTTTGAAGGTACAATGCTTGCATGAAAGTGTTGATTCATTTTCAGTGGCGAATTTGAAGAAATCTAGTTTATAGTTGAAGAAATTGAAGGTTGAACTAAATTTTTTCTTTTAAGTTTATATTTTTACTTGTTGTTTGTACTGTTTCTCGTTTGAAATTATAGTGCTGGGTTGAATGTATGTTTTTTTTTTTTTTTTTGTGATTTCAGTTATAAAGTAGGGTTTTTTTTGTCAGCATTTTGGGAATTTCACAGATTTAGGGTTTATTTTGGAGATTTCACCTATAATATAGGGTTTTTTTGGTAGTTTTAAATTAAGGGTATTTTGGGTATTTCCTTTTGTGCAGAAGCTTTGGGGATTTGTTACAAACATGGACAACTATATTTTGACATGTTTTCATCATGGGGGAACAATTGTATCCGACCCTAATCTTAGTTATAAAGGTGAGTTAGATATCTTTGTTGTTGCTATTGATAAAGACCATTTCAGTCTTGTTGAATTTCTTTCCTACACCAAAGATCTTGGGTACTCAAAAGTTGAGGGATTCTGTTGTCAACATATAGATGGTAGGGGTTTAGTTCAAATCACTTCTAATGGTCAATTGCTGGAGTTTATGAAGGAGTTAAAAGATGGTGATGAGCTTGATGTGTATGTTTTTCATGACATTGATGTAGATATTGTAGAAAATGCTGTGCCTCTTTTAGTAGGGCCATAGTCTAATGATGAAAGCGATATAGGCAGTGATGAGAATGAAAATAGAAGTCTTAATGAAGATCTGAATGGTGATAATACAGATCTTCCCAGTAGTGAATCAGATCTGATTTGTGATGATATCCTTGATGAGGATGATTCATACATTGATGAAGATTTGAGAGCCTTTAGGGCTGAAAATAGAAGCAAAAAAAATCTAAGAAAAAAAATTCAAATCAAGAGAAGAAATACCAGTAGGTGAAGCTGGTATTGATAAAGGTTTTCAAAACATTGGCAGGAATAAGAAAGATAGATATGTTGGTAGATTAGGAGGTGATGAAGAGTATATTGATAGTTCAGACCGTGATAGTGTTGATAACACTGATTTGTTAGATGAGAATGCTGTTGTTGGTGTTGATTTTCCAAGATTAAGAAGAAGTAATAAAATTACATTTGATGATTGTGGTGTTATTGTTTTTGAACTTGGTATGATTTTTAATGGTCCTAAGGAATTTAGAAAAGCTTTGGGTAGGTATGCAGTGGAAAATAGAGTTCATATTGTTTTAAAACCTAATAAAGCTCATAGAGTGAGGGCTAAGTGCAAATTCAAGACAAAATGCAACTGTTTTTGTTATGGTTCACTTGACATAGACATTGGTAATTTTTCGATTAAGATCCAGTGCATAAGTGTACAACATCAAACAAGAATAAGATGTGTACAACTAAGTTTGTTGCTGACAGATTTAGGGATAAAATAAGTAAACAACCATCTTTGAAAATTTGGAAAATATATGAATTGTGCAGAGTAAAATTAGGATTATATGTGGGTAAAACAATCTGTTACAACGCAAAGTTACATATCCTAAGAGAGGCCATGGGGGACTGGAACTTTGAATTTGCAAGATTATGTGATTATGCTGATATGATCAAACAAACAAAATCCTGGTAGTTCTGTTTGGCTGAGAATGGACAGTGAAACTGTCCCAGTAAAAATTTATTTGTGTATTTCTATGTGTGTCTTGATGCATTGAAAAAAGGGTGGATGGAAGGATGTAGAAGAATTATAGGGTTTGATGGATGTTTCTTAAAGGGTGCTTGTAAGGGTGAACTTGTAGTTGCAGTTGGGAAGAATGGAAACAATCAGATGTTTCCTATAGCCTGGGCTGTTATGAACAAGAAAATCAAGCATAGTTGGAATTTTTTTGTCAACTACTTGAAAGAGGATATGCAGTTGGGTACTGGAGAAGGTCTTACTGTGATGGTTGATATGCAAAAGGTAAGATTTGATATTTTTTTAACTGGCAACAACAACAACAACAAACCCAGTTTATTCCCACATAGTGGAGTGGGGGGGGGGGGGGGTAAGATGTACACAGTCCATACCACTATTTCAAGAGAAGTAGAAAGGTTGTTTCCGATAGACCCCCGGCTCAAGACAAGGAATAATAAACAAATACTTAATAAAGCATGGAACAAGATATCAAGAAAAAAATATGCCATCCACAAGGAATAATAAATAAAGAATAGTAAACACATTCGTAATAAAGCATACAACAAAGTGTCCTAGCAAGAATAATACATCTACCAAGTAATGTCCTACCCCAACGACTCAAATTGGCACTAGCCTTTTATCCTAATCCGCGCCCTCCAGATCTTCCTATCTAGGGTTGTTACCAAATGCTGAAATTAGAAGGTGTGCTAGACACATTTGGGCTAACTGGAGTCAAGAGTGGAAGGGAGAAGAGAGAAAAAAATAGTTTTGTAAATGCTCAAAGGCAAAGTTTTGAAGTGAAGTTCAAAGAAGAACTTGATTACATGAACCAACTTGGTAGGCAAGGTAATGATATCATTGGTGATTTGCTGCATTATCCTAGGGAGTCATGGGTTAGGGCAATCTTTAAAGAGCATTGTAAGTGTGATGCTGTTGAGAATAACATGTGTGAGACCTTTAATTCATGGATCTTAGTCCCTAGACATAAATCTATCATTACCATATTGGAGGAAATTAGGAGAAAAATTATGACTGGAACTGTGGATATGATTAAGTTTGCCAATACTTGGATATGTGATATTGCATCTATGGCTAGACTTATTTTGGAGGAGAATAAAGATAGGGCTAAGGCTTGCAAGGTGCTTTGGAATGCTGATGTTGGATTTAAGGTTGGAGAAGAGGAGTATAGGCATACTGTGAACTTGACTAATAGGTCATGTAGTTGTAGAACTTGGCAGTTGAGACCACAAACCAAACCAACATTCGCTTGTTAGTTGATAGCTCGAGATAGCCTTTCCATACACATAATGAAAATGTATGGTGATAGAGGGTCGCCTTGGCGGATACCCCTCGTGGGGTAAAAGAACGGCAAGGCGCTTCCATTAAGGAGAATAGAAATAGCCGATGTTGTAATGCAAGACATGATCAAAGTAACAAGCCCCCAGGGAAAACCAAAGTAAAGCAGAGTTTTACGTATAACGGACCACTCTAGGCGGTTGAAAGTGTGATCTATATTTTTTCAATGCTGGAACTCTGATTGCCCAAACATGACGTCAGCACTCAACATTGTTCGTTTATTCGATTGGATTAGTGGGTGATCAAATATCAAAATGTTCTATGTTGCATATCATCTTATAAATTCGAGTATGTCAAATATCTTACAATTACTTAAATAGTTATTTTCAATGGCCTTTTGATGTTTTGGCACAACTTAAATGCAATGTTACATTTCTGTCACATTTATTTCACTTCCCTTTCCGAGCTATCCCTCTACACTTGAGCTGAGGGCCTTCAGAACCAACCCCTCTACCTCCATGAGGTAGGGATGAGGTTTGCGTACTCTACCCTCCCCAAACCCCACTTGTGTGGGGTCCATCCCATGTCACTTTTGTTTTTTCAACAATTGAAATGTTGAATTTCAAAAAGGGCTACATGCAAATTCTATCAAAATTTGCATGCTTTGAAATTTTGTTCAGTGATGTAACTGCTTATGAATAGGCTCCCCAATTTTGCCTACAAAAAGTAGTTCTCTGCTCCTTTTGGAAAACACCAAAACACCAATAACACACCTAGGAAATGAGAGAAAAACAATAGAGAGCAGAGTATTTCACAGACCGTGATAAAAAATAATCTGTGAAGGAAAAAATAGAGTGAGCAATATTTTTAATAAGGTGTGGTAGTCACTTTGACTACGGTATAAAATTTTTTTACTAGGTATTTTTGTAAGGTGGGGGTCAAAAGAAGGTTATTTCTTTCGAGTGTTTAGTAGTCACTTTGTGTCTTGTACTGTGACTACGGTGTAAAATTCCTTACTATAATAATATTAGTTACTCCTCTTGGTCCGTATTTTTTTTCCTTATTTAGGCTCCATTTGTTTTTTTAAGATTCAGATGTCTGAATCTTAATGTACATTTGAATAATTAAGATGTTAGTCTCTTGATCTGAAAACTGAATGATTAAGACTGTTTTTCAACATCTGAATGTGTAATACATAATAAAATAAAAAATACAATTCAAATAAAAAAATTAATTATATATTAAAAAAGTATGTAATTTAATACAACAAAATTATTAGTATTTGATTGAGAAAAGACATTTATGCTTGTTAATGATAGTGGAGATGGCTTACAATGGTGGTTGCGGTGATAATGATTGATGTTAGTGATTAATAATGTTGGTGGTGATAATTGTGATGGTTGGTATTATAATGACTGTTATGATGGTGGTAGTGGTGGTTGTGATGTGACGTTTGATGTTAGTAGTTTAAGGTGTTGATTGTGTTGGCTGAAACATGAATGCATGATGATTGACGATGTGTTGGTGCTAGTTGGAGATGTTATTTGTTGTGATGGTGGAGATTGTTGTTAGTAGAGATAAATTGTAGCGATAGTACTAGTTAAAGTGGTGGTAGAGGTGGCGTTACTAGTGACAATGGTGGTGGCAGCCAAAGAATGTGTAGAGGTTGTGATGTATTAGTGGTAGTTAGTGGTGATGCTAGTTGTGATAGATGAGTTGGTTGGTAGTAGGGATTGGCCGGTAGTGGTTGCTGATTGTGGTGCTCTTGACGACCATGGTGGCGGTGAATATAATGAGAATAAAAGAGGTAGTAGGTGTGGTAGCAATTAACAATTGTGGTTGGTAGCGGTATTTTTTTGTCGATGGTGGTGGTGATTGTGGAGGTGGTTGGTGGTGGTGGGTGGTGGTTGACAATGGTGGTGGTGACAGAGGTGGTTCGTGGTGGTGACTGCTGATTATGAATAGAGTGGTTAATATTATCCAACACCAGAATATCCCTTCAGATCTATTAAGACTTGGTTCTAGATCTGAATCATCAAGACCTATTCAGACCTATTAAGAGGTAAAACCTTAATAAAAAACAAATGCACTTAATGGTCTGAAGTCTGAACCATTCAGATTCAGACCTCCATTAAATGCAAACAAATGAGGCCTTAGGAGGGTTTCCACGTAAAAATCTTAGTGTCATTATCGGGCTTCTTGTTCTTCTTGTTAACCGTATTAGTGTTGTCCTATTTATTGCTTGTTACGCAATATCGTGGCGGAATTTATTTCAAACAACTGGTATTATTATTGAAAAGCAAAGCAATCCTACACCGGAGAAATAGAGGAAGCATGTCCTTTATTTAAAGTCACACAAATCCATTAGTATGAGGCCTTTTGGTAGGTGTCCAAAAATAAATCCATAAGGACTTGGCCCAAAGTGGACAATATCATACTAGTGTGGAGTTTGAATGAAGTTACATGCGGTTCCAACAACTGATATCAAAGTCGGTTGTTCTTTTGTAGTGGGAAAATTTATCCTCTTTTCCCAATAATTTGTGGGATTTCATTGAGTATGTTGATGTAGTTTTTGAGCCATCCTGCAATACACAACTATGCTTCAATTCCAAGCAAGTTGGGATCGGCTACCTAAATCCTCACTATCTTTGTCGCTCTTAGTAACCGTGCAAAGTCTAACTATGACATGCAATTAGGGATAGAGGGAACTAATTTTATTCTATTTTATTACATATCATATTTTGAATGAAAATTGAGTAGGAACTTGACTTGTATGTGATTTTGGTAATAGAGGACGGACAACATTACATTGTTTCTTGAAAAGCTGGTTTGATGAAGTAAATATGATTTGAAAAAACAAGCACTCTTAGTAGGCAGAGATTACAAAATTTCTACTTTATTTGAAATCATATAGTTTGAAGTTGTGTTTATTAATATTATATTTTTTATAAAGAATAATTAAAATAATATTTATGCTTGAATGTACTTAAATGTAACTTTAAAATTAAAAAACAAGTCATAAGTAATATTCCAAACACTGATTTTTGACCAAACACTAATTTTCAATAAAGTCAATTATTTTTTAAAAAAACCAACTTAATTTTATGGCTGAAAGAAAGATCCAAAATGACGTTTGAGCAAAGGTAGAAGGCAGCGTTATTATCTCTCGTCTAAATAGTTTCTTCCTATTTTGACCGACTTTGCGTAGGAAGTGAAGAGTAGAATGGGAGGTTTACTTTCAAGTTTGGTGGGCGGAGGTGAGGCGCAGGCAGCGACGGAAGAGTCGGGATCGCCGTCGCGTATGATTGCTTTCCATTCATCCAATCGCTGGCAAATTAATTTCAACAACTCTAATCAATTGAATAAACTGGTATCATCTACTCGTTTTAGGGTTTTGATGTTTGAGAGATCTGACTTTGATTAATTAATCTGATTGCTAGATTGTTGTGGATTTTGCTGCTTCATGGTGTGGCCCTTGCAAGTTCATGGAGCCGGCAATCAACGCTATGGCTTCCAAGTATCCTGACGTTGACTTCGTCAAAATTGACGTCGATGAGATCTCGGTACGTGACGCCAGAATCTCAATTTTCACTATCCTCACTTGTGTTATTAACAGGATGTAGCACAAGAGTTTGGAGTGCAAGCTATGCCGACATTTTTGCTGCTGAAACAAGGCAAGGAAGTAGAGAGAGTGGTTGGGGCTAAGAAAGACGAGCTCGAGAAGAAGATTCTCAAGCACAGGGAAGCTCCTGAAGTTGCTTTTTTCTATTTTTAAATATTTTTTATCAAGTGTTGTGCTAGTAATGGTCACTTTAATATAGCACCTTTGTTTGTTAATATGACACCTTTGTTTGTCTAGTATGCACTATTATTTTTCTCTGTCTAGTAATAATAGCACACTTCTTCTATATAAGCAGTGACATTCTGCTTGGCAAAGATAGAGAACAAACGAACATAGAAAGAAAAAATTGTGAGTTACATATCAAAGTAATTAAAAAGAGAGTTGTTGAAGAGAGGTGTTTATTGTTGTGGAGATTTAAATTCAATTTTTGTTCAGATTATTGAGTTATTTTGAGAAGACTGTTGTATTCTGGAGGCAACAAGTCACAGAGTATTATTGCTGGATTGGAGAATTAACTGCCGCAATGGTCTTGAATCTTTTTAAAGAAAGCGAGATATCCTTGCCTCAGCCGTAGAAGAAGAAAATAATATTTTTCTTTATTCATTTGTAATTTTCAGTTGTAATCAATTGTAATAATTATTACAATTTATTGTAATGTTACCAAACAATTTTGAGTAGATTCATCGATGGCAACAACTGAAAATACCACGAATGTTAAGTTGGAGATATGAACAAGTCATTTCGATTCAATGGTACTCGCTTTAAGATGTGTAAGGATAAAGTTCTTTTCTACTTAAGTTTTCTCCATGCCTCTTATGTGTTAACGGAAAAAAATTCAAACAAAATAGATGACTCTTTCATAGTGACGAAGAATACATTTCTCATCAAGAGAAAGTGGAAAAAATACAATAATGACTCCTATAAGTGTCATTACTTTTTACTTAATTGTCTATCTGATAATTGTCTATCGAAAACAGTCTTTCTACTTCTCCGGAGGTAGTGGTATGGACTGCATACATCTTACACTCCCCAAATCCCACTGTGTGGAATACACTGGGTTTTTTATTGTTGTTGTGTCTATCTGATAATTTTTATGATTATTATGATAGAACTTACACTAGTGTAAAGAAAATTTGAAAAGCCTTGCAGAATAAGTATGTCATTGAGGAGGCGGGAGCAAAAAAAATATACGGCTAGCAGATATTTTCATTTTCAAATGGTGGATAGTAAATTAGTAGCATAACAAGCTTATGATTTTATAATGATTATTGGCGAGCTCAGGTCTGAGGAAATAAAAATTGAAGATAACCTTATTGTTTGTGGCATAATTGATAAACTTTCACCTTCGTGGAAAGAATTTCAAAAAACTATGCGCCACAAGCAAAGGGAAACATTAAGACTTTGATAAATGAGAATTTGCATGGAAGAAAAAGTAAGGGGATAAGATGTATTTATGCAAACAGAAGAGAACAATATCACATCGAAGGTAAATTTAACTTCAAGTAATGCTACCCATGAACCTAACAAAAATATTATTTTGAAGCCTAAAAAGAAAATATTCAAGAAAAATAATGGTAGACATTCTAATAATAATAATGGTGGAAATAACCAAACAAAAAATCAACATGTACAAGAAAAAGGACCGTGCTTTGTCTGTGGCAAGAGTGAGCATATTGCTCGATTTTGCAGGTATCGAAAACGTGGGTCTACACCTCAGGCAAACATTACCGAAGAACCATTTGTGGCAGTGGTAACAGACATAAATATGGTGGTGAATGTTGATGGAAGGTGGACTGACTCTAGTGCAAATCGTCATGTCAATAATGACAAAGACTAGTGTTTGGAGATTCACATATAAGTCAAATACTTGAAATGAGAGATGTCGAATTGAGATTTACTTCTGGAAGGTTATTAATCTTAAAAGATGTACTATATACTTCTTCCATAAGAAAAAATTTAATATCTAGTTTTCTTCTTAATAAAACAGGCTTCAAACAGATTATTGAATCTAATCAGTATGTAATTGTGAAAAATAATATTTTTGTGGAAAAGGGGTGTGCATGTGATGGTATGTTCAAGTTGAATGTTGAAGTGAATAAAATATCTACTTCTGTTTACATGTTTTCTTCTACTATTTTTTGGCATACTAGTTTGTGTCATATAAATGAACGTTATGTGGGAATCGTGAGTAGTTTAGGATTAATTTCAATGATCAAAAAGAATTTTGAAAAATGTGAAGTTTGTAGTAAAGCTAAAATTACAAAAAGGCCTCATTACAAAGTTGAAAGAAAAACTAATTTATTAGAATTAGTTCATAGTGATATTTGTGAACTTGGTGAAATTTTAACTCGTAGAGGAAATCAATATTTTGTTACTTTTATTGATGATTTTTCTAAATTTACATATGCTTCTTAAAAATTTTCTCCATGAAGTTGAAAATCAGTTTAATAGAAAAATAAAATGAATTAGAAGTGATAGAGGCCGTGAATATGAGTCGCTTGAGTTCAATTCTTTTGGAAGATCATTGAGTATAATTCATGAAACTACTCCTCCTTACTCTCTTGCATCTAATGGTGTAGCGGAAAGAAAGAATAGAACTTTGATTGAGTTAACTAATCCCATGTTAATTGAGTCTTGTGCACCTTCAAGCTTTTGGAGTGAAACTCTTTTGACTGCTTGTTATGTGTTGAATCGTGTGCCTCATAAAAAGACCAACTTAACACCTTTTGAATTGTGGAAAGATCATAAGCCAAATTTGAGATATCTAAGAGTTTGGGGTTGCTTAGCCTATATAAGGTTAATGGATCCTAAAATCTCTAAATTGGATAAAAAAAATTACTACTTGTACTTTTCTTAGTTATGCTTCAAATAGTACAACATATAGATTTTTTAATCTTGAAGACAGCGTGATAATAGAATCAGGTGATACTATTTTTCATGAAAATAAATTCCCTTTTGATTCTAAAAATAGTGGGGGTCATGGGACTGAAGAAAATATTTTAACACTACCTAATTCTTCTACTTCTACTTTAAATAATAAAGAAAATGATGATTTTGAGTTAAGAAGAAGTAAACGAGCTAGAGTAGAAAAAGACTTTGGTCCTGATTATTACGTTTTTAACGTTAGAGAAGACCCTATCACTTTAAAAGAAGTTTCGTCTTCACATGATGCTATTTTCTGGAAAGAGGCTGTAAATGATGAAATGGAATCGCTAATTTCCAATAAAATTTGGAAGCTAGTTGATTTACCATCGGGTTGCAAAACAATTGAATGTAAATGGGTCTTACGTAAAAAATTAAAATTGGATGGATCTGTTGATAAATATAAAGCTAGGCTAATAGCTAAAGGTTTTAAACAATTAGAAAGCCTAGAATTTTTTGATACTTTTTCACCGATAACGAGAATTACATCCATTAGACTTTTAGTTGCTATTGCGGCAATTTTTGATTTACAAATTTATCAAATGGATGTAAAAATTACTTTTTTTAAACGGAGACCTAGATTTACATGAAACAACCCGAATGTTTTGTTGAGGCTGGCCAAGAAAGCAAAGTGTGTAAACTTAATAAATCCCTATATGGCTTAAAACAGGCATCAAAATAATGGCATGAAAAATTTGATTCGTGCATGATTGATAATGAGTTTAAAACAAATGAGTGTGATAAGTGCATATATCATAAGTTTTGAAATAATTTGCATTTTATTATTTGCCTATATGTTGATGATTTATTGATCTTTGACCTAAAAATATTCTTAGAAGTCATTTTGAAATGAAAGATCTTGGTGAGACAAATTTTATTTTATGAATAAAAATTACTAAAACATGTGATAGAATTTTACTTGATCAGTCACAGTATGCTGAGAAAATATTAAAAAAATATAATTTTCATGATTGCAAGTATGTTGTAACTCCATTTGATTCTAGTGTTCACTTGTTTCCTACTAAAAGTGAAAATGTTGTAATAAATCAAAAGAAATATGCTAGCATAATTGGAAGTTTGAGATATGTGACTGATTGCACTAGACCTGATATTGCATATGCAGTAGGAGTACGTAGCAGGTTTACTAGCAAGCCAAGTAATGAACATTGGCATGCTATAACCAGAGTAAAGAAATATTTAATTGAAACGAAATATTGTGGTTTGTTCTATACAAAATATCCTGTTGTACTTGAAGGCTTTTGTGATGCGGATTGAAATACTTTATCAGGTGATTTCTTATTCACTACTGGTTATGTTTTTACTTGGGGTGGTGGTGCTATTTGCTGGAAGTCTAAAAAACAAACAATTATTGCTAACTCTACCATGGAGGCTGAACTAATTGCTTTAACTTCAGATAGTGAGGAAGCGAATTGATTGACAGATTTGTTATTTCAAATACCTTATTTTGAAAAATCAATTCCTCCTATTTTAATTCATGGTGATAGCACCGCTGCAATTGGTAGAGTTCAAAACCGTTATTACAACGGTAAATCCAGACATATACGGAGAAAATACAGTAATGTGAGATCATATTTGACAAATGGTACCATTAATATTAATTATGCCAAATCTTGTGATAATTTTGCAGATCCATTGACTAAGGCCTTAGCAAGAGAAAAGGTCTGGAGTACATCGAGGGGGATGGGATTGAAGCCTATTGAATTTTGAGTCATATGTGAGGAAACCCAACCTGGGGACTACAGATCCTATAACCAGGTTCAATGAGAAAAACGAATCACATGATGACCTGTTGTGAAAATGCACTATCTATTTATCCCTTCCTATGATGTGAGTGCATTTGCCTGTAATGATTGTGAGGTTGAGTTTATTAAACTTTTAATGAATATCTGTAGCTCTTATGAGTGGGGTGCTAAATTACAGGAGCACTCTCGACGGATTTCACTTATGTGAATGTGGAGGTAGGCCGCTTCCTATGAGAATTAGGCTCATTCACAAAGACACTCATTAAAATCGGGATAGCACATGGCCATAACGTGCTGGCTAAAAAGCTTATTTCAACACCTTGACTATTTTGTGTAAGCAATAACTTTTTTTTTTCCAAAGCAGTCATAGTTCAAGTCTAAGACCACCACAATTATGGAGTAAAAATTAGTGTTTTACTAAGCAGAGGTTCAATGCAGAGCACACCTTTATTATGCATAGTAGTCTTCCTTCGACTATTGAACTCTCTTGATAATATTAAAAAATGAGTGTGGGATTGAAGTTGCTTTTTTTATTTTAAATATTTTTTATCAAGTGTTGTGCTAATAATGGTGTCACTTTAATATGCCACCTTTGTTTGTCCAACTAATAATGGTGTCACTTTAATATGCCACCTTTGTTTGTCTAGTATGAACCACTATTTTTGTTTGTCTAGTAATACTTTCAATGATGGCACACTTCTTCTATTTAAGCAGTGACATTCTTCTTGGCAAAGAGAGAGAACAAACGAACATAGAAAGAAAAAATTGTGAGTTCCATATCAAAGTAATTAAAAAGAGAATTTAATAGATGAAGGGAGGTGTTTATTTTTGTGGATCTTTGAATTCAATTATTGTGCAGAGTATTGAGTTATTTTGAGAAGACTGTTGTATCGTCAAATAGTATTACTGTTGGACTAGAGAAACAATTGTCACAATGAGCTTGAATCTCCTTAAAGAAAGCGAGATATCCGTGCCTCAGCCGAAGAAGAAGAAAATAATATTTTTCTTTATTCATTTGTAATAAGTTGTAATAATTATTGCAATTTATTGTAATTTTCACCAACAGCTCCTAAATACGCTGCCTAGTTGTTTGACCTGAATTTCATATCCAATAAGTTTTTTTTTTCTTTTAAAAAAAAAAACTCAATTACTTCCTTATTCTGATGTGATTTGACTAAGGGTGTCAAGTGGGCCGGGATGACCCGGTCCGACCCATCCCTCCTAACTAACCCGACCCGACCCGGCCCTCCAAACTAACTCGACCCGATTTGACCCGGCTCGATAAGCCCTAGGGCTTTAGGGTTCCGGATCTCGGGCCGGTTATTTTTTAAAATTGGGCCCGGCTAACCCGGCCCGGCCTAGATAGTTTTTTTTTTTTTTTTTTAAATTTGGGATTTTGGGCCAAACTAGCCGTTGGCCCAACGGCTATATAGCCGTTTTTGGGTCCAAACGACTAGTTTGGGCCCATTTCTTAAAAAAAAAAAAATTACTTTAAAAATTATTTTTTAATCCTAAAAAAATTCTATAAATACCCTACAACTTCAAATCATTTTTCACACAATTTTTCACTCTCTTAAATTTCAATTCTCAAATATTCAATATATTTAATTTCTTAAAGTGTTCACTTTAATTCTTTAATTTTTCGTTTACAAAGTACGAGCGGAAGTTTCTAAAGTCGCAACCTTCGGATACTTTCAAAATTTGGTATTGTCGTTCCATCTCTTACGTTTAATTTTTATTTATTGTATTAATTATTTAATATTTAATTTTATTATATTTGTGTATTTTGAATATTTTTAGTTTAATTTAATTTATATTATGGATAAATTAAGAAACCTCGCTACTAAAGGTGTTAAATTTTTTTGTCCCGGAAGCGGTAGTGGTAGTAAAAAGCGAATTACTAGCGGTAGAGGTAGTTCAAGTAGTAGATATACCCGTGTGCCTTCGCCTCCGGTACCGCTTGGTACACCTTTTGAGGAAGAAATAGGTGTAGGTGCTCACGATATGAATTATGTAGAAGCTCAAAAAAATTACGATATAGAAGAAGAAAATGAAGTAGATGCGGTTAATTTAGACGAAGATAATGAAAATATTGTTGAGACACCCGCAGTAGGAAATGCTAACGTTAGATTTGAATTGGTTAATCTCCCTCCCCGTCCTCCCAGTGCCCCAAGACCTCGTAAAAGAACTAGTGTTGCATGACAATTTTTTGAACGTATATCAGATATTGAGGTGCAATGCAATATTTGTCAACAAATATATAAGCATAGAAGTGGAGGCAAGCAAGGGAGTACGGGTACGTTAATGACACATATAGCTGATGATCACAAAAGAGAGTTAAATATTGCACAAGATGGTGGGGATGTTGGTGGGCCAACGCAAACTAGAATGGGCCCAGCAACCGGTCACGTAGCGAAGAAGTACAATAAATTGAGGGACCGAAAAGAAATAGCTAAAATAGTAGCTGTGGGTTGTTTGCCTTTTAGTTTTCCTTCTCCTGATGCCTTTATTCATTATATACAAGCAATTTATAATCCTATGTTTAACGATATTCCTAGAACTACTTGTCGGTCTGATATTTTTAGACTTCATTCACAATATTATTTTTATTTATCAACATTGTTAAAAAATATTCAATGTAGATTGTCCCTAACTTCTGATCTTGGTCGTGTTGTAAATAAAAATGATTATTTAGCCGTTACTTGTCATTGGATGGATAGTAATTTCGTAACGCAAAAACGTATTCTTGCTTTTTTATATGATGAAGATCGTAAACATACTGGACAATTTATTGCTGATTCTATTGTTAAAATTGCCGGATATTATGGTATCGAAAATAAAATTTTATGTATTGCTTTTGATAATGCTTCTAACAACAAGACTGTTATAACAAAATTAAAATCTACGCTATTTCCGCCCTTGCCTGAAATTTTTCATATTAAGTGTGCATGTCATATATATAATTTAATTGTAAAAGATGGTCTTGAGTTTTTTGAGATTTATATTAAAAAATTTGTCTTGCCGTTGGTTTTATTCAAGGAAATAATCGTAGATCAAGAATTAGAGAATTTAAAGTTACATGTCAAGAAAATGGACTTACACCGATTTTGATGCCTGAGGAAATTGATACTAGATGGAATTCTACGTATGAATTTTTAAAAACTTGTTATAAATATAGAATTCCTATTACACTAGCTTTTAACCAACATTGCGGTTCATTTCCTGATTCTGCTGATTGGATGCTACATAATTCTGATTGAGTTGTAATTAATGATCTTGTTAAGTTTTTAGAAAAAAATTATGTATCTACGGTTGAATTTTTCGGTGCTTATTATACTACTGTTTGTAATATTTTGGCATATATAGCCGATATTTCTGGTTTGCTTAAAGAATATAAAAATAAAGAAGGTTATAAAGAAACTGTTGGTGCCATGTTTACGAAATTTAAAAAATATTTTTTTCCGATTCCCCCTATTTACTTGGTTGATGCCATGCTAAATCCGTGCATGAAATATAATAATATGTGTCACTTAGTACTCTTATTTATACTAACTTAGAAATAAATACTAACCATGATTCTGAACAAGTACAACCTGATTTGTGGACAGCTACGAATGATGCAAATGATTACATAGAAAAATTATATAATCACTATGCTGATTTATTTGATTTATCCGTACCTACAAATATCACTCCAACTGTTGCTCCTCATCCTCCCGAGGATCCATCATCTTCTAAAAAGGCCGTCATATAGTGGTTTTCCTGATTCCTTTTTTAATTTAAATTATTGGAACAGTGTTGATGAGAGAACTTACACATCAACTTATCGGGAAGAGCTGAAATATTATTTTCGGTCGGCACCAGAGGATCGCAGATGACGGATCAACACGTTGGATTGGTGGAGGAGTAATGAAACACAATATCCCGTGCTTTCAAGATTGGCTAGAGATATCTTGAATGTTCCAATGTCAACCGTTGCATCAGAGAGCGCCTTTAGTCAGGGACTACAGCAGCTTGGAGACAACCGACACTCATTGGGAAGCAATGCAATGAATGTTCTAGTTTGCCTCAGAGTTTGGATTAGAGCGGAAAGAAGAAACTAAGGAATGGAACTGGAGCCGAGCGAGGAGCTGAAACTTGAAGAAATTATGTCTTTACGGGAGAACTCAGCAGAATCAAGTCCAATTATGGTTTTGCCCCCATTGACTTCGATTATCCTATGCAAGTTCCCATTAATATTAACATGAATGAGTTGGAAAAAATGATGCATAATTTGTAGATTTTTCATTCATGTAAATTATAAATTTTAGATCATTTTCCAATTAATAAAATTCCCCAAATTCATTCCCCTAATTAACGATTTAAAATTTTAAATTGAATTTCTAGTTTTGTACTTTAAATTAAAAAATTACTTCTAATATATAATTAATTTACTACCAAATATTATTAATTTATTATATTAAGTAGCATATGTTTTGTATATTTGTGTATATATCTTCTATAGAAGTGTATATTTAACGTATACATGTGTATATGTTTTATAAATTAGTATATGAGTATATCTATATATATTGTAATGTATATATAACATAGTATATTTTATAAGTAGTAGTATATATACATTGAATGGTGCGTATGCACTTGTATATATCTTCTATAGAAGTGTATATTTAACGTATACATGTGTATATATTTTATAAATTAGTATATGAGTATATCTATATATATTGTAATGTATATATAATGTGGTATATTTTATAAGCAGTAATATATATACATTGAATGGTGCGTATACACGTGTATATATCTTCTATAGAAGTGTATATTTAACGTATACATGTGTATATGTTTTATAAATTAGTATATGAGTATATCTATATATATTGTAATGTATATATAATGTGGTATATTTTATAAGCAGTAATATATATACATTGAATGGTGCGTATACACGTGTATATATCTTCTATAGAAGTGTATATTTAACGTATACATGTGTATATATTTTATAAATTAGTATATGAGTATATCTATATATATTGTAATGTATATATAATGTGGTATATTTTATAAGCAGTAATATATATACATTGAATGGTGCGTATACACGTGTATATATCTTCTATAGAAGTGTATATTTAACGTATACATGTGTATATGTTTTATAAATTAGTATATAAGTATACCTATATATATTGTAATGTATATATATTGCAGTATATTTTATAAGTAGTAGTATATATACATTGAATGATGCGTATATATGAGTAATTGACTAATTGTGTATATGTGTATATATTTTTTAAATTCTAATGTAGTATATACTATATATATAGTGTATATATATTATTTAACGTATTTATAATGTATATAGGTGGGTATATGTAATGTATATTGAAAGAAAGTTTTTTTTTTTATATTTTTGACCGGGTTTGACCAATTTTTTAATCGGGTTTGACCGGTTTTTGGTGGGTTTGACTTGGTTGGGTTAAGTGGGCCGGGTTAGGGTGGGTTTTAATTTTTTTACTGTTGGGCTCGGCCCGACCCGCCCGTCTAGCGCCAAAACCGATCCTCAACCCGTTTAAAATAGAAGAGCTGATTTCGGGTTGGCCCGGCCCGTCCCGGCCCGTTTGACACCTATAGAGGCTTTGCCATTTTGCCATTTCTAGTTGTGTAATTCTACTCTTTGAAACTTCTAACTCATAATTTGCTTGGGGAAAAAGCAAAGAGCAATTATTTGAGAAAATCTGGTAGAACATTTGAAAGTAAATCAATATCGATTGCATGAAATTTTGAATTGGATTCATGTGCAAAAAGTACTTTACAGGCGAAAAATCGGTTGTCTGAGCTGAAGTTTGAGGACAGTCTAGCATGGTTTTGCATCTCTTTTTTACTCTGAAATCACATCCAAGTCCACCCTTGTACTAAGTACTAACATCACATCAAGCAAAAACTTTTACACTTTTCATTAACCAAGTTTGAAGTCCAGAAAGCTGATCATTATAGCAGTAAACCTGAAATATCTATGTCATGTGAGAGCAGTTTTTAATCATCCCAAGCCCAGGCATTTTTATCTTAAATTTAGAATTTGATTCAATATGGCCTTTCTATGTGGACAAATTGTGCAGCACAATCTTCTTTTGCATGTAGAAAGCGTAATATACAAGTAGTTAAGCTTGACTCATCCACAAAAAAGGAAATAAGAAGAGGCGAGGAAAAAGATCATTTACTTTCTTGAATTGCATTTTTTATCTTCTGTAATTCAAACGTAATTTTCATGCTGAACTTCAACAATTTTCCAATCCATAAAAATTGATCCAGACGTATATGCATTACAGGCTATGTAGAAATTCTTGCTTCTCATTTTATGAATATCATCACAAAATCAATAGTCATAACTAGGGGTGGCAATTTCAGCCCATATTTGTGAAAGAAGTTCATTTAATCCCTATTTATTGAGTTGGATCACTCATATTTCAATTGGGTAAATATAGACTTCAATTCATTTTAAAAAGGAAAAATTTCAAATATAGCAACTGTAGAGCCTTAATTATAATTTTTATAGCAACAATTTCAAAATTATGAAAAATAGCAATATGTATTATGTAGTTTAGTAAAAGGTTGCTATAAAAATACATATACAAATAGTGTATTCGTTCCTTATTTAACTCTAATCAGTTAGAGTTAAATAAGGGATGAAACTATTTCTTAATTTATGCCACATTTAATTAAATAGATTCCTTTACCTTATTTGACTCTTTTATTTTTACCTCAACCATTAATTTACATCAACATAATTCAAATTCAAACAACGTTTTCCATAAACAACAAAATCAAAGGAAATTCAAAAAACAAAGTGCTTCCAATATTATTAATGATCGTCTGAAATTATGAAGAAAATATTAAAAATACAACGTTCCAATTATAGGTATCGATAAACAAACTCTATTCTGTTTGTGAATTTCATACAAAAAATATTACGAGAATTGCTGAACAACTTACAACAAAGTTGCGTAACAGTTGTGGAATTCTAAAATTTGAGATTGTACAAGAATTCTATCAGTTCTCGAATAAAATTCGAAGTTATTCTTTCAAATTCAACTTTTAAAATTCAAATAAAATTCAAAGTTATTCTTTCAAATTCAACACTTGCAACTTACAACAACTTATTTCTTTCAAATTCAAAGTTATCCATGTCGTTATTTAATTTAAAATTTAAGATACAATTGTTATATGAAAAATTTGAATTTTAGTCGATGATAACTAGTATTAAAAAAAAAATATTCCTATTTGTTGGAATTCGTTTTGCATTTTTGTATATACGAAATAGTTATTGTATAAAGTACGAATTTGATAATTAATTTTATTTTTACTTTTTCTAGTGTTCTGGAAATTGACAATGGGAAGCATCCCTGTTCTTGTTAAACACTCTGGTAGATGGACATATGAACAATAATATGAAGATTACATCAGTGATGCAATATTGTTAAGCGTAAATGCTTCACATAACCAACTCTACACCCTACTGGCTTCTCACATTGATGTAGATTTGACATGCAAAAGTGTTTAATATACTTATGCAGTCTATTTATTGACTGTCTGTTTCATATGTTTTCAGCTATATGTATTTATATTATACATATGCAGTATGTTTATGGAATCACTGACAGTTATATATGTGTCAAGCAATATGTATTTATAATATACATATGCAGTTTTTTTTTGTGTTCACTGGGAGTTAGATAAGATTCCAGCTATATGTATATATATTATAGCTATGCATTATGTTTATGTGTTCACTAACAGTTACATATGTTTCCAGCTGTATGTATTTATAATATACATATGCAGTATGTTTATGTGTTCACTGACAGTTTCATATATTTTCAGTTGTATGTATTTATAATATACATATGCAGTATTTTATGTGTAAAAATCATGTATTCTTATATGCATTTTTTTAATATGCAGGACATATATTTCCTTTGGCATATAGTGTACTTGATTCTGAAAATGATGCATCTTAAACTTGATTCTTTGAGAATCTGAAGAAAGCATACGGTGAAAGAAAACATATGTGTGTAGTTTCTGATCGTAATACAAGCATCATAAAAGTTGTAGGTGGTGTGTACAATGATGTACCACATTATGCATGTATGTGGCGTCTATGGAAAAATGTACAAATAATATTGTTATAGTTTAAATGTTGATCTATTCATGATGTAGCATTATGTCAAAAAATAATTTCTTTATTTTTCACTGATAATTATATGATTCTAAATTTTGATAAAAATATTTAATGTTATTGAACTTGTTATAGTTAAATTGTTGCAATTTTTTGTACTGAACTTGCTTAACTTAGTTCATTATGAATATATTATACAAGACATATAACATCATTGATTTATACCTAAGAAATTGGAAGTCACATTTATCAAATTTTTAATCTGAAAAAATACATATGAGAATCTATTAAGTATCTATGTCCATATATAAAAACTAAGAATAAGTTAACATAACTTTTTGTAATAAATAAAAAAAAATTAAAATATAAATAAAGGCATATCAATTACGTAATCAAAACTTTAAATGCATATTTTTTTTTAAAAAAATATATGCATTAATCATACATAAATATGAATTATTCATAGATATATACACATCATTAAAAAAAATCTATGAATAACTCATAAATACATATGAATATCTGCTTAAATACTTATGTATTAAACTGGACAAATACATATACATATGCATAGCCGAAAAATACACACACACACACACACACACACATATATATATATATATATATATATATATATATATATATATATATCCATAGCAGAAAATATATATCCAGACTTGTAAGAAACATATGCAATATCCATATATACATATGTGTTAATAATATATACATATGCATTATGCATAAATGCAAATGCATATCTGGAAAAAAAACACATGCAAAACACTTATGCATTACTCAAAATACATATGTATAAAATGAAAAATACAAATACATATATGAAAAATACATATAGTAACTGGAATATACATATTAATTACTCAAAATATATTCAAAACTGAAAACCACATATTCATACCGACATTTGCATAATAGTAATATAAACTAACCACGAAAAGTTCTATTTTATGGTTTTAACATCAAAAATCTAAATATCACATCAAATAAACATTAAAATATTGGATTTCAACATTAAAGTAACATATGAAACCTAAGAAATATTCAACTAAATGTTAGTCCACCTAAAGTTAACTGTTGTCAAATACAACAAATTCAAAATAAGCATCAAATATCATGCACTTCAGTATCTTTTGTTATCCCAATTTCCATAAGAGGCCTCATTGGTGCTTCATCATCACTTTGTGCCTTCTCTTCTTCTTTCCTCGAACCATAATGCCACAACATTGAAGCACATCTCGTGCGCAGAAGATCTGAATCAAAGTCAACATTTGGAACACATACACCAAAAGTAAGACACCCAGCATATGTAACCATATATAAACCACAATCCCTGTAAATAAAAATATATATTTATACTGTAACTAATACATCTTATATAATCCCTAAATACAAATACATATCTTAAATTTAATAGATACATATCTTCACATTATAAAGACAAAAATACATATATGAACATATTATCCATAAAATATAAGATTAAAAATAAAAAAAATACATATCTATACTGTAACAAATACAAATCTCACAATACCAAATACAAATACACACCTACACTGTAGCAAATACAAATCTTATCAGTATCAAATACAAATACAAATATAAATCTTATCATTACCAGATACAAATACATATAAAAATTATATTTTATAGAAATCTCGCCAAAATATATCGATCCGTCGCTACCACATCATCGAAAAATTCAAAAAAACGATGGCCAAGCCCGTCCCTCAACGGATCTGCAAAATCAGCAAACCACCGATAAAAATTCAACTTCTGTGATCGATTTCGGCTAATACTTGCCGGTAAAACACCATTGATGCCGCTGCCGGTCTCTATCACGGTGAAATCCGCCGGATAGACACTCCCTCTGTCGAAAATTCATCGAGAAATGTTGAAACCGGCGGGTACAATCGAAGCCAGCACCCCACCCATCACCGGAACAACATCCCTTGGCTGAAAAAACACCAAAAAAATCATAAACAACTAAAATAATAAAAACAAAGACGAAAGCAATATGAAAAAATAAAAAAAATTAAATTATATTAAAAGACGAGATACAAATACTATGGAGCACAATGTTTATCAACAAATTGAGAGATAAAAGAAAAAATTAAAAAGAAAAATAGATTCTCCACAACTAAACCTATGGTCAAGTTGATAGTTTTCAATTTAAGGAGTATAACACCAAAAAAATATGAGCAGGAAGACAACCAGCTTGATTAATGAGTTCAGCACCCCCAAATTCAGCCAAAGACTAATTTCAGCAACATGTTATTTGTTTTCCTGTAATTCGTATATGCATATACAATTACAGATACAGAGTAGGTTCAAGATATTTGGAGAAGGCAACCTTACTTCAATTTACACAATATTTGGAGAAGGCAACCTTACTTCAATTTACACAAGAAGGATTAGGAGACGATGGCCAGTGACCTATAGAAGACATATTCATCTCAATTTCATACTATTTTGTCCACAAACTTAAGATGAATTCCATCTCTTCTTCATTTATCTTCTGCATAAATTGTCATTATAGAGAGACAACACTGAACTATCGAAGGAACATGGACCTTATATTTTTACTATACTGAATAATCTAATGAACCAAAAACAAAGCTTTAATTAATTTGTAAACGCTGAAGAACTATATGACATGATAAAAGCTTCTTTTCTTAGTGTATCCTTTGTACTAATATAACATTTTGAGTGCTTCACGTCCCTTCTACGTATTCACACAAAAAGAGCGGTTTTCATCATATATCTAAAGACAATAGATGTCACGCCCCAAAATCCCATCGGGCCGGACTGGCACCCGAAGCCGAGAAGGCCCGGGAGAACCCGTTCAAATACCTGTACTTTTACTTACATGTCACCAAAAATTTGGACAGCACTTCGTTGCATATAGAAAAATCTAATTACCTGTATCAGCACAACACACACAAATATATATATATAATACTTGGCCGTCGGGGCCACCACATATACAAATATAACATCACTATATAAACATCCATGACTTTACCCTTCCTTATGTCTACAAAGCCTCTAGGATATACATGACATAACTAGGGTCGGGACAAACCCCTGCCCACACACGACTCCTGTACAATGACAAAACATAAGGAACCGACTCGGAAAAGCTCCGAAGCAAACTGGAGCTCACCAACAATAGCTGTATGACCTGGCTCCTACTTGTGCGGTGTATGAGCTGAGGTACCTGTGCCTGCAGCATGAAATGCAGGTCCCCGTGGGGGACGTCAGTACGAAATATGTATTGAGTATGTAAAGCTGTAGATAATCACATATGATATAGGAGCTCAATAGAAATCAAAAACAAGTGAATAAATCGTAATAGGAGTGGACCACACTTACTAGAACTTGTGACAACCTGTACATTGCATTTATTCAATCACTTTACCTTCGTTCTTATCATCTTTGTAATCATTACTGTACTGTACTATGACCATTAGGCTGCCTCCAGTACATATCAACTGGGATCGACCCATGCTAGGCTTATGCCCCTGGGATACCACCCATAAACACATAAATAGGGATCGACCCATGCTAGGCTTATGCCTCTGGGATACCACCCGATAAGAGAGAACTTCTATCACTTAGTTCAATTAATCTTTGAGATTGTTATTTTGGTCGCCACCGCATTTTTGATACTTTAAAACAATGATACATCAATAGGAACCAAGTAATAGACCTTCTATACAACAACGATGTAATAAAGACTCATTGGTACATCAACAATGTGTTTCAGAATCATCAATATCACAACAATGAAATAGGAGCCTTTTGGTATATCAATGAAACATTTTGACACTTTATAAAATGGAAACAACTTCGTTGGTAATGTAGAACAATACATGTTTCTGGACAACCTCGGAATCTTACTTGATGGAACATTGGTGTTTTCATGCCAAAGAACATCGTTAGAGTATGCTTTACATACCTCGTTGTAGATTCGGATACCAATTCAACACAACTTCCCGCCTATACAAATCACTTATCTACAATGAAATGTTTGGCATCTAGTATTAGCAACCCAACACCACAATTTTCTTCCATAATTTCATACAACCAATATTTGCAAAACATTCCAAAAAACAACTTGAACAATAGGTTTATGTGTGTATATATATATATATTCATCATTTCAATACCACATCATCAATACCACATCATCACACCAAATTCCTTCACAATTCAACATAATCCAACATCATTTCTCAATCATCTTTCAACAACAATTAAATAACATACTTCTTATGCTCACATGCATATATATATACATATCCATATAAATAACACCAACATAATTTACATCCTTACCATAAAATGACCCTTTTGATTTCGAAGTCCTGTTGGCACAAATAAGGGGTGCTTCTCGAAGCCCTCGAGACGGTGAACACAACTACGGAATCAATTTGGACTTTCTACGGTTGAATCACAAGATAATTGGAGTTGAACTTAGACTAGGGTTTCTTATTCTTCAATACTTGGATGATAACATGATGGATATGAGGCTAAGAATATGTATATAATGACCAATTTTCGTCCATGAGGTGATGGAAAATGACCATATTGCCCTTAAAAATTTAAGTAAATCCGAATCTGTCCATGGTGGACTGTTTTGATAGGCTAAAGTAAATCGACCATAACTCTTTGATCCTATATCGTATTTAGGTGAAATTGGTATAGTTGGATAGATAATTCAAAGGGCTTTCATTTCATATAAATTAGTCCACCCAGTTCTTCCTGTAAAAGGAGTTATGATCGTTTGAAGTTGACCCTAAAAATCTGTTTTGAGAGGCTGAAGTAAAACGAGTATAACTCCTTACTCAGATGTTTGATTTGGATTAAACCAATTTCATTAGAAATAAGACTCTCGGGGCTTCTCATCGATATATAGAAGCTCACACAGTTCATTTTGTACAAGGAGTTATGATCGTTTAAAGTCGACCCAAAAAAACTGGCAGGCTTCAGTAGTTTGTGTGCAGGAAATTTTCCTGCACATTTACTGTTCACAATATCCCGGCCACCGTTTTATAGTTTCGAACGTGCTTGATTATATCCGAAACTTATCCGTTTTTAGAAATCTTTACATCGTTAGAAATCTTATTCAATAACCTTCGTATGGAACCATCGACGGGCAAATTCCGGTATAAATAAAGTCGATTCCTATACACATATAATCAAACTATACACTTGAAACCATCTCAAAATAATCAATACTCATACTTAAACTCATATATACCTAACTTATGATCAATACATATACTCCAACACATATAAACATGGCTAATGCACGTAATTAAGTACGGGGTGTTACATCCTTCCCCCCTTAAGGACATTCGTCCTCGAATGTGAATGTAGTTATTTAGCCGAAGCAAGTTCGAATTCATAATTGATATTCACGTCATCATATAGATATTATGCATATGTAAAAACTTACTTGTTAGTGTTCCAGTTTCACTCCTTGCACTTCTTTTTCACCTTTGAACAAATAAGGGTATTTCGATTTCATTGCTTCCTCCGCTTCCCATGTAATCTCTTCCCTTTGTTGATTTCTCCAAAGTACTTTCACCGATGCTACTTCTTTATTTCTCATCTTCTTAACTTGATGATCTAATATAGCAATAGGCATCTCCTCATAGGTAAGATCTTCTGTTACTTGCACATCTTCAGTAGAAGTAATAAGGGACGGATCTCCGATGCACTTTCGAAGCATCGATACATGAAATACTGGATGCACTGATGAGAGTTCCTGGGGTAGCTCTAATTCATAAGCAACTTGCCCACATCTTCGAATAATCTTATACGGGCCTATATATCGTGGACTCAACTTTCCTTTCTTGCCAAATCTCATCACCCCTTTCATTGGCGATACCTTCAAAAATACCCAATCGCCTAACGAAAACTCTAGCCCTCTTCTTCTACTATCCACATATGACTTGTGTCGACTTTGGGCTGTTTTCAACCGTTGTTGAATCACCTTGACTTTTTCTATGGCTTGATACACAAGATCCGGTCCGAACATAAGAGTTTCACCCGCTTCGAACCATCCTATTGGTGATCTACACTTCCTCCCATATAAAGCTTCATATGGTTCCATTTTGATACTTGAATGATAGCTATTATTGTAGGCAAACTCAATAAGAGGTAAATGATCATCCCAGCTGCCTTTAAAATCTATAACACATGCTCGTAGCATATCTTCAAGTGTTTGAATGGTGCGCTCTGCTTGTCCATCCGTCTGAGGGTGAAAAGTTGTACTCAGATTCACTTGTGTTCCCAAACTCCATTGGAAAGACTTCCAAAAGTTTGCGGTAAATTGAGTTCCCCGATCCGATATAATAGAAGTTGGCACCCCATGTAATCGGACTATTTCTTTAACATACAACTTCGAATATTCTTCAACTGTGTAAGTGGTCTTAACGGGTAAGAAATGTGTGGATTTAGTAAGCCTATCCATAATCACCCATATAGAATCAAATTTCCGAGCTGTACGAGGCAAACCTGTAACAAAATCCATGTTGATCATGTCCCACTTCCAAATTGGAAGATCTATGCATTGCATATAGCCTCCGGGCTTTTGATGTTCCACTTTAACTCGTTGGCAATTTGGACATTCAGCTACAAATTCTGCGATGTTCCTTTTCATGTCATTCCACCAATACATATCTTTCAAATCTTGATACATTTTGGTTGATCCTGGATGAATGGAATACCTTGAAAAATGTGTCTCTGTCATAATCTTCTTTCTTAGCCCGTCTACATCCGGCACACACAATCGGTTTTGGCACTGAAGTACTCCTTCTCGCGTGAGCTCAAATGCCTTGGTCACACCACTCTGAACGTTCTCCTTAAGCTATAATAAAATAGGATCTGCATCTTGCTTCTCTTTCACCTCAGCTACTAATGAGGATTCCGCGGCATTATGCACAATAAGCTCCTCGTCCGGAGTTTCGAGAAGACGAACTCCTAGACTAGCTAATTGATGAAGATCTTTAATCATCCCTTGCCTTTCTATAGGTGCCATCATAGCCTTACGAATCAACGCATCAGCTACTATATTCGCTTTCCCTGGGTGATACAAAATATCAACATCATAATCTTTTAATAGTTCCATCCACCTTCGCTGCCTCAGATTTAGATCCTTCTGACTGAAAATATATTGTAAGCTCTTGTGATCAGTATATATATCAGCACGAACCCTATATAAATAGTGGCGCCATATTTTTAAAGCAAAGATAACCACTGCCATCTCAAGATCATGTGTGGGGTAATTTTTCTCATGTGGCCTCAATTGCCTTGAGGCATATGCTATCACCTTACTATGCTGCATTAATACACATCCTAAACCAATTCTCGAAGCATCACAATACACTGTATACCCTTCTGTACCTTCTGGAAGTACCAACACAGGTGTAGAAGTCAACTTATTCTTCAATTCTTGGAAACTCTCCTCACACGCATCATTCCATTGGAACTTGGATGCTTTATGCGTTAGCTTGCTTAAGGGTGCTGAAATGGAAGAAAAGTCTTTAACAAACCTTCTATAATAACCGGCCAACCCGAGAAAACTACGAATCTCCGTAGGCGTTGTGGGCCTTGGCCAGTTCTTCACAGCTTCTATCTTTTGAGCATCAACCTTTATCCCTTCACTAGATACAATATGACCCAAAAATGCCACCGACTTTAACCAAAACTCACATTTAGAGAACTTTGCATAAAGCTTACAATCACGAAGAGTCTGCAATGCCTGTTGTAAGTGATTGGCATGGTCCTCTTCTGATCTAGAATAAACTAGAATATCATCTATAAAAACTATCACAAATACATCCAGGAATGGCTTAAACACCCTATTCATCAAATCCATAAAAGCTACAGGTGCATTTGTTAGCCCAAATGACATAACTAGAAACTCATAATGACCATACCGTGTTCGGAAAGATGTCTTGGGTATATCCTTCTCTTTGACCCTCACTTGGTGGTAACCTGACCTCAAATCAATCTTAGAAAAATACTTGGCGCCCTGTAACTGATCAAATAAATCATCAATTCTTGGGAGAGGATATTTATTCTTAATAGTCACCTTATTCAATTGCCGATAATCAATACACATCCTCAGCGAGTCATCCTTTTTGCGCACAAATAACACTGGTGCTCCCCAGGGGGACATACTAGGCCTTATGAATCCCTTCTCTAGCAAATCTTTCAATTGCTCTTTCAATTCTCGTAATTCTGCTGGGGCCATTCTATACGGAGGAATGGAGATTGGTTGGGTGCCTGGTATTACATCAATACCAAACTCTACTTCTCGTTCAGGAGGCAAACCTGGAAGATCTTCAGGAAATACATCAGGAAATTCATTTACCACCGGAACAACGTGAAGAGTTGGTGGCTCTGCTTCTGTATCCCTTACTCTAACTAAATGATATATGTATCCCTTGGAAATCATTCTTCTTTCCTTAAAATAAGAAATAAATCTACCTTTTGGCGCGCTAATTTCACCTTTCCATTCAAGGACTGACTCATTAGGAAAATGGAAATATACCTTTTTCATGCAGCAATCAATTGTGGCATAACAAGACGCCAACCAGTCCATACCCATTATAACATCAAAATCTACCATTTCTAACTCTACAAGATCAGCCATCGTATCACGACCACAAACAGTTACTATGCAGTTTCGATAAACCCTTCTAGCTATAATAGATTCCCCAACCGGTGTGGATACTTCAAATGGCTTAACTAATAGTTCGGGTATTCTTTCGAACTTTCCAGCAACCAATGGATTAACATAAGATAATGTAGAACCGGGATCAATTAAGGCATATAAATCGAATGAAAAGATAGACAACGTACCTGTAACCACATCTAGGGAAGCCTCTAAATTTTGTCGATCCGCTAGAGCATACGTACGATTTTAAGCCCCGCTAGAACTCGTGGCTCCTCTATCACCTCTAACATGACCCATTGGCTGTGCACCCCTTCCTGAATAAGGCATCGATGATGATGATGCAACAAATAACCCCGTAGGTCGTGCCATACCCCCTATGTCCCTTCGTGGGCATTCCCTCATTATATGCCCCGACATACCGCACCAAAAGCAAACATTGGTCCCCATCCGACATGCGCCCAAATGATACCTTCCACATTTATTGCATGGCTCTCGAGGAGGTCTCGATTGGCTCATATTCCCTTGCCCTTGGTACCCCACTATCCGCGAACTCTGACTCTCACTTCTATGCCCAAATTGATTTCCTCTGGACCCTTGGAACTGTGGTGGGGCACTAGCTGCAGAATAAGAAGATAATGGCCTAGGTGGTCTAGCATAAAACTGTGGTCTGAACCCTCCTTGAGATGCCATGAACTGCCCTGTAGATCTGGCCCTCTTGGAATATCCTCTTTCTGATTCCTGTGTTCTTCTCCTCTGCCTCTGATCTTCTATTTTCTATGCAAAAGCTTGGATCCTCGCTATGTCCATATCTTTGTTCAAAGTGGCAATAGTACAATCTCTAACCAGATATGGATCTAGCCTATCCACATATTGATGAACTCTGTCATCCATAGTAGCTACAACATTAGGAGCATATCTTGACAAGGAATTAAATCGAAGACTGTACTCCCTCACGCTCATATTCCCCTGACGAAGATTTAAAAACTGATCTGCACGGGCCTGACGAATCTCGAATGGAAGATAATGATCAAAAAATGCCTCTTTGAACTCTTTCCAGGTAGCTGGAGGTGCATCAATACTCCTAGATCGTTTCCAGTCCTCATACCAATATATAGCCTCCCCTTTAAATCTATACGCCGCTAACTCCACTGTCTCTCTACCCGTTACATGCATAACATCTAAAGCCCTCTGAATTTGATCAATAAAGTCCTATGGGTCCTCGTTAAGATCTGATCCAGTAAAAGTGGGAGGATCCATCTTAAGAAAATCCTGTGTTCGAAGACTAGCCGCCCTATCTATACCACTAGGACCTGCAGTAGGAATGGTTTGCCCTTGAGCTTGCCCAGCAACTATACGAGTCAAAAGTTGCACTGCATTTCTAAGATCTTAATCAACAACATTAATAGGTGGCTCTAGGGATATAGTTCTCCTCCCCCTTATTTCTTCCGGACTGGGGGAAGTTTCTGATGCATGCTCAGCTGGAGCCTAACTTTGATTAGCTGGTATAGTGGGTGACTTACTAGTCCCCTCTCCGACAGCCACATCTACTTGCTTACTGGTATTCTTGCTTCTGGTAACCGGCATCATTACTATAATAAGAGAAACAAACTGATTCAGTGGTCAACTATGACTTCATATACAATATAAGCTCTATCGCACGATCTAAGACATGAAGAAAAGAAACAATTCCTAAATGTCCATAGCCTCCTGTTTATAGATGTGGTGCACAACACACCGATAAACAAGACTCTATGTAGACACGGCTTTGTAGACTCACTAGGACGAACCTCTCTAATACCACTTTTTTCACGCCCCAAAATCCCATTGGGCCGGACTGACACCCGAAGCCGAGAAGGCCCGGGAGAACCCGTTCAAATACCTGTACTTTTACTTACATGTCACCAAAAATTTGGACAACACTTCGTTGCATATAGAAGAATCTAATTACCTGTATCAGCACAACACGCACAAATATATATATATAATACTTGGCCGTCGGGGCCACCACATATACAAATATAACATCACTATATAAACTTCTATGACTTTACCCTTCCTTATGTCTACAAAGCCTCTAGGATATACATGACATAACTAGGGTCGGGACAAACCCCCGCCCACACACGACTCCTGTACAATGACAAAACATAAGAAACCGACTCGGAAAAGCTCCGAAGCAAATTGGAGCTCACCAACAATAGCTGTATGACCTGGCTCCTACTTGTGCGGTGTATGAGCTGAGGTACCTGTGCCTGCAGCATGAAATGCAGGTCCCCGTGGGGGACGTCAGTACGAAATATGTATTGAGTATGTAAAGCTGTAGATAATCACATATGATATAGGAGCTCAATAGAAATCAAAAACAAGTGAATAAATCGTAATAGGAGTGGACCACACTTACTAGAACTTGTGACAACCTGTACATTGCATTTATTCAATCACTTTACCTTCGTTCTTATCATCTTTGTAATCATTACTGTACTGTACTATGACCATTAGGCTGCCTCCAGTACATATCAACTGGGATCGATCCATGCTAGGCTTATGCCCCTGGGATACCACCCATAAACACATAAATAGGGATCGACCCATGCTAGGCTTATGCCTCTGGGATACCACCCGATAAGAGAGAACTTCCATCACTTAGTTCAATTAATCTTTGAGATTGTTATTTTGGTCGCCACCCGCATTTTTGATACTTTAAAACAATGATACATCAATAGGAACCACGTAATAGACCTTCTATACAACAACGATGTAATAAAGACTCATTGGTACATCAACAATGTGTTTCAGAATCATCAATATCACAACAATGAAATAGGAGCCTTTTGGTATATCAATGAAACATTTTGACACTTTATAAAATGGAAACAACTTCGTTGGTAATGTAGAACAATACATGTTTCTGGACAACCTCGGAATCTTACTTGATGGAACATTGGTGTTTTCATGCCAAAGAACATCGTTAGAGTATGCTTTACATACCTCGTTGTAGATTCGGATACCAATTCAACACAACTTCCCGCCTTTACAAATCACTTATCTACAATGAAATGTTTGGCATCTAGTATTAGCAACCCAACACCACAATTCTCTTCCATAATTTCATACAACCAATATTTGCAAAACATTCCAAAAAACAACTTGAACAATAGGTTTATGTGTATATATATATATATATTCATCATTTCAATACCACATCATCAATACCACATCATCACACCAAATCCCTTCACAATTCAACATAATCCAACATCATTTCCCAATCATCTTTCAACAACAATCAAATAACATACTTCTTATGCTCACATGCATATATATATACATATCCATATAAATAACACCAACATAATTTACATCCTTACCATAAAATGGCCCTTTTGATTTCGAAGTCCTGTTGGCACAAATAAGGGGTGCTTCTCGAAGCCCTCGAGACGGTGAACACAACTACGAAATAAATTTGGACTTTCTACGGTTGAATCACAAGATAATTGGAGTTGAACTTAGACTAGGGTTTCTTATTCTTCAATACTTGGATGATAACATGATGGATATGAGGCTAAGTATATGTATATAATGACCAATTTTCGTCCATGAGGTGATGGAAAATGACCATATTGCCATTAAAAATTTAAGCAAATCCGAATCTGTCCATGGTGGACTGTTTTGATAGGCTAAAGTAAATCGACCATAACTCTTTGATCCGATATTGTATTTAGGTGAAATTGGTATAGTTGGATAGATAATTCAAAGGTATTTCATTTCATATAAAGTAGGCCACCCAGTTCGTCCTGTACAAGGAGTTATGATCGTTTGATGTTGACCCTAAAAAACTGTTTTGAGAGGCTGAAGTAAAACGAGTATAACTCCTTACTCAGATGTTGGATTTGGATGAAACCAATTGCATTAGAAAGAAGACTCTCGGGGATTCTCATCGATATATAGCATCTCACACAGTTCATTTTGTACAAGGAGTTATGATCGTTTAAAGTCGACCCAAAAAAACTGGCAGGCCTCAGTAGTTTGTGTGCAGAAAATTTTCCTGCACATTTACTGTTCACAATATCCCGGCCACCGTTTTATAGTTTCGAACGTGCTCGATTATAACCGAAACTTATCCGTTTTTGGAAATCTTTATATCGTTGGAAAGATTATTCAATAACCTTCGTATGGAACCATCGACGGGCAAATTCTGGTATAAATAAAGTCGATTCCTATACACATATAATCAAACTATACACTTGAAACCATCTCAAAATAATCAATACTCATACTTAAACTCATATATACCTAACTTATGATCAATACATATACTCCAACACATATAACCATGGATAATGCACGTAATTAAGTATGGGGTGTTACAATAGACCCATTCAAATCTAGTTGGAATTACAGATAAAACTATGCCTCTCCTTTTAATTGTGTCAACGTCAAATGCTAAAAGACAGAGAATAGGGTGTCTAAAGAGAGATACCAAACAACAAAATCCTTTTTATGTATATTACATTGTTGTGCAATCAGCTTGACACTAATAGAATGAGATGAATCAAGTCTCCCTCTGAGCGAACGTATTTCATATACAAAATAAATAAAAGTAAGAACGTCCTATCTCTTATCAACTTTAGTTTAAAGATGTTGTGATAACTTAATTCAAGGCATTTTCTTTCAGAGCCGTGTGATGTACATGACGATAAGGTCAAATTCTGGACTTAATGTGCAATCGAAACACATCTAACAAAACAAATCAAAAATTGAAATTAAAAATTATATAAAAAATCAACCAAAATTAACAGATCTAAAACAGATCTCAAGAAATTCTATGTAATCAACAACAAAAAAAAAATTCCAAAACACAGAAGAATGTGAAAAAGATTGCCGAAAATAAATAACAAAAAAAAATTATATGAAAGATAACATGCATAAACTGTAAAATCAACTTACCGAATAGATGAGGACAATGTTTATCAAGAATTGGAGAGAAAAAAAATGAAATTTGAAAAAAAAAAAGGCCAAAAAAAGATATTGGGGGGACTGAAATTGATAAATTGGAGTGATAATAGAGTAATGTTAAGGTAAGTGGCGTGAAAAGAGGAAAATGGGTTAAATCACACGTTTCTCAATAAAAAAGGTAAAATATTGCTACTTTTGCTATTAGTTGTAATTTTGAGAAACTATTGTTATTAATTATAATTAATGTCTTAAGTATGCTAGTTTGTGTAATTTTTTCTTTTAAAAAACTCATACAAATATGGACAAAATGGATAAAATCTGAATATCCATTTAAACATAGAGATCACCCACATAAGTTTAATTTTTTTTTCTTTTCCAATTTTTTCTCTTCTTTTCTTTTCTTTATTTTTTCCTTTAATTTACTTTTTTTTTTCATTTGTTTGTTTTTATTTTTTTCCCTTTTCATTTTTTACTTGTTTCTTATACTTTATTCTTTTTTTTTTACTTTCTCATTTTTTTCTCTTTTCTTTGCATTTTTTAATCTTCGTTATCCCCTTTTCATTCTTGTTTCGGCATTTTTGTCATTTTTCTTCTTTTTGTATTTTTTTTCTCATTCTTTTTGTTGTCATCGCATTTTATATTTTATACATTTTTATAATTTATATTTATTTGTACATACTATATATTTCAAATAATTTTTTTATTTTATTTAAATAGTTTAGTCATAAATATGTATAATTTATCATTTGTATTTATATACAAATAAGTCTATGAATTAATAATATTTGCTTGAGACCTATATGGGTTAGCAAACATAAGCTTGTAATTATTATCCCTTTTAGCCTAAATATTAATTAATTACAATTCATAGCATCTCTTACCAATTAAATACAATGCATAGTCTCTCTCTTTTCTATCTTTTTCTTTTTCTTCTTTTTCTCAGTTTTCCTTTAATTTAGTTTTTTTTTTTGTTTTTCATTTTTTAGGTTCTTATTTTTTTCTTTCTCAATCTTTTCATCAATTTTCTTTTCTTTCATTTTTATTTCTTGTTTTTTTGCACTTTTTTTTTCGTATTTTTGTTTTCCCCATTTTCATTCTTGTTTCATCATTTTTGTTATTTTCTTCCTTTTTATATTTTTTCTCATCTTGTATGTTGTCATTGCATTTTATATTATATATATATTTTTATACTTTATATTTATTTGTATCATAATATATATTTTAAATAAATTTATTATTTGTATTTAAATTGTTTAGTCGTGAATATATACAATTTATCATTTGTATTTATATACAAACAAGTTTGAAGTATAAAAACAAATACAAATACAGTTGAATTAACAAATACAAAATTATAAATGTTGGACAAATACAAATACAATAAGCGATTATATTTGTACAGTCTAAGAATCAGTATTTAGTGTCTTTCAGTTGGGGGTAGGAACTAGCACCGAGTGAGTGCAGGGATGACGACTTTCCCTATTAGAGAGGCAGAGTCGTTAGTACCAGTCCATGAACTCCAGAACAGCGTAGCCAGTGCAGTATGAGGAGTCACCCGTTAGATTAAGGCTTGACTACCTCACATGAGTCACCCGTTAGGTTAAGGCTTGACTATCTTCCAGAAGTCATCTGTTGCCTTAGGCTTGACTTCTTGTTCAGGGTCACCAGTTAGAGAGGCTTGACAATAGTAGTGTCTTTACCTGTGGCAAGGTATTGACATCCTTTCAGTCAGGGTTACAGGTTGGACCCATCTAGTCTAGATTCGGGGCATGTCGGTTAAGTGAGAACTCCCACAGTCACAGCTTCAGTATCAGTCTTCATAGTAGAACTCAGAAATCAGGACTATTAGATACAGTCACTCATAGAACTCAAAAATCAAGACTGTTAGGTACAATCACTTAGCACAATAACGAACTCAAATAGTTCAATAGATTCAGAGATCACCCATTAGATAGGCCTGATCTCACATAAAGTTAATCAGTATAAGTACTAATAGATCCAGAGATCACCCGCTAAATAGGACTGATCTCAAACTTAATCAATCATCATCATTATTAGAAGATTCAGATAATCACCCGCTAGATAGGCCTGATCTCAGATACAATCATTCTTTATTATTATTAGTAGATTTGGAGATTATTCGCTAGATAGGTTTGATCTCAATTTCTGTCAGTCGATATTAGTAAGATCAGAGCTCAGTCATCAGTAGACTCAATTATTCAGTCTCCTAGTGTTAGTAAACTCAGATGCCAGTATTAGTAAACTAAGTTGTCAGAAGTTCAAGTATTCAGAAGTTGGTATTCAGTGTTACCACGATTTCAGTTATAGTTGATGCATTCATGCATATATCCTCATTCAGTATTCTTATGTTATTAAGTTAATTAATGTCCATGCATAAGCCCTTGCATTCAGCCTTACCTCATCTAGCATACCAATACATTCAAAGTACTGACACATACTTTTCTCTTGCGCTATGGTGTCTTATACCATAGGTTCAGAAGCATGAGATCCAGAGCACCCATAGCAGTCCAGACTCAGTCAACAACAGTAGACGTAGCAGTGAGTCCTCATCATTCGAGGATGTTCCTTATTTCAGTATTGCATTAGATTCAGTTTATTTTAGTAGAGGTGTTAGTTGGGGACATTCCCATCAAATCCACAGTTTAGACAGTTTAGAGGCTTTTCAGATAGATGTATCAATATTCAGTTTTCAATTTTGAGTATTTTAGATATTTTGAACCTTATGGCAAGTTTTCGCCAGTTTTTCATACTTTTATATTATATTATGCAGTGCTCAGTTACAGATATTAGAAAAGGATTAGCTTATGGTCCTTTGGGGTCAGAGCACCGTGTGGCGTTCTGATTATAAAAAATTAGGGCGTTATAAATAGATCAATTGTCTGTTACCAAATGAGTTATCTGTTGGATCAATGTTGTTTAGATTTCTTCCAAACAGAAGAATCGTCTGTCGCAACAGATGAATGATCTGTTGTGTTCATCTGTTGCATTAGATATTTAATATATTGCATTAGATGTTTCATCTGTTGGATCAGATGGTTAACCTATTGTATCAGATGGTTAATCTGCTACATCAGGTGGTTAATCTGTCACATCATTTGGTTAAACTATTACATCAGATGGTTAGTCTGTTGCATCACCATTTTTACCAAGAAAAATAACAAATTAACCCAGCAACACCAATACAACACACGCCCACTAAGAATAACAACAGCGACCAAAAGTCACCAACAAATCGAATCAACAATTTGATAAAAAGAACTACAATAACAACAAAAAATTATATTTTCCATCGAAAAGAGTAGAGAAAAAATACCAGAAATTAGAGTTTTATTCAGTCCACATTTCAAATTTAAGCAAGAAATATTGAAACTGTTAACCAATCTAGAAGAGAAGTTGGCTCAAGTCATAATATTTTACCTGTGAAAGAAGAAATGGGACAACGAAGAACTCGAAGTTGTTGTCGCCGGAGAACTTGGCTCAAGTGCCTCTATTTCTTCACGTCGATTGATGGTTGAAAGTCAAAAAGGAACTCACCCAACTATTTTTCGCCGGAGCTTGAAGGGAGAATTTTGCAGAACTGTTGGTTTTGAGAGAGTTGAGAGAATGTCGAGAGAGAGAGGAGTGAGACGGTCGATGATTTAGATTGAAGAGAGATGTGGGTTGGGTTGATTTGTATTTTTGAAAAGATTAGAAAGTTTTGAAAATATTAATCAAGTCCACAATTAACTTAATCAAGTTTTCTAATTATGTTTGACCCTTATGTTGGTCATTGTCATCAACCCTTCATTTAAGACTTAAAAGACATCTTTTCTTCAATTTTCTCTAGATAGATAGATAGATAGATATAAATTATAAATTATAAATTATAGATACAGAAATACAGAAAGAGATTAATTATTGGGGGTTGAATAGGACCAAACTATACCTATTTGAAATCGAATAGAAGGTTTTTTACCATTTATATTAGAGAAGGATTTGTCGTTTTTGTCATGTATAATATTTAATATAGGACTGCAAAATAACAAGGAAAAAGACTCAAATATGCCACTGAACTATCAGAAATGTCTCATTTATACCATCCGTTAAAAGTTGAGCTCATTCATGCATCGCCGTTATAAAACCGGTTCATCCATGCCATTACTTTTTAACTGTGGTTTTTAAAAAATAGCTTTGCCACGTGGCCTCTTATTAGAGGTCCACGTCATTTTTAAATATTTTTTTTAGTCATTAAATTTTTTTGATCCATTAAAAAGAATCCACCCACACCCAACCTATCACCTTAACCCACTTTAATATTACTTTTAATTTTTAACCTGGATTTGAACATATATATAATCATTTAGTCTTCCAACATGAAATTTATATACTTGAATACTACGTTTAAAATAATATAGGTTAGGATAATTAATAATTTAAAATGGCAAATGAATAAATTGTGATTAAAAAATACTACGTAGACTTAGTACATCTCGTCCACGTTAAAGAGTATAAAGGCTACCAAATAGCCAAGTCCACGAAATAATTAAGACTATCAATAATTCAATTATACAACTTATCATCCAAATTTAGAAGGGATTTGTAGGTATTCTTCCTAATTAAAAGTTGTGGTCCTTCATGTATGTGGTATTCTCTTCGTCCTAAATTATGTGAGGATATTCGAATTTCGAGAGTCAAAACAAATTATTTTTTAATCACAATTTATTCATTATTCATTTTAAATTATTAATTATTCTAACCTATATTATTTTAAACGTAGTATTCAAGTATATAAACTTCATGTTGGAAGACTAAATGATTATATATATATATATATATATATATATGTTTAAATCTAGGGTCAAAATTAAGAGTAATATTAAAGTGGGTTAAGGTGATAGGTTGGGTGTGGATGGATTCTTTTTAATGGATCAAAAAGTTTTAATGGATTAAAAAAAAAAAAATGACGTGGACCTCTAATAAAAGGCCACGTGGCAAAGCTGTTTTTTAAAAATCACAGTTAAAAAGTAATGACATGGATGTACCGGTTTTATAATGGTGATGACATGAATGAGCCCAACTTTTAACGGATGACATAAATGAGTCATTTCTGATAGTTTAGTGGCATATTTGAGCCTTTTCCAAAATAACAATGTAGGAGTTTGCCGTTTTTGCCATGTTTAATATTTAATATAATATTGAACTTTGCAAAATAACAATGTAATATAGGATTGTCCTAATTTAATTAGAGCACGATTTTGCCATGTACAGGAGTCTGCAGCGTAATTTTAAATAAATATTTAATATAAGAATTTGGAAAAAGCTTTGTAATTTAGGGTATTTTTAGACGTCATAGTTACCTACCTGAAATAGAATAGGACTTTGTAATATAGATAATTATGTAATATAGGATTTTGCAATTTAAATTAATATTTAATATCATAAAATGGAAAAAGATGATTTTGTTTAAAGTGAAGACTTGTAATAAAGAGTAAAAAGGATAAACGTTTACAAGGCTTTCACACTTTCAATATAATAGATAGATAGATATATTGTAGATTTTATAGAGAGAGATGGATAGATATATAGAGAATAGATACAGATTAAAAATATGATTATTATATTTTTTTTTGAAAAAATCAAGTCAATCACTTTTTGTTAATTCTTGGAATTTTTAGTTGTCCTTCTTCTCTACACTTTCTCCACTTTCGGTCTCTTCTGCTGCCTTATAAGTTGCACTAAGCAAATTTGCGGCAGAACTTCAAACAAATTTTGCGACAAATTTTAACCCCAACTTGTTATCTGAAAGTTGAACAGATATGGATAGAGATTATCTGGGTAAAAATCTCTAACTTTCAACATGTTTATTGTTTAATTTCGGATAATTAAAATTCGTTTTTTTTTTTTTTTATGTGTGTTTATTTGCAATATTTCACTGTGTCAGCAAGAGTGATTCTGGGATTGCTTGCGTTGGGAGGAATTGGTTTTTTGAGGAAAAGACTGAAAGAGGAGGACAAAGCTTCAACTAACGTACGTGTAAAGTCTAATTTTGTTGTTGTTTTATGAGAACAAATTTGTAAGATTAGAAAAGAATCATATTGTAATCAAGTGAATATGATGAATTAACCGTACGTTTTTATTTCAGGAGTCAAAGCATGTTATTTATGCACAATTATACCTTTTTCTTGATAACTTGGGTTCAATAACAAATACTTATGCCAATACTACTATTTTTAAATCTGGATTTTCTTTTTTGATTCATGTAAAATTTCTTCTGAAGTAGTTATTTTTGCTTGTGCGTGTAACGGAATCAGGTTCATGAGGCAAAGGTGGATTATGTGAGTCAGCTACCAGATGACGTTTTGTCTTCAATTCTCTCACTTATGACAATTAATGATGCTGTTAAGACAAGCATTTTGTCTACAAGGTGGAGATATCTGTTTGCTTCTATGCCTACATTACGGTTCAGCCTTGACATGTTTCTCGTTAACTATTTAGGTCCTATATGTCACCCTAACTATCAGAAAAAATTCTTGGAAGTAGTAAATCAGTTTTTGCAACTTTATCTGGGTCGTAAAGTGGTTGAACTTGAAATACACATGTTCATTGAGGGAGAGTTTTTTCCCCGTTCATTTCCCCAATTGATGCATTCTATTTCAAAATTAGGTGTTGAAAGATTACATCTCAACTTTAGCTGTGAAAAAACTCCTACCTCACAAGACATTAACCTACCCCGCAACGCGTTTTTTGAATTTTCCCTTGAGCTTCTCTCTCAAGCATCCTCCTTGAAATCCTTGTTTTTGAGTGTTTGCATGGTACGACCGAGTGTCGGACTCCGTCTCAACTCCCTCAAGACCCTTTCCTTGACGGGCGTTCTGTTAGAAACAGGACAACTCGAGGGTATTTTGTCCTCGTGTTTGAACCTTAGTCAGTTAGTCATAAAATATTGCAAGCTTCCGCATAAGCTATGCATCTCCGGTACAGTAAAATCTGTTATTTTTGCTGATTGCAGCGGATTGGAAGAGATTGATCTTCAGGGCAGAAAACTTCATGGGTTTGAGTGTTTTTTTGATAACAAAGTAAAATTTTACTTTTCTTCTGTTCCTGTGTTGGAACATGTAAAAATTAGTCTTCGGGGAGATGCTTCAATGCCATACATATTTGGTGAATTTGCAAAGGAAGATGTAAAAATTAGTCTTCGCGGAGATGCTTCAATGCCATACATATTTGGTGAATTTGCAACGGATTTACCTGCTCAGGTTAAATCTTTAATAGTCACAACTTTTTATACTCAGGTATTTGATGATTTCTTGGCTTGTCAAATTCCTTTGGTATTTATTTTTTTGAACACCCTAATCACTTGAAGTATTCCTTTTCTCAGATAACACACTTCCCAACAGAGACGCAGATATTCAGAGACCTTAGGATGTTAGCCTTCCTACTTGAAAGTACATACGACTTTGACATAGTCAAAGTTTTTCCCATCTTAGACGCCTGTCCCGTTCTTCAATATCTGGATATATTGGTGAGTTATCTTATATTTATGTTCTTTTTCTATTTTTTGGATATTCTTTGCTTGATCTTAGATATTGATGACTCCAACATTTATTGAATCTAAAAGTGCACATTCCCCTCCCCAAGCATGCATGATATTCTAGTCATTCTCAACATTCACTCATTTCTGTCAATACAACTCACACTAGTTTACCATCTGACTTGCTTGGCGTTGAGGGAGAATATCGGGGTGAGGAAGCATAACTTGCTTCAAACTGTGCAAGTTTACCATCCGACTTGTTGGGCGTTGAGGGAGGATATTGACCTTCATCCGACATGTTGGGCGTTGAGGGAGAATATTGAACTTCATCCAACTTGTTGAGCTCTGAGACAGAATGTTGAACTTTATCGACATCAGATGTCTTCTTCGCTTTGATGTTATTTTCCTGATCCTCCCCCGGGTTCAATAATCTTTTCTTTGGGTGTCTCCAGTGTAATATCATTCTTTACCTCTTTATTTTTTGTCATTTCGACAACAGGGGGAAGGTTGGGAGGCAGATTTTTCTTTTCATTGGATTTAACTTCAGGTGCATTATACAGAGAACTACTCCATTCCTCCGGTTTCATGAGTTCACAAGATCTGTACATCATGTTATACTGGTCTCTATTGAAGCTGCTGTTTCCCATATGAATACTAAACAATGACTCATTTGAAGCTAGTTCCATGAGACAACACTTTTCACTACCTAGTTGGTGTAGGAACTGATCAAGATGTTTAATCCGAATAATGATTTGGTCTGCTAGAAGATGATCTTATTCATTTTTTTCCTGCAAGGTAGATTATATAAGCATATCACTTTTCAGAATTGGACATCATGATTTGTTGATAATGTGATTGAAGAAGATTTGACTACTCATTTTGTTATATTTGTTCCAAGAGATACACATGGAGAAGTAGATATCTAATGTAGTGAATTTGTGGTCCACCTTATTTTGCTCATGGAAATATGATGGAATTGTTAGGTTTCAAAAACCTCTTGGCTATAGGTCTTTCTTGGTTTGGAGATGTGCCTTTCAATTTCTGAACTCCAGCTATCTAATTCAAAAGGCCTTATAGATACTGATTGCAGTTAAATGCTTGAATTGCAGCATGCTTAACTAGATAAGTCAATAGTTGTATTCAATTTGCAATATATATGTTAATTTATTCTCGTTGTGATCTCAGCAACACAAGACATATAGGCAAAATGAAAGACACACAAGGCCTCCTTTATCTCCTACAGTTCACACTAAGCTAAAAGAAGTGAGATTCGGTGGATTTCATGGAACAAAAGAAGAGATTTAACTTGCTATTTATATTCTGAGAAGTGCAACAGTATTCGACCAGATGTTTCTCAGCCAATACTCAATCGGCCCATATTTTAAGGCTTATTATGGTCATGATATATGGGAGAAAAGAGAACGTGAACGCATTTCAATCCAACGACAACTTCTTGGGCAAGCTATCTCTAGTAGTACTGTGGTGATCATCCAGTAGGTTCCTGTACAAACACTATATCAGCTCTCTATTGTCATTAGTAGTTGTAGAGGTAATGGAAGAATTGCCTTTTTGGTTGCAATTGCTCGTTTTTTTGAGACTCGATGTGTTATTATTTTACCTTAAAGGGACCAGTTGTGGTAAGTTAAATCTTGTTTAGGGGTTTGTTCCTACTCCCGTAGTTCATCCTTCAAATCTGTCAGGATGAATGGGAAAGTTGGAAAATGTTAATTACACCCTTTGTAGTGTTTTCTATTGTTTCATACTATAGTCAAAGTGGGTCTATTTTTTAAAATAATTTCTTTCACCACCTATGCACTTTTTATTTGAAATAGAATTAAACGTCTTCATTCCTAGATCTCTATAAGATCACAAAGGATTTAATATTTTGAAAGAGTTTTATTTAGTCCTTTCATCCAAGGATATATATGCAGTACTAATACATATCACATCCAAGGATATCACCTAGTGGTCAATGACGTGGGTCGAGCACCATAAGGTCTGACTTTCAATTTTCAACATATGTAAAAATATCAGGTGATTTTTTCTTATCTATTTTAGCATTTGACGAATAGAGTTATCTGATACTTATTGCTTGCGGTCCTTTAGAGATATCTAATTTAATTGGAACGATACACAAAAATAGTTTTAATATTCAAAGATGAAAGAATATTTATCTTCAATATGAACGTATACTACAACTTGTTTATTGTTTAATCATTCACAACTCTTTTTTTCATCTTCAAAAGAGTCGTCGTTATAATCTTCACTTTTTAAATTTAAAAATACAACTAAATTTGACAACTAACTATAAAATCATACACATTATATTTCCACAACGTAAGATTTAGGAAGATAAAGTGTACACAGTCTATAATTAGAAACTTATCATTTTTTTTTTAAATAACAGCCCCATCCAAAAAGGGACGCCAATGATACGTAACGTGTGCACGACCAAATAAATAAGTGATATTTTATGTACGAAAAAGGTACAAATATACCCCTAAATTATGGTAAATAGTGCATATATGGATCTTGTTATGCTTTGGATACATTTATACCCTTCCCGTTAATGTTTAGGATTGTATATACCCCTGAACTTAACAGAAGAACACTTGTCCAAATTCTAGCAGTTGACTCATTTTTTTAACTATATTTAACCTAAATAATTAAATTACCTAAATCAGAACCCCTATCTGACCTACACCCGACCCACACTCGACCCGCTCCATGGAATATTCAAGAGACCCCCGCCCCCAACAAAACTCACACGTCTCTCTCACTCCCCCACTCTCTTTCTCTAAAAAAAAAAGGGATAAAGGTGCGTAAAATGGATATACTTGGCCTAAATTTACAATTGCGTCTAAACTCTACAAGTGTCTTATGACCCTCTTATATTTTTTTTTTCGTATTTAAATGGCATTTATCTGCCCAATTGGACCACTTAGTCACTCATTCAAAGGGCAATGATTCACACACGACCTTTCAACAAATAATTATTCCTCTTAATTATATTTTAACTCCTAATTATTCCTCATTTCTCACTTTCACTATTTAAAAAAAAAATTGCTTGCAAGGTCAACAATAACAAGTCTTCTAGTGTTGTTGGAGATGTGATTTCATATTGTATAGCAATGAGAGTGCTGGTGTTCAACAAGTTTTTCTGTAACGCCCCGAATTGGTACCCAAAACGTCACACGGGGCTCATGACCCCGAAGGACTACAAGCTAACCCATGACTGATATCTGTACCTGAACACTGCATAATATACTGTATAAATGCGGAAGTAAAGGTTGAAAGGCCATAAGGCTCGCATATCTGTAAAACTGCTAAAAACAACACTGAACGCGGTGGTATCACAATACCAAAACTGAACAAAATCTGAAATCTAGTCTGAAAGCCTCTATTGTCTAAATAATCTGAATAAGGAGTTGACGGGACATGTCCCCAACTAACTCCACTACTTGTAACGCCCCGAAATATCATCCCGAGACGCCACACGGTGCCCAAGGCTACACATAGCCTCAGGTTAACTATTTAAGCCAAAATACTACCCTTGGGTTCCAACACAACAGCATACACGCTACACTAAGGATATATATATAAGTACATATCATATCACATCGCACATGGCACGGAATATCGTTAGACTGTACATATATGAAATGTCTATACACAAACCAACCCAACAATACACTAGTCTGACATAGTCTCTATATAGCAAAATCAACGAGCCATTGGGACAAAGCCCAACTGACTCAACAGACCAAAGGGATCACAAAACAACAGGACCAAAACTAGCAACTTGGTCCTCGAACCATGAGGACTCACCACTGAAGGAACATAGATGCGGCACTCGGATATCACTGTCGCGGCTGCGGCTGAGTACCTGAACCTACATCATGGTAAGAATGTAGCCCATAGAGGAATATATATATATATTTGTGTGTGTTGTGCTGATACAGGTAATTAGACCCTTCTATATGCAACGAAGTGCTACCCAAATTTTTGGTGACATGTAAATGAAAGTTCAGGTATTTGAACGGGTTCTCTCGGGTCGTCTCGGCTTCGGGTGCCAGTCTGGCCCGATGGGATTTTGGGGTGTGACACAGTGAGTCCTCATCATTCGAAGATGTTCCTTATTTCAGTATTGCATTAGATTCAGTTTATTTTAGTATATGGAGTTAGTTGGGGACATATCCCATCAATTATCTACAATTTGGTATATAGTAGGCCACCCAGTTCATCATATACAATGAGTTATGGTCAATAGAATTTGACACAAATTACAACGTCCACTAAAACTTAATCGATCGAAATGGTTTTAACTCGTCCTTGAGTTGAAGGACTTCTATGATCTAAATTCATGCTCAAATGGATTCACATACTACAAAATTGATTAACATGCCAAATTGGTATAGGATTTAAGGCTCTGGGATTATCAACGCATCAGAGTCATATTTTTTTATTCTAGCCCGAAATGCGGGGTGTTACATTATCTCCCCCTTGGGATCATTCGTCCTCGAATGATGGGTAGGAACTTGTTGAAGCCTTAAAGGTATGGAATAACGCAGGCAAGACATGTCTTCTAATAAAGAATACACTGATCTGAAACATGACCATATGGATGGAACTACTGATATTCTGAATTCTTATATCGGACATGCATATCTGATGCATGGAATACACGACTGGAGCTACTCATAAGCTGAGTTCTCATAATGAACATGCATACCTAATGTATGGATTTGTTATTGAATTGTTCTCATGAACGCAGAACTGAATACACAGATAAGCTGAGCTTTTTCTATGGGACATGCATTTCTAATGCATATCTGACTGAACTGACGTGTGAACGTATGACCGAATACACAATGATAACTGGTGTGGAGCTTGTAATAAAAATCTATGCATGCAACTGAATGGGGTATCTTCCCCTTGGGACCCTATGTCCCTCTATGAATGCTCAATTCACGAAGATGCTCAGAAAACTGAGGCAATGCACTAGGCACCTACAAATTTAATCATATCTGAACATCTGGAATCTAAAACGAGCACATGATGCATGAATTAACCTATACTCGCAAATACTAGTATACTCTATCTTCGACTAGTAGCATGTCTGAGATTTCGAGTAGCATGAATAAGTGCAAAGACAAGAAAACAAGTCATGCGAATCTGACTGCTAAACTGACTTATTGGCCATACAGACTGAATTATACTACACCCTCATACTTAACTGGAGTATTCTCTTCAACACTCTCTCTAAGGAAGCTCTAGCAGTAATAGGGAACCATGAATCTTGGGTATGGATTACACAAAACATCCCACTGAGGAAATCACAACATTGACACTACTCTGCAGTCTGGAATATAGACATATAACTCCTAAATTAGGATAGAATTTCCAGACCTTTGGCAATACAACTTCTTACTTTAAGGCTTAGAGCACTTCCCGAATATCCCTTAACTATACTATTCCCTATAAATATCATATTCATTCAACTCAGCTTAAAATTCTCATATGAGCATTGATAATGTTTTTTTTTCTACTAATGTCTAAAATATCTTAATCCTTACCCCGCGATCAAGCCTAACTCTAAATCACAAAAATACAACATGCTACACCACGCTATTATTCTAAACCATATGATGCCACCTTCTATACCTCTTTTAAAAATCATATCCTAAGCATAACATGCCTTACCACTTCAATGACTACACTGAACTCTTAATATGAAGTCGCTAATGCATATGGCGACCTTCTACTACAATCCCAAAACGTCGTTCAAGCCTAATTTATAACCACATGTTAACTTCAAGGCAAACACCCATAAGTAGATACTTCACATAGTTTCTAAACTACTATCAATATAACTCCCACGTGCTATCCTAAAAACATACACACACAAACTTTTCCACTAACCATCACATGTATCAAAGACTTGGCCCCAAATCTTACTTCATACTTATGGCCTTATCTAAACAAGCATACTATGATCTTCCATCAACAAGAACATTTACATCAACACCACTATCATTGCATAGGAAGGGTCACTAAAAGGTTAAAACATAAGACCCTCAAGCGTGAAAAAAATCTTTATATGGGACTGAGCACACTATAAAGAGTGAGTACATGCGTCATGAGTTGCATGACCTCAACTAGAGTTCATAACATAAGGAATGTGATTCCGACTACTTGAATGAACTAGAACTCATTATCTTGGAATTGGAAGAGTACGTGACTCTCTATCATATACCAGAATCATGAACTATTATCACGGAACTGCATCGTAAGGCATGAGTAAGCATCCGAATAACAAAAAAAAAAAATATTGAGGTAGGAATGGGTTGAGATTCACCCTTACTTTCTGATGTTCTAAATCACACTGCATCACTACTAGAATCTGAGAGCCTTACTTGGTTATTCGTTCTATCATCTCCCACTTAGCTTCAAGTCATCATCTAGCGTTTGGGAGATCCCTTACCAGATTCTAACTGAACTACACTTACTGCACTCTAGGGTCTCAAAAAATTGACAATACATGCATATCATAGAACTCAACCCGAATGACTACCTTCTGGGATACACTCTATCTTTCCATAGCCACCAATAGTCAAAGTATAATGCTTGCACACTTATTTCTATCCGCTTAACCTTCAAAACTCAAACTTAGATTCTAACACTTAACATGGATATCACCAAGCCTTTGATGAACCATACCACTTCCGTCCTAGCATACCAATATTGCTACTCCAAACTTATATCTCTCTACCATGAGAATCGAGATCACGTCAAAAGGCTCAACACTATCAATCAAGGCTCCTTAACTTGGCTATCTAGAACACCATATATCATCTAACTAGTCTGTTTCCAACTAGCAACTCCATGGTACCACTAGTCACACACAACATGTAATAGTCTTAGAGAAATGCCACAACTCCATATCGCCTTGGGCATACTTACACACCATACCCACAACATTATACTTCATTACGAATCAATTTAAACTTAAGCCATTTCACACACCGTTCAAGCCTATTAGATCACTTTCAAATAACTAACATCATTGATCAAGAAATCATCACATCCACCTTTATGAACTTCAACTATTCAAACTTAATATCTAGTGCTATGCATGACTTACAACCCAACCTTACACAAAATTTTTACTTGGAAACTATAAGTAAACATCACGAAACACTAGTGCACTAGAACTTCATAACCACAATTATCGATCATGACCTAACGGTTTACCTTATCATCATTCCGTTAGCATGTACTATTTCAGCACCTCAAGCCTACTAAATTAATCCCATAAAATATGCATCAACAAACTCTTGCCACTATTTACCACCACACCATTTAAATTCAAGCCTATAGTTTAGTATCAATCATCTACCACCAATGAAGAATGCAACATAATATAAATACACTAATCCATCAAATTGGGATATTCTACCCAAATATCTCAAAAATCTACTACATACCTTCTCATAAGTAGAACTAGTTTACAACTACCAATGAAAAGAGGGTCAAGGGGGTTAAAGCCCCATAATAGACATGGTCAACCTTAATCTTATATTATAACCCCGTACAATTATATCTACTTATACGGATTTCTCACCTCATACTTACTCACTCATTCATACATTTAGACTGCCTTCAAATTCCTCAAACAACCATGAGTCTATAATCATAACTTACTCGCTAATATAGCCATTTCCACATTCAAGCAATCAACAAATCACCCTGACCAACAACTCTTTCTCTACCTTCAACTAATAACACACAAGGATGAATCACTTCATTACCAACTCTATCTCATGCAAACAGATTCATCCATACATATATTAAACCAATGAAAGAACAACAAGTTGGACAACAAGTTGCTAGTGAATCGAAACAGGCCTCACACGGCTTCACTAGACTTTGGTTTTGTATTTTGAACAAGAAAATGAGATGGATGACAAGGCAACTATGCTAGTGAATCGAAAGAGCCCCACACGGCTTCACTAGACTTTAAAAAAAAAAAATTCAAAAACATCATGATAACAAGATTACATATTACAAGGGATAGAAAATTGACACCTAATATTTAATGGTCTAAGAATATACATATTATTCTGTATAAATAAAAATCTGAGTAAAACACTTCCTCCATGGACTACCATACAATCCACACATGTTGCTAGCTACCACATTAGTTTATCACTATAAAGGGGTAAATCATCCTCAAACATCGATTATTCAACTGAAATATTCATTTACACAAAATCACCCTCACTCTGACTTCTAACTTTGTGACTTTACATCACCAACTTCTTGGTCCAATATCACTACCAATAGGTCATGACAACAACACTTTAACTTATGCTACTATTTGGGTAGAAATATAGTTCCAACATTCTGCTATACATTGTCCACAACTGTAACAAGATTTTGAGAGGGACAATATACACTTAATACCTTAAGCTGGAATGCACGATTCCATCAGGATCAATATTTACATAAGAATCAGCATATATTGATGCACTAACAGACTCCTATCGAGTTTTTCCATAATTTTTAAAATCTTATAGAACGTAATCGAAAAGGACTATATCATGTATACTCTAAACTTTTTGCACTTGAATCAACCCAATAATGGGACAGTTTAGACTCAGAAGCACGAACTAAATCACAAAGAAGGGAAACATTCCTAAACGCCTAGTAGCCTCCTGTTTATAAGTGTGGCGCGCTACACACCCATAAACAAAACTCTACTCGACGCGATTTTGCAGACACCCTGGGACCATGAACCGTGCTCTGATACCAAGTTTGTCACGACCCGAGCCTAGGCCCTAGCCGTGACGAGCATCCCAAACCATGAAGGCCCGGAACACCCATTCTCTATCTGGTTATCATGCACAAGCTTCATAATCGTAATAAAATGCGGAATTGAAACTGAGTACGGAAAACATGGTCAAGTCCTGCAATATTTCTGAATAATACTATCTGACATAAGTCTGCGAAATCTCTACTAAGAACATAAACCTTTGTCTGAAAAGAAGCTGGGACAAGGCCCCCAGTAAACCAAAAATATAATAAATAAGATAGTGTCTGACATAATTAGGCCTTCCGAATAATAGAAGGCTCACCACTGTGAGATCAAGTCTGCAAACCCGAGAATGTCTACTGAGTAGCTGGACCCCTAGACTGTGCCTCAGAACCTGGAAGGAAGGGGGGAGGTCAGTACAAAGGTACTGGCACGCGAAGCAATCCAAAAGTAGTATAATGGAACATACATATATATATATATATTAAGGGAAAGCAATTTTTCATCAAGACATCATGTATAAAACTGTTTCTAAAAAACACATGGGCACTTTCTGAAAACATGTAACCTGTCTGTTCATTTCAAATCATGATCTGTGTTTTACTTCTGAGTTAGGTGGTATTCCCCTACAAGTCTGAATATTCCACGGGCTGTATGGAATCCGCCATTGACTCGGCGGGGAAGCCCCCAACCCAAGTGTGCCGCAAGGGTTGGAGTGTCTGAGTCTGATACGCCACAGGACATTTAAGTCAGCGCATAATAGTATACCCGGGTCGGCAAACCATGATTTTAGGCAATGAGTTGTATGAACTCCCGCCTTCTTCAGGGAACCACCTAAGCTCTCTTTATGCCCTATTTTAGCCTTTTCTGAACATGTATCATTCTGAAATTTCTAAATCATGAAAGCCTGATAAAAATCTGATTTCTGAACTAGTCTGTGTCTGTTATGGCATTTGTCTGAGTTGGTATCGTCATACCAAGACTTGCAAGTCCTATTTCTAAGCCATAATGTATTAAGCAAGAGCTTTCATTCAAAACATAGTTTAGACCACCAAAACATGTAATTTGCATTAAAGATGTCATGTTCCGAAACTCAAGTCAAATCCATGCAAAACTTTCATCAAACATATGGTGGTCATGTGCATTTTTGGCAAAACCATGCATTCTTTCATTACATGCATATTCAACATTCACAACCCTCTCTTTCGTGTTCAAAACATTGTATATTACGTGAAACATGGAAAAAATTACATTAAGAGAGAGGTTTCATGAAAATCATGCTCTAAATTCATATTTCAGGACAAACGCATATATATATACATATAACTTTCAAATCACTTTGGGGGAAAGCCAAAAGGCCAAAACAATATCATTAAAACTTCTAAAACATGAGTATGTACATGAATTCGAAAACCCAATTCTTAAAACATGATTTCTATGCCCATGAGATTTTAGAAAAATCCCGCGTACCTTATTCTCCACGAATTTTTGGTGTCTATCGAAGCCTACATCGAGAGGATTCTGAATCTGTAATTTGTTTCACGAAGAAGTTTCGGAATGATCGGTCCTTCAAGCTTATTTTCTCAAACCCTAGTTGCTCCTTCTCTTAAGTTCTTGAAGGATTAGATTTTGGGATTTTATAGGAGGCTTCAATGTTGTTAATAGGCCCAAATCCGTTTAGGAGTGGGTAAGGACGATTTTGGGTTTTGTAAGGACTAACTTGCACTTAAAGTAACTCAAAACGGAGTGTTTTCGTCACCTGAAACCATAACTATGCGCCGCCCTTTGCATTGCCTAGATTTACATAGGCGTCGCCCTATGCATCGCCTATATTTGCATAGGCGCCGCCCTATGCATCGCCTATATGTGCATAGGCGACACATTCAACTTTGAAAGGCCATAACTTCTTCACCGGGTGTCCGTTTTAGGCGAATTTGGTATCGTTGGAAAGCTTATTCAATTATCTACAATTTGGTATATAGTAGGCCATCCAGTTCATCATATACAATTTGGTATTTGTTTTCCTGTAATTCGTACATGCATATACAATTACAGATACAGAGTAGGTTCAAGATATTTGGAGAAGGCAACCTTACTTCAATTTACACAAGAAGGATTAGGAGACGATGGTCAGTGACCTATAGAAGACATATTCATCTCAATTTCATACTATTTTGTCCATAAACTTAAGATGAATTCCATCTCTTCTTCATTTATCTTCTGCATAAATTGTCATTTTAGAGAGACAACACTGAACTATCGAAGGAACATGGACCTTATATTTTTACTATACTGAATAATCTAATGAACCAAAAACAAAGCTTTAATTAATTTGTAAACGTTGAAGAACTATATGACATGATAAAAGCTTCTTTTCTTAGTGTATCCTTTGTACTAATATAACATTTTGAGTGTTTCACGTCCCTTCTACTTATTCACACAAAAAGAGCAGTTTTCATCATATATATAAAGACAATAGATGTCACGCCCCAAAATCCCATCGGGCTGGACTGGCACCCGAAGCCGAGAAGGCCCGGGAGAACCCATTCAAATACCTGTACTTTTACTTACATGTCACCAAAAATTTGGACAGCACTTCGTTGCATATAGAAGAATCTAATTACCTGTATCAGCACAACACGCACAAATATATATATAATACATGGCCGTCGGGGCCACCACATATACAAATATAACATCACTATATAAACTTCCATGACTTTACCCTTCCTTATGTCTACAAAGCCTCTAGGATATACATGACATAACTAGGGTCGGGACAAACCCCCGCCCACACACGACTCTTGTACAATGACAAAACATAAGAAACCGACTCGAAAAAGCTCCGAAGCAAACTGGAGCTCACCAACAATAGTTGTATGACCTGGCTCCTACTTGTGCGGTGTATGAGCTGAGGTACCTGTGCCTGCAGCATGAAATGCAGGTCCCCGTGGGAGACGTCAGTACGAAATATGTACTGAGTATGTAAAGCTGTAGATAATCACATATGATATAGGAGCTCAATAGAAATCAGAAACAAGTGAATAAATCGTAATAGGAGTGGACCACACTTACTTGAACTTGTGACAACCTGTACATTGCATTTATTCAATCACTTTACCTTCGTTCTTATCATCTTTGTAATCATTACTGTACTGTACTGTGACCATTAGGCTGCCTCCAGTACATATCAACTGGGATCGACCCATGCTAGGCTTATGCCCCTGGGATACCACCCATAAACACTTAAATAGGGATCGACCCATGCTAGGCTTATGCCTGTGGGATACCACCCGATAAGAGAGAACTTCCATCACTTAGTTCAATTAATCTTTGAGATTGTTATTTCGGTCGCCACCGCATTTTTGATACTTTAAAACAATGATACATCAATAGGAACCAAGTAATAGACCTTCTATACAATAACGATGTAATAAAGACTCATTGGTACATCAACAATGTGTTTCAGAATCATCAATATCATAACAATGAAATAGGAGCCTTTTGGTATATCAATGAAACATTTTGACACTTTATAAAATGGAAACAACTTCGTTGGTAATGTAGAACAATACATGTTTCTGGACAACCTCGGAATCTTACTTGATGGAACATTGGTGTTTTCATGCCAAAGAGCATCGTTAGAGTATGCTTTACATACCTCGTTGTAGATTCGGATACCAATTCAACACAACTTTCCTCCTTTACAAATCACTTATCTACAATGAAATGTTTGGCATCTAGTATTAGCAACCCAACACCACAATTCTCTTCCATAATTCCATACAACCAATATTTGCAAAACATTCCAAAAAACAACTTGAACAATAGGTTTATGTGTATATATATATATATATTCATCATTTCAATACCACATCATCATACCAAATCCCTTCACAATTCAACATAATCCAACATCATTTCCCAATCATCTTTCAACAACAATCAAATAACATACTTCTTATGCTCACATGCATATATATATACATATCCATATAAATAACACCAACATAATTTACATCCTTACCATAAAATGGTCCTTTTGATTTCGAAGTCCTGTTGGCACAAATAAGGGGTGCTTCTCGAAGCCCTCGAGACAGTGAACACAACTACGGAATCAATTTGGACTTTCTACGGTTGAATCACAAGATAATTGGAGTTGAACTTAGACTAGGGTTTCTTTTTCGTCAATACTTGGATGATAACATGATGGATATGAGGCTAAGTATATGTATATAATGACCAATTTTCGTCCATGAGGTGATGGAAAATGACCATATTGCCCTTAAAAATTTAAGTAAATCTGAATCTGTCCATGGTGGACTGTTTTGATAGGCTAAAGTAAATCGACCATAACTCTTTGATACGATATCGTATTTGGGTGAAATTGGTATAGCTGGATAGATAATTCAAAGGGATTTCATTTCATATAAAGTAGGCCACCCAGTTCGTCCTGTACAAGGAGTTATGATCGTTTGAAGTTGACCCTAAAAAACTGTTTTGAGAGGCTGAAGTAAAACGAGTATAACTCCTTACTCCGATGTTGGATTTGGATGAAACCAATTGCATTAGAAATAAGACTCTTGGGGCTTCTCATCGATATATAGAATCTCACACAGTTAATTTTGTACAAGGAGTTATGATCATTTAAAATCGACCCAAAAAAACTGGCAGGCCTCAGTAGTTTGTGTGCAGAAAATTTTCCTGCACATTTACTGTTCACAATATCCCGGCCACCGTTTTATAGTTTCGAACGTGCTCGATTATATCCGAAACTTATACGTTTTTGGAAATCTTTATATCGTTGGAAAGCTTATTCAATAACCTTCGTATGGAACCATCGACGGGCAAATTCCAAATAAATAAAGTCGATTCCTATACACATATAATCAAACTATACACTTGAAACCATCTCAAAATAATCAATACTCATACTTAAACTCATATATACCTAACTTATGATCAATACATATACTCCAACACATATAACCATGGATAATGTACGTAATTAAGTACGGGGTGTTACAATAGACCCATTCAAATCTAGTTGGAATTACAGATAAAACTATGCCTCTCCTTTTAATTGTGTCAACGTCAAATGCTAAAAGACAGAGAATAGGGTGTCTAAAGAGAGATACCAAACAAAAAAATCCTTTTTATGTATATTACATTGTTGTGCAATCAGCTTGACACTAATAGAATGAGATGAATCAAGTCTCCCTCTGAGCGAACGTATTTCATATACAAAATAAATAAGTAAGAACGTCCTATCTCTTATCAACTTTAGTTTAAAGATGTTGTGATAACTTAATTCAAGGCATTTTCTTTCAGAGCCGCGTGATGTACATGATGATAAGGTCAAATTCTGGACTTAATGTGCAATCGAAACACATCTAACAAAACAAATCAAAATTTGAAATTAAAAATCATATAAAAAATCAACCAAAATTAACAGATCTAAAACAGATCTCAAGAAATTCTATGTAATCAACAACAACAAAAAAAATCCAAAACACAGAAGAATGTGAAAAAGAATGCCGAAAATAAATAACAAAAAAAAATTATATGAAAGATAACATGCATAAACTGTAAAATCAACTTACCGAATAGATGAGGACAATGTTTATCAAGAATTGGAGAGAAAAAAATGAAATTTGAAAAAAAAAAAGGCCAAAAAAAGATATTGGGGGAACTGAAATTGATAAATTGGAGTGATAATAGAGTAATGTTAAGGTAAGTGGCGTGAAAAGAGGAAAATGGGTTAAATCACACGTTTCTCAATAAAAAGGTAAAATATTGCTACTTTTGCTATTAGTTGTAATTTTGAGAAACTATTGTTATTAATTATAATTAATGTCTTAAGTATGCTAGTTTGTGTATTTTTTTCTTTTAAAAAACTCATACAAATATGGACAAAATGAATAAAATCTGAATATCCATTTAAACATAGAGATCACCCACATAAGTTTAATTTTTTTTTCTTTTCCAATTTTTTCTCTTCTTTTCTTTTCTTTATTTTTTCCTTTAATTTACTTTTTTTTTCATTTGTTTGTTTTTATTTTTTTCCCTTTTCATGTTTTACTCGTTTCTTATACTTTATTCTTTTTTTTTTTACTTTCTCATTTTTTTTAATCTTTTTTTTCTATTTTCTTTGCATTTTTTAATCTTCGTTATCCCCTTTTCATTCTTGTTTCGGCATTTTTGTCATTTTTCTTCTTTTTGTATTTTTTTTCTCATTCTTTTTGTTGTCATCACATTTTATATTTTATACATTTTTATAATTTATATTTATTTGTACATACTATATATTTCAAATAATTTTTTTATTTTATTTAAATAGTTTAGTCATAAATATGTATAATTTATCATTTGTATTTATATACAAATAAGTATATGAATTAATAATATTTGCTTGAGACCTATATGGGTTAGCAAACATAAGCTTGTAATTATTATCCCTTTTAGCCTAAATATTAATTAATTACAATTCATAGCATCTCTTACCAATTAAATACAATGCATAGTCTCTCTTTTTTCTATCTTTTTCTTTTTCTTCTTTTTCTCAGTTTTCCTTTAATTTAGTTTTTTTTTTGTTTTTCATTTTTTAGTTTCTTATTTTTTTCTTTCTCAATCTTTTCATCAATTTTCTTTTCTATCATTGTTATTTCTTGTTTTTTTGCACTTTTTTTTTCGTATTTTTGTTTTCCCCATTTTCATTCTTGTTTCATCATTTTTGTTATTTTCTTCCTTTTTATATTTTTTCTCATCTTGTATGTTGTCATTGCATTTTATATTATATATATATATATATATATATATATTTATACTTTATATTTATTTGTATCATAATATATATTTTAAATAAATTTATTATTTGTATTTAAATTGTTTAGTCGTGAATATATACAATTTATCATTTGTATTTATATACAAACAAGTTTGAAGTATAAAAACAAATACAAATACAGTTGAATTAACAAATACAAAATTATAAATGTTGGACAAATACAAATACAATAAGCGATTATATTTGTACAGTCTAAGAATCAGTATTTAGTGTCTTTCAGTTGGGGGTAGGAACTAGCACCGAGTGAGTGCAGGGATGACGACTTTCCCTATTCGAGAGGCAGAGTCGTTAGTACCAGTCCATGAACTCCAGAACAGCGTAGCCAGCGCAGTATGAGGAGTCACCCGTTAGATTAAGGCTTGACTACCTCACAGGAGTCACCCGTTAGGTTACGGCTTGACTATCTTCCAGAAGTCATCTGTTGCCTTAGGCTTGACTTCTTGTTCAGGGTCACAGAGGCTTGACAATAGTAGTGTCTTTACCCGTGGCAAGGTATTGACATCCTTTCAGTCGGGGTTACAGGTTGGACCCATCTAGTCTAGATTCGGGGCATGTCGGTTAAGTGAGAACTCCCACAGTCACAGCTTCAGTCTCAGTCTTCATAGTAGAACTCAGAAATCAGGACTATTAGATACAGTCACTCATAGAACTCAAAAATCAAGACTGTTAGGTACAATCACTTAGCACAATAACGAACTCAAATAATTTAATAGATTCAGAGATCACCCATTAGATAGGCCTGATCTCACATAAAGTTAATCAGTATAAGTACTAATAGATCCAGAGATCACCCGCTAAATAGGCCTGATCTCAAACTTAATCAATCATCATCATTATTAGAAGATTCAGATAATCACCCGCTAGATAGACCTGATCTCAGATACAATCATTCTTTATTATTAGTAGTAGATTTGGAGATTATCCGCTAGATAGGTTTGATCTCAATTTCAGTCAGTCGATATTAGTAAAATCAGAGCTCAGTCATCAGTAGACTCAATTATTCAGTCTCCCAGTGTTAGTAAACTCAGATATCAGTATTAGTAAACTCATTTGTCAGAAGTTCAAGTATTCAGAAGTTGGTATTCAGTGTTACCACGATTTCAGTTATAGTTGATGCATTCATGCATATATCCTCATTCAGTATTCTTATGTTATTAAGTTAATTAATGTCCATGCATAAGCCCTTGCATTCAACCTTACCTCATCTAGCATACCAATACATTCAAAGTACTGACACATACTTTTCTCTTGCGCTATGGTGTCTTATACCATAGGTTCAGAAGCATGAGATCCAGAGCACCCATAGCAGTCCAGACTTAGTCAACAACAGTAGACGTAGCAGTGATTCCTCATCATTCGAGGATGTTCCTTATTTCAGTATTGCATTAGATTAAGTTTATTTTAGTAGATGGAGTTAGTTGGGGACATATCCCATCAAATCCACAGTTTAGACAGTTTAGAGGCTTTTCAGATAGATGAATCAATATTCAGTTTTCAATTTTGAGTATTTTAGATATTTTGAACCTTATGGCAAGTTTTCGTCAGTTTTTCATACTTTTATATTATATTATGCAGTGCTCAGTTACAGATATTAGAAAAGGATTAGCTTATGGTCCTTTGGGGTCATGAGCACCGTGTGGCGTTCTGATTATAAAAAATTAGGGCGTTATAAATAGATCACTTGTCTGTTACCAAATGAGTTATCTGTTGGATCAATGTTGTTTAGATTTCTTCCAAACAGAAGAATCGTCTGTCGCAACAGATGAATGATCTGTTGTGTTCATCTGTTGCATTAGATATTTAATATATTGCATTAGATGTTTCATCTGTTGGATCAGATGGTTAACCTATTGTATCAGATGGTTAATCTGCTACATCAGGTGGTTAATCTGTCACATCATTTGGTTAAACTATTACATCAGATGGTTAGTCTGTTGCATCACCATTTTTACCAAGAAAAATAACAAATTAACCCAGCAACACCAATACAACACACGCCCACTAAGAATAACAACAGCGACCAAAAGTCACCAACAAATCGAATCAACAATTTGATAAAAAGAACTACAATAACAACAAAAAATTATATTTTCCACCGAAAAGAGTAGAGAAAAAATACCAGAAATTAGAGTTTTATTCAGTCCACATTTCAAATTTAAGCAAGAAATATTGAAATTGTTAACCAATCTAGAAGAGAAGTTGGCTCAAGTCATAATATTTTACCTGTGAAAAAAGAAATGGGACAACGAAGAACTCGAAGTTGTTGTCGCCGGAGAACTTGGCTCAAGTGCCTCTATTTCTTCACGTCGATTGATGGTTGAAAGTCAAAAAGGAACTCACCCAACTATTTTTCGCCGGAGCTTGAAGGGAGAATTTTGCAGAACTGTTGGTTTTGAGAGAGTTGAGAGAATGTCGAGAAAGAGAGGGGTGAGACGGTCGATGATTTGGATTGAAGAGAGATGTGGGTTGGGTTGATTTATATTTTTGAAAAGATTAGAAAGTTTTGAAAATATTAATCAAGTCCACAATTAACTTAATCAAGTTTTCTAATTATGTTTGACCCTTATGTTGGTCAATGGCATCAACCCTTCATTTAAGACTTAAAAGACATCTTTTCTTCAATTTTCTCTAGATAGATAGATAGATAGATAGATAGATATAAATTATAAATTATAAATTATAAATTATAAATTATAAATTATAAATTATAGATACAGAAATACAGAAAGAGATTAATTATTAGGGGTTGAATAGGACCAAACTATACCTATTTGAAATCGAATAGAAGGTTTTTTACCATTTATATTAGAGAAGGATTTGTCGTTTTTGTCATGTATAATATTTAATATAGGACTGCAAAATAACAAGGGAAAAGACTCAAATATGCCACTGAACTATTAGAAATGTCTCATTTATACCATCCGTTAAAAGTTGAGCTCATTCATGCATCGCCGTTATAAAACCGGTTCATCCATGCCATTACTTTTTAACTGTGGTTTTTCAAAAATAGCTTTGCCATGTGGCCTCTTATTAGAGGTCCACGTCATTTTTAAATATTTTTTTTAGTCATTAAAATTTTTTGATCCATTAAAAAGAATCCACCCACACCCAACCTATCACCTTAACCCACTGTAATATTACTTTTAATTTTTAACCTGGATTTGAACATATATATAATCATTTAGTCTTCCAACATGAAATTTATATACTTGAATACTACGTTTAAAATAATATAGGTTAGGATAATTAATAATTTAAAATGGCAAATGAATAAATTGTGATTAAAAAATACTACGTAGACTTAGTACATCTCGTCCACGTTAAAGAGTATAAAGGCTACCAAATAGCCAAGTCCACGAAATAATTAAGACTATCAATAATTCAATTATACAACTTATCATCCAAATTTAGAAGGGATTTGTAGGTATTCTTCCTAATTAAAAGTTGTGGTCCTTCATGTATGTGGTATTCTCTTCGTCCTAAATTATGTGAGGATATTCGAATTTCGAGAGTCAAAACAAATTATTTTTTAATCACAATTTATTCATTATTCATTTTAAATTATTAATTATTCTAACCTATATTATTTTAAACGTAGTATTCAAGTATATAAACTTCATGTTGGAAGACTAAATGATTATATATATATATATATATATATATATGTTTAAATCTAGGGTCAAAATTAAGAGTAATATTAAAGTGGGTTAAGGTGATAGGTTGGGTGTGGATGGATTCTTTTTAATGGATCAAAAAGTTTTAATGGATTAAAAAAAAAAAAATGACGTGGACCTCTAATAAAAGGCCACGTGGCAAAGCTGTTTTTTAAAAATCACAGTTAAAAAGTAATGACATGGATGTACCGGTTTTATAATGGTGATGACATGAATGAGCCCAACTTTTAACGGATGACATAAATGAGTCATTTCTGATAGTTTAGTGGCATATTTGAGCCTTTTCCAAAATAACAATGTAGGAGTTTGCCGTTTTTGCCATGTTTAATATTTAATATAATATTGAACTTTGCAAAATAACAATGTAATATAGGATTGTCCTAATTTAATTAGAGCACGATTTTGCCATGTACAGGAGTCTGCAGCGTAATTTTAAATAAATATTTAATATAAGAATTTGGAAAAAGCTTTGTAATTTAGGGTATTTTTAGACGTCATAGTTACCTACCTGAAATAGAATAGGACTTTGTAATATAGATAATTATGTAATATAGGATTTTGCAATTTAAATTAATATTTAATATCATAAAATGGAAAAAGATGATTTTGTTTAAAGTGAAGACTTGTAATAAAGAGTAAAAAGGATAAACGTTTACAAGGCTTTCACACTTTCAATATAATAGATAGATAGATATATTGTAGATTTTATAGAGAGAGATGGATAGATATATAGAGAATAGATACAGATTAAAAATATGATTATTATATTTTTTTTTGAAAAAATCAAGTCAATCACTTTTTGTTAATTCTTGGAATTTTTAGTTGTCCTTCTTCTCTACACTTTCTCCACTTTCGGTCTCTTCTGCTGCCTTATAAGTTGCACTAAGCAAATTTGCGGCAGAACTTCAAACAAATTTTGCGACAAATTTTAACCCCAACTTGTTATCTGAAAGTTGAACAGATATGGATAGAGATTATCTGGGTAAAAATCTCTAACTTTCAACATGTTTATTGTTTAATTTCGGATAATTAAAATTCGTTTTTTTTTTTTTTTATGTGTGTTTATTTGCAATATTTCACTGTGTCAGCAAGAGTGATTCTGGGATTGCTTGCGTTGGGAGGAATTGGTTTTTTGAGGAAAAGACTGAAAGAGGAGGACAAAGCTTCAACTAACGTACGTGTAAAGTCTAATTTTGTTGTTGTTTTATGAGAACAAATTTGTAAGATTAGAAAAGAATCATATTGTAATCAAGTGAATATGATGAATTAACCGTACGTTTTTATTTCAGGAGTCAAAGCATGTTATTTATGCACAATTATACCTTTTTCTTGATAACTTGGGTTCAATAACAAATACTTATGCCAATACTACTATTTTTAAATCTGGATTTTCTTTTTTGATTCATGTAAAATTTCTTCTGAAGTAGTTATTTTTGCTTGTGCGTGTAACGGAATCAGGTTCATGAGGCAAAGGTGGATTATGTGAGTCAGCTACCAGATGACGTTTTGTCTTCAATTCTCTCACTTATGACAATTAATGATGCTGTTAAGACAAGCATTTTGTCTACAAGGTGGAGATATCTGTTTGCTTCTATGCCTACATTACGGTTCAGCCTTGACATGTTTCTCGTTAACTATTTAGGTCCTATATGTCACCCTAACTATCAGAAAAAATTCTTGGAAGTAGTAAATCAGTTTTTGCAACTTTATCTGGGTCGTAAAGTGGTTGAACTTGAAATACACATGTTCATTGAGGGAGAGTTTTTTCCCCGTTCATTTCCCCAATTGATGCATTCTATTTCAAAATTAGGTGTTGAAAGATTACATCTCAACTTTAGCTGTGAAAAAACTCCTACCTCACAAGACATTAACCTACCCCGCAACGCGTTTTTTGAATTTTCCCTTGAGCTTCTCTCTCAAGCATCCTCCTTGAAATCCTTGTTTTTGAGTGTTTGCATGGTACGACCGAGTGTCGGACTCCGTCTCAACTCCCTCAAGACCCTTTCCTTGACGGGCGTTCTGTTAGAAACAGGACAACTCGAGGGTATTTTGTCCTCGTGTTTGAACCTTAGTCAGTTAGTCATAAAATATTGCAAGCTTCCGCATAAGCTATGCATCTCCGGTACAGTAAAATCTGTTATGTTTGCTGATTGCAGCGGATTGGAAGAGATTGATCTTCAGGGCAGAAAACTTCATGGGTTTGAGTGTTTTTTTGATAACAAAGTAAAATTTTACTTTTCTTCTGTTCCTGTGTTGGAACATGTAAAAATTAGTCTTCGCGGAGATGCTTCAATGCCATACATATTTGGTGAATTTGCAAAGGAAGATGTAAAAATTAGTCTTCGCGGAGATGCTTCAATGCCATACATATTTGGTGAATTTGCAACGGATTTACCTGCTCAGGTTAAATCTTTAATAGTCACAACTTTTTATACTCAGGTATTTGATGATTTCTTGGCTTGTCAAATTCCTTTGGTATTTATTTTTTTGAACACCCTAATCACTTGAAGTATTCCTTTTCTCAGATAACACACTTCCCAACAGAGACGCAGATATTCAGAGACCTTAGGATGTTAGCCTTCCTACTTGAAAGCACATACGACTTTGACATAGTCAAAGTTTTTCCCATCTTAGACGCCTGTCCCGTTCTTCAATATCTGGATATATTGGTGAGTTATCTTATATTTATGTTCTTTTTCTATTTTTTGGATATTCTTTGCTTGATCTTAGATATTGATGACTCCAACATTTATTGAATCTAAAAGTGCACATTCCCCTCCCCAAGCATGCATGATATTCTAGTCATTCTCAACATTCACTCATTTCTGTCAATACAACTCACACTAGTTTACCATCTGACTTGCTTGGCGTTGAGGGAGAATATCGGGGTGAGGAAGCATAACTTGCTTCAAACTGTGCAAGTTTACCATCCGACTTGTTGGGCGTTGAGGGAGGATATTGACCTTCATCCGACATGTTGGGCGTTGAGGGAGAATATTGAACTTCATCCAACTTGTTGAGCTCTGAGACAGAATGTTGAACTTTATCGACATCAGATGTCTTCTTCGCTTTGATGTTATTTTCCTGATCCTCCCCCGGGTTCAATAATCTTTTCTTTGGGTGTCTCCAGTGTAATATCATTCTTTACCTCTTTATTTTTTGTCATTTCGACAACAGGGGGAAGGTTGGGAGGCAGATTTTTCTTTTCATTGGATTTAACTTCAGGTGCATTATACAGAGAACTACTCCATTCCTCCGGTTTCATGAGTTCACAAGATCTGTACATCATGTTATACTGGTCTCTATTGAAGCTGCTGTTTCCCATATGAATACTAAACAATGACTCATTTGAAGCTAGTTCCATGAGACAACACTTTTCACTACCTAGTTGGTGTAGGAACTGATCAAGATGTTTAATCCGAATAATGATTTGGTCTGCTAGAAGATGATCTTATTCATTTTTTTCCTGCAAGGTAGATTATATAAGCATATCACTTTTCAGAATTGGACATCATGATTTGTTGATAATGTGATTGAAGAAGATTTGACTACTCATTTTGTTATATTTGTTCCAAGAGATACACATGGAGAAGTAGATATCTAATGTAGTGAATTTGTGGTCCACCTTATTTTGCTCATGGAAATATGATGGAATTGTTAGGTTTCAAAAACCTCTTGGCTATAGGTCTTTCTTGGTTTGGAGATGTGCCTTTCAATTTCTGAACTCCAGCTATCTAATTCAAAAGGCCTTATAGATACTGATTGCAGTTAAATGCTTGAATTGCAGCATGCTTAACTAGATAAGTCAATAGTTGTATTCAATTTGCAATATATATGTTAATTTATTCTCGTTGTGATCTCAGCAACACAAGACATATAGGCAAAATGAAAGACACACAAGGCCTCCTTTATCTCCTACAGTTCACACTAAGCTAAAAGAAGTGAGATTCGGTGGATTTCATGGAACAAAAGAAGAGATTTAACTTGCTATTTATATTCTGAGAAGTGCAACAGTATTCGACCAGATGTTTCTCAGCCAATACTCAATCGGCCCATATTTTAAGGCTTATTATGGTCATGATATATGGGAGAAAAGAGAACGTGAACGCATTTCAATCCAACGACAACTTCTTGGGCAAGCTATCTCTAGTAGTACTGTGGTGATCATCCAGTAGGTTCCTGTACAAACACTATATCAGCTCTCTATTGTCATTAGTAGTTGTAGAGGTAATGGAAGAATTGCCTTTTTGGTTGCAATTGCTCGTTTTTTTGAGACTCGATGTGTTATTATTTTACCTTAAAGGGACCAGTTGTGGTAAGTTAAATCTTGTTTAGGGGTTTGTTCCTACTCCCGTAGTTCATCCTTCAAATCTGTCAGGATGAATGGGAAAGTTGGAAAATGTTAATTACACCTTTTGTAGTGTTTTCTATTGTTTCATACTATAGTCAAAGTGGGTCTATTTTTTAAAATAATTTCTTTCACCACCTATGCACTTTTTATTTGAAATAGAATTAAACGTCTTCATTCCTAGATCTCTATAAGATCACAAAGGATTTAATATTTTGAAAGAGTTTTATTTAGTCCTTTCATCCAAGGATATATATGCAGTACTAATACATATCACATCCAAGGATATCACCTAGTGGTCAATGACGTGGGTCGAGCACCATAAGGTCTGACTTTCAATTTTCAACATATGTAAAAATATCAGGTGATTTTTTCTTATCTATTTTAGCATTTGACGAATAGAGTTATCTGATACTTATTGCTTGCGGTCCTTTAGAGATATCTAATTTAATTGGAACGATACACAAAAATAGTTTTAATATTCAAAGATGAAAGAATATTTATCTTCAATATGAACGTATACTACAACTTGTTTATTGTTTAATCATTCACAACTCTTTTTTTCATCTTCAAAAGAGTCGTCGTTATAATCTTCACTTTTTAAATTTAAAAATACAACTAAATTTGACAACTAACTATAAAATCATACACATTATATTTCCACAACGTAAGATTTAGGAAGACAAAGTGTACACAGTCTATAATTAGAAACTTATCATTTTTTTTTAAATAACAGCCCCATCCAAAAAGGGACGCCAATGATATTCAAGGGTCTGACCTACACCCGACCCACACTCGACCCGCTCCATGGAATATTCAAGAGACCCCCGCCCCCAACAAAACTAACACGTCTCTCTCACTCCCCCACTCTCTTTCTCTAAAAAAAAAAAGGGATAAAGGTGCGTAAAATGGATATACTTGGCCTAAATTTACAATTGCGTCTAAACTCTGCAAGTGTCTTATGACCCTCTTATATTTTTTTTCATATTTAAATGGCATATATCTGCCCAATTGGACCACTTAGTCACTCACTCAAAAGGCAATGATTCACACACGACCTTTCAACAAATAATTATTCCTCTTAATTATATTTTAACTCCTAATTATTCCTCATTTCTCACTTTCACTATTTAAAAAAAAATTGCTTGCAAGGTCAACAATAACAAGTCTTCTAGTGCTGTTGGAGATGTGATTTCATATTGTATAGCAATGAGAGTGCTGGTGTTCAACAAGTTTTTCTGTAACACCCCGAATCTGGTACCCAAAACGTCACACGGTGCTCATGACCCCGAAGGACTACAAGCTAACTCATGACTGATATTTGTACCTGAACACTGCATAATATACTGTATAAATGCGGAAGTAAAGGTTGAAAGGCCATAAGGCTCGCATATCTGTAAAACTACTAAAAACAATACTGAACGCGGTGGTATCACAATACCAAAACTGAACAAAATCTGAAATCTAGTCTGAAAGCCTCTATTGTCTGAATAATCTGAATAAGGAGTTGATGGGACATGTTCCCAACTAACTCCACTACTTGTAACGCCCTGAAATATCATCCCGAGACGCAACACGGTGCCCAAGGCTACACATAGCCTCAGGTTAACTCTTTAAGCCAAAACACTACCCTTGGGTACCAACACAACAACTTACACGCTACGCTAAGGATATATATATAAGTAAATATTATATCACATCGCACATGGCACGGAATATCGTTAGACTGTACATATATGGAATGTCTATACACAAACCAACCCAACAATACACTAGTCTGACATAGTCTCTATATAGCAAAATCAACGAGCCATTGGGACAAAGCCCCAACTGACTCAACAGACCAAAGGGATCACAAAACAACAGCACCAAAACTAGCAACTTGGTCCTCGAACCATGAGGACTCACCACTGAAGGAACGTAGATGCGGCACTCGGATATCACTGTCGTGGTTGCGGCTGAGTACCTGAACCTACATCATGGTAAGAATGTAGCCCATAGAGAAATATGTGGTTCAGCATAAGATACGTACTGAGTATGTGGGGGTGCATGCAAAATATAAATAATATCATAAATTTTCGTAAAAACGTACATACAGACCATAATGACACACCTGGATTGAGTGACATTGAATCATGCAACTCATAACATCTTAGATAGGAAATGTAGGAGAAAAACCTCATAAATCATTATAGATCATCATAGGCAACTTGAATTACCACATCAAAACTCGGAGTGACTCGGTATTTCAATAAACATGACTCTTATGGACAGGGGAGTTTCCTATAACCGATAACCCCACGTAAGCTACGTGGAATACTGACGTTTGAAACCCCCGTTGGTGGGAGCGTCATACTCTTTGCTAGGGAGTACGACCATAAAACTGCAATAATCACAATTGGGCTCTCTGACCAATAATATCATCATTAAACAACCCTATGGTGGCACATAGGTTTGGGGAAATACCAAATTTCCCTCTCGGTGCTAAGTACTACTCCCCGACAAGCTCAGAACGCGTTAGGAAATCCACCACAACATCACAAGGGTCTATCATAAAGACCAAATCAAATCTCTTTCTCATTTATCAAATCATATCAATTTGTGGATTCCTAACTCAACACATTTTAGCTCAAAATATTTTAATCTTTCTCAGCATCAACAAGGTATCAATGCATTGAAACATAACCGACTCGATATTTGGACAAAGATATGAAGACTCAATACATAATATTTTCAACAATTTAACTCATCAAAACCATCCAGAAAATACCAAGACTCATTGCAACTTCAATATCAACACTTCTCAATTTGCCATCCAGCTCTCATTTAAAGTTACTTGAGACATCAACCCATAGTAGGGATATAGAATTTCCAATATCAATTATAAATTCATAATAAGGAAATAGTGGAATGATAGTATAAATCAAGGCTTAACAAATTAAATCATCATACTCTCATAATCAAATACTTTTTGGACATAATTCCATCTCAACATCATACACATATCGGATGAAATAATCCCATAGCTCATGGACAATAATATAAGATATAAAATCATATTTTCAATTCATGGTAAAACATGTAAAATCTCATGTCAATGTAATTCAACAAAAATACCGGGCACAAGATCGAAAGGATAATCTTGTTCAAAGCCCCACATACCTAAAAATGAAAGATGAATATGAAATTCCGACTCCGGGACTTTATTTACGAAAATAAAGGGTGCTTCTCGAAGCCCTTAACATGATCAACTCAAATCCCAAATCAATTTGAAATTTCTACGGTTCAATCAAGAGACATAGAAGAATGAAATTTGGAGTAGTAGGGTTGGGGTTTGAGCCTTAGGAAATTTTGGAGAAAAATGAGCTATTGAATGCTCTTAATGGACTTAAATCCATGGTTTACCCGGATGGATTGGAGTGGAAATGATCAAAATACCCTTAAAAATCAAATAATGTCAAATCTATCCTTTGGTGGACTGTTTTGATAGGCTGAAGTATATCGACCATAACTTTTTTCTCCGATAGCCAAATTGTATGGAACCAATTTCATTAGAAAGAGGACTTTCAGAGTTTTCTGTTGATATATAGTAGCTCACCCAGATCATTATGTACAAGGAGTTATGATCATTTGAAGTTGACCCTAAAATTCGTCTGGCCTGCACATTTACTGTTCACCACTATTCACGGTTAGATCGGAATGATCATAACTCATCGCTCGAGTGTCCGTTTTGGATGATCCACATATCGTTGGAAAGATTATTCGATGCTCTACGCGATGACGGATCGCATATCCAGAAATTCCACATAGAAAAATTATTAATCATGATAAAGAACAGAATTCAACACATTTTCGTCCAAGATCTTAACGGAATTTTTTTTTTTCCGGGGCATCACATCATCTCCCCCTTGGAAACATTCGTCCTCGAATGTTGATAGGTAGGTCAAGAATACTATGAAAATAAGTATATAGAGAAAAATCATCTTGCCCACGCATATACTCCATTCTAGATTTTTTTGGATATTGTAGAAAACACACAAGCCAAGATAAACATAGCAATAAGGATTAAATCAAAAGAGAACGATACCTTTGACATGCTCAGGATTCGTAGGAAAGAGGTGGGGATATTTGGCGCGCATATCCACTTCGGCTTCCCAAGTAGCACTCTCCACGGATTGATTTCGCCAAAGCACTTTAACCAAAGGAACTTCCTTGTTTCTTAGCCTACGAACTTGAAAGTCAAAAACCTCAACCGGAATCTCTTCATATGAAAGACTATCTTGAATACCCGAGCTTTCGGAAGGATCAATCAAAACAGAATCACCAATAGACTTCTTAAGCATAGAAACATGAAAAATCGGATGGACGTTAGATAACTCCAAGGGGACGTTAGATAACTCCGCGGGCAATTCAACCTTATATGCTACCTTCTCAATGCGATCCACAATCTTATAGGGACCAATGTAACGGGGACTTAGTTTCCCTTTCTTCCGAAATCTCTTCACCCCTTTCATAGGTGAAACTTTCAAGTACACTAAATCACCAACATCAAATTCAAGGTCCTTCCTCCTTACATCTGCGTATGATTTTTGACGACTTTAGGCGGTTTTCAACCTTTTCCGAATTAACTTAACCTTCTCCATGGCCTGGAACACCGCATCCGATCCAGTCCCGGCAACCTCACCAACTTCAAACCAACCAGTAGGTGATCTACACCTTCTACCATATAAAGCTTCAAACGGGGCCATTCCAATAGTAGCATGAAAACTGTTATTGTAAGCAAACTCGATTAATGCTAAGTGCTCATCCCAACTACCTTTAAAATCAAGCACACAAGCCCTCAACATATCTTCTAAAGTCTGAATGGTCGGCTCGGCCTGACCATCTATTTGCGGATGGAAAGCAGAACTTAAACGAATTTGGGTACCGAGACCTTTCTGGAAAGATTTCCAAAACTGAGAGGTAAACTGAGTACCTCTGTCAGAAATAATAGCCAAAGGGATTCCATGAAGTCTGACGAGTTCTCGAATATATATTCTAGCATAATCTTTAGTTGTAAACGATGAATGCACAAGCAAGAAATGAGCTGATTTCGTCAGCCGATCTAGACAACCCAAATCGAATCATAATGGCGACGAGAAGGAGGCAAACCAACTATGAAGTCCATACTCACTTCTTCCCACTTCCAAGTAGGAATGCTAAACTCTTGCATCACGTCACTGGGCCTTTGATGCTCTATTTTAACCTGTTGACACGTGGAACACTTCGCCACAAATTCTGCTATGTTCCTCTTCATACCGTTCCACCAATAGATTTCCCGCAAATCATGGTACATCTTGGTAGCACCAGGATGGATGGAGTATCGCGTACCATGCGCTTCCGCCATAATCCTCTGCTTCAAGTTATCAACATCAAGAACACATAATCTTTCTCGGAGTCTCAAAACGCCATCTCCCCCTTGGGAGAAAACCTCCACCTTTTGGTCTTTAACCGACTTTTTTAACCTGACCAAGGTAGGATCCCTGTCTTGCTTCTCTTCACTTCCGAAACTAAAGAGGATTCAAAACCGTTTTGCACTCCTATACTACCCTCAGCATCACCAAACAACCTAACCGCCAATCTAGCCAAACGATGCACCTCACGGGCCAACTCCTTCTTACCAATCTCCACATGTGCTACTCTACCCATGGACTTTCGACTAAGGGCATCTGCTACTACATTGGCCTTGCTCGGATGATATAGTACACTCATATCATAATCTTTCAACAGTTCTAACCATCGTCTCTGCCTAAGATTCAACTCCTTTTGGGTGAATACATACTGCATGCTCTTATGGTCCGTGAAGACGTCAACATGGACACCATACAAATAATGTCTCCAGATTTTCAAAGCAAAAACCACCACAGCTAATTCAAGGTCAGGGGTAGGATAATTCTTCTCGTGAGGTTTTAGCTTCCTGGAAGCATAAGCTATAACCTTGCCCTTTTGCATCAATACGCAACCCAACCCGACTCTGGAAGCATCGCAATACACCACAAAACCATCAACACCATCAGGCAAAGTCAACACAGGGGCTGAAGTGAGTCGAGTCTTCAACTCCTGAAAACTCTTCTCGCAAGATTCGGACCACAGAAACTTCACTTTCTTTTGGGTCAAACGGGTCATAGGAGACGCAATAGATGAAAACCCTTCAACAAAACGACGATAATAACCAGCTAGACCCAAGAAACTTCGGATATCAGAAGGAGAAATAGGTCTAGGCCAACTTTTTATAGCCTCTATCTTTTGAGGATCAACTCTAATACCTTCGAAAGAAACAACATGACCCAAGAAAGCTACAGAGTTCAGCCAGAACTCACACTTACTGAACTTAGCATACAACCGATGAGTTCGAAGAGTTTCCAACACGATTCGGAGATGATCCGCATGATCACCCTCACTTTGGGAGTAAATAAGAATATCATCAAAGAACACTATTAAAAATAAATCCAGATATGGCCGGAATACACGGTTCATAAGACCCATGAAAGCTGCTGGAGCATTAGTTAAACCGAAAGACATCACTAGAAATTCAAAATGACCGTAACGGGTTCGAAAGGCTGTCTTAGGGATATCACATTCCCTAACCTTAAGTTGGTGATAATCGGATCTGAGGTCTATCTTCGAAAAGTAGCTCGCACCTTGCAATTGATCAAATAAATCATCAATTCGAGGAAACGGATATTTATTCTTGATAGTAACCCTATTAAGCTGTCGGTAATCAATACACATCCGCAAAGAACCATTTTTCTTATGCACAAACAGGACAGGTGCACCCTACGGGAACACACTAGGTCTGATAAAGCTTTTGTCTAAAAGATCTTTCAATTGCTCCTTCAACTCTTTAAGCTCCGCGGGAGCCATGCGTTAAGGACGAATGGAAATAGGCTGAGTATCGAGAAGAAGATCAATCCCAAACTCTATCTCTCTATCAAGAGGTACTCCAGGGAGATCTTCTGGAAAGATATCAAGAAACTCATTAACAACATTAATTGATTGAATAGTCGGGGTTTCAGACTTAGTGTATTTAACCCGAACCAAATGGTGGATACAACCCTTCGAAATCAACTTCCTAGCTTTGAGATAGAATATGAAACGACCCTTAGGAATCACAGAACTCCCGGACCATTCGAGGATAGGTTCATCAGGAAACTGAAACTTGACCACACGGGCACGATAATCAATAGACGCATAGCATGAGTGAAGCCAATCCATACCCAGAATGATATCAAAGTCAACCATATCTAGCTCAATCAAATCAGCATACATAACCCGATGAAAGACAGTAATGGGACATTTCTTAGACACCCGCTTAGCAATGACAGACTCTCCTACCGGAGTAGAAACCAAAATAGGCTCAGAAATTAGTTCAGGATCCGTTTCAAAATTTACAGCAACCAGAGGTGTCAAATAAGAAAAACTCGAACCGAGGTCCATCAACACATAGACATCAAAATAGAAAACACGGAGCATACCAGTGACAACATCGGGAGAGTCCTCCTGCTCCTGACGAGATGGTATAGCATAGAAACGATTCTGGCGTTGACCGCCAGCAGTACTAGATGAAGCACCCTGAGGAGAAACTGAACGGGCTGCGGGAGGCGGGGCACTGGTAGCCTGACTCTGGGGACGGGCATCACGACTCCGCTGTCTGGCATACGAGCAGTCTCTAAGTATGTGGCCCAACTTGCCACAACCAAAACAGCCCCGCTGCCCCATATAACACTCACCAAAATGGTCTTTACCACACTTAGCACATGAAGGAGGATGAGGCCGGTTGCTTACACTGTCCTGAGACCTGGAAGGTACCGACCTATTCCCGAGCTCCTGCCTGCCCCGATATACGGGAGCACTAGCTAAGGAAGGCGCAGGTATAAATGAACGTCTCTGAAACTGAGGGCGACTCCCTCCGGAGAATCTAGTCTGACCAGACCCCTGTTGCTCCGATCTGACTCTCTTAATCCCTCTTACTCTTTCTCTTTCCTTTATCTTGTCTGACTCAATCTGTTGGGCGTGAATCATTAACCTAGGAATATCAATCTCCTTGTTGATCATAGCAGATCTACATTCTTTCACAACATAACTCGACACCCCAGTTAGAAACTTACTCATACTAGTCCTCGAGTCAGCCATCATATTGGGAGCGTACTTCGATAGCTGATTAAACTTAAGACAATACTCCTTAACCGACATGGAGCCTTGTCTCAAATTCATAAACTCCTCTATCTTAGCTTCTCGTAACTCAAGAGGAAAGAATCTATCCAAGAAAGCATCTTGGAATAATTGCCAAATCACCGGAGCGGTATCTTCCTCTCTACCCTTATTCCACATCTGCACCCAGTCATAGGCAACATCCTTCAACCGATAAGAAGCCAGCTCCACACTTTCTTCCTCGGTCACGTGCATAATCTGTGTAATTTTCTTCATTTCATCAACATACATTTGTGGGTCCTCACCTGCTCTCGACCCATGAAACTCTGGCGGATTCATCCGCATAAAATCACGAATTTGTGCTGCTGCCGAATTATTTTCCTGTGGAGGTGGAGCGTTGGCCTGAGTTTTGGCGGTAACTGCCTGGGCTAGCATCTGAAAAGATGCCCGAAATTCGGCATGGGATACCGTCTCATGTAACGGATCAACGGGTTGAGGTTGGTTGTTGTTTCCGCGAGCTCGACGTGGAGGCATTTTCTGTCGTAAGAACGCACGAATTAACAGCAGAAGGAAACAGTTGTAAGCATGATAGACTCTTGTAGAAAGAAAGAAACGACTTTTCCTAGAACGCCCCGCAGCCTCTTGATCATAGGTGTGGCGCGCTACACACCGATGCTCAAGACTCTACGTAACGCTGCTTGTCAAACTCCCTAGGACTCTTCACAACCTTAGGCTCTGATACCAAGTTTGTAACGCCCCGAAATATCATCCCGAGACGCCACACGGTGCCCAAGGCTACACGTAGCCTCAAGCTAACCCTTTAAGCCAAAACACTACCCTTGGATTCCAACACAACAACATACACGCTATGCTAAGGATAGACTAACTTATTTCACAGAAATTTGAAAATAACATATCAATATGGTCAGCCTGGGTAGATATATGCCATACAACTGTTAGAAACTATATTAAGGATCATGGGCAGGATCATGACCCTCAAATCCTTTTGGCCTAACATATCCGGTTGCTTGCTTGACTCTCAGAACTCACTATCCCGTTGTAACACTAACATATCCGGTAAAATCACGTAAGTGGGGTCTGCGGAGGGTCATTATAATCACATAAGTGGAGTCTGTATTGGGTCATTATAAAGGTCGTATTTTGATGAGCCTATACCATGAAAAAGTTGTCACTTGTACACTCTTAATGTCCGCATTTTTTGGGCAAATCTGAACTCATGGGTTACCACTTTCTTCTGACACGTTGTATTTGTAGCTTTTGAGCAATTGAGGTGATTGAAACACATAACTGAACAAAATTAACACTATAAGCAAGAGACTTGTTCTAGGGCCCAACGAATATGACAACAATCCAATCCACACTTGATGAATGGTGTAGCCATTAAGCACATGGACTCAGATTAAAGGATGGTCTCTATCAGACATACTATCTGTGATCACGGTGATTCCATTTGTTAAAAAGAACGTTGACATGTTAATCAAGATTCAAGATATCAAATCCCCAATCACAAGCAGCTTTTTCCAGGACCCAACTAGTCCTAGAGCTAACAAACAGCTATTGCCATTCTTCTAGGTCACAATCTAAAGCAAACTGGTTTTGATCATGACAATGATAAGTTAGAAGGGAAATTAAGTAACAAACAACTAAAAAATACTCTTAATCTATGCATTGCACATAACACCAATTTCTACATTCAAAAAGTAATGAATTCATCAGATTACAAAAGTAGATATATCTAAATGTATAACAAGTATGATTGAGGATTAAGAATCTTGATTTCCTTTGGCAGAAATGCCTGATTAGCATAGTAAGCTCACTTTCTGTGGGAACCATGTAAAGATCTTGGAGATCCCTCGAAGAGATCCAAAAGGAAGTTCTCCAAATCATCCGCAGTATACTTTATGTGCTTATCACTTATATGGTTGGTGTGCCTTCCAACAAATGTTCTGTATGCCTGGATAACCTTGAGTGATGTTGAGATTCGAAGATCTTCACGAAGTTGACTATCTGGGATTGACCATCCTGTCTGGCTCTTGTAAACATCCTCAAATGCGAGATAGAAGTTGTATAATCTCTCCTTGAGAAGAGTTCTGGAGATAGAATTCGAGCCTGGATTCTGTAGCCCTTCATCTCTGAGTAAAGAGAGGATTGAGCTCCAAGTAGCTCTCTCATAACTCATTGCATGGTGCTGGAATTTCCAATTATGTTTTCGAATCCAACCATCACCGAGTATTGTTCTTAGATTGGAATTCTTCACCTTTTCAGCCATGTAATGAATATTATTCATTAAGAAAAGGTGACCTAGAGACTCATCCTTGTATAACCTGGACTTATCCTCAAGGTTACATTCCAAAATTGAAGTGAAGGATCGAAAATGTTGAGCCAGCGGAGAAATGTAACAGCGTCTGTCTGTGCTATCTTCTTCTTTATCGGGTGTCATGTCTGGTAAAATGGCCACTGAATCCTCCTTCTCATGACCCTTCAGAAGCTCATCAAGTGTCTTGCTATAATCTATAAGAGTTTTCATGTAGTTCATGACATACCTCGTAAGATGGTGTATTCCGCCACCAGGAAAAGGGTTGACTGATATGCTGGAAGCAACGGCATTTTCAAATTCCAGAAAGGTTGCCTTTGCACAATCACCCAAGCTTCTAAGGATGTCCTGGCACTCAGTTCTAACACATAAACCTGCCTCATCAGAGTACATAGCATCAATATCTGGGATAAGATCTGCAAGCACCTCATACATGTCAAGAATCCGAATCAACTTCTCTGGTTGATGAGGTCCAATCGCTATGGCTTCACCAAAGTTCAGAAGCTGCAAGATTGAAGCTTTTGAGGCCTCAGCAAAGCAAACTGAACTAACTGCTTCCAGCTCGCTAAAAATCTGATCACTTAGCCATTTTTCACTGACAAGATAAATGCGCACAAAGATCTTCATAGCCCGTATCCACCTCCTGATTTTGGAGTTCAACGAGCTCCATTCCATCTTCAATACATCCTCGATGCTCAACTTCTCTACTTCAAGAATGAAGAGGCAATCATCCAAGCCATCTTTTCTGACATTGATAAATGCCTGAGAACACTCCCGGCCATAATTTGAATCAAACATCAAATTGGCAATGCATCTTAAGTCAGGAATAACATCTGGATGCACCAGTTCAATGATGTACTCCTCCGAGCTCCTACTCATGCTATCTCTTTGAACCACATCCTCAATCGAGTCATCCCCAAACGACACAATAGAGCCATCATCTAACGTATCGTCTTCACTGGAACGAAAAGACATATGCTCCGGCTCAAAAGGCTGCCTGTTGTGAACAAGCAAATGTGTAAACTCCTCCTCAAGTCGATTCATTGCTGTTTGCAGAAGATCGTGAGCCCTAAGAAGAAGCTCATCCTCTTTGCTACCTTTAACCAAGTCCGAACTCTCCAATCTCTCAATCAACTTTCGCGCCTGATCGACATACCTCAAATACTCATATGCTTCTTCCTGACCACAATCCCATATCATTGACTTGCCCACCTCCCAGTTCATGACCTTACCTTGCACTAAATTAAGCTCCCCCTCCATCTCAATAAGCTGCTCTTCATCTCCCTCATCTTGGGTTTCACTCACTCTAGTTATGGAAGACAATTGAGACCCTAGATCAGCCAAGATTTTTCTAGCATCATCTGTTAAAGTCCTATTTGACCCCAACGCTTTCACAATGTTCTGTGCAGCAGCTATCAGGTTTTCTTCCTCTTCCATTAGGGGGGCTGAAGGTTCACAGTCTCCCATATAATCCAAGAAACTGCCTCCAAGTTTAACCCCAAACAGCTAAGATTGCAACTTTAAACTTGTATCTCTTCAAAACTTCAACAAGAAAGATATCAAAAGTGAAAACACCTGCAAAGATCAACTACTATAAGAGGTAACCCAAAAAGGGAGGAGGGGGGGGGGGGGGGGGGTTAAGGGTATAAGAAGAGAGAAAAGCAGCAAACTTTAGGTTAACTAAAACGGGAAATTACAGAATCAAGAAAATCAGAGGAAGTTGAAAATGCAGAAACTTGGAAGTTCAAATCTTGAATATGCAGAAAGAGAAACAAATAAGCAAACAAGATCCATATATACAGTTTATGAAGCAAGAGAAAGATAAAAAGGAAACTGACCCTTTCAAGTGCAAGTGGCAATAATCAGACAAAGAATGACAAAGAAAAGGTGTGCTTTGTAGGGAGAAATGAAGGAGAAAATTAGTGCAGAAGACCGACCTTCCAAAACTTATATGTGCAACATGTGGGTAGCTGCTTCCTATTGGACTAATAACTTTCCTCTTTTTTACTTTTGGGAATTGGATGGCTTTGTCCTTGGAGGATGGCCACTGCTGCTTTGACCTTCTCAGTCTTGAACAAATATCTTGGGAAATTTAATTGAGTGCAAACTTTTTAGTACTGAAAAAAAAATATTCAAATTTATTAGTATTACAAGATATCAAGCGAAAGGTATATCCGAAACAATTCTTTTATATTTTCAGATCAAACTTGTCAAATTTCACTGACATGGTGTTGTTTGTTGTTGCTACAATTACACGTAGTAAAACTAAAAATCTATTGAAAAATACTCAGTATTTTGTAATTTGCTGTTGTTACAAACTTAAAATTACAAGAATATATAAAATACGACACCGTTCACGTTGTAACAGATTAGCCTGATAGTAAGGTTGAGAAATAAAATAAAGATATTTGACCAGTTAGTTAAGTAAATGGTACTATATAAACTATATTAAAATCTCCTAGTTTTTTATATGTCATGCCATTCCTATAAAAAAAAAATGTGAGGTTAAACAATAAATGAGAACATTCAAATTCAAGTTAATAAAAATTAACTAAAAAGGCTTTAATTTTTTAATTGAAGCATAAATAAAAGAATATGTAAAGTGGGAATTGAGATGGTACAAATACTATTCCACCAAAGACAAATAATATGACGAAGGTTTATTTTCACGCACTAACAATATAAATAATTTTATACAACTATTTATTTTGTTTATACTTCTTTGACAGAGGGTCTATTAAAAGTATCCTAACTATAAAGATGATTTTGTTATAAATATATTTACATTATAGTGAATGTCTATCGAGATTTATCAAGATCTACTTTGATATCTATTAGGATTTGAAGATCCGTCTTTTACTCAGACTAGGAGTAAATTTACCCTATAAATAGAGGAGTTTTGTTCATTGTATTTACAATCTTATGATCTCTCATCCTAATAACAATTACTCTCTCTATTCTCTACTCTTCTTCTTTATTCTTATTTGTTTTATAACACGTTATCAGCACGAGACTCGGTCAAACAAGGTGAGATTATAAATCTGAAGAATTTCAAGGTTAGTAATTCTTTATGTTGTCTTTCTTTTGTTACTACTAATATAATTATTATTGGATTTGAGAAAAAATAATTGATTTGGAACTATTTATATTTTAAATTTATTCTTCAAGAACAATATTATCAAAAAGGATGATAGTATGTTGAGTTCAAGTCCCATCGATTCACGCCTAAGACGCTTTTATATTGATCAAATATTGAGTTTGAATCTCAATACACTATTTTGATGATATTGTGATTGCTAAGGCAAAATAATGGGTGTTTGATGAAAAGTCATAAAATTCGACCCATTGAATATGCTCTATTCCATAAAGTGAATGTGGTAGCAATATATGATAAGTTTGAAATATGACAACTTACTTCATTCTTGAGGTGTATGGGGTAGCAGTGCATAATATATCTGAAAGAAGACAAGTGATTGAATGCACGAATATACGCGTGGAGGGACAATATGATAATGATCATAAAAAATGATGATATTTTCACACGTTTATATGATTATAGTATATGCTAGAGAAAAATTCTCTACATCATATGTATGCCTCGATTTTCTTCTGAAGTAGCAAAATCTTGAAAGAGGTTATAAGCTATCATAATTTGATAGGCTTAAGGCACGATTATATTCCATTCCTGGGGAATGAGAAACTTATTAATGCAAACATGCACTTGATTGTGATTGTATCACAACTCACCTCCGAAAGAGGTTGAATAATTTTGAAATCTACTTCTAAAGTAGTAAATCTGAAATTTATTCATGTAATAGTAAATCTGAAATTTACTAAAGAAAAAGTGCATGTCATGGTAAACTTGGAGTTTACTAGAATAAAAGTTCATAAATTGATATGAATAATTGTGACATCTCGAAGATGTGCATGTATTGAAGGGCTAGAAGATTCTTCAAGAATTGTTTATGTCGTTTGTTCTCATGATAAGTTGGTTGGACTAACTAATATTGGGATTGAATCCCTTCAAATCTGAAAATTATAAAAGGTGAATAAGGGCTCGTTCACCTATCATGTGATATGTTGAAAAGATGCATCAATAAGATGATCGCATGTACATTCATGGTCAACCTACGTTTGACATTTATAAAGCTACTTGTTCAATATAAATTGAGCATAATTTTCAGATTGTGTAATCAAGATAATTCATCTTGATGATGATGGTTTAGCATTGAATGTCTTCAATAAATATCTAAACCATTGTTAATGAGAACAAAACTTAATGTATTGGTCTGAAATATGATATATTGCAATGTCATTTGTATGCATTAGACCAATAAATTATGATTATTTCTTCCCTCTCAATTGGTTCAAGGTCTGGAACCAATTATTCCATCTAATAATTTTGATGTGCGGTATACGATTAATGAATATACCATAATGCACAACGATGGATTCCTCAAAGAAGTAGAGGATGTATGTTAGTTTTCCTAACATAAGGGGGAGATTATAAGCGTTATGAAATATGTTAGGAATTATCACCATATCCTCATCCAAAAGATAATTCAAGTCAAATGCCGAAAGCATCTCATATTAAGCGCAAGTGCTCTTATTTTGTGTTCCTAAAAGACAAAGTCCATGCACATGTGAAGAGTGGTAGACTAATCGGTTCCAAATGAAATAGTCCTTGAAAAATAAGGAGCAAATAATCATAATAAGAAGGCAATGAACTCTTGAAGAGCCTACGACATAACACTTCATGAAACCTTATGAGAGGTTCATGTACCTGAAAATAATGAAGTGATGAGATCTCAAATGTTATGTCGCATTGTGAACCGATACAAAATGATATATCATCAATATCTTTGACAGGATATTAGCGCAATATTGTGAAAGATTACGAGGATCTGAATTCTACGTTTATTTAAGCATGCTGACGTAGAAACATTTATCAAGTAACATGAAATGATGCATTTTGGTAAGCGTAAAATTTATTTGATTTGCAGTTCAGACACTTGAAGATGTCACTCATGAAATGTAAAATATTATCACTTGACAAAACTTATGTGAAAACTTTTAAGAATTCAAACTGCTTGAAGCATATAAAAGTTTCTAGAAAACTTATTTATAATCCTTATATTGTATAAGCTTATTGCTTGAACATCATTGGAACTCTTGAAGAGTTTTCAAAGCAATAGATTATTTGCTGAAATTCAAAATATATCGAATTGGATTGGTTATGAAGTACCATGTCTTAGTGCAATTGATGCACTCATATACCTTGCAAATATTACAAGGCCTATAGCTTTTTCAGTCAATTTGTTAGCAAGGTATATTTCTGCTCCTACTATGAGACATCGAAATGGGATAAAACACATAAGCTTGTTTTATTTTAAAGATTGCAGTCCCGTTCTTATTGGTCATGCTAATGTTGGGTACTTATCTGACCCACATAAAGCTCAGTCTCAAATAGGCTATGTGTTCATATGTGGTGGTACTGCCATATCTTGGAAATATACAAAGCAGTCTATCGTAGCTACTTCATCGAATCATGCTGAGATAATAGTTATTCATGAAGCAAGCCGAGAATGTGTATGGTTGAGGTCCATGATACATCTCATTCGAGAAAAATGTGGTGTGAAATATGACAATCTACCCACAATTTTATACAGAGATAATTCAGCATACATAGCACATCTTAAGGGAGGATTCATAAATGGAGATAGAACGAAGCACATTTTGCCAAAGCTTTTCTACATACATGAGCTAAAAAGGAATGATGATATTAATGTGCAACAGATTCGTTCAACTGACAATGTGACTGATTTATTCACCAAATCTTCTCCAATTGCAACATTTAAGAAGATGTTGCACAATATCGAGATGCAAAAGTCAAGGATGTTCTGATTAGGAGAGTTAATACGCGTTGTACTCTTTTTTCCTTACGAGGTTTTGTCCCACTGGATTTCCCTTGTAAAGTTTTTAATGAGGCAGCCGAAATGCGTATTATTAGAGACGTGTACTCTTTTTCCTTCACTAGATTTTTTCCTACTGGATTTTTTTCTAGTAAGGTTTTAACGAGGCATATTATCTACCAATTAGACATTCAAAGGGGGGTGTTATAAATGTATTTATATTATAATGAATGTCTATCAAGATCCACTTTGATATCTATTATGATTTGAAGATCCGTCTTTTACTCAGACTAGAAATAAATTTTCCCTATAAATAGAGGGATTTTGTTCATTATATTTACAATCTTATGATCTCTCATCCTCAAGAGAAGTAATAAAAATTATTCTCTCTAATCTTCTTTTTGTTCTTACTTATTTTATAAGAGATTTCACTTTACTTGCTAGACTAGGGTGAATATATTTTGTTATTGTACACCACTACATCTTCTATGAGTCAACAGGTAATTATTGTTTACAGTTAGTGTAAATAAGTAACTGGTAAAAGACACTAAATAATTTCAGCAACCAATAAACCTATTCTTTTTTTAAAAAGTATCAGGGTTTAAAACTTAAATTCATGATAAATTCAACTGATTAAAGGCTATACGATGATGATATTTAAATTAGGAGAAATCTTATTAGAAATCTTGGTCATATTGATAGCTTCTAGATTAATGCAACATTAGTTGTTTGGCTTTTAATGTTGAAAATGGACAGATGGCCAAAATAAAGACTTTGATTTATTTATTTCTCTTTTTTAGACAAGTATTTTTATTGTTGGCAAAGCATAAAAGGGAAGAAAAGTCAAGAGACCAACACTGGAGCAAAATTTTCCAACTTTGACAAGAAGAACATCTTAATTCTTAATCCTTCTTTTTTTTTAAAGTAAATAATGATTTGTTACCAACTTATCTGCACGTATAAAAAAACAAGTAAAGTTTGTATTATGGTATATCACAAATGAGAAAAGGTGTTGGGTAACAACAATCTTTACAATAGTTAAGTTGTAAGAAATTATTTACAATATCAAGTTGGTTGTTAAGAAATTTATGACAATGGATGAGAAACGGAAGAAAATAAAAATTAAAGTATTTTTATTATTGAGTTGAAGTTTTAATTTCTATAACCATCACTTGTACGATAGTGACCGAACAATATTACATTTTGAAGAAAATAATGACTAGTATGCTATAGTGAAAATAAAATAAATGTACTATCATTGCATACGATTAAGTATTTTTTTTATTAATATACATGAATGACCATGAAGATGCGTCACGAATTGAGAACATATAGGGTGTGTTTGGTATGATGTTTTCCAGTTTTCTCCTGTTTGGTTGGCTTACAGGTTTTGGAAAATATTTTTCAAATCAACTCATTTTTCTTAAAACTAAGGAAAATGGCTTCCCTTTAAAAAGTAAGGAAAACATTTTTCAAAACTCTCTTTTAACATCACTATTAAATTGAAATATTCATACAACTCTCAAAATCACCCATCCCTACTCCGACCCTCAATCTCCCACCCCAACCCCACCCCACCCCCAACCCCTACCATTCAAAACCCTTTTTATCATATTCGTTCTCAGTCTTTTTGTTAAATATATACAAATACTTTTAGAAAACATATACTTATCCAATTTGCATAACAAACACACAAATATAAGTAGGACGGAGCATATTTTGATTTAAATAGAAAAAATTGAAAAACCAAATCGAAATTTAATTTTGATTTGGTTTTTCGATTTTCCGGATTGGTTTTGATTTCAAATTTTAGAAATTTGGTTAAACGGTTTGGTTTTCGAAATTTCAAAAAAAAAATCGGATAAACCGAAAAATCAAAATTATATAAATAATATATTATAATTTATATATATATATATATATATTTCATATTATATGTAAATTTACTAAAAATATAATATAATCAATATAACATATAAATTATAATCATTTAGTCAACCTAAATCCTAATATGTTGTTTTGCTTTTGACCGTAATAGTAACGTGAAGGCTGCAACGACGCTCATCCATCCTCGGTTCATTTGAAATTTCAACATCGCCAACGACAGTTGCAGTCATTTGCTCAGTTTGTTTGCTCAGTTCGTCACTGCCGTCGACAGTCGCTGCCGCGTGCGGCCATTGTCGTCACGCCAACGGTGATGACTCGGCGAAGTCGATATTTATGATTATTTCATTCGTGTTGAATTAATTATATTTGAGAATGAAAATAAGTTTGAAAAAAAGATTATTTTTCTAGAAAAATCACCAATTTTAAATGGTCACTACTTTAATCTTCAAAATCGAAATAAAAATACGAAATAACCGAACCGAATCTGTAAAAAACCAAACCAAACCGAAATAATTTTGGTTTAGTTATGATTGTTATTTTCGTCAATCCGAAAACCAAAAAACCGTACCGATATTCAACAATCAAATCGAACAAACTAAATGCTCACCCCTAAATATAAGTAAGAGACAACTTATTTTTTTAGAAAATATTTCTCCTCCTTCATATCGAACACACCCAAAAAAATATTTTTTGAGATCAAAAAATATTTTTCTAAAATGTATTTTTATGCTTTAGCTAAAGATTAAAATGTATTTTTTGAAATTATTTTTTCATTTTCCAACCAAACATTACAAAATATTTTCTATCCACCAACCAAACATAGGAAAACAAGTAATAAATCAACTTGGAAAACATTTTCCTTCATACCAAACACACCCATAGTGAACAAATTAAATAGCACATCACTCTTGTTGTCAGCTTCATAACAGCTTTATTTTATGAAGAAAAGTGCCACATGTTTTGAAATAATGAATAAGAAGAATAACAGTACTTAGCAGCCATAAAAATATTATAAAAACAATTAATGCTTTGTTCGTTCCTATAAAGTCAATGTTTTGCTTATTCTTCAAATTTAATCCAAAAGAACAAAACGGGTATTCTGGACGTACAACGTGAGGAATTGCACGTTGCAAACAATAATTCACCAACTCTCATTATTGAGAGAGTAATTAAACTATCAGAATATGAATTATAGTTGGATGATTGATTTCTTCACTCTTAATTCAAATATTAAAAAAGAATTGTTGGAAGTGTTGCTTGCAAAATTAACCCTTGCATAACGCAAATTCGGACTAATCCAACTCAGATCACCTGGTGGAAAAAGAAAAAGAAGAGGAATTAACTTTAAGAAATAAGTCTTGCAAAATGCATTCGGGGTGAGGTAGAGGGATGCAAGGTGGTTTAATTTATTGAAAAGTTATACTAGGTAAATAGAATAAATATAATTTTACACATATACGTTAGTTGAATTTTCTTAAATTATATAATCTTTTTTTTTTAAATACTCTTTTTTGAATTTCTGGTTTCACCACTTAATCATCGTTATTCTTTTGCCGCAAATGTGATAATTCTTCGTTACCAACTGGAATTTAAGTATTGCGTTCAAAGTTCAAACTAAGAGATTCAACTAGGATCCCACGTTAGTTTAATTAATCTTAGTTCTATTACATACTAGTTCAAACAATCTTAAACTATATTCTAAGTAATTTTATGTTGGTATAAGCTACTAGTTTTTTTTTTTGTTTTTTTTTTCCAGAAAAAAAGGACCCCACGTTGTTGGTCCAAAATACTCCTTCCGTCTCAAATTACCCGTCTCAAATTGAGAGGACACATTGATTAAGAAAAATAATTAATAACATGCCTAGTTTATCATGATACCCTTATTAAATGATGTTTTTATTTTAATTTGAAGAAAAAGTAATTAATGTAAAGGGTAAAACATGAAACAAAAAAAAATTGTTCTTCTTAATTAATGAATAAAGACAAGTAAAATGAAAAATCAAATTAGAAAATTTGGGGCGGAGGAAATAAATTATACGAATGAAGACCACAATGTTTGATGGGCTCTGTCCTCTTCCTAGAATTTGTTAAAATGTCTCTTTCATTTAATAAAGAAAATACAATAAGATCTCCACGTTTCCACGATCCAATTCGACCAATAAAACCCAAAAATTCTTTCTTTCCCTTTTAATTTTCTTCTCATGGATTGCAATATGGATTATAAATCCTCAAAGTGCTTTTTTGACATCACAATAATGAATTAATTAGCATAAAAGTGTTGAAGAAAGATTAATTCCGGTAAAGTAGACATAATTTTGGACTTCAAAAGAAAAGTCAACAAGAAATAGAAAGAGTTTTGGTAAAAACTAAGACTGTCTAACGGGCCGGGCCGGTTCAACCCGGAACCGGCCCTCTCATTCTTACCGGGTTCCGGGCCGGTTACGGGCCGGGTTTGGCCTTAACCGGTCCGGGCCGGGCCGGGCTGCACAGTAAAAATATTAAAACCCACCCGGAACCGGCCCACTTAACCCAATCCGGTCAAACCCACTAAAACCCGGTCAAACCCGGTTAAAAACCGGTCAAATATACACTATATACGCTATATACATAATATATACATTAAATATACACTTTTATAGAAGATATATACACGTGTATACATTAAATATACACTTGTATAGAAGATATTAAAATTATAAATCGTTAAATAAAATAAAATAAAAAACAACGACTATACGTTAAATATACACGTCTATAGAAGATCTATTAACATTCATACACTCTATTCTATGTATATGTAATACTTTAAATGAGATATACTACAATATATATACATTACAATATATATTTGTATAGTTATATACTAATTTATAAAACATATACACATGTATACGTTAAATATACATGTCTATAGAAGATCTATTCACATATATACACTCTATTCTATGTATAGGTAATACTTTAAATGAGATATACTACAATATATATACATTACAATATATATTTGTATAGTTATATTCTAATTTATAAAATATATACACATATATACGTTAAATATACACGTCTATAGAAGATCTATTAACATTCATACACTCTATTCTATGTATATGTAATACTTTAAATGAGATATACTACAATATATATACATTACAATATATATTTGTATAGTTATATACTAATTTATAAAACATATACACATGTATACGTTAAATATACATGTCTATAGAAGATCTATTCACATATATACACTCTATTCTTATGTATAAGTAATACTTTAAATGAGATATACTACAATATATATACATTACAATATATATTTGTATAGTTATATTCTAATTTATAAAATATATACACATATATACGTTAAATATACACGTCTATAGAAGATCTATTAACATTCATACACTCTATTCTATGTATATGTAATACTTTAAATGAGATATACTACAATATATATACATTACAATATATATTTGTATAGTTATATACTAATTTATAAAACATATACACATGTATACGTTAAATATACATGTCTATAGAAGATCTATTCACATATATACACTCTATTCTATGTATAGGTAATACTTTAAATGAGATATACTACAATATATATACATTACAATATATATTTGTATAGTTATATTCTAATTTATAAAACATATACACATATATACGTTAAATATACACGTCTATAGAAGATCTATTAACATTCATACACTCTATTCTATGTATATGTAATACTTTAAATGAGATATACTACAATATATATACATTACAATATATATTTGTATAGTTATATACTAATTTATAAAACATATACACATGTATACGTTAAATATACATGTCTATAGAAGATCTATTCACATATATACACTCTATTCTATGTATAGGTAATACTTTAAATGAGATATACTACAATATATATACATTACAATATATATTTGTATAGTTATATTCTAATTTATAAAACATATACACATATATACGTTAAATATACACGTCTATAGAAGATCTATTAACATTCATACACTCTATTCTATGTATATGTAATACTTTAAATGAGATATACTACAATATATATACATTACAATATATATTTGTATAGTTATATTCTAATTTATAAAACATATACACATATATACGTTAAATATACACGTCTATAGAAGATCTATTAACATTCATACACTCTATTCTATGTATATGTAATACTTTAAATGAGATATACTACAATATATATACATTACAATATATATTTGTATAGTTATATTCTAATTTATAAAACATATACACATATATACGTTAAATATACACGTCTATAGAAGATCTATTAACATTCATACACTCTATTCTATGTATATGTAATACTTTAAATGAGATATACTACAATATATATACATTACAATATATATTTGTATAGTTATATTCTAATTTATAAAACATATACACATATATACGTTAAATATACACGTCTATAGAAGATCTATTAACATTCATACACTCTATTCTATGTATATGTAATACTTTAAATGAGATATACTACAATATATATACATTACAATATATATTTGTATAGTTATATACTAATTTATAAAACATATACACATGTATACGTTAAATATACATGTCTATAGAAGATCTATTCACATATATACACTCTATTCTATGTATATGTAATACTTTAAATGAGATATACTACAATATATATACATTACAATATATATTTGTATAGTTATATACTAATTTATAAAACATATACACATGTATACGCTAAATATACATGTCTATAGAAGATCTATTCACATATATACACTATATACGCTATATACACAATGTATACATTAAATATACACTTCTATAGAAGATATATACACCTGTATACATTAAATATACACTTCTATATAAGATATATAAACATATACACATGTATACATTAAATATACACTTGTATAGAAGATATTAAAATTATAAATCGTTAAATAAAAAAAAATAAAAAACAACGACTAAGGAGTGAATGAATTTGTGGAATTTTATTGATTGCAAAATGATCCAAAATTTATAATTTACATGAATGAAAAATCTATAAATTATGCATCATTTTTTCCAACTCATTCATGTTAATATTAATTGGAACTTGCATAGGGTAGTCGAAGTCAACGGGGGAAAAACCCTGCATTGGACTTGATTCTGCTGAGTTCTCCCGTGAAGTCATAATTTCTTCAAGTTTGAGGTCGTCGTTGGGCTCTGGTTCCATTCCTTGGTTTCTTCTTTCTGCTCTAATCCAATCTCTGAGGCAAACTAAAACATTCATTGCGTTGCTTCCCAATGAGTGTCGGTTGTCTCCAAGCTGCTGTCGTCCCTGACTGAAGGCGCTCTCTGATGCAACGGTTGACATAGGAACATTCAAGATATCTCTGGCTAATCTTGAAAGTACAGGATATTGTGATTCATTATTCCTCCACCAATCCAGCGTGTTGATCCGTCGTCTGCGATCCTCTGGTGGCGTCCGCAGATAATATTTTAGCTCTTCCCGATAAGTTGATGTGTAAGCTCTCTCATCCACACTGTTCCAACAAGTTAAATCATAAAACGAATCAGGAAAACCACTATGTGCCGGCCTTTTAGAAGCTGATGGCTCCTCGGGAGGATGAGGAGCGACAGTTGGAGTGATATTTGTAGGTACGGCTGAATCAAATAAATCAGCATAGTGATTATATAATTTTTCTATATAATCTTTTGCATCAGCCGTAGCCGTCCACAAATCAGGTTGTATTTGTTCAGAATCATGGTTAGTATTTATTTCTAAGTTAGTATAAATAAGAGTACTAAAGTGACACATATGATTATATTTCATGCACGGATTTAACATAGCAGCAACCAAGTAAATAGGGGGAATCGGGAAGAAATATTTTTTAAATTTCGTAAACATAGCGCCAACAGCTTCTTTATAACCTTCTTTATCTTTATATTGTCGGAGCAAACCAGAAATATCGGCTATATATGCCAAAATATTACAAACAGTAGGATAATATGCACCGGAAAATTCAACCGTAGCTACATAAAATTTTTCTAAGAACTTAACAAGATCATTAATTATAACCCAATCAGAATTATGTAGCATGCAATCAGCAGAATCAGCAAATGAACCACAATGTTGGTTAAAAGCTAGTGTAATAGGAATTCTATATTTATAACAAGTTTTTAAAAATTCATACGTAGAATTCCATCTAATATCAATTTCCTCAGGCATCAAAATCGGTGCAAGTCCATTTTCTTGACATTTAACTTTAAATTCTTTAATTCTAGATCTACGATTATTTCCTTGAATAAAACCAACAGCAAGACGAATTTTTTCAATATAAACCTCAAAAAAGTCAAGACCATCTTTTACAATTAAATTATATATATGACATGCACACTTAACATGAAAAATTTCAGGAAAGGGCGGAGATAGCGTAGATTTTATTTTTGTTATAGCAGTCTTGTTGTTAGAAGCATTATCAAAAGCAATACATAAAATTTTATTTTCTATACCATAATATCCGGCAATTTTAATAATAGAATCAGCAATAAATTGTCCAGTATGTTTCCGATCTTCATCATATAAAAAAGCAAGAATACGTTTTTGCATTATGAAATTACTATCCATCCAATGACAAGTAACGGTTAAATAATCATTTTTATTTACAGCACGACCAAGATCGGAAGTTAGGGACAATCTACATTGAATATTTTTTAAGAATGTTGATAAATAAAAACAATATTGTGAATGGAGTCTAAAAATATCAGACCGACAAGTAGTTCTAGGAATACCATTAAACATAGGATTATAAATTGCTTGTATATAACGAATAAAGGCATCAGAAGAAGGAAAACTAAAAGGCAAACAACCCACAGCTACCATTTTAGCTATTTCTTCTCTGTCCCTCAATTTATTATACTTTTTCGCTACTTGACCGGTTGTTGGGTCCATTCTAGTTTGCGTTGACCCACCAACATCCCCACCACCTTTTGCAATATTCAACTCTCTAGTGTGATCTTCAGCTATATGTCTCATTAACGTACCCGTACCCCCTTGCTTACCGCCACTTCTATGCTTATATTTTTGTTGACAAATATTGCACTGCACCTCAATATCTGATATACGTTCAAAAAATTGCCATGCAATACTAGTTCTTTTACGGGGTTTTGGGGCACTGGGAGGACGGGAAGGGAGATTAACTGATTCAGATCTAACGTTAGCATGTCCTACTGCGGGTGTTTCAGCAATATTTTCATCATCTTCGTCTACATTAACTGCATCTACTTCATTTTCTTCTTCTATACCGTAATTTTCCTGAAATTCTACATAATCCATATCGTGAGCACCTACACCTATTTCTTCCTCAAAAGGTGTACCAAGCGGTACCGGAGGCGAAGTCACACGGGTATATCTATTACTTGAACTACCTCTACCGCTAGTAATTCGCTTTTTACTACCACTACCGCTTCCGGGACAAAAATTTCTAACACCTTTAGTAGCGAGGTTTTTTAATTTATCCATAATATAAATTAAATTAAACTAAAAATATTCAAAATACACAAATATAATAAAATTAAATATTAAACAATTAATACAATAAATAAAAATTAAACGTAAGAGATGGAACGACAATACCAAATTTTGGAAGTATCCGAAGATTGCGACTTTAGAAACTTCCGCTCGTACTTTGTAAACGAAAAATTAAAAATTTAAATTGAACACTTTAAGAAATTAAATATATTGAATATTTGAGAATTGAGAATTGAGATTTGAGAGAGAATGAGATTTGAGAGAGAATGAGATTTGAGAGAGTGAAAAATTGTGTGAGAAATGATTTGAAGTTGTAGGGTATTTATAGATTTATTTTGGGGATTAAAATTTTTTTTTTTTTTTTTTTTTTTTTTTTTAAGTTAATGGGCCCAAACTAGCCGTTTGGACCCAAAAACGGTAATATAGCCGTTGGGCCAACGGCTAGTTTGGCCCAATAATTTTTTTTTTTTTTTTTTTTTAATTCCGGGCCGGTTCCGGGCCGGTTAACCGGCGGGCCTGGACCGGGTTGGTCCGGGCCGGGTTAACCGGGCCCAGTTTAAAAAAAAAAAACCGGACCGGAACCCGGAACCCTAAAGCCCTAGGGCTTACCGGGCCGGGTCAAACCGGTCCGGTTTGATATGTAGGGCCGGTTCGGGCCGGTTCGGGCCGGGCCAGCCCGGCCCGTTTGACAGGTTTAGACTAAAAACCGTAAAAGTTCCCTAAGCACAAAAGTAGGCAGCAAGTTTCTTGCCAAAAATGTTGAAGAAACTAAAACAGTCATGTGCTTTGACTGTTTGATTTATTGACCTTTTCACACTCAATTTCGACCCAACATAAACAATTTTGTTTTAGTGATGCAAACTAAGTCACTTCTTATCGAAGAAAGTTCAATTGAATCCCTTAACCTAATTTAGTTGCACTTTGTTTATCGGGTCTAGTTGCCCTTTTTTGAGGCCTATGTGATTTGGCTTGTATGTTTAGTGGAGCTAATTTCACCTTAAAAAAAGAATTGAATCAAGTTTATAATTCTTTCTATTCTAATTTATGTGATGCAATTTGAAGAGTCAAATAGAGAATTTAATTTAGTGTCCTAAAAGAGGACCATTTGTGCAGATGTCTGACTTAATAATAGGTCCACATTGCGATGAATACACAAAGAAGTTCGAATACGGCAATTGGTAATCACGGAAGACCCAAATTCAACTGTATACTGTACTTCCCTTTCTTTCCAATTTAAGAAATAAAAAAATAAGATTTAATCTAGTAGATATCAAATTAAAAATGTTTTTATGTAATGTTTAAATCTTGTGATCTTAGCGACACTTTTCTGGGGGACGGATCAAAAACAAAGACAACTAAATTGGAACAGATGAATACTCCTTCCAACAATACTTTTTTGGTTTGAAAAATCAATAGATAATCTACTCAGTTCTATCCATTTTATTCTTAGTATTAATTATAGTCTTTACCAAATATATTTTTCAAAGCTTTACATTAGTTATATTCAAATAGTGATATAATAAAATTATCCTTACTATTTAATATTTCTAACCACGAGAAAAAACTTACACGGAACCAGTGTATACACCAAGTCAATACGTGCATGTCATGTGTTTGAATTTAAAATTCATATTACTTAACCATGATTAATCAATATGTATTTGGTAAAAAGTGTCAGTGAAGAGAGCAATAAGAATTCAACCCGTTTTTATTGAAATACGAAATATAAAGAAAATTCAATTTTCCTAAAACACGTGGAGTAGAATTCAAACCACATCTACCTAATATTGTTATAACTTCCAAACAAATTGATACCCTTTCCTTTCCAACACAAAGTCCTATTGGTAAACCTCCCTCTTTCCCATCAATTCTCTTTCCTTCAACTTGGCATTCTTTCATTCTTAGCCAAGAGTGGAAAGCAATTGACATTTTTGACCCCCATAATTAAGAATTTTAATGTCCACCACTATTATCATGGTTCATGATTTGGGAAGTGGCTCTCCTCTTAAAAATGAACTGAATAGTTGATATGCTGCCCTTGGCTTGAATAATGGCACTTCATGACCAGCCCCTCTCACTGTTGCAAATGTGAGCCCTTTGTATACCTCTGTCCAGCCTCCCACCTTATAGTAATCACAACATAATATTTCAAATTAACCTTCTATTTATTCTCATGTCACGTAAAAAGATACTCCTACTACACTAAATTAGCAAGTTGCCTGTTGTAACAAGTCGAAATACTGAGAGTGCACATAAGTTAAATACTCGTTACTGACCTGTTTCTTGACATACCAAGGGTACCATGGAATTGTGGTGGATAACTTGAGCTGTGCTAGTGAGTACCTTGTCGCCGTGACAGGTACCACTGAGTCTACATCACCACTGCAATATGACAATTCGAAGCCATTAAAAAAAGAACATAATTTAAGTTGCGTAGAATCTTGGGAATAAGTCCTCAACTCAAAGTCGTGTACCTGAAAACCCAAATTCTCAAACCAGCAACCATTAGTTCACGGTAGATTGGAAGAATCGAGTCATCTGTATCATTCCAGTTTCGATTCAGAGTCTCACTGTAAGCATAGGTGCAACATAAAGCAGCTATTAGCGGGAATTTTTTTCAAACTTTCTTTTAATTAGTCAGTGGTCGATTTGTTTACCTGCAGGCTGTCCATTTATAAGGAATTCCAGTTGTATTCGCGTGCATAGCCTTCTGCACATCAGGTCTGTTGTAGTAAATTTCTGCATACTTCTCCGTGCAAGGATCATATCCTGATAGCTGCTTGAACATCTAATTGATGGAAATCCGAATAAACAATCAGCAAAATCTCCGAATATACATTATACTACAGTAAATACTTCGTAAATGTTACTATAAGATGTTGCATTTTTCGGGTTGTGTTACATATATGTACCTTGAAAGGACGGTGGGGTAAATTCATGGTCTGCCTAGTTGAGGTGCTACCGTCAGAATTGTTGCAAGGAGGAGCATAAATGTTGTATTGATCGATGTTCCCAAATTCTTGATCCATCGCGTAATAGTACAATGATTCACACTCGTTTGATTCTTTATGGCGCCTGAAATCACAAGTGTTCACCAACTGCCTGTATGTCTTATCAGAGATCATAGCATGGCTCCACCAATATGCCACTGTTCCTATGTTGTCATGGTAGTTATCTGTCACTGCATTTCCCACCTGCATTTTGAAAAACATACAATATTATCTCCACCAAATTTCAAGATGTTATTTCCATTAATAGTACACCGATTTGTAGACATTGACAGATTACCATGAATCCTTTGAGGTTGATGGGGTTCTTAGAATTGGCATTGTAATGTACTATTTCTCTGGCTAGCTGAGGGACATAATGACCGGCATAGCTCTCTCCCGTGATGTAGACTTCACGATGTCTGTAGCGTGGGAAGCGATCCATCCAGTGGATAAGGAATTGTAGCGAGTCCTTAGCTGATAAAAATACACAAAATGTCGTCATATTTATCAATTAATCATATGAATTAATCACTTAACTACAGTGAATTAACAAAGTTTGTGCAAAAATCAGGTGCGGCGGACAAGGTATTTCCATATCAACAGGAGTAAGACAGAACAGAATACTAATAAGGCCAAGCACTCAAGTAGTATAAATTTTTCAACAATTAAGATGTACGTATTAATTTCTTGAGAAGATTTTTGTATCTGTGGTGAATATTTTAGCTGTTTGATTGATCGCCCAGTAGTGATGGTAAATTGACAATAGACAACAACATGTAAGGTAGCTAACAATTGCAGCATTGACTCCAAAAAAATCTTATGGTAGGGCAGGCGACTGAGTGCTAATATGCACTTTCTCATGTGCTTCTAAATGGGCACTGGTTGTCACAATGGATTTACACTATGGAAAAGTCTTCAGCACGCATGCCACCATCACTTCATGTTACTAGATTACTAGTTAGGGAATACTCAAACAAAGTGCCAACATCCTAAGTTGCTCGGACTCTCCAACATACAGCCGTAGACATTTTTGAAAAGTCCGAGCAACTTAGCCAACATCAATCCATTTTTTAGTAATCTGTCCCATCCGTCCAATTTTAAACTCATCAAGCTATATTGCATTAAAGCGGATAAAAATCAATCAAAATCCAAACATACAAAGTCAGCGGTGCAGATTGAGAATTATGTATATTATCCCCGGACCCTGCATATAGCCGGAGTTTTAGTGCATCGGGTTGCCCTTTTATGAAGAACTTGTATATGTTAACTTTCAGTTTTTTTTCTTTCCTTCAAAAAGCACCACAGAAAAAGAGAGAAGGTTGGGTCACGTTGAGCGAGTGATGTTATGATCCGTTAACTGACCCATTTAGATCGCAACAAACTTTGCCTCATTAATTATCAATTTGACAAACTTAAGTTTAACTCAACTTGTTCATTTGTCATGTTCAGTCAGAGGCAGGCATGCGTCCATCACATCATGTTTACTAAATTAATACTAAGAGTTAGAATAAGCACCCAAGGATGACCCCAATCAGTCTACAGATTGGGACATTTCAGTAACACAAAGGATGGATAAGAAAAATCTAAGCCAAGATAAATAATTGAATAGCAAAAGTACAAAACAAGAGGGCCTAAACTAATTAATGAATATATATTATCAACAATATGTCATACCAGTGCGATAATCCCCGGTGTCAAGGAGATCAGAGGACCTATTGCTGTAGGAAAATCCAACTCCTGCTGGAGTTTCAATGAATAGTAAATTGGCCAATTTGTTCCATGAGAACTTGTTCACATACAGACCTGAAGCTGTCTTGTTTATCCTGAATGGCCCTATTTCTTCCGATGCACCATAGGCCACCGAAGAGCACCCTGGACCTGATTTGTCCAATTGACATAAAAAACGTTATATACGCTAACATTGTAAATACTTAGGTAATTTTAACACTACCTAATGCAATTTAACGAATTATAGTAGGTAATTAGTCCTACTTCTCAGAACTATGACAGTTTTATTAGTGATTGTTGTAAGTCAATAACCAGTTGAGGTGGATGTATATGAGTTCAACTAACTCCATTATTTTTTAAGGTGAACTTTAAAGTTTGAAGGGGTCACGTTTAAATCTTGAATTCACCTAGAGAAATATGATCTATAGTGTCAGCAAGTATAAGGGGTCCCCGCAGAAGGCTCTGTGTCCATTATCACAGACGGTTGAGATCAGCACATGTATATATTTATGAACAATTTGGTCAAGAAATTGAAACCTCATTTATAAGAAAATGACGACAGATCCCAAACAGTACTATACTTAGTTGGCTAGACTTTAATATTTTGAACAAAATTCACGGTAAAGAATCTTTCTTATTCTGATTTGAAGACACCATATTTATGAGGTCACCACAAAGCCACCGTATGCTTGGACGTTTAGTAGAGTGTATATGAATAGTATTGTATTGTATAAGATGCATTAGTAATATTGAAATTAGTTATGCTGAAACTAGTCATGCTGCGATTGTTTATTATCCATCGTTTGATTTGTTGTATCATGATTTATTAGTAGTAGTTATACATCACAATACTAAATAGAATGTATGCACCATGTATTAGTTATACATAGGTTGAAAATCTTACCAAACAAAGGATTAAAAAATATTATGAGTACTACATAATTAATTTTTTTTAATACATCCTAACAAACGACCTCTACCATTACTATCCTTAAAAACTACGCAATGTTCATGAAATTGCAACAATAAGTTTATGACTTATGCGAAGAGCACGATGCATCTAAACCATCACCAAGTTCAACTGGATGACATGAAGGGTAAATATTAAATTTGATCAAATTCAAATTCTGAATGCGATTTTAATGACATGGGGAAAGTGGTTGCTGAAGCATAGTTGGTATGGGCATCTATGTAAAGACTCTGGGCACCCAATTTAGTTAATAAAATTAAATGAGGACTGTATTTTAAAAGTGGTTGGTTGTAACAGCATTGATATTCACTGCGTGCAAATATTAATGTGGAGAGAGAGAGAAAAAAAAGAAAGAAAGAAAGAGCAACTGGCAAAGGTAGTGTCTGTCTTATCTGTTCATGGATAATGGACCATATCAGTCGACAGTTTAGTCATGACTAAACTAAAAAGGACCCCCTCTCGAGTACTCAATTATACTAGCTTACCTAAAAATTAAAATCCTTAATGAGTTTCGAAAGTATTTTATTAACAACACATAATGTATGAGTCAAAATGAACAATGAGTGATTCAAGATGATCATATTGTGCAATAATATCGTGTTTGATATATATTCCTATTATAACCCCCATTAACTTAAATTTGCATCGGATGGGGCCAGTTTAGGAAGAAGGGTTCTATAACAGGCTTTTTGCATATTGAGACCTTTTAGGAGACATAAATAACCTTTTTATGATATTTCCTTTTAGTTACAGGATAAGGAGAGGAAAAAAAAGAAACGATGAATAAAACAGTAACCAGAAGTTCAAGTAATCATAATTAGTGTACCATTTCCCCAGAGGAGCTTAATATTTGTCAGACTTTAACCCCTTAGGGGCGTTTGGTTTGCGGAACTAGAGTCGGTAATCCCGGGATAAAATAATAATCTCGGGATAAAAATGTAATTCACTCATTTGATTGTAAATATTTGGGATAACTCATCCCAAACTGTGGGATAACAATCTCGGAATTATTTTTCTCTGGTATAAAATTATATAAGGACAAAAATACTCTCTTGAGATTGTTATATTAAATATATTAACATAATATATATATATATATATATATATATAATTAAACATAATTAACATATATATTTTCATAATATTATTTTTTATTGAGTGTTTAAATTAAGTAACTGTTCACAAAGATAAATTTGAGTTCCTAGTGAGATATTCTAGAATTAAGCTTGAAATTGTATTTGATTGACGTCATAAATTTATTTCATGTCTTAAATAAAATAAATTCATCCAAAAATTATAATCTCGAAATAATTTAATCCGCGTGGAAAACGACCTCCAGTTGTTTTCAGAGTCGGACCCGCCGTTAGAAAACAAACAAACCATACCTCACTCACCTCCCAACTTTTCTTACACACTAGCGGGAAAAGAAAAAAAAACTCGAAAGTAAAAAATCAGTGTCACTTTTATGTCGTTATAAATTGATGTTTGAGTTAATATCTATCGTAAAAATTTATCTATAACTACTTTGTAAGTGACCTGACTGAGACAAAGATAGATATAGAGAGTGAGATCTGACCTCCATTAAGCCAAACAACCAAAGGCTTAGTGAGTGGTTGATCAACAGCTTCAGTAAGCCAGTAAAAGAGTGCTCTTCCAGCAACTTGATTGACAGTGACATACCCTGAGTACTGTTTGAACGACACTTTTGGTTGTCCAGGCAGAGATATTATTCTGTCAGCTTCTTCTTCTTCTTCTTCTTGGTGCTTGTTCAAATTTGTAGCACTCACAACACATATTGTTGTTGCTACGAAAATCAAAAGCAAAGGTAACTTTCCTTTGGCCATGTTGTTGTTGTTGTTGTTGTAATTGGCCCTTAAGGAAACAAACACAAAGAAAGAAAAAGAAGCAAACTTTCCTTACAGCTAGGTGGTGTTGTCCTAGTAGTGTGTGAATAGTGATGGGGAAGATGATGATATAGGTCATCAAGGGCGGGGGTGTAATGTTAATGGCTGGTCAGCCTGGAATAAATAGGAGAGAGAGAGAGAGAGAGCAACTATTGCATGCGTAGTTGATACAGACGCGTTCGTCATTTGCTTCTCCAGTTTAATTTCCATACACGACAGTTAACAGAATTGAATTCATAATTAAACCCTCTCTCAAGAGGCTTTTACTGTCACTTAATTTTCTCAAATTTCTACCTTTAATTGTCATTTTTAATATATAATTTTTTTTATTTTTTTTTATTCTTATCATTAATTATTTTTCTATAAATTAATTTCAAGACAGAATGTAAACATCATTTAATAAGGATGTAATGATAAAATAATTATTTTATTTGTTAAATCAAAATGTAATAAGTAAAAATTAAAAGGGAGTATTTGTAGATATTTAATAAATTTAAGAATAAAAAGTATATGAGTAAAAGTTATAGGATTTTCTTGAATTCATAAATTAAAGAATTTAAGGATGTACCCGTGTAGTTGCAGATTCAAAATTTATATCAAGAAGATTCAAAAAGTAAAAATATTATACTTGCGAATTAAATATCAAAATTTAGGGTGAATCACTAAATTAACCTCTAGTCTAGTGCTCACACGATTCAAAATCTATATATCTCCATAAAAATTTAAAAAATATTTTTTTATATATATAATATAATTTTTTATCGAAGAGGTTCAGGTGACACCCTTCTTCACTAACAAAGTGTGTTTGATAGAGAAAAAATATTTTTCAAATTTTGAGTTTATCTCAAACTCTCTAAATGATATTTTGAGTTTCATAAATGACATTCGAGATCATCATCTTATCTCATTCATCAAGTGACCCCAACTTTACCCCTGCCCATCAAAACCCCCTACCATATCCCATCTCGCCCCAACAACATTTAGCTGAATTATATTATAAATACTTTTAAATTAATAGTTTTTTTTTTTTGCTTCCCTAACAAATACTACTGGAGTAACAAATAAGTAAGAAATACATTTATTTTTTAGATATTTTTCATAAAAACACATTTTCTACTTACCAAACACAACCTAAATCTGTCAGCGGGGACAGTACGTCTTCTGATTAGACCAATATAATGAATAAAACATTTTAAGAAATGCTACATTGCATTTAATGTCCCATATGAAAGAAGAATTAACTGAAAATACATTTGTTGTTCGTATCCATATTATAGCATTTACTTACTCAAATAAGATCAATTCATAGCATGTAATCAGTAATATCGTAGTACTTAAGTTAATTAAAGAGATCAACAGAATAATTTCTACATTATTAGGTCAAATCAAAACTAGTTGATATAACTAGTAAAAGTAATTTCAATTAGTAGCTGAAAAAATAAGACGAATCACCTAATATTTATATGTTAATACTCCTCTCGTTTACTAGTCCGATAATGATTTTGTAAAATTTTATTTTACTAATTTAATCTCATTTAGGGTAATCTAAAATTGAAATTCTTTAAATTTGAAAAAAACGTGGGTACTTAATACTTAATAGTTACGGTTTCATTGTTAAACAATAATACTTCACTTTAATTTAGAAAAATGAAGAGAGTAAAAGAAGTATTTTTCAAAATATTAAGTTAACAAACAACAACATATACAACAACAAATCCAGTAAATTCCCACATCGTGGGGTCTGGAGAGGATAGAGTGCACGCAGTCCATACCACTATAGACCCCCGGCTCAAGACAAAGGACAGTATATAAAACATCAAAAGCATGAAATACGATAAAAATAACATAGCTACGACATCCACACAAAATTGTACATTGCCAAACAAAGGACACCGAGGCCCTCCTACCTACTGACTATGACTCATCCACCCACCTTAGCCCTCTACCTTAATGTTTTTCCTCCATACCTTCCTATCCAGGGTCACGTCCTCAGTCAGACAAACAACAACATATATTCGCACAAAATAAAGTGGGTCTGAGGAGGATAAAGGGTACGCAACTCATATCACTATCTCAAATAAAATAGAGATGTTGTTTCCGATAGACCCTTAGCAATTAGCTCAAAAGAAAATAGAAATAATATAATATAGACGAATAATACAATTAAAATTTTATGCTATATGCATATAAGTAAAATTCCACAAATAATTAGTTTTATGTCGTTTACTCCTTTTTATACGTGAGAGACCATTCTACATGCAATTCTTTCCCAATTGTTCTTCTGCATGTCCCCTAATTTGTTATTTGAATATCGTTTTCTTTCTTTTTTTTCGTTCGTTCGTTCGTTTGGAGGATGAGGGTCAAGTCCAAGCACTGATTACATGCATGATGAATGAACATACAATTATTATTGCAGATAATGATAACACTGATTATGTAGTTAGGTACATTTACAATGACGAGCCTCTTGACTTTTGTTTTAATAGGTTATGCTATAGTTTTGAAATTTTGAATAAACCAAATTAGTATTCCTTGTTTTATTGTTGGAAAACATCTTGTCCATAAACTTCATTATCTACTCATGAAGGCCACAGCCCACCCCCTCCGATCCTCTAATTATAGAAAATAATACACATTGCATAGGTCCAAACTATATATGTAAAAACAAAGTTGATTTTATATTTATACTATTAAATACTAATAAGTATTGATTTATTGCCGACTTAAAATTTGAATTTACATGATCACCTAATATATCCTATCTTCTCTTGTCTTGTCTTGTCTGATGTAAGTGAATCAAATAAAGAGAAAATTAAAATAATTAATAGTCATAAGGAGTAGATTTTTGCACGAGTGCTTATCATATGGTTTTTTGTATTTTATGGTCAAATAGTGTGCCGAAGATCCTGCGTTAATTACTCTTGTGATTATTGGACCCCTGTTGTTGCCAATAGTCAAAATTCCTCCCAGCTCTAATAATTTGTGTTTTTTCATTTCTTTTAAAATAAAAGGCTCAACTTTTTTTCTTTTCTTTTTTTTAGAATTTTCATTTGTGTTACTGTTCAGTACTAACTTTACTATTAATAATTATAATTTCATTTATAGTACTCCATAAGTTCGATAAATAATAGTACACATTAATTTGGAACTTATCTGTCTCCTTCATCAATAATTTCAACAAACTAAAGAATAACAATTTTCTGTGGGTCGGAATGGAAAAGAGATTAATATGAACCAAATATTAATATTAAAAGGGGTGTCAAGAAAATAAAAATAAGAAGAGATGAAAAGATAAACAAATAGTATGAATATGATAAAGGTTGTTAAATACTCCTACCTTATTTAAGAGGTGTACAAAATCCTTAGAAGTTGATATATTAATATGAACCAAATGTAGTAGTATATGTTTGTGTGCCGGTGATGACCACACAAATGATTAATGCATAGGCAGTTGGATAAACAGAATTATAGAAAGGATAATTGTCAGGGTCATGATCATATATATAAGCAATTTTGGGTATATATGATGTTGCTATAATTTAGTATTATAGTAACAAATTAACAATATATGGTTTGATTTGTTTATAAACGGAATGTCACGAGAATAAACTCTCATCCAAATCAAAATGGGGTTTGTTTTCCCCTAAATTTAGCAATATTTGTTGATGAAAAGATTGACTAACATCACTTTGTTCATTATTGTTGACCCCATTCGTCATCCATCCACATCCATTTTAATTTTCTTACGTCTCAATCATTTGGTTTCTAATGTAATGCGTCGAGATGAGTTGTTCCTTATCATCTCTCTTCGTTCTTCATTATGAACCACCTCGGATTATCGTAAGATGGATAAAATTGCTCTATCATTAATAAGAAATCTCAATTTTTTTTATTTTTGTTTTAGAGAAGGGAGTGTTTCTTTTTTAATGACTCTTACATGACGAGAATCTAGAATTTTTTTTCTAGTCATCCTTTTTGGGGTGATTGTTTAGTGAATAAACGTTTTTAAAAAAGTCTCTAGCGAGTTATGACCTTTTATAATCATAGTCGTCTAAAATACCTTTTGAGCAAAACTGAAATTCTTACGAGGAAATATTTGATCTTACAATCTAAGATCTTGTGGATCAAGGGCTATATTTGTATAATCTTTAGAAATAGGGATAAGATGACACAAAAAGGAGCATTTATGTAAATCAATAACCGAATTAATAGGAGCCTAGTATGATTCTCAGACATTAAGTAAGAAATAAAAAAATCTCAACTTAGATGGCTTCGTTTGACTATCAAGAAAGATTTTACACGAATAACGTTTTTTTTCAATAAATAAGTATATTCATAAGAATTAATCAGACAAATTTTTAAATTACTTGATTATCTAAAACGTGAAAAGTAATTTGGATATAAGTAATCAACATTATTATGGTTAAAGTTAAATTGAAAGGACTAAGTTGGAGGAACTATAGCCCACAAATAATTTGACGTGAATGTCATGGTTGTGACAAGATTAGTTTTAATTTAATTATTACTTATTAGAAGAGTCCACAGATTATATTTTCATAGTGGTAAAGATTTTCAATATGAAAAATTAAAATAGTTGAATTCGATTGATTTGGTGGTGTGAACTATTTATTCATCATGCATGTACCTTTTTTTCCACACGTTGGTTTACAGCTTTTTTCTGAATTGATTTTCCTTTCCAACGAAACAATAAAATAAAAAGAATAAAATCTCAATCACTTGTTATTCTTCTTACACTTACTTCTCTGTCAGTTCCAATCAAATCATTAGTTTATGAGAAAAATGTATGGTAACAAAGTATATGATTGGGAAGACTAACGTAGTGTAAGGTGTAAAAGATTGTAATCTATGAAGAGACAGAAAGTTTGTGCAGCTCCAAACATTGTGGTCACAGCAGTAGCTTAGTGATAGTGTCCATTATTAGGCATCATCATGAGCATGCCCAATATATGCATGTTGCGATAAGTAACAACAATAATATGATCAGTATAATTTCACAAGTAAAATTTGAAGATATCAAGTGTAGGTTATTTTTACGGGATAAATAAGTTATTTCTAATAGATCCTCGATGATAAAAGTCATTTTCAGAAGTAAATTTATAGAAATGCAAGAACACGTAAATACATTGCTAGCAAATAATTTTTTTTTATTATAGTTATATAAATTAAATAAATAACATGTATATAATGTAAATATTTTTTTACAGTGAGGGAATTTACAGATAATTTCAAATAAGTGTATAATTTAGAAATTATTTTAGTTAAACTTTTATTTATCAAACTGACTTACGATATTATTTTAGTTTCAATTTTGAAATCTAGAGTTTGAAGTTTGGATAACGAATTTCGATAGTTAATTAAGTTATTTCGCTCGTAAAATTTTGTGTGTGTTTTCATATCAACTTCAAATACCCCTTTTCAACTTTAATTTAAGATGCTCCTTTTTAAAAAATAAATTAAATCATATATGTTGCCTAGATATTTGGACATCATTTGGGTGAAGCATACTTGAAACTAATGTGACAAAGGATATCCATATTTAATTTGGGTTGAGGGCTAACTCACCTAGTGAGCTTCGTATCTTTTATAGTTGAGGTGAACGGTTCAAACCCTATCAATTACATGCACCCTACCCCCCCCCCCCCCCCCTAAAGTAATCAAAAAACAAATTTAAAAAGAATTGAAAAGTTGAAATTGTAAAGTAAATTTTAGGCATGATCATTCAATATTTTGTTTATCAAATCAAAGTCACTTTTCTATTTTGCATTACACCAAAATCATTCAACTTTAGAATTTATTATACAGAGGTCACTTTTGTAGTTTATACCAAATAAAGTCATTTAACTTTAAACTTATCATATCAAAGTCATTTTTTATAAAATATTTTATCACGTAAAGTCATTTGATTTTTCTCACGTTAACAAGAAAATAATTCCACCTGATTTTTTTATTTTGTATTGAAAATATTATATGATACTCCAACATAACTTGTTAGTTCGACAAAACATATTAAATAGAGTGAATTGATTTTAAAAACCTTCCTCGAAGAACTTATGGAGATCAGTTAACTTTTTTATTTATACTACTTTTTTCTACAAATTTAAAGTCATTAACCACATTTAGATCGTAAAATTTGTGTTCATATTTGAATTCTTTGATTCTCTGAGAACAAATCTTTGTTAATTAAAAAATGTGATACGAAATTCATTAATCAAATAAGCATTTTAGTAAGGCCAAAATAATCAAAATATTTTTTTTTATGTTAATCATAATGAGTTAAATTTATTATAGATAAATTAAAATAAAGGCAATAGACTTAATATCATAAACCACAACAAAGATTGATCTTATGAAACGAATATTGGGACATATTTTTAAAATTCTTTCAAATGCGATTAACTTATATTGGAGTGTCATATCATAATTTAATATAAAATTAAAAAAATTGAGGTGAAATTTATTTTTTTGTTAACTTAGGATAAATTAAATGACTTTATGTGATAAAAATAAAAACAATGGCTTTGATATGATAAATTTGAAATTAGATTATTTTTATATGCTATAAACTAAAAAAATAACTTTTGTATAATAATTTCTGAAGTTGAATAACTTTTATGTAACGACTAATAGAAAACTAACTTTTGTGTGATAAATATAAAGTCGAATGATTATGAGTGAACTTAAATGTAAAAATGTGTTTAAAAGAGAGAATTTGAAGTATCAAAATCTCTTTAGAAACCTATTTGATTATTAAACTCTTTCAAAAAGGAAACTTGATGGAACGTAGAATTTTTAATGGACTAACCGATACTGTATTTAAATATCATTTTTCAACTTAAATGTAAATATATTTTTTGTCAATATCAACAAATTCATATAGAAACCCTGAAACCCATCATTTTATTTGAGTTTATATCTCTTTATAATATTTGAAGTACTGCAATTCAATATTTGTAAATACAGATATACAAATTTTTATATTGCACATATTGAAGTCAATATTAGTGTAAATACAGTATGATCATTGTAGTTGGAAAATAAAAAAATGGTTAATATATTCAAGATAATTACGTATTTATAAAATTCCATCTCAATTCATCCTATTTCATCAGATCTGGGATGTGATATGGTTTCGAAGGATGAACCGGATATGGACAGTTCCAATAAGATTTCATTCTTGAACAAAAATCTATTTTTTTGATTTATTTCATCTATTCCATGACCGGAACAGGGGAGGATACACATTATATTATGATTTTGAATCAGAAGAGAGATTTCAAGAAATGACATGTACTAGCAGTGGCGGATGTACATGCATTTCAGGGGGTTCATCTGAACCTCCTTCGTCGAAAATTATACTATTTTTACATGGTAAATTATTTTTTTTATGTATCAATAGTAGAGGTTGAACCCCCTTCGACTAGTCCGTATATGTACTACTAAACTCCCTCACTGTAAATTTTGGATCCGCCCCTGTGTACTGGGAAGTAGATTTTGGTGGAACAATTTTTTTTTTTGCACTTCTTCCTTTGCAACTTGGAAGACTAAAAGATTGTGACAATTTGAGCCTTTGAGGTGTAGCTCTTCTTTCTCATAGATTTTGGTGGTGTGCAAGTGTAAACAGCTCCATTTAACCTGCCTTACTGTTGTGTTGACTGCTTGAAATTAGTTGACTTGCTGCAGCAATTGTAGTAAAAGCAAAAAAAATCAGTGGTCCCTTACTAGCTTTCTTCTTGATTGGGGAAAAAAAAAACTCGATTTGATTGATAGACTCTTCTTTTACTCTTTCCATGAATTTCCTATTTGACTTATCATACGATTAAAGCAATGTGATGGCAGGATAATCTCAGTTTTCAAATAATTGTGATGTTTAGATCAACTTGAACACACTGTCAAAGGTGGAGTCAGCCCTCTTTAGGGGTTCGTTTGAATCCTCTTCGATGGAAAAATATACTATTTATGCATGATTAAAATTATTTTTTATGTGGTTATAACAGGTGTTGAACCTCTCCCACTTAATTTTCTTTGAATATTGAATCCCCTTACTTGAAATTCCGGCTCCGCCTCTGCACACTGTGATTAATTTTCTAGAATATTTGTCACCTTCCATCAGCACAAATACCGTACTATTCTGTCTACCAGATTTAGGATAAATATAAGGAAATCATCTAAGTAACATTTTTGTCTATTTAGATTAATTTGAACTTGAAAATCTCATGATTCTCAATCCATTTTATTGACTACTTGAACACACCTATTATCTAAATCTTTTTTATCAAACATAAATTAATGATATTATTTTTTTTCAAGAAATTGATGAATTGTGTTTCTTCACTCCTTGAACAATTGTGTTGTTTGCAAGATCTTATGGCCCGTGCGTGATCCAACAGACAATGGAATCCCCATTATGCATTGACTTGTTAAAAGGAAAGATTTAAAACAGATACACATCACTTCTAAGTGTGCGCACAACCAACTACATTGTCATTCAAATTATGGCGTGCTATACACAAGGTTATTTGTTCTTCTAAATTTAATTTCATATTTAAGAGTATAAGAAATAAAATATTGATTGGAAGTGGGTAAAAGAGGTTCTCCCTTCGTCTAGTGGATTAAATTTGTCACTATTGGGATAAAAGATGTCCTTAATATTTCTTTCGAGGAATAACTAATCTAGTGATTAATTTTAGGATAAACTTATTTCATGTTTAGTTGAGATAAAATATATGAGATAACTTATTTACCAATTGTCACACCCCTTTTTCGCTCGAGGGCCGAGTCGAAGGGTTTTTCCAATTAAAGTGACGATATTGAATAGGGATTAAATTATTTACAGAGTCGCCACTTGGAATTGAGTTTTGGTGTTCCAAGTCACCTTTTTTTGAATCCCTAATCAAAAGGAAATGACTCTTATTTGGTATGCGAAAACAGAAAATGGGTAAGGAATTCTGTTGATCGAGGAGAAGGTGTGAGGCACCCCTCGAGTCCCGTGGTTCTAGCACGGTCGCTTTTATTGACTTATCTTGACTTAAATTATTTTAATAAATTGTGTTAAGGCCTAAATTTGCTCATTTTTATTATACCAAAAATTAGTCTATTATCCTATATTAAAATAAATCAGTAAAAATTAATTTTAGAAAAATATTTGTTAAGGTGAATTATTGCATCCTTAAATTTTAAAATGTCTCGGAAAGATGCGTATGCCGCATTCTTAATTTGAGACAAATATTTTAAAATGCGTCTAGAATTTGTCTAAAATTTACCTAGCGTTAAAATGCATTTGTTTCGTCTCTTGTAAACTCGAGACAATTTATCTTATTCAATTTATTTTTTTATTTAGCAACGACTTTTAGATTACTCCGCAACTCGCCTCGCTCCCTCACAAATGAGTTTTTCCTCTCTTTTCTTTTATCAATAGCAATGAATCTTAAATAAATTCGCGATTCGTCTCACTCTTTCTCACATTAATAAATCGATTAGGAGTTAAGCACATCGAAATTCATAAGTTATTATTTATTTCTTGTTAGAACGAAATGATTATTGCAACAACAACTTTAAAGTATGCTCTAGCTTTACAAGTATTTTTAAATAGCATGTAAAATTTATCAAATATAACATATAGGAAGAATTATTTACACTAGTACATTCTTTATTATTAAAACAAAGCCATGCATCTAATAAATTAAAAAAATGAAATACATTCTTTTAATACCACCAAAGTTAACCCACCAGCTAACAAATCTTACATTAACAATAACTAAATTCCCACTACAATTTCTTTGCTTGTTTTAACACAACATATAATAAATATTAGCACTTCTATTCCATGATAGGTAAATAAAATTTAGTCTATAGAGGTGAAAATATTGTTAAAGTAGCCACATAATGCATGGGCAAGAGAAATTAAACATCAACCAATTTTCAAAAGAATGAGTAATTCTCAATTAGAAAAAGAAAAATCACTAGAAAGTGAATTAAGACTGGTCAAACTTTTCCGAACTCAACCCTAGTCATAATTCATTTATTACCTCCCATTATTTTTTTTATACTCCAATCATTGATTAAACTTAGCCACCAACTACACCCTATGTGTAAAACAAGCATGTTGCAGTACATGACTAATTTGTAATTTTAATTGCAATTCACCCAAACAACATGTGTAATTGTCGCCTCACTTCTATATCAATTTTTCATGTATGTAATCCACTATTTGAGCCTTAATCCATTGTTCTGTCATTAAGCAATTAAGATGCTAGGGATTATTTTAACTAAATCCATGCTAACCTATGAACAACTCAACTATTTAATATGTTAATTCCAAGTAACGTTATAACACACACAAAATAGGACACATAACAAAATAAGTATACTATTAAATCATAATACAAAGCTTCCTTTACATATGCTGATTGACAATTCAAAGTAACATAATCACATAAACTACTTTATTCATATGCTTTGGATTCACAGCAATACTTACAAAAGTAAATAGAAAGGAACTGAACAAGAACAAACCAAGAGTAAAAGCAAGAATGCCATCACCGGTAACTCGAACGAAACTTGAAATGAATCCTCTATAACTTTTCTTCCTTCTTTTCGTTTGATTCTATCCTTGTGTGTGTGTTTTTTTAGTTTTTTTTTTCTTGTTTTCTCTTTGTTTCTTGTTTTCTTTGGCTTTTGTTTTCGTTTCTTTCTCTTTGGTTCTTGTTTCTGTTTTTTTTTTCTCTTCCCTCTTTTTTTTTTCTTTTCTTTCTCCCGTGTGTGTGTTGTGTATATATAGATGTGAGTGGATACGTGGGGAGAGGAATAAGGATAATGGGGTTGAGGGAAATTAAAGATGGGTTGAGCTAGTTTTTAGGACAAGATTCTTTTTTTTTTTTTAAATTATAAAAATAACAAAACAAAAAAAAATAATAAATAAATAAGATAATAGTAACAAATAAAATAATAATAATAATAACAATATAATAATAATAATAATAATTAATTAATTTTTATAGTTCAAAAAATACAATAAAAGTCTAAAAACAGTCAAAAATAAATTATATAATTAAGATAGTACAAAAACTACTAACTTATTTATTTAAAAAGAAAAATATATTTATTTATATATATTTTTTTTAATTTTTGTATTATTATTATTATATTTTTTTTTTTTAAAAAAATAGGAATAAAAATAAAATAATATCCTAAAATTAACTTCATTTAATTATTTTTATAAATTAAAATAAAATAATAGTCAAAATAATATATGATTAAATATAAATATAAATATTTAATATCAATAAACAAGTTAAAATTTAGGGAGGATCAAAAATCACGTGTCTACATTTTTGCCCCTCTTTGTGTGAAATCTCGAAGAGTTTTCATACAAAGAAGTAGACAAGATATGATTTTTGACTCTCCAATTATTTGAAAGGTAAAAATAAAAAAAAATAAAAAAAGACAAATATGACCGAGTCCTGTTTTTGGACATCCTACCTATCCCGGATTATAAGGGAATCAGGTCATGAGTAGTTCAAAAGGTAATTTGGTGAGAGAAAAAGTTAAAGTCGAGTGAGATTCCGTCGAGTTTCCGGTTGACGACTTCTGCTTTTACATTCAACTGACTAATAAAAATCAAAAATGAAAAAATACAAGTAAAAATTGCAATATCTAAAATCTTGATTCAAATCTTCATGACTTGAACTTAAAAATTTACCCTATTCTTCAGGCGGGCTCCTGAACTTTCTTTTTCTTCACCCTGTTCTTCAGGTGGGCTCCTGGTCTCACAATTTCTTCACCCCGTTCTTCAGGTGGGCTCTTGGATTTATAATTTCTTCACCCTATTCTTCAGGCGGGCTCCTGAACTTTCAACTTCTTCACCCTGTTCTTCAAACGGGCTCTTGGATTTATAATTTCTTCACCCTGTTCTTCAGGCGAGCTCCTGAACTTACAATTCTGCACCCTGTTCTTCAGGCGGGCTCCTGGACTTACAATTCTGCACCCTGTTCTTCAGGCGGGCTCCTGAACTTACAATTCTGCACCCTGTTCTTCAGGCGGGCTCCTGACTTGCAACTTCTTCACCCTATTCTTCAGGCGGGGCTCCTGGATTTGCAATTTCTGCACCCTGTTCTTCAGGCGGGCTCCTGAACTTTATTTTTCTTCACCCTGTTCTTCAGGTGGGCTCCTGGACTTACAATTCTTCACCCTGTTCTTCAGGCGGGCTCCTGAACTTTCTTTTTCTTCACCCTGTTCTTCAGGCGGGCTCCTGGATTTGCAATTTCTGCACCCTGTTCTTCAGGCGGTCTCCTGAACTTACAATTCTTCACCCTGTTCTTCAGGCGGGTTCCTGAACTCAAAGCAAACAATGAAACAGAAAAATAACATCCTATTCTTCAAGAGGGTCCTGAGCATAAAAATAAATTCACATTCTTCAGGAGGGTCCTGAGCATAAAATAAATTCCCATTCTTCAGGAGGGTCCTGAGCATAAAATAAATTCTCATTATTCAGGAGGGTCCTGAGCATAAAATAAATTCCAATTCTTCAGGAGGGTCCTGAGCATAAAATAAATTCCCATTCTTCAGGATGGTCCTGAGCATAAAACAGATTCCCATTCTTCAGGAGGGTCCTGAGCATAAAACAGATTCCTATTCTTCAGGAGGGTCCTGAGCATAAAATAAATTCTCATTCTTCAGGAGGGTCCTGTCCCATAAATTAAATTTCATACAACACACATAAAATTTTGCCCCAGTTTGTACTGAAAAAATTTATGTGTTATTGGATCTTAATATATCTCGCAAAGAATAAAGCTTATCATGACCGAGATCCAGTATCAGATGTTGTAATCATGCTTCTTGCATTGAATGAAGTGTGAAATTGCGTCCTTTATCTGAAAGAAAAATTGTGAGTTTTAAAACATATGGTGGTTAGTTTGTGGCATTTGGCTTTTGAAGTGGCCGCTCTCGCACTTGTCATGCTCAACTCTTTTCCAATCCATGATAATCTTCTTTGAATTGTCATATTTCTGACTCAGAATTCTGACTACTGATATCCTCAACTCAAATCATATTTCTGTTATATGATGCTTCTGAATTTAGCTTCCAATACATCCCTTAGATTTCCTCAAGTTTTAGAATGGTCAAATCATAATTATCTTGAGTACATTACTTTTACTTTGAAATGTTGTCTCTGTACATCGACCATTTGTCTTGCTTGTACCCTTAAAAGAGTTGGTAGAGAGTTGGAGTCTTTTCTGACTCGACCTGATGTGAATTTGACTCAAAAGACAACAAAGATTTTTTGTTTGATGACAAAAACACACCAATCAAAAATAAAAATAAAACAAAATAAAAAAGACAATAGATATCTCTTTTTCAAAACAAAGAGAAAACTTATCTGAATGTGGAAATCGATTCTAGTGATTATGACATGCATTTTGAATAAAACAACCAGATCTACCCACACCAATCATTACAACTTTTGTCCACATATTGAGCTTGAAATTAAGCCAAATCTTGAATTTGTTCCTTCTTGATAACAACCTTTCTTAAGCTAATGGCACCTCAATGGATTTTTTGCCAACGAGCCTATCTCCTTTTCATCTTCGTCTCAGCTCACAGTCGTCTTATGATGCCCGAAAGGGTTTTCAACAATAAGACTCTCTCATTTTCATTTTTTTCATCACATTTTTTTTCTTTTTTTTTTTTTTTTTAAATAAACACCCAAAATATGAAATTTCATGCGCTCATAATATGTTTAGCCTTGACATTCTCAAAGATTAATCCGAAGGTCTTTCTTTGGTTGTAACTTGGCTTTTGGATAGGGCTAGAAAGAAATGTAGGCATGAGGCTCATTTATATAACATTAGGTGAAACATACAACTTTTGGAATTGATTCTTTTAAGAAAATAAATTTTTGCCCCAGTTTCATTTCATTCTGGGTAATTTGAATTTTCTTCTGGTTAGACCGAACCCCAGAGCAGGGCTGCCTACGTATCTTGTCATAGCAAGAATCAGGTCAAACGTAGTTCATGAAACATCATTCTTTTGTTTGATTTTGAATTTTTGATTGATTGATTTTTTTTATTTTTTTTTTAAATTTGATTTCAAAAGAGGGGTTCGAAGAAAAATAAAAGCTCAACGGGGTAAGCAAAGGTTTATATATTATTCAGATAGTAGATCAAAATGCCTTCATCAGTTCAATCTTTAAAAATATAAGTACAAAACATACATAACATAATTGTACATGAATATCATACATAATATCTTTTAACTGCATCAGCATTGACCGGTATTCCTTTCATTTTTCCTTCTACATCAGTCAGATATAACGCGCCATTAGGTAACACTTTCTTTACCATGAATGGCCCATGCCAATTAGGAGAAAATTTGCCTTTGGCTTCAATCTGATGAGGAAGGATGCGTCTTAGTAATAACTGACCAACTTTAAAATGTCTGTAATGCACCTTTTTATTATATGCTCGTGCCATTCTCTTCTGATATAGTTGTCCATGACATACTGACGCCAATTTTTTTCATCAATCAAGCTTAATTGCTCCAAACGAGTTTTGACCCATTGGTCTTCATCAATTTCAGCTTCCACAACTACTCGAAGAGATGGAATCTCAATCTCTGCAGGTATAACTGCTTCAGTTCCATACACTAACAAGTAAGGAGTTGCACCAATTGAAGTCCGAACTGTAGTACGATAACCCAACAAAGCAAAAGGTAACTTTTCATGCCATTGTCGGGAACCTTGCACCATCTTACAGAGTATTTTCTTTAAGTTCTTGTTGGCAGCTTCTACAGCTCCATTCGCCTTTGGACGATAAGGAGTTTAGTTTCGATGCATAATCTTAAATTGCTGGCACACTTCTTGCATCAGATGGCTATTGAGATTAGCAGCATTATCCGTGATAATTATCTTTGGAATGCCGAAACGACAAATGATGTTAGAGTGAATAAAATCAACCACAACTTTCTTGGTCACTGACTTGAAAGTCATTGCTTCTACCCATTTCGTAAAATAATCAATGGCTACCAAGATGAACCTATGTCCATTCGAGGCCTTTGGTTCAATTGGTCCAATTATGTCCATTCCCCAAGCCATAAAAGGCCATGGAGCAGTCATTGTATGCAACTCATATGGAGGGGAATGTATCAAGTCTCCATGTACCTGGCATTCATGACATTTACGAACGAAATTGATGGAATCTCTCTCCATAGTGAGCCAATAATAACCTGCTCGGAGTATTTTCTTTGCCAAAACATACCCACTCATGTGTGGTCCACAAATCCCAGAATGTACTTCAATCATGATTTTTGACGTTTCTTTAGCATTTACACACCTCAGAAGTTCCAAATAAGGAGTCCTCTTATACAAGATTCCTCCACTTAAGAAAAATCCACTAGACAAACGTCGAATGGTTCTCTTTTGATTACCATCAGCATGTACAGGATACTTCCCAGTTTGAATATATTCTTTGATATCATAGAACCAAGGCTCCCCATCAAATTCTTCTTCAACCACATTATAATATGCATGTTGATCATGAATCTGTATATGCAAAGGGTCAATATAAGTTTTATCGGGATGTTGAAGCATCGAAGATAAAGTCGCCAAAGCATCAGCAATCTCATTATGAGCTCTGGGAATGTGTTTGAACTTTACTAATACAAATCATTGACAAAGATCTTGCAAACAACTTCTATATGGTAGGAGTTTCGAATCACGAGTCTCCCAATCTCCTTGGATTTGGTGGACTAATAAATCTGAATCTCCTAATACCAACAATTCTTGGACCCCCATGTCAATGGCTAATCTCAATCCCAGAATTCAAGCTTCGTATTCTGCCATATTATTGGTACAGTAGAATCGAAGTTGGGCTGTTATGGGATAATATTGTCCTGATTCAGAAATAAGAACTGCTCTTATCCCCACTCCTTTTATATTAGCAGCTCCATCAAAGAACAACTTCCAGCCTGAATGGCAACCTACTGAAATAAACTCATCAACATACAATACCTCTTCATCTGGAAAATAAGTCTTCAATGGCTCATACTCCTCATCAATAGGATTTTCAGCCAAATGATCCGCCAAGGCTTGAGCTTTCATTGCAGTTCGTGTCACATAAACAATATCAAACTCTGTGAGCAACATCTGCCATTTCATGAGTCTGCCTGTGGGCATAGGCTTCTGAAAGATGTACTTTAAAGGATCCATATAAGAGATGAGGTAAGTAGTATAAGATAACAAGTAATGTTTCAGCTTTTGAGCTACCCAAGTTAACGCGCAGCACGTTTTCTCAAGAAGAGTGTACTTAGCCTCATAAGTGGTAAACTTTTTGCTGAGGTAGTAGATGGCTTGTTCTTTTCTTCATGTGACATCCTGTTGACCCAATACACAGCCAAAAGAATTATCTAAAACAGACATGTACAATATCAAGGGTCGGCCTGACTCTGGAGGAACCAAAATAGGCGGATTCGACAAGTGTTTCTTAATTCTGTCAAATGCCTCTTGACATTCTTCAGTCCATTCAACTTTAACATTTTTCTTCAACAACTTGAATATTGGCTCGCAAGTTATCATAAGCCGAGCAATGAATCTACTGATATAATTCAACTTTCCAAGTAAACTCATCACCTCTGTTTTATTTTTCGGTGGAGGTAAATCTTGGATAGCTTTTATTTTTGAAGGATCTAACTCAATACCACGTCGACTGATTATAAAACCCAAAAGTTTTCCTGACGGAACTCCAAATACACATTTTGCTGGATTAAGTTTGAGATCATACCTCCGAAGCCTTTCAAAGAATTTTCTCAAATCTTTGATATGATCAGATTGCTCTCTCGACTTAATGATCACGTCATCCACATAAACTTTAATTTCTTTGTGCATCATGTCATGAAACATTGTGGTCATTTCCCTCATGTAAGTTGCCCCAGCATTCTTTAATCCAAAAGGCATAACTCTATAACAATATATCCCCCATGGAGTAATAAATGATGTCTTTTCCGCATCTTCTGGATCCATAATGATATGGTGATACCCCGCATAAAAATCCACAAAAGAAGCAAGATCATGTTTGGCACAATTGTCCAATAAAATATGAATATTGGGAAGTGGAAAATTATCTTTCGGGCTTGCTTTATTTAAATCGCGATAATCGACACACATCCGAACTTTGCCATCCTTCTTTGGAATAGGGACAATATTTTCCAACCAAATAGGATACTGGGCCACTTGAATGACTTTAGCCTCAAGTTGTTTAGTAATTTCCTCTTTAATTCTTACACTCATGTCAGTTTTGAGTTTTCTTAACTTTTGCTTGACAGGAGGAAAAGCAGGATCAATTGGCAACTTGTGAACTACCAAATCAGTGCTTAAACCGGGCATATCATCATAAGACCACGCAAAGATGTCTTTATACTCATGCAAAGCTTCAATTATAGCTTTCTTTTGTTGTGGTTGAACATGTACACTTATCTTAGTCTCCCTAATATTTCCAAGATCTCCTAAATTGATCGCCTCAGTTTCTTCCAAATTGGGATTTGTCTTATTCTCAAAATGTTTGAAGTCTTTGCTTATATCCTCAAATGTCTCCTCTTTATCGTATTCAACCTCCTTATTCATTATTTCAAAATTAGATTGGTTTTTTAACTCTGGTGAACAATTCTTCATGCATGTCATATCATTAGAATCGGCATAGAAAGAACTGTATGATAGAAAATAAATAAATAAAAATCAGACTTAAAATAAAACGAAGGGAAACTGCGCTTTATTAGAAACATAGATAGAAAGAGTTTTAACCTAAAATACCAGATTTAAAGTTCTGAATTATAATCCTAGAATGATTTAAATTACAGGAATAAAAACAAACAAACTACTAAGACTGTAAGAAAATAAACAAACTACCAAGACTCTTTTATAATTGGGAGGGGAGTGGCCTCCCAATTGTTAAGCTGGACATCAGGGCCGACAAACTGCACATCTGCATTACTGGTACCTTTCCCAATTTCAACCATATCAGCTTCAATGAACATATTCTGAAAAAGGTCAATTAACTCTGTATCATCATCATTCATTGATTTTGCAACAGATAACCTGGAGGATCCAAAAACACTGAATTTGATGAAAGACTCATAAAGTGGCGGTATAGGCCTTGAAAGTGACCACGACTCTTTCTTACGCTTTTTAGCTTTCTTTACATCTTCAGCAGTAGGCTCGTATCCCAGACCAAAAGTACCAAAGTTCTCATAGAGGTTTACTGGATGAACTATGCCTTGCAAAAACATCCCTAGACCTTTTCCTGGTTCGAAGCCATGCTTTAACATTTCATTCACTACCATAAACAGATGCAGAGGACAATTGTGGTCTTGTGATGAGATTCCCCTCGAGGATATACTCAACAACCACTACCTCAGAAGCTTGATGAATTAACATATTGGTAGTATCTGCTTCGATGGAAGAAACAGAGTAGTCTTTATACATTGATAAGTCTCCTTCACCATGAACCACTATCTCTTCCCTGTCACATTCGAATTTGACCATTTAATGCAACGTTGATGCGACTGCTTTAGCCCTATGAATCCATGGCCTTCCCAATAACATATTATATGAAGCATCAATGTTCAGTACTTGAAAATCCATAGCAAAATCCACAGGCCCAATTGTCAATATGAGTTCTATTTCACCAATGGCATCAGTTTTTGATCCGTCAAAACCTTTGACGCACACATTGTTAGGTCGGATTCTTTCCACATTAACATTCAACTTTTGTAAAGTTGACATAGGACAAATGTTAGCGCCTGATCCTCCATCAATTAACACTCGAGTGATGATGGAATGTTCACATTTCACAGAAATGTACAGACCTTTGTTATGCTCCGTACCTTCTATAGGCAATTCATCGTCTGAAAAAGTAATTTTATTTGCTTCAAGGATCCTTCCAACAACTTTTTCCAGCTGATTTACTCTAATCTCACTAGGAACACATGTTTCATTAAGAATCTTCATTACAGCCTTGCGATGTTCCTCTGAATGTATCAATAAAGACAACAAAGAAATCTGTGCTGGTGTCTTCTTCAACTGTTCTATAACAAAATATTCTGGCAATTTCATTTTCTTTAAGAATTCTTCAGCTTCTTCATCAGTGACAGGCTTCTTGACTGTCATTCGTTCTTCACCACCTTGTTTATTCTTTCTTAACTCTACTGGAGCATAACATCTTCCAGATCGAGTTAATTCCCTTACTTCATTTACATCTTCAGTCACTTCTTTCCCCTTGTGCATCACCACAAAATGATCATAATTCCAAGGGACTGCCTTGGTATCAACCATAGGCAGCTGTGACACTGGTTTAATAACAATAGGAGCTACATGAGCTCCTTTTATGATTAAAAGAGGCTTATTGGATCTTCCGGGAATAATGAGTTTCGGCTTTATTTGACTTGACCCAATATTTTTTGAAATATCTTTCCCCATCACCAAGGGATCATTCGATGATTCGGGTTTTGCTATCACCACCTCCGCTTCTGCAGGCTTTTCTTTTGTTAAATCTACAGCATTTGCTGATTTTTTCGAATCAGTTTTAATTTTAATGATCGGCTTAAAGGGAATCGTAGCATCTTCACCACTGAGTATCACATCGAGCATGTTTGTTTCATTATGATCTGGCAGCGGATTTTGATTGACATTTGGAGTGCCTGGACTTTCTACCATAATCTGTTGGGTATTAATCAACACTTGAATGGCTCTTTTCAGATACCAACATTTCTCTGTGTCGTGCCCTGGGACATCAGAACAGTATTCACATCTTCTAGAATAGTCCAAATTCTTCGGAGGAGGATTCGGGATCCTTCTCTCAATTGGGTTTAGAACATTCATTTTTCTCAGTCTATGAAATAAACTGGTGTAAGATATTCCAATAGGAGTGAAATTATCTTTTACCATGTTATCCCTTTTGAATTCTGCTCTAGGCCGAAAATTAGACCTCGGAGGGCCTCTTTGAACTTGCGGGGCCATTGGATGATTTTGGATTGCTGGTGTACGCCACTGCGGGTAAGAAGGACCTCGAGCATATGGTTGTGTATTGTAAATAGGATATTGGGGGGATGGAATAAAATATAACGGATTCTGTGCGTATGGCTGACGCGCACCTCTCCAATTTTGTCGTGGACCTGCCATGACAGTTGCTACATCCTCTTTTCTTTTCTTTCCCCCAAAACTTCCTGTACCACTTTGAATTGCTTGTGTTTTTTCTTTCAAAGCGGCCTGGCTGATGATATTTCCTGATTTGATTTTATTTTCTACCATCTCTCCAACTTTGATAACTTCTGCAAATGTGCTTCCGATAGTAGAGAGCAAATGATGGAAATAATCAGGTTCTTGTGCTTGCAGAAAAATATCAATCATTTCAGATTCTTTTATCGATGGTCTAACTCTTGAAGCTTGCTCTCTCCATCTGACGACATATTCTCAAAAACTTTCGATCATCTTTTTTCTCATGTTGGCAAGCGTAGTGCGATCTGGCACTATCTCAATGTTATACTGAAATTGTTGAACTAAATCTCGAGTCATGTCGTCCCACATGTGCCAACGGGAAATGTCTTGGTCAATGAATCATTCAGAAGCTATCCCTGTAAGGCTTTCTCCAAAGTACGCCATCAATAATTCTTTTTTTCCTCCTGCTCCCTTTAATTGATTGCAAAACTTTTTCAAATGAGCTATAGGATCGTCGTGTCCTTCATATTTGTCAAATTTTGGCATTTTCAACCCTATCGACAAATGGACATCAGGAAACATACATAAATCCTTGTATGAAACACTTTTTGGTCCACCTACTCCTTGCATATTTCTCATACTTTGTTCCAGGCTTCTAACTTTTCTAGTCATCTCCTCCTGTTCTTCATTCTTAGCAATCTTCTCAATCATGATAGGAGTATCGCGTTGATGAACATGATAATGTGGATTTTGTGATTTGAAAGTCATTTCAGGAGGATATAACATATCATGATTTGTTTTTCCCATATTCTTTGGTATTGTCGGTTGAATACTCGCAGTAGCTGGCGCTACAGAAGTAAAAAGTGGGTTATTTGCGACAGATGGATTTGGTGGGCGCACGGTAGAAGTACCAGCAACTCCAGACATATTAGCAAATGGGCCAAATCCTAGTGGGTAAAATGGATCACTAGTTTGAGCTGGGTAAGAATTTGGATCATTTGAAGTTGAAAGTCCAGGGATTGAAGAAGGCGGGGCTTGTCCATTCAACCAAGCTTTGTACATCTCCGTCATCTGTTGTTTTAATTCCTTTATTTCTTCCATTGATGTTACTTCCTGCGAAATCAACTGATTCTGCTCTTCTTCACTATCAGACCCTATATCTTCTCTGCGAGTCATTCTTCTTTTACCCTTGTATCTGGTATTATACGGATGTGATGCCAGTTTAAACCACAAACCAACCACCAATTATTTTATCTTTCTGTGATCAAGTAGCAAACGGGTGAGTGTTATATATTTAACACATTATAATGCCAAGTTATATGTCATGTTTCTATATGCATTTCCCAACCTATCATGGAAGCTTTGTGTTTCATCCCGGCTTTTCTAGGCATATTTTCAAAAATTATGATCGAACCATTTGGAAGGTTGCCTACGTATCATGTCAGGACATGAATCAGATCTTGCGTAGTTCGGGAGGGATTTAACAAAATTGTTGTTGTTTTTATTTTTTATTTTTTTTATTATCATTGAAGAAAATAAATAAAGTAAGTGAAGTAAAACATATGTAATATATATAGAAATAAACAGTCAACTCCATTACATTCTATAATATAAATACGATGAAATAATTGACCCAACTCCTACTAACTGACATCTGAAAACTAAAAGACATAATATCTAAACAAGAAATTTTTAAAACTGAAAATGAAAAACTATGACAAAGAAAACAACGATCCATTCAAGGAGATTTTGATTTAATATGTCCTCCCAAACTCAAATATATGTCCTCCAATGAAGTAGTGAGTCTCTGTGCGAAAGCTGGGACTTGTGCCAAAAAGTCCTCACAATCCAACTGTTGATAATCTAAACCCATTCTGGCAGTATCCTGCGCTACACGATGGACCTTCCCTCGAAGAGAACTGAAAGCCTGATCCCATTCCTGGGCCTGTCGATCTCGAAAATCAACCATCTCTCTTGCACGTTGTTCACAAGCGGAAACAACCTCCAACTATTCTCGCAATATTCCTCTTTCACGAATCCATTGAGATCTCTCTCGATCAAATTCTTCTTGCATATTCTTTTCAACTTCTTGAAGTTGTTGTCGGCGAGATGCGGCAAGTTCTGCAACGTGTAACCCCCTAGTGGTAGCAAACTTGATTTGTCCCCGAAGTGCAACCTCAATAGCTGCTGACTTAGCTTTCTCTTCAGAAAATTCCCTTTGTTGTTCGTCTATTTTTGCCCTGGCATGCTCTAATTCTTCTCTCAAAACTTGGTTGGCTTCATGATGTTCTCGCATGGCTCTTTCAATTCTTATCCTGATTGCAGCTTCCTGATCTATAGGTCCCTTAATCGATCTTTCTGGTCTGACTGGAGGACTTGACTGTTCTTCAAACCATTCCCAGTAATCTGGGTGCACTTCTCCTTTCTCACGCTCTATGACCATCGTTTCAATCCCCATAATACGGCGACCCTCCCAAATCTGCTGGGCCAAATCTTCTGGAAGTGAAATCTCCGGTCTGACCTCAAATACGAACTCAGTCATGTCTTCCGTTATGGGAATTATTTGACACCTGCCTAGCTGACGTAGAAATATCAATGGAACATACGGTTGAACACCTCTAATACCCATTAATAACAAGAATGGACGAATGACAGAACTATATATGACTTGCCTCCAAGGGAACCAATGGAGATTCCAAGTGATTTTATCTGTTGTCAAAGAACGAAAAAGTTTAATCCAATCTCCAATTTCTTTTGGACATTTATATTTCTCCATCCTTTCCTCGTAATCGTTGATACGATTAAATCGCTCGGGATTGAACCTTATCAATGTAGGACGTTGATAAAGATGCTCCACAATCCACATTTGTAACAAGATATTACATCCTTCGAAAAAACTTTTTCCTTTCTGACAAACAGTCAGAGCACGGTAAATATCAGCTAGGATCATAGTGTAATCTTTCTTAATCAGTATCTGTACCACTCCCGCTAAACGAATATTAATTTTTTCTTCTCTTCTTGGAAAGACCATAGTGCCTAAAAAGGCTACCATGAATGCAAATCGTCTGTGAATTTTCCAAGCCTCGAAACTTCCCTTATTACAAAGTTCTTTACCGTACTTTTGAAACCCTTCTTGCCTTCCATATCTGTCATACAAAAACTGCAAGGAAACCCAACCTTTTTTCATTGATTCTTCTTTTGTGTTCCTTATGTTCATGAGCTTGCAAAATTTGTTTATCGAAAGTAAGTCTTGGGGCTATAAGTTTCTTCAAATGCATATCACCATATCCAACATAACCTCCTATCTCTTCTAAAGTAGGTGTCAACTCAAAATCTGAAAAGCGGAATACATTATTCTTCGAGTCCCAGAAATTCAGTAATGCATCAATCACCTCCCTATTAGGGTTGATTCTCATGATACTCGTCAAAAAACCCAAATACTTATGTATCTCGTCATAATCGAAAGTATCCATTGCATTCCACCATAACCAAAGTTGCAGAGGGGCACAATCCACAACCTGAAGTGGTATACTCCCATCTTTCTTTCTCTTTGAACGCTTTCCACGAACAGGGGGGGACATTTTATACCTATTGACTGGGACATAAGATTAATAAATATCTAGACTTAGACAAAACTTAATTTATTAATTTTGAAAAGAATTTATAACTTAACTTGTAAAACCTAGTACGACCATTATTTAAACTTAGTTGCAAAGAACAATTTTATCAAAAATCTAAGCGAGAGAAACAAGATTGATAATTTTTTTTTGTTAAATTGACTCTATCAAAAACTTTGCTATAACAGACTTCTAGACAATTTTATCTATATGTTTGAAGACAATATTCCCTAAGTACTAAAAATAAAATAAAAGCATTCATAAATAAAGAAAAATAGAATGATCGTTTTATGTATGAAGTTGTATAAAATTTTCAGTCTCACGACCCTAAAGGTTCAGGACTTGTTAAAATTGTTATATATATATATTTTTGTAAAAACTTAGCCTTATGATCCCTAAAGATTCCGGGTTGTTGAAATATATTTTTATTTTATTGTTATTATTATCATTATTTTATATATATATATATATATATATATATATTTATTTTTTATTTTTATTTTTAATCTTAGCCTCATGATCCCCAAAGATTCAGGGTTGTTAAAATATATATATAAAAATTAGACTTGAAAATTAGAAAAATAATTATGAAAATAATCATATTTTCAAAATATCTTCCAATTTTTTTTATTTTTTCTTTTAAAGATAAGGTCGTATCCTGGGAAGGACTTCCCACGTATTTCACAAAGATGTGAGAATTAGACCCTCGTAGTTCATAAAGATTGTAAAAATTGTGTTGCTGTATATTTTTTTAAAAAATAAAAAATTCTTTATTTTAAAAATAAATTTTTCTTTCAAAAATGATCGACTAAATTTGAGAATAAATTAATCTCTCGTATTTTAAAATTGCCTAAAGCCGGTCAACAAATAAATAGTCTTCCAAGGAAATGTCAAAGAACACGTAGGATGCACATGTTGGTCTTTATAAATTAGGTCACCTGTCCTAGACAGACCCGACCCCTGTGCCGAGTCCCGCTAAGTCAAATGCATATGATGCAAATAAAGCGGTACCTAATAGGGATAATCAGATTCTGAGTTTTCAGTTTTTCTAAGTTTAAACCTAGTAGGGATAGGTGTCTAGACTGACTTATCCGAGCGGACAATCGAGCCGGGGAGGGACAACTTGGTCGGTAGCAGGGCAACACCGCCTTCATTGTCGATCCGAACCCCGCCTAACATGTGTGACTATATCCTTCACCGGGTGCCTTGACACTCCGGCTATCTCAAAAAGAAGGTGGGATGCATATACTGCATTCCCTCTATCCTATTTCAGAGACTCAGAGGGGGTACGCAAGAGAAGACAATATAAAATACAGTTCAAATAATATCAAAGCATTAAATAAGCGACAATTAGCACATAAGGCCAACAAACACAATATCAATAATAATTAAAGCAAGTATAAGTCAGTATAAAAAGCTCGAATTCTTATTATTCCCCAGCGGAGTCGCCAGAGATGTCACACCCCTTTTTCGCTCGAGGGCCGAGTCGAAGGGTTTTTCCAATTAAAGTGACGATATTGAATAGGGATTAAATTATTTACAGAGTCGCCACTTGGAATTGAGTTTTGGTGTTCCAAGTCACCTTTTTTTGAATCCCTAATCAAAAGAAAATGACTCTTATTTGGTCTGCGAAAACAGAAAATGGGTAAGGAATTCTGTTGATCGAGGAGAAGGTGTGAGGCACCCCTCGAGTCCCGTGGTTCTAGCACAGTCGCTTTTATTGACTTATCTTGACTTAAATTATTTTAATAAATTGTGTTAAGGCCTAAATTTGCTCATTTTTATTATACCAAAAATTAGTCTATTATCCTATATTAAAATAAATCAATAAAAATTAATTTTAGAAAAATATTTGTTAAGGTGAATTATTGCATCCTTAAATTTTAAAATGTCTCGGAAAGATGCGTATGCCGCATTCTTAATTTGAGACAAATATTTTAAAATGCGTCTAGAATTTGTCTAAAATTTACCTAGCGTTAAAATGCATTTGTTTCGTCTCTTGTAAACTCGAGACAATTTATCTTATTCAATTTTTTTTTTATTTAGCAACGACTTTTAGATTACTCCGCAACTCGCCTCGCTCCCTCACAAATGAGTTTTTCCTCTCTTTTCTTTTATCAATAACAATGAATCTTGAATAAATTCGCGATTCTTCTCACTCTTTCTCACATTAATAAATCGATTAGGAGTTAAGCACATCGAAATTCATAAGTTATTATTTATTTCTTCTTAGAACGAAATGATTATTGCAACAACAACTTTAAAGTATGCACTAGCTTTACAAGTATTTTTAAATAGCATGTAAAATTTATCAAATATAACATATAGGAAGAATTATTTACACTAGTACATTCTTTATTATTAAAACAAAGCCATGCATCTAATAAATTGAAAAAATTAAATACATTCTTTTAATCCCACCAAAGTTAACCCACCAGCTAACAAATCTTACATTAACAATAACTAAATTCCCACTACAATTCCTTTGCTTGTTTTAACACAACATATAATAAATATTAGCACTTCTATTCCATGATAGGTAAATAAAATTTAGTCTATAGAGGTGAAAATATTGTTAAAGTAGCCACATAATGCATGGGCAAGAGAAATTAAACATTAAACAATTTTCAAAAGAATGAGTAATTCTCAATTAGAAAAAGAAAAATCACTAGAAAGTGAATTAAGACTGGTCAAACTTTTCCGAACTCAACCCTAGTCATAATTCATTTATTACCTCCCATTATTTTTTTTATACTCCAATCATTGATTAAACTTAGCCACCAACTACACCCTATGTGTAAAACAAGCATGTTGCAGTACATGACTAATTTGCAATTTTAATTGCAATTCACCCAAACAACATGTGTAATTGTCGCCTCACTTCTATATCAATTTTTCATGTATGTAATCCACTATTTGAGCCTTAATCCATTGTTATGTCATTAAGCAATTAAGATGCTAGGGATTATTTTAACTAAATCCATGCTAACCTATGAACAACTCAACTATTTAATATGCTAATTCCAAGTAACGTTATAACACACACAAAATAGGACACATAACAAAATAAGTATACTATTAAATCATAATACAAAGCTTCCTTTACATATGTTGATTGACAATTCAAAGTAACATAATCACATAGACCACTTTATTCATATGCTTTGGATTCACAGCAATACTTACAAAAGTAAATAGAAAGGAACTGAATAAGAACAAACCAAGAGTAAAAGCAAGAATGCCGTCACCGGTAACTCGAACGAAACTTGAAATGAATCCTCTATAACTTTTCTTCCTTCTTTTCGTTTGATTCTATCCTTGTGTGTGTTTTTTTAGTTTTTTTTTTCTTGTTTTCTCTTTGTTTCTTGTTTTCTTTGGCTTTTGTTTTCGTTTCTTTCTTTTTGGTTCTTGTTTCTGTTTTTTTTTTCTCTTCCCTCTTTTTTTTTCTTTTCTTTCTCCCGTGTGTGTGTTGTGTATATATAGATGTGAGTGGATACGTGGGGAGAGAAATAAGGATAATGGGGTTGAGGGAAATTAAAGATGGGTTGAGGTAGTTTTTAGGACAAGTTTTTTTTTTTCTTTTTTTTTAAATTATAAAAATAACAAAACAAAATAAATAAATAAATAAATAAATAAATAAATAAATAAGATAATAATAACAAATAAAATAATAATAATAATAATAATAATATAATAATAATAATAATTAATTAATTTTTATAGTTCAAAAAATACAATAAAAGTCTAAAAACAGTCAAAAATAAATTATATAATTAAGATAGTACAAAAACTACTAACTTATTTATTTAAAAAGAAAAATATATTTATTTATATATATATATATATATATATATTTTAATTTTTGTATTATTATTATATTATTATTATTTTTAAATAATATCCTAAAATTAACTTCATTTAATTATTTTTATAAATTAAAATAAAATAATAGTCTAAATAATATATGATTAAATATAAATATTTAATATCAATAAACAAGTTAAAATTTAGGGAGGATCAAAAATCACGTGTCTACACCAATCAAACGATCTAAGGGCACTTTATTTGCTATTGCCATTGCCAAAAATGCTTATAGAGTATTTATTTATTCAAAATAATAATAATAATATTCGGAACTATTTGTATTGCATCTCGACTATATTATCAAATATATGCTACCTTTCACTAGCACAACTATCAAGTATCTCTATCCAGTATTTTGTTGAGACATACAAATGGACTACACAATATTTTTTTATTTTTTTTATTGAGATTCAAATTTTATGTATATCTACAATTATTGATTAAGATTTAGATAAAACACATAAAGGCCTCTCTGATCTTGTCTGAGTTTTTTATAGACACTTAAATTTTACTTTTGACCTATTATCCCACGATTTTTCCTTAATTAATTCGTTGTAAATGCATCATTTTTCGCTGAATTCCAATCACGGGAAAAAAAAATGAGTGCACGCACCAATCAGATGTTGACATGTGTTAAATAATTTAATTTAATATTTTATTTATATTTTTCAATAAAAAAATTCTTTTTCTTTTAATTAACACCCCACCCCACCCCCCTCTCCCCAACCCCCAACCCCACCAACATCTCCTTCCCCATTCCCATCCAACAGCTTTCCTCCACCCCCACCCCCTCCCAGTTGGTGATTTCTCCATTTCTTTTTGGTTCTAATTTCGTATTTATGTTAATTTTGTATTGCTTTCTAATTTTGTATTGATTTATGTGTTTGTTTATTGTGAAATGATGAGATCAAAATGGAGTTTTATAGTTTTTCTAAGAGGATATATATTGGGTTATATAAAATTATTCAAAATATATATAAAAAAAAAAAAGAATTTGAAATTGAAGAAACATGGTGATGATAGAGTTATGGTGATGATTGAAGAGAAAAAGTTTTATCATGGTTGAGGCACAACCAACAATAGTTGGATGAGGCCATCTTTTACTTTTGACATGTGTCTTTTGTGGGTCCCACTTGTCAGCTCTCATTATTTCTCTTTCATTTCTTCATATTCACTTTCTTTTTTCATTTCTAATGCTATTTATTTTTATTCTTATTTTTTTAGTTTTTTCAATACCTTTTTCTATTTTTCTATCAGCTCTCTTATTCACTTCTATTTTTCACAGATTTTTTTTAGTACTCCCATTTTACATGGCAGAAAAAAAAGGATTGATACTTCTATTATCTTCTTTTGCGCTTACACAAATTTATTTTGATTTATTTTTTTTATTAATCTTGCACCTGTAAACTAAATTGATTAAAAATATTATTTTATTTTATTCTATTTAAGTATTATATTCACTTTTTTCACGTTCATTAGGAAAATACTCAATAAATACTAAGTATAGTTTACTATTATTCTTATTCATTTTAAAAGATAAAAATTGGGTAGTATTAACAAGAATTACTTCCTTACTTTTAAGGATATATATACTTGAAAATAATTATCAACTTTAATCTTGAATTTTTAAAGTGATAATTTTTTAAAGCTAAATGACAAGTAAAATGATGTGACAGTAGTAATCTTTATAATCAAAAGTATGAAATTTTAAAATATTTTATTTTATATCTCAAGAAATTAAACCTAAACTCTAAAGGGAACCTCAAAAAAATTAAATGATATAAGAAACTCTCATAAAATTTAGATCAACTATAACTACTGAATAAAAGCAAAAGCAACGAGAAATTTAATAAACATAGTAACAATAAATCTGTTTTTACAGTACTTTCATCATAATAACTTTTATTCTTGTATTTATCAAATTTGTTTTTGAAAATATTTTTTTGAGTGAAGAGTTTATTAGAAATATTTTTTTTTACCTTTTTACAATGTAGAAATAAGTTTATATATATTCGTATTTTTCACTGACCCACTTATATAATTACACAAATATTTTATATAATAAGAATATGTAAAAATTAAATCCAAATTAATATGAGTCGATTCATATTTAACAAAGGAAAACGACACTATAAAAACTAAATTTGAATTAGTATTATTCTACTCGTTTCTATTTATAATTAATACTCCTAATAAAGAGAAAAATAAAACTATAAAAAAAGGGGATAGAGAAAATATAAAAAGAGGTAAAAGAAGAGAATGAAACACTGAAACCAGTTCACCAAAGAAAAAAAAAAAACTGAAACCAGACCAAAAAAGAAACAAGAAAGAAATTGGGGAGAATGTGCTGACACAAGATCCCACAAAAGACACTTGTCAAAAGTAAAGATGCCTCACACAATTAATATTGGTTGTGCCTCAATCATAATAAATTTTTTCATCGTGAATAGAGTTATGGTGATGATTGAGAGGATTGACGAGAAAGAGAGTTATGATTATGATGATGTTGTTGCTCTAATTAATGTTATTGTTGAGTTATGGCGATGGAGAAGAAGGTGTCAATGGGGAAGAAGACAATGGTGGGTGAGGGGTGTTGCAGAGGGTCAAAATAGTGTATTTGCAATGATTTAAGTAAAATTCGTGAGGTAATAGGTCGAAAATAAAGCTTAGGTGTCTTTTTAAAAAAATCGACCAACGTCGGGGGATATTTTTGTATTTTCTCTAAGATTTAATTTTATGTATATCTGCACTTGATTGATCACTACTCATGCCCCGCCCCAACGCCTCCAAAAGATTAAATTTCTAAATAAATAAAGGGAACTGACACAGGTAGCACTTTGGCCAAAATATTGATACGAAAATGATCATTGAATTTTAACTTTATTTTCTAGCAGTTTTATATACAATTTTCTTACTAATTTCATACATATTTTACACAAATACATATTCTATATAATAAATATATAATTTCTAAATGCATCTTATGCATATACATAATTATACAATGATGATACAAATTCTATGCACATTATTTTTGAAAAATACATATTTTATATAACAATAATATAATTTCTATTTATAAATTTGTTGCTCTATTTTTCGTTACAAACTGTATCAATATGATATATGAACTGTATCTGAACTGTCTATCTCAAAATGGCCCAAATTAAATAGGATAAATTACACAAATCCCATACTTAAGAGATTATATTACTTAATATCCCTTATTTTTTAAAAATTTAAATAAAATCCCATTTTTCAACTTTACTCTTGATACATATCAAGAAAACCCACGTTCTATTTTTACTCCACCATTAACTCATTCAAGATTTTCTTCCCTAAAATATCTCCCTAATTATAAAAAATTGAATCATCTTCCTTCCTGATTTTTCTCTTCCATTAATGCTTAAATCATCTTCCTTCCTATTTTTTCTCCTCTATTAATGCATGCAACTTTTTTTTCCTCTCATAAAATCTCTCTCATTTTTTTTAAAAAAAATCTATTGATACATATATAAATTTATTTAGTTATTCATACATATTTATTCTTTTAATGGTGATTCATATGGATGATAAATATGATATCATTATATGAGTATTATGGTGATTCATACGATAGATACATTTTGTATGATTTTAACGGGTGATACATATTGTATTATGGTGATTCATATGGTAGATGCAATTATTTATTTCAATTATTGGGTGATTCATATACATGGTATTATGATGATTAATATGGTAGATACAATTATTTATTTCAATTATTGGGTGATTTATATGTTATTAATGAAAGGTAATTAAAACATCTAGGTATATTCTACATACCTGACACTTGATCATAAGACGAAATTAAAATTAAAACGAAATTAAATCTTATATCCCATTTTAATCTTAATAAATATTAAGATGAACTTAAAACTTCACATGTTATTGGGTGATTCATGAGCAGAATTGAAATATAATTAAAATTAAATCTAAAAAAAGCAGAATAAAATTAAAGACGAAAAAAGAGAAAAAGACCATAAAAAATATATTTTTCAGAATTAAAGATGAAAAAAGAGAAATATATTAAAATACCTAAATTAAATATAAAAAAAGAAGAGAAAAATTAGATATCCTTCCTTAAACAAAAGAATATAATGAATAAAAGAGAATCTATCATATGATGATGTAATTAAAATGATGTGCTGATCATTCCATATCTCATGGTTCAAACGTGGGCCGATTATTTTGAGATCGGGTAAAAGGTGACAAACGAAACATATTTTCCCGTTGGATTTAAAAAGGAAAAAATAAAAAGAAAAAGAAATGTAGGATTGGTTCGTCTCTACTTGTCCCCCACCTAGCCCCAAAAATTCGACCGTTGAAATCCCTAGAACGGTCGTCTTTCTGCATATAAAAATTATTCAATCACTCCACTTTCTTAGTTCAATCCTTTCTGTTTATCTCCCCAAATCCAATATATATACAATCTCCCGGAAATCTCTCTGTTAATACAAAATAGTTTCATTAATGGAGGGAATTAAGGAAACGATCAATGAAGCTGCTGAAAGGATTGTGGTGGTTGCAGCAGAGCCAAAAACACCGCCCCTTAACCGGCCAACAATTGTTCTTCCTAATTCTCCAATCAAAAGTGAGAATACACCCGATCGCCTTAAGGTTCCCAAGCCATTTAAATACCCTGAAAGGTGACTATACTGTTTTATTCTCTTCTCTTTTATCAGATCTAGTTTTCTCCATTTGAAACATCGTTGATTAGTATATGCTCCCTCCGTTTTATATTACTGTGCCTTTGTTGAATCGGCACACTCCTTAAGAAAGGTTTAACTTGAGGTGTATTTTTACTAACATTATTAATATTAAATAAATGATATTTTGAAACTCTAAATTTTACTACTACTATTTTGTGTAATTATTTAATGCTAAAGATAACATGAGATATGAGTAATAGAACTCTCTTGATTTGTCAAAATGGACAATTAATATGAAATGGGGAGGGAGTTGTTCAACAAAAGCTTTCAACTGGTGGTTGTAGTCGTCGCGATCTCTTCTAATGGAGAATTCTCTGTTAAGGAATGATCCACCCCCACGTAAACTCATTATCTCTCTAAAATTTTAGGTATTTTATGTACATATTTCCTAGAATTGACAAAAAGTTGAATGCCGAGTTATTTACACGGAGTGGTCAACTCTGGTGAAATTAGCTTCTCAACTCCGCGAACAATAGTGAATATTTGATATTTCTCCCTGCAATTTTATAAGGCTCGCTCCCATAGCAATATCATATTTTGATTCAGGCATTTGCTCATATAATGTCATTACAATTAGAGAATTGGGAGTTCTTTAAGTTGATGAATAAACGTACCACAATTGGTTATGTGTGCAGGTACACAAGTCCAACTGATCAAATGATGTCTCCTGTTTCAAAGAGACTCCTAATTGGCAGAAGTAGAAAGGCCAGCACACTTTTGCCACCCTCCAAAGATCGACCTCTTCATCAACATATGGTTTGTATTATACTATATAATGTGATATGCCAATCACGTTTAATTTTTTGTTTCTTCACCATATATCTTTTTGTGCAACAGGTTCAAGGTTTACGGCTTCAGGAATCTGGTCTTTGTCGAACATTGAATTGCTGATCATGTTAGGAAATTCTTTTTTTTTTCTTTTTTTTCCAATTTGTCACTTCAATAAACTACTACAAGTGGAGTTTATGCTTTATTTCACCTTTCATTTCTCAACCTCCAAAATGTAAAAGGGTACACTGCTATTTATTTGTCTGCTTTATATAAATCAGCAGACTTGATCTACCAAGTCTTGTAGGGATCACTTGTTTTGGTGTGTAGATTTCACCTTTTTAAATCCTCCTGCAATGAAAAGAATGGATTCATTTTCTCCTACTGGCAAAATTTTGGAACTTGCTGCTCGTCTGACTTTGTGAACACATCACCCTCCCTAGTCCCCACTCGTGGGTTTTTTACACTCGATTAATTGTTGTTGTACTGAAAATTCTTCTATCTGGAAATTCTGTTGCTTCAGTAAATCATCATAAATCACAACACTTCAATGACGAATGAACTAAACTGAGTGAAACAGATTGTGTTGCCAATTTCTGATAAGAAAAAACAAACTGAGCTCTCCTTTTCTCCGTCTCTGCCTAGAAAGTACATAAACAATTACAAATGATATTATGTATTTCCATTGTATAAATCAAAGACCAACTTCATAGTATAAATCAAATTAATCAGCTAGGAAGAAACAGCGAACTGACTAAACTAAAGGAGAATTTTAACATTCAGGGATGAGATTCAACTCCACACAAAGAGAATATAAATGAAAATATTTGATGGAACACGATAGGGGTTCTTTAGATCCACCTAAAAAACTTTTATAAAAGTAAAAATAAATTTATTTGGATACAATTACAAACTCTGCCAAACCGGACTTTGGTCAGGGGTGATTGCAATGAGATTAGTATTTAGGAACATTAAAAATAAGACATATTACATGTTATAATTATAATTGTAGATCTTAATTTATATATCTCATGATAAACAATTTTTTTGCAGCGCATCAATTTGTATTTTTTTATGGTAATATCTCATAAGTTTATGTCCGGGTCACGACTTTAATTTTTAAAGAACTTATACCCACTAGGCATTTGATGGGTAGAAATTAAAGATAAGTCTATTTGAATTTGAAGGACAAAACGTGCAATTGATTTGTTCCGATACACCCATTAAACTTGGATCATAGAGGACCAATTGATCCAATTTTTTATACCCGACCGACCCGAATACTGAGAATACATTTGGAGTAGATAAAAATGGCGCCAATGGTTGGTTAAACGGAAAAATAATTAAACATCACCGAAATAGCAGCTTAGCCTTTATTTCTGAAACAATAATTTACTTAAAATAAAACCCTTAAACTACTCTTTTTAATTTTTGTTTTCTTTGTTTTTTAACACTTCTTTTCTGAGCCCTAAATCTTTTTTACTTTGCATTTCCTATTCAAGTAAAATATATATTATTCTCTCTCTCTCTTACCTCACAATCTTGAGGGGTAAGTAGCTGTATCTTTTTATATATTTAGATTATCATTAGCAAACAGGATACAGCTAGTAATCAAGATTTGGTTTTTATAATTGGTGGGATTCCTTAATATTTAGGTACATTCTAATGTTTTTGTCTGTTTAATTCACAATTAGCACGATCTTCTGTTTTTATTTTCTTTCGAAATCTCATTTGATGGATCGATTTTTTCCTTTCTTTTTGGCTTAGGTAAAAAGAATTTGAATCAGACAAATTATTGACGATTGGAAAGTAACGGGTTCAAAGTATATTCAAATTATATAGCCGACCCCAGCTAGCTTAGGATCGATGTTGTTGAGATGATTGTTTAGCGAGCCCAAATAACAATGAGAATCATTCAGTATATTGTTATCTCCTCCAAGAATATGTGTAAGTTTTGTTTTGTCATTTTACGCGTTAACAACTTCCCAGAATGCCAAAATGACTTTCATAATCATTCGAATGTTTTAATATCAGGGCATGATGATCTCATTGCTTAAGTAGTATGGATTTTGTTGAATTGTTCTTGTTCTCTGCAGGAGAGCTATTTACGCGAACTACATTAAGCGCTGAAAGTATCTGTTGATTGGAAATGAACAATAAAGAAATGGAGAACTGGAATAGTGGTACTAACAAGCCTTCAAAGCAACATCCTGAGAGTAAACATGAGGATATCAAACCACTTATGAAAGTGAAAACATCCGGTTTATCTGCTGCATCACCAGCTCTGTCGTCTCCTACTTCATCCGAGTCATCACCAGAACTAGGTAAAAGTCGAAAGGACTCTCTTGGAGATGCAAATGCTTCATTATCAGCATCTTCATCTACTTCTGATCATGTTCCTAATCAAACACCACAATGGAGCATGATAAGTGCATCTCCGCGTGGTGAAGATCCTCCACAATTACCTGATTTTTTCCCTCAGACTTCTGAATGGAGCGGAGCTAACCCTGCACCGATGAAGTCACCTCCAATGCATAACATGGGTCATCCTCCGGGTTATGATCCCAATCGGATTCCATTGTCTATATTTGCAAGCAAGCCTAATAACAGTGGCATGGAATGGAGTACTGCTTCAAATGAGTCATTGTTTAGTATTCATATGGGAAACAGCAGCTTCAATAGAGACCAGTATAACATGATGTACAGATCTGGAGAACTCATGAAACCGGAGGAATGGAGTAGTTCTCTGTATAATGCACCTGAAGTTAAATCCAATGAAAAGAAAAATCTGCCTCCCAACCTTCCCCCTGTTGTCGAAATGACAAAAAATAAAGAGGTAAAGAATGATATTACACTGGAGACACCCAAAGAAAAGATTGTTGAACCCTCCAAAATAGATCCGGGGGAGGATCAGGAAAATAACATCAAAGCGAAGAAGACATCTGATGTCGATAAAGTTCAACATTCTGTCTCAGAGCTCAACAAGTTGGATGAAGTTCAACATTCTCCCTCAATGCCCAAAATGTCGGATGAAGGTCAATATCCTCCCTCAACGCCCAACAAGTCGGATGGTAAACTTGCACAGTTTGAAGCAAGTCATGCTTCCTCACCTCGATATTCTCCCTCAACGCCAAGCAAGTCAGATGGTAAACTTCCCCAGTTTGAGGCAAGTCATCCTTCCTCGCCTCAAAATTCTCCCTCAATGCCCAACAGGTCGGATGGTAAACTTCCCCAGTTTGACGCAAGTCACGCTTCCTCACCCCGCCTTTCCAATGAGAGTGGAAACAGCAGCAGTTCCTTTGCTTTTCCAGTGTAAGATATCCTTCTCGCAACTACCATATTCACTAAAATATGCTCCAAAATTCATACTTTTCCCCCCTAATCTAGTTTGGGGGAATGCAGAAACTTGTAGTTGTTTTTTATAAGCATTACAAGCTTGTAGAAACTTTAGTATCTATCTTCTTCTTGTTTTTTGGGTGAAATCTGCTCTGCTAGTAGTTTGTTACATGCATGAAACACATTTGGACTATGTTTATAATCGTTTTTGGTTCATTGCAGACTACTTAATGATTCTGGGAAAACTGGCTCACTCAAAGCTCCCTCTGCAAAAATGGAGAGACCCGAACCACCTCAACCTCAAGCTCAACCAGATTTACAACCAGAAATGCAGCCTCAATCACCTCAACAATCACGGCCATACTCGAAGCCAGAGTCAAGACAGCCAGAGTCAAAACAACCAGAGTCACAGCCTAAACTGGCAGCGACCCCTTGGTTTTCTTGTTTCTCTTGCTGGCCTCGATGTTGTTGACCTAGGCTTTATGCTAATCATTTGTATGTATGCAAGAAATACTGACTCATATCCTCATGCTCAAGGACTCTTAGAAGTTAGAACTGTCTTCCCCGTAAATTGTACATTTCCTTTGCCATGTGAAATACATGTGAGGGTATTCAGTCATGCATATATTACACAGGGGTGAATAGCATTAACGAGTATATTGGGGAAGCGTGATTAACCCATGTAGGTGTGAGTTTTGATGCCCCAGTGCTTTGGTTTAGTTGTAAAATCTCAATGCATGGTATGTGGATTAGGCGTATGTCACAGTTTGAACCCTGCTGCAAACTAGAGTATGGCATTTAAGTGAAGAAAGATAGAAAGGCAGGTCTATCACCCACAGACCATCACCGCACTGGTTATACTACAAAGTAGAAATAATTTGCACATTGTTGCCTAATTAATACTCTAACTGCTTAAGTGGAGAAGGGATAGAAGGTCGAGTCCAACAACCACGGGGACTATAAAACAAAGTAGAAATGTTCACAGTGTAGTTGGGACAGATTAATACTCCATATACTGTTGATCAATACTCGATATAATGGAACGCCACTAGAACTATTGTATAGCCAAAAGAAAAAAAAGGCTTTTCCGATAGCTCTGCAAAGCAACAAATGATCCCTTCAAGTAATACTAGTAACTTGATGCGTTTACAAGAATGGTGTTATTTATCCGTTTCAAATGCAGGTTAATTTGCTCCCAACCACGTTCAAGTGTTAACACCAAAGACAATAAAATATACCCCGAATGCTGGTTCCCACACGAAAAAAGCAAATTGAATGATGAATTTTACCTCAACATATTAACCACTGACACATGACACATGGACAACGCCAAACCTGTCAGCAACTTACAGAACAGTTTCATCCAGTAATTTTCCAGGATGATTGCTGAAAACAGAAACCATCCAACAGATATTATCACCCCCAACAAACAATTAAGAAGTATAATACCACTCATATGAGACAGAAATAGAGGAAGAGGAAGAACTATATGAAAACAAATGCAAGTGCCTGCCAAGTAAATCTAAAGATATTATGTCTGCAAAAGTACTTTATAGTCATAAGCTCCAAGAAACAAAAAGAAGAGGCGAAAGGAAGAGACTGTTGAAAATGCCCATCAAGTAAATCTACATACTCCATTTGACAAAGTTCTTTGTGATCATAAGAACCAAAAACCAAGGCTTACTGGATGTACATTCTACGCTACTATTCTAGAATTATATTCTGGCTAGAACAATAACAGTGACTACAACAAAATATTTCCGTCAACCTGCAACCAGAAATCTTTGTGCTTCTGGCCGGTTTTCTAATCACCAGGTAACCTAAACACATTCTTCCTGAATGCTCCAAATCCTAGTAATCTGAAAGCAGTAGTAGACTTTCTATTGTAAACAATATTTCCAGCGAACAGGAAATTTTAAGATGAAGAAGTTCAGAAAAGTAACAACCATGCTGCTGGAATGAAAGTTTACGAGATCCATCAGCATAGTTAGGTGGATAGAAGCATGATAACAATGCCATCCCTTTAACATAAGGTTGTCCATGGTTTCTGTAGACACGTGATTTTAACCCTCTCCTAGTTTAATATATATATTTTTCAATATTAAATATTTATATTTGGTTCAATATTATTTTAACCCTTATTTTATTTTTGATAATTTTTTAGTTAAAAATAAATAACTAAATATTTTATTTTATTCTAATTTTTAAATTAATACAAATTTTTTTAAAATATATATATATATATATTCTTTTGTTTTCTAAATTTTAATAAATAAATTAGTAGTTTTAATATTATTTTTAAATTTTATTATGTTTTGTTAAAATATAAAAATGAATTAATTATTATTATTATATTTATTATTATTATTATTTTACTATTTATTATTTTTATTTATTATTATTATTGTATTCTGTTATTTAAAATATCTATATATATATATTTTCAAAATTCAAAAAAAAATTTATCCTATCCTAATAAACAACTACTCCCCCATCCCCCCCCCCAATTCCTCTACTTAAAAGGATTCCCAACCCCCAACATAAAAAAAACACTCACAAAAAAAAAAAAAAAAAAACTTGAGATAAACCAAAAAAAAAAAAAAAAAAACACCTAAGTGGAAAAAGGAAAAATCAAAACCGAAGAAAAAGTCAAAGAAGAGAAAAACAAAACAAGAAGAAGAAACGGACAACAACAAGAAAAGGAGAAAAATTGAAAGAAAAAAAAAAAAGTGGAGGTCGGATCTCCGTTTGAGTTTTCGGTCATGGTATTATTGCTTTTTTTTTTTTACTCGGTTTAATTCATCACACAGATTTCTATTAAATTGTGTACTTTTCCTTTATAAATATTGATATAAATAGAATGATGAATGAAGTTATTTCAATGACTTATTATATAATTTAGTATGTTTAATTTGTTATTTTTATGTAGTTTATGCTTTTATGTCTTTATTTGTAATTCTTTAGTTATTTGCGAAATAATTGATTAAGTTAGTTTTGAATTATAAATGAAATAATTTTGTAAATTAATAATGTTAAAAGATTGTAAAGTTACTTTCAATTTATGTGTAATTAAGTAGTCATGATAAATCCTAACATATGGACCTAAACATGCATGCAATTTTTATTTTTTTTAAAAATGCACACTCATGCTGGAAACAAGGTGGAAAAAGAAAGATCTAGTGTTTAGAGTTGAATAAATTTACTGATTTAAATTTATTGATTTTTGTGTTTGAAAGGCCGTGCTTTGGGTTGATGTTAATTTTTAAAAAATAATAATTAATTTATGGAAAATAATTAAAAGTTGGCAGTAAACAACTATTGGTTCTGATTTTGGTATATCATATTGTGTATTTATGGCTTATGTGTATCTTAACTTTTGCGATTTTAATATTTACATGGATTCTTAGTATTTTAGGATGACATTGATTTAATAAATAAATTTTGAGAAATTATAATTATAATAAAATTAATACAGTTAATTTTTGTGAACTTGTTTTATTTTATTTTTATTACAATTATTATTATTATTATTATTTTATTATTCTATTTTATTTTGTCTCATTATTTAAAAAAAAAAGGTTTAATAATTGCTTATTAAATTAATTATTTTAAATAATTTTTTTTTTATGATTTTACAAATGACAAATCAAACTTTTAACACTAGATAAGTTTTAACACGTTTAATAAATATTTGTCTCAATTAAGAATGCGGCGCACACATCTTTTTGAGATATTTTAAAGTAATTCAAGGATGCAATAATGCACTTTGATAATTTCTTTTTAATTAATTTTTTAACCGATTTAATATATAAGAGATATAGAGATATTATAGGTATATTAAAAATGAGCAAATTTAGGTCTTAACACGATTTTTCTAAATAGTTTAAGTTAAGTATAAGTCAATAAAACGACCGTGCTAGAACCACGGGACTCGAGGGGTGCCTCACACCATCCCCTCGGTCAATAGAATTCCTTACCCAGTCTTCTGTTTTCGCAAACCAACAAAGAGTCATTTCCTTTTGATTAGAGATTCAATAAGGTGACTTGAAACACCATAACTCAATTTCAAGTGGCGACTCTGAAATGATAAAAAATAATCCCTATTCAATACCGTCACTTTAATTGGAAAAACTCTTCGACTCCGATCCCTTCTGCCGAAAAAGGGGTGTGACAGTTTCAAAGCTGCCCACTTATCAGCTGCAAGTGTCTTGAAAAGCAGTCCACAGAAAAAAGAGATCTCACTCCTATGCTAGTGTCATCAAGTTGGCACTGAACATACCGTCTAATATGAAATTGAGCTGCTTCTAAAATCAATTAATTCCAAGATATCTGATCCATTCTGAAAACATGTCATGACTATGACATGCTAAAATACTGAAAGATCTCTCTCAACTAGGTACCTGTTCTGGTATCCTTATCATTATTAGTTTCTGGAAGAGTGATAGTAATTGGTTGCCAATCAGAGCGAGTTCTAATCCATCGCTTCACAGTGATAATCATATTCAGGATTTGAAGTACTTCACCCAATGTAAGGTCTTTAAGGCATGCATTTCTAAGAATCAAAGCAGCTTCATACCTGGAAGGCACACAGAACATGAGAGAAAACTCTGAGAATCACTAAAAATCATGCAGCACAAACTAACTGCTTACCTGGATTCCGATGCTGCCATTGCTGAACGTCCAACAGTTGAAAAAAGGAATTTCTCAATTGCATTCCAAGTTGAATCCTGATACTGGTCAGGATTGCCACCAAGTGCATTCTCACATTTCCAAATCCTCTCAGTCCTACCAACATATAGCTCAAAATCAACTTGTCCTAACTTTACTATCATTTGTTGGTCTAGTGCAGTATTTAAGGCTACTGTAACATCAGTATGCCGATATTTAGGGTTACCATAACGTATACAATAACCAATATTTTCTTTGGTAGGGACAATCTTCTCGAGCTTCAAAGTGTTTAACGCAAGAAAGACGACCTTTATAAGACCTTGAATGTGTTCAGGCAACTGTAGATCCAAATCTGAATTACCACATACAGATCTAGAAACCCCCGATGAGGATGGAAGGAAGGAAAACTCAGGACGTACATCACCCTTCTTCATAGAAACACATAAATCACACCTACCTACAAGCGAATTACCACCATTAGTGGCCTCAAGAAAGCTATCTGGCAAAGTAAACTTCCCGGTATTATAAATCTAAAATTAGGAGTGTAATACAAGTTTATGGGGCTACCAGATAAATTACCTATGCCAGCATTAGGATGATGTGCACATGGTGTAGAAAAATCAGCAGAACCTTCAGGTCGTTGAAGCGGAGGTTGCAAATTGTTGTGGCGAGAGTTTGATTTCACAATGTTATATGGAACAGGAGGAGGTTGAGATTGAGTACGCTGATCAGGCTTATTTTCTATGATTTTATTGTTACGGTTCTCTGGACTATCACACTTCGCAAAAAATTGATGTGGTGCAAACAGTTTTGGTGCAACAGCTGGTGCGAGTTGGCGATAGCTGCTACTAGCTTCTTCAATTCTAGCTGGCACACTTTTCATGCTGGTCATAGTCAGTTGATTCGAGTTCTTAGGTACGTAAATAGCTTTAGTTTTAGTATCAAAATAGAGTCCGGGATTAGATAAACTTTGGGCCCCGGAAGCATTAGCATTGGCATTGATATTGGTATCGGCATTGGCATTGGTATTAATAACGGCATTAGCATTGGAATAAGCAGGTTGTTTCGCTGATATAGGTTCAGAAATTGGAGTTGGTATGGATTCTTGACGTAATGTGTTAGTACCAAAAGCAAGTTCTCGTGGAGGACCTCCAGCAGCAAGGCTTGTCCATTGCCACACATTTGTGGCAGCAGCAGCAAGAGCAGGAGAAGCTTGAAAAGGTTGTGCTAGAAGAATATTATATCTCCTCATCCGTAACTGATGAATGGCATTGGAGAAATCCCTGTCTCCTGAAATGAGCAAATAATTGGCAGGTGCTGGATTGTCCACTGCCCAAAATAGCATATCCACCAAAATTTTCTTATCACTAGCATCCTTTACCCCTGTTCATCATACATAATTCAATGAATGAATTGCATTTGGCGTGTAAACACTAAAGAATGATATAATACCAACAACTACAAATCCCAAGCAAATTCAAACTGTTAGGGCTAGCTATATAAATCCTACATACCAGTCCATTTAAACTAATCTAGATTTAAAATTATACGAAGGTAAATTTCTCGGAGGGCTAATCAACAAAAGCAACATACACATTATATTCCCACAACTGAGCACCCAAGGGTGTGGCGCAGTGGTCAATGATGTGGGTTGAATACCGAGAGGTCTTCAAGTTCAATTCCCTACAGAGACAAAACACTAGGTGATTTCTTTTGGTTTTAGCCTTTGTGGATTGAGTTACTTGATACCCGTTCTTGTGCAATTAGTCGGGTGCGCGCAAGCTGGCCCATCTTTGATCACGATTAAAAGGAACAATCTCAAATAGACCCCAAACACCACGGTCAACATTAAGTATATTTATAGTCCCACAAGAAGAGTCTGGGTAGGGTGGGTGTAGCAACCTTAGAGGTCACTTTCAATAAACCCTCGGCTCAAGAAAATCATTTTCAACAAAGATTTGAAAGAAAAACAAGTTTAAAACGTTAAAGGAAATGGACAAACACGACTTAAACAATTTCTTTTAAAAAAAGGCAGCCCAATGCACTAGCGCCGAACAACAAGGGTTTATCGTAAGCAGCCTTAACTTACACTTTTGCCGGAGCTTGTTTCTAGGGCTTGAACCCGCGCAACTTAAAAAATTGATTCCACTAATTCGTATAGCCTATAAAGATATTATTCATGTATCAAATGAAGCAAGGATAGAAAAATGTTCGTGACCATACCAGCCGGTACGTGATTGAGACCGATTCCAGTACTAGACAGGGCTCTTTGAATAATCGAAGGAATGCCATTAGTATCACCATAAGCAGAAATAGTAACAGGTCCATTATAGTTCAATTTCATCAATGCCGCACTTATATTCTGAGCGATTAAATGAGCATCATATCCCCTTGGCACCTGACAGTTCTCTATATCCCACCATACCGATGTTTTCGCCGCCTCATACTGCGGTTCCGCCGCTGATGCTCCGCCGTTAATAGCCTCCTTCAACCCGTCTCCGGCCATTTTTTTTTTTTTCGTTAGACACCTCTCACTTGGCACTAGGAACTTTGCACAATGCTGAATTTGAACCGCCCCCACTATCACCTCTTTTGTTTTATTTACCAAAATAGCCCTCTTTCGGCCGTGCACAAAAATAAGGCGCGCTCTGCAACTTTATTGAAAAAAATGAGTGTGTATGTATACTAAACGAGTTTTAAGGATTGTTTGGTAGAGTGTATAAGAATAATGTTAAATAAGGTATATTAGTAATGTTTGTATTATTAATGGAAGTATTAGTAATGTTGGTATCAATTATGCAGATATTATTTCTTATACAGTGTTTGATTTGATATATTAAAAATAATATATATTTACATATTTTTTATAAAATAATATTTATTTATCGAAATATCCTTTTTATATATGAGCACCAATAATTTTATACTACTGTGTATACATAGGAACACCGATATGTTTGAAATACACTACTGTAGATTTCAATTCTACAGTAAAATTGATAATTTTCTAACATAAATTTTTAAAAAAAAAAACGAAAAGGAATATGAAATTCAATGTAATTCATTTTCATGAATAAAAAGAAGACCTTTGTCTTTGTCTCACAGCAAACATCAAGCTACTGCACTGTGAGGAAAAGATTGTCAGCTAACTGGTACCCGAGAAACGAAGGCAAATAGTGGCACCCTGGCTGGAGCACATCTTGATACTTGCCAAACAACTCCTCTGGTTGTTTGGTGTGAAAAAAAATGGAAGCAACCACCACCAGCTGGTGTATCCAAATACCGAAATATCCAATCATTTTCATTGTGTTGTATCCAAATACCCAAATATCCAATGAATTCATTTGTTCATTTTCATTGAAAAAGAAATCTGAGGAAGGTATGCAATCTTGAAAATTTAATTTTTACTTCTTCTCTAAATTTACTTTTCTTTGAAAACCCAATTTCACGTATTCTCTATATCCAAAAGACTTGAAACTGAAATTGATGGAATTTGATCAGAATAAAGAGAAAGAAATCAGAATAAAAGAAGATGTTTGATTAAGAAGAAGTGGAGAAATGGTGGGATTTTTTTTTAAGTTATTTTGAGGGATAAAGTTGTCATTTAATAATCCAATGCATGTATTAAAATGCTTTGTATTACTAATGTCACACCCCTTTTTCGTACTCCAAAATAAAGAATTCGTTTTAAGTTTCGAAAGGGTTTTATTATTAAAGTGACAAAAGATGAAAATTGTTTCGAAAAGGATTCATTAGTTTCAAAACTCAGAGTCGCCAGAGCTGTCACACCCCTTTTTTTTCAACTCCTAAAAAAGATTGATTTTTTTTTGTTTCGAAAGGGCTTTTATTAAAGTGACAAAAAATAAAAATTTTGTTTCGAAAAGGATTATTTATATTTGAACTCAGAGTCGCCACTTGGCATAATCCGGTGTGCCAAGTCACCATTGGAAAATCCTTTTTCAAAACTATTTGACTCTTTAAACTGGTTTACGAACAGAGATTCCGGTTAAGGAATTCTGTTGACCAAAGGGAAGGTGTTAGGCACCCCTCGATCCCGTGGTTTGACCACAGTCGCTTGGTGGAGGGTATCGACTAATTTGACATTACAAATGTATAAACCACACAAAAACACATAAAACAATTCATCAAACACATGAAACAAAACAAATCCAAAAATGTAAAGTCCAGTCCAATTATACAGTCCAAAAATAGAAAAATACGAAAATATAAATCCTAGTCTAAACTAATTCTAGATTAAGCTCCAATGCCTTATCCGACGCCGCGGGCCTTCATCACGATCATTTTTCGCCAACATGATACGTCGGGGCATTCCCCGGTGAATAAATACAAGTGATCTCGGGGCATTCCCCGGCTAAATAAATACATTTGAATTAAATACGATAAACTAGAAAGACACATTCACACGCACATTCCAACATCCAACGAAACACTTATTCCTAAATTTCGCTTACCCGAACCTACGATTGCCTACCCACTCGATCTATCACGATACTATCCAATTCGACAATATTCAGTAATGAATCAAAACAAACAACCTTCAACTTATTCGATTATCAATTTTCGATCCCGGCCCCCCCAAAATTCCTTTTAATCAATCGCACCATTAAAACTAATCAAATTCTTTCATCATACCACCGGAGTCACATCACTAAGCACGTGATCATAACATCAACAACAACAAACAATTACAATCACCTAACACATAATCATAGCCATTTCAACAAAATAAAATAAAGAAGAAAGTACGGGAGTAAAGAGATGGACCTCAAGAGCTTTCGATTGATTTTAATAAGAGAAATAAGAGCCTCTCCAAGAACCTCGATAAACACCAATGAAATCTCAACTCTCCAAATCAAAACCGAATCAACAGCCTGTCCAAGCCTATGAATGGGCACTCTAAGTGCCGAGCATGTAAATTCTCTCCATTATAGCCTTAATGCCGCTTTTATTCGAATATTACTCAATTAGAAGAGACGAAATTCGCGCCCAAAACCTCAAAGAATGCCACAACCGACTAACTCGGACGAGAATCGAACGATAACTGAAAGAGCATTTGAACGACCTTAACAGAGAAAACCGCGCAATTGCTTAACCCAGCTAAATTTCGTTGGATTTTGGACTGAGACGATCATTTTCTCTCTCTATCGATATCTCTCTCCCGAACTCGATCTCCCTCTCTCTCCGACCTATTCAACCCGAACTTGATCTCTCTCTTCGATCAACTCAATCTCTCTCAGTTCTCATTATTTTTCTCTCACTCTTTTCCCCTCTATTCTTTCTCTCAGTTCATGGTGGGAATTGTGTATGACGGTGAAGATTGAGAGTGTCTATCAGTGAGTTTTGTGTGTGAATCGTGAAGAAGAAAAAGAGAACCCCCTTTTCAGTGAATCCTTCCTAATCTTTTCCTCCCTCTCTATGTCTCATCACTGTGTGTGTATATTCCCCCAGCCCGTGGAAATTGTATGGGTGAATTTTCGTATATGTAGCTATGCGATGTGAGTATTATTGTGCTGCTGTGAGGATTCTGTGGTTGGGGAAAAGAGAAGATAATATCATCTGTGTATATGCTCCCTTTGAATGAAAAATAGGTCTGTGTGTGTTATTTCAATGTGAGGACCAGTGGAGAGTATTCTTTTTATGTTTTTCTTGTGTGTATATATGAGGTGAGGGTGGGGTAGTGGTGAGTTAGGTGGGGTCACGTGGGGTAGAGTTTGTTAGGATAGGGTAGGTAGGTGTTGTTTTTTAATTGGGTGGGTTGTTAGAATATTAGGATAAAACAAAATTAGTTAGGGGGTTGTTATTTTTGTCATTTTGTGGAGGGATTATCACACGGGTGAGGGTACACGATATGATAAGGTAAACAATAGGTAAAAACGATATCGGGGAGGGACGAAATTAGGTGTCTACATCATGCCCCCTTTGAATGCAAACACGAAGTGTTTTCAGACAAAGAAGTAGACAGCGAGACCAATTTTTGACCCGACCATTATTCGAAGAAAGAAACAGAAGAAAGAAGGACAACCGGGTTTTGACTTAAGACATCTTACCTGATCTCATTATGAGAGAATCAAGTCACGGGTATTTCGAAGGATTGAAAGAGAAGTGGACTATACCGAGTTGGAGAGTCGAGTGAGGTTCCATCGAGGTTCCGGTCCGCGGCTCTGTCATTACATCAAAAAATGAAAATTACAAGTTAAAACATAAATGAAACTATAAAAATCCTATCTATACAGCTTCTGTTGGCTCTTGACTCGACTTTTATCACCCTATTCTTCAGGCGGGCTCCTGACTTGCAATTTCTTCCAACTTGTTGTTTGGCTTTCAATTGCTTCGCTTTGTTGCTTGCCTTTTCGTTTCTTCACCCTATTCTCCAGGCGGGCTCCTAACTTGCTATTTCATCACCCTGTTCTTCAGGCGGGCTCCTGACTTGTTATTTCATCACCCTGTTCTTCAGGCGGGCTCCTGAAACCCAAAATTAAAACTAGAACAAAAATTATCCCAAACAAAAATTATAATAAAGTAGTATTTCATTTTTTGAAAGTGTTGTCCCATTTTCTAGGAGGGTCCTGAACAGAAAGTAAAGTCCCATTTTTCAGGAGGGTCCTGAGTTGAAAGTAAATTCCCGTTTTTCAGGAGGGTCCTGAACAACAAGTAAAATCCCATTTTTCAGGAGGGTCCTGGACTGAAAGTAAAATCCCATTTTTCAGGAGGGTCCTGAACATAAAGTAAATTCCCATTTTTCAGGAGGGTCCTGAGCATAAAGTAAAATCCCATTTTTCAGGAGGGTCCTAAATTGAAGTAAAATCCCATTTTTCAGGAGGGTCCTGAATTGAAAGTAAATTCCCATTTTCCAGGAGGGTCCTGAACATGAAGTAAAATTCCATTTTCCAGGAGGGTCCTGAACAACAAGTAAAATCTCATTTTTCAGGAGGGTCCTGAACAGAAAGTAAAGTCCCATTTTTCAGGAGGGTCCTGAACAGAAAGTAAAATCCCATTTTTCAGGAGGATCCTGAATTGAAAGTAAAATCCCATTTTTCAGGAGGGTCCTGAGCATAAAGTGAAATTCCATTTTTCAGGAGGGTCCTGGACTGAAAGTAAAATCCCATTTTTCAGGAGGGTCCTGAATTGATAGTAAATTCCCATTTTCTAGGAGGGTCCTGAACTGAAAGTAAAATCCCATTTTTCAGGAGGGTCCTGAATTGAAAGTAAAGTGTCACGGATGTGCATTTCCAATGGTAGCTGAATTAAGTGAAGCGAATTTGCCCCTATTTCAACAAAGAAAATTTGTCAGTTAAAACTTAGTGGTGGCTTGCAGCTCTTGGCTTCTCAGGTATCTGCCCAACACTCGTTCCTTTCATCTTCGTTCCAAATCGCTGACACTTGCCCTGTCTTGACGCATCATTGACCCAGATCCATATTGAGGGAAATGAGTTCTGACTTGAACAATGGGTTTCCATTTTACCATGCCCCTGAGGTGCACTCTTTTCCCAAATCTGAATGCTTCCACGAATCCAATAGCCTGTTGGTTGATATACTTCCTTTGCTTCATGTTGAATTATGATCATATTTCTTTCCTGTGTTGTTCCTTGGGTTTTCCTCGTATAATTGGAAAGACTGGTAGTAAATTTTGAAATCCTTTCTCGCTTGTGTTGACACAGACTTGATTTAAAATGTAAAGAAATGATGGTGACTTTTATTTTGATAAATGATATAAGAAAAGACAAAAAGCATGAATATGTAAATGAAAGAAAAGGGCAATGTCCCATAAAGAAAAACTTATCTGAATACGACAACCAACTCCAATGAGGATGACATGCATTTTGGATTCAGCTGCCTGATCTTCCTATCCAAACTCCTCATTTGTTGTTGAGTTCGTGCCTTTGCCGTTGAGACGCTTCTTCAAATCCATTGGACTCATTCATCACATTAGATTGACGACATCTTAAAAGACTTTCGCCAACAAATCTCTTTCTTTTCTCTTGAACTCTCCATCGCCTTGCAGTGCCCGTGAGGGTTTTCACCAATAAGACTCTCTCATTTTTATTTCTCTCCACTCATTATCGCCTTATGGTGTCTGCAAGGGTTTTCACCAATAAGACTCTCTCATTTTCATTTCTCTCAACTCGTCATCGCCTTATGATGCCCGCGGGGGTTTTCACCAATAAGACTCTCATTTTTATTTCTCTCTACTTACCATCGTCTTATGGTGCTTGCAAGGGTTTTCACCAATAAGACTCTCTCATTTTTATTTCTCTCCTAATTTCTTATGCTGAGGGAGACAAGTGGTACCTCACAATATATCATCATATCCATTGCATGCTTAGCCTTAACATTATCAAAAATTGATCTGAAGGACTTTCTTTGGTTGTAACTTGGCTTTTGGATAAGGTTAGAAAAGGATGGCAAGGGGTTCAAACGACACTTTAAGTGGGGGTGAGACTTACAACTTTTGGAATCGACTCAAACAACACATTAACTCATGCCCCAGTTTTGTTGACTGGGTGAATCTTAAATCTTTATTTGGTTGGACCGAGCCCGAAATAGGGCAGCCTACGTATCTCACTCCCGAGAGAGGAGAATTAGGTCGGACGTAGTTCCATCAGCTTGTTCTTTATTTTGATTTGATTTTTTTTTCTTTTATTTCCGAACTCTTTCTTTTATTCTTATTTTCTTGACATTTATCTTTGACTCTATTTTGATTCCAAAAGAGGGATATGAAAAAAAAAACGAAGCTCAAACGGGTAAACAAAGGATGACACAATGTTTGGATAGAAGAATAAAATGCCTTCATCATATCAATCTTCAAAAAATGCAAATACTAAACATACAATAAAATCAACAAAGGATCAAATATCATACATAATATCTTTTGACCGCATCAGCATTGATAGCCATTTCTGTCATTTTGCCTTCAATATCTGTCAAATATAAAACTCCATTGGGCAACACTTTCTTCACAACGAAAGGACCTTGCCAGTTAGGGGAGAACTTGCCTTTCGCTTCAACCTGGTGAGGAAGGATACGTCTCAATACCAATTGACCCACTTCAAAATTCCTGGGACGGACCTTTTTGTTATACGCTCGAGCCATCCTCCTCTGATACAACTGGCCATAACACACAGACGTTAGCCTTTTTTCCTCTATCAAACTCAAATGTTCCAGTCGGGTTTTTACCCATTCGTCATCATCAATCTCTACTTCTACAATGACTCGAAGAGAGGAAATTTCAACTTCCGCAGGGATGACTGTTTCTGTCCCATACACCAATAAATATGGAGTTGCCCCTGTTGAAGTGCGAACAGTGGTACGATACCCTATCAATGCAAACGTCAACTTTTCATGCCACTGTCTAGACCCTTGTACCATTTTTCACAATATCTTTTTTATATTCTTATTGGCGGCTTCTACAACACCATTGGCCTTTGGATGATATGGAGTAGAATTTCGATGTGCAATCTTAAACTGTTGACATACTTCTTGCATCAAATGACTATTGAGATTGACAACATTGTCTGTAATGATCATCTTTGGAATTCCAAATCTACAAATGATATTGGCATGAACAAAGTCTACCACAGCCTTCTTTGTCACCGACTTGAAAGTTACTGCTTCTACCCACTTTGTAAAGTAGTCAATGGCTACCAAAATGAATCTATGTCCATTTGATGCCTTCGGCTCAATCGGTCCAATCACATCCATTCCCCAAGCCACGAACGGCCATGGAGCGGCCATTGCATGCAACTCAACAGGAGGAGAACGTATCAGATCGTCGTGCACCTGACATTGATGACACTTTCGAACAAATTGAATAGAATACCTCTCCATAGTAAGCCAGTAATAACCTGGTCGAAGAATCTTCTTTGACAAAACATGACCGTTCATATGTGACCCGCATACTCCAGAGTGTATTTCAACCATGATTGCCGAGGCTTCTCTTGCACCTACACACCTCAAAAGTCCCAGATCTGGGGTTCTCTTATATAAGACTCCCCCACTTAAGAAAAATCCACTAGTCAAACGCCTAATAGTCCTTTTTTTTATCGTTGGTGGCGTATGCTTGGTATTCTCCTGACTGAATGTATCGCTTGATATCCAAGAACCAGGGTTCTCCATCGAGCTCTTCTTCAACCGCATTACAGTAAGCATGCTGATCACGACTCTGTATATGCACTGGATCGATGTAGGCTTTATCAGGATGTTGGAGCATTGAAGACAGAGTGGCTAAAGCATCAGCAATTTCATTATGAATCCTTGGAATATGCCTAAATTTTACTAACATAAATCGTCGACATAACTCCTGCAAGCATTGTCGATACAGGATGAGCTTCAAATCTCGCGTCTACCAATCGCCTTGAATTTGATGGACGAGCAAATCCGAATATCCCAACACCAATAATTCTTGGACTCCCATATCAACAGTTAACCTCAAACCAAGAATGCAGGCTTCATACTCTGCCATATTGTTAGTACAGTAGAATCGAAGTTGTGCTGTTACCGGGAAATGTTGTCCTGATTCAGAGATAAGAACCACACCTATTCTGACTCCTTTCATATTGACAGCTCCATCGAAGAACAACTTCCAACCTGGATCAACATCTATAACGACTTTATCGACACACGACACTTCTTCATCAGGAAAATATGTCTTTAATGGCTCGTACTCTTCATCGATGGGATTCTCAGCAAGATGATCTGTCAAGGCTTGGGCTTTCATGGCGGTTTGAGTCATATATATAGTGTCGAACTCGGTAAGCAATATTTGCCACTTTGCCAATCGACTTGTCGGCATAGGCTTCTGAAAGATATACTTCAAAGGATCCATACGGGAGATGAGATAAGTAGTATAGGATGAGAGATAATGCTTCAACTTCTGTGCTACCCAAGTTAGGGCGCAACACGTCCTTTCAAGAAGAGTATACCTGGCCTCATATGTGGTGAACTTCTTGTTAAGATAATAAATAGCCTGCTCATTTTTGCCTGTGACATCATGTTGACCCAGGACACAACCGAAAGAATTATCCATGACTGATAAATATAAGATCAAAGTCCTATCAGGCTCCGGGGGTACTAGCACGGGCGGATTTGACAAATATCTTTTGATTCGATCGAACGTTTCCTGACATTCTTCAGTCCATTTTACCGCAACACTCTTTTTCAGCAACTTGAATATGGGCTCACAAGTGGTTGTGAGTTGAGCAATAAACCTGCTAATATAGTTCAGTCTACCAAGCAAACTCATCACCTCTGTCCTATACTTGGGCGGGGGCAAATCCTGAATGACTTTGATTTTCGAGGGATCCAATTCAATTCCTTGACGGCTGACTACAAACCCCAACAACTTTCCAGACGGAACTCCAAATACACATTTTGCCGGGTTGAGTTTGAGATTATACCTGCGAAGCCTTTCAAAGAACTTTCTTAAATCTTTAACATGGTCAGCCAGACTTTTTGACTTAATAATCACATCATCCACGTATACCTCAATCTCCTTATGCATCATATCATGAAACATAGTGGTCATGGCTCTCATGTATGTTGCTCCCGCATTCTTCAAACCGAACGGCATCACTCGATAACAATAGGTCCCCCATGGTGTGATAAAAGATGTCTTCTCTGCGTCTTCATCATCCATAATAATCTGGTGATATCCGGCATAGCAATCCACAAAAGAGGCAACCTCATGTTTAGCACAGTTGTCTAACAAAATATGGATGTTGGGCAGTGGAAAATCATCTTTCGGACTTGCTCTGTTCAAATCACGGTAATCAACACACACTCAAATTTTGCCATCTTTCTTTGGTACGGGAACAACATTGGATAACCACATGGGATAACGAGTCACTCGAATTACTTTGGCTTCAAGTTGTTTCATGATTTCCTCTTTGATTTTAATACTTACATCAGTTTTGAACTTCCTCAACTTCTGTTTGACAGGAGGGAATGCGGGATCAGTTGGCAATTTGTGAGCCACTAATTCAGTGTTTAAACAAGGCATATAATCATAAGACCATGCAAAAACATCCTTATAATCAATTAATGCTTGAATCATTCTATCTTTTAGCTGTGGCAAAGCATGTACACTGATTTTAGTTTCCCTAATATCTTCTTGATCCCCTAGATTTATTGGCTCAGTCTCATTCAAATTAGGATTCGGTTTGTCTTCAAACTGTTCCAACTCTTTGCTTATTTCTTCTAGTGCTTCTTCTTCATCATATTCCCCATCCTGCTTCATTACATCTTGATTAGTTTGGATTTTAAGGTCAGGCTGAAAATTCCGCATGCATGTCATGTCATTAGAATCAGCATAAAGAGAACTGTGTAAGAAAAGAAAAACAAAATATATTAGACACGAAACAAAAGGGACATTGCATTTCATTAAATAAAAAGATAAAAGGTTTTAAACATAGATGCCAACATAACATAAACAAACTAAAATCCGAATTACAACCCTGAAATAACTCGGATAAACAGAAAGAAAAACAAAATAAACTACCAAAACTCCCTCCTGACGGGGAGAGAAGTGACTTCCCAATTATTGAGCCGGACAACTGGACGTATGAGTTTCACGTCTACCATACTGGTACCTTCTCCTGCTTCGACTATATCAACTTCAATAAAAAGGTTCTGGAAGTCATCAACCAATGCAACTTCAAATTCCACATGCTTCGTGACACCGCTCTTAACAAATGATTCACTGAGTAGTGGCATTGGGCGAGGGAGTGACCATATTTCCTTTTTCCTTCCCTTGGCTTTCTTCAGATCTTCAGTCGTAGGCTCAAATCCCAGACCAAACGTGCCCACGTTCTCACTCAGACATATGGGACGAACTATACCGTGCAGAGACGCTCCCAAACCCTTTCCTAGCTCATATCCGTATTTCCAAAGTTCACTCACCATCATGATAGAAGCGGAAGACAATTGCGGTCCCGGTATGACCTGTCATTCAAGGATACGATTCACTAGAACTGTATCAAAAATTTGATAGACGAATGTCTCCTCTACGTTATTTGCTTCAATAAGAGACAAGGGAGAATCTTCGTAGGCGGACAAATCTCCTTCACCGTGAATAACCACTTCTTGCCTGTCATGCTCAAACTTAATCATTTGGTGCAGTGTAGATGCAACCGCCTTGGCTTTTTGGATCCATGGCCTTCCCAACAACAAATTATAAGAGGAGTCTATATTCAGTACTTGAAACTCTATAGCGAATTCAACAGGCCCTATGGTCAACAATAGTTCTATTTCGCCAATGGAATTTTATTTTGCACTATCGAAAGCCCTGACACATACATTGTTGGGCCTGATCCTCTCTGCACCAATATTCAACTTTTGCAAAGTAAAAATTGGGCAAATGTTTGCACCTGAACCTCCATCAATCATAACATGAGTGACATAGAAATCTTCACACTTCACTGTAATGTAAAGGCCCCGGTAATGCCCTGTACCTTCGACAGGAAATTTGTTATCAGAAAAGCTGATCCGATTCATCTCAAAGATTTTTCCAATCAATTTCTCAAGATGATTTATTGTACTCTCCCTAGGAACATATGACTCATTTAATACCTTCAGTAAAATATCACGATGCTCCTTGGAGTGCAAAAACAAAGATAAGAGGGAAATTTGAGCAGGGGTTTTCTTCAACTGGTCTATTATTGAATACTCTGGCAATTTCATTTTTTTCAAAAATTCTTCAGCTTCTTCTTCGGTGATAGGCTTTTTGATAGATGACGGTCCACTCACCATTGGCTTGGACTTTCTTAAGCCTTCAGGCACGAAACATCTTCCTGACCTAGTCAAACCCCTTACCTTATCTACATCTTCCACTACTTCTTTCCCGTGATAGGTCATCACGGTCCGCCCATAATTCCAGGGAATCCTTTTCGTATCAACTATCGAAGGTTGGGTCACTGGCTTGAGGACAATAGGCGCTGCCAGTGCTCCTTTCACCGTCAAGATGGGCTGACTCAAAGCTCCTACCACTGTCAACTTAGGTTTATCCTGAATTAAATCAACATACCTTCTGGCGTCTTGTACTGTGATCAGAGATTTCTTTGTGCTTTCCTGGGCTTTGTTTTCTCTCATTCCCTCATGGCTCAATGATATTGCTTTCAAAGACTCTGCTACATTCACCGATTTCTCCTCAAGGGTCTGTATCATGACAATAGGCTTATAACACCTTGAAGACTCTTTCCCCTCATATATCAATTCTAATATATTAGCTTCAACATGGGTTGGCAGTGAATTCTGGTTAATGTTTGGACCCTCCGGGGCCTGGACCAGCATTTGATTTGTGTCAATCAAATCTTGGACAACTCTCTTCAAATGCCAGCATTTCTTGATATCATGGCCTGGCATGTCAGAATAGTACGCATACCTTGAAGAATAATCGAGATTCCTCGGCGGTGGATTTGAAAGCCTTCCTTGAATTGGGCTTAAGACCTTCAACTTTCTCAACCTATCAAACAAGCTAGCATATGACTCCCCAAGAGGTGTGAATTGATTTTTGACCGCCTTCTCTTTCTTATACTCGGGCCTAGGTTGAAAACCAGGTCTGGAGGGGTTTTGGTAATGGGCGATTTTGTGGAGCTTGCGCGCGCCACTGCGGGTAAGAAGGGGTTTGGGCATATGGATGCGTGCTATATACTAGGTACAGGGGTGGTGGAATAGAATATAAAGGGTTTTGTGGAGGGTAGTAAAGGTGGGGAGGAATATATGGAGCTTGGGCGTAGACCTGGTCTTGGGATTGGGGATAGGGGCGAGGTGGTCTTTTAGGATAGGAATGGGTTCCAGCTACGACAGTCACCACGTCCTCTTTCTTATTTTTACCTCCGAATGCACCAGATCCACCTTGAATCGCTTGTGTGGTGGCTTTCAATGCGACAAAACTCACTATTTGTCCGGTCTTGATTCCGTCCTCTATCATCTCCCCCATTTTGAGGACTTCAATAAAAGACTTTCCCATTGCCGGGAGTAAATGTTGAAAATAAGTCTCATCCTGTGTCTGAATGAAAACCTCTACCAACTTACTTTCTTTCATCGGAGGCTTTACCCTGGCGGCCTGTTCACGCCACCTTATTGCGTATTCCCTAAAACCTTCAGTGCTTTTCTTCTTCATGTTGACCAAAGATTTTTCGTCCGGAATCAGGTCGATGTTATACTAAAAATGTTGCACAAACTCAGAAGCTAAGTCGTCCCAGCTGTTCCACTTGTCGATATCTTGATCGATAAACCATTCTGAAGTCAGATCAGAAAGACTCTCGCCAAAGAAAGCCATGAGCAACTCTCCCCTTCCTCCTGCAGCCCTCAACTGGTTGCAATAGCGTCTCAAGTGGGCCACGGGATCATCGTGTCCTGCATACTTCTCGAACTTAGGCATTTTAAAACCGAGGGAAAGGTTGATATGTGGGAACATGCACAGATCTTTATAAGAATCACTCTTATAACCTCCGATTCCCTGCAAATTTCTCATGGCCTGTTCTTAACTTTTCAACTTCCGCGCTATGACTTCTTATTCCTCTGTTGCGACAGGTTTCTCTGAATCAAATGGAAATGCAGGTGGCTGAGTGTACCTATACGGGTCATTCATTCTCAAAGTCGGCTCCGGGGCATAATACTGATTATCTGGAACCTTCAGTACTGGCTCGCTGGCAAACCTAGGAAGCCTCATTGCGGGATGCACAACATATATGGGAGTTTCTTGTGGCGGCGGAGCCACGAATACCGGTGTGGTCGGTGGCGCTGGCTGAGCAGCGGGTCTTGATTGGGGAGCTGTCAAGGGCACACCAGAACTTCCAGGATAATAATGTCGTGGAGTGAATCCCGACGCGTGCTCAGGTGACTCAGTAGGAGCAAAGAATTGCGCCTGAGAGAGCGGTAGGCAATTAGAGATATTCCCAAGACCTTCAGGGAGCGGAGGAGGAGGCATTCCGCTGGCCCATGCCCGGTGCAAATCTATCAATTGTTGCCTGAGCCTTACTACCTTATCATTGTGTTCTAAACTTTCTTCCCTGTGATCCAGATCTGGGTCAATGAGCGAATTTTCAATCTCCCTGCTAGCCATGGCGAGCTTTGCTTTGGATCTAGTGAAGTATGGGTGACTAGCCAGAGTGCTGCAAACCTACCACTGTTATCTGAAAGAACATGTTCATCAAAGACGACATCCGTTAGGATTAGGGCACACAACAAGCATGGGAATCAGATTGGTAAAATTATCCTAAATTCATGTTCATTTCTACCAGCTTTTGAGGGTAGCGAGGTCATTTCAACATCATCCCGATTTTTATCTACCCTTTTTTTTTTCCGTATCCATCTCTATTCTTTCCACTTCTCTCGTTATCTACCTTTATTTTATTATTCTTTATGGATTTTGTTTTTTCTTTAAAAGAGGAAAAATAATGAAAAATAATGAAACAAAATGATTAGATCGAACCCAAAAGTAGGTTGCCTATGTATTATGTTGTACATGAATTAGATCTTGCGTAGTTCGGGCAGTTTATGCATAAACATCACACAATTGAAAAAAAAAAATTCACGAAAAACGAAAACAAGTAAACAAAAGAAAGATGTAACATCCTAACATTTCGATGAAAGACAGCAAAACATACAACGAATCTGGGATCACTTTAAAACTAAACAACAAATACAAAACAACATTCTAAACCCCTAACGACATGCGTGCAATAAAGACCCGAACATAAAAAAAAAAAACTTGACTCCGACTTAACACAGACACCACCCTACAATGACAGAAACATAAAAGACTCAAAACTACATAAATACAAGACATGTTCTTTCAAACTGGAGCTCTGCGTGACGTCCCTGGCTGAGATGAACCCATCTGTGAAGTCCCCACTTTTCCCCTCAGACTTTGCAACATATCCTGCAACGACGTTTTGTTACCCGGGAATAAATTTCTCACCCGTATCCCCGCCTCTTGGAGAGTACACCCGCAAAGGTTTCTCTGACACCCATCCATAGTTGTGATCAAACGTGACAACTGAACTCTCAAAAACTCCACCTTGGCACCCGGATCTTCCTGCTCATCATCCTCTACCATGATTGCTTCCCGTATTCGCCCTCTAAGTTGGGCTGGTAAGGGTCTACTAATGCCACGGGGCAAAGATTGTAGCTAGATTTCATAGTTTTAAGTGCATCCTGGATTTTCCTCGAGAGTATCAACACCTAGCTTTATCGCGTTATTCCAGAATTGCTCATATTTGTTTTCCCCCACGGCTTGGTCTTTAAAGTACTCTACATCCTTTAGAAGGTTCATTATTGGGGGGACGTCTTGCATCCTACCCAACTGACGCATCACCCTTCTTGGACTGTAAGGCCTAGTGCAGTTAAGTCCTATCAAAACTAGAAAGAGTTACATTTAAGATCCAATCAAGATTTTCTTAGGACGAAACCATATATAGAACCAAAGAATGTTGTACGGAGTTCTTGATTCGAGAAATTCGATCCAAGAATTGACTCCAATAGGAAAAGAAAATTTGTCAAAACGCATTCTTTCTTGCATGGCCTGCACTCGATCATTCAGACAACGGTCGATCACATCTGCTCTAATCAAAGAAGGCGTATGCAAGTGCTCCATCATCCACAACTGCAATATCAGATTACTCCCCTAAAAAAATCGTACCCCTCCTTTTACTTCAGTTAAAGCCTTATATATTTCTGTTAAGATCATTGGTACAATGGTGACCTCATCTTTTTTTCTTGAATAAAGCTATCACCACTGATTGTAGACGAGTATTGATACACCTCTCATCTAACGGGAACACTAAGATACCCAACAAAGCCAAACAGAAAACCTCAAGACGACGTTGTTCCCAGATTTTTTTGGTAGTACAGAATTCATCCCAAAAGCAGTCGAAACCCTCTAAGGACCCAAAATCTAGCAAACAAATAGACCAAATAAATCCAAGATTGTTTGAGACATCCCAGATGCTTGTTATCTTTTAATCCACAGAGTCGAAGGAATTTCTTACGAGTATGATTGCAGGCTAAAATCATCTGCTGACCCATGTAAGTCAACCGAAACAAATGAGATACTTCTGCCAGGGTAGGAGTCAATTCACAACTTCCGAACCTAAACACCAAATTATTTGGATCCCAGAAAGTCAACACAGCTTCTATTAGATCCATACGAGGCGTGAGATCCATGAGTGTTACAAGATTGCCTAACACTTTCCTCACTTCGTGCTTTTCAGAGTAATTGAACGTGCCCCACCACTTGATCAACTTTTTGGGTACCTTGACAACCATAAGGACTCTAGACTTTGTGGACAGATCCATCCTGTAGTAGCAGATAAGAAATTATCTCAAAAATTTTGATAAGAGCAAAAGGTTCACAACCAATGGGAATTTGATGCGGACATACGTCGATGGGACAGACCGCTTTATGACTCCCAATCGCCGAACAGTAACGCTGAATAAAATCAGCCTACTTGGCTAACAACTTTAGGTTATGGGGTAAAAGACCTAACCTAATACTAAGACGAAGGCCAAAATAAAGGTTACCGGACCCACCGAGGGTTGCCTACGTATCCCGCCCCGAGGGACGGGGATCAGGTATGCGTAGTTCGTCCAGATTGGACACTTAACGATTAACTAATAAATTGACCCTAACTTAAGAGACAACCAAAAACAAACGAATGAAAACTTTTTGGATTTTCAACTAGACATTTCAACTAAGACTGACACCACCAATTATAAAAAAAATCTTTTTGGTATTTTGTTTTTGACAAATAAGTAGAAAAAGCAAACAAAACCCTCTTTTTTTCATTTTTTTTGTTGAACTTACGGTACTTTGAGAAGATAAATGCAAAACGTAAAAAAATCTTTTTGAGTTTTGGATCGTGAAGAACAAAAGCCATAAGAACTCTAAAATAAACTACGACATTCCTTTTGATTCATTCTTTTCGACTCACTTTTTTTTTTCCACACATTACTTCTAACACATGTTTTCCCCAAATCGGTCCGTCAAATGACCACGTTACTCTCAAAGATGCAACATTTAGCACGTAGGGATGCTTTAAAGGTGAGTCTCCTACAAAGGACCGTGTGGGCCCCGCTAGGTCTCAATCTGATGCACATAAGAATGAACTAAAGGCTGACCTACGTTGTGGTTTACTAACAAGGCCGTTCGGGGGAGCATATGGTCGATAGTGGCTGCTTTGCTTTCCACCTACTCCATACATCCAACGGCTCCCCCCCCTAAAATAAAGGTGACTCAACTAGAGTTTGTGCGCACGACGTGCACTTCGAGACTTGTTGCGGAAAGAATTGACTCGAGTTACGCAAATGATGTCAGATATAAAACGGTAACACATAGGATAAATACTGTAAACAAAGAGCACGAAAACGCACAAAAGTGAAAACACAAACAAAAATCACAAACCATGTTTATACACTCGTAATGCCTAACAAAGCCGATATGACTCCAAAATAAGCTTGAATTCTGAACAAGTTCCCCAGCAGAGTCGCCAGAGTTGTCACACCCCTTTTTCGTACTCCAAAAGAAAGAATTTGTTTTAAGTTTTGAAAGGGTTTTATTATTAAAGTGACAAAAGATGAAAATTGTTTCGAAAAAGATTCATTAGTTTCAAAACTCAGAGTCGCCAGAGCTGTTACACCCTTTTTTTCAACTCCTAAAAAAGATTGAATTTTTTTTGTTTCGAAAGGGCTTTTATTAAAGTGACAAAAAATGAAAATTTTGTTTCGAAAAGGATTATTTATATTTGAACTCAGAATCGCCACTTGGCATAATCCGGTGTGCCAAGTCACCAATGGAAAATCCTTTTTCAAAACTATTTGACTCTTTAAACTGGTTTGCGAACAGAGATTCCGATTAAGGAATTCTGTTGACCAAAAGGAAGGTGTTAGGCACCCCTCGATCCCGTGGTTTGACCACAGTAGCTTGGTGGAGGGTATCGACTAATTTGGCATTACAAATGTATAAACCACACAAAAACACATAAAACAATCCATCAAACACATGAAACAAAACAAATCCAAAAATGTAAAGTCCAGTCCAATTATACAGTCCAAAAATAGAAAAATACGAAAATATAAATCCTAGTCTAAACTAATTCTAGATTAAGCTCCAATGCCTTACCCGACGCCGCGGGCCTTCATCACGATCATTTTTCGCCAACATGATACGTCGGGGCATTCTCCGGTGAATAAATACAAGTGATCTCGGGGCATTCCCCAGCTAAATAAATACATTTGAATTAAATACGATAAACTAGAAAGAAACATTCACACGCACATTCCAACATCCAACGAAACACTTATTCCTAAATTTCGCCTACCCGAACCTTCGATTGCCTACCCACTCGATCTACATGATACTATCCAATTCGACAATATTCAGTAATGAATCAAAACAAACAACCTTCAACTTATTCGATTATCAATTTTCGATCCCGGCCCCCCCAAAATTCCTTTTAATCAATCGCACCATTAAAACTAATCAAATTCTTTCATCATACCACCGGAGTCACATCACCAAGCATGTGATCATAACATCAACAATATCAAATAATTACAATCACCTAACACATAATCATAGCCATTTCAACAAAATAAAATAAAGAAAAAAGTACGGGAGTAAAGAGATGGACCTCAAGAGCTTTCGATTGATTTTAATAAGAGAAATAAGAGCAGCTCCAAGAACCTCGATAAACACCAATGAAATCTCGACTCTCCAAATCTAAACCGAATCAACAGCCTGTCCAAGCCTATGAATGGGCACTCCGAGTGCCGAGCATGTAAATTCTCTCCATTATGGCCTTAATGCCGCTTTTATTTGAATATTACTCAATTAGACGAGACGAAAGTCGCGCCCAAAACCTCGAAGAATGCCACAACCGACTAACTCGGACGAGAATCGAACGATGACTGAAAGAGCATTTGAACGACCTTAACAGAGAAAATCGCGCAATTGCTTAACCCAGCTGAATTTCATTGGAGTTTGGACTGAGACAATCATTTTCTCTCTCTATCGATATCTCTCTCCCAAACTCTATCTCCCTCTCTCTCCGACCTATTCAACCCAAAATTGATCTCTCTCTTCGATCAGCTCAATCTCTCTCAGTTCTCATTGTTTTTCTCTCACTCTTTTCCCCCCTATTCTTTCTCTCAGTTCATGGTGGGAATTGTGTGTGACGGTGAGGATTGAGAGTGTCTATCAGTGAGTTTTGTGTGTGAATCGTGAAGAAGAAAAAGAGAACCCCCTTTTCAATGAATCTTCCCTAATCTCTTCCTCCCTCTCTATGTCTCATCACTGTGTGTGTATATTCCCCCAGCCCGGGGAAATTATATGGGTGAATTTTCGTATATGTAGCTATGCGATGTGAGTATTATTGTGCTGCTTTGAGGATTCTGTGGTTGGGGAAAAGGGAAGATGATATCATTTGTGTATATGCTCCCTTTGAATGAAAAAATGGGTCTGTGTGTGTTATTTCAATGTGAGGACCAGTGGAGAGTATTCTTTTTGTGTTTTTCTTGTGTGTATGTATGCGGTGAGGGTGGGGTAGTGGTGAGGTAGGTGGGGTCACGTGGGGTAGGGGGTAGGGTGTGAGGTGGGGTAGAGTTTGTTAGGATAGGGTAGGTAGGTGTTGTTTTTTAATTGGGTGGGTTGTTAGAATATTAGGATAAAACAAATTAGTTAGGGGGTTGTTATTTTTGTCATTTTGTGGAGGGATTATCACACGGGTGAGGGTACACGGTAGGATAAGGTAAACAATACGTAAAAACGATATCGGGGAGGGACGAAATTAGGTGTCTACAACTAATACATGGAAAAGAGTGGGTATTAATAATGCATAGCCCAATACACAATATAGTGTATAACTAAAGCAAAGCATTAGTTATACAATGACAAAAAAATGTACCAAACGGAATATTAATAATACATAAGAATAATGCATGTATTATTTTGATTAACACACTCTACAAAACGACCCCTAAAAGTATTAAAGAATCTTAAAATTAAAATATTGTTTGAATCTTTTGTCTTTTATTAAAATTTCTCTTAAATTTTTATTTGAATTTCTAGGTTTTGTATTCATGTTTGCTTGTCATAGGAAGTAAACTTTCTACCCTTTTAGATTCTACTAGTTTAAGTGTACGCACCTTGTGCGTGTAAATCATTTTTGTGAGTTCAAACATTACATTAAATAGGATATTTATTTAAATAATAAAGATGAATATAATAATTAAATTTAATATCTTTTGAGTACGTAAAGATGGAGAATTTATTTATTAAACCTAATATTTATCAAAAATATTTTTAAAAGTCAATCGACATTCATCTACTACCTGTAATTTGCAACAAAATAATACAATAATAGAGACATTAAAATAATACAATTAAATCTAATCTTTACACACAATTTTTTTTCAAAGTCGTCCAACACTCATCTACCACCTGTAAACAATAACAAAATAATACGATAATAGAGATATCAAAATAATACAACTAAACCTAACCTTTACATAAAAAAATTCCTCAAAGCTAAGCAACATTTATCTATCACTTGTAAACTATATCAAAATAATACAATTAAACTTAAATTTTACACACTAAAAATTCTCAAAACTGATCGAGATTCAGCTACGAACAGTAATCTACCACAAAATAACAAACCATTTGAGATATTATGATAATACAATTAAAGCTAATCTTTACAAAAAAAAAAAATCAAAGCCGACCCACATTCATCTAGCATCTGTAAATTAAAATAAAACAATAAGATAATAAAGATATCAAAACAATACAGTTAAACCTAACTTTTACACAAAAAATTCTTCAAATCCAACCGACATATATATATATATATATATACACACACACACACATGTTGAATTCTATTAGAGGTGTTCAAGAACCGAACCGACCGATAAACCGAATCGATAAAAATGTTATTGGGTTATTGATATTGGGTTATTGGGTTAATGATTTTTTACTGGTTTTATAAAAAAAAAATTGGGTAAACGATTCGGTTTTGATTTTAGCTTATTAGGTAATCGGTTTAACCGATAACCTAATAAGGATAGACTAAGTTATTTTTTTATCCCTATTTATGTTATATATATATGCACTACGTTTTCACATTTCAGTGATTCACAAAATATTAACCTATTCAGGGCAACAAAGACACAATATAAAGCTTGGTCATTAGCGTATTGGAAAGCTTGAAGCCTTTAGTATCTTCCAACAATTAGGATTCAGTTTTTTTTCTGAACTAACATTTAATTCAAGTTTGAAGATTCTTGTAAACTAAAATGCATTGCGTAGGATTTTGGCGTTAATTAAGATTTCATTTTTTTTTTATGTTAGTTGTTACTATTTCTATTTTATGAGTATTTTCTTATTGGTTAAACCAAAAACCACACCGTTAAGGACCAAAAACCGATAAATCAAAACCGATAAGAAAATATCTTATTGGTTGGTTATTGGTTTTACATATTTAAAAACCGATAAACCGAATCAATAACACATAAAACCAAACCAAACCGACCGATGCACACCCCTAAATTCTATTATGCTGACAAAAACTGTGAAGAAGTTGAGGGTTGGAAAATCAAGCATCCAGCAATCTATACAAGCAATCGAGTCAAGTTAGATGAACATCAATCATATTTTTCCAATAGGCAAATCGGTTTGTTTTCTAGTTTAACGTATATCTCAATATTTATAGAAGTATTTCCTTAATAGAGTGTTATTTTAGGAGTATTTTTCTAATTAAATAGTAGAAAGAGAAATATTAATTAATTCTCTTACTATATATTTAAGGAGTCCTATATATTTTAGAAAGTCTAGTAGAAAGAAAAATATTAATTAATTCTCCTACTATATATTTTAGGAACTCCATATATTTTAGGAAGTCTGGTTAATATAATAAAAATTAATTAAATAATAAATTAAAAAATAGTGAAAAGACAGTTTTGTCTTAAGAAGAGTATTTTAATGAAGGACAAAAAGTTCAAATTACTTTTCTAAAGGTCTTCATACTTTTAATATATTACATATTATAGATATAAATTATAGATTATTATATATATATATATAGAGAGAGAGAGAAATTATAGATATAGCTTATAGGTAGATATAGATTTAGGGTATAAAAAATTTAAACTTAACTACTCAAAACTCCAAACCAAATTAAAGACACAATTTTAATATACTATTTACGGTATAGAATAATTCTGAACATAAACAAATTATGGGAAGCAATATTTTACTCCTTAAATAGTTTTATTTTCTCTTACCATACAGTTTACTCGAATAGCTTTTTGAAAAAAAAATTAGTTGCCATTAATTATGATGACTTCTAATATGAAAAGGTTTTACTATAAATATATTTAATTAATTTTCAATTCTTAAATATTAAATATTAGAAAAAATAGTGAAAAAATGATTTTATCTAAAGCAAAGATTTTTAACGAAGGGCAAAAAGTTCAAATCACATTTTTAAGGGCTTTCGCACTTTTAATAAATTATAGATTTACTTATTTACTTATAAATAATTATAAATTAAAAAATTCCTTCAACTTTAAATAAACATAGAGTAAATACATAATTGCACCACCGATCTTGTCTGAGATTTTAAAAAAGACACCTAAACTTTAATATTGACCTATTACCCCACGATTCTTCTTTATTTCGTTGCAAATGCACCATTTTTTGCTGATCTCAGTCACAACAAAGTGAATGAAGACACGCGCCAATCAGGTGTTGCCACGTGTCAGCTACGTTTGATTTCATATTTTTTTAAATAAAATTTTCCTTTTTATTTAATTTAACACCCCACCCACCCCCTCTCCCCCCCATCCAGCACCTCCCCCCGCATTAGCAGCTCCCCTCAACCCCCACCCCCCGTCCAACACCGTCACCCCCCGTTCAACACCCCTACCCCATCAGCATCTCCCCCTACCCCCTCCCACACTCCGTCAGCATGCATTTTCGTTTTTTTTTTTTTGGTTCAAATCACTTCAAAAAATAGTTTTATGATTGAATTGAAAGTTTTATGATTGAATTGAGGTTTAAAGATAGCTAAATGATATGATTTAACTGAAAAATGGAGTTTTAATGATATGATTTAAAAAAAAAAAAACTTCAATGGAGGAACTTTAATGGTGACAGTGTGTTGAAGAGCTTTAATGATGTTGAAGAAGACATTGTGTTGAAGAAGAAATGGTAGGTAGTTAAATGATATGATTTAATTGTAAAATGAAGCTTTAATGAATGTTTTTTAAAAAAAAAAAAAAAACTTCAATGGAAGCTTTAATTGTGAATTGAGTTGAAGAAGAAAGAGTGGGGTAGGGGTTGGGGGTTGGGGGGGGGGGGGGCGGAGAGGGGTAGGGATAATTTTATAAAATAAATAAATATATATTTTTTTAAAAAGAATATAAATTATATATCAATTATTTTACACGTGACACTTTTGATTGGTAAAAAAAGTCAAATTCGAACCCTTTCACGCGTCTGTGGCGCGTGTATACACGCAGAGGGTCAAAATGGTGTGTTTGCAACGGATTAAGTAAGAATCGTGAAGTAATAGGTCGAATTCAAAGTTTAGGTGTCTTTTTGAAAATCTCGGTCAACATCAGTGGGGTAATTATGTATTTACTCATAAACATAAGATACCCAATATACATATATGCAGGGGCAAACCTATATTGGTTCAAGTGGATTCAATTAAACCCGCTTCATCGAATTTTTTTTCTTTCTCTATATATATTAATTCTCTAAAAAAAATTAATTATGTAAATAAAATGAACCCGCATAATCGCTTATTGGTAACAACGGGGTTCAATTATTTAGCATATCGTGGTATCGACCCTCATTATGTAGGCTATATTTTACTCTTTGTTTTGTAGACTTAATTATAGTGCTAATTCTAATCAGGTGAGAAGTAGCGAGTAATAGGTTCAATTTTTCCCTTTTAAGTTTATTATTTTAAATTGTTAAGATGTAATAATTTATATTATATATTTATAGCTTACTTCTTGTTGTTCTTTGTTTAAGTTCTTTTGTAATATACAAAGTTGTATACTGTATACACAATTAGGTTAGTCTGTCTTTATTTATATATTTATTTATTTATTTATTTATTTATTATTTAATAAATTATTTTTTATTTTATTTAAGATTTTTCTAAATTGTTACCGTTTTATTGTTATTTATAAGATTAATATTAACATTTTATATTAAAGATCCGTGGAAAATTTCAATCTTATAATTAATAGTTAAACTTGATATACTTTTTGCTAGAAATTATATTATTTTGTCGAATTGTTTTTTCCTTTTTAAATTGAGCACGGCCTCAAAATAATATTTTCAATAATATTAAGGAAATACAAGTTTTTATTTCATATATATCTATAATCTATAATCTATCTATGTAATATATTAAAAATGTGAACCCTTAGAAAAGTGATTTGAACTTTTTGTCCTTCATTAAAAAACTATGCAATAGACATAAACATCTTTTTATATATTTAAAAAATTTATAACTTAAAAATTCATTAAAATTTAGTTCTTAAACCTTTTAATAGACTACATATATAATTATAAATACATCTGGGTTATTCTGTAATTAGTTATTCTTCAGTTCTCTATATATACAGCTGTAACCCCTTCAATATTAAAGAGATCAATTATTATTAAATCTGTATCATGGTATCAAAGCTAGGGTTTCTTCTTCCGCCCAAACCCTAATCTCTCCTCTTTTCCGACGTGTGTGCGCCGCCGCCACCGTCTACACCACGCCGCACGGCCTCCCTCCTCCGCCGTAGGTCGGCGCCATGGACAAGGTTATTGATCCTCTGTCAAAATTACCGTCTGGAGTAAAATTACTGCTCAGGAATCTCCACAATCTCATCCCCGAAAAATTATCTGACAACAACTACCCGGCCTGGGCACTTAACGTCCGCACCGCCCTCGCAGCCAACTTGCTGCTCGGATGGATTGACGGTGCGGAGAAGCCGCAGCCCGAGACAGCCGAGAAGGACGGCGTCAAGCTCCCAAATCCCGACTACCTTCCGTGGATGATCGTAGACACTCAGATCCGAGCCTGTCTTCTCGCAGTTATTAGCCCCTCTGTGCACAAACACGCCCGGGGTTTTCTCACATCGGCTTCACTTTGGGACGCACTAGCCACAAGGTACAACTCTGTGTCCACGGCTCATATTTTTCAGTTGCGTGACAAATTGCATACTCTTCGGAAGGGAACGAAGACGATGACTCAATACCTTGATGATGTGGCCTCTATTCTGTCTGACCTAGATGCTGTGAACGAGATTATTCCTGAACGAGACGTGGTGAATGCCGTGATACGTGGTCTTCCGGCTGGCTATTCCTCTCTCAAACAGCATATTCGCCTCTCGCCTGTCGAAATCACTCTGAATCAACTGTCTGGATGGCTTAATGCAGAAGAATTGAATCTAGACATGGAACACAAATTACTGCTCGGAGAAGCCAGTTCCACCCCTGGCGTCACGGCTCTTTACTCGGCTGGCAGCGGAGGCTCGGCCAGGGGTCGCGGTGACGATCGCCGTAACCAAGGGCGAGGCAGCGGCGGCGGTGACCGTCGAAACACCGGGCAGCAAGGCAGAGGCGGGCCTCCACCGAGGGACGGCTTCCAGTCAGGCCGCGGACAGGGACGAGGAAACCAGCGGATGCCCACACGAGATCTTCCGACGTGCCAAATTTGTGCTAAACGGGGCCATTCTGCGGCTAATTGCTGGTATCGTTATGATGACTCGCAGAATTTAAATAGCCAGTCCGGAGGATCAAGGGCGATGCATGCGTCCACAAACGCTCAATCTGGCGATTGGTATCTAGACACAGGTGCTAACACCCATGTGACGTCGGATTATTCACAACTTCAAGCTCCTCATCCGTATCATGGCTCAGAAACTATTACAGTAGGCAATGGTCAATCCCTTCCCATCACAAACACCGGCTCTGGGTATGTCTATACCCCAAATGGTAAATTTCATCTCTCAACCCTTCACCACGTCCCTTCCCTCACATCCAATCTTTTATCTGTTTATCGTTTTACTAAAGAAAATAACTGCACCCTCATTTTTAATGACACCAATTTCCAGATAGTGGACAATACCACGAACCGGGTGCGGTACACGGGCCGCTGTGAGCATGGGCTATACACTCTTCCATCCAGGTCTCCGTCTGTTGTGAGTCAAGCCATTCTCTCGTCAACCTGGCATCGCCGGCTTGGGCACCCATCATCCGCCATCACCAAATCCATTTTATCTTCCTTAGGTTTTAATTTTTCAGAAAAATTACATTGCGAGTCCTGTTCAGTGTCTAAATCTTGTCGTTTACCTTTTTCACTGTCTGAACACAAGGCCACTGCGCCATTTCAATTAATTCATTCTGATGTTTGGGGTCCAACCTCAGTTCCTTCTGTTCAAGGTTTTCGTTATTATATCTGTTTTGTTGATGATTACAGTAAATTCACTTGGCTTTATCCTCTGAAATTTAAATCCGAAGCTTATACTATTTTTGTAAACTTTGACCGAATGGTTCAAAATCAATTTAATGCCAAAATCAAAATTTTTCGAAGTGACAATGGCAAAGAATTTGTCAACAATGCATTTGGTGTTTTTCTTCAAAATCTAGGGGCTCTTCATCACACTTCATGTCCATATACCCCTGAACAAAATGGCGTTGCTGAGCGCAAACACCGTCACCTAATAGAAACAGTTGTTGCGCTCCTCCATGATTCCACCTTACCTGTTTCCTTTTGGGTTGATGCCCTTGCTACTGCCAACTACCTCATAAATCGCATGCCCACTCACACTCTCTCCAACTCCACTCCATATGCCCGTCTCTACAATCATCCACCCGACTATATCCATCTCCGCCCGTTTGGGTGTCTAGTTTATCCCTGGTTGCGTCCGCACACTCAACATAAACTTCAACCTCGGTCCACCCCTTGTGTCTTTCTAGGCTATCATCCCACTATCAAAGGTTACAAATGTTTCGATCCTGTATCTCAGAAAACATATGTTTCCCGTCATGTTCGTTTTGTGGAGGAACAATTTCCTTACACAAGTCTTTCCTCTACTCCATACTCCCCCAATCCACTTGGCGTTGTGCCATTATTTCCGTCCTTTTCTCACGCTCATGCTCCGGCTCACTCGGCACCTAACCCGGTACCCCACTACACCACTACCCACCCGAAACCCCAAACCTCCCACCCGAACACCCAGCCGACTGCCACACAACCCACCACTTCCCTACATCATACTCCTAACACACATACAGCCACCCCATCCACCGCTGCACATCCCAGCTCCCACGGCAGCCCCACCCAACCCCCGCCCACACATCATACAACTCCACCACCCCTTCCTAATCACCCTCCACTCAACACTCATCCTATGACAACCCGAGCCAAGGCCGGTACCTTCAAACCCAAAGCCTACCACACTCAAATACCCTTTGATGCACATCCCACAACTGAGCCTACTACCTACAACCAAGCCTCCAAAAATAGTTTCTGGTGCCAAGCTATGGATGAGGAATTTCAGGCTCTGAATGAACAACGTACATGGGATTTGGTACCTCTGCCTAGTAACCGAAAGTCTATTGGGTGCAAATGGGTGTTTCGCATCAAACGAAATTCAGATGGATCTCTTTCTCGCTATAAAGCACGTCTGGTTGCAAAAGGGTATCATCAGGAGTATGGTGTGGATTATAAGGAGACCTTCAGCCCTGTTGTTAAGCAACAGACTATTCGTCTGGTCTTGTCTCTTTCTCTTCACTATGATTGGCCGCTTCATCAGCTAGACGTCAGCAATGCCTTTCTTCATGGTCATCTTGAGGAAGAAATCTATATGGTTCAGCCACCGGGATATGTTAATCCCAACCGTCCTCACTATGTTTGCAAGCTTCGCAAATCACTGTATGGCCTGAAACAGGCCCCTCGTGCCTGGTACACACGTCTCTCTACTTTTCTGCAGGGTCTTGGTTTTCGCACCTACCATCATGACAACAGCCTCTTCACCCTTCACTGTTCTCGAGGGACAGTCATCATTCTTATCTATGTGGATGATATTGTTATTACAGGCAGCTCGTCGTCACTCATCACTGAAATTACTGAAGCTATGCATCGTGACTTCAAACTTAAGGACCTCGGTCCTCTGGAGTTCTTTCTTGGCCTCGAACTCATCCGCAAATCGGGAACCATATTGATGCATCAGACAAAATATACCCTTGAACTTCTAAATCGGGCTGGAATGACAGACTGCAAACCCGCGGTCACTCCCATGGCAGTCCGCCAATCCCCAGGGCCGAATACTCCCTTTGCCGATCCTACACTATATCGGAGCCTCGTCGGTGGACTTCATTATCTTGCTGTTACTCGTCCGGACATCCAATATGCAGTCAATCGAGTCTCCCAATCAATGCATGCTCCCACAGAACAACATTTTCAGGCCTTGAAACGCATTCTGCGCTATCTTCAAGGTACTCTTCACTGTGGAATTTTATTTCAAAAGGGCTCGTTTGATATATCTGTTTTTTCTGATTCGGATTGGGCTAACGACAAAGATGATCGAAAGTCCACTACTGGATATATTGTTATGATGGGACCGAATCTGATTTCCTGGTGCACCAAGAAGCAAACGCGAGTGTCCCGTTCCTCCACAGAAGCAGAATATCGTGCCATGGCTGCGGGTGTTGCTGAAGCCATGTGGTTACGATACCTTACGGATGCACTTGGCATTCCCCCCACGAAACCACAGATTTATTGTGACAATCAGTCCACTATTTGTGTTACCAAAAATCCAGTCCTTCATGATCGTATGAAGCATGTTGGGTCTGACTGTCACTTTGTTCGCGATGAGGTACTTGCAGGAGCGATGGCCACGCACTATGTCCCATCTACTGACCAGCTTGCTGACATTCTCACCAAGCCTCTTCCGTTACAGCCTTTTCAGTCTCTCTGCTCCAAGCTGCCCCTCGTTACCGCTGATCAGCTTGCGGGGGGATAATAGACTACATATATAATTATTAAATACATCTGGGTTATTCTGTAATTAGTTATTCTTCAGTTCTCTATATATACAGCTGTAACCCCTTCAATATTAAAGAGATCAATTATTATTAAATCTGTATCACCTTTCCTTATTAAAATTATATAACTAAAATTTAAGAATTTTAAATCAATTAAAAATTGCTTCTTAAATAAATCTTTAAAAACTTTAATTAATTGGTGAGTACTATTTTGGCATTTTTTATCTTCACGTAAGAATCCTTTTTGCTAAAAGTTTTGTTCCCAATTTATTTTAGATATAACTTCTTTTGGTTTGGTTATTTAATTTAAGTAAGAATTCATAATATTTAACACTTCTAAATCACTTAAAATTTTACCTTATATAAACAAAAAATCTACAATTCTATTTAATTAATATATTTTGGATCAAATTTACAAGAAACATAGCTCTACTTCTATTTTTTCTCCTTATTTCGTTATTAATTCAAGTTGTCTTTTTCTTTTTCTTTTTTTAGCTAAAATTTAGGAATTTTAAATCAATTAAAAATTGTATCTTAAATAAATCTTTAAAAACTTTAATTAATTGGTGAGTACTATTTTGACATTTTTTTTTCTTCACGTAAGAATTCTTTTGGCTAAATGTTTTGTTCCCAATTTATTTTAGTTATAACTTTTTTTGATTTGGTTATTTAATGTAAGTAAGAATTCGTAATATTTAACACTTCTAAATTACTTAGAATTTTACCTTAAATAAAATAAAAACTACAATTCTATTTAATTAATATATTTTGGATCAAATTTACAAGAAACATAGGTCTACTTTTATTTTTTCTCCTTATTTCGTTATTAATTCAAGTTGTCTTTTTTTTTTTTTTTTGTGTGTGTGTAGTGCTGATTAATTATCATCTTCTCCGTCTTTCTTTATTCTTTTTAGTTAATAACTTTAAAGATTATATTATATAAATTATGATTAAATCATCCACAACTGACAATAAAAATTTCTCTTTTGATAATTTCTCGTGTTTCTCTTTCAATAGGAAATTTTTAATTGAAAATTGAAAGAAATAAGCATGTCGTCACCGAGTAAAGTGGTCAAAAATATCAAAGCCTTATCTCTTTTTTTTTTTTCTTCCTTTATTTAATTGTGACTTTGTTTTGATTATGTTATTTAACTATTTCGTTGGTATTATACTTGAATTATTAATTAAACTTATTGTTTGAGTTCTAAATATAAGCTTATAATAAGTGTTGAATCTTGATATGCATAACTTTTGTTTGAATGGTGAACATATAAATTTAGGATTATAGCCGAGTCTTTCAATTTTGGGCTTACTAATTAAGTTTGAAGGCATATCAAGTACATAATTATTCGTTGTAAATTGAGTTAATCTATCTACCTTCTATAATAAAATCCTAAATATAAATGTTTGTTGACAAAAATATTTTTCGAGCAATCTTCCCAACATATTGAATATCATACATCAGCCAATGAAGTTGAGAAATTAATTGGGCTGAACAGATTAGTTGAGGAATCTCCTGAAGAATCTAAAAAGCCTAAAGAATTCAAACAAAATAATAATTGTGTTGATATGAAATTAAAGAAGTTGAAAAGAGAGATTGAGAGGATTAAAGAAAGAGATAAGAGCTAAGGAGAATGGCTCAAGGGAGGACTAAAGAGAATATACTCTTCTTTGTAAATTTTCTTGTGTTTAAATTAAGATATTTGCTTCTCGGTTGGCTAATTTCTGCTTTTTTCATAGAATTGAATAATAGCTGAAAGCAGCCGTAATGTGAAGATGCTAACAAACAAAAAATGCAATGCACATTTCGAAAAATGCAATAACATTTTGAAAAATCATTATCTTGAATGATTTTATAAAATTGAATTCATTCAACTAAGATACACGCGCGAAGTGCGTACACCTAAACTAGTATATATATATATATATATATATATACACAGGTATGTACACACAGACACATGCATACACACAAAAACTCTTCTAAAATAATTTTAGAATTAAAATACCGGCCACCTCAATACAATTTTCTAGAGGTATTATGGGTATAAAATGATAATTACTATTATCGGTTATCATCATTGTTTATTGTTACTTGCACCCATTTGAATAAAATCTTGAATTCGCCACTGCATATATGGTATGCCATAGTTGTTGGAGCCACAAGTGCTTCGTGTTGAAGGGTTTGATGCAAAAGCTGGGTAACCTAAAATTTTTGGAGGTGGGTCAATAATCTCTACTATATATGAATTCGCAATGGGAAGGTGAGTATGAAATTCAAGTTTATGTCTCTTGAAGAATCCAGAAGTGTATGATTGTCATAAAATGCTTCAAGTAGAAAAATGTTGTTCTTTTTTGATTTCTGAATCATTCTTGGTGTTGAAAAATATTGTTGTTGATTTGGATGTTTAAGGGATAGGAGAAGATAATTTTTGTGAAGGAGGATGCGATCGATTTTGGGTTTTTCTTTTACAAACCCTCAGGGGGTATTTTGATCCTTGCATTTGTGATATTTTATATAGATATATTGTGTAAATACAATAGTTTTAACAAATAGTTTATTGACTATAGTTGTAATATCAGATTGTTGGAGTTTTTGGCTTTTTGCTTTTTTATTATTTTTATCAGTAGTGAAAAAGTGTCTCAAATCTAGCGAGATTAAGAAATCTTGTTTCTCTTTCAAATAAGAGTATGTTAAAAATAAATTTTGATGCGAGACTGTAGCCTGTATTAATCTTAATGGCACATTTCACACGTCTTAGTAAGACTACTATTTTAAACTTTGTGAGAGGTGATATTGCATTTTCTCTTAATCCAATATATGTAATTGTTGCCTACTAATATGACGTGAAAAAGAAAGAGAAGCTTTGGAGGTCTTCTCACTCCTTTGTACTGTTTTTTGACAAATAAATAATACTAATAGAGTACATTATATATGTCTATTTTACCTCTTTGCACTTTAGATTCAATTTTTTCGGCAACGTATTTAGTATGTGTTAGAATTTTTGTAGAGCTTTTTCATAGTAAGATGATAACATGATAAGTGATCATCCGAGCATCAACTTTGATTGAGATATAAATAGTGTAGACACGTGATTTTTTACCCTCCCTAAATTTTAATTTGTCTATTAATATTAAATATTTATATATATATATATATATATATATATATATATATTTAATCATATATTATTTTGATTCTTATTTTTTATTTTAATAAATTTTTAGTTAAAATTTTTTTTTTTTAAATAAAGTTAACTTTGAGATTTTTTTTATTTATTTTTTTTTAAAAAAAATAATAATAATAATAAAAAAATAAATTCTTTGATAAAATTATTATAAATAAATTAGTAGTTTTAATATTATTTTATTATATTTATATTTATCTATTTATAAATTATTATTATATTTTGTTAAATATAAAATTTAATTAGTTGTTATTTTATTTATTTATTTTTATCTTTATCTATTATTATTACCTTTTATTTAAAAGAAAAAAAAAATTATTATTAATTAATTAGTTAATTTAAATTTCAAACCTTCCCCCCTTATCTGATAACCTTAACTGTTCCCCTCTAAAGAATCTCTCTATTAATAGACTCTCTCACCCCCAGAACAAAAAAAAAAAAGAACAGACATTCATCACAACCATCAGAGATCAGATAAAAAAAATAGAGAGAAAATTAACAGAGAGTAAATCCTCAGTCCAAAAAGAGAAAAGTTGAAGTAGAAATCAATTTTCCGTTGAGTTTCCGGTGGCAATATTATGTACTTACAATCGTTTGAATTCATCAAACAGGTTTTTATCTATTTTTATATTGTTATTTTATAAATTATTGTTCAATGACTTCATATATCATCTGATATGCAAAAGTTTGATTATTGATATTAATATGATTATAAGTTATACTATATATCTGATTATGTAAATATTTGAAACCATGTATAACGGACTTGGATATGTTTTAACGGATATATTCACAGCAAGCACATGTATTCATAGAATTCGACTTTTACACACACTGTAGAACAAACGATGAAAAATAAAAAAAAAATAAAAAAAAAATAAAGGAGAAAAGCAATTCAGAAATTTGATTTTTCCGACGACTTATCGGCAGAAACCAACCATCAATCGCGCACGGACTTCCTTTTCCTCTTCGGAAATCCATCTAAATACCGGCCAAACAACTACCAAAACTCCCTCGGAAGCCGTTAAAAACGGCGACCAAATGGTTAGCGAGGCCACGGTTGCCGCACCCCCCATTTCCCCCTTTCCCGTCGCCGTCCGTCCACTAAACGGCAGACCTGGCCGGAATTAAGGCCACAACGGCGACAACAACCCTATCGGCGAATTAACCTCGCCGTCGTCCCCTTCCTCCCCTTTCCTTGCGCCGCTCTTCCTCTCCCCTTTCCCCATCATCGGCGACACCACCAATGGTGGAATAGTTGCCGAAAATTGTCTAAAACCACCAAATCGGTGACTAACTGCGCCATCAACCTTTCTCTTCTCCATCCCGTCACTGGAAATCCATCAGATCTGGCCGGAGTTGCTATAACAGTGAACCAACCGGAACACCGTCCATTACTGCTACCCAAACCGTCAAACCTGCGAAATAGATTATTCTTTAAAAGATAAATATGAGTAGTTTGCCGTTTAAATTTTATTTATTTATGTTAGTTTATTGCAAACTAAATTTTGCTATTAATTTATTGTAAGTGATGAGAGATGGTTTGTTTTATATATATATTTATTGTAAGTGATGGTATATGGGTTGTTTTATATATATATATATATATATATATATATATATATATTTATTTTATTTTATTTTGTGTATTTTAATTATTTATTTTATTCATTGTCAACAATAAAATTTGATAATTATTTTTATTAAATTTATTAATTGCTTTATTTAAATTTTATTAGGATTATTACTAAAATTAAGTAGCATTTCATACATATAAATTATTATGAATTTACAAAAATTAAATCAATGTTTTTTAACATTAAACAAATTTTAGGCATTTTTTTTAATTTTTTATTTTTTTAATTTTTGTCTCAATTAAGAATGCGGCGTACGCATCTTTTCGAGATATTGTAAAATTTAAGGATGCAATAATGCACCTTGATAAATACTTTTCAAAAAATTAATTTTCACCAATTTATTTAATATGAAATAATAGACAAGTTTTAGTATAAGAAAATGAGCGATTTTAGGGCCTACTAACATAATATGTCAAAATAATTTAAGTCAAGATAAGTCAATAAAAGCGACCGTGCTAGAACCACGGGACTCGAGGGGTGCCTCACACCTTCCCCTCGATCAACAGAATTCCTTACCCAGTTTCTGTTTTCGCAGACCAAATAAGAGTCATTTCCTTTTGATTAGGGATTCAAAAAAGGTGACTTGGAACACCAAAACTCAATTTCAAGTGGCGACTCTATAAATAATTTAATCCCTATTCAATATTGTCACTTTAATTGGAAAAACCCTTCGACTCGGCCCTCGAGCGAAAAAGGGGTGTGACATCTCTGGCGACTCCACTGGGGACTAATAAGAATTCGAGCATATTTATATTGACTTATACTTGCTTTAATTATTATTGATATTGTGTTTGTTGGCCTTATGTGCTAATTGTCGCTTATTTACTGCTTTGATATTATTTGAACTGTATTATATATTGTCTTCTGTCGCGTACCCCCTCTGAGTCTATGAAATAGGATAGAGGGAATGCAGCATATGCATCCCACCTTCTTTTTGAGATAACCGGAGTGTCAAGGCACCTGGTGAAGGATATAGTCACACATGTTAGGCGGGGTTCGGATCGACAACGAAGGCGGTGTTGCCCTGCTACCGACCAAGTTGTCCCTCCCCGGCTCGAGTGTCCGCTCGGGTAAGCCAGTCTAGACACCTATCCCTATTAGGTTTAAACTTAGAAGAACTGAAAACTCAGAATCTGGTTATCCCTATTAGGTGCCGCTTTATTTGCATCATATGCATTTGACTTAGCGGGACTCGGCACAGGGGCCGGGTCTGTCTAGGACAGGTAACCTGCTTTATAAAGACCAACATGTGCATCCTACGTGCTCTTTGACATTTGTTTGGAAGGCTATTTGTGTGTTGACCGGCTTTTAGGCAACATTAAAATGCAAGAGATTAAATTATCGTCACACTTAGTGAATCGTTTTTTTAAAAAGAAAAAATTTATTTTTAAAAGAGAAAATTTTTTAGTAACATAGTTTTATGGGTTATATGAACTACGGGGGTCTGATTCTCACTCTTAGTGAGATACGTAGGAAGTCCTTCCCAGGATACGACCCTATCTTTTAAAAAATTATTCATAGATTTATTGGAAAATATTTTTACTTTCATAATTATTTTTCTAATTCTCAAGTTCAATTTTTATATATATCTTAATAGCCCTGAATCTTTAGGGATCATGAGGCTAAGGTTTTATAAAATAAAAATATATTTCGATAGCCCGAAATCTTTAGGGATCATGAAGCTAAGTTTTTACAAAATAAATAAAAATAAAATATGAATTTTAACAGCCCGGAATCTTTAGGGATCATGAGGCTAAGTTTTTACAAAATATATATATATATATCAATTTTAACAGTCCTGAACCTTTAGGGTCGTGAGACTGAAAATTTTATACAACTTCATACATAAAACGGTCATTCTATTTTTCTTTATTTCTGAGTCCTTTTATTTTGTACTTAGGAAATATTGTCTTCAAACATATAGATAAAATTATCTAGAAGTCTGTTATAGCAAAGTTTTTGATAGAGTCAATTTAAATAAGTGTTTTTCTTAAAAAATATTATCAATCTTGTTTCTCTCGCTTTGATTTTTGATAAAATTGTTCTTTGCAACTAAGTCCAAATAATGGTCGCACTAGGTTTTACAAGTTAAGTTATAAATTCTTTTCAAAATTAATAAATTAAGTTTTGTCTAAGTTTAGATATTTATTAATCTTTTGTCCCTTTCAATAGGTATAAAATGTCCCCCCCCCCCGTGTTCGTGGAAAGCGTCCAAAGAGAAAGAGAGATGGGAGTGTACCGCTTCAGGTTGTGGATTGTACCCCTCTGCAACTTTGGTTATGGTGGAATGCAATGGATACATTCGATTATGACGAGATACATAAGTATTTGGGTTTTTTGACGAGTATCATGAGAATCAACCCTAATAGGGAAGTGATTGTTGCATTACTGAATTTCTGGGACCCGAAGAATAATGTATTCCGCTTTTCAGATTTTGAGTTGACACCTACTTTAGAAGAGATAGCAGGCTATGTTGGATATGGGGATATGCATCAGAAGAAACTTATAGCCCCAAGACTTATTTCAATAAACAGATTTTGCAAGCTCATGAACATAAGGAACACAAAAGAAGAATCAATGAAAAAAGGTTGGGTTTCCTTGCAGTTTTTGTGTGACAGATATGGAAGGCAAGAAGGGTTTCAAAAGTACGGTAAAGAACTTTGTAATAAGGGAAGTTTCGAGGCTTGGAAAATTCACAGACGATTTGCATTCATGGTAGCCTTTTTAGGCACTATAGTCTTTCCAAGAAGAGAAGAAAAAATTAATATTCGTTTAGCGGGAGTGGTACAGATACTGATTAAGAAAGATTACACTATAATACCAATGATCCTAGCTGATATTTACCGTGCTCTGATTGTTTGTCAGAAAGGAAAAAGTTTTTTCGAGGGATGTAATATCTTGTTACAAATGTGGATTGTGGAGCATCTTTATCAACGTCCTACATTGACAAGGTTCAATCCCGAGCGATTTAATCGCATCAACGATTACGAGGAAAGAATGGAGAAATATAAATGTCCAAAAGAAGTTGGAGATTGGGTTAATCTTTTTTGTTCTTTGACAACAGATAAAGTCACTTGGAATCTCCATTGGTTCCCTTGGAGGCAAGTCATATATAGTTCTGTCACTCGTCCATTCTTGTTATTAATGGGTATTAGAGGTGTTCAACCGTATGTTCCATTGAGGGTTCTACGTCAGCTAGGCAGGCGTCAAATAATTCCCATAACAGAAAACATGACTGAGTTCATATTTGAGGTCAGACCAGAGATTCCACTTCCAGAAGATTTGGCCCAGCAGATTTGGGAGGGTAGCCGTATTATGGGGATTGAAACGATGGTCATAGAGCGTGAGAAAGGAGAAGTGCACCCAGATTACCGTGAATGGTTTGAAGAACGGTCGAGTCCACCAGTCAGACCAGAAAGATCGGTTAAGGGACCTATAGATCAGGAAGCTGCAATCAGGATAGGAATTGAAAGAGCCATGCGAGAATATCATGAAGCCAACTAAGTTTTGAGAGAAGAATTAGAGCATGCCAGGGTAAAAATAGACAAACAACAAAGGGAATTTTCTGAAGAGAAAGCTAAGTCAGCAGATATTGAGGTTGCGCTTCGAGGACAAATCAAGTTTGCTACCACTAGGGGGTCACACGTTGCAGAACTTGCCGCATCTTGCCGACAACAACTTCAAGAAGTTGAAAAGAATATACAAGAAGAATTTGATCGAGAGAGATCTCAGTGGATTCGTGAAAGAGGAATATTGCGAGAAAAGTTGGAGGTTGTTTCTGCTCTTGAACAACGTGCAAGAGAGATGGTTGATTTCCGAGATCGACAGGCCCAGGAATGGGATCAGGCTTTCAGTTCCCTTCGAGGGAAGGTCCACCGTGTAGCGCATGATACTGCCAGAATGGGTTTGGATTATCAGCAGTTGGATTGTGAGGACTTTTTGGCACAAGTACCAGTTTTCGCACAGCGACTCACTACTTCATTGGAGGACATATATTTGAGTTTGGGAGGACATATTAAATCGAAATCTCCTTGAATAGATCATTGTTTTCTATGTCATAGTTTTTCATTTTCAGTTTTAAAATTTCTTGTTTAGATATTATGTCTTTTAGTTTTCAGATGTCAGTTAGTAGGTTTTATTTTAGGAGTTGGGTCAGTTATTTAGTCGTATTTATATTATAGGATGTAATGAAGTTAACTGTTTATTTCTATAGATATTACATATGTTTTACTTCACTTACTTTATTTATTTTCTTCAATAATAATTAAAAAAAAAAAGATAAAACAATTTTGTTAAATTCCTCCCGAACTACGCAAGATCTGATTCATGTCCTGACATGATACGTAGGCAACCCTCCAAAGGGTTTGATCATAACTTTTGAAAATATGTCTAGAAAAGCTGGGATGAAACACAAAGCTTCCATGATAGGTTGGGAAATGCATATAGAAACATGACATATAACGTGGCATTATAATGTGTTAAATATATAACACTCACCTGTTTGCTACTTGATTTCAGAAAGATAAAATAATTGGTGGTTGGTTTGTGGTTTAAACTGGCATCACATCCGTATAACACCAGATACAAGGGTAAAAGAAGAATGATCCGCAGAGAAGATATAGGGTCTGATAGTGAAGAAGAACAGAATCAGTTGATTTCGCAGAAAGTAACGTCAATGGAAGAAATAAAGGCATTAAAACAACAGATGGCGGAGATGTACCAAGCTTGGTTGAATGGACAAGCCCCGCTTTCTTCAATCCCTGGACTTTCAACTTCAAATGATCCAAATTCTGACACAGCTCAAACTAGTGATCCATTTCACCCGCCAGGATTTGGCCCATTTGCTAATATGTCTGGAGTTGCTGGTACCTCTACCATGCGCCCACCAAATCTATCTGTCGCAAATAACCCACTTTTTACTTCTGTAGCGCCAGCTATTGCGGGTATTCAACCGACAATACAAAGAATATGAGAAAACCAAATCATGATATGTTATATCCTCCTGAAATGACTTTCAAATCACAAAATCCACATTATCATGTTCATCAACGTGATACTCCTATCGTGATTGAGAAGATTGCTAAGAATGAGGAACAGGAGGAGATGGCTAGAAAAGTTAGAAGCCTGGAACAAAGTATGAGAAATATGCAGGGAGTAGGTGGACCAAAAAGTGTTTCGTACAAGGATTTATGTATGTTTCCTGATGTCCATTTGCCGATAGGGTTGAAAATGCCAAAATTTGACAAATATGAAGGACACGACGATCCTATAGCTCATTTGAAAAAGTTTTGCAATCAATTAAGGGGAGCAGGAGGAAAAGAAGAATTATTGATGGCGTGCTTTGGAGAAAGCCTTACAGGGATAGCTTCTGAATGGTTCATTGACCAAGACATTTCCCGTTGGTACATGTGGGACGACATGGCTCGAGATTTCATTCAACAATTTTAGTATAACATTGAGATAGTGCCAGATCGCACTACGCTTGCCAACATGAGAAAAAAGATGACTGAAAGTTTTCGAGAACATGCCGTCAGATGGAGAGAGCAGGCCTCAAAAGTTAGACCATCGATAAAAGAATCTGAAATGATTGATATTTTTCTGCAAGCACAAGAACCTGATTATTTCCATCATTTGTTTTCTACTATCGGAAGCACATTTGCAGAAGTTATTAAAGTTGGAGAGATGGTAGAAAACAGAATCAAATCAGGAAAGATCATCAGCCAGGTTGCTTTGAAAGCAACAACACAGGCAATTCAAAGTGGTGCAGGAAGTTTTGGGGGAAAGAAAAGAAAAGAGGATGTAGCAACTGTCATGGTAGGTCCACGACAAAATTGGAGAGGTGCGCGTCAACCATACGCGTAGAATCCATTATATTTTGTCCCATCCCCCAATATCCTATTTACAATACACAACCATATGCTCGAGGTCCTTCTTACCCGCAGTGGCGTACACCAGCAATCCAAAATCATCCAATAGCTCCGCAAGTTCAAAGAGGCCCTCCGAGGTCTAATTTTCGGCCTAGAGCAGAATTCAAAAGGGATAATATGGTAAAAGATAATTTCACTCCTATTGGAATATCTTACACCAGTTTATTTCACAGACTGAGAAAAATGAATGTTTTAAACCCAATTGAGAGAAGGATCCCAAATCCTCCTCCGAAGAATTTGGACTATTCTAGAAGATGTGAATACTGTTCTGATGCCCCAAGGCACGACACAGAGAAATGTTGGTATCTGAAAAGAGCCATTCAAGAATTGATTAATACCCAACAGATTATGGTAGAAAGTCCAGGCACTCCAAATGTCAATCAAAATCCGCTTCCAGATCATAATGAAACAAACATGCTTGATGTGATACTCAGTGGTGAAGACGATACGATTCCCTTTAAGTCGATCATTAAAATTAGAACTGATTCGGAAAAATCAACAAATGTTGTAGATTTAACGAAAGAAAAGCCTGCAGAAGCGGAGGTGGTGATAGAACCCGAATCATCGAATGATCCCTTGGTGATGGGGAAAGAGATTTCAGAAAATATTGGGTCAAGTCAAATAAAGCCGAAACTCATTATTCCCGGAAGATCCAATAAGCCTCTTTTAATCATAAAAGGAGCTCATGTAGTTCCTATTGTTATTAAACCAGTGTCACAGCTGCCTATGGTTGATACCAAGGCAGTCCCTTGGAATTATGATCACGTTGTGGTGATGCACAAGGGGAAAGAAGTGACTGAAGATGTAGATGAAGTAGGGGGATTAACTCGATCTGGAAGATGTTATGCTCCAGTAGAGTTAAGAAAGAATAAACAAGGTGGTGAAAAACGAATGACAGTCAAGAAGCCTTTCACTGATGAAGAAGCTGAAGAATTCTTAAAGAAAATAAAATTGCCAGAATATTCTGTTATAGAACAGTTGAAGAAGACTCCAGCACAGATTTCTTTGTTATCCTTATTGATACATTCAGAGGAACACCGCAAGGCTATAATGAAGATTCTTAATGAAGCATATGTTCCTAGTGAGATTAAAGTAAATCATCTGAAAAAAGTTGTTGGAAGGATAGTTGAAGCAAATAAAATTACTTTTTCAGATGATGAATTGCCTATAGAAGGTACGGAGCATAACAAAGGTCTGTACATTTCTGTGAAATACGAACATTCCATCATCACTCGAGTGTTAATTGATGGAGGATCAGGCGCTAACATTTGTCCTATGTCAACTTTACAAAATTTGAATGTTAATGTGGAAAGAATCCGACCCAACAATGTGTGCGTCAAAGGTTTTGACGGATCAAAAACTGATGCCATTAGTGAAATAGAACTCATATTGACAATTGGGCTTGTGGATTTTGCTATGGATTTTCAAGTACTGAACATTGATGCTTCATATAATATGTTATTGGGAAGGCCATGGATTCATAGGGCTAAAGCAGTCGCATCAACGTTGCATCAAATGGTCAAATTCGAATGTGACAGGCAAGAGATAGTGGTTCATGGTGAAGGATACTTATCAATGTATAAAGACTACTCTGTTTCTTCCATCGAAGCAAATACTGCCAATGTGTTAATTCATCAAGCTTCTGAGGTAGTGGTTGTTGAGCATATCCTCGAGGGGAATCTCATCGCAAGACCACAATTGTCCTTTGCATCTGTTATGGTAGTGAATGAAATGTTGAAGCATGGTTTTGAACCAGGAAAAGGTCTAGGGATGTTTTTGCAAGGAATAGTTCATCCGGTAAACCTCTATGAGAACTTTGGTACTTTTGGTTTGGGATACGAGCCTACTGCTGAAGATATAAAGAAGGCTAAAAAGCGCAAGAAAGAGTCATGATCACTTTCCAAGCCTATACCGCCACTTTATGAGTCTTTCATCAAATTCAGTGTTAATGGATCCTCCAAGTTACCTGATGCAAAATCAATGAATGATGATGATACAGAGTTGATTGACCTTTTTCAGAATATGTTCATTGAAGCAGATATGGTTGAAATTGGGGAAGGTACCAGTAATGCAGATGTGCAGTTTGTCGGCCCTGATGTCCAGCTTAACAATTGGGAGGCCACTCCTCTCCCTATTATAAAAGAGTCTTGGTAGTTTGTTTGTTTTCTTACAGTCTTAGTAGTTTGTTTGTTTTCTTACAGTCTTAGTAGTTTGTTTGTTTTTACTTCTCTAATTTAAATTATTCTAGGATTATAATTCAGAACTTTAAATCTGGTATGTTAGGTTAAAACTCTTTCTATCTATGTTTCTAATTAAGCGCAGTTTCCCCTTTGTTTTATTTTAAGTCTGATTTTTATTTATTTATTTTCTATCATACAGTTCTTTCTATGCCGATTCTAATGATATGACATGCATGAAGAATTGTTCACCAGAGTTAAAAAAACCAATCTAATTTTGAAATAATGAATAAGGAGGTTGAATACGATGAAGAGGAAACATTTGAGGATATAAGCAAAGACTTCAAACATTTTGAGAATAAGACAAATCCCAATTTGGAAGAAACTGAGGCGATCAATTTAGGAGATCTTGAAAATATTAGAGAGACTAAGATAAGTGTACATGTTCAACCACAACAAAAGAAAGCTATAGTTGAAGCTTTGCATGAGTATAAAGACATCTTTGCGTGGTCTTATGATGATATGCCCGGTTTAAGTACTGATTTGGTAGTTCACAAGTTGCCAATTGATCCTGCTTTTCCGCCTGTCAAGCAAAAGTTAAGAAAACTCAAAACTGACATGAGTATAAGAATTAAAGAGGAAATCACGAAGCAACTTGAGGCTAAAGTCATTCAAGTGGCCCAGTATCCTATTTGGTTGGCAAATATTGTCCCTGCTCCAAAGACAGATGGCAAAGTTTGGATGTGTGTTGATTATCGCGATTTAAATAAAGCAAGTCCGAAAGATAATTTTCCACTTTCCAATATTCATATTTTGTTGGACAATTGTGCCAAACATGATCTTGCTTCTTTTGTGGATTGTTATGCGGGGTATCACCAGATCATTATGGATCCAGAAGATGCGGAAAAGACATCATTTATTACTCCATGGGGAACATATTGTTATAGAGTTATGCCTTTTGGATTAAAGAATGCTGGGGCAACTTACATGAGGGCAATGACCACAATGTTTCATGACATGATGCACAAAGAAATTGAAGTTTATGTGGATGACGTGATGATTAAGTCGAGAGAGTAATCTGATCATATCAAAGATTTGAGAAAATTCTTTGAAAGGCTTCGGAGGTATGATCTCAAACTTAATCCAGCAAAATGTGTATTTGGAGTTCCGTCAGGAAAACTTTTGGGTTTTATAGTCAGTCGACGTGGTATTGAGTTAGATCCTTCAAAAATAAAAGCTATCCAAGATTTACCTCCACCAAAAAATAAAACGGAGGTGATAAGTTTACTTGGAAGGTTGAATTATATCAGTAGATTCATTGCTCAGCTTACGACAACTTGCGAGCCAATATTCAAGTTGTTGAAGAAGAATGTTAAAGTTGAATGGACTGAAGAATGTCAAGAGGCATTTGACAGAATTAAGAGACACTTGTCGAATCCGCCTATTTTGGTTCCTCCAGAGCCAGGCCGACCCTTGATATTGTACATGTCTGTTTTAGATAATTCTTTTGGCTGTGTATTGGGTCAACATGATGTTACTGGAAGAAAAGAACAAGCCATCTATTACCTCAGCAAAAAGTTTACCACTTATGAGGCTAAGTACACTCTTCTTGAGAAAACGTGTTGCGCCTTAACTTGGGTAGCCCAAAAGCTAAAACATTACTTGTCATCTTATACTACTTACCTCATCTCTCGTATGGATCCTTTAAAGTACATTTTTCAGAAGCCTATGCCCACAGGCAGACTCGCGAAATGGAAGATGTTGCTTACAGAGTTTGATATTGTTTATGTGACACAAATTGCAATGAAATCTCAAGCCTTAGCGGATCATTTGGATGAAAATCCTATTGATGAGGAGTATGAGCCATTGAAGACTTATTTTCCAGATGAAGAGGTATTGTATGTTGATGATTTTGTTTCAAAAGATTGCCATTCAGGCTAGAAGTTGTTCTTTGATGGAGCTGCTAATATAAAAGAAGTGGGGATAGGCGCGGTTCTTATTTCTGAATCAGGACAATATTATCTCATAACAGCCCAACTTTGATTCTACTGTACCAATAATATGACAGAATACGAAGCTTGCATTCTGGGATTGAGATTAGCCATTGACATGGGGGTCCAAGAATTGTTGGTATTAGGAGATTCAGATTTATTAGTCCACCAAATCCAAGGAGATTGAGAGACTCGTGATTCAAAACTCCTACCATATAGAAGTTGTTTGCAAGATCTTTGTCAACGATTTGTATTAGTAAAGTTCAAACACATTCCCAGAGCTCATAATGAGATTGCTGATGCTTTGGCGACATTATCTTCGACGCTTCAACATCCCGATAAAACTTATATTGACCCTTTGCATATACAGATTCATGATCAACATGCATATTGTAATGTGGTTGAAGAAGAATTTGATGGGGAGCCTTGGTTCTATAATATCAAAGAATATATTCGGACTGGGAAGTATCCTGTACAAGCTGATGATAATCAAAAGAGAACCATTCGACGTTTGTCTAGTGGATTTTTCTTAAGTGGAGGAATCTTGTATAAGAGGACTCCTGATTTGGGACTTCTGAGGTGTGTAAATGCTAAAGAAGCGTCAAAAATCATGACTGAAGTACATTCTGGGATTTGTGGACCACACATGAGTGGGTATGTTTTGGCAAAGAAAATACTCCGAGCAGGTTATTATTGACTCACCATGGAGCGAGATTCCATCAATTTCGTTCGTAAATGTCATGAATGCCAGGTACATGGAGACTTGATACATTCCCCTCTATTTGAGTTGCATACAATGGCTGCTCCATGGCCTTTTTATGGCTTGGGGAATGGACGTAATTGGACCAATTGAACCAAAGGCCTCGAATGGACATAGGTTTATCTTGGTAGCCATTGATTATTTCACGAAATGGGTAGAAACAGCGACTTTCAAGTCAGTGACCAAGAAAGTTGTGGTTGATTTTATTCACTCTAACATCATTTGTCGTTTCGGCATTCCAAAGATAATTATCACGGATAATGCTGCGAATCTCAATAGCCATCTGATGCAAGAAGTGTGCCAGCAATTTAAGATTATGCATCGAAATTCAACTCCTTATCGTCCAAAGGCGAATGGAGCTGTAGAAGCTGTCAACAAGAACTAAAAGAAAATACTCCGTAAGATGGTGCAAGGTTCCCGACAATGGCATGAAAAGTTACCTTTTGCTTTGTTGGGTTATCGTTCTACAGTTCGGACTTCAATTGGTGCAACTCCTTACTTGTTAGTGTATGGAACTGAAGCAGTTATACCTGTAGAGATTGAGATTCCATCTCTTTGAGTAGTTGTGGAAGCTGAAATTGATGAAGACCAATGGGTCAAGACTCGTTTGGAGCAATTAATCTTGATTGATGAAAAAAGATTGAAGTCAGTATGTCATGGACAACTCTACCAGAAGAGAATGGCACGAGCATATAACAAAAAGGTGCGTCACAGATATTTTGAAGTTGGTCAGTTAGTACTAAGACGCATCCTTCCTCATCAGATTGAAGCCAAAGGCAAATTTTCTCCTAATTGGCATGGGCCATTCATGATAAAGAAAGTGTTACCTAATGGCGCGTTATATCTGACTGATGTAGAAGGAAAAATGGAAGGAATGCCGGTCAATGCTGATGCAGTTAAAAGATATTATGTATGATATTCATGTACAATTATGTTATGTATGTTTTGTACTTATATTTTTAAAGATTGAAATGAGGAAGGCATTTTGTTTTACTATCTGAATAATATATAAACCTTTGCTTACCCCTTTGATCTTTATTTTTCTTCGAACCCCTCTTTTGGAATCAAATTAACAAAGAAAAAAAAAATCAATCAAAAATTCAAAATCAAATAAAAGAATGATGTTTCATGAACTACGTTTGACCTGATTCTTGATATGACAAGATACGTAGGCAACCCTACTCCGGGGTTCGGTCTAACCAGAAGAAAATTCAAATTACCCAGAATGAAATGAAACTGGGGCAAAAATTTATTTTCTTAAAAGAATCAATTCCAAAAGTTGTATGTTTCACCCAATGTTATATAAATGAGCCTCATGCCTACATTTCTTTCTAGCCCTATCCAAAAGCCAAGTTACAACCAAAGAAAGACCTTCGGATTAATCTTTGAGAATGTCAAGGCTAAACATATTATGAGTGCATGAAATTTCATATTTTGGGTGTTTATTTTTTAAAAGAAAAAAAAAGTGATGAAAAAATGAAAATGAGAGAGTCTTATTGTTGAAAATCCTTTCGGGCATCATAAGACGACTGTGAGCTGAGACGAAGATGAAAAGGAGATAGACTCGTTGGCAAAAAATCCATTGAGGTATCATTAGCTTAAGAAAGGTTGTTATCAAGAAGGAACAAATTCAAGATTTGGCTTAATTTCAGGCTCAATATATGGACAAAAGTTGTAATGATTGGTATGGGTAGATCTGGTTGTTTTATTCAAAATGCATGTCATAATCACCAGAATCGATTTCCACATTCAGATAAGTTTTCTCTTTGTTTTAAAAAAGAGATATCTATTGTCTTTTTTTTATTTTGTTTTATTTTTATTTTTGATTGTTGTGTTTTTGTCATCAAACAAAAAATCTTTGTTGTCTTTCGAGTCAAATTCATATCAGGTCGAGTCAGAAAAGACTCCAACTCTCTACCAACTCCTTTAAGGGTACAAAGCAAGACAAAGGGTCGATGTACAGAGACAACATTTCAAAGTAAAAGTAAAGTACTCAAGATAATTATGATTTGACCATTTTAAAACTTGAGGAAATCTAAGGGATGTATTGGAAGCTAAATTCAGAAGCATCATATAACAGAAATATGATTTGAGTTGAGGATATCAGTAATCAGAATTCTGAGTCAGAAATATGACAATTCAAAGAAGATTATCATGGATTGGAAAAGAGTTGAGCATGACAAGTGCGAGAGCGGCCACTTCAAAAGCCAAATACCACAAACTAACCACAATATGTTTTAAAACTCACAATTTTTCTTTCAGATAAAGGACGCAATTTCACACTTCATTCAATGCAAGAAGCATGATTACAACATCCGATACTGGATCTCGGTCATGATAAGCTTTATTCTTTGCGAGATATATTAAGATCCAATAACACATAAATTTTTTCAGTGCAAACTGGGGAAAAATTTTATATGTGTTGTATGAAATTTATTTTATGCTCAGGACCCTCCTGGAGAATGGAAATTTATTTTATGCTCAGGACCCTCCTGAAGAATGGGAATCTGTTTTATGCTCAGGACCCTCCTGAAGAATGGGAATTTATTTTATGCTCAGGACTCTCCTGAAGAATGAGAATTCATTTTGTGCTCAGAACTCTCCTGAAAAATGGGATAGGACCCTCCTGAAAAATAGAAATTTATTTTGTGCTCAGGACCCTCCTGAAGAATGGAAATTTATTTTTATGCTTAGGACCCTCCTAAAGAATGAGAATTTATTTTAATATACAGGACCCTCCTGAAGAATGGGATGTTATTTTTCTGTTTCACTATTTGCTTTGAGCCCAGGAGCCCGCCTGAAGAACAGGGTGAAGAAGTTGCAAGTCCAGGAGCCCGCCTGAAGAATAGGATGAAGAAGAAAAAGAAAGTCCAGGAACCCGCCTTAAGAACAGGGTGAAGAAAAAGTAAGTCCAGGAACTCGCCTGAAGAACAGGGTGAAGAAATTATAAATTCAGGAACCCGCCTGAAGAATAGGGTGAAGAAATTGCAAGTCTAGGAGCCCGCCTGAAGAATGGGGTGAAGAAATTGTAAGACCAGTAGCCCACATGAAGAACAGGGTGAAGAAATTGCAAGTCCAGGAGCCCGCCTGAAGAATGGGGTGAAGAAATTGTAAGACCAGTAGCCCACTTGAAGAATAGGGTGAATTTTCAAGTTCAAGTCATCACGATTTGAATCAAGATTCTAGAGATTGCAATTTTTACTTGTATTTTTTCATTTTTGATTTTTATTAGTCAATTGAATGTAAAAGAAGAAGTCGTCAACCGGAAACTCGACGGAATCTCATTCGACTTTTAACTCTTTCTCTCTCCATTTTACCTTCGAACTACTCGTGACCTGATTCCCTTATAACCCGGGATAGGTAGGATGTCCAAAAACCAGGACTCGGTCACATTTTTCCTTTTATTCTTACCTTCTAAATAATTGAAGGGTCAAATATCACATCTCGTCTACTTCTTTGTATGAAAACTCTTCGAGATTTCACACAAAGAGGGGCAAAAATGTAGACACGTGATTTTTTACCCTCCGTAAATTTTAATTTGTCTATTAATATTAAATATTTATATATATATATTTAATCATATATTATTTTGATTCTTATTTTTTATTTTAATAAATTTTTAGTTAAAAAAAAAAAAATAATAAAGTTAACTTTGAGAATTTTTTTTTTGATTTTTTTTTTTAAAATAATAATAATAATAATAAAAAAATTCTTTGATAAAATTATTATAAATAAATTAGTAGTTTTAATATTATTTTATTATATTTATATTTATCTATTTATAAATTATTATTATATTTTGTTAAATATAAAATTTAATTAGTTGTTATTTTATTTATTTATTTTTATCTTTATCTATTATTATTACCTTTTATTTAAAAGAAAATAAAAAAAAAATTATTATTAATTAATTAGTTAATTTAAATTTCAAACCTTCCCCCCTTATCTGATAACCTTAACTGTTCCCCCCCCCCAAAGAATCTCTCTATTAATAGACTCTCTCACCCCCAGAACAAAAAAAAAAAGAACGGACATTCATCACAACCATCAGAGATCAGATAAAAAAATAGAGAGAAAATTAACAGAGAGTAAATCCTCAGTCCAAAAAGAGAAAAGTTGAAGTAGAAATCAATTTTTCGTTGAATTTCCGGTGGCAATATTATGTACTTACAATCGTTTGAATTCATCAAACAGGTTTTTATCTACTTTTATATTGTTATTTTATAAATTATTGTTCAATGACTTCATATATCATCTGATATGCAAAAGTTTGATTATTGATATTAATATGATTATAAGTTATACTATATATCTGATTATGTAAATATTTGAAACCATGTATAACGGACTTGGATATGTTTTAACGGATATATTCACAGCAAGCACATGTATTCATAGAATCCAACTTTTACACACACTATAGAACAAACGATGAAAAAATCAAAAAAAAAAAAAAAAAAAAAAAGGAGAAAAGCAATTCAGAAATTTGATTTTTCCGACGACTTATCGGCAGAAACCAACCATCAATCGCGCACGGACTTCCTTTTTCCTCTTCGGAAATCCATCTAAAATCCGACCAAACAACTACCAAAACTCCCTCGGAAGCCGTTAAAAACGGCGACCAAATGGTTAGCAAGGCCACTGTTGCCGCACCCCTCATTTCCCCCTTTCCCGTCGCCGTCCGTCCACTAAACGGCAGACCTGGCCGGAATTAAGGCCACAACGGTGACAACAACCCTATCGGCGAATTAACCTCGCCGCCGTCCCCTTCCTCCCCTTTCCTTGCGTCGCTCTTCCTCTCCCCTTTCCCCATCATCGGCGACACCACCAATGGTGGAATAGTTGCCGGAAATTGTCTAAAACCACCAAATCGGTGACTAACTGCGCCATCAACCTTTCTCTTCTCCATCCCGTCACTGGAAATCCATCAGATCTGGCCGGAGTTGCTATAACAGTGAACCAACCGGAACGCCGTCCATTACTGCTACCCAAACCGTCAAACCTCCGAAATAGATTATTCTTTAAAAGATAAATATGAGTAGTTTGCCATTTAAATTTTATTTATTTATGTTAGTTTACTGCAAACTAAATTTTGCTATTAATTTATTGTAAGTGATGAGATATGATTTGTTTTATATATATATTTATTGTAAGTGATGGTATATGGGTTGTTTTATATATATATATATATATATATATATATATATATATATTTATTTTATTTTATTTTGTGTATTTTAATTATTTATTTTATTCATTGTCAACAATAAAATTTGATAATTATTTTTATTAAATTTATTAATTGCTTTATTTAAATTTTATTAGGATTATTATTAAAATTAAGTAGCATTTCAAACATATAAATTATTACGAATTTACAAAAATTAAATCAATGTTTTTTAACATTAAACAAATTTTAGGCATTTTTTTTATTTTTTTTTTTAATTTTTTTCTCAATTAAGAATGCGGCGTACGCATCTTTTCGAGATATTGTAAAATTTAAGGATGCAATAATGCACCTTGATAAATATTTTTTAAAAAATTAATTTTCACCAATTTATTTAATATGAAATAATAGACAAGTTTTAGTATAAGAAAATGAGCGATTTTAGGGCCTACTAACATAATATGTCAAAATAATTTAAGTCAAGATAAGTCAATAAAAGCGACCGTGCTAGAACCACGGGACTCGAGGGGTGCCTCACACCTTCCCCTCGATCAACAGAATTCCTTACCCATTTTCTGTTTTCGCAGACCAAATAAGAGTCATTTCCTTTTGATTAGGGATTCAAAAAAGGTGACTTGGAACACCAAAACTCAATTTCAAGTGGCGACTCTGTAAATAATTTAATCCCTATTCAATATCGTCACTTTAATTGGAAAAACCCTTCGACTCGGCCCTCGAGCGAAAAAGGGGTGTGACAAATAGAGCCACAGAAGAAAGCAAACAAGTTCACCCAAGGTTTGGTATTTGATGATTACATGATTTATATGTTTGGATTTTCAGGCCATAGAAATTCCACCTGGTCCCAATTCAAGAGGAAGAGAATGGAGCTTGAAAAGAAAATGATTTGTTCGTGAAGTTTTATAACACATTATTTATTATCTCCTGAGCAATAAAATCAAGCTATATATCTACAGTTAGTTACTGTGTCGTCTCTGTTAGATTTATAGTAAATAATTCTAAAATTTGTGCATAGTGTGTTACTATCTTGAAGCCTTTTGAGGTTGGCATGCTAAGGTGTGCATGCAATTTTTTTATAAATTTTTTATATGTAATATTTTAATATGTGATTGAATCGGAAAGCATTAAAGAAATGTAATGTAGTTATGTCTCTACTTACTGCACATAAAAATGTTGTACATGTACATAGATAGGATGGCAATATATTTTATTATGTTTTGTCTGGGTTTCTTAGAATCTATGCTATCTAATATATAAACTTTAAGAGATTTTACCTAAACTAAGCTTTATTATCAAATACCTCGAGAAGTTTGTTTTTCTCATGCGGTTAGTATAAACTGCTTTGAATTCATGGATTTATTACTCAAGGTCAATACACACGTGCAACACACCTATCCTAAACTAGTAACAGGAAAAAGAAAAAAAAAACAAATAAAAAGTAAGAGAAAGGTGGTCAAAATGAGCAATTTTAGAAGTTGATTGACTATCTGTACTTACAACCTTGTTGACGAGGACTTATTTTTTCATATAATTCATTTCTTCATTTCTTTTTGAGAAATCTAATTAAATCAATTTTCTTATGAGATTGGTTTTAATTGACTCCAATTAGGTTTTAAAATTCATTTATTGTGTCAACCAGTTAAAAGCGTTTAAGAATCAAGTTACAAGCAACGTAATTCATTCAAATATTGTTAAATCTTTGATAATGTGAATATATAAATTATGAATGTATGAAAACAACAAACAATCAAATTGACTTGAGAATGGAGAATTTTATTGAGTTGTTGGGAACATGTGACGACAAGATAAGTGTATTTCACTTTTGATAAAGATTGGATTTCTCATCTCATCCCGCCTCTCCATTTCTCTTTGAGAAATCTAAAAAGGAATCTAATTAAATCAATTCCTTTTTCGATCAGTTCGACTTAACTTCCAATATCTAAAAAGGAGGTTGGGATTGAGTACGCTGATCGGACTTATTTTCTATGAATTCACTGTTACGCTTCTCTAAACTATCAGACTTAGCGAAAAAATGATGTGGTAAAAACACCGGTGGTGCAAACATATGATGTGGTAAAAACCGCGGTGGTGCAAAAACTGGTGTTAGTTGGCGATGGCTGCTACTAGTTTCTTCAGTTCTAGCAGGCACGCTTTTCATGCCGGTCATAGTCAGTTGATTCGCGTTCTTAGCTGCGTAAATAGCCTTAGTTTTAGTATCAAAACAGCGTCTGGGATTAGATAACATTAATTGGACCCCGGAAGCAGCATCAGCATTGGCATTGGAATGAGCCGGGTGGTCCGCTGATATTGGTTCAGAAATCGGAGTCGGTATAGACTCTTGACGTAACGCGTTGGTACCAAAAGCAAGTTCTCGCGGAGGTCCTCCAGCAGCAAGGGTTGTCCATTGCCACAAATTTGTGGCAGCAGCAGCAAGAGCAGGAGAAGGTTGAAAAGGTTGTGCTAGAAGAATATTATATCTCCTCATTCGTAACTGATGAATGGCATTGGAGAAATCCCTCTCTCCTGAAATGAGCAAATAATTGGCAGGTGCAGGATTGTCCACTGCCCAAAATAGCATATCCACCAAAATTTTCTTATCACTAGTATCCTTTATCCCTGTTCATCATACAAAATTTAATTAATGTATTGGAATTTGGAGTGCAAACACTAAAGAATGACGTAACACCAACAACTACCAATTACAAGCAAGTTCAAGGTGCATGTTAGGGCTAGCTATATAAAACCTACATACCTCTCCATTTAAACAATTCTAAAATTTAAAATTATATAAAGGTAAGTTTCTCAGAGGGATAAACAACAGTAACAACACATACCTAGTACATCCCCACTTGTTCTAGGGTGGTAGGTATTTTGTGTAGTTAGTCGAGGTGTACACAACTTGACCAGACATCATAGTTATCAAAAAAATATATATGTCTATTTCCACTAGTGGAGTCTGGAAAGGGCGAGCGTAGCAACCTTAACCCTACCTTTGTAGGGTAGAGTGGTCCATTTCCGATAAACCCTCGACTCAAGAAAATCATTTTCGACAAAGATTTGAAGGAAAAGCAAGTTCAAAAAATATTAAAGGAAATGGACTAACATGACTTAAAACAGTTTTTTTTTTTTTTTTCAAAAAAAACAAAAAACAAAGTACACCTTTGTGCACTAAACTTCCACTATGCCCAGTAAAGGATTGGACCACAAGGCTTGCATTTCTGTCAGAGGCTGTCAATACCACTAATTCGTATAACCACCTATAAAGAAAATGTTATTCATGAATCAAAGGAAGCAAGGATAGAAGAGAGTTTTTCACCGTACCAGCCGGGACGTGATTGAGACTGATTCCTGTACTAGACAGAGCTCTTTGAATAGACGAAGGAATGCCATTGGTATCACCATAAGCAGAAATGGTAACAGGTCCATTATAGTTGAATTTCATCAATGCTGCACTTATATTCTGAGCAATTGCATGAGCATTACATCCCCTCGGCACCTGACAATTCTCTATATCCCACCATACAGACGTTTTCGCCACCTCGTACTGCTGTTCCGCCATTGCTCCGCCTTCAAAAATCTCCTTCAATCCATCTCCGGCCATTTTTCTTTTGAACAGTCGTTTGTTATACACCTCTCACTTTCGCACTTTGCACAATGCTGAATTTGAACTGCTCTCACTATCACTTTTTTGGCCCTCTCTATATAGGGGAACTTGATCAACCGTGCACAACAATATAGGCGCGCTCTCCAACTTACTGAAAAAACGAGAGAGTATAAAAGGAAAAAAAGCAAATGACGATTAGTGAGATATGGTCAAATGAGCAAATTTAGTAGTTTTTTTAACTACATGAATTTACACATTGTTGATGAAGAAATGATTTCTCATAAAATCTATTCTTCATTTCTTGTTTAGAAATCTAATTAAATCTATTCTCTTTTGAGATTGGTTTGACTTGACTCCAATCAGACCATGTTTTCATGAACTGTTGAATGTTTACTTTTAAGTTCGTTTATTGGGTTAACGGACACTTAATTAAAGTAAACATTTAATCGAGTTGCAAGCAACATTTTTTATTCAAATATTGTTAATCTTTGATAATGTGAATATATTATCAAATTGATTTGAGAATAGAAAATTTTATTGAGCTGCTCGGAATACTTGATGAAAAATATGTGTACTTCACTTTCCATAATAATTCGATTTCTCATTTTATCCTCGTCTCATTTCTCTTTGAGAAATCTAATTAAATCAATTCCTTTTGGGGATTAGTTTGGATTAACTTCCAATGAGATTATGTTTCCATGATTAATTGTTAAATATTTAATTTAAAAATTTGTTTATTATGCCATCGAGTTAAAGTGTTTAATTATCAAGTTACAAGCAAGTAATCAATTCAACTATTGTTGATCTTTGATAATGCTAACATAGAAATAATGACGTTATGAAAACACCTCAGCAAATACTCAAATTGACTTGAGAATAGAGAATTTTATTGAGTTGTTCGGAACACTTGATGAAATATATGTATACATTGTATATATTTCGCTATGGATAATAATTTAATTTCTCATTTTATCCTCTTCTCCGTTTCTCTTTGAGAAATATAAAAAGAAAATCTAATTAAATCAAGGGTCACAACATACATCTCAATTGTTTAGTAATTTTTTTTTCTTTTTTCTTTTGGTTAAAAGATGAATTCATTCATTATTATTAATATGCATCACAAGAGTTTACAGTAGGAGCTGCAATCAGCTTGTCAACAGCTAAAGGAGGCCCAGTACTAGTTACATAATTTTGACAGTAGAGGGGCTCAACAGGCCCATCATAGGAGTTAACATTATTCTGATAACTAGGGTTTTACAACATCCCCAACAGTGGACAAACAAAAGCAGGTGGTCTAACCCTTCAACAAACAAGTTATTATTTGACAAACTATGGGCCTCTTTAGCTAGCCTATCTGCAACTCGATTCAGCTTCCTTGATACATGCATTATCTGCTGGCTCCCCAGACTGATTGAAGATTTCTATACGAAGAAACCAAAGTATTGTTAGTATGTTGGTGTAGCTGCAGTATGTTGATTACCTCTATTGAGTCTCTTGCAATTTCCAAATGGGAGACCTGCAACTTAAGAGCAATTAGAAGACAATAGTAAAGGCTCGTTAGCTCTGCATCCAAAGAGGAATTAACGTTTATTTTGGCACTATAACCCTTCACCCAGTTCCCCAACTTATTTCTGAAGACCCCCTCTTGATGCACACAACAGAAAATTAATCGATTTCAGGAGTTGAAATCGAGGAACAGAGTAGCTATTCAGGGTTCTAATCTGAGAAGATAGCCAAGATAGAGAAAATTAGGAGAAGAAGAAGTGAAATGTTATTATCATGAATGAATATGTAGTATTACAAGTTGGTATTTATAGTAGTTGTATCTAGTCTTAGCTAACTACCAACATTCTGTAACTAACAGATGGACTTTAACTGTTTTTGTGAACTTTCCACTGTACAACTGAATTCTAACTAACTAATAACAACTTGCACTTCTAATTAACAACTTGCAACTTGCTCTAACTAACTAATAACAACTTGCACTTCTAATTAACAATTTGCATCAATACCCTTCCCATGAGAGCAGACTTGTCCTCAAGGCTGGAATGTGGGAAACCTATGTTGGACATCAGTGAGGAATTCCCAAGTGGCCTGGTCAGCATCAACGTCAGTCCATTTGATAAGCACCTGAGCAACAACCTTAGTGCCTCGCTTCACCATTCTTCTTTCCAGCACAGCTTCAGGCAATGGACAATAAAGGCTGGAAAGATGAAAGACAGGTGGATGATTGATGACTGAAGGAACCTCATGACACCTTTTTAACTGAGACACATGAAAGGCGTGATGAATTAAGGCATCAACTGGCAACAACAACTTGTAGGCTACCACCTCTACCTTAGCAGCAATAGGGTAAAGACCATAATATTTAGCAGCTAGTTTATTGTAAGGCCTCACAGCAATGGAAATCTGTCTATAGGGTTGTAGCTTCAAGTAAACCCAATCTCCAACCTCAAAGCTTCTATCAGACCTGTGATTATCAGCTAAGGATTTCATTTTCTGTTGTGCCCTCTGTATATGGAATTTCAGAAGGCATATAATAGCCTCTCTGACAGCTAGAGACCTATCAACCATCTCCACTGATGACTCTCCAACCAAATAAGGAAGATGAATAGGAGGCCTTTGACCATAAAGCACCTCATATGGAGAGCATCTAATAGAAGAGTGATAAGTAGTATTGTACCACCATTCAGCTAGGTGTAGATAGTGAGGCCAATCTTTAGGACTATCAGAGCAAAAACACCTCAAGTAAGTTTCCAAGGTCCTGTTTACTACTTCAGTTTGTCCATCAGTTTGAGGATGGTAAGTTGTACTTCTTTGCGACTGAACTCCTTGTAACGTGAATAACTCTTGCCAGAACGTACTGAGAAATATTGGATCCCTATCACTAGTTATAGTGGCAGGCATGCCATGGAGCTTGAATACATTGTCCAAGAACGTTTGAGCTACTAATTGTGCAGTGTACGGGTGTTGCAAACTCATGAAATGCCCATACTTGCTCAAACTATCCACCACCACCAAAATTACCTCTTTTCCCTGAACTTTAGGTAATCCTGAAGTTTAGGCATATATCAGTCCACACACCCTCAGGAATGGGTAGTGATTGTAAAAGACCAGGATATGCAGCAGCATCATACTTATTTCTCTGACAGACATCACATTTATTGATAAACTCTTTAACATCCCGAGCAAGAAACTTCCAGTAGAAAAGAGATTGTAACCTCTTAATAGTAGTGTCCATACCAGAATGCCCTCCTTGGCTAGAAGAATGCCACAGCTCAATGATGGTTTTCCTCAATTCTTTATCTGCTCCAACCACTAATCTGCCCTTCCATCTGAGTTGACCATGACACCAGGTGAAGAACTTAAAAGGCCGATTCAGCAATTTAGTAATCAATAGTTACAAGGAAACATCAGTAGACCAAGAATCCTTGATCTTGTCATATAAAGGGTCATTAGGAGCGAGGAGGGAAATAACCAATAATTCAAAAGTGGGCATTCTAGACAAGGCATCTGCAACTTTGTTATCCACACCCTTTTTGTATTCAATAGAGAAATCAAAAACCATGAGCTTGGAAATGCCAGTAATTTGAAAATCAGTGTGGATATTTTGTTCCAACAAATGCTTTAGTGCCTTCTGATTAGTTCTGATAATGAAGGAATTATTCAGCAGATAATGTGACCACTTAGAGACAACAAAAATAACAACAAGTAATTCCATGTCATACACAGACATTGCTTGATGTTTGGGAGCTAATGATTTACTAATATAAGTTACAGCGTGTCCTGCTGCATTAGAACAACCCCAATACCCTTTCCACTTGCATCAGTCTCAACCACAAACGGTTTAGAGTAATCAGGCATGACCAAGACAGGTGCAGAGATCAAAGCTTTTTTCAGCTTTTCAAATCCAACCAAAGTTGTCCTTCTTAAGCAGATTATGTAGGGGTCTACTTATTGAACCAAACCCCTTGATAAACCTCCTGTAGTAGCCAGCAAGGCCCAAGAAACCCCTCAATTATTTGATATTATTAGGCACAGGCCAATTGGACACTGCAATGATCTTTTTAGTATCAGCGGACACACCTTCAGCACTAATAAAATGGCCTAAATACTCCACCTTAGGCCCCCCAAATGCACATTTAGATATTTTAGCATATAATTGAAACTTCAACATCAGATCAAATACTTCCTTGACATGCACAATGTGATCAGTCATGCACTTGGTATAGATAAAGATGTCATCAAAGAAAACCAGAACTGTTTTCCTTAGCAATGGTCTAAATACTGAGTTCATGAGGTTTTAGAAGGAAGAAGGGGCATTGGTTAAACCAAAAGGCATCACTAGAAACTCATAGTGCCCTTCATGAGTTTTAAAGACAGTCTTGTGAGCATCCTTATCATACATACTCAGTTGATGATATCCAACTCTAAGGTCAATTTTAGAGAATACAACAGCTCCTCCTAGCTCATCCAAAAGTTCTTCTATAATAGGTATTGGAAACTTATCCTTAATTGTTGACTGGTTAAGCTCCCTATAATCAATACATGGCCTCCAACTTCCATCTTTATTACCAACTAGTACCACAGGAGAAGCATAAGAATTGGTGTTATGTTGTATCACACCCTGATATAACATTTCTTGTACAAGTTTCTCTATAATGTCCTTTTTTACTCCTGGATATCTATAAGGTCTCTTGTTAATAGGACACGTAGACTCCACCAATGGAATTCTATTATCAAACTTGCCTCTATGTGGTGGTAATGTGGTAGGTAATTCAAATATGTTGTTGTACTGTTCAATTAAAATTGACAAGTCTGATGGAATTGAATTACCTTGTTCAGCCTGAATATTGTGACATTGACACCCTTCTTCCATATCAGTCAACAAGGATGTCATAAAGAATAATGTTTCTTCACATTCCATTCTGTTAACTGCCTTTGCTTTTGTTGTTTTAAGAGGTTGACTAGCCCCTCTCAATACATGTTTCTTACCCTTGTATGTGAATTCTATAGTCCTGTTCTGAAAATCAACCAAGATCCTGCCCAAAGTGTTCAACCATTGCACTCCCAAAACAATGTCTACATTTCCCAATGGTAATAACAAAAAATTAGATGCAAATGTGGTGCCTTGCAGCAACCTCTGCAGATTCTTACATACTGAAGTTGTTTGTACTCTTCTACTATTAGCAACACTGACTGACTGAGCCAAAATTGTACTTGGTTTACACCCTAACTTCTGAGCTACATCCTGGTCAATGAAGCTATGTGTGCTACCAGTGTTAATCAAGACTTGTAAGGGTCTTTTCTCATGATACCCAGTCACTCTAATAGTCTAATAGCCATTTACTCCTATAAAAGCTTGAACTGATATTGTCATGAGTTTATCTAACTCAACTTTATCATCCTGATCGTTAACCTTCTCATCCTCTTCAATAAGCATTTCATCTTCTAATATGTCCACCATATAGATATGCCTGTTAGTATTGCATTTGTGTCCCAACACATATTTCTCATCACAAAAGAAGCATAAACCCTTGGCCCTTTTCTCATCCATCTCAGCTGCAGTCAGTCTTCTTCCATTCCCATTGCTACTGAATCTGTTGGTTTTATTAGCTTGGATTTCCACTGGCTTCTTGTATGTATTAGCAGGAGTCAGTGCCTTTTGATAGAAGAAAGGTTTTTCTTGATTGGGAGTGGGCAAGATAGGTGCAGATAAGGGCTTTACAACAGATCTCAGACCCCAAGATTTAGCTTGTGCTTCAAATACTTCATCTTGCAATCTTGTGATTTTATAAGGCTGCATTAATGTCTTTGGAATTCGGATCCTTACAGCTTTATTTAACTCTGGTTTAAGCCCCCCTAAATAACAGCTAATAGAGTTTTCAGTAGACAAATTTACCCTGGTCAACAACCTATCAAATTCAGCTTGATACTTTTTAACACTACCAGTCTGAGTTAAATTTTTTAGGACTTCCATAGGATCTTCAAATTCTTCCCCAAACCTCTCATTCAAAGCAATTACATACCCAGTCTAAGAAGGATCCCTCAAAGAATTTCTAGCTTTCATGTATGACCTGTGCCCAGCAATGGCCTCCCCCTCAAAATGAATAGCAGCTATTTTAACCCTTTGATCAAAAGCAGTTTCATCCATATCAAAAAACTGATCCACTTTATATAACCAGGTCCTTAAATCTTGACCTCCAAATTTGGGGAATTCTACTCTAGAGCATCTAGTAAGAAAATTACCAGAGTGATGATTGGTTTTGGGTCTGTAGTCATGATGAACCTCCACAGAACAAGCTCTATCAGCTGAAGATTCTGCTCTTCCAGCTTCCTTGTCATTTGCTTGAATGCCCAACCTATTCATAACCTCCTTAATTTCACCCAATTCCTTATCATCTTGGGAATTGCATTCATTCATGGTGGTCATTCCGTCCATGAGTTTCTGTAACTGCTCTTGAATCTGAAGCAATTTCTCATCCATTTCTCCAGAAGCTTGCTCTTGATTCTTGTTTCGAGTAACTGGCATGCCGAGGAATATCTTGCTTTGATACCAAATGATACACACAACAGAAAATTAATCGATTCCAGGAGTTGAACTCGAGGAACAGAGTAGCTATTCAGGGTTCTAATCCGAGAAGATAACCAAGATAGAGAAAATTAGGAGAAGAAGAAGTGAAATGTTATTATCATGAATGAATATGTAGTATTACAAGTTGGTAGTTATAGTAGTTGTATCTAGTCTTAGCTAACTACCAACATTCTGTAACTAACAGATGGACTTTAACTGTTTTTGTGAACTTTCCACTGTACTACAACTGAATTCTAACTAACTAATAACAACTTGCACTTTTAATTAACAACTTGCAACTTGCTCTAGCTAACTAATAACAACTTGCACTTCTAATTAACAACTTGCATCACCCCTGCTCCTCCTACTTTTGTGGAGTGATTGTAGGACTCATCTATATTGCCAGGTAGATTGATCCTTATTTTGGCTAGTTTGGGAAAAGAAGAAGTATTACACAGGCCACTCAAAAGGTGTGGCAGTCGGTATATGGATCTTGTGGTCATTGTAAACGTTATGATTTCGCGTTAACCAAATATTCCATAGATAGAAAGAAAAGGCATCTTTCCAGCAGAGGGTTGAAAAGCATGAGGTATTGATATTCCTACAATTAACTAGCCAATCTCTCTCCCTCGCCCCACTGATAGCTTGTATTTGAGGTAGCATGTTAATTGCCTTCCAAAATAATTGGACATGGGAAAAAAAGGAATAGGTAGAGTATGGTCCCTGGTTGGTTGCATATAGAGCAGTTTTGGTCAACATCCAGCCCTATATGATGTGAGTATTGCTTGGTTGGGAGATGCCCATGAAGACATAGCCATAGAAAGTATTTTAGTTTATTCGGACATTTTTGTTTCCAAATTCAGTTGAAGGACTTGGTGGTTGAGCCTTTTGAAGAATAATCTGATAGGAGACAGCCATAGGCACTTTTGGTGGAAATGTTTTCATTTGGCTCAAGACCCCATGTTTGATAATCGATTTTATGGCTAGGAAGAGGGATGGGGATTGCTGTAATTTGAAATTTAACCTCTTCAGGAAGTTCATAAGAGAAGGTTCCAGGATTGGTTGACTATGATGTCGCTAATTGTCAGCTCGAGGTCTTTTTTACCTGGAGGTCCACTGATAGTTTTGAACAAGGGTTTACTATTGGGGATCCAAACATTATTCCAAAGGGAGATCTTTGTACCATCCCCAATATTCCATCTAATGAATCTGTTGTAGAAGCTCCAACTGTTAACTATGTTTTTCCAGATGAAACTAGTTGACTTTAGGTCTTTCTTTATTAGGATCTGCAACACTTTTGCCTCTAGCATATTTATTAATTAGAAGACTTGCCCAAAGGGTCATTGGGTTTCTATAAAGCCGCCAAGCAAGTTTGGCGAGTAAAGCATCATTTTTCAGGCTTGATTTTTGGATTCCAAGACCCCCCTTTGTCTCTGGGCAGGACGAGGGTATCCCATTTCATTAGGTGGAGCTTTTTACGAGCGTCAGTGGTATCCCAAATAAAATTTCGTTGAATGCGACCAACTTGCTTGGTTACATTAACAGGGAGTTTTATGAAATGCATTATGTGAGTAGGGATACTAATATTGCAAGGGTGGTACGTCCAGCTATATTTAAGAATGTGGTCTTCCAACCCATAAGTTTCTTCTTAATCTAGAATAACCTGGAAGTCCGTCCTGATGGGGCACTTGTAGAATATGGGGAACCCCAAGGTATTTTTCAAAAGAGGGTCTACTTTTGATAGGGAAGAAAGAAGATGTAGTTGACTGGATGTTTGTTGGCAGTTAGCAGAAAAGAGAATTTTTTGACTTATTATAGTTAATGGTTTGTCTTGTCCAAGTACAAAATTTTTTGAGTGTGGATTGTACCACCTTACAGTTATTAGGGTCTATGGTTGACATAAGCACCAACTCATCCACAAAAACATATGGGAGCGTGGAGGTCCACGTGGCACGATATTTAGGATAATCTTGGCGGATGCCTCTAGTTGGGTCAAAGAAATTTGTTCTAGATTCGTAATTAAAATCACCGAGGAACAAGACATAATGATGCTAATGATATTTGAGGGGAAATTAAAGTAAATCAAGGTGTTACGGATAAAGGATCATTTTAATTTATTAAAAAAAAAAAATTCAAGTCGATCTTCATTAAGAGGTAACTTTACGTACTTTTTACTCGCTTAAAGTGGTGTATAATTTCTTGAACAACAATGATGTTGTCTCCGGTTTGTCTATTCTTTAGGAAGCTAGATTGACACGACCTATAAGGTTGTTGATAAAGGATCTTATTCTACGGGTTAGGAGTTTAGTGATAATTTTGTAAGAGGTATTACCCAGACTAATGGGGCTAAAGTTTTTTTTAAAAGAAGTAGCATTCTTACATTTGGGGATAAGGCATATGTGAGTTTTATTAATTTCCTCTGGTATTTTCTCATTACACTCCATTTTCTTTTTCCAAAATTACATAAAATCTCAGATTTGAAGTTCCAGTAATACATAACTTTTTGGATATATAACCAATTAAATCTAATGTATCAGTAATACAAATTTCATTTTGGTACATAAGTCTTGTGTATCAGTAACACAAAATATAATTTCAATGCATATTTTTTATCATATTTTGAATTTTCAGCTAGATATATCATTATTCTTATGTACATGTACACAAAAATTAGTACTGATATAAAGTATTTGTATTATTTTAGCGGTCGCTTGATATATCTTCATGCCCTTCACCGCTTCATTTTTCACCTCCTCCATCAACTCTTTCCATCCGCCATTAACACCATAAAAATACTCCCATTAACAACAGCAACCACTGAAACCCACCAGCATGTATTTTCATTTTCTTTACCGCACCATTTTCACCTCATCCATCTTCACCTTCCATACACCATTAACATCATAAAAATACTTTTGTTTCCAATATAATTTAATTCATGGAAAATAAACTTCAACCACAAATAAAAATGTGAAGAAATAACAGTTTTATATTGATAAACGATGGGGTACAAATCTGTTCCTCCCTTGATTCTTCTCTCATGATTTTCTCCATAATTCGAGGGCCGTTAGTGGTTTATTCGAGGGCCGTTAGTGGTTTATTCGAGGGCCGTTAGTGGCTTATTCTCGAATATAGGATGATTTTTTTATGAATATCCCATGATTTTTTTGTGGGATATTGGAGATCCCGATCTTTTTATGAATACCCATCAGCTTATGGGATATTGAAGATGCATGTTTCAGGGAATATGTTACCTTTTAAATAAGCGAGATTTAGGGTAAAGTAGTCTTCTAGAACTCAAACAGAATTTGAATTCTTATTGAAGAGTCCACAAATTTTAGATGTGTACAACTTTCTCCATCGAAATCCTCCATTAACACCACCACTCACGGCAACCACGGAAACCCACCAACAATTTCAATCAATTCCACCGCGAGCATACCTTACTGTTGTTTCTAAATTGAGAGAGTCATCGATTAATTCTCTGGTCATCGTAGCTCCTGATCAAGCAGAGGAGGTGCTGGCCGGCCGACATTGAGGAGATGAGGAGGATGAATGTAGGGGCAGCTGGTATGGAGGAAAAAAATGAAATGAATTTGGTTTGGTTGGGTTGGGTTGGGTTGGGTTAAGGTATTATGCACTTTGTCCTTAAAATCAATTCCTTTTTGGGATTAGTTTGAATTAACTTTCAATCAGATGATGTTTCCATGATTAATTGATTGTTGAGTGTTTAGTTTAAAATTTACTATTTATTATGTCAACCAGTTTAAGCTGTTGTTAACAATCAAGTCACAAGCAAAGCAGCATAACTAATTCAAATATTGTTAATCTTTGATAATGCCAATATAGAAATAGAAACAAGTTGGGGGTTGTTTGGAGCTCACCAAGGGTGCAAAAAGGACAGAAGCTTCAAAGGACAGATTAAAAAATCAGGCGAATCCAATACTTACAAGAATTTATAGGATACAAGTTAGTTGTAATCGTTTTCATAATTTTCACCCGTTACAGTTATTACATGGAGAAGAATACGCACATTAAATGGAATTTTAAATATCTCGAGATCTAGGCGTTGGATCCGAGAGCTCAATGGTTGATTGCTATTATTTCAATGTTTGTCATATGTCGTTTTGTTTCCATTATATTTTTGCCAATATAGTGGCTATGCATATGAATTAATCAATTTGACTTGAACTCTGTACGTTTTGAATCATCAAATATGAAAGTAACAATTAGTAGATTTCTTGTTGCCATATTTACCCATGTCACTTGGTTATGCAATTGAAATTTAACTCTATTCATTCAACATATATAACCCAGATTAACAATTAACAGAGAAAAGAATTGGATCCCTGAATCAGTTTAAATATTGGAAAACCGTACAAAGAACCTGAAGTAGTGTCAATTCTACACCAGTCCCAGAAAGTTGCCTCAGCTAAAATCTATGATCAAGATTTACTTTGGAAGGCATGATAAAAATTAACTCAACTATGGATGCCCGGCACAAGAATACACCACTCTACCTAAGTGGGCTTGAGAGAGTATTACGTGATCTTTTAAAATCAACATTTCATTGAATATGATGAGCCTAAAACAATATTACAATAAATAACTAGTATCAATGTTAATGGCGCTAGTACTCTGCAAAGAAATGCAATTCTTACCAAAATGGTGGAGGGCGGAGGGCGTATGAACAAGACCCCGCTCTAATCAATCTGCTTGATACTGTGATTCTAAAAAATGAACCCAAAACGACATTCAAAGAACTAACGGTTCTCATGCTGAGTAGCTGCTAAGTGGGCTTCGCCCAAGATGAGAGACCCTGCTTGAAGGAATAAAGGGTGCTTCCTCATCCACTATAGAATCCGGTAAACCGTTCCTTGTACCCTTTCCTCCACTGTTCTTAGCAATATCGTCTGGAACATACAGATCGGATGACTTCTTCTCCATCTTAAGTTCCTGTTGGAGGCAAAGTGCAGAAAGGAAAATAAAAGGCACTGCTTGCAATAAAAATCATCTTTACTAGAAGAAAGTTTTGCATGCAAGCTAAGGATTCCATGATGAACAAAGACATACATAATTATGCAACCATTCAAGCTCGAATTATGTTAAAAAGAAATTAACTGTTGATCATCTGTTTTAGCATTCTCTAGCTCCTGTCTTATCCCTTTTACTCTTTATTAGCTAACTCTTTTCTAGACACACGAGAATGATTTTCATAGTTGGAACATGATATTCGAAACCACGGCTCACAAAGGAACAAAAAAAGCATGGATCATATGCTGAGGTTCCTTTTGGAAAAATTGAAAACAAGAAGAAAGTGATGAATAAAAAACAAGAGTACAAACTCAAAAAATGAACAAAGAGACTGCAAATTCTGAAATTGAAACCGGATAGTCAGTCATTAGATCAGACCTTAGCTATTCGATCAGAAACACCATCTACAGGAAGTTGAACAGCTCGACCATCCTTGATCTTCAAGTAATTATACATCACAACACCACATAATGCTATACAAAGACAAAAATATTTAGTAAGAAATTTGAACGGAAAAGCTCCCATAAGTAAGAACATATATTAAGCTTACCAATGGCATAGCCTACAATATTAAGAGTTGTTATTGTCGACTCGGGAAAAATAAGAGTTGAAAGGGCAATAAGTATCCAATCTTTCAAGACACCGGCAACTCGGATGGTTACAGCACCGGTTCTACCAATCACTAAGAAAATTGAGAAATTCAGAGCAAGAGCACAAAGTGCATTTGAAAAGAAAATCCAGAAGTTGAATTGAATTTGTGAGACTTCCATCTCAGGCTTCTCCAGAAGATACCACGGGACAGAGAGAAAGACAAAGCTGCAGGTTGAAACATGTGATCATAAGTAACCCTAAAAAACAGTAAGGAGGCACTTGCATGACACTCCAAAACCAAATAAAGACAAACACTTTAAAATACAGGGATCACTCTCATACTTTCTTATTATCAGGTTCATGTGACATATAGCAGCAATTGACTCTTTACAGAAAATCTCTCGCTAAGTGAGATAACTTCAGAGAGGAGCTCATACATAGCAGTGTATGTGCCTAACAATGTGCAGAGAACAAATTTTCTGTAAAATAACTAGCAACCAAATACCAATCCCCATAGCATCATTTCTACCTCTTTTGACTTCATCAGACCAGCCCGGACACAGTAATAACTAAAGTCATGCCAGATGCAGGACACAGCTAAACACATGACTAAAAGCTAACGGAAATATAAAGTATGGTCACCTGTTTCCAAAAAGGTATAGTTATATATGTCAGAATTCCACAAGAAAGAAATCTGTGATTACACCTTCCAACTTGAGTTATAACACTTAGGACATACTCAAGCAGCTTGAAACTAAGGATACAGAAGTGCCTCTTACAAGTTTTAATATCAGCAGTTAACTGAAATGACGAACAATGTCGTCACAGTGTCAATAAAGAAAGAGAACTTGTTGATGCTAAAGAACAAAGAGATGAAAAAGTAGCTCCAAGACCATCCAGAAAGGTAGATGTATGACAGGAATCAAAAATATGGAAAAGGTTTCCAGTTGTATGTGTTCTTCATTTACTTTTACCCTGTCTCCCAAAAGAGGAATGTGCAATGTAGGAGGTTTGGAATCATTAAAAAGCATAGATTTAAATGGAACCTCTTTTTTTTTTGTAAAGAAAAAAAAAAGTAAAACCTAACAGGAACCATATAGACCTCAACATAGGATCATCTATTCATCTGGCACCACATGAGATCAAATAACTCAACTCGATGAGATAGGATCATCTATTACATACCTGCATGGTGCTATGTAATATAGGCTGGTGATAGGATTGAGAGTTAATCCCTTCTTCTGAAGCAGAACTTGAGTTAAGACCAGCCTAAGCGCCTCAGCAAATATTCCAGTGACCTGATAAACTGTACCAACTATGTTGAAGTGAATTTCTCCATAGGAGGATACCACAACACCAACGCTAACCAACAGCATGTTCAAGAATATATCGCATCTTAACTTGTCAGTTCCACAAATAACAGCCATGACAAAGGTGGCAACTGGCACTGCAATTTCAACATAAAGCTATATACAATCAGTACATTTGCAAACAAAGGATACAGAACTAGAAAAGTGTTACCCAGGCATACTTAGAGCTTTGAGCATCTGGATAAAGGCTACAGAAATGAACAGATAAGCTGTGTTTCCAAACCTGCAAGAAAATAACATATGCCTTTTTAAGAAACACAATAATTAGATCCTCATATCCATGTGAATAGTGCAACATATAGCCATTCAACAACTGAAGCAAACAGGAAAACTCTCCCCAAAGAAAATACAAAGTACGTGGAAAACATCAATTTCCCATAACCAAAGAATATTGATTATGAACAAAAGTGTCCACATTTTCTTATCACCCAAAGTCTCATAGCCTTGCTAAATTCCTGCTCCACTTTCCTTCCCAAAGAAATACGAAGTACGTGGAAAACATCAATTGCTCATAATCAAAGAATGTTAATTATGCCCGAAAGTGTCCACATTTTCTTATCACCCAAAGTCTCATAGCTTTACTAAAAAAAAGGATATATGCACGAAAGTGTCCACATTTTCTTATAACCCAAAGTCTCATAGCCTTACTAAATTCCTACTCTATTTCCCTGGAGAAGGAGAAAGAGTCGAGGAGCGAGGAAATTTAACCAGCCAAATACTTCCGTCTGGTGTTGCAAAACAACTAATTGTACGAGACAATTGTTCAAATAGAGGAAAAGCATTTGGCAATGTACTTAAAACCGATCAATAAAACCACAGAAACAGATGGCATACATGGTTATGTAAATTCTTAATTTGGCTCAAAAGTCAAGTAGTTCATTGACCTCAAACGTCCAGATTGCTTGGAAAAGATTAAACACAAATAATCAGATAAGAAGAAAAAAAGTCAAGGTGTCCTGCATCATTAGAAATAGGAACAGTAGAGTACATTCTTTTCTTCTTTTTTCCACTATCTAGTTCAGAGTTCCATAAGAATGACTTACCAGCTGGACACATGTACGATGAGCAAAATTTATGCCAATCTAACACATCTTTCTTTAACACAAGGGCAGATAACAATAATAATATGTAAATATACTCTTTTATGTTAAATTCAGATTTAACGGTATAAATGGTTTTTCTGTTAGTGCATGATAAGTAGGCATTAGATGTTCACAATAGGTTAACGGTCAATTCTCATCTATCACCAACATGCATTCATAACTAATCCATTCATCACAGAGTTCTTGCCAAACCATTACTGAACCATGTATTAATTTTATGAGGTTACAGAACACCTTAGAAAAGGCATTTGAACATTCTAACCAAAGGCAAGCAAGACTTTCAGTTCCTCAAAGTAGAATCTCACCAAAGACTTGAAGCAAAGAAAGCACTAATGGGAATCACACACGTCGCATATCTGCAGATTCAGCAATAAATGGTGAAATAATATAACGTACATCATTACATCAAACGGCAATGTGAATGCAAAGGACCAAATTCTTACATTTCAAACGTCATTTTGACAGGAGATACAACCTGCAGAAAATCAACAAGAGCGGAAGGAAATCAGTTGATCCGTAGTCTTACGCATCAAGCCAAATGAAAAATTGTGCACTATATAAATTAATTTCCCCTCCCCAGTAGATGAGAAGTGAGCTATGATCAAAATTTAGAAGCTAAAGACAGCCAAATTCCAAGTTAGATATCTAAACATGAATGAATATACAAATCAATGTATCTGCTGAGAACCAGCCACTAAAAAGAGGAACTCTACAAGTGGTTCTTCAGAATCACCGCAGAATTTTTAGAGTTACCCGGTACCTATTCTGGTGGGAGGTAGAAGGTACCTTGGGGAATTTGTCGAGGTGTGCAGAAGCTGGATAATTAAATAGCAACTGTTTTGCTCAGAAGCAAGCCCAGAGACAAGATTGTATCAAAAGCACAAAAAGCATATAGCATCAAAAGCACAAAAGTACAAAGGTTTAAGATGCGATGATACTGGTAAAATGAAAATGATGCATAACGACTGAAACAAGAAAGTAGTACTACAACAAGGTCAACAATTAATAGATAAGCAAGAAGTTGTCATCGAGGAGCTGAGCATGGAATGCTGCAAGAAAGATAACACTGTAATTACAATAACATTACAATACCTTAAAAACACGGATAAGAAGGAAAGCTACTAAGCCCGAAAAGCCCATATGAATCATGGTAAGAGTTATTGGCAACGGGAAATTGAAATATTTTGGTGAAAGTACCCACTGCAAAAATAAGAAACCAGAACAAGAATCATTAGCTCTTTCTAATGGCACTGGCAAGATAAAGAATAAAATTTGAATGATACAGAAAAAAAAATTAGCAGCAGCATTGTCTTTTTCTGAAAACGACATTGCATAAGTGCAACCCTGAAATAAAACCACTATACAGCAAAGGAACAGTGAGAGTGAGACAGAGGAAGTTAGTATCCTTTCTCTTCTGCTTTTCCCTTTCCACGCCCTCCTTCTAATCCAGTTACCAACAAGCTGAAGCTTTAAAATGTTAGTCATTCCTTTAACCCCATAACTTACTCACTAAAGCAAAACATAATTGGACCCAAAACCTAGGAACTGCTAAAGGGTAAGTGGAGGGGGGAAGAAAAAAGAGGAGAAAAATGAGAACTTAGAAAGGAGTTAACAGAAGGGTGCTTTCAATTTTAAGATTGATGCTAAGATACGAGGTTTCAACAGTTCTCAAAGTTCAAGATGCGACAAGTATCTTTAACAGAAGATAAAGGGGACTGTCTTCTAATTCCGGGAAAATGCTATAATGCCAAAAGGTTAGAAGGAAACCATCCTCTATATTTTAAAGTTAACAACTATCGTTTTAGTGTCAAATATTATTTAAGTTAACAACCTCTATTCCTATATGCGAGCTGCACTCCCCATTTAGTCCCTTCATAACCATGATCTTTAGAAGAACGTTTATCTTTCAATACAGATAGACCAAACGCGTACAACATATTCAATCATCAGCCATAGTTAGATTATTACTCAAACTGTAGTCAGTTCCCCACCAAGATATCTCTTCCCATCATGTTGTTTGGTGTGATTGGATGGAACCTACAAAATTATTTTTTCAACCTAGACTAATTGTACAAGCTGATTATGGATAGCAAATAGCTTGATAAAAAGTTACCCTACTTACTTCCTGACATCCCCAACCAAGAAGCGAACAACGTGGGAATTTAATTTAGTTACTCCTTGGAAGCCAGAGAAAGTAAATCATAACAACTTGCCAATTGTTTTTATACGTGTGATAACAACTTGTCGGTTTTTGTTGTCCCTTTCATACATTGCCTGAACCACAATGTTAATCTTAATTATCCCTCTTAAGTTCTGAACATGTTCTATAGAGCTGAAAATCGAGAATGCGCGAATAAACTAACCATCAAACACTGATCCATAAAAAGGACAAAAGCGAAGCCAAAGAAACTCACAGAATGCTATAGAAAACGATATACCTTGTTGTACAAAATAACTCCTGAGGATAGCAGTATATACACAAGGAGATATATATACGTCAACACAAGTTGCTTGTTGATTGTCATCTTTTTTTCTATGCCACTTTGCGATTTGCTAGCAGGCCTCCACAACCTAACTAAAATTCTAACAGATGCCCTCCAATCCAAAAATCAAGTAACGCAAGTCTGCAATTTTTTTGCAGATAAGAGGTACACCTTCAATTCGACTGTTGTTTATTCATCGAAAGATGATGTATGATGAGCCAATTCTGTTTCTGAATATGTTGTTGTCATAACAGGGATTGATGAAATCTGAAAATATATGATAACGTGAGCGAACTTTTCATTTTGAGAAAACAATAAGAACAATCTCATCAGATACAGCAGGAATAACACTTTCAACGGAAGCGGATGATAAACTCACTTCGTGATGAGAGCAAACACGTAGGCAGAGAAAAGAAACACAATCATTGCAGATACAGATAGCAAAAGCAACCATTATACGATATGGTCTTGTTTGCGTGCCCACGGTCATTCAATGGTTAGATATCAACAAACAGAAGGTCAGATGCAAAATGAATAATGTCATCTGGTCAGTCCATAAACGCGCAAAATCTGGTGCTCTAGAGATTTAGAGACAAGTTAATGGCTTAGAGGCTAGCAAAGGTTTAAGAAGGGCTGAGTCAGTTAGTACGCACTTAGCAGCTTGAGTAAAATAGTCACATACATACTACTGTCTTTTAGAACCTCAATAACTGATAGATGCAGTAACTCTCCAGCATGCTGCACATCAACATGAAATGTAGAAATTTACAAATAAAGATTGGTCGCTACATCAGCTGAAATTAGCAGTCTCCGTTTATGAACCATCAGCATTTTTCCAATGTTGAACAGTGATTAAAATCCACACAGGTAATCATATAGTACGTAAATTCTCAAAAAAAAAAAGAAGGAAAAAAAAAAGAGGCAACCTATGGCGCTTAATTAGAAGTACTGTACGGGACTAAAGAAAAAGCATATGAACCACAAACGAAGAAAACATGTGAGTCACGCCAAAACATACTAGTTCAAAAAGAAGAAAAAAATGCTACTCCTACAAGTACAAATAACAATAATGCAGGCACTTGAAAAAACAAAAAAAAAGAAGAAAAATGAGAAATCATAAATTAAGTGAGAAGTAAAGAGACAAAAGTGAATCAGGTTGAATGCGAAAAGCAGTGAAGTGAAAGAAATAAAGAATACAAGTGTTCACTTCTTACGAATATAACAAGCTCCAGAGCGACGAAGACAGATCTAAAGAGACGGCGAGATGAGATCAACGCTCGCTCGCTCGCTCGCTCGCTCGATCTGGAATGTTTGATTTGACAATCCTTTGCCCTAATAAATGCAATCCCAAAATTGTGACCTGACAATTTTTTTAGCCACCTTAACGTACTTCGTTGAACAAGATCAAGCAAAGGGTTTAAGTGAGTGAGTGAAGCAAGTATATAGCAGAAGCAGCAAGTAAAGATGCAGAGTTTGTCCCAAACGTAAGAGGAGGTGTTGTTGCGTTGTGTGTTGTGGTGTGGTCATGACAACAATTTATTTACTTATGTACTACTACTTTCAATCTCCATGTCCTAATTTTTTATTTTAAAAAAAAAAAAAAAAAAAAAAACTTAGAAATGAAAATTAGAGTTTTTCATTTTAATTGTCACCTAGTATCATTTTTTTAAGGTCAAATTATATTTATGTTGACTATTATATTAAGATATATTAACGTTTGTTCCCTTCTTAAAATTTTGAGCAAGATGTATTTTTTTATTATATTAATATGAAAAAAATTATAGTTTATAGTAGTATTTTTTCTATAGCTTTAAATATTTTAATTTATTTTTTAAAGTATTAAATTATTATAATTTCATTTAGTATTAAAAATTAATTAAAGAAAAACGTGACAAGTAAAGATAATTGAAGGGAGTATTAGTCAAAGTCTACACCAGGCCTAATACCAATAAGTACTACTTATATAATACACATAGTTTACAGCGCTGCGTGATCAACTACGATGCCTTAATATTAAACCAAGCTAATGAATTTTTTATTTCTATTTTATTTGGTTCAAATTTGTTTCATTTTCAACATTAGAAAATTAAACAGAACACAAATTAAGAGGTTTTTATATTTTCTTTTAGCCAAGTGAATCTTTAGATAAATAAAAAACGAGTTAACAGCAATCATTTCTAATATTGTAAGAGTATACATCTACACATTTCAATGACACTCATCGAATGAATACATTGATACTTTTAAAGAATTGACATTCATCTTCATCTAAAATTATTTACGATCACGACGGTTCTATAGAACTTACATTTCATATTTTGATGGTAGCTTCCTATGTCAAAACAACCACATACCATTACTGCTGCTCCATTTCAGTAATCACGTTACTGTTCTACATGCTGTTACATTTTCCATTAATTATGTCATTCTTCTCCCTTTAATCTTTCCTATGTAGTCAACTTTATTAGGTAAAATTGTCAGAAAATTAGCAAATTACCAATTCCAACCAAGGTAACAACAACTAGCTACTAGAGTACATTTTCTTGTAACAACGTTTATCCCTGTGAGGAAGCAAAATCAGATAAGGTAGCTCTAATGTCAATTCCATTAATAGTTTGCAAGATTTGTAGACCACACTCATGGGCAAAACACCAATTTTTGGCATTTAGATCAGATAAAGCTAAAAAAGGCACATATATTGTAAACATAAATCACACACGTCAGAACCTATCAAAAGCAATAATCACATGCAGACAGTTGAGAACATCTACTTTCGGTAATTTTATTAAATTTGTTGACATTTTTCTTTATACATGAATCTTTTTCTACGAATAGATCTAACTCTATTCACGTCACTTCTTTAGTTTGTTTAATACTTTATATTGTTTGTTCCCTTTCAACTACATGCGCGTCTTAAGTTTTAAGTCTTATGAAATACTAGTATCTTAGTAACACAAAAGTATCAGACAGTTCTTGAATTGTTTCCCGAATTTTTGGAAAAAGTTTTTGTCTGATCTGGCATTTAGCGTGAAATTATAAGATCCTTTGATAGCATGTTAGAGTTATGCAAATATTAATAATTCAAAAATTAATTACGCTAAGTCTAGTTATTCAATAATATATATTTCCTCATAACTCAAATCGATCGTAATAAGTAACGAACGTCATATTTAGTGTACTGTAGTTTATTCATAATAGACAAAATTTATGATACTAGTTATGCTGATTTTAACATATGAATGTTCACTTTTTAACTAGAAACCAAACAACCCTGGACTGTTTCTACACAAATATGTTTCAATCCGTTATGAAACGATTTGTTTCTTTTTTTTTTTTTCTTTTTTTTTTAATCTCCGTCCGACTGTAGAGCCAAATCTAAGAAAAAACAGAAGTAAAATTCAACTCAATATGTTTTTTTCCAATCCATTTGTTCTCTCACTTTGCAGCAACTGTACATATTTGATTTTTAATTTTTCCTGGTACAACACATTTCATGTTGGGACAATTCATGTAGATATTTATCTGACAGCTACTGTGTAACACACTAGTAGGTGTACCTACCACAATAATGTGACTGAGCAAATAAAAAAGAAGTCCACCGAGTGTTAATGAGCCGTGTACTTTTACATCGTGTTAAAGGCCAGAAGACGAATTGTTTATACTATATATTTCGACGTAGCAAGGACGCATACCATTTTCCTCGATGCGTTAATCTCGAAGATTGCGAATCAAATACACAATACACGGATAATGTAACTAGGCATATTGTTTGTTGAGGTAAGAAAAAAATTAGGCATACTGTAGTACTCCCAGGCACAATTACCCAAAGGATATAAACCACATTGATTCCCACAAAATCTTAGCTAAAAGATTCGGCTAAATTAGACTTATTGTTACATATTTTAAACATGAAACCTCTGATTTAGACTGAAGTGAGACACTTTTGTTTTAAGTAGAAAACGAGAGACCTCTGATCTAGATGGAAAAATCACAAGCCCCTCACTTACCGCACCGCTTAGCAACAAAACAAAGCATACTCGGTCAATTTTTACGCCTTCTGGGAACAAACAAACCCCAAACTTCACTCTTGCCTCTTGATTTGTTTTTCCATAAAAGGTTAAATGAATATTTTTAAACTAGCATATTCAAAAAGAGTACACGAGAGTCATTAGTACATATACTACTTACCAATATGTCAACGTTAGAAACATACGCAGTCATAAAAGAGAGAAGCACTACGAAAATTTCAGGTAATTTGACTCAAAACGCCATGAAACTGCACCAATTTAGAGCAGAAGCTGGGCGAGCTTGTAAGATTCCACTGCTATTACCTCTGCAAAAGCCACATTTTGTGTTGGAAATTATTGATGCCCCCGAATGAGACCAGAGTCAACCGCGCGCACTGTACAGTCTTCACAGTCTTTCGCATATGTACATTACGGACTTCCAAAATAACAAATAGTAACTAAAAGATCGATGCCAACGGGAATTGTTAATTTTCCCCCGCAGATAAAGGATAAACTTGCCAGTTGATTAACTCAATATCCCGCAAAAAACTACTAGCTACTGAAAAATAAAAGAACCTTGGTCCAAGTTACAAAAGAAGATGAACGATGATAGTAAAGCTGAATTCTTGGAAGCTTTACCCCCTTTTGCGTAGCGCGATTGTAGAATTCCACTGGCATCATCTCTACATAGTTGAAGGATTGACGACGATATGCCTCAATGGGTTCGCAACATCACCGCCACCAGCGTGCTTCACAAACTCAGCTGGGGTGAGAAAGTTACCATGACAAACACACATTATTTTCACTTCCTCTCCCTTCCGGTATCTATACAGGAACCCTTCAATCTTTCTACCATTTGGCCCGTCGCCCATTGTAGAAACACAAGGCATGTTGAGCATGTAGTTTTTGAAAATTTCTTTTGCTTCCATGTTAGCACTTCCATTACATGTGCTAGGTGATCTTTCACTGGTGGTTTCAGGTAGTCTAGCTACCTGTTGCCGTTCACGCTCTTGCACTGAAGGCTTGAAGCTAGTCGGAGTATTTGTTCCAGTACTGTCACCTGCCCCTGAAATAGAGTTATAGACGGAAAACAGGGTTAAGTTCTTTCCTTCTAGAATCATTAGTAAAGAGAGAAACAGGACGACGATCCACAACCACATACAAGGACAGACACGGAAATCAAAGCTTACTTCAAATCTTAACAGCTCTAAAAACATCGTGATACAGAGATCCAAGGATCATGCTAGAGCATCCAAAACAGGAATGCTCACTACAATTGGTTGCTAATTAGAGTTGGAAAACAGTGTTGAAGGAGGGATCAAATTCTACTAGAACCTAGTTGATATAGCTCCACTCGAAGGATCATATGAGGACATGTAGGAAAAATATAGCTTCAATGTAAGTGGTAGGCTGTTTTGAGTTGGAACATATTGTGTCGCAGGAGGCGTCTAGTTCTCTATGATATAGCCAATAAAACTCCTCTCATAGACGATGGACCAGGCAAATCATAGGCAATGTGACTCCTTCGTAGGCCGTGGTTGTTTTGCATTGGCACATAAGATTGTTCAAGTAGAGACAGAATTCTACTAGAACATAAACAATAGAATTTCCCTCGAAGTAACATTTGGCCATCCCAAATAAAGTACAAGGACCAGGCAAATCATAGGCCAAAAAACTCCTCCGCAAGTGGTCGTTGCTTTGAATTGGAGCATATAGCAGTGAAGAAGAGAGAAGATTCTACTGAAACATACTAGGAAATAAAACTCCCCTCTAAAGATATTTTGTCATCCCAAACGAAGTGCAGTCAAATTCTACTACTGTAACAGGCAACTGCAGTAATGGATGCAGGATTTTAAGCTTGTAGATGCTCATTTGTTTAAAATGAAGTTGCTCTGGGTCACTTGTTATAGGTGCACAATTATTTAACCAAGGTTACTAAAAAATGAACGAAAAATTGAGTAGAGGTGTCAATTTTAAGATTAGTATTAATGACACTAATTTTAAAATCCTCAAGTTTTATTATTTACACAAAGATCTCTGCCCCATATTTACACAAAGATTCCGACACCATCACCACCGCTCCTTCTCCACACCCTTTTTATTGCCGCCCGCCGCCGCCACCTCCTCTTCCTCCATTATCACTATCACTATCATTGTCACCTCTTCCAGATTCACCATTATTTCCTCCTCCTACATAACTATCGTCTATTTTTCTTCTTTCTCCTCGATTACTGTCGCTATCAACACCACAACAAATGTCATTTTCTCATTCGGCGTCACCACCAGCACCACTACCTCCATTTTTACCATAAATATCACTTTTTTCGTGGGCTCCTTCTCCAATTAGATCTTTTTTCAGAAATTAAGCAAGTATCGAAGTTGTTGCAGCAACTTCGATAATTGTTGTAACACAACAACTAATAGTAGATGTTGCAACAATTACCGTAGTTGCTGAAGCAACTCTCGTAGTTGCTGAATTTGCTAAATTATTTCTTCATTCATTTTTAAAAGAAATCCAAAAAATTCTTTTCAAACTTTTTAATTTTTTTTAAAAAGATAATCAGAGGCGGATTCAGGATTTTAAGTTTGTGGGTTCCCAATAAAATAAAATACAAAGGTTGTTCCAAGGGGATTCGAACTGGAGTATAGCATGTGAGGCATTTCTTCACGCCCTTTTTGAACTAATAAGCCAGCTAACAACTTTGTTTGTGGATTACTCACTTATAATTCTTATATATTTAATATATTTTTAATATAATTACAAGGTATACGAAAATGTTGGGGGGTCCCGGAAACCCGCATTCGTAGTGCTGCATCCGCCCCTGAAAATAGTTCATGAAAATAAAAAAAGGAAGAACGAAATGAAAAGAAAAAAAGAAAGAAGAAGAGACGATGGAAGAAGAGGAAAATCTAGAGAAAGAAAAATATAAGAAGAAGATGGGGAGAAAGTAAAAGAAAAAAAAAAAAGATGGGGAGAAAGTAAAAAAAAAAAAAAAAAAAAATGGGGAGGAAAAAAAAAAAAGGAAGAAAGATTGAAAGATAAGAAGAGGGAAACTCTAAAATTTGAAATTTGGAATCGGAAGACTTTTTAAATTTTTTTAAAAATTACACTTTCCACTCCAATTAACTTAATCACAATTTAAATAAAGCTTTGACCTTAACAGATCAAAGTTGTCTCCATATTTATTGGGAAAAGGCATCGTTTTCACCCCAAACTATACCCGAAAAGTCGAAGCCACACCTAAACTATACTAGTGACCTATTACACACCTAAACTATAAAAAAGTGCAACTATAACAAATTACATGTACGTAAAAGCAAATTTGTAACTAAACATAAAAGTACAAACAAAGAAAAAAAGAGGAGGAATTGTAAACAAGAACAAGAAAGACGAACAAGAATCACTAAAATTTAGGGAAGAATTTGTGTTGAGTTTAAAAAATGAAAACATTTGACTTCATGTTAAAAAGAGACGACTTCACTAAAAGAGCATTTGCATCATCTGAATATCGGACTCAGAACGCCAAAGACACACACTCAACTCAACCTCCTAACCAAAGTGCACAGATAAAATCATATTTTAAGAAGATTCTATATAAATATACAAAACTTAAGTTGGGATTAACGAGTGCTCCAGCACTTGATAATCTGCAGCTGAGTCCGACCTTGGAAACAAGTGATACAGCCAAATATCAATAGTATGTTGCCACATATCAAAATACCCTTGGTCGAATGAGCAGGTCGGATCAGTCAAAAGGACTATTAAAAATTAAAAATTACGAGGTGGAACAAGGGAAAGCAGCAGCCAATTTCGGCAACACCAGCAACATCAATGACAGAGGGTGAATTTTTCAGGAAAACGACAGGAAAGTTCCAAATGGATTCGATCTACAGGGAGTTGTCTTAGTTCTCTGGCAATTAACCATTTGTCCATCTCACTTCTTATAAAATAGAAATCTAAATTATGAAAATTTTGTTGCTCCATGCACAATTTTCAAGCACATCTGGATTTATCGATTATGGTATGGCCGGAGTTCTACTCATGGCAACAAAACAAGCTAGTCGTTGAATAATCATTACAGATGGGAGTTCTACTCATGGCAACAAAACAAGCTAGTTGTTGAATAATCATTACAGATGGCCCAGCGCATAGAGCAGATATTACATAAAAAGATTCTTCTTGAAGATCTATATTTACAAGCTCACCTGATTGAGAGTAATCTTTATCCTAGTTCATTTCTTCTCATAAGTCCTAAAGCAAATTTGCATATGCCCACTGTCTACCAATTTTCCATATTCAACATCCCAACTTAAAAGTGGAATAATACGAAACACTATTCTTGTCACTCTGCATATTACATAGGAGCTAATGAGGAGCATCCGTGCTATGCCATAACTCAATGATGCTCACCGGTAGGAAGATCCAGTAACAACCAGGCCGTAATGATGCTCTTTTATGTCATAACTCAATCAGAAATTCTAGACATAAGATCTACCAAGCCACATCAATTTATGAAAAATTGCATTAGAATGCCTAATTCCTTCACTGGATCTACAATTGTTCAACTCAAACAACCTAAAATATTCGTCTTCTCAGCCCTTAAAAAGTTTCCAAGTATCCACGTGCTAGTGGTCCAAGACACGGTAATGAAAAACATTGCTAACAGCATGGTAATGACAAACATCTTGTCAAAAGAACATCCAATGGCAAATTCAGGGCAAAATAAGACCTTGAATTCTATGTCCAAAAAGATTCAGTATTTAATTGGGAATAAATAAAATTAAGGGAAAGTGATGATACCTTGAATAGGTTGACTCCCAAAATCAGAAATTCCTGAAGAACCACTCCCCTGAGAACCCATGGACCCCTGTGACAAAGGCAACGAATTCCCATTATTCACAACTTCACCGTGACCATTACTGTAACCATTTCCATTTTCTTCAGGACTTCCATCCAAATCAACCTTATCCTTAACTCTAACATTCTGTAATTTCTCCATTCTCTTCCTTTTCGCCTCCAAACGTCTCAACGATTGCAACTCCTTCCTCTTTCTGCACTCCTCTTCAGCTTCAACCGGCAACGAACACGTCCTCGCAATAGCCGGCGCCGCGTATGAACCGGCAGGGAATGAACAACCATTCCTCTCATCCCCGCCGGGGAATGCAAAGTTTGCTATTGAAGAAGAACGTTTTAGTCTGTTACCCTTTTGTGGGTCCACACCAAATCTACCGTTCAATGATAGCCCCAAACTCAGCTCTATACCATCCTCCTCCTCCTTGAATTTCCCTTGTGAGTTGTTTCCTCCGTTCATGAATTTATTCAACAGATCTCCTGAAAAAACATTCATCTGCATTGAAATACTCCTCTTTTCTCTGTTTTCTTCAGCTTCGGCCATTAAATAAACAGGGAAAACAACAACCAAATACCCTCAAATTAAAGCAAAATTCTGAAGCTTTAAACAACTTCTTTATTAGTATTATAAAGAAGGCAAATAAAAAAAAATTGTGTAAACGTTAGAGAATGTAGTTATCGGGGTTCCATAATTTGCCTGAAACAGAGCTAACTTGGGCCAACATAAATAAATATGGGCACCAAGAAAGAAGAAAAGAAACAGAATAGAAAAAGAGACGAAGAGAAACAAGTTGATGAAACACCACGACTTTAGTATTGATGATATTTACGCATGGATTGACGAAAAGACCCTCAACGATGAAACGTAAAAGGCAGCAGAAATCGACACGTGGTAGGCACGAAGAGTCTCTCTTTTGTCCACGTGGTTTAGACAACCTGGTTTAAGGGGACGTCGCCACTCGCCACCATTCCCTTAATAGGTGTGTTTCTTCATTAACTGCAAAAAACTGGAATTTTATAAGGGTAAACCAAGCTGATGGACACGTGTCGGTTATTCAGACGCATGGATATGGGCTGTTGTGACACGTGGCGGAGAAAATCTTGGCGTCGTAAATGCCGTGACGGTCTCCATCTCGAGCTTTTTTCTTTTGTGGTCACGCAAACAGTCATAGTTCCTCCATTTTTTACTTTATCACATTTTAAATTAATATGAAATAAATAATTGTAAATATAATTATTTTATTATGTTATTTTTATTAATTAATAGTTATTATTGTTTTAAAATTAATTTAAAAAAATAATAATTAACAAATATTTTATTTTAATACCACAAATATAATACATTAAAATTTAATTAAAAAAATTAGTGACAGTTAATTAATTCTTAATAATAGAGGGAGTAAATACTTTTGCCATCTCGTTTTAATGCGTATCTTTTTCATTTTATTCTCTTTCAATAAAAATATTATTTTTTTATATTAAAAATAATTTAATTTAATTTTACATTATTAAAAAAATAATTATTTTTTAATTACTTATCTTGTTTATAAATATTTTCTTAGAAAAAAATTGAATACTATTTTTATCTGTGTCGTTTTCTTTCAATACATCTTTCAGCATTAGTGCAGTAAACTAAGCCGTTTGGTATGAGTAATTTTTTACTTTTTTTCAAAAAATTATTTTATTGGCCATGAAAATTTAAAATACAATTTGAAATTATATTTTAAATAATTAAAAATAAAAAAAAAATGTTTTCATTTTTTTCATTTCTACTTCTCTCATAATTTTTAAAAATAACTTTAATTTATATTTATGATCAAACACAGCTCTAATTTTATTTTTAATTTTAAAAAATTATATTTTCATGATCAAACAGAGCTTAAATTTTAATTCAACCAAATAAAAAATCTTTATACTAACTATTTTTTGTTGGGAGTCTTAAATTAATATGAGTCAAATAAAATGGGTATGCTTATAGTTAGACAATGTAGTGCTTGGCCGTTGTGAGAACGTGGTAGCGGGGGCCAATTTATTTGACACGTGGCGGATGAATGTTGACGTTATGGGGGTACCTTTATGTGACTGGCTGGCTGGCTTGCTTCAAAACCATTTTATCGGGAAGCAGCTATTGACGTGTATCATTGTCAGACATGGCTGATTTTGTCGACACGTTTCATTTTTGGCAATCTTGTATTTTATGCTCTAACTTGAGCCTTGGTTATTAACGCCACCTTTTCGTCTCTTTCATTTTTCCTTTATTAGAACTCTTGCTTTTTTTACTCCTTTCATTTTAATTTATTTGATAGTATTTCTTTAATGGAATAAAACATAGTATTATTTAGGATGTGTTTGGTATGATGAAAAATATTTCTCTGAAAAATAAGTTGATTTTTTATTTATTTTTTCATGTTTTATTGGTAAATGAAAAATATTTTTCGAAAAATATTTTATGGTGTTAGATTGGTGAATAAAAAATATTTTTTAGAAAATACTATTAATTGTTAACTAGTGTATCAGTATCTTTAGCAACTCAATAGTTTGTAAAAACTAATTTAAGCATATCAAATAATAGTAATATCAAATACTAAAATATTACAATCACTAAATTTAAGAAACTATTAATTAGCAAATATAGGAAACACTTTTCAATATTTTGTCAGGACAATCTCAAGATACTACAAGCAATAGAAATATAACGGAACGACAAGCTTATTCAACCTTGTGAAACAAGTTACATCGATGACAAAATGAAATATGCAATTAGCAAAAGTAACATGAAAATAACAATATATTCAACGAATATTGAAAAACGGAAAAATTCGAGTTTTACTATTTTTTATTTCAAGCAGTGAAAAAATGAAACAAAGCACAATGAAAAATATTTTCGAGTAATGTAAATTTTTGAGAAATGTGAATGTAGACATTGAAATTTTGTGGACTCTACAAAAAGAGTTCAATTTTGGTTAGAGTTCTTGAGGGCTATTTTACCCTAAATCTAGTTTGATGGCTACTCAACCTAACCCCTAAATTACGTCTATATAACAGGGGGCAAATATCTCTTTAAAGAGACATCTTCAGTATCCCACAAATTCACGAAATATTCACAAAGAGATCAACGATCTTCAAAGTCCCAATAAATTCATGGGATATTTATAGATCAAAATCCTTTCTTTTTGATAATCAAATACATCATGATCCACAAAACCTCATTTCAGGGAGATCAAATCCAAATACTCATACGTTCGAGAAATACGCCACTAACGGGCCTCAAATTACGGAGAAATTCATATCAAATTCTATGTTCGAGAATAAGCCACTAACGGTCCTCGAATTACGGAGAAAATCAAGAGAGAAGAATTAAGGAAGGAAAAGATTTGTAACCACAATCGTTTATCGATAAAAAAATCATGTTTCTTCATATTTTTGTTTGTGGTTAAAATTTATTTTTCATGAACGAGAATTTGTTGCTAACAATGAATTTTTTGAGTCATGTGAATATGAGTGTTGTTGAGGTGGGGAGAGGGGTGAGTTTGGGGGCATAAGTCATATTTGTCATTTTCCTTCAAATACAGTAAAATAAATTATCTTGAAAAATATTTTCTCAATATTTTACTACAACCACACAAGCAAAAATAGAAAAATAATTTACATCCTACCAAACACACCCTTAATTTAATCTAACAAATGCTTGTGACGTGTTAAACTGTTAAAAGTATGCTTTTTTTTAGCCTAACATGATTCTATAACGCTTTTGACACGTTAACTGTTAAATTATGTTTATATTTGTGATTTTTAACCTAACATGATTTCATCGTATGAAAACTTAGGTTGAGATAATTTCTAATTAATTTAATTTTAAAAATTAGCTCATGATATAAGAATTGTCTAAAATCATCTTTTTAATAATATATGTGACATTCTACACTCACTTCCTCATACGTTCAGAATGTCATTTAAAAAGTGAACGGTATAATATGATCCAAACTAAAATAGTAGGAATCAAGTACTGAGATACAGAGTTCAGTTGGATAGGCTGGAAAAAAAATCTTTAAAAGTGTTTTTAAGTGTTGAACTTATTTAAAAAATAAATAGTTAAGTGTTTAAATAAAAGTGATAAAACTGAAAAAAAGTTATTGATGTGTTTGGTAAATAATGGTTTTAAACACTTTTTTTTATCAAAATGTCTGAAATACCATTATAGCTGTTAATAATATATAAAGTTGATTATTATTAATTTTCATTGCTAATATGATTCAAATTAAAATTAATATATATTTTAATATATATATATATATATATGTGTGTGTGTGTGTGTGTGTATTAAAAATATTTTCATGAATGACTATTAATTTGTGCGCTAAAAAATCATTTCTTAAGAGTTTAAGTGTTGAATGTTTGTGTTTGAAAAAAATAGTTATATATTAAAAGATTATTTATTTTTTCATAGTTATGTTAAGATTTCGTATCATTAAGGTGCAGTTTGTGACGACACTTCATTTTTTTATTAAACTGGACTTGTTGCTTTTTACCTTCGAGGATAGTATTAATATATATGTCGAGCTTATCATTAAGCAAAATATATGTGTTACTAATCATTATAATTACATTAATAGATAAATAGTTTCATACAAAAAAAGTATTAATATGGCTAGAGTTAAGTTCGCCATATTAGAGTAAATCTTGAAAATATTAATCTTTTGATTGTGTTTCAGGAAACGTTGAAATTCAATTTGCGTATGGAGGAGCATGTGTTCAGATTTCTTAAGAGAAGATGGATATTGAGAACCCTAGATACCAAAATTAATCAAATAATGACATCAAAAGATGACCTTCAACAAGGAAGTGAAAGGCTACAAGGATAAATTTGAAATAAGGAATAATTATAAGGAACTTTTTTTATATTTCAAGGTGGCATCTCGAAAGTGCCGTTCATTGACCCAGACCATGGCCTGAGACCGTTGGGAGGGGGCTTGGCACACTGGGAAGGATCTTCTTAAAAAACATACTATGGCTTAGCACGCTAGGAGTGAGGGTCAAATCATTCCTCACCCGACACGATCGTACGAGGTCACAATTCACCCAACACGATCATCCGGGGTGAACAAGAATTGGGGATCGGATGCGGGCGAAATTCGCCAATTTTCCATTTTTGATAGAAGGTGTTGTCTTTGGTACTACTATTATTTTACACGATCCAGGAACTTCCATAACGTTGGGAGAACCCCATGATCCTTCCGTGTGGAAGGGAAGTTGCGGAGCGAATACGAAAAAGCGGTTCATGGGGACCCCAAAAAAAGGGGATAGAGAGCGCGGAACGGGCTTTCCAAGCATAAAACAATCCCTACCTATACATTCCATGGCAACAGACATAAGGCAGTTTTCTCGTTGTTCTTAACCCCAGGCACATTTCTGTTCCCAATAATCTCCATGAAAAGACTACCATGATTTCCAAACGAACCGAGGGAGAGTCGAGGCATGAAAAAACTTATCTATGATCTGCTTATTTCCAAGTACGTATCATCCGCTGCGTTATCCGCCGTCTCTGAGGCCGCCAAAAGCCTACCCTCTCTTGGATATTGAGTGGGTTAACCCGGGAAGAGATCCGGAAGAACCTTCCAACAAGCAGAATAGAAGTTGACCAAAAGGCCATCTCTGTGGGAGGCTGCTACTCAAATGAGTGCCCTCACTTTCTTTCCTTACTACGATATGCCCAAAAAAAAGAAAAAGAAAGTGCAACATATCAAAGAGCGATGACACAAATTATCAGTGACCGAAGAGTTGAAGTTTGCACGTAATTTAGGTTATCATATAATACCTCTTAGAGGCTATTTGTTTGAGAAGAAGGACAGTCCTTTCAAAGGCCGTTGCAACTAAACTAACGGAGGAAGGAGGAGGGGAAGGGTGACGGACATCAAATGGATTAGAGTTTTCAAAAAACTAGAAGAGGTTCAATTCCTTCACTTGTTGATTGTTCGCGAGTCGAACTCGCTCTCTTGCCACGCCTTTCACTCACTCGCTTGAGTCGGACAGCAGGCCATATCTGAGGAATTTCCAGTCTTGCAGAAGGAATGCTCCCCCGTGGCGGTACGCGGATTCTCGAGGGCCCAAGCTCCCCGTCCCAGCCAATCCCCCGTTGGTCAAGTTACTTCGTTCCTTTCAGTCGAGTGTCTAAAGACCCTCTCACTTCTTCTACTGGTCAACTCTAATAGCTTATAATCTTCAAAAAAAAAAAAAAAAAGTTAGGAATGCTAGTTTCTTATTTTTTACTTAAAAAATCAAAAATTAACTTTTTTCTAAACACTTATAAAATATGTCACACACTTTTTTAAGTAAAAAAATAGCTTATAAGTTATTTTGACCAACTTAAAAGCTAACTCAAACACACACAAAGTCTTATTATGGTACAATATTAATAAAACGAACACTGAATCTAACTCAAAAAGTAAAAATAATTTTAAAATTATATAAAAATTTCATTAAGATTATATTTATTAATAAGAAAAAATTATCGCATACATTACTCAAACACCCACAGAGTCTTGTTGTGGTACAATATTAATAAAATGAGCACTGAATCTAACTCAAAAAGTAAAAATAATTTAAAATTATATAAAAAATTCATTTAGATTATATTTATTATAAGAAAAAATTATCGCATACATTATCAATTTAAAATTCATTAGCTTTTAAACGGTACTCCTCCGTTTCGAAATAAGTGAATTGTTGGGGTATTTATTGGTGTTTCAAAATCAGTGAATCATTGATTTTTTTTCCTAATTTGCCCTTATGATTTGACAGGTATTACAAGGTCAACTTTTTTCATTTTTGGGGGGTAAAAATTAAAAGTTGTGTTAAATTTATGTCTTTAATATTTTTTTCTTAATATGTGTGTCAAAATCCAACAATTCATTTATTATGAAACGGAGGAAGTAAAATTTAAATTTTATAAACTTCAAACTCTGCCCTAATAGGAAGTACTATGGTTTGTCAAAACCGCATCTTTTGCAAAATAGTTTCCACATTGAAACATCACAATCGTTGAAAGAGATAACATTGTCGAAAGTTACGTACGTGAATGTTGATTCGCGAAAAAAAAAAACTTGTGTTTGAGAATTGACAATAAAGTAGTATAAATGATGCTTCTTTTTTCCTTTTTAACATACTATGTTGTATAGTACAAGAAAAAGAAATGATAAGGGACAAATATTTTTGATTCATTGAATCAAAACCACAGAATAATAAAGTTGTTTTAGTTAGTGGCTCCATCACATGAGCCAAGTCAAGTGGGTTGATTAGACAAATAGTATAATAATTTTCACCTGCATAGCCACTTAGATCCATCAGCAACAACTTGACAAACACCAATAAAAATTGCGGTGAAGCAGTAAATACTTCTTATCATTAATCATGAAGGTTTTGAGTATAAATTTTTCTGAGTATGAACTAGTCTTTATCATGAGACGCTCTAACTCCAAAATGAGACTTTTCAATATGAATTTAAATTTAGTCGTTTTTTGATACGTATATCAAAAATTAGATGAAAGAAAAAAAAAACCCAGCTCGACAGACGACGTTGTTTTCTTTCAAAGTTGGCTTTTATTTTCTTCACTTATAGATAAAAAAAAAAAAAAAAAAATTTAATTATTTTTCTGTGCAACTTGCTCTTGGTCGGTATTACTTTAAAACAACTTGCAAACTAATTATGTCAATTCCAGAAGAAAGATGAAAACTATTTTATTTATTTCCTAAACATGTTGCTAAATTATTTATATGAGTACTCTACCTATGGTTGGCCTTTCGTGTGAACTTTAATAGTCTAGTAAACAAAATAAAATAACACAATCCGTAGGTATTCTAATTGTATAATCAGCTAACTAGTACTCTTTAAAACAATTAAGTATTTTTCTTTTTAGGAAAATAGTTCAAAACAGACCTCTTTTTAACCCCCAAACAAAGAGGGAGATAGAACGGTAATTTTTATTTTCTTAGTGACCTAATCTAAAGATAGTACTAAAAATATAATGAAATAGCTTCACTTTATTACCATTAAAATGTCAACTCTAGTTACAGATTTCGCTTTATGAAAGTTTTAACAAATAGTAATATTCATGGACTTAGCTTAATGATCAATAAAGTGATTAAATATATTATCGAACGTCAACTACAACTACGATTAATAGAGTAAGTGATTAATTTCTTTCCTGTGTTTTAGTCTCAATGTGTAGATCTATAGAAGCAAGATCACTGTAAAAACTGACAAAAATATAAGTAAATTAATTAGATCACTTGATTTTCAGTAGGAACAGAATTTGACACACTATCATTGAACTTTATGAAACCAATACTACTGTTTAGTGTATAAGTTTTAGAATCCAAGAATGTTTGTTAGATAGTTGTTGGTGTCTTTAAAGAGAAGAAAAGCAGAAGGAGGAAGATGAAAACTGAGCTGGATAAATTGAAAATAAAGGGACACGAGTAAAAGGAATTATGATTATGAGAAGCTGTAGGGGGGGTGGGGGAGCAAGTGGTCCAAAAAGAATCTCCCAAAAATACGCTAAGGATAAAAATCAAAGAGAAGATCTATAGTGGACCCCTCATTTTCTAAAATACTACTTACAACTTGCTTTTTTTTTTCTTTTATATATATATCACGAATTATTTAATATTTGTATTGAAACATGACTAAATGTAAACCAGACACTATAGAAATCGTTTTTGATAAATGATGCTTTCAAAACAAAAAAATCACTCTCAATCGAATCGATACTTTCTATTGAGGGAAGAGAAATCTCAATCATCACTGCAATTAATGGCGGCATAAAAAAAAAATTCCAAGAGTAGTTTCAAATCTGAAAAAGTAAACAGAGGAAGAAATCGAAAAGGTTTAACAATACCCTCTTCATCTCATTTTATGTATCGCTATTTTCTTTTTGGTTCGTTCCAAATAAAATGTCACTTTTTCTTATTCGGTAACTATTTAATGACATCATTCTCATTTTATTCTTAGTGGGACCTGCTTATTAAGAAAAAATAATTAAAAGATAAACATTAAAATAACTTTAAGAGGACAATTTTGTAAAACTTACTTTCTCCGTGTCATTTTATGTGTCTTCATTTTCTTTTTTGTCCGTCCCAAAAAGAATATTACATTTCCTTCTTTGGTAACTATTTAAAGACGCAATTACACTTTCACCCTCATTTGTCCCACTTATAAGAGCTCACTTAATTAAAAATAATAATAATACATTGTTTTAATAAAGGACAATTTGATAAAAAAAAATTAAGTTTTTATCTATTTCTTAAACTTCATATCCGGTCAAATAAGTATACATAAAATAGAATAGAGAAAATATTTCTTAAATTTCATATTCGATCAAATAGCGATACATAAAATGAGGGAGAGGTAGTATTATTTTCAATCATATAGAGAGATATATATATATATATAAAAAAAAAACTCAACACTATCCGACTCCACTCGAGTACAACTTAGCACTTCCTTTATACGTGGAAGTTGGAGTATACGTGTCGCTTAATGATTAGAAGGTAACAAGTAGATGGATTAGCAAGTTGGTGAAGGCGACGTGGCTAGTGGAAAAAGTGATTGGATCATACACGAGCCTTTGTCAGATACTAAAAGATTATAAAAATATCGCAACTTGCTCGGGTCGGGTATTCTCCGATCCATAGTTCCAGCGGTGTCCCTCTCAATCATTAATTTGAACATCCATTCAAACATACGTACACGAATTTTATCGAGTCAATTAATTTATTTACTTTAATTGAACATGAAATTTAATTAATTAAAAAAAAATATTTAACTATTTTAAAATTTAACTAAAAATATATCAAATACATTAAAATATATTTCTTATGGTTTTATATATGACATATAGTAAGTTGAAATTAAAAAATTGTTAAAAAGAGGAATGATAATTTTTTTTAACAGATCAAAAGAAAAATACGTCAGACAAATTGAAACTAAGAGAATAGTTTTTCTCTCAGTTTTACTTTTCTACGTTATGTAATGACTATTTCAATTGCAAAAATATATCAGATGCACTACTATATTATGTTTACTTAACAAAACATATGTAAGGATTAATTTTTTTAACCCTAAGCCTTGGGTCTTAAGGTAAATCTAGATGTGAACAGACATAATTAACACTCAAATCTCTTACTATAAACTATGGAGGTATGATTTGTCCTCTTCCCTTTATATTTTTTGATTTTGGTCAAATATATTTTATATTTTTCTTTCCAAAAGTTCTAGTCAGGCTGCATATTATGTTTTTCTAATTTTTGTTTTCTAACTGTAAATCTTTCATTAGCAATCAATATCTTTTTAAGATCTGATAATATTTAAGTTTGGATTTGAAAGTGTACAATCTACATGCGTTATTGCAATTATGAGCACAAGCCTTTTTCGTAGAAATTATAGTCAACAAATATACTATACTCTCTACTTTATATGTTATGAAATACACTAAAGCTTGTTATTATTCAAGCGGTGCTAATTAAGATTTATGCTATGAGTTTTGAAATTTTTTATTGACTGGATTTTGTATATATGATTATAAACATATATATCAAATATTTTTTAGTACAATATAGCCTTTAAAACAAAATTATAAATTTTGTGGAACCTATAATATAAGGAATAGTTCTGCCCATTATTATCTTACATAGCAAACGTTTTCTCACATGTTTAAAAATATTTTGATCAAATAATCGTTCCAATAGCAAAAGAGTAATTAAAATAATCGCGACGCTTTCAATTTTCTTAAATTATACTATAATAAAGTAAGGAAAATTAATTATGATATAAATATTCTTGGTGCTACCTTATCCAAGTCGACACGTGGCGAGTTTTGTAATTCTTGTACGTCCACGTCCAATTTGACAAAGAATTATTATTAGAGTATTATTTGTATATGTGCGTGTGATTTCTCTTCTTCTCGTGCTATTGCTGCGTGCTACACTTATCACAAATCGAAACGTAGACAATTTGCCAATTTATTTTTTTTCCCCAACTTGACACTTAATTTTGTATTATACTTTTCTATTTAATTAATTATCAGTTACCATAACTTATCACCTTTGTCGATGTTCGGCGTATGATTAAACAATAAGAGTTTTGGAGAAAAAATAAATAGAAGTAGGCTAGTGGAAATAATGATGCGTCACATTGCTTTCTTACCCCCACAAACCTTAAATGAAGATATAAATAGAGCAACTTGCTATGATCAATGACTTGTAATATTCATAGTCATACAATTTTTGTGTGCTACCACATCCTACCTTGACACGTTTCAATATCTTTTTGGTCCTCTTTGACAATAAGCAAAATGAAATTATTGGTTGTTTTCATTTCTTTTCTTTTCTTTTCTATTATATAGACAACCTCTCGTGCAGTTATCAAAAAACTTCTCTACTCCTACTTAATTATATATCATATCTAAATATATAATAATTTCATTATTTCATCATAATGATTTAAATATTTAATATATTTTATTAATTTCTATTAATTAACTATAGCTACATATTGAAAGTAATTTTTTATTTATTTATTTAATTAACTATCATGTTCAAAATTAACTTGTTACTACAAATCACAATAATTAATAAATTAAAATATTTAAAAGACATATAAAAATTTTACTGACTCTTGTTATTTTAGCAATACCACATAAATTGAGATAAAAGAAAAAGTACTGCAAATCATACTAATTAACAACTTAAAATATTTTTAAAAATATATAAAAAATTTAGTTGATTCTCAAAATTGTATAGAAGCCACATAAATTGGGACACAAGGAGTAAATATATTATTTGATAATTACGTAAAAATTATTATAAATCATAATAATTAACAAGTTAAAATATATTTTTTTTAAATAGATAAAGGTTCTAATCAAAATTATATTAGTGCCACATAAATTGGGACGGGACAAAAGAAGATATAAAACAACATATATTATTTGAAAATGAAATAAAAAGTACTGTAAATAACAGTAATTAACAAAAAAGAAAATTAAAATTGATTGATTTCGGCTTCAGCTGCTTCAATCGTAATTTTAATGTATCACGCATAATTAATTATTATAAGTCACTTATGTATTGAAAAATTAATAATATTGAATCCATGATTTTACTATATCACCTACAATTAATTATTAAAAGTTATTTATGTATTAAAAATAATTAATATTTAATTAAAAAATAAACATTTATGACATGTCTGATTAAGTTGCTTGAATCGTGATTTTATTATATCACTCCTAATCAATTATTATAAGTCATTTATATATTAAAAAAATTAATAGTATTTAATAAAAAAAAGTAAAATAGACGCTTATGACATGTCTGCTTCAACTGCTTCAACCATAATTTTACTAAATATCACTCCTAATTAATTATTGTAAGTCATTTAAGTACTAAAAAATTAATCATATTTAATAAAAATAAAACAGATAGAAAAATAATAAATTAACTCTTGATGTTTTAAATTAACTTGACATCTTATATGAGGTCCACTTAAATTTTTCACAAGTATTTTTTATAGTAATTTCGCTAAGTCACTTCTAATTAGTTGTTGTAAGTCATTTAAGACATTTATGCTTTGCTGCTTCAGTCGTGATTTTACTATATCACCCCTAATTAATTATTATGGTCATTTAAGCATTGTGCCGCATAAGTTGAAATAGAAAAAATATTATAAATTACAATGATAAAAAATTTAAATTATTTAAAATATAACTGACTATCGTCAACACAAAACTCTGGACAAGGAGAGTAACATATATTATTCAAAAATTACATAAAAAATATTATAACTTACAATAGTTAACAACTTAAAATATCTAATAATAATTTAATATGTTATATATTTCAAAAAAATTACATGAAAAATACTAGAAATCACAATAATTAACAACTTAAAAAATTTAAAAGATATGAAATATTTGGTCGACTCTTGAAATTATATTAGTGTCACTGAAATTGGAATAGAAGAAATATATTATAAATCACAATAATTAAAAACTTAAATTGCTTTTAAAATATAATTGACTATCAATGCCACAAAAATTTGAACAAAAAAAGTAACGTATATTAAAATAACATATGTTGAACTCATGCTAAATTCCAGATGAATCATAGAAAACGTATACAATTCTTATTAAAAAAATTATTTTAATATATCAAGATTGAAAAAATAAATAAATATCTTAATGTTGGGCCCGTGCCGACACGGGTCATGCTCCTCTAGTCAAAACAATAAAAGCATATCGTTGTATATGAATTTTTAACACTTAGGATTGTATGGTGTGAGGTATAAAAGATAAATAATTTCGAAATAAAATAAAGAATTATTTTATCTCATGTTTGGTTGGAGGTATTACTTAATATTGGGATAAGTTATCCCACCATTTATACAATTATGATGGGATAAGTTATCTCATATGCATAATATAATGCATGGTGAGATAAGTTATCTCGAAATAATTTATTTCGAAATTAATTATTCCAGGATAACTATTTTCCAACCAAACGACCCTTAGTTAGTCGAATGCCTAGATTAACCAGTCCGAGGATACAAATACTATGTCAGGTCATTGTAACGAAGACTCTTCCACTATACATGCCCTTGCTCGTATGTTCTAGGTTTATATGATGATTTTCCTTTTTTCCTTCCTACCACTTAGCATTCAGTGTGATTCATACGTTTATTGGTTGAGGGTGGAGATACTCAACCAATTGAGCATGCTTCATTGTCGTTAAATGATGAATTACTTATCCTAAACCAAAAGAAAAAAACGGCCTAAACGAATACCCCCAATGATCGGCTCTCCAAGATTCAATAGATGAAAGAAACCGAATGCACAAAATCCTTTCTAATGTAAATAGAAAGAACATTTAAGTTGCGCAAGTTTACACAGTTCAATCCCTGTAAAGCATAAAATTACCTACACAAGAAAATCTGTCAGAAAAAATGCTGGTACTTGTAGAAAACGAAAAAGTAGAAATAAAATAAGGTTGATATCAAGTTCTAGTTATGTTTTTCGATCACTGCACAACTAAACTCTTCTGCTGCACAATGGCAACACAAAACTCGGTCAAAACTTGTCATCCAAAAATCTCTCCGGCCAAACTATGCTGAAGCAGGAATCTGGCTTAGGCCACCTCTCCCTCTTCCTTGTTGGTAAACTTCACCACCTCGTCCTCCTTGACTCCTGCCACGCCCTGAAATCTCACGTGCTCCGACAAAGTCATTTCTACCATAGCCTCGACCTTCACTAAAATTTCCACGGCCCCTGAAATTGTCATTTCGGTATCCTGCTCCTCTTCCTGAAGGGAAACGACCTCTCCCGCTACCAACTGCGATAGGATATTGAAAACCCACACATATCATTTATGTTAATAATAAGTTGTGGTCCGAACAACAACAAAAAGAAGACCATGAGAAGATATTGATGGCTAATTTCTTGACTGAAGTCGGTGTCTGACAGCTATTGGATATAATGGAGACATCTCACTGACCTCTAGTTGTAGTTCTCTTTATCTCAACATCAGCTTGAAGACCTCCAATTGTAACTGGTGACGCCTGAACAAAAGAATTGGCAAATGAAACCATGGAACTGAAAGGACGTAACAACAGCCATAATAACGCATGTTTTTACATAAAAGAAAAAAAAAAAAATGGGGAAAAGGAAACACCTAATCCACCGAGGCATCAAGATAGAGGATTATCACCAGCATTAGATCTAGTCTACATATTTTACGATCTCACTGAAAAAAGTTTGGTTGGCTTTAAAGGAAGTCCATAGTATTACCTAGTACTTGAATCTATAAATGCACATCAAAACTGGTCATCAAATGCAAACTCATTACCTTAGAAATTTATCAAATAATACAATTACTACGTCATCATTTCAAACTAGTTGGAATTGTCTATTGCAATCCTCTAAATCCATTCTATTCTTTTTAAGATGGCCCATCTTAAAAAGATTTGAGGGGACAAACCTGTATTGCACTGTTCATGGAGCTTGAATCTTCAAATTCGACAAACCCAAAGCAGAATCCTTGTTGCTGCAGAAGCGGGGAAATCAATAGATAGTGTTAAACATCTATAAAATTAAGCAGATGGGGAGGACAATGTGTAAAATATGCTTTCTGGACCAACCCTATTACTTCTGACTTGTACGCCTCCTTGCTTAATGGGTCCAAATCTCTTAAATTCAACCTCAAGCTGAGCAACAGTAACATTTAGAGGTAAATTGCGGACATAAATGGAGTGCCCTTCAGCTGGAAGAACCAAAAGTAAGTAAAAATGAGACGGCACAACACTATTAATAAGATTGTAAGCAATAAGAAAAAGATAATCCAATTGATAAACCGTTAAATATGATTATGCAAATAGATCCAATGGCCCATAATATGAAGAAAACCTCAAACACTCGGCATTCCTTCACGTCCTAAAATCAAATATGGAAGTGATATCCTAATTTAGCAGCCCGGTAGGATGCTTCACATGTGAAAGTAAGGAATGACATATTTCCTGCAAGTGCAAGATTATTTTGATATTATACCTCCATACCGAGCATCTTTAGATGGTACATTACCTCCAGAGGCAGTAGGAACTGATGATTCAGGAGCAGGAGCTTGCGCTACTGACTTAACCGGCTGCTTTCCAGCCCTTGCAGGAGCCATTCTTGAATTAGAGGGTACATAGATTTTGGTGGGCACTTTCTTTGTTTCAGAACTTACAATTGATGCATAAGATTTCTTAGGAGCATCTTCTTGGGAAACCAAAGTATCTGGTTCTGCATTCTCAGAAGTACTGTTATCGTTAATATGGGATTCAGAACCCACCACAATCTCTCTTTCATCAGCAACGAGTCTCTCATCTTCCAACGAACCATGAGCTACTTCCTTAATAATTTCACCTTCAGCATGAAAGCTAGGCTGTGTGTGATTCGGAGGCTCATGCACATGAACTGGTTCTAGAATCAAAACAAGAAAAGGCAAGTAAGCAATTTGAAAAGGAAAAAGAAGAGAAGTTGTGGAATTAGACAAGACATCCAACCTGGAGCTGATGTCAAAGGCACGGGTACTACATCCTTGACCGCATTAACCTTTTCTGAGCTATTATCAATCTCATTTTGTTCTACAAACCTAAGAACATCATTTAAAACAAAGTACCCTTTGTCCTGTGGAGCAAGGAAAAACGTCTGGGTGAATTGCTTTCTCATGTTATCCTTTCCCGTTAAGTATCCAGTTACCAATACAGTCACCCCATCCTTATAGGACTGTTGTGCATCTGCAGTCTTTATCTCTGCCTTGTAGTTCTTGTAGCCTAATGAGCATATCATGTCATTGATACTCTGCTCCAACATAAAAAAATAGTGAAAAATCAGTAAGCATTGCGAGATAAGAAATCAATTAGTATCATTTTATATTGCAAACTTGCCATGATTATAAAAAAGGAAATAATAGAGATATCTGAACAAGGTGCAAGCTAGAAAATACGTAAAGCACTTCACCATTTGCATGGCTACTTCTCAAGGTAAAACTTTAGAGAAACGATAATTGATAAATCTCTGAGAGAAATACAAGTTTCTGGATGTTCATCAGAACATGAATCCCAAGATCATTTTGAACCGCATTAGAGTATTAGATGGAGTTCCAATTTTCTTGAACAAGAAATTTCTTGCAAATCATTTAAATGCAAGCTATAGAGCTCGAAAAATAACACCTTGGATATTTCAAGATATTGTAGAATTAGCAGGTTTAGTGATATATTCATACATCTTAATAATTTCTGAAAGTGACTTGCAAAATGCAGAAGTCCAGTCATGAACCAAAGTCAAAGTTGTACAAGTATTTGTAATTACATTACTCAAGGATCAGAGTCTAAAGTCATGTACGTAGTATGTCATTTGTCCAATTCTTCGTGCTTCCACATCCGGATGCAACTAGTTTTTCACCAATACCAGGTTATATTGGACTCAGCATTCTACAATCTATTAAGTCTTGTCTATGGAAAAATTCCCAAATGTGGCCCTCATTTATTGACTTTCACCATATATATATATTTTTTTTCTTCACAAAAGTTCTCTGGTATAGTAGAAGGAGAAAATCAATTGCAGTTGTACTCACTTTCATTGTTGTCACGGATGTCATCACGCCATTAGAATCTGGGCGACTTAAGACACTTGAATCCAGATAAAATCTGTATACTAACTCTGGCGAATGATGTTGAATTTGGTAATACTGCTCAACAAAAGCGTTTCCAATCACTTGTGCAGTAGGGGCAGAAGGTAGAGCTGTAGTTTCCATAGCCATTCTGTACCAAATTTAGCTAGACAATAGTCAGTAAAAGACCATCTCTGATGTGTAGTGCGCATAGGTAAAAAGTATCTCAGCTTGACAAAAATATGTAAGGATAACACGGAAAATATCACAAAGCGTGTTCGTGTCAAAGGAAAAAGAAGCATAACATAGTAGTTCACAGTCGGAAATAATAATGCAGCACTACTAAGAAACTAATCAAGGATTGAGGTTTCTAAAAGTTCTCTATATTTTCTACTGGCTTAACAATCTCGGATAGGGCTTTAAAGTCCTTTAAATCATAGCGCGTTAAATGCAGGTACTAACATGACTATATCCCAAACTAATTGGTATGTCCTATATAGATCTTCTTAATCAATGAAAATTTCCATTCATGAAAAAAAAATAAAAATTCTCAAAATACAGAACAAAAATGTGATGTAAAACCGTTGGTTTACAAATCAATAAAAACAAAAGAACCAGCAGTAGCATTGAGGATGAGTGGCGCTATACGTTTAACCTAGCCTTATAAGGTATGGGTTCACGTGAACCCAATAGGTTCTATTCCAACCCTATATTTGTAATAAGAAAAATTCACAAAATATATCTAAAGTTATTATCACATATTAATTTGAGGTTATTATATGAATTCATAAACTTCAAATTCTAGATCCATCGTCTCTGTGTGCACAACATCAACAGTTCTGACAAATCATAGTGTTTGTTACTACGACCTAAAGTCTCATACTTTTCTTCATTTTATTAATCAACAGATCTGCCTTCAGTTGTCAACCTACAAAGCCTTCTCTCAATATACAAAACCAAACAGTCACCAACAACTTGTAGAAACATTGAATCAATCTATAATTCTCAACATTTTGAATATGATTAATTCAAATCAACGTTCAAAAAACTAATAATTAATGATATAAGGTTGGACATTGATCATGATTAATAAATGGGCGCTGACCAGGAGGAAACAGCGCGAATATTGGAACTAGGAAAAAGAGAAAATTGTGATGAGATGCCAGTTGTAGTTTAGTTAATAGTCCCATGATAAAATAGAAAGGGAAACAGTTAAAGAATAATTAAACAAATTGAGGAAGAAAATTTACCTGTAAGAGGAGGACAAATTTTGTAGATTTGAGTGAGTGAGTGATTATTCTGACGCAAGCGTCGAAAAGAGAAACAAACGTGTGTTGAAAGGGACTGACAATTAATTAAGCCTACGCTACTTTTTTTTTTTTTTTTTTTTTAAAACCAAAAGACGGAACGCTTAAACTTAAATAGTGAAACGATGTGACCTTTGAACCTAAGATTTCCTTTTTCTACTATAACAAGGAAAGAACTTATTTTCTTAATTTTCCTTTTACGATAGTCTTCTCTTTGGAAAATACTACTACTCCTCCTCAATATTGCTGTGTCTTGTCAATATCTAATATAATATATTCTTTGAAAAAGTAATTAAATATTAGGTAGGTTTGATGACTTGAAAAAGAAAGAAAATAGGGATTTTTGTTGAGATTTCCGTACTGTCTAACAAAGTAGGATTGAATTTTCACCATTTAATGCTACGTGGATATTGATTTCTGCATATGAAACTAATAATTTTCTGGCCATGAAATATTAGTTTCTATTGATATTTAAATTATTAGATAGTAGATAGGTGTGCTTTGGGTAGCCTTACTAGTAGTCGTAGGAGGGTTGGGGTGAGGGGTGTGCGTCCGATTTGATAGTGTAGAGTATTACTTTGTGGATGTTAATTCCATGCTTGTTTCATGTTTTATTTCTAATTTGTTTGCTGTCTTTGGTCCTGAGCCGGAGGTCTGTCGGAAATAGTCTCTCTACTTCTTTGGAGGTAGTGGTATGAACTGCGTACATTTTACCCTCTTCAGATTCAACTGTGTAAGAATACATTGTGTATGTTGTCGTTGTCGTAGAAAGTTCAAACTTTTTTTTTTAAAAAGATGTTAGTTAATTGTTATAACCACGATAACAATATAATTCAATGTATGCAAACTTCTTTGATAGACCTCCAACCCAAGAGATAAATAGTGCAGAACATCCAGAAAAGAAAGTATTAAAATATAATAAATAATCGTTAGTAACAAAAGCAACATATAGTAAGAAGACAACAAGTATTAAGTAAGGATGAACAACAATTGCTACCAAACTGCACCCTTGTGGTGTGGCTCACTGGTTTGGGGTTGAAAACCCACCACAGCTACCTGGGATCGATTTCCAGGTAGGATCTTTGAGTCGAGCCTGTCGCACTGGGCTAGCCTAGTGCGGTTAAAACCCCCTGATGTTACTTGCAGGCTGTGCACAGGGGGTTTACCCAGTGCGCCGGGCTAGCCTAGTGCGGTTAAAACCCCCTGATGTTACTTGCAGGCTGTGCACAGGGGTTTACCCAGTGCGCACATTCGAAGGGTGTAGCGGCTGCGATTTTTCCTGAAATTTTCATAAAAATAAATAAATCAATTACTACCAACCTTCTTACATATGTTCTCCACAACCTACCATCTAAAATTATGTCCTTAGCAAGGTAAGATCATATCACGTGTCATTTAATATCCTCTCCTTATTACTTCTTCAATTTACCTCTCTTGTTATATATCATTCGATGTTCGATACCCACATTAAAATTTGACTAATTCAAGTTTACATTGCGTAGAATTCATTCGGAGGAAAGCACTCCAGGGCTCGAATTGAAACCTCTAGTCAAGAAATGAATAACCCCATCCACCGGACCAGATGACATCCTTTTGGTTATGTTATAAGAAGGTTTGATTAACCCAAAAAGAGAAAAAGGCCAGAGAGAAAAGGAAGTATGGAAACCGGGAAAGGCCATTTAGGACCAAAGATCCAGCCCAACCCAAATTAGTCTCCCCTCCTGAAACCAAAAAATCCAAGGAACCTTCACCAATCAAACAAACAGATCCCCAATATCAGCACAGCAAATTTCATCAATGGCGTCGTCTGGCAAATCGATGATTCAAACCCTAAAGCGGTTCATGAAGAAGCCATGGGAGTTCACTGGTCCCCAAACAAGTCCCGAGTATTTAGATTCTATACCCAAGGCAACGGAGTACAGAGTCTTCTCTCCTGCCACTCCCAAATTTCAGCCCATTGTCCCTACGTCCAATCCCGAAACGGTTTTCGATATCAAGTACCACACTCGTGATCAGAGGCGTAATCGCCCTCCAATCAAGCGCACGTTTCTTAACAAAGCTGATGTTGAGAAGATGAGGATGGAGTATAAGTTTGATGTTAATGATTTTCCTAAGCCCTACTTGACTGCTAAGGTTGTTGAGGATGACAATGCTATTGGTGGTGGTTACCAGAAATAAAGGTAATATTTTTTTCAAAAAAATTAGGGGAAATGGGGAAGGTGATTACAGAGAGGGGGAAACGAACTCTCGCCAACAAGGTGAAAGTTTATGTAGCCAACTAACTGAGCTACTAAGATTCCCTGAAATGAAGGTGCGGGGATTGGATTTTAGGGGTTTTCTTATATCCGTTTAATTATTTGTCATTGTTGGAGATTGAGTTTGTTATTTGAATAATCAATTAATTAATTGTTCAACCTTGTATGCCTTTGTTATCATTGCTTTTGTATTATGCGCTATTTGGACCCATTTCATTCCGATACTGGTACGTTATTTGCTTTTAAGGTACATTTAGAGTTCTCTAAAGTTTCCATTGTTTCATATAGATCGTTATTTAAGCTGTATAGTTGGTGTTCTGATATATGAGGAATTTAGAGCTTCTCTCCAATCAGAGTTGTTAGAGCTTGGTAGATAGTTCTTTGTTTTGTTTCAGTCAAGGAGCGGAGACGTGTAATCTGAAGATGCAGTATCTCGTCTCACTCTATAGTATGGTTGGTTTGGACGAAAATATTCCTTTTTCAGGGCAACACACTTCTACATCAGTGTTTGCTTGATTATGAAAGTATGGAAGGTCCTACAAGGTGTAGGATGGCAGGAGGGTTGTGTTTTTGTGATACTTTTTAGTCGAAGACAATGCTTAAATTGAAACAAGTGATATCAAGTAAGAGTTAAATTATTTTTGGGAAGGAAAATAAAATTTCATTTGATGTGTTAAGAACTTGACAAGGTTTTATCCCTTCCCTCCCTCTCCTAGTGGAAGATAAAACGGGGTGTAGTGGAAACTTTGGTAGCAGTCTATAATGAGAGTGTCGATTGTGTGTTTCATAAATACACCTTTTCAGGATCAACTTGAAATTAGATTTAAAAGGAAGAACTACTTAGCTAGGTTTGTGCAATTTGAGCAATACGCTTTTCAGGGAAATCTGTTGGGAGTCTATCAGATGAAACACAAGAGGTAAATCAACATAACCTAAAATATGAAAGAGAGATGCAATTCTATTATAAACTTTGAAAATCGCGAGGGTTCAAGTCCCTCTCAAAAAGACTATCTCACTCCCCAACTATTTATCCGACTCCCTTCCCTTAGCGGTTCCAAATTTCTTATTTTTCTCATTCACTTTTACCTTTTTAGAAATAGATTTTTCCATTTTAAAGTAGAAAAGAAAGTTGACAGACCAAATAGTGGTATAAAATATGCTTAAGTTTGCGTATTATGTTTAACTAAAAGGAGTTTCTTTCTGTCCTTACCTAAGACCTTGTAGTTGCTGCTCCTATCCCTTTCTTTTGCGCTTCTGTAGTCAGTGGCGCGTTCCATCCACTGAGTGGTCGCTCCTCACTGAACCTTTTCATTGCTTCCTATTTGCTCTGCCCTCCACATTGAGCTACTGTTGCCTCCTTTTTGGCTCTTACAAGTGAAGGTTGCTTCCTTCCTTGCCACCCTTTCCAAAACTTAGCTTTTGATGTAACCCCACTCCCTGGCCATGAGCACATTTGACCCCTTTTCCAGGTTTTCTTCTTTTTCCTTTTCTAGTGTCCTCCCCTCTACGATTGTCCCTTTTGCAAATTGGCAGAAAACCCCTAGTCCTAACCATTTTAAAAGTTTCAAGTCTTCTCCTTTCCTCCTTTTACAGGCGAAAACACCATACTACAGCTGATAATAATGGTGTTAGTGTTACCCAATTGAACATTCTGTTCAAAGTTGACCACGACTGGTGCTTTTAAGTTTTAACTGAGAAATAATGTGTGATTATGAATCCACATATGACAGAAAGACTTACAATTGCAAAAATGGCCTCTTCTTTAGTATCACTTATACCCCAAATAGCACTAGCTGACACGGTTTTGGAATGCGATTAGCTTAATTTCATTCCTTTTTTTCTATAACCTGTTTGGGTATCGACTAGTTTGATGTTATTTTATGCATTTTTCTTCTTCCCTTGTCTTAAAGCACCAGATTATCTTCGAGCATGAATTAGCAATCACGTAGTGTCTATATCTTTGTTTGCTGGGTTGAACAAGAATATTCAGGTGGGTCAATAGATAATAGGGAGAGAGGTTTGTCAAAATAATGGTTTGTTGTTCTAGTCAGCCTTCCTAACCTATTAAGAACTGCATAGAAAGTAAAAAATTTTTTTGCTTCCTTCTGATCACACCAAACAACATACAAGGGGAGATAAGTGCTTTACCAAAGGAATGTACACTAATCTGACCCCCTAACCTTAACCTTACCTTGCTTTCCAGGAACTTTGCCTATTGTTATGATGGTTGAGTCTTCTAGTCAGTTCAGTGCGAAAAGCGCGAAAAAGCTCCAAGGTCCATTGGGGCTTTAAGCGCAAATAAAGCGTGAGCTTTAATGAACAAAAAGCGCAAATGGAGAAAATGATCAAATATACATGTTTAGTCCTAGACTAGTTATAATAAGCATAATAACAAATATTTGGACAAAGAAATTGAAAATAATTATGATAAAGTGAAATATTAATTGTTTAATGTTGCCTTTCAAGAATATGGTTATTGGCAAAGAAAAGTATGTCTTAGAGCCTTGATGAAGACACTGAAATACATGTAGCGAGGCGAAGTGCTCCACATGTTTTCCACTTTGCTTCAAGGCTTAAGCGCTTCTTTGACAACATTGGGTTAGTTAAACAAATAATCTTGATGTATCTTTCTAACATGTAGCTTCTTACTTACAAAACACATTCATTGATAATAATATTATAGTTGACATGGCAACTATCATTCTGATGAGATTTATAATTTATTGCACTCTAGCTTAGGTCAAGTTGATTCTATTCTTATGTGTAGAAAGGAAGACAAGTATGGAATTGTGATCTCTTACATCTAATGAAATAAGGTGTTTCATTTCTGGCATCAAGAATGTACAGAGTTACAAAAACAAGTAGATTTTGACTGCAATAACTAAGAAACTAAAAATGGGTAAAAGTTTAGTTTGTTGAGATAATTCAGTTTCATGCCAACAGGTTACATATATTTTCATATTTCAGACTTGATCACTTTTGATTTCATCAAGATGGTTGCATCTTGATCACTTTGTATATGCAAATATAGTAATGTTCTTCAACTTCTGTTGATTCTATTCTAGATTAAAGTAGTCATCTAGATCTTCAAGGTACTTAGAGTTATAAAATAACAATTGGTTTGAGATGATGACCTTATGAGAACCATGTTAGGGTCTCTGTTATGGGATTCTGGTGCTATTTGATTTGTATGAACTTATCTGAGAAATTTCCATGCTATATCATTTTATCGCTAGTCTCTTAGCTCTAGGTGATGATGAAAGAGCAAACTAGCTGAGAGTATGTCTAGAATCCATGCTAGGTGTTGTTCTTATGTTAAAGCAAGCAATGCGTGTGTGTGAGTGGTTCTAGGCCCCCAAGCCCTAAAATCTACTGTCCTTTTAGTTGTGTAAATGAGCTAAGCCAAGCCCAACATTAGCCGCGTTCAGCTTAAGTTGGTGCATTGAGAGAGAGGAGCTCAAGGTTGGATGGAGCTTAATCAAGCCCGAGCTCGAGTCTATCAGTTTTTTTATAACCGTGGTGTCTGCGCGAGCTTGCGTGCATCTTGACGATCAGGTCTTTACTCTTTACTGAGCTAAATACTGGCCCTACGGGTTTGGTTAACTTTTACAACAGACAGTCAGATAACTTTTACCAATCCAAACTAGAAATGGTAAAAATTATGAAAACAGCCCGAATAAAGTAATCTTACAACAAACCTGATATCTGGTGGGAGGTGGCAAGTATCCTGGGGATTTAGTCGAGGTGCACGAAAGCTAGACCGGACACCACGGTTAATTTTTTTTAAAAATAATCCTACAAGTCTCATGTCTGTAATAATCAGAAAAGAGCTGAATTCTACAAAGCTTTAACATATCCTCAAATCTCCAAACAACAGAAAAAACAAAATGAACACAGTGCATCTTATGTTGAAATAAGACTATGGATTTGTTGCATTTGCCCGCAATCTGAGTCTAAGAGATATATAAGTGATGCCGGGTGCTCTTTGCATCTGCTTGATTGCCAGTAATGAAACAACTTACCAGAGATGAGCAGGAGGGCTGTTTACGCAGTTAGCATAGATATAGAGTCAAGAGGGGAAGGATAAATTACAGGTATGCTGGAGAGAGGTTTTCCTCTAGTAGGTTTTCTACCTATTTGTATACTGGATTTATATACAGGTTCCCACATTAATAAAATTATCTACCTTATCACAAAAATATGCTGGAGAGACGTTGATAGTAAGGAACAACACTAAGAGAAGGGGAAGAGGTAGCCTACTGGTACTATCACCTTTTCAATAAAAAAGATGCGGTCTACTGGTAAATGAAGAAAAAAATGAAGAAAAGGACTGCATGGTATAAACCCGGTTAAGTAGGCAGGCTCCCTCAACCTCACAAAGGTAGGGGTAATTTTTGCGTACATCCTAGTGTCCCCAGATCCATTTATGGGATTAGACTGGTGTTTGTTGTTGTTTGTTGCTCTTCAAGTGTGTGTGTCTAATGAACTGGTTACTTGGAACTCAAGCTTGGTATGTTTGCTACTCAAGCAGGCTCAAATTAGACTTGAACTTGAATAAGTCACAATTGGATTGGTTGTGACTGAGCCAAAGCTTGAGCAGTGATTGAGCTTGCAACACAAGTCTTGCTGAAGTTTAAATCCACCATATATCTTGTGACATAATTATAAAAGAGAAGTGCAGTCGGTTCTTCTTTTGCAAGAATAAGTACGCAGCCTTGGTGTAACTGGTAAGTTGCTTTCATGTGACCAAGAGGTCACGGGTTCAAGCCGTGGAAACAGCTTCTTGCAGAAATGCAGGGTAAGGCTGCGTGCAATAAACCCTTGTGGTTAGGTTCTTCCCCGAAGCCCGCGCATAGCTGGAGCTTTAGTGCACCAGGCTGCCCCCTTCTTTAAAATAAAAATATAAGGAAAAAAAAGGCAACATTCTGAAATTCCATGAACTTTAAGCTTATGTGCATTTTAAGCGACACCTTTCTTTGCATTTGATCCCCTTGTTTCAGGATTTGAATGGTCAAAGGATGAGCAATTGCCCGTAAAAATTATCACTGTAGAGCAGGTAACTAGAAACGAAAAAGTGTTAGCTGTTGTGGCACCCCGGCAGAATGGAAAAGAGTAGCATCTCCTTTTTTTTCTTCTTTCCAATACTATTTCTGTTTTCTTTGTTCTTCTTGGAAATTTCAATTTTGTTAGCTGTGTGCTGATATATCACATAATTTGTAACCACTTGAACTTCCTCTCTACTAGGCTGTGTATTTGCGGCGAAGACTCCAGTTGCTGTCAATAATCGCAGCTGATGATGTTTGCAGTGTCAACCAAGTGTATTGCAAATGTACTCCCTTTTTTTTAACATGTTGAGATATATATTCTTGGAGCAATTTGGTTTTAGAGTGAAAAGTTTCACCCGTTGAGTAATTTTTTGTTCATTTAGCTTATGGAAGATTGTTCCCTGCCTTGTGTTTGAAAGGGCAAAGTTAGTCGAACGCAACATCTGATTAGCTATAGTACGATTCTGATTTCCCAAAGTTTATGGTGTTGAAGATTTGTTTGATATCATACCATGGAGTTCAAAAAAATAATTAAATAAATTTTAGATGTGACTACTGAAATTGGTCATATTTATTTGAACCTTTAATCGCTGGAATCGATTCAGTACTTTCCTGCCAAGAAAATTGTTCTTGATTCCCCATAATTAGACAAGAGAGCATGATAATTTCGATTTCCAAAATCCCAAATGTAAAATAAAGCCAATTCCTTTGTTCCTAATGTGGAAGCACACTTTGTTGTTGGAGTTCACTCCACATAGCATTAGCCTCAGCTAACTCCTTCTTGAGTTGTGTTTGTGTGTCAACTACTTTGTGATCTTTTATTTCATCACTTTGTCATTATTAATTACTAACTCTAAACTACTTCTAATGCGAATCAATTACTAAAAGCTTATTTGTTAGTGCTCACCTAAATACACTTGCTTTTTTCACCAATACAAGCAAGTAGGCGTTATTCGTACCTTGTTCGAATAGTCTTAACGTTATTGTTGGAATACTTGATTGGACGACTTCTCCTTCTCCTTGGTCCAATTATAGGAAAAGACAAGACAGACAAGAAAGAGGAGATAATAAAGTGATTTACAAAAGCAGATAGTTAGGGGTAAAGCTTTGAGTATTGTGGTCATGAACAGGCACATAATGAGAAAGCTGAGTGTTTTTTGTTTATGTTACAAGGAATAATAGTACTTGTACGGCAGTTGCGCATGCCTCAAAAATCTAACAAACATATTGTTTCATAGTTCACATCATAACCCAATTTGGAAATAAGGCAGCACTTTCCTTTACCCTCAAGTAAACAAAACTCTTTTCGTACAAATCCAACTATCAAATGTTTCAATAATTATACATTTCCAGGGCTATATCATGTCTTTCCATAAAGGGGTGCTAGTGTGCTTTATTGAATCCATGAAAACCTATAGGAAAAAAGAGAGCCCCCTTTTCAAGTTACTAATGATTGGCTTATATTTGCTTGATCAAAGCTGAAATCGCCTCTTCTTTAAATTGCAGACTTTGTATACTATATACTATGTTAGTATTAGTTTTCCCCTTATGATGATATTGTCTGGATCAGTTTGTGCCACTTCGTCTAGTTTTACCTATTACTTACTACCTTTCATTACTAGCACAAGTATCGGATAACTTTATTCACCACGGAGGAAAAACTTATCTACTACGTAGTATTTTTGACTTTGTACTAGTATTAGTATTTCCTTTAGCTTCTCTTGATCCTGTAATGTATGAATTTATGTCCATAATGTGGCGGAACCATGAATGTAAATAATTTTTCCTCTTATAAAAGGTATAAGAATTTCAACACTTGATATTCCAATTTGCAACATAAAGTAATTTCATATACATGAAAAAATTAAAATTAAATTAATCCTATTTACGCAATGTAGGGTACTTTACCCCGGCATTCAACTGAACTGTACTCAATGTGTAAGCATCGATCTAAGTTTTTAAATTTTGTCTTATCTTTATATGTGGTCATCTTCATATATAATAGATACTGTGAGTTGTGCAGAGTAATTTAATTTCGTCCCTTTTTAGTCAGTGAAAAGAAACCCTAAAAACGAAGAAGAGGGTGATGGATCAAACTGAGATTGAATGCATAGTGTCAGTAGCAGTGAATAATGCAAAATAAAGCACAGAAAGTGAACTACTGCTACTGCTTTTCTCTCTTGTCTTAGTATCTCCAGACATCGTATTTAAGACCTTTTGTCTTTCTTCATAATTAAAAAAAATAGTAGAGCATTAACAGTAGCGGATCTAGGATTTAGGGGTTGTGTGCGCTCTAGAGGTTCAAACACACATATTGACACATAAAGCTTGAAGATTCCACTTAAAAATTAAAGCACCCAGCTATATTCTGAGATTTTAAGGGTACTTTTTTCCTTCCTATCCATTTTTTGTATAATTATACCTAATATGATCAGATTTAATGGGTGCCGGAGTGTTAAAATTGGTCTTGGGCCTAACTCACACCCCAAAAGCTAGCTTTTGAGTAGGAGGATTGTCCAAGCCTTATAAAAGCTAGCTTTTGAGTAGGAGGATTGTCCAAGCCTTATAAAGATGATTAGATTTAATGGGTGTCGGAGTGTTAAAATTGGTCTTGGGCCTAACTCACACTCCAAAAGCTAGCTTTTGAGTAGGAGGATTGTCCAAGCCTTATAAAGAGACCACCCATCTCATTAACCACCAATGTGGGACTTTCTCTATTTCCTTTAACACCCCACCGCACGCCCAGACCTCAACTGGGCGTGGACACAATCTCCCTGACATCTCAATTCGGGGGCCCAACATTGGGTGAGAATGGACCCTGCTCTGATACCATGTTAAGAATGGACCTTGGGCCTAACTCAACCTCAAAAGGTAGCTCAAGAGGTGAGAATTACCCAAATCCATATAAGCAAACCACTAGTCCATTCCCTAATCAATGTGGGACTTTTACCCACTCTAACACACCCCCTCACGCCCAGGCCCAACTAGCACTAGTGAGTGGACCGAGAGCCCAAAACGGGGATAGACCTGGCTCTGATACCATGTTAAAATTGGTCTTGGGCCTAAACTTTTGGGGTGTGAGTTAGGCCCAAGACCAATTTTAACACGGAGCACCAGATATTTGTACCTAGGTCAGCCCATGAGTGTTAAGAACTTATAGTATTGCTATTACTATCTTGTATGATATTTTGTCATTTGAGAACGGGCTTAAATGGATCTATTATAGCTTATTAAATTATTATCAGTGAGGATTGAAATAGTTAAATTTGAACTCGTTGAAATTAAGGCTTTATATAACATGGTTTGAATGATTGAATCTGCATGAAGCTAGTATATATGAAAGAAAAAGGACTTTGGAGAAGATATGAATTTGGTTCTTGTGTCAATCTTCTCAGTATATATTAATTAGCTCGGAGCTTTTGATTTTCTTTTTTTGTTTCATCAAATATATAAGAAGATCCATTTTATAGGTTAAAGCTAGCTACATACACCACCATCAGTGTGATTTTTATATAACTAGCTAGGTCCTTTTAGGAGTTTTGGATTTCTTCAAAATGCAACTTACTGAATTTTTAATACAAATATAAAGATTGGATGAAAATTATTGAGTTGTGTCAAATTCGTTAGCTAGAAGTTGTAGCTCCACCACTTGGCTTCATGATATATGTCAACAATAATAAGATATCCACTATACAAGTGCATATCTCACTTTCATAAAATTATACTTTTTGGCCTTAGGAAAGATTGATACAGAATGTATATCTCCTTTAAATGAGCTGATTTTTATGCCTAGGACATATGTGTCCTTTAGAAATTGTAAGTCATGCTCGAACATAATTTATGAGATATTATGGTACGAAAATATAAATTTATGACTCATTTTCTTTTTTGGGTTATGAGAAACATAAATTAAAGTCCAAACACAAAAAAGGGCTAAGGAGCAAATGACCCTCCCACTTTTGCAAAGAAGATTATATTGTTCTGAGGCATTTCATTTACAGACACTGGATGGTTTTCCCAGAAACCTAGATATGACTAAAATGACTGGGAATAAATTTTATTAAGTCTTCCTTCATACATATGGGCTGTTTAACTAATTAATCATCGAAAGGGAAATATGCCTGACCACAATGTTTTCTGATTGAAGTCAGAAATGGAAACAATTTCCTTTCTCTGGACATGTTTGATCATTAAAGCAATTCTTTTGGATGCTTTCAATCAGGTGATTTTTTTTTTTAACCTACTGACATGCACAGTCATGAGATGAGAATGCTACATAAAAATATTTCTTTCCTTAAGTATAGCAATTGCATATTACTATGATAGTTAAGGCAATGGTGACATATATATCAAATACGTACCGTCCTAATTTACTTACGTGGCATGATATTATTAATCGCTGGTTTTTAACGTCTTAGATTGTAAATTTTTGTGCCTTATAGTACTTTTTATGTAGCGTCTAAATTTGAAAAACTTTGTTTTAAGATATTTGAATGTTTTTATGTCAAATTCACACTGATAATTTGATTATATATATCGTGTCACATAAAATGGGATGGGAGAAGTAAATTTTGTTGAGAATTACGTACTTGGTTTGAATTGGAGTAAACATTACGCGAAGATAAATATTTCCTTGTTAGAACTAATCAAACCACATAACCTTTTACAAAGTGATCAAGAAATTAGCTGTTATATATGGTTCCTTTTTCCCAGCCTTCATTCATTATTGATTTTTTTTACAAATGAATGAAGTCTTAATTACTATCCTCGCCCTCAGCAGGAAAAGTCTTAATTATTGATTTTTTTTTTTTCTTCTTTTTGGCAACAAAAGATAGTTCTTTGAACTACATATATGTCCATAAGCAACTTTGTTCCCCATCCTATAGATATGCTTAATACTAGGTTACTCAACTTTCAATCAAATATGATATGCGATTTCTCACTAGAAAATGGACGCAAGTTTATATTTCATTAGAGTCAAACATCATTTTCTAGTAAAAATAGTTGCTAACGTTCTGTCAATTTCAATTTCCTCCGACAATGCTTTCTCAACAGACTTTTCTAGTGTGTTTACAATTCTTATATGATTTCGCACAGAAATAGATTCAAAGAATAACAAGTATGAATTTTCCTGAAGTTTCATAATGTATCCTGTCCTTTTAATTTTCCTATTATCCAATGTAAGTCTAAAATTGATCCGTATCATTGTTGCTAGGCTGGCTGGCTGGCTGGCTGGCGTATATATAAAAGTTAATATAGTACAATTGTAGGTAGCATGCCTATAATACATGTGTACTTCTAATTTTGCATTGACAAGTTGGCCCATTAATTTTTAGTCTTTAAAAGTTTGGCCAGTGTGATCACTTTTAGTTTGATTGTGGCCTGCAGCCCTATACATATATATGTATATATGTATATTTATCATCATGGATACTGAAAACTACAAATAACTAAAGGTCAAGAAGAAAAGAAAAGTCGAATACGGAATCGAATTCATTTGGTACATATAATCTATGATGCATATGAGAAAGGTGCAGAAAAGGATTTCAACATTATTTTCATTATAGGGCCGGGGCGGTGGAACTTGCGGCTGTGGATCCATCCAAAATTCAATTACTCAATCGTCAACGTCTACGCGTCTTATTGAGCTTGAAATTTAAAAAAATAAAAATATATTTAAATTTTGAGATTTTAAACTATAAATACGTATAATACAATAAAATATCTCTTATATTTTATCTAAGAAGTTATATATAAAAAATTACTCTAAATATAGAATTTTTTATTTTTTTTCATAAAAAAAGAAAACATGACATAAATTAAAATGGAGGAGTAATTATACACTCTATTCAACTGGATGATGAGTATCTGCAAATGTGTCTATGGGGCCATCATTGATCTGGCAACTATAAATCTCGTCTGCAGCGAACCGTAGCTTTGCCTTCAATATAATCAAATGGCGTATTTGCCTCTTTTTAATTACTTATATTCCTAGCTACTCCTAGTTTCTTATTGATGTTTGTTCCCCACCTCTTAATTCCCTCTTAATACTGCAGAGCTAACAAACAATTTCTTTTTCTTTTTTTAAAGTTTTCTACAGTAAATATACGATATTTGTCTCAATGTATATGACACTATTTAACTTGACATAATTTTTTTTTTTTGAAATCTTTGATTTAAACAAATTATTTTTGAAATTTTTTAATTTAATTTTTTTCTAGATTTTTATATGACTTAATATAAATTGTTTCATCAACAATAAAGTGATTATTTATTAAAGATTAAATTATTTTTAATTATAGAAAACAACGTTTCTTTTTTAGACACACACAAAAAAAATATCACATACATTGGAATAGAAAGTGTGGTACTTTTCTTAGAAATTATTTTTAACAGATCACCCTACTTTTCTTACCTTCTCGTACTTTCCTTTTATCATAAAATATTTTCAACCAAGTTAAATATCCTCTCAATATATTATTATATTTCGTTTTAGTTTATGTCACTAACTTTTTTTTTAGTTTGTCCTAAATAAAACTTTATAACATGTTTTTGACCATAAATTTCATAACTCAATTCATTTTTTCTTAAATTTCGTATCCAATCAAACATAATCACATATATACTCACAACGGAGAGAGTAGTAGTACATACAAGAAATATGTATATATTTTTCTTGAATCAATTTCCCAGTAGATATACAAACAGTTTAGAGGTTTATTACCATTGAAACGTACTGTTTAGATAAATCATTGGTTTAGTTTGGGGTCTTTGAATGTCGATAAAAATGCTGATGAGATATTGTTTTGTATTAGCAGAGGAAAAAGATTCCTCCAACCTCCTTAGTTAATTTTATTTCCTTCACTTAACTTGCTTTCTCTCATAATTATATTTGTGACTTAGCTTGTTGGTCCTTGCAAAATCTCTCTGCGATACAAAGGCAGGGTGGTCCTTCATCTACATAAATATATTGAGTGGACATTGTAAACAAAATGATCAGTTTGGTCCCTCCTCTTTAAGGGAAAGTCTTCTCCTCTCCCTTTCATCTATGTACCTATTACTTTCACCATGCCATCATTTCCTTATTTTAATTAATTTCTCTTCTTGTAAGGATTATATGTTCATGTATATATTTTCTAATTATGAGCTAGCAAATCAATATATGTAAGAAAAAGAAATCTTTGCTAACACACCTTCAAGAAACTATTTTGGACGCTAAACTACTCCCTCCATCCCAGTTTATATATGGACATAATATTTAAGAAAGAAAGACTTCCGGAATTTGTGATCTGTAAAACAAATGAAGATGATATCCCACATTAGTGAGGATGAGTTGAGATCCCTGGACCCCTATGTGGGCCTTGGGCTATCCTATTATAGTTGAGCTAGCTTTTCGGATTGAGTTAATCAGACCCAAGATCCATTAATTAACATAATATCGAGGCAAACATATGATGTTGGCCCCCGAATAGATTGTACAGGGCATGGGACTGGACGTGGAGGGTGATGAAGATGATATCCCCACATCGGTGAGGGATGAGATCTCTGGAAAAAAAAAAACAGTAACAATATTAATAAGAAGAAATCTAAGAATATTTCAACAGATACTAATAATTGTGTTGAGCTTAATTTGACACAAATTAATATACAAACAAATTGCTTAAGTTACTGAATAATGGTGAGACACTTAATTAATGAGAGTGGCTAGGCGTGCTTCAATCGACCCATGTGATATATACGAATTCAACCTTTTGTAGTTGTCGATAAAGCATCAACCCCAACTTTTCTCTACGTGAATAAATGGTCCCCATAACATTATATTCTTTGGTCCAAAGATTTAAAAAATCCTGTTCATGAGCAAACTGGAATTTTACTAATTAAGGACTTGTTTCTAACTGCTAAACTTGCTTCCTATTTTTGGAAAAAACTAGCAAAGAATTAAAAACTAAGTTATATAGACTAGTAATCCATGATAGCTCAGCAAGCGTGCAGAACATTTGATGAGAAAATTGACGGGCACAATATAACAAATAGTCCTCCGTTTATTTCTATTTATTTATCTTACTTTTTTTTTTTTTGGTTCCTTTTAAAAAGAATGACTACTAAAAACTCATTATATTTCTATTGAAATTTTTTTTATTGAAAAAAGTTTAGTAACTCTATTTCCACACAGGTATTTAATTTAAAGAGTGAGGAAAAAAATACGTTTCTCAGCATTTTGAAAATTCGTTCTTCACCATATATTTTCCTAATGAAGTGGTTTCGTGGAAATGAGGTGAGAAAATCATGTAACACAAACAATTTCTATTGATTAGTTATGGGAAAAGACCTCCTCTTCTTGGTAATGGTAGTTTTTTTTTTTATATATAATTTTTTAATTCAAACTTTTCATATGACATAGTTAAGCATGCAACCAAATCGAGATGAAGAAGAGTAACATATATATTTATCTGTTAGATATGCCAAACAATACGTGGCAACCTGTGGTCCATTGCTTTCTAATATGTAAATGGTCGGTTGGAGTCCAGCATCTTCTTTCCTATTACTATCAAAATTTCCATATATTGTTTCTGCTCTGAAATCAAAGAGAATTTCTTCTTTGCAACTGTTTGCTAAATTGAAGAAATTAAACGCTGCTGCCGTCCTTTCAAATAAAATAAAGCTCTCTTTATTAGGTAAGTATGTATGCTGAGTCTTTCTTTTCTTTTTTTTCACAAAATTCTAGGGTACGCCAATTTCCATGCTTTAGTTACCTTCATATCATTTTTTATTTTTTTTAAATAGAGTCAATTTATACAAAGAGAGTTTACTAGTTGTATATCTTATCCTCAGAATTAATTTGTTCATGATTAATTTCTAAGTGCTTATAAGTTATAACACTTGCGAAATTTCATGATTTTCATTTCCTCTTCAGAAAGGTGGATAGATATACTAGTAATATCTGCCTTAATTTATTTTTAATGAGTATCAGTAGCAGAAATTCTACTGATACTCATTAGTCGTCGACCCCAACTTATTTGAGATTTAGGCGTTGTTGTTGTTGTTGTTTAGGGTATTAAATTAGTCTTACTTCTTGTCTATACTAAATTGATATTTGTGTTTCTTTTTTCATTTCTTTGTATCAAACAGAAATCTTGGAGCTAGCTAGCACACTGAACAATTTAAAGAAACTTTAGTCCAAGTGACAAAGGAGTACTAAGCCACTTACCTTTTTGTTCACAAGACGTCCCTGGGGAAGCTTTTTTTTCCCTTCAATTATGAGAGACACCATAAGATGATTTCAAGAGAAGTGAACAAGCAAGAGGGCAACCCGAATGACGATGGAAACACGAGCAATCAGAATAATAATAACAAGGCTTCTTCGTCAACGTCTAATTCAACAACATCATGGACAAGGTTAAAGGATCCAAGAATTGTTCGCGTATCGCGAGCATTTGGAGGAAAAGACAGACATAGCAAGGTTTGCACAGTAAGAGGGCTAAGAGATCGTCGTGTAAGGCTTTCAGTTCCTACTGCTATTCAATTATATGATCTTCAAGACAGATTAGGGCTTAATCAACCAAGTAAAGTTGTTGATTGGTTGCTTGATGCTGCTAAGCATGAAATCGACGAATTGCCTCCTTTACAAATTCCTCCTGGAAATTTGAACCCTAATCTTTACCCTATGTTAGGAATTGGAGGCAATTCACAAATTAATAGAGAGGGACATCATAATAAGAGCAATAGTAGCATCAATTGGGATAATGTTCCATTGGAACCATCTAATAATAATCCCTTAGGGTACAATCCCAATATCTTGAAATGGGATCCTTCAAATTTATCCTTAGCTCATTCAGAAAATTCAGTGCCTCATCATCAACATGATCATCAAGATATTCACAACTTCAACTTAATGCCTAGTATGCCATTAGGTTCACATCATCAACTTGTTGTTTATCCACCAGGATTGCCCCAATTTTTCCATCAACATAATATTGCTGGAGCATCGTCATCTGATCAGTTTGATCCGAAAGAAATCAACTTTCAAATGTTGAATAATTCCGGTTCAGAAAATCCTACTAATTCCTTTAGACATCCTATTGACTCCACCAGCCAATCTATAAGACCTTTTCATTTTCTACCTTCTCAAAATTGTGAGGAGAGGGAGTCCTCTAATTAATAAAGATCATTGATGATCCTCTCTGTCTAAGTGGGCTAGCTCTTTATAACAGATTAAATTTTTAGTTGAAGAGTTAATGGTCACATAATTTCGACATGATACCAGAGCAGACATATATAATTTCACTGGTGGTCATGAGATAGAGTGATATATTGTGCTATATTCTCCGTGATCGGATGTTTCATTTCATGATTTCATCATAAGCTGCTGGCTAGCTAGCTAGCTATTTCATCTTTCAAGATCAGAGCTGGTCATCAATGATACGTGCCTCGGTGAGTGAATAATTCGATGCTAGCATGAATATATATTATTATAACAGCAAATGTATGTTCTCTTTAAGCTTTTGATCATAATAATTTATGGACTATTGCTATAAAACTCATGACTGGATTGTTTGAGATCACTTTTTGCTTCAATGTACACCGTGGTCAACATGTATCATCTATGCTGTATAAAGTTGTACTGTTAATTAGAGGCAAAATATATATAGTGATGACTTCTTCTTCTTCTTCTTCTTTCAAGATTTTGGCATTTTGTTCTTTAAAATGAGTTTGTGTTTTGTGCAAGGACTACTTGAAGAATTTTTACAGTGTTAGGTTAATTAAGTTGACTAGTGGCACAGACATGGATGATGAAATGAAAGGGTTCAATTGAATCCAAACTGTATGTCGTATATATGTACTCGAATAAATTTTTATATCTAAATATAACTTGTTGAAATCCCTTTTTGTATATTGTATATTTAACTTTAAGTGTAATACTTTTTTGAATCTCCTTAATGAAATTTTTAGTGTCAATCAACTGAAGTTGACTTGCAATAACTGATAGTAATTCTCTATATCAAGGCTGCCTGTTATGACCAGCTAAATTGTACTGATATTGTAAAATGAGTTTTTCTTTTACCATGTTTCCTTCAAATACTTATTTTTTTATTCTGATTTCTACTTTTTATGTAGTTTTTCTTATAAAGTAAAATTGAAATTTGGATATTCTATGGTCAAATTCGCACAAATAAGTTAGTTTGGACCCTCATATTTCAAATTGTGTCACATAATGTGGAACAAGAAGAAGAGTATAACTTACACTCGAAATTAGTGTAAAATAATTTCGAGTTTGGATATGTCAACCACGAATGTGGTTAGAGTAGCAGACTAGCAGTAGTTGTTGCTGCCGCTGCTGAAGAGAGGGAAAAGACATAGGGATAAGAGTAGATTTAGTACAAAATGGAAGGGTGTTCATTAAGTTGAAAGAGACACATGAGAGATTGAGATTTTGAAGTATAAATTAATATTTGTTGGATTTCCTTGGGATCCAACAAAAAACATGTTCTAAGATGGGGCAAAAGTAAGCTTAAAATGGAGTGAAATGAAAGATAGTTTTGTGGTCCTTTTTGTAAAATAAAAAAATTAAAAATTATATTGGGTGAGTGGATTAGCAAGTGGAAAATCAAACCTTCAACAAGATAAAAATATAAATAGTCAAAACAAACCGGATGGAAGGATCGATCTGTTCAGATAACAACAGAGCTACTAACATTTTTCTGGAATTCAACAAAAGAACATGTTGTAAGATGAGGCAAGCGTAAGCTTGAAATGGAGTGAAATAAAAAGATAGTTTTGTGGTCCTTTTTTTTTTTTTTTTTTTCTAAAAAGCAGAAAATAAAATTATTGAGATGGTGGATTATTACCAGACGGAAAATCGAACATTTCATTAACAAGATGAAGTATAAATAATCAAACAATGGAACTACTAAGATTTTCCTTGAATCCAAGAAAAATCATGTTACTCCCTCCGTTTCATATTAATTGACCTCTATGGACTTGGCACACCCATTAAGAAAATATTAATTATGGGATTTATTTTATCAAATTAACCTTATTAATTATGCTTTGAAAATATAAATGTGAGTAAATACACTTTGTTTAGTAATTTAATGTTAAGGGTATTATTGGAAGAAAATAATAAAATTCTCTTGATTTCATCAAAGGAACAGCTAAATAGAAACACATATTTTTAGAAAGAGGGTCAACTAAAACGAAACGGAAGGAGTATAAGATGGGGCAAAAATAAGCTTAAAATGGATCGGAGTGAAATCGAAAGATAGTTTTGTGGTCCTCTTTATAAAAAAGCGGATTGCAATATGAAAATTGAAGTTCGCTAACGAAATAAAAGTTCAGATAATCAATCAACTAGGCTACTGAGAATCTCGTAGTGGTCCTTTAATATTGATGAAAAGGAGATGACTAAAGAAGATGAAGAGATGACTGAAGAAGTGTGGTACAAAAAGATAATTAGGGTTTGGAAGCTTTTTGATCTTTTTTTCATGTGTGTACGTAAGAGATTAAAAAAGGACCACATGCATGCATTGCTTTCATAGAGCTAGGCGGGTCCCCGGTATAGTAGCTAATTTTCTTCTCCATATAATATATAGAGTCTCTTGTATTTTGTATCCTAACGTATGCTTTTTTTATAATTTGCATTTTATTTTTATTTTTTAAAATAATTTACACCTCAATCTCTTTATTTTCTTATAAAATAATAAAATCCTTTTTTATAATGTTTTCATGAGAAAATAAAATAGGATTAATAGTATATATTTTCTTTGAAAAAACTATCTAATTTTTTTTTATTGTAGGAGGCTAGATGAACTAAATTATTTCTGTCATTCACTTTTACATCACTGGTCTCCAGCTGACTTCGAAATCACTGGTCTCCAAGCGACTTGAAAGTCACTGATTACTAAGCAACTTCTAAGTCAATGGTTACACAGACAACTTCATGTTGTTGATGGCCGCGTGACCTATAAAGAATTATCTACAATTTATTTTTAGAAAAAAAAACTTTCTAATCGAAAGAACAGAGCTAGCAAAATATTTTGCCTCAACTAGAAAATTTGCATTAGAAATGAGTAAAGTAAATTAGTGTAACTATATATTTGACCTCCTCAATTTTTTAATTGCAGAAATATTCTAGCAAAATACAAACAAAAAATTTAGGCTTAATTTACTTTTTTAACTTCAAAGCTATATGTTCAGATAGCATAATAGATTCCAAGCTAGTTACCTTTGGAATAATTAGGCTTGTACCAAAAAAATAGGTGGGAATTAGCTTAGGTTCGTTCACTTTTTTGAGATTTTTTGTAACGAAGGATTGAAACTCCACATATATTGATCGCGACGTCGCGTGGCCACATCAACAACATGAAAGTGTTGGTTGGTAACCAGCGACATAGAAGTTGCTTGGTAACGAACATTTTTCAAGTCGTCTGGAGACTAGTGACTTTGAAGTCGGCTGTAGATTAGCGATGTAAAAGTAAATGGCGGAAAGAATTTAGTTCATCTAGTCTCCTACATTAATTTTTTTTTTTATATATATATATTCCTATTTTACCCTCATAAAAAAATTATGAAAAGGATGATTTTATTATTTTGTAAGGAAATAAAGAAATTGGGGTACAAATCATTAGAAAAAAAATAGGTTTCACCAAAAAAAAGAAAAAAAAAAATAGGATGCAAGTTACAAAAAATAGCACATCTTAAGATGCAAAATACAACGGAATCTATAATATACGTATCAGACCATCTTCTTTCGATATGTAGATCAATTTGCTTTTAGGGTTTAGTCTTCTTTCACTAATAAGATACTTTTAACTTTAACTTTGCAATGAAGTTGTTATAATGTATGAATTATAATATGGAAATTAAAAAAATAGAAATACTTAAAGATACATATATTTTCTATAAATATTTATTTAAGACTTCACTCGTGAAATTATATTGGATATGTTATATATAGGATTAAAAATAAAATATACTGCATGAAATATGCTAAAATATGTGTTTCATTAGTTTTATATTAAATAATTAAGATAATCTTTTATTTCCAATTTAACCTTAGATTTCTTAAAGAGTTCTCGGAAAGAGCTTTGAAAAAGGATGTTTTTTTCTTTTAATTATTTTATGTTAAATCGTATTCATAATATTAGAATGATGACATATATAATTTTCTCTGGTTACTAGTATCAGAATAAAAATTAAAAATCAAACACAAAATAAAATAATTTCATGATATTTTTATGTGAGGATATCATACCAAACAATTCCAAAATTTTTGAGATTCATCTCTTTTTTTTTTCTTTTTTTTTTCTGTTGCTTCTATAGATGTGTGTATATCTTTTTACGAAATAATGTACCAACTACTAAACTACATACTAGGAGTACATTATTTAGCCTATAGCTGCCTAACCCTAGTTCTCTTTTCAACTGTAGTACTAATACTCCAATAGTACAATATTGTTAACATATTAACTAAAAACAAAGAAATTTATTACTAGCGCCGTTTTTCTTAATTTTGAGCCAGTCTATGATAAAATTAAAGGTTGCTATAGAATCTAATGTTATTTAATGCTAGCTAGCTAGGAGTATTAACAATAGCATCTTCACTGACTATTTACAGTAATATTTTTTGAGTGATCTAATAATGTAAAAGAAAAAAAAAAAAAAAAAAAGTCTCCACACTAATGATTTATATTACCTACACCCGATTTTTAAATATAAAAATTCCAGTAGAACTGATCGAGAATATATATGATAAAAGAAAAGATCCTGCAACCTTCATAAATACATAATTTGAAATATTTTAATTATTACTTATTTCATATGCAGGTAACTTGATTAATATTCGAGTTACTAATTTCCATCAATAACGGACATAATCATATTAATTAATTGTCTTTAAGGTGACATAATAGTGAAAGATGTTTAGCAGCTTTATTGAGCAATTTTTCACAGTAGCTTTTTTCTCCTTATATGTATGCACAATAACTAGAGCACATGCATCTACAGGTAATTAAGCTTGATATAAGTATCTTTTTATTCTAGCGGACTATCAATAGGCTTTCTAGAGTAAACTTGCTTTAAGCTTGCAGTTGGAGTAAATTAATTGAGAATTTAATATGTTGCCTAACGAAAACCACTGTGAAGAAATGTCACTATATGATTTCAGAGGACAAGATTATTTCAAGAAATTAACTACTCCCTCTATCCCAATTTATGTATTGTCGTATATATCTTTTGATTTGAGTATATGAGTTTAAGAAAAAAAAAGAAGAAGAGATATTTGCAATTTATGGTGGAGTATAAATTAAGTTTTAGATAGTTGTGTTATTGTAAATCATCTAATGAAGAATAAAACAGAATTTTAAAGTTAAATTGTTAAATTATTGTCAATCTCATTTAACAACAACTCACGATTGGCAGATTCGTCACATGCTTTAGTCTTTCTATCATATAGACTACTAGCTGCCTATTATGTATGCCAGACAAAATCTAATTAGCTCTGCTCTCTTTGATAATTATATAAGTATCTCGATGTCAAATGAATGACAACAACAATAACAAACTCAGTGTATTTCCACAAAATGAGGTCTGGGGAGGATAAGATGTAAAACTAGAGAATTTAAATTGAGCTAAATTGTGAGTCTTAATTCAATCATCCGCACAATGTCCAACCTAAAATCATTTTTCCTATGATGTTTATTTGTTCTTTTATACTTTCTTTAAACCGAAACCAAACTAAAAAACCTTTTCCTTTATTTTTTCAGGACTATATCAAGCAAATAATACCCACAAAAAAAAAAAAAAAAAAAAAAACGTTTCCTATATTTTAACATAAGTTATATTTTAAATATGCTAACTTAGAGTATGCATCAAATTAATTAGTTAGTGAAGTTATACCTATAGTGAATTATGTTTTTATCCCTCCTAGAAGCAATTCTTTGAGCCTTTTAATAAACAAAGTGATGGAAGTAGAATATTGTCATGCGGAGGGAGAATATCAAAATTTAATATGCAAATATGCAAAATTTATGTCTATTTTACATAAATCAAGTAAATATGCAAAATTTATAATTTAGAATCTAGTAATATAGAAAACTAGAATCCCAAAACTATAATCAAACCCGCATTAAGCCTCTATCCCAGGATATTATTGGGCATAATTGATCATTTCCAAATAAATTTTTAAGCTGAAAAATGTCAAGTCATGATTTTGTTTACTTGACTTAATTTTTTTTATTTTTATTTTTTTGTATGTGACAAACATCAAAATAAGTTTAGAAATGTGTTTGAGACGGTGTGATAAAGTATGTGAAAATTATTCCAAATATACTTTTTAGATTGTTAATTATAATTTATAGCATAACTTTTCATTAATTACTAAACTTAAGAAATAATTACAAGCTATAACAACTTTTGAGAAAAACATATTTTAATTAAATTTTTGAAAATTATTTTTTTAATATTCATCATTTGTATTATTTACTTATATTTAGCATTTAACATTTATCACTCTTAATTAAAGATCTTGGATAATTATGGCAAGTTAAGGTATCAATATTTTTTTAATAATTAAATATCAAAATTTGTTCACAATTTAAGAAGTTATATATGGTAAATATATTTTGTAAAGTTAAGAACCGATTTCATACTTTTTATTAAATTGAATAATTAACTTGATTATACACTTTTTCATATTTTACTGTCTTTAATTATCAATAGAAGTCTTATCTCTTTATCCTTTTTAACTTCTTTTTTTCTTCTTTTTTACCCTTTTCTACAGAGCATCACATTTTACGATAGCTGTATATCCAAAACATATGCAAGATCTTTAAATTTTTACCAAATATCAATAAAAGTCTTTATCTCATTATTATTCACTCTTTTCAACTTATGTTTCCTTCTTTTGAGTATGACTATTGGTTTCCAACATTCATTCACCCTTGAGTTTGGTTTAATATCTTAAACTTTTTTTTTTGTTTTCTTGAGACAATGTCCGAAAAATCAAGTTTGTTTATACCCCTAGTAGGAAAAGCCCTAAAATTATACAACAAAATAGTCCAATTAATCTTTCAAGACCTCGTTTCATTGTCTTTATTCATTGAGCATCGTTTGTTATTGGTATTATGTTATTGGTATTTGTGCAAATACCATGTATTGTCCGATTTCAAATGCTTGTTATTGATGAAACGGGCAATATTATTGTGCTTATCAGGACAAATGACGAGGTCCTTTGATGTATCATTAGTACTTATAAGAGTCATCGTGTTATCTCCATCATCATCTTCACGGTTATTCAAGTAATCAACATCTCCAACATACTCAGTAATTATTGTCCAGTTTCTTATGAATACATCTGCTTCAACAGTAAATCTGAAAAATGAAAAACAGATAGATAAATGAAGCATCCCATATTGATCATACACAGTAAGAATTCAACGTCTGTTCAAGTACATACCCCTCTTTGGGATAAAAAAACAATCATAAGTTGGGACCATTCACCTTGTTTCATCATGTTCTTGTACAAATCTAAAGTTTCGGTATCATCTTTACATAATACCTGGAGTTGAATAGCAAAAGCATTAAGATATGAAACAAACAATTCAAAAATCATGATAAGAAACTTGAACCTTTTTCTCTCCAAATAAAAGGTCTATCCAAAATTTCTCCTTTTAATGTTTTATATATTTTCCACTGAGGGCATACTAAGTTGTTAAATAATATTATCTCCTTGTGAAAATTTTAAGCATCATAGGGAAGGCAACGGATCCGTGTAAAACATCCTATTTCTTTTCATCAAAAAGATTTAAATTTTTTTTATTGAGCATGTATGAATGTCACAATACTTTCTTATCTTAAAAATCTTTGGTTTGTTAATTCTTGAAGAACGAAGAAACAAAGTATAGTCCCCCACCACACAAATCAATAATAACTGTTAAATTAAAAAAAAAAAATTGATACTCAAAAAACAAATACCCGATTTACATACAAATATAATATCCAATTAAATACACTAAAAATACACAATTGTTTTACCTGCTTGCACTTGACCTTTCAGTTCGAGAATGTGACAATAGAGAATTGAAGAAACACAAAAAAATAGAGAATTGAAGAAATACAAAAAAATAAATCTTTAAATTCGCTTTGAATGAAAAATATCCATTTTCATAAAAAAAAGTTAACAAACCTGACGAATTTCATCTCCCTCCATGACGTATCATGATTAAATGCAAATTAACAAAATTCATATTTGTTATCAAAAGAAATACTTACTTTTTCTTTTCTTTCAAATTATAATCCTTAGAAATTTGTTGACGTCGAAATTACGATATTTTTGTTTACTGACAGAAATTAATCGTGTACAAAGAGGAAAGTAGTGTATGAAGATGGAAACTCTTAATGCAAACATTAAAATAGGAGAAAAAACAACAGTTAAAGGGATTTGGGGGTGGACAAAGATCAGTAATTAAGTTTAACTATATTTAAGGAAGGTAAATTGTATATTAATTTGTATTAAATCTTAATTTTCCTTTTTCATTAATTATTTTTTTGTATTTTCAACAAAACAAAAGAGATTTTTTTATATATATATTTTTTAAATGAAAGTTGTTATAACTTGAAAAATTAAAAGTTTTGTTATAACGTAATAACTAATCTAATAAGTTTATATAGTTAATTTTCCCGTAAATATCTCCTTTTAAAACGGCCCATAGGACCGACCCACTACAAAATTGGCCCAATTTAAGATCCATAACCACAAAAGAAAAACTAAGCTCCCGGCGAGGATCGAACTCGCGACCTTTCGCTTACGAAGCGAACGCACTACCACTATGCTACGGAAGCTCAGCTGTGTTCGGATGTATTTAATCTCAATATAAAGAGCTTCCTACATTTTATACGACATGCAATTCCCTCACAAGTAAATATCGTGATGAAGGAAATAAAATAATTACCTCTTTCGTTGTTTCTCACTTGTGCCATATTTTTTTTTATTCAGTTTATCGAGAGAAGAACGAAAATGTGTAATACCAAAATTTTATGACGCGTTCATATGCTATATTTGAAATTAACCGTAGTACCCAGCCATACGATACAACAGATGCAAGTGCAACCCGCTATACTTTGTGAAAAATTCATCTCTTTCTCACGGTCCATCGACTCATGCTGAATTCAACACAAGGCTGTCGCCACACAGGTAGGATTGGGGAGGAGCTTGAGGTAAAGGCAAGTTGGTGTAAACACAAAAAGTGTATTGAAAATAACTGGAAAAGTACTCGTATGTGCTCATTCTTTCATGTTATTTGTTGGGCTTGTGGTATGTAAGTGCATGTTAGATGTTACTTATTCCAAAGGTCAACTATATATTTGATATTTTGTTTGAAATTGCATTTGCTGTACTCTTCCACTTTTGGAAGTAGCCCTAAACACATCATTAATAAAATTGATTTTCCAATTCAGCTGTACAATGTGGTGCCTAAAGAACTTATTTATTTGTTCAAATGAAATAGCTAGTTGAGTACCCAGAAATTTGGCTAATAAGATAAAGAATAAAGAGACTAATCAGTTAGGTTGTTGTAGTTTGTTAGAAAAGAGAGTGGTGTACAACTGTTAAGTTAGTGGAGTTGGATGTTAGTGGAGTCGGTTATTTTTCTCTATAAGTAGCAATTGCATCACTAACAATGTAATGAGAACAGATCACTTTTCAATCAATAAAACTTGTTCATTCCTCTAAGAACCATATCAACGAACTTGGTTCAATAGCTCTAGGGATTTTATCATGGTATCAAAGCGGTGATCCACGAGCTGCTGCAGCTACGCACCGGAGTATCGTCAACAATGGCGGACAACACCACATCTTCACTCAATTCACAGAACCCAGCAGGAATGGCAACACAAATTGATTTCCATCATCCTCTATATCTGCAAAATTCCGATACACCTGGATTGGTGTTAATTGGCATCAAGTTAACAGGACCAGAGAATTACACATTGTGGAGCAAATCGATGCGATTGGCCTTGCTAGGAAAAAACAAGCTCGGTTTCGTGGATGGCAGTTGTACAAAAGCTCAGAACAGTGGCGATTTGGGGAAACTCTGGGAACGATGTAATGCGATTGTTCTGAGTTGGATTGGAGCTACTGTTTCACCGGATTTGGTTTCTAGCATAGTATATGTGTCTGATTCAAAAAAGGTTTGGGACGAATTTAAGGAAAGGTTCGATAAATCAAATCTCACTCGAATATATCAACTCTGGAAGGATATAGCTACTCTAACTCAAGGTACGGACTCAGTCACTGCTTACTATTCCAAAATGCGAGATTATTGGGATGAGATAGATGCCTTAGTACCAGGGGTAGGCTGTAGTTGTGAAGGATCTAAGGCTTCCACTGAAATGCTGAGAAATCAAAGGTTGTTACAATTTTTGATGGGGCTAAATGAGAGTTTCAGTCATGTTTGAAGTGATATTTTATTGCGGACTCCTGTCTTGACGTTCAATCAGGCATATGCACTAGTAGTGCAAGAAGAAAGCCAAAGAGGCATGGGTGCTGGTAGCAAACAAATGGATTCCATCACTTTTATGGCTGGAGGTGGCCACAGATACAAGGGATCAGCATTTAACCCGTCTAAACCTGCTTCTACTTCAAATCAGACCACCTATAAGAAGCCACTCTTTTCTACAGGTTGTGCTCACTGTGTTTACAGAAACCATTTAACAGAAGATTGCTATAGAGTGGTAGGATATCCATCTGATTTCAAAAGCAAAAAGAAGGGCCAGTATAGTTCTACTAAAGCCTATGCCCGAGGTAATGCTGTGGATGCAGAAATTGGACCTGTTTCTTCAGGAGAAGGGAGGTACATATCCAAGGAACAATATCAATAATTCATCACAACAAGTTCCAGTAACACCTCAGGCAACAACAACACTAACAATACCTCAGGTGATTTTCAGGCTAATATGACAGGTATACTTGCACGTTTATCCAGTATTTTTTCACATGAGTGGATAATTGATTCTGGTGCATCTCACCATATCACACCATATAAAGAGTACTTGTTTAATCCTTTAAAACTTGAGGGTTGTGAGAGAAATAAGGTCCAAGTACCTATAGGTGGTAGATGTGAAGTTACACACAAAGGAACCACTGTCATACTGAGAGATCATAGGCTTAAGAATGTTCTATATGTTCCTGATTTCAAGTACAACTTGTTGTCAGTGTCAAAGATGACAAAAGATCTCTGCTGCTCAGTATGCTTTTACCCAGATTTTTGTGTTTTCCAGGACCTTTATGTCACGACCCGAGCCTAGGCCCTAGCCGTGACGAGCATCCCGAACATGAAGGCCCGAAACACCCATTCTCTATCTGGTTATCATGCACAACATTCATAATCATAATAAAATGCAGAATTGAAACTGAGTACGGAAAACATGGTCAAGTTCTACAACATTTCTGAATAATACTATCTGACATCAGTCTGCGAAATCTCTACTAAGAACATAAACATCTGTCTGAAAAGAAACTGGGACAAGACCCCCAGTAAACCAAAAACATAATAAATAAGATAATGTCTGACATAATTAGGCCTTCCGAATAATAGAAGGCTCACCACTGTGAGATCATGTCTGCAAATCCGAGAATGTCTACTGAGTAGCTGGACCCCTAGACTGTGCCTCAGAACCTGGAAGGAGGGGGTCAGCGCAAAAGTACTGGCACGCGAAGCAATCCAAAAGTAGTATAATGGAACATACATACATATATATATATATATATATATATATATATATATATATATTAAGGGAAAACAATTTTTTCATCAAGACATCATGTATAAAACTTTTTCTGAAAAACACATGGGCACTTTCTGAAAACATGCAACCTGTCTGTTTATTTCAAATCATGATCTGTGTTTTACTTCTGAGTTAGGTGGTATTCCCCTACAAGTCTGAATATTCCACGGGCTGTATGGAATCCGCCATTGACTCGGCGGGGAAGCCCCCAACCCAAGTGTGCCGCAAGGGTTGGAGTGTCTGAGTCTGATACGCCACAGGACATTTAAGTCAGCGCATAATAATATACCCGGGTCGGCAAACCACGGTTTTAGGCAAAAAGTTGTCTGAAACTCCCGCCTTCTTCAGGGAACCACCTAAGCTCTCTTTATGCCCTATTTTAGCCTTTTCTGAACATGTATCATTCTGAAATTTCTAAATCATGAGAGTCTGATAAAAATCTGATTTCTGAACTAGTCTGTGTCTGTTATGGCATTTGTCTGAGTTGGTATCGTCATACCAAGACTTGCAAGTCCTATTTCTGAGCCATAATGTATTAAGCAAGAGCTTTCATTCAAAACATAGTTTAGACCACCCAAACATGTAATTTGCATTAAAGATGTCATGTTCCGAAACTCAAGTCAAATCCATGCAAAACTTTCATCAAACATATGGTGGTCATGTGCATTTTTGGCAAAACCATGCATTCTTTCATTACATGCATATTCAACATTCACAACCCTCTCTTTCGTGTTCAAAACATTGTATATTACGTGAAACATGGAAAAATTTACATTAAGAGAGAGGTTTCATGAAAATCATGCTCTCAATTCATATATGTATAAAAACTGTCAAATCGCTTTTGGAAATGGTCAAAAGACCAAAACAATAATGTTAAAACATCTTATACATAAATATATATACATAATTTAAAACCTCATTCTAAAATATAATTTTTCTATGCCCATGAGAATTTAGGAAAACCCCGCGTACCTTATTCTCCATGAATTTTTGGTGTCTATCGAAGCCTACGTCGAGAGGATTCTGAATCTGTAATTTGTTTCACGAAGAAGTTTCGGAATGATCGGTCCTTCAAGCTTATTTTCTCAAACCCTAGTTGCTCCTTCTCTTAAGTTCTTGAAGGATTAGATTTTTGGGATTTTATTGGAGGCTTCAATGTTGTTAATAAGCCCAAATCCATTTAGGAGTGGGTAAGGACGATTTTGGGTTTTGTAAGGACTAACTTGCACTTAAAGTAACTCAAAACGGAGTGTTTTCGTCACCTGAAACCATAACTATGCGCCGCCCTTTGCTTTGCCTAAATTTACATAGGCCGCCGCCCTATGCATCACCTATATTTGCATAGGTGCCGCCCTATGCATCGCCTATATGTGCATAGGCGACACATTCAACTTTGAAAGGCCATAACTTCTTCATCGGGTGTCCGTTTTAGGCGAATTTGATATCGTTGGAAAGCTTATTCAATTATCTACAATTTGGTATATAGTAGTCCACCCAGTTCATCATATACAATGAGTTATGGTCAATAGAATTTGACACAAATTACAACGTCCACCAAAACTTAATCGATCGAAATAGTTTTAACTCGTCCTTGAGTTGAAGGACTTCTATGGTCTAAATTCATGCTCAAATGGATTCACATACTACAAACTTGATTAACATGCCAAATTGGCATAGGATTTAAGGCTCTGGGATTATCAACGCATCAGAGTCATATTTTTTATTCTAGCCCGAAATGCGGGGTGTTACACTTTACTCTGGAAAGGTCTTGGGGATTGGTAGAGAAAACAATGGTTTATACTTGCTGAAGGATGACGCAGCAAGACATCCTGTAGTAGGTTCAACAATTCATAAAGAAGTTGATGGTGCAATATGGCATATGAGATTAGGCCATCCATTCATCAGTATTCCAAGTTGCATTCCCATTGTTCAGAATGAAAGAGAAGCACACAAACTATGTGAGATATGCTCATTATCCGAGAAGACAAGGTTACAGTTTCCTGTTAGTAACTCACATTCTAGTAGCATTTTTCAGTTGATACATGTTGATGTATGGGGTCCTTTTAAGTTTCCCACTTATGACAGAAAACATTACTTTGTTACCATTGTTGATGACTATAGTAGATATACGTGGACATGTTTGATTCAGTATAAGTCTGAAGTGACTGTTGTTCTGAAAGATTTTTTGTTAAAAGTAAAAAATCAGTTTGGTACTACTGTGAAGACATTAAGATCAAACAATGGTAGAGAGTTTTTCAATTCTCAGTGTTCTGATTTACTTTCATCCTTGGGCATTATTCATCAAAGCTCTTGTCCATACACACCCCAACAAAATGGGGTGGTGGAGAGAAAACATAGACACATTCTTGAGGTAGCTAGAGCTCTTAAATTCCAGAGTTCCATCCCTAACAGGTTCCGGGGAGACTGTGTTATGACTGCAACATATCTTATAAATCAACTGCCTACACCAATTTTGCAAGGAAAGTCTCCTTATACAATTTTATATAAGAAACCTGTAGTATATGATCACTTAAGGGTCTTTGGTTGCTTATGTTTTGCATCTACTTTACCTAAAGGAGATAAGTTTGAACCAAGAGCCAAAAGAGCAGTTTTTATTGGTTATTCTGAGACTCAAAAGGGATACAAGTTATTTGATCTTCAGCAGAACACATGTTGGGTCAGTAGAGATGTGATATTCAGAGAAGACATCTTTCCTTTCAAGGGAATCACATATGAAGGAACAACTATTTTTTATGTTCCACACTCTGTCAATGATCAGCACCATCCTGACCCTTCTCTAATACGCATGCGTGCATCACATGCCCCTGTATATGATGATTCTGCTAGCTCTTCTGGTGTGCCAAAAGTTGCAGATAATATGCAACATTCCACAGTTGAAGCTGATGAAGTATCACCAGCGGAACATTCATTTCCACCTGTTCCACAACCAGCAGACTTGAGAAGGACAACAAGGAGTATCAATCCGCCAATATGGTTAAAGGATTATGTAACCACTAAATCTGGTGGTAAGTCTGGAGGTGTGACCCTTTATTCTATCTCAGATGTGTTGTCTTATGATAATGTCTCACCAGCATACCAAGCCTATCTGCAAGCCTTTTTAGCTCAAATTGAATCACAAAATTTTAAAGAAGCCGTAACAGATGAACACTGGATTAAGGCTATGCAGCTTGAAATTCAAACCCTGGAGGAAAATCAGACTTGGGACCTAGTCCCTCTGCCACCAGGGAAACATGCCATAGGTTCTAAATGGGTATACAAGATTAAATATAAGGCTGATGGGAGCATTGAAAGATACAAGGCCAGATTAGTTGCGAAGGGATACAATCATCAGGAAGGTTTGAATTATCATGATACCTTCTCACCTTTTGCTAAAATGGTGACAGTCAGAGCTGTGATAAGCCCGGCAGCCTCCAAGAAGTGGGACATCTTTCAAATGGACGTAAATAATGCTTTCCTACAAGGAGATCTTTATGAAGATGTATACATGGAATTGCCTCAAGGCTTTCAGAGGCAAGGAAGTAAACTGGTATGCAAACTGAAAAAATCATTATATGGACTCAAACAGGTTTCCAGACAGTGGACTATTAAGCTCACAAATGCATTAATTGTTGGTGGCTATACACAAAGCAGTTATGATCACTCACTGTTTATTCAGAGATCAGGACATGATATTGTAATGGTCTTGGTTTATGTTGATGATCTGCTTATCACAGGGAGTAACTCTACTCTAATTCAGCATGCAAAAGACACACTGAACAAGGCATTCAAGGTGAAAGACTTGGGCCAGTTAAGATTCTTCTTGGGGATTGAAGTACTCAGGTCTGACAAAGGTGTCTTGCTCAACCAAAGGAAGTATGTGTTGGAATTGATCTCACAAATTGGCCTGAGTGGGTGCAAACTATCTCCAACACCATTATAAGTCAATAAGAAATTAACTTCTGTAGAATATGACCTCTAAGTTGGTCCATCTGATGATCCAGAAATAGATGACATACTTGGTTATCAAAAGCTGGTTGGCAAATTGCTTTACCTCACTATTACAAGGCCTGACATTTGCTTTGCAGTACAAACATTAAGCCAATTTATGCAGAGACCTAAACAGTCTCACATGGATAGTGCACTAAGGGTGGTGAGGTATCTGAAGGGTAATCCTGGACTTGGAATCCCTACTTAAAGCAGATGAGATCACATCTATGACTGCTTTCTGTGATTCTAATTGGGCATCTTGTCCCAACACTAGAAGGTCAGTTTCAGGGTATATAGTCATGATGGGTGATTCTTTGGTTTTTTGGAAATCTAAGAAACAACATACAGTGAGCAGAAGCTGAGTATAGGAGCATGGCAGGTGCAGCTGCTGAAGTGATATGGCTGACTGGTTTATTGGCAGAGCTTGGAGTGACCTTAACCATGCGAAGTTGTTTTGTGATAATAAAGCTTCACTACAAATTGCTGCTAATCCTATTTTTCATGAGAGAACTAAGCACATAGAAATCGATTGTTATTTTGTCAGAGAAAGAATCAAATCAGGTTTACTGCAACCAGTTCATGTCCCCTCCAACATGCAACTAGCTGATCTCATGACTAAAGGACTTCCAGCAGCTCAACATCAGTTTCTTCTTTCCAAGCTGAGCGTCTTTGACGTTTTCCGGTCACCAGCTTGAGGGGGAGTAAAAAGACTAATCAGTTAGGTTGTTGTAGTTTGTTAGAAAAGAGAGTGGTGTACAGCTGGTGTACAACTGTCAAGTTAGTGGAGTTGGATGTTAGTGGAGTCGGTTATTTTTCTCTATAAGTAGCAATTGCATCACTAACAATGTAATGAGAACAGATCACTTTTCAATCAATAAAGCTTGTTCATTCCTCTAAGAACCATATAAACGAACTTGGTTCAATAGCTCTAGGGATTTTATCAAAGAACATAAGCAAAAAGAGAACCATGTCTATTTATGCAAATAAAACAGCATATTTTTCTGCTTTCCATTTGCCTGATTGAATTTTGGCTTGAGACACTTATATATCTCACTTTTGCAAGCATATAACACTGAATTTGTACATGAAGAGGACTGCACTCTATTATAAAGATATGGAGCACATAAGCTCGAACTTTTAATTAGTAAACAGTTGCCTGCAATGCCTTCTTTTTCTTATCTGCTGCTCTCTGGCCTCATCACTAATTATTTCTGTAATAAGGTCTTTATATATTAATCGTTCCACATCCAAAATCAACGATGGAATCTCACTTTCACCATTTGTCCAATCGTCTGACTGCTGCCTCAAATCAGCATTTAGGATACTTATCAATTCATCTTCTTCAGACTCCATGCTAACCTTTTTAGCATTGAGTTGGTCTATGTCTGACTGTAATTCCTTCTGGAGCTTCTGTGCAGTTAAACGATCTTGTCCCTGTAATGAACAGCTTTCTGAAGCTAGTTTACGGGAAAGTATCTCATCGACTGTGTCAAAGACGTTCTTTCTGTGCATTTTCTGATTAAACTCCATCCAAGCACTTTTTTTACTGTGTCCATTTTCTGGCATAACGCGATCCTCAGTCTGTTCCAAGATATGAAACAACTTCGGATCGATCATATGGCCAGATGACTGAAGCTGAATGGACGAGGTGATGGAGTCCACGTCCTTGAGAAGGCCAGATGCCAGTAGTATTTTAGTGATGTATCTGTGGTCAGGATTATGATTCTGGCTCAAGGATCCAAGCTGGTCTGTATTTGCTTCGTGGTTGGAGTCCAGTAGTCTGAGCTGGTGAACGAGGTCCTTAATGCGCTCTAGTTTCTTCTGTTTGGTGGTCTCAACGCCAAGATCTACCCTATTGCTGTAAGGTGAATGATCCTGGTAATCTAGGTACCATAACTCATCTGCAGCATCCTCAACTGGAAAGGACATAAAAAGATTATTATTAGGCAAATTCTGCTTGTACATCAAAACCAATTGTAACATAATTCTGCTGTGCTTGGCTTTTCTCTCCTATATTTTGGGTACATCAAGCAAACTATTTCCCAAATTCTTTCAAATTGTGAGTTGCTTGGATAAACGTCTAGATTACTCTGTCGTAGGAGCTTGTCCTAACTTTAGATCTCATGTAATCCTTTCTCAATCCTACCCTGACTTCAACACTCATTTCCTAGTTCATGAGATGATTAATCTTTGCAAGTATATGAACACCTACATTATTCTTCTAGGTGTATTTGCAAAAGCCTATAGATTTTCCTTATGTTTGGCAACATTTTACAGACCTAATGGTATCCATACCTGTAAAGGCAGTCGTTTTCTTCTTCACAGGAGATGGTGAATCCTCTTCATAGAATGCGGCATCAAGCACTGACACAGGACTAGGTTGTTCAATTGTAGCAATTGCATGGTCAGCCATTGGTCTGTATTCATTGAGTCTCATCATGTCACTCTGGATCAGGAAAAAGCTGAAGTCAGTAATTGGTCATGTGCAGGATAAATAGATAATATACACGAAGATAAATCACTCACTTTGTCTTTGGAGTCCTCTAGTCTTTTGGCATTAACACTAAAGGAAAGATTTCTGCTTGTGACTTCTCCCTCTGCATGTGAGCTTAAACTGTTGTTGCTTTCTGATTGCAAAGAAGCTGCATCACTTTGCTCACTGAAATTTCTTGTGCCACTGCTGATCTCACTCAATTCCTCATCAACTCGGAGCAGATGGTTGGCTTTTGCTTGCAGTCTCCTTTTTGAAGAGCCTGATTCTTTAGATTGCTTAATTGATTGCCGTCTAACCTTGCTGAATTCTGGTGATGTTGTGGTTGGAAAAGACTGCTTCTTCTTATGAGGCGATCTTGGACTTACAGTTCCAGAATTCCTTCCTAATGCAGGATAACTTCCTTCCTTTTGTTGACGTATTGCTGAATTTTGCACTGCCCTTGATGTTCCTTCTTTGGTCTTCCTGTCTGGTGAATGAAGATGCCAACCAGAATCTCTGACATTTTTCGCTCTAGGTGTCACGGCTTTCCAAGCTTTCTTGTCAGCTGTATCCTCTCTGTTATATACAAGGCATTTAGTGAAGAGTTGTTGAAATTTTAAGACGTTTGCAGTTAAGAAAGGTTAACATGCAATACTAATGTTAGCACTTAATTTGGATTGTTTCGGAGTTATATTTAAAGATTCTGACCTTTTTGGTGGGCGAGTTCCCTTAATAGTTGGTGATAGCAGGTTGCATTGCTGCCTTTTCTGCACTATTTCCAAGTTCGCATCAGAGTCTGCCTGCTCTTCTGTTTGGACCTCTAACCTTGCTCTTGTCTTCTGCATTGCTTCAAGAATCTGCTTCAGAGCTCTGAGATCCTTTCCAGACTTTCTGAACTCAAGTTCAGTTATCCTTTTCTCCATTTCACCATAGACAGAGGAAGATATCTTGGGACTCTTAATTGACAGTTCCACATCTATATTTCTTGCCAACGACTTGTGGGAGGTTCTGCTGGCCTCCGGTTGCCTCCAGGGAGCAGGTTCTAGTGGAAGCCTTGAAGTTGACGATGCTCTCATGATTGAATTGGTAGATTTCATTCTTGGGGAGCCAAAATCCTTTTCATTACTCTGTGGGAACCGTGTGACTTGATTATTCTTGCTCTTTTCAGCTGTTTTTGTTGATACCGTAACAGAATCTTTGGCAGAGAAAGACTTAGGTATCACTTTCTCGACTTCATTTGAGGGAATGGAATTTGGTAAAGCTTCCAATCCCATCAGCTTTGCTACAATGCTGGAAGATCTTTTATGATCCCCTAAAAGAAAATTTGATCTGGATTCAGATGCAGAGCTCCTGAAGGACTGTTCTCTACTGTCCAGTGACAGTCTAGGAAGGTCTTTTATCCTCATTGATGAACGCATCGCTTCTCTTGAGTCTCTTTCATCGTAAGAGAAACGTGGATGATCTCTTGGTGCATGCTTTAGATCATCTTTTGAATTGCGAGGTGCTTCACGAAACTTTGCAGCTACTGGCCTTGTTCCATCAGATGGCTTCCCACAGTTTGACTGCTGAATTGGCCTTGGAGAATCTATGTGCTTCATCACATGGACTTTACCTTCTACTTTGGTGGCAGTTTTTACAGATAAACTACGGGCTTCTCTGTGCATCGAGTCCTTGACAACATCCCGGAAATCAGGTGATTGCCGGCCAGAATGAGATGGGGAACTTGGTTGCTTGTATGACAGAATTTTCGAGGGAGATTCTGGTAAGTTTCTTTGACTGCAAAAAGGTTGTTCTTGTTGTGGTGTTTTACGTTGTTCAAGTTTTGAGTTAGCCTTGGATGATGACTCACTTGAGTGTGAAACTTTGTTCCTGGCTACCTCCCTTGAAGTCTTTTCCTGCAGTTGTCAATCACATATTGCTTAGTTTGTTTTGTGTGCTAGCTTAGTGATATCGTGATGATTGAATTTGTTCAAAATCTTACCGTAGCCGATTGGATAGTACATTTGGTCTCCATCGTGTCCGTGGCACCTTCAGGACACAAGAACCGGTGGTGAGACTTTCTACTTTAATCAAACTAAAGGGACTAACTATGTGTTTGCACAAGTACATCATTATGCTTTAGCAGGAGAAAATCCAAGTTTTTATATGCTCTACTACTTAATTGGAAGTAGTTTATCTATATTTGGATACGTAAACACACGATTGTGTTAAATGCGTATGAAAGGATACAAGAGGGCAAAAAGAACCAGAATGCTCATACTTGTAGTTAGCATATGTTAAAAGATAATTGCCAATGTTAAGCGGTCAATTCTGAATGTTAAGGTGGCGTTTATTTGATGATTCCAAAACTTGAATTTGCAAATTTCTTTTTAGTTTATGCAAGAAATAATTGTTAGTTTTATTTAGTATTTGTTTTCAGTCTTTTTTTTTTTCTATAAAAGCTGAGTTTGTGAACTTAGTTTTTTTGAAAGTTTTGCATAATTGATTCCTTAATGAGGTTCTTATATTTCCAGCCCTTCTAAACCAATGTTATATATAATCTTGAAAATGAAAATGTTTTGATGGTTTTCTTTTATTTTTCTCTCTATTATTGCTAATTAATTATCCATAAGCAGTGGTTTGCTATTGCCTTTCATCTCATCTTGAAACCAGGTCCTCCAATTCACCCTCATTACTTATTTCCATTCTAAGATATTATTCCCTCGTACCAATAAAATGATAGGATTGGGCAAATTATTTTATTTCTGAAAAAATAAGTTTCATGTTCAGAAACTTCACTAGGAATACAGATCATAATTTTTTTTTAATAAACTATGAATATTCAAGAAAATAAACTAAAAAGTGTTTTGACAAGACTAGTTCTGCACAAGGAGCTTAGAAGGAGAACAAAACAAAATTGACAGAAATGAGAAGCTTTATGGTATTGATTTATTCACTTGCAAGACTATTGAATACTGAAAAAGTGTATTTTCTTTTGGTGAGAAAGAGTACCTGTGAGTAGCCTTTTGTGATTTTGACCATGTAGATGTTTGCCAATGAGGAAGTGGTGTCTATCAAACAATTGGAATAACCCATTCATGCATCCAATTTTCTTGTTGTTGTCCTCTGTTATAGAAGATAGCATTCTTGCTGACATTTTTGTTGCTTTCTCAAAGTCCAAAATTGGCAAAAATCATATGGCCTTGTGCACTTCCTATGAACAAGAATAATTCAGCACATTAACAAAAATTGATAACTCCTTTCCTTGAATTGTATTCATTCATTATTTTAGAGGACAAAGTTGGGCTTACCAGTGCTACAAAAAACTTGAACAAAAAAAAAAAGAAGCTTCTTGCAGGGGTAGACAGAGAAATGTAGTCAGAGCAACTTAGCACAAATGTGGTACTTGGAGATTGAGAATAATATGTAGCTGCAGAGTAACAGAACCCAAGAACAGATGTTTTATTCACAGAACAAAATGGTAAGAATGTTTCTTGCCTAAGAGGGAAGAGAGAGAGAGAGAGAGAGAGAGAGAGAGTATGTGTGTGAAATGTGGAAATGTTAACAAAGAATGTGGCAGATGCATTATATATATATATATAAACTATAGAGGTTGCAGCTAGTAGCTGGCTTTGAATGACAGAGAAGATGGCGGGCAGAGGGGGAGAAATACATAGTTACTTATTCTGTTTACACTAAATCATAGTATAATTTAAAGTTAATAATCTTAAATTGAAGTGAGAATTATAATATATACTTCCTTCTTTTCATATTACTTAGCCAGAGCTGTGTATTTTACTAAATTAACATTATTAATGATATTTTGAAATTTTAAATTTAACTACTATTATTACTTTATATAATTAGTTTATACTAAAATATTATAAAAAAAGAAGTAATAAAACTCTCTTATTAAATAGTACTTTTTTGTTAATATAGAGCTAAGTAAAATAAAATGGAAAGAGTACATACAATAACAAACTCAGTATATTCTCACGGGAGAAATGGAGAGGGTACATACATGTTTGATATTTATTAATTTGAGGTAAATAACGAAAAAATACAAATAAATAGTATGTATTTGCATAAAAAGATGGTTATGTGGATATGAAGAAGGTGGGTCATTTTCTACACACTTTCATGTGGACAAAATAATGAGTAGAGAGGTGGGACTCTGATGGAGGATTCGAGGGTGGGTGGGGGAGAGGGGGGTAAGATGTCTGGAGAATGGATCTCTCTTTTTCAAGTCACTAGTAGTTGTAATAGATACATGGGCATGTGGAGTTTGTCAGATAAAATGCAAGAAAGTGGATGAATGTACTGGCAATGCTGCCTCCTAGAAGCCTTTAAAGTTCTTTTGTTCAACCTCACAATATGACATTATTGCCCTCCAATTCTATGAACATGATCATCATCATATGCTGCTGCCATATGGCATTTGGCAGATAATGCTTTCAAAAATTTTCTGTGGGTTTTCATTTAATAATAGTCTTAAATATATCTGTTGATCGAATTATAGAGTAGCTCAGTTTCACAGCCTGGCTCTGGAGCCTAAATATTTGTCGATCGTGTTTTTATTTGGAAGCGACTCATTTGCCTCGAAATATTATTCCTGATATTTCATGTTCCTTCCTTTTTTTTTTTTTTCAAATAAATGATTAACAAAGGCTTAATTTGAAGGAAAACTTTGATGTAATTGGTAAAGTTATTGTCAGGTTACAAATTTAAGTTGTAGAAACAGTCACTTACAGAAATGCATAGGCTGCACATAGTGAAAGCATTATTGCACCAAACGGTCCATTAACTAATGCATAATTTCTTGAATTGAATATGATATTTCATGTTCAATTATTTCTTCAAAAAAAAACTCTTACTAAAATGTGCAAGTTCCTTTATTTGCTTTAAGTCTGGGTGAGCAGCATGACTAGATGCTTATCTGATGGGAGATAGCAAATCCCTTAAATGGAATAACTAATAGGAGTAATAAAATAACCGAAGTACATGCAAACTATTTTTTTTTCTTTTCAAAAATTTAGGGCAGGAAAAATGAGGAGGGGATTAAAATATGAGAAATTTAATCTCATGCAAATAATCAACCAACTAAATTACTAAGATTCCACACAAACATTCACTGACATGCATTTGAGTGGCAAATGGACAAAGCCGCCCTTGAAATGGATGTTCATATTTTTTGTACGAAGCTTTGCAAGTTAGCAATGATGCTTGTTTTGTTCCTTTTCATAGTGCATACGTTTCTTTTTCTTTTTTTATACCACTGACTAGAACTGCTACTCATCTAAGCTCATGTGTCTGTTATTTTTACTAGCTATTGTTGAGGTAAAAAATTTACCGTTGTAAAAGTTTTTATCCCTAGTATTTTTCAATATAAACTCTTAGGCCTTTATGAAATAATCTGTTACTAAATAATTTAGATAAAATAATCTTCTGGATTCCTATACTATGTCGGTTTTATAAGTTGGACACTTCTACTTACATGTTTGTCATCTGGACCCCTGAACCCACTAAAAACAACATTTTAAACCTTTTTTTGGAGAGTGTAGCACACTCTCCCCACGTCAGCTGCAACACCTGACACGTCTGTCATATCATCTGCCACGTCATTTTAAAAAAAGTATTATATTAAATTTCAAGTCATTTTTAAAATGCTACATAACAAATTAAATATTAAAATTAATTTAATTAAATAAATTTTTTTTATAAATTGTAGAAAAATTTGAATAATCATGTTTTTATTTTTGCTCACAAATTAAACATCAAATCCATTTCAAATAATTAAAATTCTTCTTCAACTAATTTAAATTTTTAACTATAAATTCATATATACAAACATGATAAATTTTCGATTTTTAAATTTGAATATTTTTAGAAATTCACAAAAAATGTAATTTTTTTCAAGTGAAATTTACTAATTTTTTTCAATATTCACTATCATTCACTTTCAATTTAAATTTAAATTTTAATCCCCAAAAAAATAAAAAGATTTTAAATTTAAATTTTAATTGAAAAAATGAAAAGAATTGAATTGAGAGGGAAAATTAAAATAAAAAATAAAAAGTGAACGTGGGGGAGGGGGGCTGGAAGGGTGTGGGGGGGGAGGCGTTGGACGGGGCTGATGGGGTGTGGGGGATTGGGGACGGGCTGGGGTAGGGGTGGGGAAGGGCTGGTGGGGTGTGGGGGGGTGGGGACGGGCTGGACGGGTGTTGGGGTGGGGTGGAGAGGTTGGGGTGGGGGGGATGGGCTGGGTGGAGTTGGGAAGGGTTTTAAAAAAAATATATCATTTATAAATTTTTAAAAATATTTTTAAATTAAAAAAGATCCTTTTTATTATTTATTTTATTTAATATTTTTTAATTTTTTAAAAATTATTTTATGTAAGGGGCTGGGGTGGTGGGATGGGGCTGGGTGGGGGTGGGGACAGGCTAGGGTGGAGTGGGGAAGGGTTTAAAAAAAAAAAATCTTATTTTTATTTTAAAAAAAAATATATAAATTAAAAAGGATGGAGGAAAAAAAATCCTTTTAAATTCAATTTTAATATTTTTTATTTTTAAATTATTTTAATATAAAATTGGCCAAAAATTGACCCTCACTCGGACCCTAGGCGAGTGACTATACTCTCCTTGTCCTAGTCACCATTTCAATGTCACATAGGCAAGGTCAACGATCAAAGGGTGCAAAATGTTATTTTTTAATGGGTTCAAGAGTCCCGATGATAAACATGTAAGTAGAGTGTCCAACTTACAAAACCGACATAGTACAGGGGTTCAGAAGGTCATATTGCCAATAATTTAACCTGTTATCACTTCAAAGTTACTCGTCCACACTGAAATTTACTCCCTCCGATTCATAATAAATGAATTGTTAAATTTTGGCACATAGATTAAGGAAAAAACATTAAAAACATAAATTTAACATAACTTTTCATTTTTACCACAAAAAAAAAGAAAAAAACTGACCTTGTAATATCTTTTCAAAAGTTAATTGGTTGTCAAATCATAAGGGTAAATTTGGAAAAAAATTCAATGATTCACTTATTTTGAAACACCAATAAATACCCCAACAATTCACTTATTCCGAAACAGAGGGAGTAACAATTACTTATAGTAGATGACCTAATCATCAGGGGCGGACCTACATCCATTTGTGGGATGCTCCGGCGTCCACTAAACTCAACGCGGAATAAGTAAAACTACATAGAAAATATACAAAAATTGATATATAATATGTAAAAGCATCCACTAAACAAGAAGTTGATTGGGTGCATTGGTATTTAGATTGACTTTAAGTTTTTTAAGCACCCACTATCCTTAAATTCTGGATCCGCGACTGCTAATCACGTATCATCATTAAAGTGCTCTAAAAAAGGTATTTTATTAATTTTAACAACCATTTTATACTTAGTTCACTGGTTAGTGGTTACTACAAACTTCAATTCAAAATTGTAGGCGCTACTTTTTGTTTTTTCGCCTTTATTAAATTGGCGCTTATTTAAAAGAACCCCAAGGACCACTGATTTTTTTTGTTTTGGTCTAAGGTGGGGGCGGGAGCGGGGATTGACTACAAATTAGTGCAGTCAATATTTGATTTATTAATTTTCTCCATTATTTTTGTTTTCATACCCCTTGCCTCGTTTTTGACTGTAGGCATGTTTATTAAGTATTTGATTGAATTACATTGACTAGATTTTAAACTCAATGCAATGAGGAAATTAAGAAGTCGAAATCACCAAGTAATTTCTAGCTTATATGCATCTTTCACTACGAAATGACCAAGTAATTTCTAGCTTATATGCATCTTTCACTACGAAATGACCAAGTAATTTCTAGCTTATATGCATCTTTCAGTAAGTTTTCCCAAAAAATAAAGTCTAAATGACATAGTTGTTTACCATTATGCGTTTGTTCATGTAATGGATAAAGTCCATGTAATGAAACAGACAGGAATAAGTAATACCACAAAACGAAAGAAAATAAAAAGCACACAGATTTTACGTGGAAAACCCTTGACGGGAAAAACCACGAGCAGAGGAGAAGGAAATTCACTATAATGGAGAGGAATACAATGAGGAAACGAAAGTCTCAATGACATATGTGAACATCAAAAAATAACTCACTAAATCACACTTATATAATACGTGCGTACAAATAAATCCTAAGCCCAAAAACATATTTGTCCGATCCCTCCGCTACCATCACAGCCCCCCCCCCCCCCCACACAAAAAAAAAAAAAAAAAAAAAAATCTCAAACATGAGTCGCACCGCGAATTTTTTAGGGCCGGATCAACAAAATTCGAGTCACAAATTCTAACGGTCCGAACAGTTACTAGGAGTTATATATGGTACTGTTTCAAAATTACTTTTTTGGTGCATTGACCACCAAAACTAGAGGTGCAGCCAGTCTCCCTAGCTAATGACCTTGTTCTCCTAGAACACCAAAATTTATTTACTATGTTCTTGTTTGTTCAAACAGCCAGTACTTTTGGGGATTGCATTGACCAACAAAACTAATAATAGTGATGTTATTCTCTTTGAAAGTTGAAGGAGAATTTATTAATAACTTGTTTATTTCTAATCAATGTACTGTATGTTAGTGTATTTATTAGCTGTGTGTGTTATAATTAACGCGTAACACAAAATTCCAAAAGGTTAGATAGTTGTGGTAAGTACTAAAGTCATATACAACTACAAAATTTCAATTCCAATGTATCTACTATTTTCTCCAATCTTTTCTAAGATAGCTGGTGCCTGTACTTCATAGTTGTTAAATTGTCATATGCCTTTCCAACACATTTAATCATTGTCGAGCTTTGGTACCTCTCTCCTAGTCCCATACGTATTTAATTAATTAATTTTCTTCCTTTGTCACCAATGTTCTCTTCTCAGACAATGACGCTACCCAATTCAAGTTGCTTTCCAAATATATTTAATCGGACAAAACATGTTCGAGTCTTGAAAATAAATAAACTCTTAGCCGTAAGTGTTTTAATTTCTTAATAGACAAAAAAGCAGGTGTGAATTCAGATTGATACATAACTTGATCATATTCAACCCATCCATGTCTAGTTAAATGCCAATTTTTTATTTTCTTTCTTTTATATTTTCATCATTGCTATATTTTAAGTAAAATATGGTAAAGTTATTTGCGTGTTTATTGTATAAACACTTAAAAAATAAATTCAGTCCTAATTATTCTAAGAATCTGTTATGCATTGCATTTTTTAGTTTAGAAAGACTTAAAATGTGAATATTCAACTTTCCGAAGTATCTTGGAAATAAGAGTGATTTAGAGAGAAACTAATTTACAAAACTAAAAACGTTAAAAATTAATCAAACACCTCCTCACAGTATTCAGTTATTTTCAAATCATTAACATTTTATATCAATTAGAGCAATTAAATATAGGGATGGCAACGACCAACGAGGCGGGGTGAGCAATTGAATTTTTTAACCAGTCTTTGACATAATCATATTTCAGTCCATTAAAAGTTTCAGCTATGTAGTCTTCTCTGTTCTCTCTGATCAATGTAATACCTACTGTTAATGCCTCTACTTGCCCACCTGAAGTCTATTATATTTCTCAACCAAATGCTTCATTATTTATTCATAAATATAAAAGGTGAAAAAAAAAAATAAAGGGAAGGGAACCCATCATCATTTTAGTGCTTCATTATTGTTTGAGTAAATTTTATTAATGGCATAATACTAAAGAAAGAAAAATTGACCAAAATTTTCAAGTATCATCGAAAAAGTCACAAAGTCAGGAAGAGGTTTGGTAACAGTGAAATTCGTAGTCGCTAGACTGGACATCACATGAGAGATGTAAATTGCACTAGGTAAACTTTGTGCGACGAGCTCGATTAAATAACGCCTGCAGGTGATATTGGACCCAGAAACCCTTCCCAATTTGAGAGATTCCCTGCTCAGCCAGCTCGGCCACCAATTATTTTAGATAATTATTGAATTAATTGGGTCCACATAGCCATAACAACCTCTGTTTATATATACTATATACATAAACATGGTCAGTAAACATTTTGTACCTCTATATCTCTAGCTAATTGTTTGTAGTACATTTATATCTATAATTATTAATTTCATCCGTGTGAATTCAATTATATATGGTTTGTAAGAGAATCGAACGTATTTATACAAAATGATGGACCCCATGGTCTATTCATTTTCAGTAATCACTATTAAGTATCATATTAATAATAGCATAAGACTATAATAAAGTTGTAACGACCCTACTGAGAATTTCATTTTCGGAAGTTATTAGACTATTAGCTTGGAGAAATAAAATTGGAAAAGTACTATTGTGTGTTGTATCAATCTGTCCCAAATACGACCCTATTCAGAATTTCATTTTTGGAAGTTATTAGACTATTAGCTTGGAGAAATAATTTTTGGAAAAGTACAATTGTGTGTTGTATTAATCTGTACCAAATAAAGCTAACTCACTATTATTGTTATGTTTTTCAGGTATCGTTGTCTTAACCAGAATCATGTATATCCAATTCCTGAAAATAGGTAAACTAGCTTTTATCATTTGACGTGGGTTTAATTGACTGCTTAACTAAAAAAAAAAGCACCACTCTTGCCTATGCTTTAACATGTTTGCATGTTCTGCTGTTCTTGAAATGTATGGTTATCTATTTAAACCTAATTGAAACCAAGTTTAATGAGGCCACCCCCCACACAAATTAATGTAGCATAATCAGTTGAATTTAGACAATTAATTATATATAAGTGTAACTAAGGCTCCAATTTGATTAGAGGGGGTCGAAGGGAGACATTTGATCTTGTTCGATTGAAATATAATGTTATGTAAATATATAGGATAAATGAATTTGTTTTAGTGTGTAGGAGAGAAGGTGGAACAGGATCGTCTTAATTAGATCGGAGGTTTCAAGTTTCAATTTTGGCATTCTTGCATCTTCTTGAAATTTTCTTATTAAAATTTTTGACTCCGCTACTCCCTTTGACTCACCACACTCCAAAAGTTTACAGTAGAGTAGAAAAAATATTTAATGAAATAGTAGATAAAATAATATAGCCAAACCAATTGAGGAAAACCAAAAAATATAGAACAAAAATAAAATAAAAAATATTTACACATACCCCGTATACGTAATTTCATGAAGAAAACGAAAACCTTCATAACCACTCAAAGTTGAAAAGTAAGGAGGAGCTTTACCTTATATTAAATCGAGGAAAATTATTAGAAGATGTTGGATATGCATGTGCTTTAATTAAGTGTCATTTTGTATTATGCATGATGGATGACTGACATGCTCACCTATATTTGAAAATGATCAACACCAGGCTCTGAATTTATCACTTTATTTCCGTAAACAAAATTATCTACATAAAGTGTTCACATCTAAAGTTTAACTAAGATCGAATATGCTGAAATTGGTTGGATCCATTTCAACTATTGTTGTAAGATAAATTAATGTGAGAAGATATTGATTAACTATAATATACTGATAACCATATATGCATGTAAAGATACGTGTCATGTATTTATTGAATTGATGTGAACATTAGATGCGGATAAGTATTTATCGCTTACTTTTAATTAGTTACATGTATTAATATTTTCACATTGTTTCAATTTATTGCTCTGGCGTAACAAACCTTTTAACTTTTCTAATAATTTATAACTAGTTTAACACCCGTTGTGATTTTAAGCCCAAAAAGGAAATTGCTTTATCCTATATCTAATTAATTGCTTCTAGAAAAGTATGGTCTTCCTCCATAAATAACAAACTTGTAAATTCTTTTTAAAGTGGACAATCCTAATAACAAATTTACCTATAGCTCTAGGGTAGATGGTCAACTCTTTTTTAAGCCACTAAAAGTGGTTGACCTTTATTATCAATGAAAAAGAAATCACAAAAGATATAGGACTGAATTAAGCCAAAATTACCATCAATATCATTTGATGGAAAAGAGAGGGCCCTCAATTATAAAGATTAGCATTAAACTAGATTAATTATGTCAAAAAATCTAACGTGTTTCTTGATTTTAGCTTTAAGTCATTTCATAATTAGGAGGCCGACTTATAATTAGGAGGATCAATATTGAGTTGATATTTTGGATGTCCTCCAAAACCTATACATATCATCTGCTTAGTCGGAGACGTTGTGGTTGGTTAATCAAATTAATTAATATTTTTTAAAGGACGTGAAAAGACAAAAATGGCAAGTAAATCAATCAATGAGAAAGTAATAGTAGAATAAAAGCAATAAGCATAGGTAGAAAATTTAATCATATTCTTCTTCTTTTAGTTAATGTGCAAGAAACGTGAAATAGATAAAAATGATAAGTAAAATAAACCGACGGAGAGGGAGTCTATAAATAAAACAACACATAAGGTTCATTCACAATCTTCCTAATTTAAGTAATTAATACATAGAGGTGACAATAATGTTGAAATTTTGAATTGAAGTCTCTATCTAAGATTATAAAATATAGTAATGAGTAGTACCTAAAGAGGGAACTAAAAGAAGTGATGGTGATAGTAGAGGAGGGGAAGGAGGGATGCAATATATGTTGACATCACATGCAAATAGGGAAGAGAAGGCATGAGGGATGTAGGAGTTTAAGATAGCAAGTTACCCCACCTATATATTACCTATCTCTATCCTAATCTCTCTTTCATAGGAGTATTTTTTTTTCTTCTCTTTTATACTATACTATGTTCCAAGAAACCTTCTGCCCCATTAGTCTTCCATCATTGCCCACATGAATACCCTACTTATCACCTTTCTATACCATGTGCATAACCCCCAACCCCTAATTCTTTATTAACACCCATTAATTAATTAATTATTTTTGTTGATAATAAACACACATTAATTAATTAATTAATTAGTCATGAATGACATCTGCCTTATATTTTATATTATAATAACTCGTCACTTGATTGATTCTTTAATATAACACTTGTTACTTCCTTCCTTCCAAATTAAGTGGTGTTTTTACCTTTTTATTTTGTTTGAAAATAAGTGGTGTTTTAGATAACTAAGAAGATATTAATGATATTTTTTCAATTTTACTCTTTACATAATTAATAAAATTATTAAAGAGTTATATCTTTTTTTAAGGTATTTATTAAGAATAAGTTGGTAAAAATACATTTTACTTCTTTTTGGAAAGAATAGTTTTCAGGCTAAAAAAACTAGTACTTATTTTGAAATAGAGAAAGTAACTAATTAAGTATCCAAGTTCGTGGCTAAGTGATTAAGAAAGGAGGCGAAAACTTTAGCTATTAGAGTTCAAATTCCAATTACGTACAAGACGGAGAATGCTATGAGATTTCTTTTTCTTGATGGACAGAGTTATCTTAGCCTCTCTTTATTGATAAGAGGTAACAAAAAATTGATAGAGTAATGGAAATACCTGTAAACTAATGAAATACTACTATTTTTCCTTTAAGGAAACTACTTGTTAACTTATAAAACAAGGTTTCAATTAATAATATTGAAATGACTTTTCATTTCAAGGGAACTGTTTCACATTCTTTTGAGCAAAGCAAAAAGGCAGTGGAGATAAATTATTACACAAACAATGCTTCTAATTAATAGGGTTGGCTTTTGAATATATATATATATATATATATATTTGTAATACTGTAGAAAAGTCAAGAGTCCATGTTGTTATCACAAACATGATCACATGAGAGAGGGGAAAAAGAAGCAAGAAAGTTGATGGATCTGAGCTTTCCCTATAAGAAATCCACTTTTAGTATTATTCAAATTAACTTCATAAATGAAGCTCTAAAATAATTTATACCATGTATGCTGCTGGTCCAATTTGCCAAACCCCCCACCCCGAAAAAATACCCCATTTAAATTGTATAATTAATCGAATCTCAACTACAGATCCATATATTGTAATATAAGTTTATATTAATGAATTATTACTTAAAAATACTGATCTGTCAAAATAATTTACACTATAATAAGTTAAATCATTCATGTTATGGGTCAAATGAGACGGGCCTTTCCCGCTAGATTTTGTGTACATATTAGTTCTTATAATTTCTACAGAACTTACATATCATTGTGCGTCTGGCCGGTTAATTTATATACACCAAAATAACATTAATCTCTTTATTAATTAGTATATGTTAAATGGGAAAAAATTCAACCAAAAAAAAAAAAAGACAAAGAAAGAAAGAAACTGATACCGCCATTAATGAAATATTTTCAATACACTAGTTTTTCTAATTATCATTTAGCTGACACATTTTGTCTATCGGATACGTCTCTCTACCTCTGAGCCTTGAGATAGAGATAAGGTCTGCGTATACTTTATTTTCTTCAAACCTCATTTTATAGAACGATACTAAATATGTTATTATTTTACTTAGCTGCCACATTTTCATTTTTAATTCCTGTAGTACCACTGTTTCTACCTACAGAATACAAGATCTTTTTGGAACCACTACTGGGAAAAAGAGACTTGTCCTGAAGATTTTTACTATTGGAATGATAAGTTTCACTAATAATTGCGAAGTTGACTTTATTGATATACACATAAGGATAGCAAAATAAAAGGAGAGGCATGTTAAATGAATCTAAGTGAAGGAATATATGACTTGATAAATTTCTTCATGATTCATAAGAATCAAATCAAGTGGGGGGATTGAGGAGAATTAGTCTACCATAGGACCATATGGGGTGTTAATTTGGACCATGTGGTTACTTTTGTGGTCTTGTATTTAACAATTGGCCACTTTATTAAAAAGAAAAAAGTCCAATTTTCTACTTATCATTCAAGATCGCTCAATTTTATCCTTTATTATACTTTTCGGTTCATTCATATCTTTAGTGAGTAAATCGATCATCACATATTTATTTTTGTAACTAATAATGGAGTTCCAACGTGAAATGAATGCATCCGGTGTGTTCAAATTCTCCGAGAAATATTTCAAATTTGTCACTCAACTTTTGATTATGGTTTAAAATAATTATCCTTAGGAGTCCAAGAAAAATTGTGAATTATAAACTTCGGACGATGTGGTAATCTCGAATTTCAGATTTCAGACCACTAAGTTTAATTTTAGAAAATGCACAATGCGTATGTAGATAGATATCTTAATAAGTTGATCTCAACGGTAAACACTTCAATTTTGAAAATGTACGTTTAAACACCTTAGTTTGATTTAGCTGACTGTATAAACACACTTTTCTAGATATGCATCTCAAAATTAGAGTGTTTACGGGGATAATTTAAACCAAATTAAAATATCTAAATATGCATTTTCAATGTTAAGGGTGTATAGAGGTTAATAGAGTTTGTGTTCAAATATCTATTTATGTAATATATCGTTGAAATAATTGTCAACTTCTAAATATAAGATCTTATAAAATTTGCTCTCTATGTAAATCAACCACCATAGGAGAGTATGAGTCCATACATGTCGATATCGAGAACTTTAATGCATCGTACTGACATATATATATATATATATATATATATAGTGCAATGAAATGAAAAAGGAATATCCAAATTGGAGATCATTGGGAATACGAATTTAGTCATGAAAGAGAGCACATGCAAAGTTGGTAAAAGTTGCAGAGGAGAAAGGCAAAGTGTCAATCCATACTTAGTGATGAAAACCTTCCTCCCATATCTCCTCTCTTTTGGGATCTGCGCCTTCTGCCACAAAAAAAAATAAAACAACTCACAATATCCCTCCTTACATGTGTGAAAAATATTACTCACTAATGTACTACTACAATATATTTTTCAACTTGTTTCGTTTCTTATCCACCAAACGATCTTATAGACGGAATCAAAATTTCAACTTTATCGGATCGTGTGGTAGACAGGATAAGAAAAATAATCTCGAGACAAAATTTTAAAATTAATATTATTTCATATTTTGTACAGGGCATTAATAATAAAAAATAATAATTTAATACAACTATGATCTTCAAGCAAAAGTTATTGAGTTCAGCATAACCTCTAATCGGACTACCTACCTTCGCCCCTGCTTAGAAGTTGCATTAAATTATTATTTGAAGTGTGCAAATTGGCTCCTTTTCAAATCTTCAAGAGATTTCATCATCCTTTTAATTAATAACGCACATGATCCTAGTATCTTAATTACCCACTGCCAAGTTCTGTTATTATTCATAACTGTATATATTCCTAGACAATTTAATATATTATTATTGCAAATATAAAAGTTGGGGGGTAGGCAATATCGTCAGGAATGAGGTCATGATAATTTGAATTTCGAGTGCAAACCATATATAGTTCCAACTACTATTGTACTAAAGAAGATGGAAAATGATGAAAACTTATATGTAACATTAATTATTGATAGCAATTGTAGCCAAAAGTCATGATGAAGGATAATTGAACTGCAGATCAAATAGTAGATGATGAAATTGTATCGTTTTTCAATATTTTGGACCATGTTGATGTTGCTATGTCCTTTTATTTCTACATCATTATTTGGAAAATAATTATTACACAGCTAACTACTGCACCCAACCCAAAAATCGCAAGTACCTTTTAATACAGTTTTGCCAATTTTCCTCCTAGAGCTCATGTACCATGATTCTGAGACTATTTTATAGGGGACCAGAGGTTTATTAAGGTTAATATTTGAACCACAAAGTTTTGCATATTTAGACAAAAATCAATGCTAAGCTGAAATATTAAGGTAAGGCGTACATGGTGGAAGAGTTGAAATTCCTAAACTTCAAAATAAAATACATATTAGTAAGAAATGCCTTACCCCTTTAATTGGCCTACCCACCCAGCAGAAATCCAAATTAATCGGGTTAGTGGATTGGGTATACTAAAGGAGCTAGCAAAAATAGATTATAAATAAATCACACTTGGTTATAAGTTGCATTTGATGAAAATGTTATCGAACTTGAAGAGCGATTTATAAGTTGCAACGATTTACCAAGGGCAAGAAAAAAAAAAGTTTAAAAGTGCCACCTCTTACCCCTCCCTTTATCTAGGGATATATCTTGTGAACCAAACATCCTAATCATTTGGGAGAGGAACTCTTCAAACTATATAGTATATTATTTTTATAAGGCAATTATTGCGCTGAATAAGTAAATGTGCTTGTGCAATTTGTATGATTTGATTTTTGTACTATCCCCCAATTAAGATCATGCATGACCATTGGCCAGAAAGGCACTTGAATATAGATGGGCATGAAAATAATTTAAATCGTCCTCCCCTCCCCTCCCCTGTAGTGAGACCTACATGTTGTGATTAATCGAGCCAGTAAATTTTTAAAAAGAAAATTTATAGTTATAGAATTATCATCAATTCTTATGATAAGAGACCTCATGCTCTATCCTTGCCCACTTAGTACATGCAAGTACACAATTCTTTTTCAAATTACAAGAGTGCATACAGCTCCAAAGAACGTGAAAAATTATATAACTTTAAGAAAAAACCTTGGTATACTCCAAAACAAAAAAAACAATAATGCTATGAGCATGGAGATAATACATGATTGAATTGGTTCATTTCTTCCTTTCCTTCCTTTTTTGGCTGCTTGTAAAACTTATTCCCTACTTCCACAAAGTTGTAACGAATCATGATAAGGCCCATGTAAATCTCCTCCTTGTTCATATAGATAAGTAGCATAAATATTTGTATAAGTAACGTAAATACCTAGCGTTTTGGAAGTAATTACACTTGCTCCCACTTTTTTAATTACTTTACTCTCTCTCCCTGTTAATATACATAAACATAGCCAACATATATATAGCATTCGGTGTATATGTTGGAATTTTTGTAATATGTTTAGGAAGTTGAGATTTTTTGTAATATTGAAAACATAAGTTGTGTATTTGTGTAATTTTTAGTAAATATTTATCATGAGATGGCATTTCTATCATTATATATTTTGAAACATATACCCTATTTTTATCCACTCAATTTGTTAAGTATCCCACGTCGGAATAGGGATGGGTAACTGGTCTCTTTATATGGACTTGGATAATCCCCCACGTGAGCTAGCTTTTGAGGTTGAGTTAGGCCCAAGATCTATTCTTTACATGGTATCAGAGCCAGACCCAACTTGGACAATCCTCCCCTCCCCTCATGAGCTGGCATTTGAGGTTGAGTTTGGCCCAAGATCCATTCTTTACACAATTAATTAATATTATCGTCATAATTCTATTCCAATTATGCTCACTTTTGTGGACATATCTCCTTGTTCATACGCCTTTTTCTTTTCTTTTTGTGTAGTCTTTAATCTCCAAAAAAACAAAAAAAGTTAAAATGATTATGTATTTGGCTGTAATTAACAGATCCAAACAAACTAATGCAAGAAAAAATGAAGACAATTTTAATTCTTATAGTCAATGAATTTATTTATCATCAATTTCTTCGATACTTTCTCTCTGCGGAGTTGCTATTTATCTACTCAATTTTTGCAATTCATTCTTCGATACCTTCATTTAGGATCCTAATGAAGAAGCGCAGGTTGTTACAACGTACATATTGTTACGCAGTCTTAAAGAGGCGTACAGATTGATTGTCACGCAATCTTTCGTTAGCATGCATGCATGCATGCATCTGTTAATGATTTTGACGTTCATTTTTATTTAATACTAGAGCCAGAGGGCATCTATAGCTCAAAACGTAGTCCACTCTTTAAGGCATTAACCAGGAAGACAAGAGGCATCAGCCTGGTGATATAAATCCAGCTTTACCAAAAATGTAAATACTTTTTGAAAGATCTCTAAAGCACTGGCATGGCTATCAAAATCGTGAGCATCAACATGTAGCTTCCAGATTCCAAGTGGTAGTATAAGAATTTTTACAGATCCAGTGCTTTCACCAGATATCTATCAGTGCAACTCATATCAACGGTAAATTTTACAGTTGAGATCACTTAAAAATTAACACAGTCAGATGGAGACTGCTAAATCGAGAATTACTTCAGGATATCAGAAAATACATAACTCCATCACCAGAAACTAATTTTTTTAAACACCAATGCTTAACAAGAAAGAGTTTCTAAAATGAAGTTTCAAATTTTCTGCATAATGACCTTTTTCAATGTAGTAATGACACTGTATACAGACCAAACAGCGACAAACTTCCAGTCCAAAGTCTTGACAAACTTCTAAGCTCATAAATGATGTAATCCTCATATCAACACCTATGACTAAAACACTTGCTCATAAGTAATCTATCGAAAAACAAATCAACGTATCAGTGAGACAAGCTAGTAGAGTATCATGAGTTCAAGGTTCCACGAGTCTCTATTGGCAAAACTTTCTTGATCTTGGCTTGTAAGCTCCCTTTAAAGCAACAGGTGGACGCACCATACCCAAGGGACTTCTCTGTTGGAAAATTTTCTACATACATATACAAACAATATGCAATAATAAAAACATGCATACATGATATTTAATGCCATAGCTTGACAACCAGCTACTCTTCTTAGACCAGTGGTCAAGAGACTCAATCGGCTACTGTAGAAGTTGTGGGTTAGAACCTCAACATCTACGACTCTACGTAGACTACATCTGGTTTTAAAAGTTTTGAGCCTTACAACAACAACAAACCCAGTATAGCCCCACAACTAGGGTCCGGGAGGGTGAAATGTAAGCAGACATTACACCTACCTTTGTAAGATAGAGAGGATGTTTCCAATAAATTTTTGAGCCTTAGTTATTAAAAGTGGATGTTGTTCATATGATTCTATGACTGCTCTTAGGTAAAAATCATTTCAACTGCTAATCCATAGATCCTTCCTTATTGTGTGAATTGAGTTCTACTAGTATGATCTGAACTGCGATTTGTTAATACAATATCGTTACAATAAATTGTTCATTTATCTAAGATATCAACACCTGCTTATGAAGACTCCTATGTACACCACTGCTTTAAAGGCTTCTTTATTCATGGATCTCTATAAGAACCAAAATAAATCTTATGAATGCACATCAAAGGGAGATAGCTAGCTTATACGAGTTCAGCAACCTATTTTATCTCAGATCAACAAGCATAGGGAAGTCATCTTACAAAAAGTAGAAGAGCAATATCCAAAACTTGAGACAATTTTATCCTTGCAAGAATTGCACTTGTTCACTTATACAGAACATAATCTCACCGTCCCCTCCCCAGTAAGCATTATGATGCCTAATTGAGCATCTGATAGTACCTTCTAATTTGTTGAATTACGTGAATCGGCACATCTAAAAGGGAGGTGCCCCTTAAGCTTAAAGGCAAATTCTACAAGGTGGCAATCTGTCCGGCCATGCTGTATGGAGCGGAGTGTTGGCCACTCAAGAACTCCCACATTCAAAAATTGAAGGTGGCGGAAATGAGAATGTTGCATTGGATGTATGGACTTACTAGAGAGGATAGAGTTAGGAATGAGATTATCCGAGAGAAGGTGGGAGTGGCTTCGGTGGAGGACAAGATGAGGGAAGGAAGGCTGAGATGGTTTGGGCATGTGATGAGGAGGGCACGGATGCCCAAGTTCGTAGGTGTGAGAGGCTAGCTTTGGATGACTTCAGGAGGAGTAGAGGTAGGCCGAAGAAATACAGGAGGGAGGTGATTAGACATGACATGGAGCAGCTACAGCTTACTGAGGACATGACCTTAGATAGGAAAGTGTGGAGGTCGCGAATAAGGGTAAAAGGCTAGTGTGAGTGTGTGGGTTGTAGCAAGTAGTTAGGAGAGCTCTTGTATAGCCGGGTTAGTAATCCTAGAACTGTGTCCATAGGTAGGAGCCTCTAGTCAGGAGAGTTTAGGTGTGGTGGGTGTCTTTGGTTTGTGAGTGTATGTTACTACTAGGTAGGTATCCTATTTCTTATTTCGTATTGCTCTTATTTCTCTTATTTCGTATTTCTCTGATTTCTATTTTTATTATTTCTTATTCCTTATTTCTGTTATGCCATTCATCCTGCTTCATGTTTCATTGCGACCTTGTTTACTATTCTTTATCTTGAGCCAGTGGTCTATCGGAAACAACCCCTTTACTTCTTCGGAGGTAGCGGTATGGACTGCATACATTTTACCCTCCCCAGACCCCACTTTGTGAGAATACACTGGGTTTGTTGTTGTTGTTGTTGAGCACATCTAAAAGGGCAAATTATTATAGGGGAGATATTTTTTAATTATATATTAGCAAGAGCCTCTTCCATTGTCAAGATTGACCCTTCCCTACTTTGCTCCTCTAGGTGACTCAAACCCCAAACTCGAATTTGGAGGTTGATCAGCTGCTTAACTTAGTCACAAGGATAGCTTTACACATCTTTTACCAGACAAAGCTAAAAGCTACATTAAAAATTTAGGAAGTAATTACTGCCACGTGAAAAGTATAGAAGTAGGAAATATTTGTGATCGAGAAGGTACCCTCCCAAAGAGGTCCGAAGTGCCTTGGCAAGGTTAAAGTAGTACAATTTTTTTGAATATTTACTTGGTAGTTGGAAATACAAAATGTGTGATAAAAGCCAACATATATATCGATTCCATTTACCTATTTACCTGGTGTAGTCGGATTAGTAATCCTAGGACTGTGTACATAGGTGTCTTTGGTTTATGAGTGTATGTTACTACTAGGTGGGTGTCCTATTCCTTATTTCTTAGTTCCTATTTTCTTATTTCGTGTTGCCCTTATTTCTCGTATTTCGTATTGCTTTGATTTTTATTTTATCATTTCTTACTCCTTATTTCTGTTATGTCATCCATCCCCTTGTTTAGTATTCTTTATCTTGAGCCGGGGGTCTATCGGAAACAGCCTCTCTACTTCTTCGGAGGTAGTGGTATGGACTGCGTACATCTTACCCTCCTCAGACCTCACTTTGTGGGAATACACTGGGTTTGTTGTTGTTGTTGTTGTTGTTGTTGTTGTTGTTACCTACTATCTATCCTTCGAAAATGTCAAGTCGTCCCATTTAATCACCTCATTTACTTTCATCTATTTTCCTTTTCTTAATTCAAACAAATAAGAGCCATCTTGAACAGGTGACTATTATCCTAGGCACATATATGAACAGGTGGATAAACAAGTTGAGGAGAAAAAAGCATTTAAGGGGCTCTTCTTTAGTGCTGAAATAGTTCCACATGGTTTTTCCAAAGCTTCTTGTTGTTACTTTTAAGGTTCGGCGCAATAAATAATTCTCTACTGCTTGGTTGCTAGTGATTGATTCCTTAGTTGCTAGTAATAAGAACGACTACACCAACAAATTATAAATGCGGACGCCAAAATATTAACTAGAAAGGCAAAGACCAAACTCAAATATCATATAAATTAATCCAATCCAGAAAGAACTTGCAAAATTTCCATAAACAAAAATTTATAAATCCAAGAATTACTAAAAAAATGACACTCAAGATTTGAAATTGCAACATTTCTTCCAAGTGTTTTCTCAGAATAATTCTAAGAGGAGAGAAGAATAACCATCAAAAATTTTAGGATGAACATCTCTTATAATTTTTGTACGCATGCTTAACATGCAATTATGAAATAACTATAAAACATGCAAATTTCATTGTCTTGGATCAAGCTTAGTATAAACCAACAGAAAAATAATTAAACTAATACCTTTTTTATGAACCGCAGGAAGCTTCTTGGTGAAGAACTTTCTGGACTCAGCACCAAAGATCTAACAAATCTGGAAAATCAAATTGAAATGAGTTTGAAAGGGGTTCGAAAGCAAAAGGTAAAATCTACACATTCGAAATTCTTTTGTGTTCAAGAAACGATTTCTCCCGAATGTATGAGCCTTTCTTTTTTTATTATAAGGATCCTGAATGTATTACTCTCTTCTTGCAGGAGCAGATTTTGACCGATGAAATCAGAGAACTAAATCGGAAGATCTTAGAAAAACTAAAACAGCTTCCATATTCTAGTCTTTAATCTTTATACCAAGATGATTAATATTGCTTCTGCAGGGCAACCTTATTCATCAAGAAAATATAAAACTCTATAAGAGGGTAAAAACCTTATTCAACAAGAGTATACAGAATTGCAGAAGGCACTAATTTAGAGAGTATTCTCCACTTGTTTAAGTATGCACCGCAAAATGCGATTTTACATTAAAATTTTACCACACGCATAGAAGCCTCCCCGACCTTAATCTAAGCAAAGTTATCTATTCAAGGTTTCTGAGCAAGGATGTGGAAGTGAACCAAACGGGGGTGTTCAGGCTACACATACAATCAGAAACGGATATGATCTACACGCACCAGCTAAGCCAGCCACAAACACAGAAGAATGGAACATCAACAAGTGTAATGCAGCTTGGGTAAATTCCTATCAGAAGAATTAGTTATGCTTCAGTCTCTAGCCTCTCTCCCACTCCCAATATCTGATCCCTCCCTCAGACAGACAAAAGAGAAAATGTGACACTAACTCAACCAATATTACTTTTAAAACAGGCTACAACTGCAGTACACAGAAGACTGACAGCGCTCTGTTTTCTCAACTAGCCCTACATCTAAAAGATACTTCTATGAAACCCATTCTTGATCAAGCTAGAAGGTTCATCAAGCCTGAGGGGGTCAAGGTCTGCAGATATGTTGGATAGTTTTATAATTTATGTGAACATGCAGAAGTTATCTATGTAAAGTAATTTAACTTAAACTATGAATAAAAGGTGGGGACTATCATTTGTCAAGGTTTGCTTCGGTATATGTGTTGAATGAAAATGGTTGTAGATTAATGCCTGTGATTGGTGCCCATCCAGGATGACTCAAAATAAGATGTGGTTTCATGGAACTATACAAGGCTTGCATCAAGCTCAGAGAAAATTTTATTTGAGTTCCATGGCTAAACTTTATATCTGTGATCAAGAGCCCCATAAAAGAATGACTCCAGAAAATTTGAACTCAATTATTGAAAAATTCTCAGGTTTTTTGTGAGAATGCTCATCCTATGGCTTATTTAAGGCAATAATTGCAAACTACTAAGGCTTCAAGACACTTCTTTTTGGGGATAAGGAATGCTTAAAGACCACTAGTAATGTGCTATCCTTCAAACTATTACATAAAGGTTACCACAACTACATCATATTGCCAAAATTCTATCAGTTAACCAAATTATGCTGTCAAATAAATTAAAATACGAAAAAAAATGTGAAAACACAAAATCTGATAGGGGAAAGTTAACATTAGGTACATGTTGTGATTATTCATGACCATGTTCCTATTTTTATAAGGACTACAGTTCCCACAGCAATGCATCAACATCATCCACATTTAAGCTCATGAAGCACTAAGAACCTCTAAAACCCTGTGAAACCGGGAAGTGGAACAAGATATACAAATTCATCACACAACTCTTTATGTCAGCCACTCCAACTAAGAACATAGCATTTAACTCCAGACATGAGACTATAGCTGAGTCAACTTTGAAAGGCAAGAAATTAACTACACTTAGACAAGTTCACTTTAGTTAACTCAACCTTAATCCTGGCAGAAAATTGATTAGCACTATATGGCTACAAACAAGTTGCTGCATTTGGCTATCTGAAGCTTAGGCCGGGAGTTGAGTGCAATAACAGAGAAAATTTATCCAAGTTTTCAGCTCACCAAAGAGGAAGAAAAATAGAAGGAAAAGAAGAGGAAAAGAAATCCAGCTGATGTCATTAGTAAATTGATCTGCAATGCAAAAGGTAAATCTAAAATGATATAGCAAAGGATCACCAGCAAATAAGGTTTTGCCTTTTGGGGCATCTATACTATATCAAAAGGACCAATGGTAAGATTTGTGCAAGTTCTCCCATCCCAATATTGCCCTTCTAATTGAGAATTCTCAAAAAGGAGTGCAACAAATTTGGAAAAGCTCCAACCTCTAATTGGTTTGAAATAACTAACAGAAACAACGCTACAAGTTCTAAGTCACAAAATGACACTAATTAAGCCAATATTTAATTATCTCATAGAATTATAAATAAGGATTTTACATGATTTCTCATATTCGAAGTATGCCTTTTCTATTTTAATCAGCTAACCAATCAAATTTGAAATATGTTTCTCTTATGACAAAATAACTGTAAAGACAAAAGAATAAATGTATTATTTTGTTATATACATGAACAAAAGCAATTTAAAAAAAAAACAGTACAAAACAAGAAAATCTGAAACAAAAATACACTAAAATAGTACTGCACGTAACTTATGATAGGAACATATACTTGCTAAATATATTGCACCCAAAAGTATTATAAATGGATGTATACGCTTGTAAGCACAAGTGAGAAGAATTAATGCACATAAAAATAGGCATCGCCCATCACATAAATTAGAGTCACCAAATAGAAAAGCATAACACTAGCATAATGCATTAAATCAGTAGCCTTTGAGAAACAATGAATGTTTCAAAGTTTCAAGATCTAGTGGAATTTTTTGGTAAAAGATCTAGTGGAATTTCATTCAATGTACTACAAGCATTTGCAACCATAAAATGACAATTAAAATTTATTATGTACTCAAAAAGTGCTAGTTTAGCTGTAAAAGTATGTTTAACAGCAACCAGCGGGGATGGTTACATTCGAGGAATAAGGAAAATTGATTTCAACATAAAACTCTGCATTACTTACAGCATTTATTTACGTTATAAAACTTTCCTTTCCTAATATAATCTCAACATTACTAATGCAGCATTTCAGTTACCTTGATATTAATAGTAGGCTATGCAAAAGTTAGTATCACGAGTCGCATGTTTTAGCAATAATGTTGGCAGAACTTGTACTGAAATTTGTGGAACATTTTATACCGAAAGAAATGTGAAACAATAATAAAACATCTCTTCCATTAAAATGAAGGACAACAAGAAATTCCATTTGAGCATGAGAATTCTATCTCAGTGATAGATGGAAGTCAAGGAACTACTTGAGCACTTGATAAGAAGAAACTTCATTTGCCGTCAAAGGGACTGGTGCGCATGCTTTCAAGTTAATATTGAAAAATTCACTAGTATAAGTAGGTAGGGGATATTAGGATATGTGATCTGTCGCGTAATGGGGAGCTGGTGTTACCAACATCGAGCATTAAGGCAACCAACAGGGATTTAAGGCGGCAATAAAAAATCAGAAAGAAGGATAAAGGAGTCGTGAGCAAGAGCAGTTAAGGTTTTCCTCCCCAACATAGTCTTTTTCCACTCATGGTTATACGTTGCATGAGCCAAGTATCTCGGCCATTCACTGGACAGAAACCACCAGCTGTCATCCTCCCACTGCTTATCCTCTCAATGCTCAGGCAGAGGACCACTCACGAAGTTCTAAGTAATTGACGATGACGGAGCCCACAAGTTTCATGTTCAAGAAGAGTACACAACAGTGATATAGTGACCTTTAAGTGGACCTAAATTACAGTTAAGCCACCCAATCTAATCCACATAGACGAAATCTGAGAACTCAATCAAATTTGGACTTGACAAACATCCACCACTCCAAAAGACAACTCACGATTTTCAGATTTTAATTTAAAGAGAGAGAGAGAGACTCACAATAATAGAGCTATTTGAAGTACATTTTCAGCTAATCGTCTAGTTCTTCTCCACCATAATTACAAAACCAATTCACTGCACATTATAGTTGCATGATATGTTAACCACCTAAGTACATCGAGAAAAACTAACAAAATTCTATCATCGGCCTCCTGACCAACACAATAATCAAGATTACGAAGGAACTAAATAAATCAAGTAGTATCTTATTTTTTGATGACCGTGTTGTTTGGGACAACTTGCTCGCACCTCAACTAATTTCACGGGTTACCTGCCACCTCCCACCACAACATGTACCAAGTAACTCTATTCACCAAGGCTAGAACATACTCTATTGGGAATTAAACCTGAGACCTCATAGTGCTCAACCCAACTTCATTGAACCACTAGGCCACACCCTTGGGTGCATAAGCTTAGAGCTTATAAATTAGTTTTAGTTGCTTGATATGGTTAACATATGAGTTTCCTTGCAGTTATGAATACATCATGGTTGCTTTTTGTGCAATATATCACCTCCTTTGGGTCGGAAAGTTTTCCAAATTTAATATAGGATTTTAATGATAATCTAACCACCCAATGGACGCAAATATAGTAATAGCTGATAGGCAAATTATATGTTCAACATAATAAGCTAGAAGAGAATGAAAATTTCCGTAATCCCAACTTTCCCCTAGATATAGAATGTGCCTCAACTCATTTGCTTCCAACACTACTCCTATAGAGAGCAAAAAATTGACACTCCTGAGACCAAGTTGAAGGTCAACACTTTAGAGGGTTATTAAAAGAAAAGGTGGGTGTTTCAGCTTCTATAGGTTTCTCTTGGTTCAACATGTTTTATCAAGAGCCATATTGCTCGGATTTTTCAAAATACTGTCGCACCAGTGTTGGATTCTCCAAAAATACACTACTTTTGTAAGATCCAGCACGCACCCATCAATATTTTTGAAGAGTCCGAGCAACATGGATCAAGAGAATCAATGTTTTGTACCACTATCTAAAATAACTCCGAAGTACATTAATTTTCAAAATCAGATGATCTAATTGTCTACGTGGTCATACGAAAAAATAACACAACTATTAAAACTCCATAGCAATCAAAAATCATTAAAATTAGGCTATTCAAAATAAAGTAGTGGATTTCATATTAACTAAAAAAGTACATGATGTTTGGTCTTGCTACATGTAGCTCTAGGAAATAAGAATCAAAACCAATTACTTTATTGATCTATTGAAAAACAACTTGCATGACTAATTAAATATACCCTAACTTGCAACGACAAATGACATCTTCAAGACGGGAATAGTGATCCAATCCAACATGAAATGAAAAAAGCAACAACAACAACAACAACAACACACACACACACACACACACACACAAAACCCAATTCATTTCAAAATCCTATAAACAACAACCACTCATTTAGGAAAAAGACCAGGTGACCAAAATGTGGAAAAGGAAAAAAGGTGGTAGAGAAAACAAATGGCTAAAAATAGTAAAAAGATAGAAGAGCAGTCTCTTTGAAAATGTTTGTCATTTCGATGGAGTTCGGATGGTACCTTTAGGCAATCAGTTCATTTTTAAAATCATATGATCATCATAGGTTTTCCGAGAGAGAGTAAGCTCGGATTCTTGAGGAACTCAAGTACAGCACTTTGCTATAGACCAAATAAGCTGTCAAATCAAATCATCTCAACCAACCGAAACAACCACCTCCTGGATTTCATCTGAGCTGGATGTGCCAAAATCAATGTCTGTAGATCTGTCTGTGTGCACATTTCTGATGTTTACTGGCTGAACTAGCTCATTGAACAATTCCGCATATGCTTCTCTTGGAAGGATTCCAGAAGTTGAACCATCAGTTAATAGAGTAAAGAGTGAAGCAGAATGGCGGGATCTATACAGGAGATTTTTCATAAACCTCAGACTAAAATGGTCAACTTCAACACTAGCATCAACCATTTCAAGTAAGATCTCTTCAACCATGCTAACATCACTTCTTTTACAGAAACTCGAAAGAATCAGATTATAGGTCTGTTTACTTGGAGCTAGACCGACCTCTTTCATTTGGCGGAACAAGGCATAAGCTTCTCCAACTTCACCACCAGTAAGAAGTCCTCTAATGGCAATAGTGTAACAAACATCATCTAGTTGGGACTTCTCTGACACGGCTTTCTTGATTAAGCTAATAGCCTTGTGAAATTTACCAGATTTTACTAGCCCATTTATTATCACAGTAATTATATGAGAATCAAGCCCAACGTGACTTCTAACAAGTCCTCTGTGCACCTTGTCTGCCTCTTCCATCCTACCATACCTGCATAATCCAGCAAAGGTATAATTATCTGCTATGAAACCTCTATCTATCATGTCGCTGTAAAATTCAACGGCACCAGCAAGATAACCAGCTTTGCAGAAATAGCTAAGGAACGAGTTACAAGCAACTAAATCAGGTTGGATCTTGAAGCCAATTATGAGCAGAGGTAGTTCAGTGAATTGCTTAGAGAGACAAACGGTTGTAATCAAACAACAAAGAGTATAAGAATCGGGTACCAGCCTTTGCTCCCGCAGAAGTAAGCATTAATTGCATCTTCCTACCTCCCCATTTTCGAGGGGCAGTCTATTAACACATTACAAAGAACCAAATCAGGGAAGCATTGTTTTGATTCCATGGCATCCGAGACTCAAAAAATCCCTTGATCAATGACGTGCAAGTTACAACATTTGGTGAATAACCACTCCCTACCATCTTCTTAAGTAAATCACTCGCAGCATCCATGTTCCCAGCTTTACAGTGAACATCTATTAATACACTCCAAACTCTCTGGCATATAGTAACACCCAGAACTATCATCAACCCCAATACCTGTTTTGCCTCTGCTATACAACCTCCTTTACAATAAGGATTCAAAATCACAAAAAATGTCTCCTCGTTAGGATAATAACTTTTCCTCAACATAATCGTAAGTAAATCCTGAAGATTAACCAAGTCATTAAGATCCTGATTTTCTTTCAAAACTCTAAGTGCTACTTCGACGCGCTCAATCTTAAACAAAACATCCATTATAATGTTCCGAGAAAAAGTATTTGGAGTATAACCATACATGAGTATTTCCTCAAAGGCCTCGAAAACTCTATCATGCATTCCACCAAACCAATAAATTCTCAACAAAAACAACAAAGTTTGTGGCTTTATTACACAACCAACCACCTCCAATTCCTTAATAATCCTTTTCACTGTTCCGAAATTCAACGTCAACCGAGACACAATACTAACCACATGGGTGAATGTAGCCTTATCGTGAAAGTAATTAGTTAGTTTCCAACTGATGTTTTCCAGAAAATATTAGTTGCTAATGAGTTTTACATGATTACAGATAAAACAAGGGAAGTTACATGAAGACTGTACTAAAACTTAGGTGCCCTAACAAGTGTTGCGTCTCTGGCAAAACTGTCACCTGATTATGGGCTTGGGAGTTGAAGATGGCCTGAGCCCACGATCCATCAACCGGCCCATCTTTTTTTCTGCCTTTATGTTCAGAGACCAAGTTCAATGTTAGTAAATATGTAAAAATAACATAAATTCCAACTTTATTAGAATTATTTACGCTCTCTCCCATTTTCTTAATTACTAATTTAGGTGTACACGTCTCGCGCATGTACCTCACTTTATTGAGTTCAAACATTACGCTAAATAAAATATTTGTTTAAATAATAAAGGAATACAATAATTAAATTCAACATTTTTTGGAGATTTAATTAACTAAACCTAATCTTTACCAAAAAAAAATTGTCAAAGTCGATCGACATTCATCTACCACCTGTAAACTGCAACAAAACAATACGATGATAGAGACATCAAAATAATATAATTAAATATAACTTTTACACAAAAAATTTCTCAAAGTCGTCTGACACTTATCTACTAAGTGTGAACTATAACAAAATAATACGATAATAGAGATATCAAATAATACAACTAAACTTAACCTTTACAAAAAAAAAAATCTCTAAACAGAGATATAAATACAATACAATTAAACCTAACCTTTATCTAAAAAAAATCCTCAAAGCCGACCGACATTCATCTACCACATGTAAATTCATCTACCGCCTATTCGTTTATCTACAACGTGTAAACTATAAATATATCTTGATTAATAAATAAACATGCCTATTATACTATAAATATATAGTCATTGGATTAAAATTTTACTTTCAGTTTTACTAATTTTATTTTTGGATAAAATTATATGATATCATTAGAATTCAATTCAGTTTGTACTTTTCTAAAAGCTAGTTTGTTAATTTAACTAAATCTCCTAATATCTCATGTGGATAAAAGAAAAAAAAATCGTATACAATTAGAGTGGCTAACCAATTTCTTATGATGAAATATAATCCAAAGAATTTGGTCAAAATTGTAAATAAGTCAATTTCAAAATATTTATTGTATATAAGTCATTATAAAAAAATCACAAAAAACATCTCTATTATCAATTACCTATCCAGAATAGATGATAATTTATTATTTAAACTTCAAGAACATACAAAAATCATAAAAGAGAACTTCTCAATTAGTCGAAGTCTAATAAAAATACAAGATAATTTATTTTTATAACATAAAAAACATACTAAAATTGTAGAAAACTTACCTCAAATCACAAGAAAAATTGTCTCTTCAATAATAAATATTGTTAATATTTCACTAAAAACTTCTCAATTAGCAATTGTCTATCACGAATACATGATGATTAATTATTATAAATTTCAAAAATATACTAATTAAAATTTAAAAAAATTTACCTCAAATCTCAAGAAAATTTATTTCTTTAATCTTAGATATTATCAAGATTGTAAACATCAAAAACAAAAAATTTAGAAAACATACCTTAAATCACAATCAAATTTATAAACAACGATAATAAAAAAATAATTATTTGAGAATCATATTATTGAAGTATTATTCTAGAAAGGAAGAATTCTCAATTTATAAGAAATTTTAGATTTAGTTGATTTTCCTTCTTTGTCAATTCAATTTGTATTTATTTAATGTAAATCTTTTTTGTTTTATTTTTCTTTTTTCCTTTTTCCTCCACACGTTTTCTTTTTCCTTTTCCATCCAATTTAACTTTGTTTCCAATTATGTATTTTCCTTTTTTTTTGTTCTCTTTTTTGCTTTGGACCTTCTTTTTCTTGTTCTTTTCAATTCAAATTAACATTATTTTTTTATTTAATTTATTAATAAATTACATATAAGGTAAGATTTGAATTGATTTAGAACTTTCTTTCCTAACACAATAAGGATTTTAATTAATTTCAAAGTTCTAATATTAATAATAACTAAATAATAATTTGAGAAAAATTGTGAAAAAGACGATTCTGTCTAAAGAAGAGACTTTTAATGAAGGACAAAAAGTTCAAATCATTTTTCTAAGGATCTTCACACTTTTAATATATTATAGATATAGATTATAGATTATAGATATAGATATAGATTTTATTCTCTCTCCCGATTCATATACATAACAAGGCTGACATATACATAACAAGACCGATTCATACACATAACAAGTATGACAAGGCCGACATATACATAACAAGTCCGACATATACGTAACAAAGTTGATTCATATACATAACAGGACTGATATACACATAGAAGCTATGTATATGTATTTTTAGAGAAACATAAAATTTTGCCATTTTTATAATATGTTTGGAGAGATGGGATTCTTTGTAATAAGTGAATCTTAAGTTGTGGGTTTGTGTAATTTTTAGTACTATAATATCACAACTTAACTTACCATAATGTAACTCCCCGAGTCTGTGCCCTAGGCGTCACACGGTGCTTACAATCCCGAAGGACCACAAGCTAACTCATGACTGCTACCTGTTGTGAGCACTGAATAATAATACTGAAATAATATGGAAGTTAGGCTGAAATTTCCATAAGGTTCATAACTGAAATCAAATACTGATAAATGAAATACTGAAAATTGAACATCTATCTGAAATAGTCTAGTCTGAAAGCCTCTATCTGACTGAATATGGAGTTAATGGGACAAGTCCCCAACTAACTCCGACTTCTGAACATACCGAACTACTAAAAAGCTGAAATAATAACTTTGTCCTCGGACTATGAGGACCCACCACTATATCTGATGTTGATAGTCTGAGCTGTTAAGTACGGTCAGGAGCCCGTGTGTCTGAACCTATGATATGAGACATCATAGCGCAAAGAAAAAGTATGTGGCAGTACTTTGAATGTACTGGTATGCTAAGTGAGGTAGGCTGATATGCATGGGTTCATACACATGAACAATAACAGACTGAATATTATGTATGAAACTGAATGTGACTACATGTATAACTGAAACTGCTGTAAATACGGATGATGCAATACTGCACAAACATCTATATATATACGATAACTGAGATTATACTAAACTGAATGCTGAGAACTGAGTTATTGGTGATTGGGTTACTGTAATACCCTGTATTTTCCTAGCTCAATTTAACTCTCAGTACACGAGTATTCCTGTATAAATTTTTTAAAATACTTGGAATTATTCAGTTTAAGACCTGTCATTGCGTAGAAAATTTTGTCATCTTTTCAACGATATAAAATTCGCCAAAATTCGATACCCGAGTGAAGAGTTATAGCAGTTTTTATAAAGCAGTGTGCCAAAGTAGGCATCATTGTGTCACGGAGCCAGGTCAAATGGAACTTGTCAAATTTCAGTGTACCATCGCAATAAGCCCGCATCACGGAGAAATGCCAGTTCCCAATTGGCATTTTCTAGTGAAGCTTCGCGATAACGGCGCGTTGCGCCAAGGCCCATTTTCAGAATTTGTCCTTTTCCAGTGTGACTCTGCGATCATAGCGTATTGCGCTAAAGATCAATTTCACACTCGTCCTTTTAAACAGTGTCAGCCAAATTCCAGTGGCTCACCGCGATGCTATCGCGTCGCGGTGAAGCCCGAAATTGGGACTTTTCAGTGACGAATTTAATAACTTTCCAAGGGTAATTTGGTATTTTTCCATGGTCCTAATCAGTCCTAAACACGGAGTTAAGCCCTAAAAGAGCACTAATCGCTCATTATTTCATTATTTACTCAAGGATTAAATCATTCTCTCTCAAAAAGGGCAAAATCCTAGCTTCAAGAATCAAGAATAATCTCAAGAACCTTCAAGAAGTTAATTTCTCAGGTATGTTAGGTATTCATTCACGGGTTTCTTTCACCCATGAAGTCCAAGAACCCTTTTTTAAACTACAAGCTTATTGATTCATGTTTTACATGTTTGAACTAAAATTGTGTTCATGTTTATGATGTTGCTTGGGTTTAATTCCATGATTAATTGTGAGTTTCATGAAATTTAGATAGTATGTGGGCTGATTTATGTGATCTTCATATTAAACCCTTGAATTGCAAGTTGGGTGTTGTATTCATGATGCCTATGTTCTTACTATTAGCATGTGCATTGATTATGCTCCCCAAGTGTTTGATAAAATGCTCAAGTGAATTGGATAGTGAATTCATGTCATGATATTATGTGGTCTCATTCATGTATAAGTGCATGTATATCAAGTGTTTGACAAAATGTCTAAATAGATGCATTGTGAACAAGAAACTAGTGTTATGCTTTCATGATTGTGCCATGTTTACTTTCAATGCTATCGAGTCCTGAGGGTATTCAATACCCGAAAATCTAGTTGTTGACCTAGAACTACAGTAGTTACGGAATAGTCTCAGTAATGTCACGAACAGTAGTACTCCGTCAGTTACAGAACTCATGAACTCAGTCCAATTCAGTCAGTCAACACACTCAGTAACAACTCAGTCACGCCCAGTACAGTTTAGTGATCAGTTCAATGTTTATTTAGTTGAGAGTAGAATTTAGCACCGAGTGAACCCAAGGATGAGGGCTCACCTGTGTCACGCCCCAAAATCCCATCGGGCCGGACTGGCACCCGAAGCCGAGAAGGCCCGGGAGAACCCGTTCAAATACCCGTACTTTCACTTACATGTCACCAAAAATTTGGGCAGCACTTCGTTACATATAGAAGGGTCTAATTTCCTGTATCAGCACAACACACACAAATATATATATATAATACTTGGCCGTCGGGGCCACCACATATACAAATATAACATCACTATATAAACTTCCATGACTTTACCCTTCCTTATGTCTACAAAGCCTCTAGGATATACATGACATAACTAGGGTCGGGACAAACCCCCGCCCACACATGACTCCTGTACAATAACAAAACATAAAGAACCGACTCGGAAAGCTCCGAAGCAAACTGGAGCTCACCAACAATAGTTGTATGACCTGGCTCCTACTTGTGCGGTGTATGAGCTGAAGTACCTGTGCCTGCAGCATGAAATGCAGGTCCCCGTGGGGGACGTCAGTACAAAATATGTACTGAGTATGTAAAGCTGTAGATAATCACATATGATATAAGAGCTCAATAGAAATCAGAAACAAGTGAATAAAGCGTAATAGGAGTGGACCACATTTACTAGAACTTGTGACAACCTGTACATTGCATTTATTCAATCACTTTACCTTCGTTCTTATCGTCTTTGTAATCATTACTGTACTGTACTGTGACCACTAGGCTGCCTCCAGTACATATCAACTGGGATCGACCCATGCTAGGCTTATGCCCCTGGGATACCACCCATAAACACATAAATAGGGATCGACCCATGCTAGGCTTAGGCCCCTGGGATACCACCCGATAAGAGAGAACTTCCATCACTTAGTTCAATTAATCTTTGAGATTATTATTTCGGTCGCCACCATATTTTTGATACTTTAAAACAATGATACATCAATAGGAGACATATAAATAGACCATCAATGCAATAACAATGAAGTAAGAACTCATTGGCACATCAATGAAGTGTTTTGGAGTCATCAATGCCATAACAATAAAGTAGGAACTTATTGGTATATCAACAATGTGTTTCAGAATCATCAATATCACAACAATGAAATAAGAGCCTTTTGGTAGATCAATGAAACATTTTGACACTTTATAGGATGGAAACAACTTCGTTGGTAACGTAGAACAATACATGTTTTTGGACAACCTCGGAATCTTACTTGATGGAACATTGGTGTTTTCATGCCAAAAAATATTATTAGAGTATGCTTTACATACCTCGTCGTAGATTCGGATACCAATTCAACACAACTTCCCGCCTTTACAAATCACTTATCTACAATGAAATGTTTGGCATCTAGTATTAGCAACCCAACACCACAATTCTCTTCCATAATTCCATACAACCAATATTTGCAAAGCATTCCAAAAACCAACTTGAATAATAGGTTTATGTGTATATATATATATAATCATCATTTCAATACCACATCATCACACCAAATCCCTTCACAATTCAACATAATCCAACCATGCACAAGAATAATCCAACATCATTTCCAATCATCTTTCAACAATAATCAAATAACATACTTCTTATGCTCACATGCATATATATACATATCCATATAAATAACACCAACATAATTTACATCCTTACCATAAAATGGCCCTTTTGATTTCGAAGTCCTGTTGGCACAAATAAGGGGTGCTTCTCGAAGCCCTCGAGACGGTGAACACAACTACGGAATCAATTTGGACTTTCTACGGTTGAATCACAAGATAATTGGAGTTAAAATTAGGCTAGGGTTCCTTATTCTTCAATAATTGGATGATGAATGATGGATACTAGGCTAATTATATGTATATAATGACCAATTTTCGTCCATGAGGTGATGGAAAATGACCATATTGCCCTTAAAAATTTAAGTAAATCCGAATCTGTTCATGGTGGACTGTTTTGATAGGCTAAAGTAAATCGACCATAACTCTTTGCTCCGATATTGTATTTGGGTGAAATTGGTATAGTTGGATAGATAATTCAAATATCTTTCATTTAATATAAAGTAGGACACCCAGTTCGTCCTGTACAAGGAGTTATGATCGTTTGAAGTTGACCCTAAAAAACTATTTTGATAGGCTGAAGTAAAACGAGTATAACTCCTTACTCAGATGTTGGATTTGGATGAAACCAATTGCATTGGAAAGAAGACTCAAATATATTTCTTTTGATAGGTCGTAGCTCTCCCATTTCATTATATTGAGGGAGTTATGATCGTTCAAAGTTGACCCAAAAAACTGGCAGGCCTCGGTAGTTTGTGTGCAGGAAATTTTCCTGTACATTTACTATTCACCATATCCCGGCCACCGTTTTATAGTTTCGAATGTGCTCGATTATATCCAAAACTTATCCGTTTTTGGAAATCTTTATATCGTTGGAAAGCTTATTCAATAACCTTCGTATGGAACCATCGACGGGCAAATTCCGGTATAAATAAAATAAAAAAAATTAATTCCATATAAATAAGACCAATACACGTACTTGAATACGCCAATACATGTACTTGAATATGGGGTGTTACATCCTTCCCCCCTTTTGGACATTCGTCCTCGAATGTTAGCGTAGTTATTCAACCAAAACAAGTTCAAGTCCGCCATTAACATTTACATCATCACATAAATACTATGCATATATAAACAAAAACTTACTTGTTAATGTTCTAACTCCGTTTCTTGAACTTCCTCTTCATCTTTGAATAAATGAAGGTACTTAGATTTCATTGCTTCCTCCGTTTCCCATGTAATCTCTTCCCTTTGTTGATTTCTCCAAAGTACTTTCACCGATGCTACTTCTTTATTTCTCATCTTCTTAACTTGACGATCTAATATAGCAATAGGCATCTCCTCATAGGTAAGATCTTCTGTTACTTGCACATCTTCAGTAGAAGTAATAAGGGACGGATCTCCGATGCACTTTCGAAGCATCGATACATGAAATACTGGATGCACTGATGAGAGTTCCTGGGGTAGCTCTAATTCATAAGCAACTTGCCCACATCTTCGAATAATCTTATACGGGCCTATATATCGTGGACTCAACTTTCCTTTCTTGCCAAATCTCATCACCCCTTTCATTGGCGATACCTTCAAAAATACCCAATCGCCTAACGAAAACTCTAGCCCTCTTCTTCTACTATCTGCATATGACTTGTGTCGACTTTGGGCTGTTTTCAACCGTTGCTGAATAACCTTGACTTTTTCTATGGCTTGATACACAAGATCCGGTTCGAACATAAGAGTTCCACCCGCTTCGAACCATCCTATTGGTGATCTACACTTCCTCCCATATAAAGCTTCATATGGTGCCATTTTGATACTTGAATGATAGTTATTATTGTAGGCAAACTCAATAAGAGGTAAATGATCATCCCAGCTGCCTTTAAAATCTATAACACATGCTCGTAGCATATCTTCAAGTGTTTGAATGGTGCGCTCTGCTTGTCCATCCGTCTGAGGGTGAAAAGTTGTACTCAAATTCACTTGTGTTCCCAAACTCCGTTGGAAAGACTTCCAAAAGTTTGCGGTAAATTGAGTTCCCCGATCCGATATAATAGAAGTTGGCACTCCATGTAATCGGACTATTTCCTTAACATACAGCTTCGAATATTCTTCAACTGTGTAAGTGGCCTTAACGGGTAAGAAATGTGCGGATTTAGTAAGCCTATCCACAATCACCCATATAGAATCAAATTTCCGAGCTGTACGAGGTAAACCTGTAACAAAATCCATGTTGATCATGTCCCACTTCCAAATTGGAAGATCTATGCATTGCATATAGCCTCCGGGCTTTTGATATTCCACTTTAACTCGTTGGCAATTTGGACATTCAGCTACAAATTCTGCGATGTTTCTTTTCATGTCATTCCACCAATACATATCTTTCAAATCTTGATACATTTTGGTTGATCCTGGATGAATGGAATACCTTGAAAAATGTGCCTCTGTCATAATCTTCTTTCTTAGCCCGTCTACATCCGGCACACACAATCGGTTTTGGCACTGAAGTACTCCTTCTCGCGTAAGCTCAAATGTCTTGGTCGCACCACTCTGAACATTCTCCTTAAGCTGTAATAAAATAGGATTTGCATCTTGCTTCTCTTTCACCTCAGCTACTAATGAGGATTCCGCGGCATTATGCACAATAAGCTCCTCGTCCGGAGTTTCGAGAAGACGAACTCCTAGACTAGCTAATTGATGAAGATCTTTAATCATACCTTGCCTTTCTATAGGTGCCATCATAGCCTTACGACTCAACGCATCAGCTACTATATTCGCTTTCCCTGGGTGATACAAAATATCAACATCATAATCTTTTAATAGTTCCATCCACCTTCGCTGCCTCAGATTTAGATCCTTCTGACTGAAAATATATTGTAAGCTCTTGTGATCAGTATATATATCAACATGAACCCCATATAAATAGTGGCGCCATATTTTTAAAGCAAAGATAACCGCTGCCAGCTCAAGATCATGTGTGGGGTAATTTGTCTCATGTGGCCTCAATTGCCTTGAGGCATATGCTATCACCTTACCATACTGCATTAATACACATCCTAAACCAATTCTCGAAGCATCACAATATACTGTATACCCTTCTGTACCTTCTGGAAGTACCAACACAGGTGTAGAAGTCAACTTATTCTTCAATTCTTGGAAACTCTCCTCACACGCATCATTCCATTGGAACTTGGATGCTTTATGCGTTAGCTTGGTTAAGGGTGCTGAAATAGAAGAAAAGTCTTTAACAAACCTTCTATAATAACCGGCCAACCCGAGAAAACTACGAATCTCCGTAGGCGTTGTGGGCCTTGGCCAGTTCTTCACAGCTTCTATCTTTTGAGCATCAACCTTTATCCCTTCACTAGATACAATATGACCCAAAAATGCCACCGACTTTAACCAAAACTCACATTTAGAGAACTTTGCATAAAGCTTACAATCACGAAGAGTCTGCAATGCCTGTCGTAAGTGATTGGCATGGTCCTCTTCTGATCTAGAATAAACTAGAATATCATCTATAAAAACTATCACAAATACATCCAGGAATGGCTTAAACACCCTATTCATCAAATCCATAAAAGTTGCAGGTGCATTAGTTAGCCCAAATGACATAACTAGAAACTCATAATGACCATACCATGTTCGGAAAGCTGTCTTGGGTATATCCTTCTCTTTGACCCTCACTTGGTGGTAACCTGACCTCAAATCAATCTTAGAAAAACACTTGGCGCCCTGTAACTGATCAAATAAATCATCAATTCTTGGGAGAGGATATTTATTCTTAATAGTCACCTTATTCAATTGCCGATAATCAATACACATCCTCAGCGAGCCATCCTTTTTGCGCACAAATAACACTAGTGCTCCCCAAGGGGAAATACTAGGCCTAATGAACCCCTTTTCTAGCAAATCTTTCAATTGCTCTTTCAATTCTCGTAATTCTGTTGGGGCCATTCTATACGGAGAAATGGAGATTGGTTGGGTGTCTGGTATTACATCAATACCAAACTCTACTTCTCGTTTAGGAGGCAAACCTGGAAGATCTTCAGGAAATTCATTTACCACCGGAACAGCGTGACGAGTTGGTGGCTCCGCTTCTGTATCCCTTACTCTAACTAAATGATATATGTATCCCTTGGAAATCATTCTTCTTGCCTTAAAATAAGAAATAAATCTACCTCTTGGCGCGCTAATTTCACCTTTCCATTCAAGGACTGATTCATTTGGAAAATGGAAATATACCTTTTTCGTGCAGCAATCAATTGTGGCATAACAAGACGCCAACCAGTCCATACCCATTATAACATCAAAATCTACCATTTCTAACTCCACAATATCAGCCATTGTATCACGACCACAAACAGTTACTATGCAGTTTCGATAAACCCTTCTAGCTATAATAGATTCCCCGACCGGTGTGGACACTTCAAATGGCTTAACTAACAGCTCGGGTATTCTTTCGAACTTTCCAGCAACCAATGGAGTAACATAAGATAATGTAGAACCGGGATCAATTAAGGCATATAAATCGAATTAAAATATAGACAACGTACCCGTAACCACATCTAGGGAAGCCTCTAAATTCTGTCGATCCGCTAGAGCATACGTACGATTTTGAGCCCCGCTAAAACTCGTGGCTCCTCTATCACCTCTAACACGACCCATTGGCTGTGCACCCCTTCCTGAATAAGGCATCGATGATGATGATGCAACAAATGACCCTGTAGGTCGTGCCATACCCCCTATGTCCCTTCGTGGGCATTCCCTCATCATATGCCCCGACATACCGCACCAAAAGTAAACATTGGTCCCCAGCCGACATGCGCCCAAATGATACCTTCCACATTTATTGCATGGCTCTCGAAGAGGTCTCGATTGGCTCATATTCCGTTGCCCTTGGTAACCCACTGATCGCGAACTATGACCCTCACTTCTTTGCCCAAATTGACTGCCTTTGAACCCCTGATGTTGTGGTGGAGCACTAGCTGCAGAATAAGAAAATAATGGCCTAGGTGGTCTAGCAGAAAATTGAGGTCTAAAACCTCCCTGTGGCGCCATAAACTGCCCTGTAGATCTGGCCCTCTTAGAAGATCCGCTTTCAAATTCCTGTGTTCTTCTTCTTTGCTTCTGATCTTCCATTTTCTGTGCAAATGCTTGTATCCTAGCTATATCCATGTCTTTATTCAGTGCAGCAATAGTACAATCCCTAACCAAATACGGATCCAATCCGTCCACATACCGATGAACTCTGTCATCCATAGTAGCTATAACATTAGGAGCATATCTGGACAAAGAATTAAATCGAAGACTATACTCCCTCACACTTGTATTACCCTGTCGAAGATTTAAGAACTGATCCGCACGGGCCTGACGAGTCTCATATGGAAGATAATGATCAATAAATGCCTCTTTGAACTCTTTCCAAGTAGCTGGGGGTGCATCAATGCCCCTTGATCGTTTCCAGTCTTCATACCAATATATAGCCTCACCTTTGAATCTATACGCGGCTAACTCCACTGTCTCTCTGCCCGATACATGCATCACCTCTAGGGCCCTTTGGATCTGATCAATAAAGTCCTGCGGATCTTCATTAAGATCTGATCCGGTAAAAGTGGGAGGATCCATCTTAAGAAAATCCTGTGTTCGAAGGCTAGCCGCCCTATCTATACCACTAGGACCTGCAGTAGGAATGGCTTGCCCTTGAGCTTGCCCAGCAACTATACGAGTCAAAAGTTGTACTGCATTTCTAAGATCTTGATCAACAGCATTAATAGGTGGCTCTGGGGATATAGTTCTCCTCCCCCTTATTTCTTCCGAACTGGGGGAAGTTTCTGATGCATGCTCAGCTGGACCCTCACTTTGATTAGCTGGTATAGTGGGTGACTTACTAGTCCCCTCTCCGGCAGCCACATCTACTTGCTTACCGGTATTCTTGCTTCTGGTAACCGGCATCATTACTATAATAAGAGAAACAAACTGATTCAGTGGTCAACTATGACTTCATATACAATATAAGCTCTATCGCACGATCTAAGACATGAAGAAAAGAAACAATTCCTAAATGTCCATAGCCTCCTGTTTATAGATGTGGTGCAAAACACACCGATAAATAAGACTCTACGTAGACACGGCTTTGTAGACTCACTAGGACGAACCTCTCTGATACCACTTTTGTCACGCCCCAAAATCCCATCGGGCCGGACTGGCACCCGAAACCGAGAAGGCCCGGGAGAACCCGTTCAAATACCCGTACTTTCACTTACATGTCACCAAAAATTTGGGCAGCACTTCGTTACATATAGAAGGGTCTAATTTCCTGTATCAGCACAACACGCACAAATATATATATATAATACTTGGCCGTCGGGGCCACCACATATACAAATATCCCGGCCACCGTTTTATAGTTTCGAATGTGCTCGATTATATCCAAAACTTATCCGTTTTTAGAAATCTTTATATCGTTGGAAAGCTTATTCAATAACCTTCGTATGGAACCATCGACGGGCAAATTCCGGTATAAATAAAATAAAAAAAAATAATTCCATATAAATAAGACCAATACACGTACTTGAATACGCCAATACATGTACTTGAATACGGGGTGTTACAACCTGCCAGTAAAGGGTGTGACCCATAGTAGCAGTCCTTGCGTTTCAGAACTACGTAGCTAGCGTAGGTTGAGATATCAACCTGTCAATTGAGGGTTGATAAGGTGTTTTACCTGCCAGTTGAGGGTACCACCATTCTCATTAGGGCACCTGCCAAATGAGGGTGACTCTTCAACTTATCTTTCCCCGTGGCATGGTACTGACACCCTTCCATCTAGGGTTACAGGTTGGACCCCAATCTATTTAGAGAGGGGCATGTCGATTAGATGATTACCTCCCACAGTTTTAGTCTCAGTCTTCAGAATAGAACTCAGTTCAATTTTACAGAATCAGGACTGTCAGTCATAGTCACTCAGTTATCAGAAATTCAGTTATCAGTAGCTCAGAATCAGTTACTTAGTTATCAGAATTCAGTACTCAGCTCCAGTACAAATCTCAGACATGGTATATATGTACACGCACAGTATTGCATACTCAGTGTTTATAGCAGCTTTAGTTTTCTATGTACTCTCATTTAGTTATACTCATATCATTCATTCAGTTACTGTTCATGCATATGAACCCATGCATTCAGCCTTACCTCATCTAGCATACCAGTACATTTCCACGTACTGATCGCATACCCATTTCTTGCGCTATGATGTTTCATATCATAGGTTTGGACGCTCAGTTTCCTGACCACACTTAGCTAGATTCAGTCAGCAGCAGCAGATCCAGTAGTGAGTCCTCATCTATTGAGGATATGCTTTTATTTCAGTATTACAGTAGCTTCAATATTTCAGTAGTCGGAGTTGATTGGGGGGATTATCCCATCAATTCCATTTTCAGACAATTCAGTTAGAGGCTTTTTCAGACTAGACTAGTTCAGACAGCATTCAGTTTTACAGACATTGTCCTCAGTATTTCCATCAGTATTTAATTTTAGATTATGTGAACCTTATGGCATTTCAGCTTAACTTCCGCATTATTTCAGTATTATCATTCAGTGATCACGACAGGTACCAGTCATGGGTTAGCTTGTGGTCCTTCGGGGTCGTAAGCACCGTGTAGCGTCTGGGGTACAAACTCGGGGCATTACAGATACTGATAACTGGGTGACTGTTTCTGACAGTCATGATTATGTAGAACTTAACTGAGTTATTTGCTGAACTAGGTGACTGTGTTTGACAGTCCTGATTTTGGAGAACTGAACTAAGTTTCGTACTTAGTATGAAACTGAAATTGTGGGAGGTAATCATCTAACCGACATGCCCCTCTCTGAACTGATTGGGGTCCAACCTGTAACCCCATTTAGAAGGATGTTAGTACCGTGCCACGGATACAAACAAGTTAAAGAGTCACATTCGTCTGGCAGGTACCCTAAATGAGAACGGTGCTACCCTCAACTAACAGGTAAACACCTTATCAACCCTCAACTGATAGGTTGATATCTCAACCTATGCTGTCTATGTAGTTCTGGAACGCAAGGACTACTACTAAGGATCACACCCTCAACTGGCAGGTGATCCCCCATCCTTGGGTTCACTCGGTGCTGAATCCCACTCCCAACTGAATAGACCCTGAACTGATCACTAGGTTGTACTAGGCTTGACTGGTCGTGTTGACTAACTGAACTGGACTGAGTTCACTGAGTTCTGTAACTGACTGAGTTCTACTGTTTGTGACATTACTGAGACTATTCTATAGCTACTATAATTCTAGGTAAACAACTAGATTTCGGGTATTAAATACCCCCAGGACTCGATAGCATCAATAGTAAAACATGGCACAATCTTGAAAGCACACTAGCTAGTCACGTAGTCATGATCCATTCATTGAGACATTTTGTCAAACACTTGCAAGGCATGAACTTATACTTAAAGGATTCTTGGGCTCCATGGGTGGTAAAGACCCATGGATGAACACCTAACATACCTTGATTATTGATTCTCTGAAAGTTCGTAATGATTTCTTGAGCCTAAGACTTGGAATTGAATGACCTAAGGTTTTGTTCTTGAGAGAAAGTGAGTGATTTTGCCCTTAAAATAGTTTAATCTTGTGTTTTGGGGATGAAAAAAAGTAAAGAAATGACCTAATTACCCCTCTGGATGCGAAAATAAAAAGGGCAGAAATCGCGCCTAGTGGCGCACAGACCGACGCGCCGCGTCGAGTTCGCGTTGGCTCACTAGAATTTGCACACTTGAACTGGGAACAACACTGTCGACGCGATGGACGACGCGACGCGTCGATGTCGCAGCAATCCACTGTTTTGGACACCCAAACGTGTCTCAAGTGATGTCCAAAAAATCCGAAACTCGCCCGAGAACACCTATTGAAATCCCTGATCATGAATCAACCTAAGAATCGATATTTTAAGGTCGTAAGGATCGAAAATAAATTCATGAAAATATCAAGGCCAAAAATAAAATTAAGTGTCAATACTTAGCTTAAAATTTTCTAAGTGTCTGTTTGGGATTGCTTATTTTCCAAAATAAGCACTTATTTTCCAAAATAAGCATTTATTTTGAGAAAAAAAATATTTTTTTAAAAAGAGGGGTGTTTGGTAAACTTGCAAAAGTGTTTTTAAAAATAAGCAGAAATAGTTTTTTTGCTTCTAGGAAGAAGCAGAAAAATTCTGCTTTTAAAAAACGAAACAAAACAGAAGCAAAAAATTATTTTTTTATGACAACAATATCCCTATCACATACACACACAAATATATATATATATATATATATTATTAATTATTTAACATATTTTACAAGTTTAATTAACGTTTAATTTTTAAAATTTTATATTTCATATTTACGTCATAATTCTTTATGATTTATATATTGTTATTTTATTTTCACTAATTTTCTTTAAATAAATTTTATAAAATCATTGATGATGATGACTAAAGAATATTTAATTTTTATTGTTTATTATTAATGATAATAATTGACAGATGAATCACATTACAAGATTGTATTTTGACAACACATGTAATTTTTTTCTTGAATATTTAATTTTAAATTAATAATTTATGAAAAATGTCATATTTGTTACAATATAGTGTGTATATATATATGAATATGATGATTGCTTATCGTAGTAAATTTTGACACAGTAAAAAAATATATTCCAAAAAAGAAGATAACAAATAACAGATATAATTTTGTTTGAAATATTTTTTATCATGTAGTATACGTATATAAATGTGGTTACTTAGTTTTAGAATTGACACGGTAAAAATATATCCAAAAAAAAAGGTAAGAAATAACAGATATAAAAAAAAAAATATTATAATAGATATTTAAAATAAATCTTCTCTGTGAATTGATTTTAGTAATAAAGATCTATTGTTAGATATCCTTTTTAGTCATTTGTCTAAAAAAAACACTTATTCAAAAAGATTACCTAAACACAATTTATTTATCAAAAACACTTCTCAAATGAATTTATCAAACACATTTTTTTTTTAAAGCACTTTTTTGAAAAACCATTTTATAAAAGTGTTTCTCAAATAAGCAGTTTTGTAACAACAATCTCAATCGGGCTCTACGTCTGGGGCCTCTTTTCATGCTATATAAGACTGAATTAGGCTAGGACTTTTACGGGATTTTACACATAATAACTTAAAATCTCAACCCTTCTAAATAATTACATAAATTTCTGATTTTATTTAAAAGCTCGGATAAGAATGTAATGTATCCATATAAAATAAAGTGATGTATCCAGAAGAATGTGATATATTTGTGTGGAATTAAATGATATATCTGAAAGAATATGATGTATTCGTGTAAAATCAAGGGATGTATCCAGAAGAATGTAATATATCCCTATGAAATTTTTAGTAATTTTGAGAAAAGTTGACATATGGAATAGAGATGATACATAAATATGATCCTAAACTTGACACCAAGTTATAACTTTGACCTTAAACTTTGACAGTGCACAAATGTGACCTTTAACTATTCAAAACTGCACAAATATGACCTCCGATCCTACGTGGCAAAACGCGTGTTCAACACACAAAACTGGACGCGTCCAGCTTAAAATCTAAGGGCATAATACATTAATATGACCCTAAACTTTGACAGTGCACAAATATAACCTTTAATTATTCAAAACTGTACAAATATGACCTTTAAGTGACTCTTCACTGTTATTTTTTCATTATTTTTGGCTCAAAGACGAAAATGACATCTAATTTCTTTTGTCATTGCGGAAAAAGAGCAATATTAAAAATTTATTAATTAGGTGGGTCAGTCTCATACGAAAAAATCGCGCGGGTATGTATATATATTATAAAGCAGAGGGCCAATTTAAGTTATATAATATATCTAAATATTATTTAAATATTAAATTAAAGATGAAACTATACTAATAATAAAAAAAATTATAGTTTTAATAAAATGTTATTAAGGATAGTAGTAGTATATTAAATTAACGTTATCAAATTAACGTAATTAAAATGTTATTAAATTAACGTTATTAAATTAACTCAGGGGCGAACCTACATGGTTGCCATGGGGTTCACCCGAACCCCCTCGGTAAAAAAATTACGTTGTAAATATATAAGGTAGAAAATGTATATTTATGTACGTATATTAATGTTGAACCACATGAAACAAGACACTTAGATAGCCTATTGGTGTTATTTGCTCTTCTTGGGCGCTTCTTTCAGCCTACTGCGCGGGTTCGATCCCTGCTAGTGGTTGTTTTTTTTTAAATTAAAAAAAAGCTAGGTGTTGCTGCTATAGAAATAAATAATAATAATAATAATAAAAATATATTTTTTAATTAAAAAAAAACTAGATGTTGCTGCTATAGAAATAAATAAAATAATAATAATAATAATAATAATAACAATAATAATAATAATAATAATAATAATAAAAACGACGTCGTTTTAACACAAAAAGCAAAACTCTGACAGTGCACAAATATGACCTTTAACTATTCAAAACTGCACAAATATGACCTCCCTCCAAGTCAGCCCTTTTAACGACTTGACACCGTGTGATTGAATTACCTTTCCACGTAGGCGCGAGTGAGACTCACGTATGGGGTTGCAAAATCGGAGGTCATATTTGTTCAGGCTTTGAATAGTTAAAAGTCCTATTTGTGCACTATCAAAGTTTAAGGTCAAAGTTATGATTTGATGTCAAGTTTAGGGTCATATTTATGCATTATCTCTATGGAATAAGTTGAGGGTTTAAGATTTGTGTTAGTTTTTACTATTAGTTACTAATATTGGCCCGTCTGTGCTTCTAACTTTATGTGAACCAAGTTCAGTGTTTTATGTTAGTTTTTACTATTAGTTACTAATATTGGCCCGTCTGTGCTTCTAACTTTATGTGAACCAAGTTCAGTGTTAATCAGATTAGTTACTAATATTTACAAATTCGTATGTTACATTACAATACCTTGTTCTAAGTTGTAACCAACTTGCCAATGGCCTTCTTTATTTTTTAATTAAATAATTACCTAATATAATTGCTTATGATCTATAATATATTTTATAGAGGTACTTTTAAATACTTGCAAAACAAATATAACTATATTTTATATTTTATTGTAGATATATATTGGTACATGTATCAAAAATTGTAGGCACAATTTTTATGTGCGCGCGAAATGAACATAGTGTATATACAATGTATACGCTACACTATTGATTAAAAAAAAGGCACTTATCTCGCTACTTATGAAATATTCCTTTGCTTTTTTTTGGTGCAGTTTTACTTTTCTTCAACGCTTCATTTGTCTGCTTCTAACAAAAAGAAGAAAGGATGAGAGAAAATAAATAATTCCCGTGAGAGGTATTAAAAGCTATGTTAATATTTGCTCCATTTTTCACACAATTAATGTGAGAGCAGTGAAAATTCAATCGGCCAATTGCCACTGCGTTACTATTGAAATTCTGATCCATATAAATGATATTCAGATTTTCACTTTTAGTTAGTGCATTTGATTATCGTGTTGAATCATAAGATTTGATGAACAAATTTGTAAATATTTATTTTACAACTATTAAAAGTCACAAACAAAATGGTGAGAGATTGCAAAGAAGCAAATGTCTATTGGGCCAGTAGTGACGTTTTAGAGTGTTTTTTGCAAAGAAAGTTTATCTTTTTAAATTCCAAACTAAAGCAATAAATAAATAAATAAAATAATGTGATGCCTTGACCTATTTATTCTCCCTATAGATAACTTTAGGTTGATTGTTAACTATGTGCAGAAAGTATTTAACTTTTTCCAACATGAAGAAAAAGGTCCAAGTGATTAATCTAAAATACCTAAAGAATCCCTAAGCACATTTCAATTTATGTGATATTTTTTAAATTACAAGATTCAATCAATTTTTTAAAAATATTTTTGAGCATCTATCAATTATTGTTACTTATAATATATTTTTTATATAATTTTATCTTAAAAAATTTAAAAATTTAATTTTAAGTTAACGATCAAAGTTAAACTGATTGACTCTCAAAATTTAAATGTCACATACTGCAAGTAACAAGAAGGAGGTGAATTTTCTATTAGATATATATAGATTGTGTAATTGGGAATTGGAGTAAAGAGGAATAAAAATAGAGATAATATCCACGAAAATATCTGAACTTTGTCCGAAATTTCAGTTGAGCATACTGAACTTTGCGGGGGTCCTATTACCCACCTATATTTTTTTAAGTGAAATTAATTCCCCCAGACTTTTTAAATGGAATTAATTGCCCCCCGAAACGTCATACCCGATTTTGACGTCGGAAGTGCGGTACACGCGCTTTGTCTTCTCCATTTTATCACTTTTCAACATTTTTTCACTATTACAACCATATTAAAGATTCCACAACTCAAATTCCTTCTACAAATCAAATTTCAAATGATTTCATTGAGTCAATTTCAAATTTCAAGTCCATTCTTATCACAAAAGTTTTCAAATTCAATTTCCAGTTTCAAACTTTGAATTTCATTGAGTTTATGAAGAAAGTTTCTTCATACTTTGAAGAAAGATTTTCAGTTTTCAAATAATTAAATAGAATCTTCCATTAATTTTCTTCATTCAATTCACCCCAAAAGTTTTCAAATTCCATTTCAATTTCCAGTTTTCAATTTCCAGTTTTCAAATTTTCAACTGGAAATTGAACTCCAATTTCAATTTTCAAAGTTCAATTTCCAAATTCAATTTCAATTTCTAAATTTCCATTCTTATCACTTTTCATCAATTTTTTCACCATTTTTAAGAAAAATTTTCCCCAAATTTCAAATTCAAATTTCAAATTTTCTTCAATAATTTTATTCAAATCGAACTAACTAAATAAAATTTGAAGAAATGGAGTCTTCAATAATTGAGATCAACAATGGAAATACGTTATAGACTTCCGGAAGACATTGAACAATTGAAGACTTCCGGATTTTTTTTTATTGAAGTCACTTCCGAAATAAAGTTGAAATTGAAGTGTAGTACATTGTTCAATTTCAATTCAACAATGGAGCAACCATTGTTGAAGAGAGAAGAGAGAAGAGAGAAGAGAAAGAATGAAAAAATAAATAAAAAATATAATTTATTTATTTATTACAAAATTAAGGGGCTGTTTGACAAAAAATAAAGTTTATAACATTTTTCACGCGCTCAATGCGCGCGACTAACACGCAATGGGCCAAGTGGCAAATATATGCCATTAAAATAAGGAAAAAAAGAAGTCTGGGGACCCCCGCAAAGTTAAGTATATTCAACTGATAATTCGGTCAAAATTCAGGTATTTTCGTGGGTATTATCCCATAAAAATACTATAGGGTAGCCTTTATGTATGAAAGTGGTTATCACTAGCTAGCCTTTCCACAACTTTAATGTCTTATTTTGGAGAAAAGGCAAGAAAACAACCATTATAATAAGGTATGTATGAGCTCATTACTTTTTTTTTTTCCCCATTTTCACTAGCATCTCCATTTGGGTGTTTGTGAAAATAACTCGGCTTATTTGTAAAATTAATAACGTTTAACTATTTGGATATTGGATGTTTTGTTACTTAAAAAAGTACGTGAGAGGATTAATATTGAGCAGAAATAGAGTGAAGCAGCTAACAACATAATTCCTTGTGTTTTAACCGTAATCTACATTTATTGTCCCAATGATCGACCTCGCCATAAATTAGGTTACTAAATTCTTGACTGTATTCATAACGACCCTCTATACATAATACAATATGAAGAAAATTAGACAATTTTGTCCTCAGTGTACTTCATGTTGAGTAACAAAACTATGAAAATTGGTTGTCGAAATCACACAAAATCCTCCTGTTAGTGGACTGAACCCATGTAATCATCACTGGTTTTAAAATATTCTAACTAAGACATACATTACAATCAAACATTAGAAACATTTTACTGTACATCATTACCATATGAATATTTTTGGTCAACAAAAGAAAAGATGAAAAAGTGTAATGGGCAATTCAACCACCCACCTAGTCCTAGTATAAATGAGTTTGGTCCAATTGCCCCCATATAAATGGCCGTACAGTAAAAAAACGGTTTGCCGAACACCTACCAGCTATTTGAAGAAACGGCTAAATAAATGCTGAAACGATTGGAGATTTCGTTAGTTAATACTTACTTTATACCGCTACTTAAATCGCTAGCTACCAGCAGAAAGAATCATAGTGCTTTCAATGCTCACATCTGAGCGGGACCTAACGTTTTCCACCCAGTAACTAATTTATATTTGTGCTTGGATTGAAATCAATTTCCATCTCGGTGGTAAAATGCTCTCAATCAAAGGTGATTTTGTACTGAATTCAAAATCGACTGAGAATGGAGAAATACTTACCGCTCTATCATATAAAAGTGGTCATGTATAGCGAGTTCAACTTTTTTTCTTTGTTAATAATCGAGTTTAAGTTACTTTTTTTCTTTGTTAATAATCGAGTTTAAGTTTGTGCACTGTCACTGTACAAAAAATTCTACAATATCAGATAAACTTGATCTGTTATTGCAAGTTATTCAAGTTTTCACCTAAAAATTGAATAGCCTACACTACAATAATAACAAGTCAAATTTACCTGATAGTACACAAAACTTAAATTCTTCTTAATTAAAGAGATAAATAATTCACTAATAGACAGTAAGTTCAGGTTAAATTTTTTGGCTAAAGCTATCAACATTAACCGATTTTGAAGTGTGTTTCTGATTAAAAATATACCTATTTTAAAAATACTTTTATAAAATAGTGATAGCTTTCGTGGCTGCTTCAATAACTTACTCAAAAAATAAAAAACAATCTCCTATTGCATTGGAGTATACTTTTTTTTAAACAAATGCTACTTCAAATAGTTCACATAAGCTTAGTAAATATGAGTTATGTCCTAAAAATATCAAAAACATTTATTTATTGGAATTTGTTAGCATTTACTTAAAACTATCTTTAAACACTACATGTTAAATTAAGAGAACAAATTAAAATGGCGGAAATCGTAATGTATGTGTTCAATGTCAGTCTACCAACACGGCAACACCTTCATTTTATAAAATAAGTGATTTTCCAAAAAAATAAATACTTTAACATTTTAAAAGTTAAGGTAAAATAATATAGAACGTACATGTTACATGATACATTAAAATTCATGGTCTTTCCCTTGTCATTTCCCTTTCTTGTACCACGTGATCGAAATTTGGCAGGGAAAAGAAATCTATAGAATAAATTATTGTAACCTCTAATTTGTTTATTTACTTTATATGTTTTATTAATTACACACGAAGGAAAATCAATCAGAGATAATAAGTATCTAAATTTTGGTTGGTTCATGATCAAAACTCAATAAAGCTTGATTTTAATAAGAGATTTTCTTATTTTTGATAGGAAGTGTTATGTGAATGGATTTTACTTGGTGTCAATCTGAATTAGCTAGACTTCAATACGAAATATGAATATCAAATACTATAGTACGATAAATCAGAAAAAGAAAAAGGCAGAGATTGCCTTTTTTCCAATTTGAATACTTCATTCACAAATATTATACTAATTATACACGAATACATTAAAGAGGAAGAAAAAATAATTAGATTAGTAGGTAAAATGAGATGTAAAGTGCAATACATGAGAAAAAGAAGAAAAAAAACAGGTGTGTTTGTTAAAAGGAGCTTTCGAGGTGAGGTGACACGGGGAGCAAGTTAGTGGGAAACCAACCGCTATTAGAGTTGGCAAATTCCTACTTTTTTAAACACCTCTTTCCTTCAACAAAGCAATCTTCATATTCCAATTTCAATTAATGAAATCATGTCCCACACTCCATACTCCAAACTATACCATTTGTTCACATTTTCAATTCAAAATTTGAAAAACTTTTTACTTATCGTGTATTTTTGAACCTTTCATTAGCTAGATAAGTTCAATACTTAAAAATATATTACTCCCTCTATTCTATGTCATTTTTTGGCTGAGCACGAAATTTAAGAAATAAGTGATAGACTTTATAAAATTATCCCTCTTGAAGTTTACTTCTTAGTTGTCTTTTCTTATTAAGTGAGATCCAGTAAGAATAAAATGGGATGTTGCCATTAAATAATTATCAAATAAGGAAAAATAATATTATTTTTGGAACAGACTAAAAAGAAAATGACGACACATGAAATTAAATGGAGGGGTATTTCTTTTGGTTATATGCATTTGCTTCAATCAATACTAATATGCATATTCAAAAAATCTGATATATTTTACGTGATTAACTTAATTATCTATTAAATACTTGAAAACACTTATAATATCTTTTTCTTCAAAACTCAAATAAAAAAAGAGAAAATGGTTTGTTACCCCCCCCAACCTTTAGTCGAAATCTCAACTACACACACAACCTTTTAATGTGACCTATTACCCCCTGAACTTATTTTTATCAAATTTATTACCCCCCAGTTGCTGACGTATCACTGGACGTGACTACACGCGCCCATAGGCGCGTCAGTTGACTTTTTTCACTTTAAAATCATTATTTTTTTATTGCCACGTCATTATTTTTAATAAATATTGTCATGTCATGTCTTCTTCTTCTCTTTTCCAAAACAAAAGTTGAAGAACTCATTAATGGAGTTCTTCATCTTTCTCATTAATGGATTTTTCCGAAATCAAGAAATTCTTTTTGCTCTGAAATCAAGAAACACTTGAACTAAGAAAACAATAAGAGTTCTTCGATTAATGAATTCTTGAATGAGGAAGATGGGGAACTTCGATTCAAAAAACTTGAAAAAAAAATTAAGAACTTGAATTCTTGAATGAGGAGATGAGGAAGATGATAAATTAATCTTGAATGTCATTGATTAGTTCTTGGATGTTATTGAAGAAGAAATGTCATTGAACCCGAATTAACTTGAAAAAAATTAAGAACTTGGGTGTTTGAGGAGTCAAGATTATATTTTGGCTCTATTGAGTAGTCAAAATCAGACGCAACAGGAGCAGAAACATTGGGTGTTTCCTCATAAGTTGTCTGTTCAACTGAGTCGTTTGCCCAATCAAAATTGATTTCACAATATGGAACATAGCCATCATCCTTAGCTCGTGGAAACATGTTTAAAAGAAGAGAAAAGACATCGTTTTTTCTAGATTGCTGTTGAACTTCATGCAAAACCGCCTTATCCAGCTCAAAATGTCTAGCTGCATCCTCCATGTCCAATATATCTTCCCTTAGGCAAAGGATTCTACTGCTGCCGCAAGGAAAATCAAGTGACCTAGGATCTGATGAACAACAGTCATTCAACCAATCATCAGTTCCAACAAGCATTGCCAATATAATTAGACAAGAAAAAGAAAGATAAGGTTCTTGGATGTCATTGAAGAAAAAGAAGAAGAATTGGAGAAGAAGGAGAATTGAGGAGGAAGAAGAAGAAGAAGAAGAAGAAGAAGAAGAAAGAAAAATAATAATTAAAATGGAAAATGGGGAAGAAAAAAAGAAAATAATAAAGTTAAATTATTAATTTTTTTACAGTAAAAAAATAAAAAATGACGTGGCGATGACGTGGCATGACGTGGCGGCGCGTGCATCACACCATATTTGCAATGACTGGTTGTCAGTTTTGGGGGTTTAATAATTCACTTTAAAATAGTTCAGGGAGATAATAATTTCACTTTAAAATAGTTCAGGGGAGTAATAGGTCACATTAAAAGGTTGAGTGTGTAGTTGGAATTTCGACTAAAGATTAGGGGGTAACATACCATTTTCTCATAAAAAAATGTTAAATAATTACACTTTTTTATATGTCAGATGTTCAATTGAACTTAATTCGAATGTTTACATAAAATTTTTTCACAAATTTATAAAATAATTAATGTATTAAAACTTAAGTAAAGTGACACGAAGGCCTCATTTATTTGCACTTAATGGAGGTCTCTGAATGGTTCAGACTTCAAACCATTAAGTGCATTTGTTTTTTATTAAGACTCTAACTCTTAATAGGTCTAAATAGGTCTTAATTATTCAGATCTAGAACCAAGTCTTAGGTCTTATTTGTTTGCACTTAATGGAGGTCTGAATCTGAATGGTTCAGACTTCAGACCATTAAGTGCATTTGTTTTTTATTAAGGTTTTAACTCTTAATAGGTCTGAGTATGTCTTAATCATTCAGATCTAGAACCAAGTCTTAATAGGTCTGAATGAATATTTTGGCATTGAATAATATTCACCGTTCTATTCATAATCAACAGTCACCACCACTAACCACCTCTGCCACCGTCACCATTGTCAACCACCACCTACCACCACCAACCACCTCTACCATCACAACCACCATCGACAAAAAGTACCACTACCAACCACAATTATCAATTACTACTACACCTACTACCTCTTTTATTCTAATTATATTCACCGTTACCACTGTCGTCAACAACACCACAATCAGTAACCATTACCGGTCAATTCCTACTACCAACTAACTCATCTATCACAACTAGCACCGCCACTAACTACCACTAATACATCACAACCTATACACATTCTTTGACCGCCACCACCATTGTCACTAGTAACACCACATCTATCATCACTTCAACCAGTACCATCGCTATAATTTATCTCTACTAATAACCATCTCCACCATCACAACAAATAACATCTCCAACTAACACCAACACATCGCCAATCAACATGCATTCATGTTTCAGCCAACACAATCGACACTTTAAACTACTAACATCAAGCAACATCACATCACAACCACCACCACCATCAATCGTCATCATCATAATAGTCATTACAATACCAATCATCACAATTATCACCACTAACATTATTAATCACTAACATCAATCATTGTCACCGCAACCACCATTATAAGCTATCTTTACTATCACTAGCAAACATAAATATTTTTTCTCAATCAAATACTAATAATTTTGTTGTATTAAACTACATACTTTTTTAATATATAATGAATTTTTATTTGAATTATATCTTTTATTTTATTATATATACAAATAATTTTTTTTACACATTCAGATGTTAAAAAACAAACAGTCTTAATCATTCAATTTTCAGATCCAGAGATAATATCTTAATTATTCAGATGTTAAAAAATAAATAGTCTTAATCATTTAATTTTTAGATCTAGAGACAACATCTTAATCATTGCATTCAGATTCAAACTCTGAATCTTAAAAAAATAAATGGAGCCGAACTATATAAATGGAAAGCAAAATTAAAGCATTGATACAAGTCAACGATGGCGAAACTACCATGCCCAATAACTACGACTCTCTCGCACTTCTTACACACGTCCCGTTTTATAAAGGCAACAGGAAAGACACAAGGTCATTTTAGTAATAATAGTCAAAATCATGCCCATTTCTCATACCCCACTACTTCACACACACTTTTTCTATCACCTTTACTACTTGTGAAAACAGTTCTAACCAAAATAAAGCAACAGTAGTGCTGATAACCATCTTCATCTCCCTCAATTCTCAACTGCATCAAATACTTGTACGTATACGCTATTCGTATTGTACATTTATATATAGCCGTGTAAATCCGTTGCATGTGAATATCAGTTATTCAGAAATGGGCATATGTTTATCACGGAGTAGTTCCGGTTCAGTGAAGAAGCGGCAATCCAAACGTTTAACGAATCAATCGGCGGCGGCCGCCGTGAATGGCGGCGGATTCGCCGGGAGTAACAGGTGGTATAGGAATCGATCGTCGTCTAAGAGAGATGATTCTGTAATTCAGGAGCGAGCTCTTGCTGCCGCGATTCTCTTTCAGCAGCAAATGCAGAACGGCGGCGGAGGTGGTGGTGGTCCTTTTGATCGTTCATCTTCGCTTCGGTATCCGAATTCGAATTCTAAGAAGAATCAATCGTTGCCGCGTTGCTCTAGCTCTAGAGCGCGTTCTCTTACTGATCCTCTTCTTCAACCTCACCAGCTTGTGAACCAGGTAAATTCTTTTTCCATGTTTACTTTCTAATTATGGTATTTGCTTGATTTGCATTTATTTGTTCCTTTTGTATGATTCCTTATTTATCGGCGATTGGTGAGTAGCTTTTGAGCGGTTGCTGTATTCCAATTGATAGATTGGATTTCCGTATATCATGCGAATAATGCGCACTTAAAATCGTGGTAGAAAATTTTGAATTAGATTAATATACTTTTTTTTTAATAGATTAATATATTAAGGATTGTTTATTATGCTATTTAGAAATGCTTCCGGTCCTTGGGCGGACGGTGAGATTTTATGATGAAGGGATTCACTGGGAAAATAAAGCTACTCCCTCTGTTCTACTTTGACACTATTTCCTTATTAGTTCCTTTAAAAAAATAATGACGCATTTCTATAATCCAGTAGTGACAAGCACTATTTTAGCTGCAAAATGTTATGACAAGATTAAGATCACAAGTTTCAAAAGTGTTATAGCGACGTGAGTCTCACGACATATTTAATACCACAAACTTCAAGAACCCTTCTTTAAACTTCGTGTCAATTCAAAGTTTGCCAAAAAAGTTAGAACGGTGGGAGTCAAATTTATTAAACTCAAAACTAACTTAAAGGTAGGTAAATTCTTCAATGCATCATTGAGTAACTTCAAAAATTCACTTGCTTGAAAGTATTTAACTATAATAATATGCAGGGTAGCAGAACATGGTGTTCATCCTTCATTTTAGTACTACCTACATTGTATAGCAAATACAAATACATTTGTGAAGATACAAAATGACATTGTCTAAGTAATTGTTTTGAGGAGAGAAAAAAAAGTTGGGTAAAAGGTTTTGGAAAAAATGAAAAAATACACAACTTAATAAAAGCTTGTACATCATTTCAAACCCCCAGAACATTTCTTTAGTAACTTGTTTGTTGTGTCTAGGAATTCAGTAAGCATGTATATACACAAATTAATGTTTTATAATGCATCTCACCTATACAAAGTATTGTATGACCAAGGAAACAATAATCCTCTTGGCAGCATGCAGATCCGCAAAAGCTCCGATCTGCAGGTGAGGCCATGAGGATGATTCATTTTTCTGCAGAAGTGAACATTTTAGTCCAACTTCTTACTGGTACTAATTACTACCCGTAATCTGAAAAGGAAATGATAGAAATTGAGCCATTTTTTAGGTTTAGCTGAGACTTGGTCAAGAATGTATTTTTATTCTGTATGGGTTCATTCCCCTTAAAAACGATGTGCTTGCTACTATTGTGTCATGGTGAGTTTTTCTAAGTTCAGTCTTCTGGATGTTTATCTTTGGCAGGAAGTGAGCGTTGATGATTTAGAGACGAACCATTTCGTCCTCGTTCATGGTGGTGGATTTGGGGCCTGGTGTTGGTATAAAACCATTGCACTCTTAGAAGAAGCTGGATTTAAAGTTACTGCAGTTGATTTAACTGGTTCAGGCATTCATTCTTTTGACACAAATAATATCGCAAGCCTATCTCAATATGTACAGCCGCTCACTGATTTTCTTGAAAAGCTTGCTGATGGAGAGAAGGTCAGTTTTGCATCATTTCTAGCTATCTGTTTCCCATTGAATCCATTATTATATCTTGCATTCTTTTGGAAATTCAGAGCTTTAAAGAAAACTATGTGCTTCCTAATTCTTGGGCACTACTAGAGATTGTCTGATGAAGTGTGTATAAGAACTGAATATGTTAAAAAAGTGTGATTTCAAAGAACTTCTTATGCTTTGCCAAGTTAGCTGTTCCAAGACTCTGGTACCTGAATGCAAAAATACATTCTTCTCCATTGTCTGTCGACTGTCGTGATTGAGAAAAGATCATGCTCATTCTTGTGGTAATAAAAGCTATTCAGTATTCACAACCTTCTTCCATTCCTTCTCCTCAAATGAGGATTTACAAAAGGATAAGCTGTCACATCTCGTTTAAGTAACTTCAGCTGTTTCAATGTAATTCATCTAAATTCAACTAAATACAGGTGAGCCAAAGTGTGAAATCAGGAAACAGGGGAACAAGATGGAAAGGTCATATCATCAATAATCATATGAACTAGCTGTGTGATAGTACTTAACCCTGCCCACAGGTGGCGAAGATCAGAAATTCATGATAAAAAAGAAAGGAAAAGTTTTATTCTTCTTATATTGGATTAATCTATTTTGTTATGCTCGCTCATTGGGCAAGTTAATTAGTCGTAAAGTGAAGCTTGGATCTATTTACGTCGTGATTCTTTTAGATATGAATGCTGAGATTTGTGAGATCTCAAATCCCAACCTAACCACATTGGACGCCCTTCATAACTATTTTTACTCCGCCATGGTTGAATAAAAGTTGGAACATTTCTTTAACCGTGTAGGTGATTTTGGTGGGACATGATTTTGGCGGTGCATGTATATCTTTTGCAATGGAGCTGCATCCCTTTAGAGTTTCGAAAGCGGTATTTGTTTCTGCTGCAATGCTAACAAGTGGACAAAGTGCCCTTGATATTTTCTCACAAAAGGTAAAAGTTTGTCATTTTCAGTTACTACTTTCAGTTGGTTCTTTCGGAATCTGCACTGTGCACCCAATTTGACCTTTGTCCTTGTAAGTTTACATTACATGTCTCCTTTGATTATTGAACACATTGTTCATTTATTTAGGAGACTCACACTTAATCCCTTATATTAGTGTATGTGTAGATCATCTCTGTAAGACTCAGAAGTAGTTTTCTCTTGTGAAAATTTTGGGGCATGTATTCCCACAATGTGGGATCCGGGAAAGGTAAAGTGTACGTGGTCCAATACCACTATCTAAGATGAAGTAGAGAGGTTGTTTCCGATAGATCCCCGGCTCAGGACAGATAACAGTATAGCAAACAAAAAACATAAAAATAAATAACAAAATAAGATAACACACCGCTTGATAATAAAAAAAACAAGACACTGTCAGAGTAATACTATAAGCTATCTATTCGAGATCACAAACATAATCAGAACACTACGAACAAGAAACTACAGGCACAAATACAAACAAAGCACTGTTCCCTACTATTACAGACGCACTCCTACCCACTAACCCTCTATCCTAATTCGCGTCTTCCACACTTTCCTATCAAGGGTCATGTCCTCCGTAAGCTGTAACCGCTTCATGTCATGCCTAATCACCTCCCTCCAATATTTCTTCGGCCTACCTCTACCCCGCCTAAAATCATCCATATCTAGCCTAGCACACCTCCGTGCTGGAGCATCCGTGGACGTCCTTATCACATGCTTGAACCATCACAACCTCACCTCCCGTATCTTGTCTTCCTTCGAAGCCACTCTAACCTTCTCTCGAATAACCTCATTTCTAACCTTATCTCTCCTGGTAAGTCCACACGTCCATCTCAACATTCTCATCTCCACCACCTTCAACTTTTGGATGTGGGAGTTCTTAACTGACCAACACTCCGCTCTATACAACATAGCCGGTCGGACTATCACTTTGTAGAACTTACCTTTAAGCTTAGGAGGCACCTTCTTATCATAAAAAAAACTCCCGAAGCGAGCCTCCACTTCAACCACACTGCATCAATACGGTGCGTGACATCCTCGTCAATCTGTCCATTGCCCTGAATCATAGACCGTGACATCCTCGTCAATCTGTCCATTGCCCTGAATCATAGACTCAAGATACTTGAATCTATCCCTCTTCAATGATAAGAATATTGATTCAACTATTCTTCTATAGACCAAGAAATGGGTCTTTGAGCTTTTGTTGTTAAGTCAATCTCCGTGAGACCATGTTTTGGTAAGCATCAGCATAAGTGCTTTATCATTGAGGACATGGATGCCATGATATATACTCATGAAGAAATTTAAACTTCAGACTTGAAAATTAGGATTGTCACTGCCCTTGCACTTCTTCTGCGACATGCTTCAAGGAATCTACTATTCTTCATGATAACCCACAAGAACACATGCTATATGTTTTTGATGAAACTATATGGTCTTCTGTATCTTTGGTTTATTGGAGAAACTGTGCTTATTGAGATAAGATCTAGAATATTGGAAGTAAATTGTGCCAAAATCGTTTAAAAGGACAGAGAGATAGAGAGATTGAAGGTGACTAAACTTTTGCGCCAATTTTTACAGTCCCTCTCAAAATTGGCTCGACAAAATTCCTGAAACTTCATTTTGTATTGTAATTCTAGAATGAAGTGAATTAGAATTTAAAGAATCTCTTCCCTTGTTTTCCCCTGGGTCCTTGTATTTATTGAAGCATATGGGATGGTATAATATCATTCCACTCAAAAGGATCTCTTGGTATCTGGAATTGTGGTGGTTGAGTTTTAAGTTTTCCTGTTAACCAAAGTTCATTATCATTGCAGACAGATTCAAATGACCTTATGAGACAGTCTCAAATATTTATTTATGCCAACGGGAATGACAAACCTCCAACCGCTATTGATTTGGACAAATCGCTCCTCAGGGACTTGTTATTCAACCATAGTCCTGCTAAGGTATGTTGCTTATGCGTTATAGATGAAGTATTTTGCATTCATAAAATGGCAAAACTTACCTTTCCAGCTTTCTCGTAAATGCTAAATTGGACGTCTTCTATGTAACACTTTTACTTTTTAACTCTGAAACATAACTTTGAAAATCTTTGTGACTCCCATTACTGGTCAAGACCAGTACAAATTGGCAGTAGGGAGAAAATGTTTGGGAGTAGAGCTACCTGTATGAATTAGCGACATATTGCTTTTGGGCCAGAAGCCATTGACCCTGAAAAGCCGAATATATGGGCACCGGAGTGTGGTATCTGTGATTCCACAATAGTAGGTTTTCTAATCCTCTGGCGAACAATGTAAGCATTGCCCGAGAGCCGTGTAAAATTGAGTGTCTTGTCTAATTCTTGATGCAAGAAAGATGCAAACTATTTTTGGGGTGGGTTTAAAATGGGCAGATTAACTTTTCTCTGGTTGTTGTCTTATTTTACAAGTTCAATCTCTGTATTAAATGTACACCTGTGGGGACTTGGCATTTGTGCATATTCCAAGCTTTCTCCTCTTACCATTTAAATTCTGTGCAGGATGTTGCATTAGCATCTGTCTCAATGAGGTCGATTCCCTTTTCCCCAGTTTTGGAGAAGCTTTGTCTATCCGACTCCAAGTATGGTTCTGTTAGGCGGTTTTATATAGAAACAGCAGAAGATAATGCAATACCAATAGCCTTACAGCAAAACATAATTAGCAATAATCCTCCAGAACGAGTTTTTCATCTTAAGGGCGCTGATCACTCGCCTTTTTTCTCCAAGCCTCAAGGCCTACATAAGATATTAGTAGAGATCTCCAGGATTCCATCAACTTGAAGTAGCTGTACCGTATTCCTTATATTATTAGAAAAGTCACACCAACATGTTCCAGGCACAAATATAGCTAAGTTATTGTTGTCTAAATTAACCACATGTGGAATGTTCAAAGTAACTATTGTTGTCTATATTCCATTTACCTTGTGGTAGAGAGAATTTCCTTGTGGAAGTGACCCAGGAAAAGGAATGCTTTAAGATTTGATGTCAGAATGAAAATATAATAGATATAAACTTATTCTTTTAACTCTCAGTGGGTTTTTTTCACTGGTGAAGCTTAAGATATGCTCGGGTACAGACATTTTAAGTCAAAACTATTTCAAGTGTGAATTACCATTGCCCGTTTGGCGTTTGGTCATGAAATATTATTTCAAAAGACTTGTTTAGCTATCAGTATTTGCTAATATGAGCTATGGTATTTGTTACGTTAAGTGTTAACATTAGAATTCTTTTGGTTAAATTTTTAAGTGTAAGTTTCAAGTGACGTTCATGTTAAAATCACCTGGACAACTTTACAAATTCTTCTAATCTTCTTCTACATAAAGTCCTACTGATCCTTTTTTTGTTTTTCATATTCAATTAGAAGTGATACTTCTTTTAAATATCACATAAATTAAGATAAAAGTATGAAATTTACAGTACTTGCATGGATATGCAAGCTCTGACAAGGACAAGGTATTGCCGACACATCTGGCACAATATTTTTGTATTACCACCGACAAATTCCACGAAACAAAATGTTGCCCTCTGTATATATTCTTGTTCCCATTTCTTTTTTATAGTGATTGATTTGATAGTGTTTTGTGGAATATAATCAACTTAATATGTATTTGAAAGTATATTGACATGTATATTATCAAGAAAAACCAACAGGATTGATAAAAAAAATATTAGTTTAATTTTAAAAATCGATTAAAACCGAATTATGAAAGCCTAAAATTGGGAACAATTATCCGTGTGATAGTAGCCGGTCATCTTAGCTGTTTCCACCATGATTTCATTCATGTCTGTCTTGCCTATTTTCCAAACAAGTTGCGACAAAAAGACATTAAAGGATACTGACAAACTCACATGTGGTGGAAGGCCACTTATTTTGCTTCCATTCCATGCACCGAATCACCGGTTAAGTACTTCCATTTATGTGATATAATTTGATCGGACATAAATTTTAAGAATAAGTAAAAATTTATGATTTTTATCAAATTATTTTAATTATTTTTAATTAAGTGGGCTTTATAAATGAGATCAGTAAAAGAAAAAGTGAAATTCTTTTTAAACGAAAAAAAATAATGACATGTAAAATAAAATGAGAGTACAACTTTTCTATTCGGCACTACTCACATATCACAAATACCCTCCGTTTTTTGACCCCTCTTTTGATGAAATGAATCTATGCGACTTTTATCTCTTGCGTCTCAATTTACGAGATCATAACATTTATTTTAAATTATTAATTAAAAAAATATCTTTTTTGCTTTTAATCTAATAATATAGCACAAATTGAGATTAAAAGAAAAGCACCAACTTTTATCAAGATGATACCATACCACCACAATCAAATTCTTATCTTATCTATACCATAAAATAGTAAAGAAGTTATTTGGAATAGATCCTCGACGATTCAACTAAAACATTTTCATTTTAAGAATAGATCTTGAAGTCAATGATGTTTTATAAACTTGGTGACGTTTAAAAAGATATTTTGATACAAAATTTGAAAATTAGCTTTATGACAATAAACTACTTGAAAGATCAAAATATTCTTTATTTCATCTTTCTATTTTTATTTATTTTGATATCTGTAAATTATTACTTCATACATTTCATTTTTAACATAATGAATTTACAACAAGATACTAATATGCACCAAATCAAGTGATTTTTGATCTCCCTTAAAACATATCCAATAAAATTATTGATGTGTATATTACAATCCATGCATAATTTTGTCGGCTACCAAATGACCCCATAGCTTAGTTGGCAAAAAATAATTCCTCCATTTACAGGTTAAACAACAAATTCATATCTTAGTTGTGCAACCAAATGAACCCATATTCGAAATGTTAAATTACGAATTCAAATGCCTGCAAAAACTTACCTCCCATTGAAAATATTAAATATATTTAAGTTATTATAGTTACGTGATTTAACAATATAAAATTGCATAATATAATTTAAGTAATAATTATGTATTTATTATATATCTATTATAGTAATTTGATACAAATATCCAATGCAAACTTTTCTTTTGACCATTTACCCCTAATATTGCATAACTAAACGAGTTTCACTGACTTACTTCTATTGTTCCTCAAAAATGTACTTCCTATCATTTTAAAAAAAGAAAAAAAAGACAATTTAATGTACTAAAGTTTTGCTATGCGCGGGTAAATAGAGATAATAAGATGATATTATGTATTGAATTTTCATAACAATAAATGGGATGGGTAGGCATCTTAGTTTTTAAAAATTCAAAGGATTGCACTTGCAATTGATTAATAATATAGGGCTATTTAGTATAATTACCCTTTTCTTTTTTCAAAATTCAAATTCCCAATTTAAAACCTTTATTTAAAGGTAGTACTTGTATTTTCCCCAATCGGCCCCTCTCCTCTGTCTCTCCCTTCGGAAATTGATACCAAAGGTATGGATTCCACCCCCCTCTCTTCTTTAATTTTCCTTTTTTTCTATTGATGTAAGTTTCTGTTTTAATTTTTTTATAATGTTTAATTTCTGTACAGGAGGATTGTAATTGCTACATATCTTTTTTTTTTTTTTTTAAAAATGTAGATAATAACGTTCATTTTTATCTGTTTAATCTGAGTTTATAAAATTTTTAATTCAAGCATGTTGATGTGGATTGTTGTGTTATAGATCTTGTGCTCTTTTAATGGGAAAATCGAAAATGATTAGTGTGAGAAAACTGGAATTTGGTTATTTTTTTCCATAGGCAGATTTACAGTTTTCTCAGTAGATCTGTAGTGCTTTTGGGTTGAGTGATTTCCAAACGTAGTCCTTGGATGTAGTGACGGAGCCAGAATTTTCACAAGGGTTCGACACGTACTATATATGCATAAAAGATAATTTTAACCTTATATATACAATGTACTTTTCGCCGATCCCACCTGGCTCCATCCGAACTAGGATGAATAAAATTAGGAAGAGAAACCTAGACTTTTGTGAACAGGATTTGGATCATTAGTATGCTATGTGGATTTTGTTGGTCTTTGAACCATTTTTGTAATTAGAGTGAACAACTTATTGTAGTTTGTTGTGTTGTTAAGGTGAGCATAGTTGTATGCTTATCAATGTTTACTGAAAGAAATTGCTAACAAGTTTTAAGAACACCATTGAACTGCTCTATTCCAATTTAACATTTGCGTTGAATACTTGCTGATTAGCAGCTTTTGTTTTACTTGTTTGATCTATTTGCAATTGATGCTCCTCGGAGCAAGAGAGAATGTTTCAGTCAATTCTTAGTTGTGCATCTTAATTCCAAAATAACATTTGTAAACTCGTGTTTTAATAAATGTGCAGTTGTTAATCAATCATTAAGGATGGGTCGCGGAGTGAGTGCTGGGGGAGGTCAGAGCTCCTTGGGCTACCTGTTTGGTAGTGGAGAGCCTGCTAACAATTCTCAGACTACTCGCAACGTGGAAAAGGCTCCAAGTAATGAGCCTGCCCCAAAGCCAGCTGTTGTTTCACAACCTGTGGATAACACCAAGAATGTTCCAGCAGGCATTCACAGTAGCAACACAAACAACTATTTCCGTGCCGATGGCCAGAACTGCGGCAACTTTCTAACGGTATGTTAGCTAGCAACTTCTTATGATTCCTGGTGCCATTTTCTTGTACTTGGAGTGCTTTTTAAAGTTTGCTTACTTGTATCTATGTTGAATTGCGTAATCATTTCATCTAAAAGCTTAAACTATTAAGAGATAAAAACTTAAATTGTTAGAGAGAGCATGGATATCTTTTTTGATAATGGGTTGCCGTGAGTATTGAATGCCAGATTCTCTGGCTGCTTTGATATTATATTGAATTGTGTGATCTCATCTAAAAGCTTAAGTCGATAAAGAGATCACATGTATTACTTGTTTATATCTTCAACTATCTGCTATACTAAACACACCTTTTTCCTTAATTTTTACCCATTCTTCTATCATTGGTGTATGTAGCTGCATAATTTTTTCTTTCTTGTCAGATCTCTTGTTTTGAGATCATAATACTCCATTTCGCCAGCCTGTCAGTTTGTGTACTGTAAGATTTGGCTAGCTGTCTCAATAGGCATGATCAGTCTACATTTAGGCTTTTATTTTCTTGTCATTGAAAGAATATTATGAATATTAGCACCTTTTTGGCTTGCTTGAAGATTTAAGTGGTTACCAATCTTTGTCCTGGAATGATTGCAGGAAAGGCGTTCAACCAAGGTCCAAGCAGCGCCTGGTGGTGGATCTTCCCTGGGGTATTTATTTGGTGATGGCAGCAGCAAGTGATGTCACTTGACATCAAGCTTCAATAGTTTGCTTTCCCGGTTATGTTGGTAGTATGAATGGATTTCAATTACTGCTAATTTGGAACTTATTTCACAATTGTAATAGTGTCTAAGTGACACAGGATTTAAACTGCTATGCAAGTGCTAAATGCTGCATTACCATTATATCTGTATCATGGGAGTAACAACACACTTCTTAAGTTTAATGTGTTGAATGTGGAAATGATATCATCTGATATAAGCATGTTTTATATTTTCCATTTAAGTTGTACACTACCATTGAGATGTCAAGTGCCATGCTGCGTGTTAGCAACAACATCCCGAGTGTATCCTGACAAAGCGAGCGAGGTCTGGGGAGGGCAGCGTGTAAGCATTCTGTACCTCTACCTCAAAGGTGAGGTTGAGAGCTAGAGAAGAAGTTTTTGATAGATGCTACGTGTTAACAGCACTAACATTCTGTAAATCACCAAACTATACTCATTCGCCTACAAGTCTTGCACGAAAAATCCCAACTGAATTGGCGAAGGGCATAACCTGCAGAATCACTACATTTTCTTTCATTTTTTATAAACGTGACAAATTATTGGTGTTACTGGACAAACACACTTGGTATACGTGCCTCACAAGCATTTCTTAATAAAGTAGACACCTAGATGGGATAATGCTTGATTAGTTGCCCTCTTAATCTCTCTTAGAAATTCCAAATCTCAAAACGTCGATGAAAAAACAACATAGTTGACATCCTTTCATCACCAATACATTTGTTGACGTTTTCTCCACTGTGTAGCACCTCTTGCCCGTGGGACATAATTTGTTGTTTGAAAGTCTTTGAGCTAAGTCTTGCCTCTAAAACAATAATTGTAGAACATCTCATAAATAAATAATACTAAATATCGAAGTTGTTATAAAACAAGAAAGAATAAAGAAAAAGAGTAGAGAGTTATTGTAGAACATCTCATAAATAAATAATACTAAATATCGAAGTTGTTATAAAACAAGAAAGAATAAAGAAAAAGAGTAGAGAGAATAGAGAGAGTGATTCTTATTTCTTCTCTTGAGGGATGATTTACAACGAAGGAAACCCTTTTGTTTATAGGGAATTTGCCCCTACTTTCACACTAAAAGACAAATACATCAAATCCTGATATATATCAACTAGATCTTATTAGATCTTGATAGACATTCACTATAATGTAAATACATTTATAGCACTCCCTCTTGAATGTCTAGATAGATAATGTGCCTCGTTAAAACCTTACTAGAAAAAATCCAGTAGGAAAAAAAATCTAGTGAAGGAAAAAGCGTACACATTTCTAATAATACGCATATCGACTGCCTCATTAAAAACCTTACAAGGAAAACCTAGTGGGACAAAACCTCGTAAGGAAAAAAGAGTACAACGCGTATTAACTCCCCCTAATGAGAACATCCTTGAACCTTCGTGTCACGCCCCAAAATCCCATCGGGCCGGACTGGCACCCGAAGCCGAGAAGGCCCGGGAGAACCTATTCAAATACTTGTACTTTCCCTTACATGTCACAAAAAATTTGGACAACACTTCGTTGCATATAAAAGGATCTAATTACCTGTATCAGCACAACACACACAAATATATATATATATATATATATATATATATAATACTTGGCCGTCGGGGCCACCACATATACAGATATAACATCACTATATAAACTTCCATGACTTTACCCTTCCTTATGTCTACAAAGCCTCTAGGATATACATGACATAACTAGGGTCGGGACAAACCCCCGCCCACACATGACTCCTGTACAATAACAAAACATAAGGAACCGACTCGGAAAGCTTCGAAGCAAACTGGAGCTCACCAACAATAGCTGTATGACCTGGCTCCTATCTATGCTGTGAATGAGCTGAGGTACCTGTGCCTGTAGCATGAAATGCAGGTCCCCGTGGGGGACGTCAGTACGAAATATGTACTGAGTATGTAAAGCTGTAGATAATCACATATGATATAGGAGCTCAATAGAAATCCGAAACAAGTGAATAAATCGTAATAGGAGTGGACCACACTTACTAGAACTTGTGACAACCTGTACATTGAATTTATTCAATCACTTTACCTTCGTTCTTAACATCTTTGTAATCATTACTGTACTGTACTGTGACCATTAGGCTGCCTCCAGTACATATCAACTGGGATCGACCCATGCTAGGCTTATGCCCCTGGGATACCACCCATAAACACGTAAATAGGGATCGACCCATGCTAGGCCTATGCCCCTGAGATACCACCCGATAAGAGAGAACTTCCATCACTTAGTTCAATTAATCTTTGAGATTGTTATTTCGGTCACCACCACATTTTTGATACTTTGAAATACATCAATAAGAACCAAGTAATAGACCTTCTATACAATAACGACGTAATAAAGACTCATTGGTACATCAACAATGTGTTTCAGAATCATCAGTATCACAACAATGAAATAGGAGCCTTTTGGTATATCAATGAAACATTTTGACACTTTATAGAATGGAAACAACTTCGTTGGTAATGTAGAACAATACATGTTTTTGGACAACCTCGGAATCTTACTTGATGGAACATTGGTGTTTTCATGCCAAAGAACATCGTTAGAGTATGCTTTACATACCTCGTTGTAGATTCGGATACCAATTCAACACAACTTCCCGCCTTTACAAATCACTTATCTACAATGAAATGTTTGGCATCTAGTATTAGCAACCCAACACCACAATTCTCTTCCATAATTCCATACAACCAATATTTGCAAAACATTCCAAAAACCAACTTGAACAATAGGTTTATGTGTATATATATTATAATCATCAATACCACATCATCACACCAAATCCCTTCACAATTCAACATAATCCAACATCATTTCCCAATCATCTTTCAACAACAATCAAATAACATACTTCTTATGCTCACATGCATATATATATATATACATATCCATATAAATAACACCAACATAATTTACATCCTTACCATAAAATGGCCCTTTTGATTTCGAAGTCCTGTTGGCACAAATAAGGGGTGCTTCTCGAAGCCCTCGAGACGGTGAACACAACTACGGAATCAATTTGGACTTTCTACGGTTGAATCACAAGATAATTGGAGTTGAACTTAGACTAGGGTTTCTTATTCTTCAATAATTTGGATGATAACATGATGGATATGAGGCTAAGTATATGTATATAATGACCAATTTTCGTCCATGAGGTGATGGAAAATGACCATATTGCCCTTAAAAATTTAAGTAAATCCGAATCTGTCCATGGTGGACTGTTTTGATAGGCTAAAGTAAATCGACCATAACTCTTTTCTCCGATATCGGATTTGGGTAAAATTGGTATCGTTGGATAGATAATTCAAAGGGATTTCATTTCATATAAAGTAGGCCACCAAGTTCGTCCTGTACAAGGAATTATGATCGTTTGAAGTTGACCCTAAAAATCTGTTTTGAGAGGCTGAAGTAAAACGAGTATAACTCCTTACTCAGACGTTGGATTTGGATGAAACCAATTGCATTAGAAAGAAGACTCTCGGGGCTTCTCATCTATATATAGCAGCTCACACAGTTAATTTTTTACAAGGAGTTATGATTGTTTAAAGTCGACCCAAAAATCTGTTTGGCTGCAGTACTTTTGTGTGCAGAAAATTTCTGCACATTTACTGTTCATTGCGTCCACCGTTTTCAAGTTTCGAACATGCTCGCTTATATCCGATACTCATCTGTTTTCAGAAATCTTTATATCGTTGGAAAGCTAACTCGATAAACTTCGCATAGTAACTTCGACGAGCAAATTCCGATATAAATAAAGTCGATTCCCATACACATATAATCAAACTATACACTTGAAATCATCTCAAAATAATCAATACTCATACTTAAACTCATATATACCTAACTTATGATCAATACATATACTCCAACACATATAACCATGGCTAATGCACGTAATTAAGTACGGGGTGTTACATCCTTCCCCCCTTAAGGACATTCGTCCTCGAATGTGAATGTAGTTATTTAGCCGAAACAAGTTCAAATTCATAATTGATATTCACGTCATCATATAGATATTATGCATATGTAAAAACTTACTTGTTAGCGTCCCATTTCCACTCCTTGCACTTCTTTTTCACCTTTGAACAAATAAGGGTATTTCGATTTCATTGCTTCCTCCGCTTCCCATGTAATCTCTTCCCTTTCTTGATTTATCCAAAGTACTTTCACCGATGCTACTTCTTTATTTCTCATCTTCTTAACTTGACGATCTAATATAGCAATAGGCATCTCCTCATAGGTAAGATCTTCTATTACTTGCACATCTTCAGTAGAAGTAATAAGGGACGGATCTACGATGCACTTTCAAAGCATCGATACATGAAATACTGCATGCACTGATGAGAGTTCCTGGGGTAGCTCTAACTCATAAGCAACTTGCCTACATCTTCGAATAATCTTATACGGGCCTATATATCGTGGACTCAACTTTCCTTTCTTGACAAATCTCATCACCCCTTTCATTGGCGATACCTTCAAAAATACCCAATCGCCTAACGAAAACTCTAGCCCTCTTCTTCTACTATCCGCATATGACTTGTGTCGACTTTGGGCTGTTTTCAACCGTTGCTGAATCACCTTGACTTTTTCTATGGCTTGATACACAAGATCCGGTCCGAACATAAGAGTTTCACCCGCTTCGAACCATCCTATTGGTGATCTACACTTCCTCCCATATAAAGCTTCATATGGTGCCATTTTGATACTTGAATGATAGCTATTATTGTAGGCAAACTCAATAAGAGGTAAATGATCATCCCAACTGCCTTTAAAATCTATAACACATGCTCGTAGCATATCTTCAAGTGTTTGAATGGTGCGCTCTGCTTGTCCATCCGTCTGAGGGTGAAAAGCTGTACTCAGATTCACTTGTGTTCCCAAACTCCGTTGGAAAGACTTCCAAAAGTTTGCGGTAAATTGAGTTCCCCGATCCGATATAATAGAAGTTGGCACCCTATGTAATCGGACTATTTCTTTAACATACAGCTTCGAATATTCTTCAACTGTGTAAGTGGTCTTAATGGGTAAGAAATGTGCGGATTTAGTAAGCCTATCCACAATCACCCATATAGAATCAAATTTTCGAGCTGTACGAGGCAAACCTGTAACAAAATCCATGTTGATCATGTCCCACTTCCAAATTGGAAGATCTATGCATTCCATATAGCCTCCGGGCTTTTGATGTTCCACTTTAACTCTTTGGCAATTTGGACATTCAGCTACAAATTCTGCGATGTTCCTTTTCATGTCATTCCACCAATACATATCTTTCAAATCTTGATACATTTTGGTTGATCCTGGATGAATGGAATACCTTGAAAAATGTTCCTCTGTCATAATCTTCTTTCTTAGCCCGTCTACATCCGGCACACACAATCGGTTTTGGCACTGAAGTACTCCTTCTCGCGTAAGCTCAAATGCCTTGGTCGCACCACTCTGAACGTTCTCCTCAAGCTGTAATAAAATAGGATCTGCATCTTGCTTCTCTTTCACCTCAGCTACTAATGAGGATTCCGCGGCATTATGCACAATAAGCTCCTCGTCCGGAGTTTTGAGAAGACGAACTCCTAGACTAGCTAATTGATGAAGATCTTTAATCATCCCTTGCCTTTCTATAGGTGCCATCATAGCCTTACGACTCAACGCATCAGCTACTATATTCGCTTTCCCTGGGTGATACAAAATATCAACATCATAATCTTTTAATAGTTCCATCCACCTTCGCTGCCTAAAATTTAGATCCTTCTGACTGAAAATATATTGTAAGCTCTTGTGATCAGTATATATATCAACATGAACCCCATATAAATAGTGGCGCCATATTTTTAAAGCAAAGATAACCGCTGCCAGCTCAAGATCATGTGTGGGGTAATTTTTCTCATGTGGCCTCAATTGCCTTGAGGCATATGCTATCACCTTACCATGCTGCATTAATACACATTCTAAACCAATTCTCGAAGCATCACAATACACTGTATACCCTTATGTACCTTCTGGAAGTACCAACACAGGTGTAGAAGTCAACTTATTCTTCAATTCTTGGAAACTCTCCTCACACGCATCATTCCATTGGAACTTGGATGCTTTATGCGTTAGCTTGGTTAAGGGTGCTGAAATGGAAGAAAAGTCTTTAACAAACCTTCTATAATAACCGGCCAACCCGAGAAAACTACGAATCTCCGTAGGCGTTGTGGGCCTTGGCCAGTTCTTCACAGCTTCTATCTTTTGAGCATCAACCTTTATCCCTTCACTAGATACAATATGACCCAAAAATGCCACCGACTTTAACCAAAACTCACATTTAGAGAACTTTGCATAAAGCTTACAATCACGAAGAGTCTGCAATGCCTGTCGTAAGTGATTGGCATGGTCCTCTTCTGATCTAGAATAAACTAGAATATCATCTATAAAAACTATCACAAATACATCCAGGAATGGCTTGAACACCCTATTCATCAAATCCATAAAAGCTGCAGGTGCATTTGTTAGCCCAAATGACATAACTAGAAACTCATAATGACCATACCGTGTTCGAAAAGCTGTCTTGGGTATATCCTTCTCTTTGGCCCTCACTTGGTGGTAACCTGACCTCAAATCAATCTTAGAAAAACACTTGGCGCCCTGTAACTGATCAAATAAATCATCAATTCTTGGGAGAGGATATTTATTCTTAATAGTCACCTTATTCAATTGTCGATAATCAATACACATCCTCAGCGAGCCATTTTTTTTGCGCACAAATAACACTGGTTCTCCCTAGGGGGACATACTAGGCCTTATGAATCCCTTCTCTAGCAAATCTTTCAATTGCTCTTTCAATTCTCGTAATTCTGCTGGGGCCATTCTATACGGCGGAATGGAGATTGGTTGTGTGCCTGGTATTACATCAATACCAAACTCTACTTCTCGTTCAGGAGGCAAACCTGGAAGATCTTCAGGAAATACATCAGGAAATTCATTTACCACCGGAACAACGTGAAGAGTTGGTGGCTCTGCTTCTGTATCCCTTACTCTAACTAAATGATATATGTATCCCTCGGAAATCATTCTTCTTGCCTTAAAATAAGAAATAAATCTACCTCTTGGCGCGCTAATTTCACCTTTCCATTCAAGGACTGATTCATTTGGAAAATGGAAATATACCTTTTTCGTGCAACAATCAATTGTGGCATAACAAGACGCCAACCAGTCCATACCCATTATAACATCAAAATCTACCATTTCTAACTCTACAAGATCAGCCATCGTATCACGACCACAAACAATTACTATGCAGTTTCGATAAACCCTTCTAGCTATAATAGATTCCCCAACCGGTGTGGATACTTCAAATGGCTTAACTAATAGTTCAGGTATTCTTTCAAACTTTCCAGCAACCAATGGAGTAACATAAGATAATGTGGAACCGGGATCAATTAAGGCATATAAATCGAATGAAAAGATAGACAACGTACCCGTAACCACATCTGGGGAAGCCTCTAAATTCTGTCGATCCGCTAGAGCATACGTACGATTTTGAGCCCCGCTAGAACCCGTGGCTCCTCTATCACCTCTAACACAACCCATTGGTTGTGCACCCCTTCCTGAATAAGGCATCGATGATAATGATGCAACAAATGACCCCGTAGGTCATGCCATACCCCCTATATCCCTTCGTGAGCATTCCCTCATCATATGCCCCGACATACCGCACCAAAAGCAAACATTGGTCCCCAGCCGGCATGCGCCCAAATGATACCTTCCACATTTATTGCATGGCTCTCGAGGAGGTCTCGATTGGCTCATATTTCCTTGCCCTTGGTACCCCACTATCCGCGAACTCTGACTCTCATTTCTATGCCCAAATTGATTTCCTCTGGACCCTTGGAACTGTGGTGGGTCACTAGCTGCAGAATAAGAAGATAATGGCATAGGTGGTCTAGCAGAAAACTGAGGTCTGAACCCTCCTTGAGATGCCATGAACTGCCCTGTAGATCTGGCCCTCTTGGAATATCCTCTTTCTGATTCCTGTGTTCTTCTCCTCTGCCTCTGATCTTTCATTTTCTGTGCAAAAGTTTGGATCCTCGCTATGTCCATATCTTTGTTCAAAGCGGCAATAGTACAATCCCTAACCAAATATGGATCCAATCCATCCACATACCGATGAACTCTGTCATCCATAGTAGCTATAACATTAGGAGCATATCTGGACAAAGAATTAAATCGAAGACTATACTCCCTCACACTTGTATTACCCTGTCGAAGATTTAAGAACTGATCTGCACGGGCCTGACGAGTCTCATATGGAAGATAATGATCAATAAATGCCTCTTTGAACTCTTTCCAAGTAGCTGGGGGTGCATCAATGCCCCTTGACCGTTTCCAGTCTTCATACCAATATATAGCCTCACCTTTGAATCTATACGCGGCTAACTCCATTGTCTCTCTGCCCGATACATGCATCACCTCTAGGGCCCTTTGGATCTGATCAATAAAGTCCTGCGGATCTTCGTTAAGATCGGGTCCGGTAAAAGTAGGCGGATCCATCTTAAGAAAATCCTGTGTTCGAAGACTAACCGCCCTATCTATACCACTAGGACCTGTTGTAGGAATGGCTCGCCCTTGAGCTTGCCCAACAACTATAAGAGTCAAAAGTTGCACTGCATTTCTAAGATCTTGATCAACAACATTAATAGGTGGCTCTGGGGATATAGTTCTCCTCCCCCTTATTTCTTCCGGACTGGGGGAAGTTTCTGATGCATGCTCAGTTGGAGCCTCACTTTGATTAGCTGGTATAGTGGGTGACTTACTAGTCCCCTCTCCGGCAGCCACATCTACTTGCTTACCGGTATTCTTGCTTCTGGTAACCGGCATCATTACTATAATAAGAGAAACAAACTGATTCAGTGGTCAACTATGACTTCATATACAATTCCTAAATGTCCATAGCCTCCTGTTTATAGATGTGGTGCACAACACACCGATAAACAAGACTCTACGTAGACACGGCTTTGTAGACTCACTAGGATGAACCTCTCTGATACCACTTTTGTCACGCCCCAAAATCCCATCGGGCCGGACTGGCACCCGAAGCTGAGAAGGCCCGGGAGAACCCGTTCAAATACCTGTACTTTCCCTTACATGTCACCAAAAATTTGGACAACACTTCGTTGCATATAGAAGGATCTAATTACCTGTATCAGCACAAGATGGACAAATATATATATATAATACTTGGCCGTCGGGGCCACCACATATACAGATATAACATCACTATATAAACTTCCATGACTTTACCCTTCCTTATGTCTACAAAGCCTCTAGGATATACATGACATAACTAGGGTCGGGACAAACCCCCGCCCACACATGACTCCTGTACAATAACAAAACATAAGGAACCGACTCGGAAAGCTCTGAAGCAAACTGGAGCTCACCAACAATAGTTGTATGACCTGGCTCCTATCTATGCTGTGAATGAGCTGAGGTACCTGTGCCTGTAGCATGAAAGGCAGGTCCCCGTGGGGGACGTCAGTAAAAAATATGTACTGAGTATGTAAAGCTGTAGATAATCACATATGATATAGGAGCTCAATAGAAATCCGAAACAAGTGAATAAATCGTAATAGGAGTGGACCACACTTACTAGAACTTGTGACAACCTGTACATTGAATTTATTCAATCACTTTACCTTCGTTCTTAATATCTTTGTAATCATTACTGTACTGTACTGTGACCATTACGCTGCCTCCAGTACATATCAACTGGGATCGACCCATGCTAGGCTTATGCCCCTGGGATACCACCCATAAACACGTAAATAGGGATCGACCCATGCTAGGATTATGCCCCTGGGATACCACCCGATAAGAGAGAACTTCCATCACTTAGTTCAATTAATCTTTGAGATTGTTATTTCGGTCGCCACCACATTTTTGATACTTTGAAATACATCAATAAGAACCAAGTAATAGACCTTCTATACAATAACGACGTAATAAAGACTCATTGGTACATCAACAATGTGTTTCAGAATCATCAGTATCACAACAATGAAATAGGAGCCTTTTGGTATATCAATGAAACATTTTGACACTTTATAGAATGGAAACAACTTCGTTGGTAATGTAGAACAATACATGTTTTTGGACAACCTCGGAATCTTACTTGATGGAACATTGGTGTTTTCATGCCAAAGAACATCGTTAGAGTATGTTTTACTTACCTCGTTGTAGATTCGGATACCAATTCAACACAACTTCCCGCCTTTACAAATCACTTATCTACAATGAAATGTTTGGCATCTAGTATTAGCAACCCAACACCACAATTCTCTTCCATAATTCCATACAACCAATATTTGCAAAACATTCCAAAAACCAACTTGAACAATAGGTTTATGTGTATATATATTATAATCATCAATACCACATCATCACACCAAATCCCTTCACAATTCAACATAATCCAACATCATTTCCCAATCATCTTTCAACAACAATCAAATAACATACTTCTTATGCTCACATGCATATATATATATACATATCCATATAAATAACACCAACATAATTTACATCCTTACCATAAAATGGCCCTTTTGATTTCGAAGTCCTGTTGGCACAAATAAGGGGTGCTTCTCGAAGCCCTCGAGACGGTGAACACAACTACGGAATCAATTTGGACTTTCTACGGTTGAATCACAAGATAATTGGAGTTGAACTTAGACTAGGGTTTCTTATTCTTCAATAATTTGGATGATAACATGATGGATATGAGGCTAAGTATATGTATATAATGACCAATTTTCGTCCATGAGGTGATGGAAAATGACCATATTGCCCTTAAAAATTTAAGTAAATCCGAATCTGTCCATGGTGGACTGTTTTGATAGGCTAAAGTAAATCGACCATAACTCTTTGCTCCGATATCGGATTTGGGTGAAATTGGTATCGTTGGATAGATAATTCAAAGGTCTTTCATTTAATATAAAGTAGGCCACCAAGTTCGTCCTGTACAAGTAATTATGATCGTTTGAAGTTGACCCTAAAAATCTGTTTTGAGAGGCTGAAGTAAAACGAGTATAACTCCTTACTCAGACGTTGGATTTGGATGAAACCAATTGCATTAGAAAGAAGACTATCGGTGATTCTCATCTATATATAGCATCTCACACAATTAATTTTGTACAAGGAGTTATGATCGTTTAAATTCGACCCAAAAATCTGTTTGGCTGCAGTACTTTTGTGTGCAGAAAATTTCTGCACATTTACTGTTCATTGCGTCCACCGTTTTCAAGTTTCGAACATGCTCGCTTATATCCGATACTCATCTATTTTCAGAAATCTTTATATCGTTGGAAAGCTAACTCGATAAACTTCGCATAGAAACTTCGACGAGCAAATTCCGGTATAAATAAAGTCGATTCCCATACACATATAATCAAACTATACACTTGAAACCATCTCAAAATAATCAATACTCATACTTAAACTCATATATACCTAACTTATGATCAACACATATACTCCAACACATATAACCATGGCTAATGCACGTAATTAAGTACGGGGTGTTACACTTTGCATCCCGATCTTGTGCACCATCTTCTTAAAAGTTGTAATTGGAGAAGACTTGGTGAATAAATCAACCACATTTTCACTTGAACGAATCTGTTGCACGTTGATATCACCATTCTTTTGTAGCTCATGTATGTAGAAAAACTTTGATGAAGTGTTTTTCGTTCTATCTCCTTTTATGAATCCTCCATTAAGATGTGCTATGCATGATGCATTATCTCTGTATAAAATTGTGGGTAGATTGTCATATTTCACACCACATTTTTCTTGAATGAGATGTATCATGGACCTCAACCATACACATTCTCGGCTTACTTTATGAATAACTATTATCTCAGCATGATTCGATGAAGTGGCTACGATAGACTGCTTTGTATATCTCCAAGATATTGCAGTACCACCACATATGAACACATAGCCTATTTGAGACTGAGCTTTATGTAGGTCGAATAAGTACCCAAAATCAGCATGACCAAATAAGATCGGGATTGCAATCTTGCTAACAAATTAACCGAAAAGGCTATATCAGGTCTTGTAGTATTTGCAAAATACATTAGTACATCAATTGTACTAAGATACGACACTTCATAACCAATTCAATTCGGTATATTTCTCATGTCAGCAAATAATCTATTTCTTTCAAAACTCTCCAAGAGTTCCAACAATTTTCAAGCTATAAGTTTATACAATATAAGGATTCTAAATAAGTTTTCCAGAAACTTTTATATGCTTCAAACATTTTGAATCCTTAGAAAGTGTTCATTTAAATTTTGTCATGTGACAATATTCAACATTTCATATGTGAATGTTCAAGTGTTTGGACTGCAAATCAAATAAGTTTTACGCTTACCAAAATGCATCTTTTCATAAAGTAGAATTCAGATCCTCATAATCTTTTACAATATTGCGCCAATATTGTATCAAAGATATCATCTACGGTTTCTCATTTTGTATCGGTTCTCAATGTGACATAACATTTTGAGATCTCATCACTTCATTATTTTCAGGTACCTGAACCTATCATAAGGTTTCATGAAGTGTTATGTCGTAGACTCTTCAAGAGCACATTGCCTTCTTATTATGATTATTTGCTCCTTGTTTCATTTGGAACCGATTGGTCTATCATGCTTCACGCATGCATAGACTTTATCCTTTAAGGACACAAAATAGGAGCACTTGCAGCTAAATATGAGATGCTTTCGGCATTTGACTTGAATTATCTTTTGAATGAGGATCTGATGATACCTAACATATTTCATAACTGCTTATAATCTCCCCCTTATGTTAGGAAAAATAACATACATCCTCCATCTTCTTTGAGGAATCCATCTTTATGCGTCATGGTATATTTATTAATCGTATACCGCACATCAAAACTATAAGATGAAATAGTTAGTTCCTAACCTTGAACCAATTGAGAGGGAAGAAATAATCATAATATATTGGTCTAATGCATACAAGTGCTATTGTATGCAACATATCATATTTCATACCAATACATGAAATTTTGTTCTCATTAGTAATGGTTCAACTATTTATGGAAGGCATTCAATGCTAAACCATCATCATCAAGATGAATTATCTTGATTACACAATCTGAAAATTATGCTCAATTTATATTGAACAAGTGACTTTATGAATGTCAAACGTAGGTTGACCATGAATGTACATGTGATCATCTTATTGATGCATCTTTTCAACATATCACATGATAGGTGAACGGGTCCTTATTCACCTTTTATTCTTTTCAGATTTTGAGGGATCCAATCCCAAAATTAGTTGGTCCAACCAACTTATCATGGGAACAAGCTACATTAAAGTTCATGAAGAATTTTCTAATTCTTCAATATATGTTCAATACTCAGTATGCACATCTTTGGGATATCGCAATCGTTCATGTCAACTTTGAACTTTTAATCTAGTAAACTCCAAGTTTACCATGATATGTGTTTTTTCTTTAGTAAATTTCAGATTTACTATTATATGAATAAATTTCAGATTTACTACTTCAGAAGTAGATTTCAAAATTATTCAACCTCTTCCGGAGGTGAGTTGTGATACAATCACAATCAAGTGCATGTTTGCATTTATAAGTTTCTCATTCCCCAGGAATGAAATATAATCGTGCCTTAAGCCTATCAAATTTTGATGGCTTATAACCTCTTCTATGATATTGCTACTTCAGGAGCAAATCGAGGCATACATATAATGTAGAGAATTTTTCTCTTAACATATTTTAATTATAATCACAATAAGCATGTGAAAATATTATCACTTGTCTTCTTTAAGACATATTATGCACTGCTACCGCATTCACTTCAAGAATGGAGCAAGTTGTCAACTTTCAGATTCATCATATAATTGTTACCATATTCACTTCATGGAGCATATCAATGGGATATCGTGATTTTCATCAAATATTGCCTTAGCCATCATAATATAATCAATATGGTGCATTGAGATTCAAACTCAACGCTTTATCCATATAAAGGCGTCTTAGGCATAAATTTATGGGACTTAAACCCAACATAGTATCATCTCTTTTGATAATGTTCTTGAGGAATAAATTTTAAACATAAATGGTTTCAAACCAATTATTTTTCCTCAAATCCAACAATAATTATATCATTGATAGAGAGATTCTTAATTTATACAACCCGTGAAAATAATACATTGTCATGTGCTTTCGAGCTGTATCAATCACAATTCACAACAAAGAACTATATCTGGCAAAGTGCTCATGTATACAATCCTTGAAACCACACAACAGTATTATGCCACACAACGATAAACCACACAACATTGATATTATACCACAAGCTGGGTTATACTTTTAAATCCTTGAAACCAACTTTGGCAAAAGGTATTTTCATACTGCATGTAGCATTATCAAACCATTGTGTGGGTTCATATAGTTTTCTTTTAATAATTTCTAGTCAATCACAAAGTGGCCATGTTGTCACACCCCTTTTTCGCCTGAAGGGATCGAGTCGAAGGGTTTTTCCAATTAAAGTGACGGTATTGAATAGGGATTAGTTTAATTTATAGAGTCGCCACTTGAAATTGAGTTATGGTGTTCCAAGTCACCTTTTTGAATCCCTAATCAAAAGAAAATGACTCTTTATTTTGGTCTGCGAAAACCGAAGACGAGTAAGGAATTCTGTTGACCGAGGGGAAGGTGTGAGGCACCCCTCGAGTCCCGTGGTTCTAGCACGATCGCTTTTATTGACTTATCTTGTTTTAAACTATTTTGATAAAATATGTTAAGGCCTAAAATCACTCATTTTATTATACTAAAACTTGTATATTATCTTATATTAAATAAATCGTATGAAAGTTAATTTTAGAAAAATATTTATCGAGGTGTATTGTTGCATCCTTGAATTTTAAAATGTCCCAGAAATATGCATATGCTGCATTCTTAATTGAGACGAATATTTAAACTTATGTTTGCTTAACATTTAAAAGATTGCCTACTCGAAGTGTTATTTAACCTCAACAATAAAACTTGAGCAAAATTCATTTAATACGATTAATTGTTTTAACAAGCAAATATTAAGCTTTATTAACGACAATTAAATAAAAATAAAAATACAATGAAAATAAAATTAATACAAATCACATATTAAATAAATCACATATTTAATAAATGAAAATTCAAAGGAGAAGATTAGCTAGCATGGAAAAGTGATAAAAACTTATATTTTTAAAAGTTACATCTCTTACAATAATTGAATGTGAATATACGGTGCTACTATATAATCTATGATTCGTAAATATCATTTAGGGCCCATGTTAATCAATGACATCTAATAAAAGGTATAAGGAATTCTTTTATATTTGCTTTTATAAACTAAAGAAAATAATTCAATAAATGAATACTTTTATTTGTTTTCTATAACCAATATATCATATTATACCAGATAAGATTGACAACTAGCACTAAAAAAATAGTAAAATTATGAGAATGAGTTTTGACTTCTGAAACAAATTAAACTTTTTGAGATCTGATTCGTTTTCAATGAATTTGTATCCGGATCAAATATATACAAGAGTTTTTTCGATAATTAATCCGGCGACAATTTCATTGTTAATGGCGTCTCCGGTGGCTGTCTGTTAGTTCACCGTTTCCGGCGAAGAAGAAAAAAGGGAAGGGAGGTAGTGACGCGGGGAAGGGAAGTGCCGATAGTCGGCTTCGTTTCGCAGATCATGGCTTCGTCATTAATGGCGTCGCCGGTGACGAAAATGGAGAAATAATGGTGGTGGCAGATCTGGACGGCGCGCATGAGGGGGAGTTGGCGGATAAGCGCCGGAAAAGGAGTGATTTCTGGCGATGAACAATTTTTTGACTGTTTAATCATCGAAGAAGATGATAATTTTGAAGAATTAAATCTAAACAACGTTCTATTCTCTCTGATTTTTCTATCCAATTCTAGTCTATTTTTTCCTGATTTTTATGAGATAATACATGAACAATGATGTCTACATATATGAGTGATGTGGGTGTGTGCAGTATTATATTTTTTAATGCTAAATAAAAGTATGCATACGAATTCATGTGAATATAAAGATTTTTTATGTACAAATATATTCAGTAATTTAATATATAATACAAAATGACAAATAGATTCACATAATAACAATTCATCAAATCACTAAAACAAAATAATCATATTATGATTCAATTTATAGTAAAACTTACAAAATAAAATACAAAGTTGAACAAGAACCCGAATAATTTAAACTGAACAATGAGATTCGTCACCGGAAATTTCGAATGAAATTTCAACTTTTACTTCCTTCTTTTCTTTCTTTTGTTTTCTTCTTCAGAGTTTGTTTTTTACTGTGTGTTTTCTCTCTGTATTTTTATTCTCTCAATCTTTTTCTGATACAGTGTGTTGGTGAATGTCTATACGTAGTTTTCTCTGAAGGATCTTTAAGTATAGAGATTTAGGGGGAGTAGTTACCTTTTGGGGGGAAATAACTAATGATTAGATAAGAGGGGAATTTAAAATATATTATTTATTTATTTTTATTATATTTTTATTTTTTAAAGAGAAGATAAACCAAAATCAAAATAAATAAATAAATAAATAAAATAAAAATAATAATAATAATTAATTAATTTTTATATTTAAAATTAAAATTAAAAATACAATAAAAATTTATAAATAGTCAAAATAAATATAATAAAATAGTATTAAAATTACTAATTTATTTATTAAGGTTTAAAATAAATAATATATATATATATATATATATATATTTTGAATTTTTTGTATTATTTTAAAATTAAGATAAAAATAAAAATAAATAAATAAAATATCTCAAAGTTAACTTTATTAAATTATTTATTTTTAATTAAAAAATTATAAAAAATAAAAATAATAATCAAAATAATATATGATTAAATATAAATATTTAAAATTGAGGGAGGATGAAAAATCACGTGTCTACATTTTTGCCCCTCTTTGTGTGAAATCTCGAAGAGTCTTCATACAAAGAAGTAGACAAGACATGATTTTTGACCCTCCAAATATTTGAAGGGTAAGAATAAAAATAAACTTACAATTAAAATAAAAGGAAAGAATGTGATCGAGTCCTATTTTTGAACATCCTACCTATCCCGGGTTATAAGGGAATCAGGTCACGAGTAGTTCAAAGGTAATTTGGTGAGGAGAAAAGTTAAAGTGGAGTGAGATTCCGTCAAGTTTCCGGTTGACGACTTTTGTTTTTACATTCAATTGACTAATAAAGATCAAAAATGAAAAATACAAAAAATTGCATTATCTAGAATCTTGATTCAAGCCTTCGCGACTTGAATTTGAAAATTCACCTTATTCTTCAGGCGGGCTCCTGGGCTTACAACTTCTTCATCCTATTCTTCAGGTGGGCTCTTGGACTTCCAATTTCTTTACCCTGTTCTTCAGGCGGGCTCCTGGATTTATAACTTCTTCACCCTGTTCTTCAGGCGGGCTCCTCGATTTACAACTTCTTCATCCTGTTCTTCAGGAGGGCTCCTGACTTGCAACTTCTTCACCCTGTTATTCAGGCGGGCTCCTGGACTTCCAATTTCTTCACCCTGTTCTTCAGGCGGTCTCCTGAACTTCCTTTTTCTTCACCCTGTTCTTCAGGCGGGCTCCTGGACTTCCAATTTCTTCACCCTGTTCTTCAGGCGGGCTCCTGAACTTCCTTTTTCTTCACCCTGTTCTTCAGGCGGGCTCCTGAACTCAAAGAAAATAGTGAAACAGAAAAATAACATCCCATTCTTCAGGAGGGTCTTGGATATAAAATAAATTCCCATTCTTCAGAAGGGTCCTGAGCAAAAAATAAATTCCCATTCTTCAGGAGGGTCCTAAGAAAAAAATAAATCCTCATTCTTCAGGAGGGTCCTGAGCAAAAAATAAATTCCATTCAACACACATAAAATTTTTGCCCCAGTTTTTACTGGAAAAATTTATGTGTCACTGAATCTTAATATATCTCGCAAATATTAAAGTTTACCAAGACCGAGATCCAGCATCGGATGCTGTAAACATGCCTCTTGCATTGAGAGAAGTGTGAAATCGCATCCTTTATCTGAAAATAATTATTTCATCTTTGTTCCAAATAAAGAAAACTTGTGAGTTTTTAAAACATGTGGTGGTTAGTTTGTGGCATTTGGCTTTTGAAGTGGCCGCTCTCGCACTTGCCATGCTCAACTCTTTTCCAATCCATGATAATCTTCTTTGAATTGTCATACTTCTGACTCAGAATTATGACTACTGAGATCCTAAACTCAAATCATATTTCTGTTATATGATGCTTCTGAGTTTAGCTTCCAATACATCCCTTAGATTTTCTCGAGTTTAAAATGGTCAAATCACAATCATCTTGAGTACTTTACTTTTACTTTGAAATGTTGTCTCTGTACATTGACCCTTTGTCTTGCTTTGTACCCTTAAAGGAGTTGGTAGCGAGTTTGGAGTCTTTTCTCACTTGACCTGACGTGAATTTGATTCAAAAGACAATAATTTTTTTTTTTGTTTGATGACAAGGACACAAAAAATTAAAAATTAAAATAAAACAAAAAGAAAAAGACAATAGGCATCTCTTTTTTTCAAAACAAAGAGAAAACTTATCTGAATGTGGAAACCAATTCTGGTGATTATGACATGCATTTTGAATCAAACAACCAGATCTATCCACACCAATCATTACAACTTTTGTCCACTTATTGAGCTAGAAATTAAGTCAATCTTGAACTTGTTCTTTCTTGATAACAACCTTTCTTCGGCTAGTGGCACCTCAATGGGTTTTTGCCAACGAGCCTATCTCCTTTTATTTCTGCCTTAGCTCACAGTCGTCTTACGGTGCTCGAAAGGGTTTTCACCAATAAGACTCTCTCATTTTTATTTTTTTTAGATAAACACCCAAAATATGAAATATCATGCACTCATAATATGTTTAGTGTTGAAATTCTCAAAGATTAATCCGAAGGTCTTTCTTTGGTTGTAACTTGGCTTTCGGATAAGGTTAGAAAGAATGGTAGGCATGAGGCTCAAAAAAATTATATAACATTGGGTGAAACATACAACTTTTGGAATCGATTCTTTTAAGAAAATAAATTTTTGCCCCAATTTCATTTCATTCTGGGTAATTTAAATTTTTTCTGGTTAGACCGAACCTCGGAGTAGGGCTGCCTACGTATCTTGTCATAGCAAGAATCAGGTCAAACGTAGTTCATGAAACATCATTCTTTTGTTTGATTTTGAATTTTTGATTGATTTCTTTTTTTTTTTTTTTAATTTGATTCCAAAAGAGGGGTTCAAAGAAAAATAAAAGCTCAAAGGGGTAAGCAAAGGTTGATATATTATTCAGATAGTAGAACAAAATGTCTTCATCATTTCAATCTTTAACAATATAAGTACAAAACATACATAACATAATTGTACATGAATATCATACATAATATCTTTTAGCTGCATCAGCATTGACCGACATTCCTTCCATTTTTCCTTCTACATCAGTCAGATATAACGCGCCATTAGGTAACACTTTCTTCACCATGAATGGCCCATGCCAATTAGGAGAAAATTTGCCTTTGGCTTCAATCTGATGAGGAAGGATGCGTCTTAGTACTAACTGACCAACTTCAAAATGTCTGTGACGCACCTTTTTATTATATGCTCGTGCCATTCTCTTCTGATATAGTTGTCCATGACATAATGACGCCAATCTTTTTTCATCAATCAAGCTTAATTGCTCCAAACGAGTTTTGACCCATTGGTCTTCATCAATTTCAGCTTCCACAACTACTCGAAGAGATGGAATCTCAATCTCTGCAGGTATAACTGCTTCAGTTCCATACACTAACAAGTAAGGAGTTGCACCAATTGAAGTCCGAACTGTAGTACGATAACCCAACAAAGAAAAAGGTAACTTTTCATGCCATTGTCGGGAACCCTGCACCATCTTACGGAGTATTTTCTTTAAGTTCTTGTTGGCAGCTTCTACAACTCCATTCGCCTTTGGATGATAAGGAGTTGAATTTCGATGCATAATCTTAAATTGCTGGCACACTTCTTGCATCAGATGGCTATTGAGATTCGCAGCATTATCCGTGACAATTATCTTTGGAATGCCGAAATGACAAATGATGTTGGAGTGAATAAAATCAACCACAACTTTCTTGGTCACTGACTTGAAAGTCGCTGCTTCTACCCATTTCGTGAAATAGTCAATGGCTACCGAGACGAACCTATGTCCATTCGAGGCCTTTGGTTCAATTGGTCCAATTACGTCCATTCCCCAAGCCATAAAAGGCCATGGAGCAGTCATTGTATGCAACTCAGATGGAGGGGAATGTATCAAGTCTCCATGTACCTGGCATTCATGACATTTACGAACGAAATTGATGGAATCTCGCTCCATGGTGAGCCAATAATAACCTGCTTGGAGTATTTTCTTTGCCAAAACATACCCACTCATGTGTGGTCCACAAATCCCAGAATATACTTCAGTCATGATTTTTGAAGCTTCTTTAGCATCTACACACCTCAGAAGTTCCAAATCAGGAGTCCTCTTATACAATATTCCTCCACTTATGAAAAATCTACTAGACAAACGTCGAATGGTTCTCTTTTGATTACCATCAGCATGCACAGGATATTTCCCAGTCTGAATATATTCTTTGATATCATAGAACCACGACTCCCCATCAAATTCTTCTTCAACCACATTACAATATGCATGTTGATCATAAATCTGTATATGCAAAGGGTCAATATAAGTTTTATCGGGATGTTGAAGCATCGAAGATAAGGTCGCCAAAGCATCAGCAATCTCATTATGAGCTCTGGGAATGTGTTTGAACTTCACTAATACAAATCGTTGACAAAGATCTTGCAAACAACTTCTATATGGTAGGAGTTTCGAATCACGAGTATCCCAATCTCCTTGGATTTGGTGGACTAATAAATCTGAATCTCCTAATACCAACAATTCTTGGACCCCATGTCAATGGCTAATCTCAATCCCAGAATGCAAGCTTTGTATTCTGCCATATTATTGGTACAGTAGAATCGAAGTTGGGCTGTTATGGGATAATATTGTCCTGATTCAGAAATAAGAACCGCTCCTATCCCCACTCCTTTTATATTAGCAGCTCCATCAAAGAACAATTTCCAGCCTGAATGGCAATCTTCTGAAACAAACTCACCAACATACAATACCTCTTCATATGGAAAATAAGTCTTCAATGGCTCATACTCTTCATCAATAGGATTTTCAGCCAAATGATCCGCCAAGGCTTGAGCTTTCATTGCAGTTTGTGTCACATAAACAATATCAAACTCTGTAAGCAATATCTGCCATTTTGCGAGTCTGCCTGTGGGAATAGGCTTCTGAAAAATGTACTTTAAAGGATCCATTTGAGAGATGAGGTAAGTAGTATAAGATGACAAGTAATGTTTCAGCTTTTGGGCTACCCAAGTTAAGGCGCAACACGTTTTCTCAAGAAGAGTGTACTTAGCCTCATAAGTGGTAAACTTTTTGCTGAGGTAGTAGATGGCTTGTTCTTTTATTCCCGTGACATCATGTTGACCCAATACACAGCCGAAATAATTATCTAAAACAGACATGTACAATATCAAGGGTCGGCCTGACTCTGGAGGAACCAAAATAAGCGGATTCGACAAGTGTCTCTTAATTCTGTCAAATGCCTCTTAACATTCTTCAGTCCATTCAACTTTAACATTCTTCTTCAACAACTTGAATATTGGCTCGCAAGTTGTCGTAAGTTGAGCAATGAATCTACTGATATAATTCAACCTTCCAAGCAAACTCATCACCTCCGTTTTATTTTTTGGTGGAGGTAAATCTTGGATAGCTTTTATTTTTGAAGGATCTAACTCAATACGACGTCGACTGACTATAAAACCCAAGAGTTTTCCTGACGGAACTCCAAATACACATTTTGCTGGATTAAGTTTGAGATCATACCTCCGAAGCCTTTCAAAGAATTTTCTCAAATCTTTGATATGATCAGATTGCTCTCTCGACTTGATGATCACATCATCCACATAAACTTTAATTTCTTTGTGCATCATGTCATGAAACATTGTGGTCATTTCCCTCATGTAAGTTGCCCCAACATTCTTTAATCTAAAAGGCATAACTCTATAACAATATGTCCCCCATGGAGTAATAAATGATGTCTTTTCCGCATCTTCTGGATCCATAATGATCTAGTGATACCCCGCATAACAATCCACAAAAGAAGCAAGATCATGTTTGGCACAATTGTCCAACAAAATATGAATATTGGGAAGTGGAAAATTATCTTTCGGACTTGCTTTATTTAAATCACGATAATCAACACACATCCGAACTTTGCCGTCCTTCTTTGGAACAGGGACAATATTTGCCAACCAAGTAGGATACTGGGCCACTCGAATGACTTTAGCCTCAAGTTGCTTCGTGATTTCCTCTTTAATTTTTACACTCATGTCGGTTTTGAGCTTTCTTAACTTCTGCTTGACAGGAGGAAAAGCAGGATCAATTAGCAACTAGTGAACTACCAAATCAGTGCTCAAACCGGGCATATCATCATAAGACCACGCAAAGATGTCTTTATACTCATGAAAAGCTTCAATTATAGCTTTCTTTTGTTGTGGTTGAACATGTACACTTATCTTAGTCTCTCTAATATTTTCATGATCTCCTAAATTGATCGCCTCAGTTTCTTCCAAATTGGGATTTGTCTTATTCTCAAAATGTTTGAAATCTTTGCTTATATCCTCAAATGTTTCCTCTTCATCATATTCAACTTCTTTATTCATTATTTCAAAATTAGATTGGGTTTTAAAATCTGGTTGACAATTCTTCATGCATGTCATATCATTAGAATTGGCATAGAAAGAACTGTATGATAGAAAATAAATAAATAAACATCAGACCCAAAATAAAACAAAAAGAGACTGCACTTTATTAAAAACAAATCTAGAAAGAGTTTTAACCTAAAATACCAAGGTAAAGGTATGAATTACAATCCTAAAATTATTCAAATTACAGAAAGAAAAACAAGCTACTAAGATTGTAAGAAAAACAAACAAACTACCAAGACTCCTTCAGAATAGGGAGAAGAGTGGCCTCTCAATTGTTAATCTGGACATCAGGGCCGACAAACTGCACATCTGCATCGCTGGTACCTTCTCCGATTTCAACCATATCAGCTTCAATGAACATATTCTGAAAAAGGTCAATCAACTCTGTACCATCATCATTCATTGATTTTGCAGCAGGTAACTTGGAGGATCCAACATCACTGAATTTGATAAAATACTCGTGAAGTGGCGGTATTGGCTTGGTAAGTGACCATGACTCTTTCTTACGCTTTTTAGCCTTCTTTATATCTTCAGCGGTAGGCTAGTATCCCAGACCAAAAGTACCAAAGTTCTCATAGAGGTTTACTGGATGAACTATGCCTTGCAAAAACATCCCTAGAACTTTTCCTGGTTCGAAACCATGCTTCAACATTTCATTCACTACCATAACAGATGCAGAGGACAATTGTGGTCTTGCGATGAGATTCCCCTCGAGGATATACTCAACAGCCACTACCTCAAAAGCTTGATGAATTAACACATTGGCAGTATCTGCTTCGATGGAAGAAACAGAGTAGTCTTTATACATTGATAAGTCTCCTTCACCATGAACAACTATCTCTTGCCTGTCACATTCGAATTTGACCATTTGATGCAACGTTGATGTGACTGCTTTAGCCCTATGAATCCATGGCCTTCCCAATAACATATTATATGAGGCATCAATGTTCAGCACTTGAAAATCCATAGCAAAATCCACAGGCCCGATTGTCAATATGAGTTCTATTTCACCAATGGAATCAGTTTTTGATCCGTCAAAACCTTTGACGCACACATTATTAGGTCGAATTCTTTCCGCATTAACATTCAACTTTTGCAAAGTTGACATAGGACAAATGTTAGCGTCTAATCCTCCATCAATTAACACTCGAGTGATGATGGAATGTTCATATTTCACAGAAATGTACAAACCTTTGTTATGCTCTGTACCTTCTATAGGCAATTCATCGTCTGAAAAAGTAATTTTATTTGATTCAAGAATCCTTCCCACAACTTTTTCCAGCTGATTTACTCTAATCTCACTAGGAACACATGCTTCATTAAAAATCTTTATTACAGCCTTGCGATGTTCCTCTGAATGTATCAATAAAGACAACAAAGAAATCTGTGCTGGTGTCTTCTTCAATTGTTCTATAACAGAATATTCTGGCAATTTCATTTTCTTTAAGAATTCTTCAGCTTCTTCATCAGTGACAGGCTTCTTGACTATCATTCGTTCTTCACCGCCTTGTTTATTCTTTCTTAACTCTACTGGAGCATAACATCTTCCAGATCGAGTTAATCCCCCTATTTCATCTATATCTTTAGTCACTTCTTTCCCCTTGTGCATCACCACAACACGATCATAATTCCAAGGAACTGCCTTGGTATCAACCATAGGTAGCTGTGACACTGGTTTAATAACAATAGGAGCTACGGGAGCTCCTTTTATGATTAAAAGAGGCTTATTGGATCTTCTGGGAATAATGAGTTTCGGCTTTATTTGACTTGATCCAATATTTTCTGAAATCTCTTTCCCCATCACCAAGGGATCATTCGATGATTTGGGTTTTTCTATCACCACCTCCGTTTCTGCAGGCTTTTCTTTCGTCAAATCCACAATATTTGCTGATTTTTCTGAATCAGTTTTAATTTTAATGATCAGCTTAAAGTAAATCATAGAATCTTCACCACTGAGTATCACTTCGAGCATGTTTGTTTCATTATGATCTGGCAGCGGATTTTGATTGACATTTGGAGCGCCTGGAATTTCTACCATAATCTGTTGGGTATTAATCAACTCTTGAATGGCTCTTTTCAGATACCAACATTTCTCTGTGTCGTGCCCTAGGGAATCAGAACAGTATTCACATCTTCTATAATAGTCCAAATTCTTCGGAGGAGGATTCGGGATCCTTCTTTCAATTGGGTTTAGAACATTCATTTTTCTCAGCCTATGAAATAAACTGGTGTAAGATATTCCAATAGGAGTGAAATTATCTTTTACTATGTTATCCCTTTTGAATTCTGCTCTAGGCCGAAAATTAGACCTCGGAGGGCCTCTTTGAACTTGCGGGGCCATTGGATATTTTGGATTGCTGGTGTACGCCACTGCGGGTAAGAAGGACCCCGAGCATATGGTTGTGTATTGTAAATAGGATATTGGGGGGATGGAACTAAATATAATGGATTCTGTGCGTATGGTTCTGTGCGTATGGTTGACGCACAACTCTCCAATTTTGTCGTGGACCTGCCATGACAGTTGCTACATCCTCTTTTCTTTTCTTTCCCCCAAAACTTCCTGTACCACTTTGAATTGCCTGTGTTGTTGCTTTCAAAGCGACCTGGCTGATGATCTTTCCTGATTTGATTCCGTTTTCTACCATCTCTCCAACTTTGATAACTTCGACAAATGTGCTTCCGATAGTAGAGAGCAAATGATGGAATTAATCAGGTTCTTGTGCTTGCAGAAAAATATCAATCATTTCAGATTCTTTTATCGATGGTCTGACTCTTGAAGCCTGCTCTCTCCATTTGACGACATATTCTCAAAAACTTTCGGTCATCTTTTTTCTCATGTTGGCAAGCGTAGTGCGATCTGGCACTATCTCAATGTTATACTGAAATTGTTGAACGAAATCTCAAGCCATGTCGTCCCACATGTGCCAACGGGAAATGTCTTGGTCAATGAACCATTCAGAAGCTATCCCTGTAAGGCTTTCTCCAAAGTACGCCATCAATAATTCTTCTTTTCCTCCTGCTCCCCTTAATTGATTGCAAAACTTTTTTAAATGAGCTACAGGATCGCTGTGTCCTTCATATTTGTCAGATTTTGGCATTTTGAACCCTATTGGCAAATGGACATCAGGAAACATACATAAATCCTTGTATGAAACACTTTTTGGTCCACCCACTCCTTGGATATTTCTCATACTTTGTTCCAGGCTTCTAACTTTTCTAGCCATCTCCTTCTGTTCCCCTTTCTTAGCAATATTCTCAATCACGATAGGAGTATCGCGTTGATGAACATGATAATGTGGATTTTGTGATTTGAAAGTCATTTCAGGAGGATATAACATATCATGATTTGGTTTTCCCATATTCTTTGGTATTGTCAGTTGAATACCCGCAGTAGCGAGCGCTACAGAAGAAAAAAATGGGTTATTTGCGACAGATGGATTTGGTGGGCGCACGGTAGAAGTACCAACAACTCCAGACATATTATCAAATGGGCCAAATCCTGGTGGGTAAAATGGATCACTAGTTCGAGCTGGGTCAGAATTTGGATCATTTGAAGTTGAAAGTCCAGGGATTGAAGAAGGCGGGGCTTGTCCATTCAACCAAGCTTGGTACATCTCCGCCATCTGTTGTTTTAATGACTTTATTTCTTCCATTGATGCTACTTCCTGCGAAATCAACTGATTCTGCTCTTCTTCACTATCAGACCCTATATCTTCTCTGCGGGTCATTCTTCTTTTACCCTTGTATCTGGTGTTATACGGATGTGATGCCAGTTTAAACCACAAACCAACCACCAATTATTTTATCTTTCTGTAACCAAGTAGAAAATGGGTGAGTGTTATATATTTAACACATTATAATGCCACATTATATGTCATGTTTCTATATGCATTTCCCAACCTATCATGGAAGTTTTGTGTTTCATCCCGACTTTTCTAGGCATATTTTCAAAAGTTATGATCGAACCCTTTGGAGGGTTGCCTACGTATCATGTCAGGACATGAATCAGATCTTGCGTAGTTCGGGAAGAATTTAACAAAATTGTTTTGTCCTTTTTTTTATTATTATTGAAGAAAATAAATAAAGTAAGTGAAGTAAAACATATGTAATTTATATAGAAATAAACAGTCAACTTCATTACATTCTATAATATAAATACGACAAAATAACTGACCCAACTCCTAAAATAAAACCTACTAACTGACATCTGAAAACTAAAAGACATAATATCTAAACAAGAAGTTTTAAAATTGAAAAATGAAAAACTATGACAAAGAAAACAACGATCCATTCAAGGAGATTTCGGTTTAATATGTCCTCCCAAACTCAAATATATGTCCTCCAATGAAGTAGTGAGTCGCTGTACGAAAGCTGGTACTTGTGCCAAAAAGTCCTCACAATCCAACTGCTGATAATCCAAACCCATTCTGGCAGTATCCTGTGCTACATGGCGGACCTTCCCTCGAAGGGAACTGAAAGCCTGATCCCATTCCTAGGCTTGTCGATCTCAAAAATCAACCATCTCTCTTGCACGTTGTTCACGAGCAGAAACAACTTCCAACTGTTCTCACAATATTCCTCTTTCACGAATCCACTGAGATCTCTCTCGATCAAATTCTTCTTGCATATTATTTTGCAACTTCTTGAAGTTGTTGTCGGCGAGATGCGGCAAGTTCTGCAATGTGTGACCCCCTAGTGGTAGCAAACTTGATTTGTCCCCGAAGTGCAAACTCAATATTTGCTGACTTAGCTTTTTCTTCAGCAAATTCCCTTTGTTGTTCGTCTATTTTTGCCCTGGCATGCTCTAATTCTGCTCTCAAAACTTGGTTGGCTTCATGATGTTCTCGCATGGCTCTTTCAATTCCTATCCTGATTGCAGCTTCCTGATCTATAGGTCCCTTAACCGATCTTTCTGGTCTGACTGACGGACTCAACTGTTCTTCAAACCATTCAAGGTAATCTGGGTGCACTTCTCCTTTCTCACGCTCTATGACCATCGTTTCAATCCCCATAATACGGCGACCCTCCCAAATCTGCTGGGCCAAATCTTCTGGAAGTGGAATCTCTGGTCTGACCTCAAATACGAACTCAGTCATGTTTTCCATTATGGGAATTATTTGACGCCTGCCTAGCTGACGTAGAACCCTCAATGGAACATACGGTTGAACACCTCTAATACCCATTAATAACAAGAATGGACGAATGACAGAACTATATATGACTTGCCTCCAAGGGAACCAATGGAGATTCCAAGTGACTTTATCTGCTGTCAAAGAACGAAAAAGATTAACCCAATCTCCAACTTCTTTTGGACATTTATATTTCTCCATTATTTCCTCGTAATCGTTGATGCGATTAAATCGCTCGGGATCGAACCTTGTCAATGTAGGACGTTGATAAAGATGCTCCACAATCCACATCTGTAGCAAGATATTACATCCCTCGAAAAAACTCTTTCCCTTCTGACAAACAGTCAGAGCACGGTAAATATTGGCTAGGATCATTGGCACCATAGTGTAATCTTTCTTAATCAGTATCTGTACTACTCCCGCTAAACGAATATTAATTTTTTCTTCTCTTCTCGGGAAGACCATAGTGCCTAAAAAGGCTACCATGAATGCAAATCGTCTATGAATTTTCCAAGCCTCAAAACTCCCCTTATTACAAAGTTGTTTACCGTACTTTTCAAACCCCTCTTGCCTTCCGTATCTGTCATATAAAAACTGCAAGGAAACCCAACCTTTTTTCATTGATTCTTCTTTTGTATTCCGTATGTTCATGAGCTTGCAAAATCTGTTTATTGAAATAAGTCTTGGGGCTATAAGTTTCTTCCGATGCATATCCCCATATCCAACATAGCCCGCTATCTCTTCTAAAGTAGGTGTCAACTCAAAATCTGAAAAGCGGAATACATTATTCTTCGGGTCCCAGAAATTCAGTAATGCAACTATCACTTCCCTATTAGGGTTGATTCTCATGATACTCGTCAAAAAACCCAAATACTTATGTATCTCGTCATAATCGAAAGTATCCATTACATTCCACCATAACCAAAGTTGCAGAGGGTTCCATTCCACAACCTGAAGTGGTACACTCCCATCTCTCTTTCTCTTTGAACGCTTTCCATGAACAGGGGGGGACATTTTATACCTATTGACAGGGACATAAGATTAATAAATATCTAGACTTAGACAAAACTCAATTTATTAATTTTGAAAAGAATTTATGACTTAACTTGTAAAATCTAGTGCGACCATTATTTGGACTTAGTTGCAAAGAACAAGTTTATCAAAAATCAAAGCGAGAGAAACAAGATTGATAATATTTTTTAAGAAAAACACTTATTTAAATTGACTCTATAAAAAACTTTGCTATAACAGACTTCTACATAATTTTATCTATATGTTTGAAGACAATATTCCCTAAATACAAAAATAAAATAAAAGGACTCAAAAATAAAGAAAAATAGAATGACCGTTTTATGTATGAAGTTGTATAAAAATTTCAGTCTCATGACCCTAAAGGTTCAGGACTGTTAAAATTGATATATATATATATATATATATATATATATATATATATATATATATATATTTTGTAAAAACTTAGCCTCATGATCCCTTAAGATTCCGGGCTGTTAAAATTCATATTTTATTTTTATTTATTTTGTAAAAACTTAGCCTCATGATCCCTAAAGATTCCGGGCTATTGAAATATATTTTTATTTTATTGTTATTATTATTATTATTATTATTATTATTATTTTTTTTTGTAAAATCTTAGCCTCATGATCCCTAAAGATTCTAGGCTGTTAAAATATATATAAAAATTGGACTTGAGAATTAGAAAAATAATTATGAAAGTAATCATATTTTCAAAATATTCCCCAATAAATCTATGAATAATTTTTCAAAAGATAGGGTCGTATCCTGGGAAGGACTTCCTACGTATCCCACTAAAATGTGAGAATCAGACCCTCGTAGTTCATAAAGATAGTAAAACTATGTTGCTGCATATTTAAAAATAAATTCTTTATTTAAAAAATAAATTTTTTCTTTCAAAAATGATTAACTAAATTTGAGAATAAATTAATCTCTCGTATTTTAAATTTGCCTAAAGCCGGTCAACAAATAAATAGTCTTCCAAGCAAATGTCAAAGAGCACGTAAGATGCACATGTTGGTCTTTATAAATTAGGTCACCTGTCCTAGACAGACCCGGCCCATGTGCCGAGTCCCGCTAAGTCAAATGCATATGATGCAAATAAAGCGGTACCTAATAGGGATAACCAGATTCTGAGTTTTCAATTTTTCTAAGTTTAAACCTAATAAGGATAGTGTCTAGACTGACTTACCCGAGCGGACACTCGAGCCGGGGAGGGACAACTTGGTCGGTAGCAGGGCAACACCGCCTTCGTTGTCGATCCGAACCCCACCTAACATGTGTGACTATATCCTTCACCAGGTGCCTTGACACTCCGGTTATCTCAAAAAGAAGGTGGGATGCATATGATGCATTCCCTCTATCCTATTTCAGAGACTCAGAGGGAGTACGCGAGAGAAGATAATATATAATACAGTTCAAATAATATCAAAGCAGTAAATGAGCAACAAGTAGCACATAAGGCCAACAAACACAATATCAAAATAATTAAAGCAAGTAAAAGCCAATATCCAAAGCTCGAATTCTAGTTAGTTCCCCAGCAGAGTCGCCAGAGATGTCACACCCCTTTTTCGCCCGAAGGGATCGAGTCGAAGGGTTTTTCCAATTAAAGTGACGGTATTGAATAGGGATTAGTTTAATTTATAGAGTCGCCACTTAGAATTGAGTTATGGTGTTCCAAGTCACCTTTTCGAATCCCTAATCAAAAGAAAATGACTCTTTATTTTGGTCTGCGAAACCAGAAGACGGGTAAGGAATTCTGTTGACCGAGGGGAAGGTGTGAGGCACCCCTCGAGTCCCGTGGTTCTAGCACAATCGCTTTTATTGACTTATCTTGTTTTAAACTATTTTGATAAAATATGTTAAGGCCTAAAATCGCTCATTTTATTATACTAAAACTTGTATATTATCTTATATTAAAAAAATCGTATGAAAGTTAATTTTAGAAAAATATTTGTCGAGGTGCATTGTTGCATCCTTGAATTTTAAAATGTCCCAGAAAGATGCATATGCTGCATTCTTAATTGAGACGAATATTTAAACTTATGTTTGCTTAACATTTAAAAGATTTCCTACTCGAAGTGTTATTTAACCTCAACAATAAAACTTGAGCAAAATTCATTTAATACGATTAATTGTTTTAACAAGCAAATATTAAGCTTTATTAACGACAGTTAAATAAAAATAAAAATAAAAATACAATGAAAATAAAATTAATACAAATCACATATTAAATAAATCACATATTTAATAAATGAAAATTCAAAGGAGAAGATTAGCTAGCATGGAAAAGTGATAAAAACTTATATTTTTAAAAGTTACATCTCTTACAATAATTGAATGTGAATATACGGTGCTACTATATAATCTATGATTCGTAAATATCATTTAGGGCCCATGTTAATCAATGACATCTAATAAAAGGTATAAGGATTTCTTTTATATTTGCTTTTATAAACTAAAGAAAATAATTCAATAAATGAATACTTTTATTTGTTTTCTATAACCAATATATCATATTATACCAGATAAGATTGACAACTAGCACTAAAAAAATAGTAAAATTATGAGAATGAGTTTTGACTTCTGAAACAAATTAAACTTTTTGAGATCTGATTCGTTTTCAATGAATTTGTATCCAGATCAAATATATACATGAGTTTTTTCGATAATTAATCCGGCGACAATTTCATTGTTAATGGCGTCTCCGGTGGCTGGCTGTTAGTTCACCATTTCCGGCGAAGAAGAAAAAAGGGAAGGGAGGCAGTGACGCGGGGAAGGGAAGTGCCGATAGTCGGCTTCGTTTCGCAGATCATGGCTTCGTCATTAATGGCGTCCCCGGTGATGAAAATGGAGGAATAATGGTAGTGGCAGATCTGGACGGCGCGCATGAGGGGGAGTTGGCGGATAAGCGCCGGAAAAGGGGTGATTTCTGGCGATGAACAATTTTTTGACTGTTTAATCATCGAAGAAGATGATAATTTTGAAGAATTAAATCTAAACAACGTTCTATTCTCTCTGATTTTTCTATCCAATTCTAGTCTATTTTTTACTGATTTTTATGAGATAATACATGAACAATGATGTCTACATATATGAGTGATGTGGGTGTGTGCAGTATTATATTTTTTAATGCTAAATAAAAGTATGCATACGAATTCATGTGAATATAAAGATTTTTTATGTACAAATATATTCAGTAATTTAATATATAATACAAAATGACAAATAGATTCACATAATAACAATTCATCAAATCACTAAAAAAAATAAATCATATTATGATTCAATTTATAGTAAAACTTACAAAATAAAATACAAAGTTGAACAAGAACCCGAATAATTTAAACTGAACAATGAGATTCGTCACCGGAAATTTCGAATGAAATTTCAACTTTTACTTCCTTCTTTTCTTCCTTTTGTTTTCTTCTTTAGAGTTTTTTTTTTTACTGTGTGTTTTCTCTCTGTATTTTTATTCTCTCAATCTTTTTCTGATACAGTGTGTTGGTGAATGTCTATACGTAGTTTTCTCTGAAGGATCTTTAAGTACAGAGATTTAGGGGGAGTAGTTACCTTTTGGGGGGAAATAACTAATGATTAGATAAGAGAGGAATTTAAAATTTAAAATATATTATTTATTTATTTTTATTATCTTTTTATTTTTTAAAGAGAAGATAAACCAAAATCAAAATAAATAAATAAATAAATAAATAAAAATAATAATAATTAATTAATTTTTATATTTAAAATTAAAATTAAAAATACAATAAAAATTTATAAATAGTCAAAATAAATATAATAAAATAGTATTAAAATTACTAATTTATTTATTAAGGTTTAAAATAAATAATATATATATATATATATATATATATATATAAATATTTTTTGAATTTTTTGTATTATTTTAAAATTAAGATAAAAATAAAAATAAATAAATAAAATACCTAAAAGTTAACTTTATTAAATTATTTATTTTTGATTAAAAATTTATAAAAAATAAAAATAATAATCAAAATAATATATGATTAAATATAAATATTTAAAATTGAGGGAGGATGAAAAATCACGTGTCTACACATGTGACACTATTTTCTATCATATTTTTAAGGCTTAAGTTGCTGCCAGTGGCACGAGAACACCAACAACAAAAAAATAATTTGCAAAAAATTTACTTCTTATCTTAATTCACAAATAATACAAGAAATTACTAATATTGAAATTACCTTTAGATTTATAATCCTACTATCATTTTTTTTCAGTTTCCATGCAAACTTAAATAGTGGATGCAAAAGCACTATAAGTAAACTTAATAATTGACGGCTGCCAAAGTATGTAAACAAACTTTGAATATCAACTAGAGCCAACCTTTTAATATTGTTAATATTTTATTCTTGTGAGTAGTCATCATTCTCACTATTTATTAACTACATATCTTATCTTAATTTTGTGCTTTACCTCTTTGTAGTAAGCAGTGGACGAAAATCATTCGGTGGAGCACGCAGTGGACAAAAGTATTCAGTGGCGGCTAGTGAAATCATTCGGTGGAGCACGCAGTGGACAAAAGTATTCAGTGGCGGCTAGTGATCAATTTCTCAGTTGGTTAGAACCTCGTGCTGATAACGTGTTATAAAATAAGAAAGAATAAAGAAAAAGAATAGAGAGAGTGATTCTTATTTCTTCTCTTGAGGGATTATTTACAATGAAGGAAACCCTTCTATTTATAGGGGAATTTACCCCTAGTTTCACACTAAAAGACAAATGCATTAAATCCTCATAGATATCAACTTGATCTTATTAGATCTTGATAGACATTCACTATAATGTAAATACATTTATAACAGAAGTAAATATTTTAAAAAATAATAACAAAATAAATACTAAAGAAATTAAGACACATACTTATAATAAAGAGAATGTAGTTATATTGATTATCGATTTTTAGTCCCTAACGATTTGATTTTCGATTTAACCGATAAGTAAATACTCATAAAATAGAAAATAGAAAAAGTAGTAACTAACATGAAAAGAAATCGAATCTTAGTCGCAACCAAAATTCTACTTATTGGGTGTAATATATATGGGGTGTAAAATAATAATTTCGCATAAACTTATTGGGTTATCGGTTTACCCAATAACCTAATAAAAAAAAATCGAAATCGAATCAATGACCCATTTATTTTTTTTATAAAATCATTAAAAAATCATTAACCCTAACGATAAATCAATAACATTTTTATCGGTTTGATTTTTGTACGCCCCTAACTTAAATTGCAATTTCTTACCCCGTTAATTCTAATAAGAAATATATTTGTGCATGTGAGTCTCTCAAAATCCTAATCGAAACACTAATCAGAAACTACTATGAAACTCTAATCGAAAAAAATAATTTCATATTTTTAACACACATCAAAAAATATAAATTTTTAGATAATAGCTTACTTGATCGACGAAAATTCAACCTTTCACTATTTTGGAGTAGAAAAAAACTGAAAAATATAATTTTTTAGATAGAAATCGAATAATTAAGGATAGAAGTGAGTTATTTTTAATATAGGATAAATATAAGGAAAGTGGATGGTATTTATCCACATGGACAGTCACATCAGCACTTTTTTCCACGTGTACGCGCGTGGTGTACACGCACTAGACAGTCAACAAAAAAGGGCCTCGCGACTTACTAAAACAACAAGTTCGGGGGTACTTATGACAATTCAAAGTTTAGGTGTACCATGAATAAAACTCGACAAGTTCAGGGGGTAATGCATACTTCTCTCAAAATAAAAAGAGAAAAGAAAAAGTGAAAATCAAAGTAAAATTAAAAAGAGAAAAAAAATAAAAACTGAAAGATATAAATATAGAGTTTTTATCAATTATGAGAATCATTTATGTAATTTAACTCCATTGATCAGGGGCAATTTCATCCAAAAAAGTATTAGTTAATAGGTAAAGACCATTTTAAGGAAGCCTTTTTATTTGGAGCAAAAATTTAAAAGTCATCCCAATTTGGGTCTATTTTTGAGATTCATCCTCTTTCATCTATATCTATAATTTATAATCTATATTTATATCTATATCTATAACATATTAAAAGTAATCTATAATCTATAATCTATATTTATATCTATATCTATATCTATATCTATATCTATATCTATATCTATATCTATATCTATATCTATATCTATATCTATATCTATATCTATATCTATATCTATATCTATATCTATATCTATATCTATATCTATATCTATATCTATATCTATATCTATATCTATATCTATATCTATATCTATATCTATATCTATATCTATATCTATATCTATAATATATTAAAAGTATGAAAACTATTTGAATTTTCTACCCTTCGTTAAAAAGACTTTAGTTTAGTCGCCTTTTCACCTTTTTCTTTCAATTAAATATATCAAACATAAATTATTTCAGTTGAAATTTTTTCTGTAATTTCCTAACTTTGTCTCCTATTAAATTGTGATACAAATTTTTCATCTACAACTGACAAAACTGTCATTTACTATTTTAAAATATTTAAGGCTATTATTAACTAAAATAATCTCATAATTAAATTAATTCGATTTTGATTTAAGTAGAAAGTCCTACAACTATACAGAATTTAAATGTAACTAAAATTTACCTTGTAATATAAATCTCATGATTAAATTTTTCCTATTTTGATTTAAGTAGGAGGTCCGACAACCATTTAGGATTTAAATGTAAATAAAATTTATCTTATAATATAATTTTTTTATAAATGCCTATACGTGCAATATATACTAACAATAATTAATGTTGGATGAAAATTTATTACTTAGAATTTTAGTCCTTAGAAAACTAGGACTTAAACACCTTATATAATTATTTACTTATATTTAAGAAGCAAGAACTCCTATATTTAGTATATTTCTAAATGAATTAAAATACTACCATATATAATTATTTGCTTAAATTATAATTCTATCTAAATGACTTTTGCAAATCTTTATTGTCGTTTCTTCTTCTTTTTTCTTTTTCGTTTCATCAAACATATGACACAAGCATATACCATTCACAATGACCTTTATAATGTGGAGAGCAACAATTAATAGAGTTCCAACAAATGAAATATTAGCAAAATTTGGAATAACATTCAATCAAAGTGCTATTACTATCTATTGAAGTGACATGAAATCTGCAAGCCAAAAAATGTTAAATTTATCTTTGTATTCATTTTTATTATTTTAAAAAATATCACATTTAATGTAACGTTTGAACTCATTAAAGTGAGATACACGCGCATGACGCGTACACCTAAACTAGTTTAAGAAAGATACTAAAAAGATAATTTTATCTAAAATAGAAACTTTTAATGCAATATAAATATTGATAGATATAGATTAATAATCTTAAATCAACTATAACAAGTAATTACTCAACCGCGATTTCAATATAATCGCGGCGACAAATTGGACATTTCATCTCCCAATCCATCCAAGTTGATATACAACTCATGTGATAGATGTGGTCGCATGAGAGTACACACACACGTTTTAAAAAAGAAAAAAAAAAACAAAAGACAAATTTGATATATATTGTCATTGACATAAATATTGTCTAATTCGGAGTAGGGTAAATAAGGGAACTGATCTATTATTTTTCTGTAACGCCCCAAAATATCATCCCGAGACGCCACACGGTGCCCCAGGCTACACGTAGCCTCAAGCTAACCCTTTAAGCCAAAACACTACCCTTGGGTTCCAACACAACAACATACACGCTATGCTAAGGATATATATATAAGTACATATCATATCACATCGCACATGACACGGAATATCGTTAGACTGTACATATATGGAATGTCTATACACAAACCAACCCAACAATACACTAGTCTGACATAGCCTCTATACAGCAAAATCAACGAGCCATTGGGACAAACCCCCAACTGACTCAACAGACCAAAGGGATCACAAAACAACAGCATCAAAACTAGCAACTTGGTCCTCGAACCATGAGGACTCACCACTGAAGGAACGTAGATGCAGCACTCGGATATCACTGTCGCGGCTTCGGCTGAGTACCTGAACCTACATCATGGTAAGAATGTAGCCCATAGAGAAATATGTGGGTCAGCACAAGATACGTACTGAGTATGTGGGGGCGCATGCAAAATATAAATAATATCATAAATTTCGTAAAAACGTACATACGGACCATAATTACACACCTGGCTTGAGTGACATTGAATCATGCAACTCATAACATCTTAGATAGGAAATGTAGGAGAAAAACCTCATAAATCATTATAGATCATCATAGGCAACTTGACTTACCACATCAAAACTCGGAGTGACTCGGTATTTCAATAAACATGACTTTTATGGACACGGGAGTTTCCTATAACCGACAACCCCACGTGAGCTACGTGGAATACCAACGTTTGAAACCCCCGTTGGCGGGAGCGTCATACTCTTTGTCAGGGAGTACGACCTTAAAACTGCAATAATCACAATCGGGCTCTCTGGCCAATAATATCATCATCAAACAACCCTACGGTGGCACATAGGTTTGGGGATATACCAAATTTCTCTCTCGGTGCTAAGTACTACTCCCCGACAAGCTCAGAACGCGTTAGTAAATCCATCACAACATCACAAGGGTCTATCATAAAGACCAAATCAAATCTCTTTCTCATTTATCAAATCATATCAATTTGTGGATTCCTAACTCAACACATTTTAGCTCAAAACATTTTAATCTTCCTCAACATCAACAAGGTATCAATGCATTGAACCATAACCGAATCGACATTTGGACAAGGATATGAAGACCCAATACATAATATTTTCAACAATTTAACTCATCAAAACCATCCGGAAAATACCAAGACTCATTGCAACTTCAATATCAACATTTCTCAATTTGCCATCCAACTCTCATTTAAAGGTACTTGAGACATCAACCCATAGTAGGGATATAGAATTTCCAATATCAATTATAAATTCATAATAAGGAAATAGTGGAATGATAGTATAAATCAAGGCTTAACAAATTAAATCATCATACTCTCATAATCAAATACTTTTTGGACATAATTTCATCTCAACATCATACACATATCGGATGACATAATCCCATAGCTCATGGACAATAATATAAGATCTAAAACCATATTTCCAATTCATGGTAAAACATGTAAAATCTCATGTCAATGTAATTCAACAAAAATACCGGGCACAAGATCGAAAGGATAATCTTGTTCAAAGCCCCACATACCTAAAAATGGAAGATGAATATGAACTTCCGACTCCGAAACTTTATTCACGAAAATAAAGGGTTCTTCTCGAAGCCCTTAACATGATCAACTCGAATCCCAAATCAATTTGAAATTTCTACGGTTCAATCAAGAGACATAGAAGGATGAAATTTGGAGTAGTAGGGTTGGGGTTTGAGCCTTAGGAAATTTTGGAGAAAAATGAGCTATTGAATGCTCTTAATGGACTTAAATCCATGGTTTACCCGGATGAATTGGAGTGGGAATGACCAAAATACCCTTAAAAAACAAATAATGTCAAATCTGTCCTTTGGTGGACTGTTTTGATAGGCTGAAGTAGATCGACCATAACTTTTTGCTCCGATGGCCAAATTGGATGAAACCAATTTCATTGGAAAGAGGACTTTCAGAGCTTTCTGTTGATATATAGTATCTCACCCAGATCATTATGTACAAGGAGTTATGATTGTTTGAAGTTGATCCTAAAAATTTTCTGGCCTCAGTATTTTTTTCCTGCACATTTACTGTTCACTACTATTCACGTTTAGATCGGAATGATCATAACTCATCGCTCGAGTGTCCGTTTTGGATTATCCACATATCGTTGGAAATATTATTCAATGCTCTACGCGATGACGGGTCGCATATCCAGAAATTTCACACAGAAAAATTATTAATTACGATAAAGAACAGAATTCAACATATTTTCGTTCGAGATCTTAACGGAATTTTTTTTCCGGGGCATCACATCATCTCCCCCTTGATAACATTCGTCCTCAAATATTGATAGGTAGGTCAAAAATACTATGAAAATGAGTATATAGAGAAAAATCATCTTTCCCAAGCATATACTCCATTCTAGATTTTTTTGGATATCGTAGAAAACACACAAGCCAAGATAAACATAGCAAGAAGGATTAAATCAAAAGAGAACGATACCTTTGACATGCTCAGGATTCGTAGGAAAGAGGTGGGGATATTTGGCGCGCATATCCGCTTCGGCTTCCCAAGTAGCACTCTCCACGGATTGATTTCGCCAAAGCACTTTAACCAAAGGAACTTCCTTGTTTCTTAGCCTACGAACTTGAAAGTCAAAAACCTTAACCGGAATCTCTTCATATGAAAGACTATCTTGAATACCCGAGCTTTCGGAAGGATCAATTACAACAGAATCACCAATAGACTTCTTAAGCATAGAAACATAGAAAATCGGATGGACGTTAGATAACTCCGCGGGCAATTCAACCTTATACACTACCTTCCCAATGTGATCCACAATCTTATAGGGACCAATGTAATGGGGACTTAGTTTCCCTTTCTTCCCAAATCTCTTCACCCTTTTCATGGGTGAAACTTTCAAGTACACTAAATCACCAACACTAAATTCAAGGTCTTTTCTCCTTACATCTGTGTATGATTTTTGACGACTTTGGGCGGTTTTCAACCTTTCTCGAATTAACTTAACCTTCTCCATGGCCTCGAACACCGCATCCGGTCCAGTCGCAGCAGCCTCACCAACTTCAAACCAACCAATGGGTGATCTACACCTTCTACCATACAAAGCTTCAAACGGGGCCATTCCAATAGTAGCATGAAAATTGTTATTGTAAGCAAACTCGATTAATGCTAAGTGCTCATCCCAACTACCTTTAAAATCAAGCACACAAGCCCTCAACATATCTTCTAAAGTCTGAATGGTCCGCTCGGCCTGACCATCTGTTTGCGGATGGAAAGCAGAACTTAAACGAATTTGGGTACCGAGACCCTTCTGGAAAGATTTCCAAAACTGAGAGGTAAACTGAGTACCTCTGTCAGAAATAATAGCCAAAGGGATTCCATGAAGTCTGACGAGTTCCCGAATATATATTCTAGCATAATCTTCAACTGTATACGGTGAATACATAGGCAAGAAATGAGCTGATTTCGTCAGCCGATCTACGACAACCCAAATCGAATCGTGATGGTGACGAGAAGGAGGCAAACCAACTATGAAGTCCATATTCACTTCTTCCCACTTCCAAGTAGGAATGCTAAACTTTTGTATCACGCCACTGGGCCTTTGATGCTCTATTTTAACCTATTGAAACGTGGAACACTTCACCACAAATTCTGCTATGTTCCTCTTCATATCGTTCCACCAATAGATTTTTCGTAAATCATGGTACATCTTGGTAGCACCAGGATGGATGGAGTATCGCGTACCATGCGCTTCCGCCATAATCCTCTGCTTCAATTTATCAACATCAGGAACACATAATCTTTCTCGGAGTCTCAAAACGCCATCTCTCCTTTGGGAGAAAACCTCCACCTTTTGGTCTTTAACTGACTCTTTTAACCTGACCAAGGTAGGATCCCTGTCTTGCTTCTCCTTCACTTCCGAAACTAAAGAGGATTCGGAACCACTTTGCACTCCTATACTACCCTCAGCATCACCAAACAACCTAACCCCCAATCTATCCAAACGATGTACCTCACGGGCCAACTCCTTCTTACCAATCTCCACATGTGTTACGCTACCCATGGACTTCCGACTAAGGGTATCTGCTACTACATTGGCCTTGCTCAGATGATATAGCACGCTCATATCATAATCTTTCAACAGTTCTAACCATCGTCTCTGCCTAAGATTCAACTTCTTTTGGGTGAATACATACTGCAAGCTATTATGGTCCATGAAGACGTCGACATGGACACCATACAAATAATGTCTCCAGATTTTCAAAGCAAAATCCACGGCAGCTAATTCAAGGTCATGGGTAGGATAATTCTTCTCGTGAGGCTTTAGCTGCCTGGAAGCATAAGCTATAACCTTGCCCTTTTGCATCAATACACAACCAAAACCGACTCTGGAAGCATCGCAATACACCACAAAACCATCAACACCATCAGGCAAAGTCAACACAGGGGCTAAAGTGAGTCGAGTCTTCAACTCTTGAAAACTCTTCTAGCAAGATTCGGACCACAGGAACTTCACTTTCTTTTGGGTCAAACGGGTCATAGGAGACGCAATAGATGAAAACCCTTTAACAAAACGACGATAATAACCAGCTAGACCCAAGAAACTTCGGATATCAGAAGGAGAAATAGGTCTAGGCCAACTCTTTATAGCCTCTATCTTTTGAGGATCAACTCTAATAACTTCGGAAGAAACAACATGACCCAAGAAGGCTACAGAGTTCAGCCAGAACTCACACTTACTGAACTTAGCATACAACCGATGAGTTCGAAGAGTTTCCAATATGATTCAAAAATGATCTGCATGATCACCCTCACTTCGGGAGTAAATAAAAATATCATCAAGGAACACTATTACAAATAAATCCAAATATGTCCAAAATACACGGTTCATAAGATCCATGAAAGCCGGTGGAGCATTAGTTAACACGAAAGACATCACTTGAAATTCAAAATGACCGTAACGGGTTCGGAAGGCTGTCTTGGGGATATCACATTCCCTAACCTTAAGTTGGTGATAACCGGATCTGAGGTCTATCTTCGAAAAGTAGCTCGCACCTTGCAATTGATCAAATAAATCATCAATTCGAGGAAGTGGATATTTATTCTTTATAGTAACCCTATTAAGCTGCCGGTAACCAATACACATCCGCAAAGAACCATCTTTCTTACGCACAAACAGGACAGGTGCACCCCATGGGGACACACTAGGTATGATAAAGATTTTGTCTAAAAGATCTTTCAATTGATCCTTCAACTCTTTAAGTTCCGCAGGAGCCATGCGATACGGAGGAATAGAAATAGGCTGAGTATCGGGAAGAAGGTCAATCCCGAACTTTATCTCTCTATCAAGAGGTATTCCAGGGAAATCTTTCGAAAAGATATCAAGAAACTCATTAGCAACATTAATTGACTGAATGGTCGGGGTTTCAGACTTAGTGTCTTTAACCCGAACCAAATTGTGGATGTAACCCTTGGAAATTAACTTCCTAGCTTTGAGATAGGATATGAAACGACCCTTAGGAATCACAGAACTCCGGAGCCATTCGAGGATAGGTTCATTAGGAAACTGAAACTTGACCACATGGGCACGAAAATCAATAGACGTATAGTATGAGTGAAGCCAATCCATACCCAGAATAATATCAAAGTCAACCATATCTAGCTCAATCAAATTAGCACACATAACCCGATGAAATACAGTAATGGGAAATTTCTTATACACCCGCTTAGCAATGACAGACTCTCCTATTGGAGTAGAAACCAAAATAGGCTTAGAAATTAGTTCAGGATCTGTTTCAAAATTTACAGCAACCAGAGGTGTCACATAAGAAAAACTTGAACCGGGGTCCATCAACACATAGACATCAAAATAGAAAACACGGAGCATACCAGTGACAACATCGAGAGAGTCCTCCTGCTCCTGACGAGGTGGTATAGCATAGAAATGATTCTGGCGTTGACCGCCAGCAGTACTAGATGAAGCACCTTGAGGAGGAACTGGATGGGCTGCGGGAGACGGGGCACTGGTAGCCTGACTCTGGGGACGGGTATCACGACTCCGTTGTCTGGCATACGGGCAGTCTCTAAGTATGTGGCCCAACTTTCCACAACCAAAACAGTCCCGCTGCCCCATATAACACTCCCCAAAATGGTCTTTACCACACTTAGCACAAGAAGGATGATGAGGCCGGTTGCTTACACTGTCCTGAGACCTGGAAGGTACCGACCTATTTTCGAGCTCCTGCCTGCCCCGATATATGAGAGCACTAGCTGAGGAAGGCGCAGGTATAAATAGACGTCTCTAAAACTGAGGGCGACTCCCTCCGGAGAATCTAGTCTGACCAGACCCCTGTTGCTTCGATCTGACTCTCTTAATCCCTCTTACTCTTTCTCTTTCCTTTATCTTGTCTGACTCAATCTGTTGGGCGTGAATCATTAACCTAGGAAGATCAATTCCCTGTTGATCATAACAGATCTACATTCTTTCACCACATAACTCAACACCCCAGTTAGAAACTTGCTCATACTATTCCTCGAGTCAGCCATCATATTGGGAGCGTACTTCGATAGCTGATTAAACTTAAGACAATACTCCTTAACCGATATGGAGCCTTGTCTGAAATTCACAAACTCCTCTATCTTAGCTTCCCGTAACTCAATAGGAAAGAATCTATCCAAGAAATCATCTTGGAACAATTTCCAAGTCACCTGAATGGTATCTTCCTCTCTACCCTTATTCCACATCTGCACCCAGTCATAGGCAACATCCTTCAACCGATAAGAAGCCAGCTCCACACTTTCTTCCTTGATCACGTGCATAATCTGTGTAATTTTCTTCATTTCATCAACATACATCTGCAGGTCCTCACCTGTTCTCGACCCATGAAACTCTGGTGGATTCATCCGCATAAAATCACGAATTCGTGCTGCTGCCGAATTATTTTCCTGCGGAGGTGGAGCGTTGGCCTGAGTATTGGCGGTAACTGCCTGGGCTAGCGTCTGAAAAGTTGCCCGAAATTCAGCATGGGATACTGTAACACCCCATATTCAAGTACATGTATTGGCGTATTCAAGTACGTGTATTGGTCTTATTTATATGGAATTTTTTTTATTTATACCGGAATTTGCCCGTCGATGGTTCTAGCGAAGGTTATTGAATAAGCTTTCCAACGATATAAAGATTTCCAAAAACGGACAGGTTTCGGATATAATCGAGCACGTTCGAAACTATAAAACGGTGGCCGGGATATTTGGGAATAGTAAATGTGCAGGAAAATTTCCTGCACACAAACTACTGAGGCTAGCCAAATTTTTGGGTCAACTTCGAATGATCATAACTCCCTTAATATAATGAACTGGGAGAGCTTCTACCTATGAAAAGAAATATCTTTGAGTCTTCTTTCCAATGAAATTGGTTTCATCCAAATCCAACGTCTGAGTAAGGAGTTATACTCGTTTTACTTCAGCCTATCAAAACATATTTTTAGGGTCAACTTCAAACGACCATAACTCCTTGTACAGGACGAACTGGGTGGCCTACTTTATATGAAATGAAATACCTTTGAGTTATATTTCCAACTATACCAATTTCACCCAAATCCGATATTGGAGAAAAGAGTTATGGTCGATCTACTTTAGCTTATCAAAACAGTCCACCAAAGGACAGATTTGACATTATTTAAATTTTAAAGGCATTTTGGTCATTCCTATTATATTATGGACGGGAATATGTGTATATATACATGTATATGAGTACAAAAACTCATTTTTATCATCAATCATTGAGAAAGAACAAACCCTAGCCAAATTTGACCTTTAAATTACTTTTGATTCAACCGTAGAAATTCCAAAGTAATCCGATAACTGCGTTTGTCATCTCGAGAGCTTTGAAAGGCACCTATTATTTGTGCAAACAGGATTGCATAATCAAGAGGTGAATTCTAAGGTATGAATATTGTTTGCCTTTGTTCTCTTCCATATGTATATGTGTGATAGAGGATTATATGTATTGGTTGTTATTGAAAGGTGATGAAAATAGGGTTATGGACTATTTTGCATGGTTTGATTGTATTGAATTATGGAAGGTGGATATGGTAATTGAGATATGGAAGGTGGATATGGTGATATACTATTGAATTGATGATTATTTATGTCTATGGCTCAATTTGGTTTAATGGATTGGTTGGAAGGATAAATGAATCCAAACTTGATATTGGAGGATGTTGTATGAATATGCATGGCATGTGAATGTAATTGGAGTATAAGAGGGTTAAGTGACACCCTTTATGGTGTAATTAAGGCTTACTACTTAACCACTAGTTTGGTGAATTCAAATAATTGAATTGTGATATTTGGTCGCTAATACTAGATTGCTATATATGTTCATTGTATATAAGTAATCCGAAAAGACGGGAAGTCCATTTGGGACTAGTATTGAAGGTTGACAGTAAGGTATGTAAAGCATACTCTATACCATATCTTTGGTATGAAAGTGAACAATTGTTCTATTAAGAAAGTTTCCAAATTTATTCAGTAACATGTGATCCATAATGGGTTTGTATGATGTCCTACATTACCAATGAACTTATTTCCACCCTACAAGATTTCAAGACATTCCAATACTTACTTGTTTTCCAAATCTTACATGTTTATTGCACTGATGAGTGTCAGAAGGTATCCGGTTACTCAAACAAGTTCCATGTTCTATTAATGACTCCAAAACGTTTCATTGATATACCAATAAGTTCCTACTTCATTGTTATGGCATTGATGACTCCAAAACACTTCATTGATGTGCCAATGAGTTCTTACTTCATTGTTATTGCATTGATGGTCTATTTATATGTCTCTTATTGATGTATCATTGTTTCAAAGTATCAAAAATGCGATGACAACCGAAATAACAATCTCAAAGATTAATTGAACTAAGTGATGGAAGTTCTCTCTTATCGGGTGGTATCCCAGGGGCATAAGCCTATCATGGGTCGATCCCTATTTATGTGTTTATGGGTGGTATCCCAGGGGCATAAGCCTAGCATGGGTCGATCCCAGTTAATATGTACTGGAGGCAGCCTAATGGTCACAGTACAGTACAGTAATGATTACAAAGATGATAAGAACGAAGGTAAAGTGATTGAATAAATACAATGTACAGGTTGTCACAAGTTCTAGTAAGTGTGGTCCACTCCTATTACGATTTATTCACTTGTTTCTGATTTCTATTGAGCTCCTATATCATATGTGATTATCTACAGCTTTACATACTCAGTACATATTTCGTACTGACGTCCCCCACGGGGGACCTGCATTTCATGCTGCAGGCACAGGTACCTCAGCTCATACACCGCACAAGTAGGAGCCAGGATATCCAGCTACTTTCGGTGAGCTCCAGTTTGCTTCGGGGCTTTCCGTGTCATATCCAGTCACTTTTGGTATTGTATAGAAGTTAGTTATATGGCGGGGTGTGTCCCGACCTTAGTTAAACTCTGTGTATTATTTAGAGGCTTTGTAGACCTAATGTACAGTCAAGGTGGTGTTTTGTTAGTAGACGTGATGGCTCCAACGGCCAAGTATTGTATATACATATATATATGTGCTCGAGCTTATACAGGTGATTATTTCCTTTAATATGCGTCATGATGTTGTCCGAATTTTGGGTTGTCATAGAGGTATGCATGGGAAGTATAAGGTTATGAGCTGGTTCTCCCGAGCCTTCTCGATTACGGGTGCCAGTCTGCCCCAATAGGATTTGAGGCGTGACAAAGTGGTATCAGAGAAGTTCATCCTAGTGAGTCTACAAAGCCGTGTACACGTAGAATCTTGTTTATCGCTGTGTCGTGCACCGCATCTATAAACAGGAGGCTATGGACATTTAGGAATTGTTTCTTTTCTTCATGTCTTAGATTGTGCGATAGAGCCTATATTGTATATGAAGTCATAGTTGACCACTGAATCCGTTTGTTTCTCTTATTATAGAAATGATGCCGGTTACCAGAAGCAAGAATATCGATAAGCAAGTAGATGTGGCAGCCGGAGAGGGGACTAGTAAGTCACCCACTATACCAGCTAATCAAAGTGAGGCTCCAGCTGAGCATGCATCAGAAACTTCTTCCACTCCGGAAGAAATAAGGGGGAGGAGAACTATATCCCCAGGGCCACCTATTAATGCTGTTGATCAAGATCTTAGAAATGCAGTGTAACTTTTGACTCGTATAGTTGCTGGGCAAGCCATTCCTACCACGGGTCCTAGTGGCACAGATAGGGCGGCTAGCCTTCGTACACAGGATTTTCTTAAGATGAATCCTCCCACTTTTACTGGATCAGATCTTAACGAGGACCCACAAGACTTTATTGATCAAATTCAAAGGGCCTTAGATTTTATGCATGTAACGGGTAGAGAGACAGTGGAGTTAGCGGCGTATATATTTAAAGGAGAGGCTATATATTGGTACGAGGACTGGAAACGATCTAGGGGTATTGATGCACCCCCAGCTACTTGGAAAGAGTTCAAAGAGGCATTTCTTGATCATTATCTTCCATTCGAGATTCGTCAGGCCCGTGCAGATCAGTTTTTAAATCATCGTCAGGGGAATATGAGCGTGAGGGAGTACAGTCTCCGATTTAATTCCTTGTCGAGATATGCTCCTAATGTTGTAGCTACTATGGATGACAGAGTTCATCAATATGTGAATAGGCTAGATCCATATCTGGTTAGAGATTGTACTATTGCCGTTTTGAACAAGGATATGGACATAGCGAGGATCCAAGCTTTTGCACAGAAAATGGAAGATCAGAGGCAGAGGAGAAGAACACAGGAATTAGAAAGAGGATATTCCAAAAGGGCCAGATCTACAGGGCAGTTCATGGCATCCCAAGGAGGGTTCAGACCACAGTTTTCTGCTAGACCACCTAGGCCATTATCCTCTTATTCTGCAGCTAGTGCCCCACCACAGTTCCAAGGGTTCAGAGAAAATTAATTTGGGCACAGAAGTGAGAGTCAGAGTTCGCGGACAGTATGGTACCAAGGGCAAGGGAATATGAGCCAATCGAGACCTCCTCGAGAGCCATGCAATAAATGTAGAAGGTATCATTTGGGCGCATGTCGGCTGGGGACCAATGTTTGCTTTTGGTGCGGTATGTAGGGGCATATGATGAGAGAATGCCCACGAAGGGGCATAGGGGGTATGGCACTATCTACGGGGTCATTTGTTGCATCATCATCATCAATGCCTTATTCAGGAAGGGGTGCACAACCAATGGGTCATGTTAGAGGTGATAGAGGAGCCACGAGTTCTAGCGGGGCTCAAAATCGTACGTATGCTCTAGCGGATCGACAGAATTTAGAGGCTTCCCCAGATGTGGTTACGGGTACGTTGTCTATCTTTTCATTCGATTTATATGCCTTAATTGATCCCGGTTCTACATTATCTTATGTTACTCCATTGGTTGCTGGAACGTTCGAAAGAATACCCGAACTGTTAATTAAGCCATTTGAAGTGTCCACACTGGTTGGGGAATCTATTTTAGCTAGAAAGGTTTATCGAAACTGCATAGTAACTATTTGTGGTCGTGATATGATGGCTGATCTTGTGGAGTTAGAAATGGTAGATTTTGATGTTATAATGGGTATGGACTGGTTGGGCTCTTGTTATGCCACAATTGATTGCTGCACGAAAAAGGTATATTTCCATTTTCCAAATGAATCAGTCCTTGAATGGAAAGGTGAAATTAGCGCGCCAAGAGGTAGATTTATTTCTTATTTTAAGGCGAGAAGAATGATTTCCAAGGGATACATATATCATTTAGTTAGAGTAAGGGATACAGAAGCGGAGCCACCAACTCTTCACGTTGTTCCGGTGGTAAATGAATTTTCTGATGTATTTCCTGAAGATCTTCTAGGTTTGCCTCCTGAACGAGAAGTAGAGTTTGGTATTGATGTAATACCAGGAACCCAACCAATCTCCATTCCTCCGTATAGAATGGCCCCAACAGAATTACGAGAATTGAAAGAGCAATTAAAAGATTTGCTAGAGAAGGGATTCATAAGGCCTAGTATGTCCCCCTGGGGAGCACCAGTGTTATTTGTGCACAAAAAGGATGGCTCGCTGATGATGTGTATTGATTATCGACAATTGAATAAGGTGACTATTAAGAATAAATATCCTCTCCCAAGAATTGATGATTTATTTGATCAGTTACAGGGCGCCAAGTGCTTTTCTAAGATTGATTTGAGGTCAGGTTACCACCAAGTGAGGGTCAAAGAGAAGGATATACCCAAGACAGCTTTCCGAACACGGTATGGTCATTATGAGTTTCTAGTTATGTCATTTGGGCTAACAAATGCACCCGCAACTTTTATGGATTTGATGAATAGGGTGTTTAAGCCATTCCTGGATGTATTTGTGATAGTTTTTATAGATGATATTCTAGTTTATTCTAGATCAGAAGAGGACCATGCCAATCACTTACGACAGGCATTGCAGACTCTTCGTGATTGTAAGCTTTATGCAAAGTTCTCTAAATGTGAGTTTTAGTTAAAGTCGGTGGCATTTTTGGGTCATATTGTATCTAGTGAAGGGATAAAGGTTGATTCTCAAAAGATACAAGCTGTGAAGAACTGGCCAAGGCCCACAACGCCTACGGAGATTCGTAGTTTTCTCGAGTTGGCCGGTTATTATAGAAGGTTTGTTAAAGGCTTTTCTTCCATTTCAGCACCCTTAACCAAGCTAACCCATAAAGCATCCAAATTCCAATGGAATGATGCCTGTGAGAAGAGTTTTCAAGATTTAAAGAACAAGTTGATTTCTACACCCGTGTTGGTACTTTCAGAAGGCACCGAAGGGTATACAGTGTATTGTGATGCTTCCAAAATTGGTTTAGGATGTGTATTGATGCAGCATGGTAAGGTAATAGCATATGCTTCTAGACAATTGCGGCCACATGAGAAAAATTATCCTACACGCGATCTTGAGCTGGCTGCAGTTATTTTTGCTTTAAAGATATGGCGCCACTACTTATATGGGGTTCATGTTGATATATATACTGACCATAAGAGCTTGCAATATATTTTTAATCAGAAGGATCTAAATTTAAGGCAACGGAGATGGCTTGAACTATTAAAGGACTACGATGTTGATATCTTGTACCATCCAGGGAAAGCAAATGTGGTAGCCGATGCGTTAAGTCGTAAGGCTATGATGGCGCCTATAGAAAGGCAAGGGATGATTAAAGATCTTCACCAGTTAGCTAGTCTGGGAGTTCGCCTTCTTGAAACTCCAAATAAAGAGCTTATCGTACATAATGCTGCGGAATCTTCATTAGTAGCTGAAGTGAAAGAGAAGCAATATGCAGATCCTATTTTATTACAGCTTAAGGAGAACGTTCAGAGTGGTGCGACCAAGGCATTTGAGCTTACGCGAGAAGGAGTACTTCAGTGCCAAAACCGATTGTGTGTGCCGGATGTAGACGGGCTAAGAAAGAAAATTATGATAGAGGCACATTTTTTAAGGTATTCCATTCATCCAGGATCAACCAAAATGTATCAAGATTTGAAAGATATGTATTGGTGGAGTGACATGAAGAAGAGCATTGCAGAATTTGTAGCTGAATGTCCAAATTGTCAAAGAGTTAAAGTTGAGCACCAAAAACCCGGAGGTTATATGCAATGCATTGATCTTCCAAGCTGGAAGTGGGACATGATCAACATGGATTTCGTTATTGGTTTGCCTCGTACATCCCGGAAGTTTTATTCTATATGGGTGATTGTTGATAGGCTTACCAAATCCGCACATTTCCTACCAGTTAGGACCACTTACACAGTTGAAGAGTATGCGAAGCTGTACATTAAAGAGATAGTCCGATTACATGGAGTGCCAATCTCTATTATATAAGATCGGGGAACCCAATTTACCGCAAACTTTTGGAAGTCTTTTCAGAGGTGTTTGGGAACACAAATGAAGTTGAGTACAACTTTTCACCCTCAAACAGATGAACAAGCAGAACGTACCATCCAAACACTTGAAGATATGCTACGAGCTTGTGTAATAGATTTTAAGGGCAACTGGGATGATCATTTACCTCTTATTGAGTTTGCCTACAATAATAGCTATCATTCAAGTATCAAAATGGCACCATATGAAGCTATATATGGAAGGAAGTGTAGATCACCAATAGGATGGTTCGAAGTGGAAAACTCTTTTGTTCGGACCGGATCTTGTTTATCAAGCCATAGAGAAGGTTAAAGTAATTCAGCAATGAATGAAAATAGCCCAAAGTCGACACAAGTCATATGTCGATAGTAGAAGGAGAGGACTAGAATTTTCTATAGGTGATTGGGTATTTTTGAAGGTATCACCAATAAAAGGGGTAATGAGATTTGGCAAGAAAGGGAAGTTGAGTCCACGTTATATAGGCCCGTATAAGATCACTCGAAGGTTTGGACAAGTTGCATATGAAATAGATCTACCCCAAGAGCTCTCATCAGTACATCCGGTATTTCATGTGTCAATGCTTCGAAAGTGCATCGGAGATCCATCACATATCACTTCTACTGAGGATGTGCAAGTTGCGGAAGATCTTACCTATGAGGAAGTGCCTATTGCTATTCTAGATCGCCAAGTTAAGAAGATGAGAAATAAAGAGATAGCATCGGTGAAAGTACGTTGGAGAAATCGTCAAAGGGAAGAGATTACATGGGAAGATGAGGAAGCAATGAAATCTAAGTACCCTCATTTGTTCAAAGATGAAGAGGAAGTACAATAAACGGAGTTAGAACATTAACAAGTAAGTTTTTTTTTATATATGCATAGTATTTGTGTGATGATGTGAATGTTACTGATGGACTTGGATTTGTTTCGGTTGAATAACTACGCTAACATTCGAGGACGAATGTACTAAAGGGGGGAAGGATGTAACACCCCATATTCAAGTACATGTATTGGCGTATTCAAGTACGTGTATTGGTCTTATTTATATGGAATTATTTTATTTTTTTTATTTATACCGGAATTTGCCCGTCGATGGTTCCATGCGAAGGTTATTGAATAAGCTTTCCAACGATATAAATATTTCCAAAAATGGATAGGTTTCGTATATAATCGAGCACGTTCGAAACTATAAAATGGTGGCCGGGATATTTGGGAATAGTAAATGTGCAGGAAAATTTCCTGCACACAAACTACTGAGGCTAGCCAAATTTTTGGGTCAACTTCAAATGATCATAACTCCCTTAATATAATGAACTGGGAGAGATTCTACCTATGAAAAGAAAGATCTTTGAGTCTTATTTCCAATGAAATTGGTTTAATCCAAATCCAACGTCTGAGTAAGGAGTTATACTCGTTTTACTTCAGCCTATCAAAATAGATTTTTAGGGTCAACTTCAAACGACCATAACTCCTTGTACAGGACGAACTGGGTGGCCTACTTTATATGAAATGAAATACCTTTGAGTTATATTTCCAACTATACTAATTTCACCCAAATCCGATATTGGAGAAAAGAGTTATGGTCGATCTACTTTAGCTAATCAAAACAGTCCACCAAAGGACAGATTTGACATTATTTAAATTTTAAAGGCATTTTGGTCATTCCTATTATATTATGGACGGGAATATGTGTATATATACATGTATATGAGTTCAAAAACTCAATTTCATCATCAATCATTGAGAAAGAACAAACCCTAGCCAAATTTGACCTTTAAATTACTTTTGATTCAACCGTAGAAATTCCAAAGTAATCCGATAACTGCGTTTGTCATCTCGAGAGCTTCAAACGACACCTATTATTTGTGCAAATAGGATTGCATAATCAAGAGGTGAATTCTAAGGTATGAATATTGTTTTCCTTTGTTCTCTTCCATATGTATATGTGTGATAGAGGATTATATGTATTGGTTGTTATTGAAAGGTGATGAAAATAGGGTTATAGACTATTTTGCATGGTTTGGTTGTATTGAATTGTGGAAGGTGGATATGGTAATTGAGTTATGGAAGGTGGATATAGTGATATACTATTGAATTGATGATTATTTATGTCTATGGCTCAATTTGGTTTAATGGATTGGTTGGAAGGATAAATGAATCCAAACTTGATATTGGAGGATGTTGTATGAATATGCATGGCATGTGAATGTAATTGGAGTATAAGAGGGTTAAGTGACACCCTTTATGGTGTAATTAAGGCTTACTACTTAACCACTAGTTTGGTGAATTTAAATAATTGAATTATGACGTTTGGTCGCTAATACTAGATTGCTATATATGTTCATTGTAGATAAGAAATCCGAAAAGACGGGAAGTCCATTTGGGACTAGTATTGAAGGTTGACAGTCAGGTATGTAAAGCATACTTTATACCATATCTTTGGCATGAAAGTGAACAATTGTTCTATTAAGAAAGTTTCCAAATTTATTCAGTAACATGTGATCCATAATGGGTTTGTATGATGTCCTACGTTACCAATGAACTTATTTCCACCCTACAAGATTTCAAGACATTCCAATACTTACTTGTTTTCCAAATCTTACATGTTTATTGCACTGATGAATGTCAGAAGGTATCCGGTTACTCAAACAAGATTCATGTGCTATTAATGACTCCAAAACGTTTCATTGATATACCAATAAGTTCCTACTTCATTGTTATGGCATTGATGACTCCAAAACACTTCATTGATGTGCCAATGAGTTCTTACTTCATTGTTATTGCATTGATGGTCTATTTATATGTCTCTTATTGATGTATCATTGTTTCAAAGTATCAAAAATGCGGTGGCAATCGAAATAATAATCTCAAAGATTAATTGAAATAAGTGATGGAAGTTCTCTCTTATCGGGTGGTATCCCAGGGGCATAAGCCTATCATGGGTCGATCCCTATTTATGTGTTTATGGGTGGTATCCCAGGGGCATAAGCCTAGCATGGGTCGATCCCAGTTGATATGTACTGGAGGCAGCCTAATGGTCACAGTACAGTACAGTAATGATTACAAAGATGATAAGAACGAAGGTAAAGTGATTGAATAAATACAATGTACAGGTTGTCACAAATTCTAGTAAGTGTGGTCCACTCCTATTACGATTTATTCACTTGTTTCTGATTTCTATTGAGCTCCTATATCATATGTGATTATCTACAGCTTTACATACTCAGTACATATTTCGTACTGACGTCCCCCACGGGGGACCTGCATTTCATGCTGCAGGCACAGGTACCTCAGCTCATACACCGCACAAGTAGGAGCCAGGATATCCAGCTACTTTCGGTGAGCTCCAGTTTGCTTCGGGGCTTTCCGTGTCATATCCAGTCACTTTTGGTATTGTATAGAAGTTAGTTATATGGCGGGGTGTGTCCCGACCTTAGTTAAACTCTGTGTATTGTTCAGAGGCTTTGTAGACCTAATGTACAGTCAAGGTGGTGTTTTGTTAGTAGACGTGATGGCTCCAACGACCAAGTATTGTATATACATATATATGTGTGCTCGAGCTTATACAGGTGATTATTTCCTTTAATATGCGTCATGATGTTGTCCGAATTTTGGGTTGTCATAGAGGTATGCATGGGAAGTATAAGGTTATGAGCTGGTTCTCCCGGGCCTCCTCGGTTACGGGTGCCAGTCCGCCCCAATAGGATTTAAGGCGTGACAGATACGGTCTCATGTAACGGATCAACGGGTTGAGGTTGGTTGTTGTTTCCGCGAGCTCGACGTGGATGCATTTTCTGTAGTAAGAATGCACGAATTAACAGCAGAAGGAAACAGTTGTAAGCATGATAGACTCTTGTAGAGAGAAAGAAACGACTTTTCCTAGAACGCCCCGCAGCCCCTTGATCATAGGTGTGGCGCGCTACACACCGATGCTTAAGACTCTACATAACGCGGCTTGTCAGACTCCTTAGGACTCTTCACAACCTTAGGCTCTGATACCAAGTTTGTAACGCCCCGAATATCATCTCGAGATGCCACACGGTGCCCAAGGCTACATCAAACTAACCCTTTAAGCCAAAACACTACCCTTGGGTTCTAACACAACAACATACACGCTATGCTAAGGATATATATATAAGTACATATCATATCACATCGCACATGGCACAAAATATCGTTAGACTGTACATATATGGAATGTCTATACACAAACCAACCCAACAATACACTAGTCTGACATAGCCTCTATACAGCAAAATCAACGAGCCATTGGGACAAACCCCCAACTGACTCAACAGGCCAAAGGGATCACAAAACAACAACACCAAAACTAGCAACTTGGTCCTCGAACGATGAGGACTCACCACTGAAGGAACGTAGATGCGACACTCGGATATCACTGTCGCGGCTGCGGCTGAGTACCTGAACCTACATCATGGTAAGAATGTAGCCCGTAGAGAAATATGTGGGTCAGCACAAGATACGTACTGAGTATGTGGGGGCGCATGCAAAATATAAATAATATCATAAATTTCGTAAAAACGTACATACGGACCATAATGACACACCTGGCTTGAGTGACATTGAATCATGCAACTCATAACATCTTAGATAGGAAATGTAGGAGAAAAACCTCATAAATCATTATAGATCATCATAGGCAACTTGACTTACCACATCAAAACTCGGAGTGACTCGGTATTTCAATAAACATGACTCTTATGAACACGGGAGTTTTCTATAACCGACACCCCCACGTGAGCTACGTGGAATACCAATGTTTGAAACCCCCGTTGGCGGGAGTGTCATACTCTTTGCCAGGGAGTACGACCTTAAAACTGCAATAATCACAATCGGGCTCTCTGGCCAATAATATCATCATCAAACAACCCTACGGTGGCACATAGGTTTGGGGAAATACCAAATTTCTCTCTCGGTGCTAAGTACTACTCCCCGACAAGCTCAGAACGCGTTAGGAAATCCACCACAACATCACAAGGGTCTATCATAAAGACCAAATCAAATCTCTTTCTCATTTATCAAATCATATCAATTTGTGGATTCCTAACTCAACACATTTTAGCTCAAAACATTTTAATCTTCCTCAACATCAATAAGGTATCAATGCATTGAACCATAACCGACTAGACATTTGGACAAGGATATGAAGACTCAATACATAATATTTTCAACAATTTAACTCATCAAAACCATCCGAAAAATACCAAGACTCATTGCAACTTCAATATCAACATTTCTCAATTTGCCATCCAACTCTCATTTAAAGGTACTTGAGACATCAACCCATAGTAGGGATATAGAATTTCCAATATCAATTATAAATTCATAATAAGGAAATAGTGGAATGATAGTATAAATCAAGGCTTAACAAATTAAATCATCATACTCTCATAATCAAATACTTTTTGGACATAATTCCATCTCAACATCATACACATATCGGATGACATAATCCCATAGCTCATGGACAATAATATAAGATATAAAACCATATTTTCAATTCATGGTAAAACATGTAAAATCTCATGTCAATGTAATTCAACAAAAATACCGGGCACAAGATCGAAAGGATAATCTTGTTCAAAGCCCCACATACCTAAAAATGGAAGATGAATATGAACTGCCGACTCCGGAACTTTATTCACGAAAATAAAGGGTGCTTCTCGAAGCCCTTAACATGATCAACTCGAATCCCAAATCAATTTGAAATTTCTACGGTTCAATCAAGAGACATAGAAGGATGAAATTTGGAGTAATAGGGTTGGGGTTTGAACCTTAGGAAATTTTGGAGAAAGATGAGCTATTGAATTCTCTTAATGGACTTAAATCCATGGTTTACCCGGATGGATTGGAGTGGGAATGACCAAAATACCCTTAAAAATCAAATAATATCAAATCTGTCCTTTGGTGGACTGTTTTGATAGGTTGAAGTAGATCGACCATAACTTTTTGCTACGATGGCCAAATTGGATGAAACCAATTTCATTGGGAAGAGGACTTTCAGAGCTTTCTGTTGATATATAGTAGCTCACCCAGATCATTATGTACAGGGAGTTATAATCGTTTGAAGTTGACCCTAAAATTCGTCTGGCCTCAGTATTTTTTTCCTGCACATTTACTGTTCCCACTATTCACGTTTAGATCGGAATGATCATAACTCATCGCTCGAGTGTCCGTTTTGGATGATCCACATATCGTTGGAAAGATTATTCGATGCTCTACGCGATGATGGGTCGCATATCTAGAAATTTCACACAGAAAAATTATTAATCACGATAAAGAACAGAATTCAACACATTTTCGTCCGACATCTCAACGGAAAAAAATTTCCGGGGCATCACATTTTCGATCAGATGATTTTGTTCTACTATTTTTGACTCTTTTAATACACGCTTCTACTAAATGATAAAGCAAAAACAAAAAAGAAAATAGCCCCAGAACTCTTAACAATATTGACGCTAGATCTCGTCAGCCTCAGAAGTCCAACTATACACAGTCTCAGAACTCCAACAAGATTAACAGTGAATCTTTAGATGTATAACTTACACACATGTTTAACAATATATTTGAATTTAAATTTTGATATTAATTGACACGATGCACTTGCAACACACATGGTGCGCATAGGATGCGAGTGCAGCGCACTAGATGCACATAAAACACACATAAAAGATAATATTATTGATTATGCTCAAAGAGAGGGCAACAGTGGCTCAATGGAATTGGTATCCCGATTCATCCAAGTTAATATACAACTTTTGTGATAACTCCGAAAGATAAATTTGACAGATATTGTCGTTGAAACAAATATCATCTAATTTGGAGTATGGTAAATAAGAAAATTGGTCTATTGTTTTTCTATCAGAATATTTTTATTCTACTATCTTTGACTCTTCTAATACAAACTTTTAATGATAAACCAAAAACATAAAAACAAAACAACCCCAGAACTCCAACAAAACTGATGTTCGATCTTGTCCAGTAAGCTTCGTGACAGGAGCTAATGTTTGAAAATTCATAGTCGAAGAGATTTCTTGCTAAGTTTACGTACGTTGAAGCGTTGCAATAGCGAGGAAGGAAGATTAGAGGAGTGATTTTATAAATGAATGAATTCATAAGTGAATAATGTTGATTATACATAATATCCAAATTTCAAAGCGTAATTCAAGTTAAAATCCACACTTAATATCCCACGTAAAATTGCTCTTGTTATGATCAGATGTAGGCAACAAATAAATTTTGTACGTAAATCACATAATCATATCTATAAAGAAATTCATTTGGACAAATTACATTATTGTAAGTAATCCCAAACCCCACTTTGTAAGTAATTTTTAAACAATTGGTTTTCTTTCAAAGAGTTTCGTTTCGCCATCACATTACAAATAAGAATAACTAACGTTAAATAAAGACACACCTATCAAATTTGCTATGCATAGGAAAAGTTTGAAAAATAGTCACTTTTGGATTGATAATTAAGTTAGTCAGCGTTTCAAGTTATTCCATGTTTAGCTACTTTTTAATACCAAAATAATCTTTTATCAAAACTACCCTTCACTTAACACGGAAAAGTTTGATAATTTTTAAGAATTAAATTTTATGCATAAGCGCTCGAGTTAATTCCTCATATTGTCATTGAACTATTGATAATATCCCACAAAAGTCACTTTTATTATTTTTATGATAATAATGTCACCCAACTATTAGTTTGTCTCTTAAGCTACTAAACTCACTTAATTAAATTTAAATTTATGACAAATTCATTAAATTATGCCACATAAATACATAACAAAAAATAGGTCTAATATAAAAAGCAATAAAATCCACCAAAATGAAATATAAATTTTAAATAAACAAAAATTAGACATATTGAGATGTTTTAAAAAAGTTGAGAAAAATACATGAGATTTATAGAACTATTTTAAAGAAAAGTGGACGCTCACTCCATTTCATATTATTTATAGATTTTTCTCTTTACAGTTTCAAGTTTCAAACAAATTCTTATATTGTTAAATTTTAGTATTTATTAAGACTCCAATAGAATATATTAAAAAATTGTAAGGTAAATTAGTAAAATTATCCTTCTTATTTATAATTTTATACGGAAGGTGTAGAGAAAAGTGGATAAATAATATGAAGCAGAGAGAGTGACCCCATAAAACTTTAAAAAAAATGGTCTTATAAAATCTCATATTTTTTTAAAAAAATTAAAGTTATTTTCACCATGTATAATTTATCTTTATTTAAGATCTATTTTATTTTGGTAGATTTATTGCTTTTATACTAGAATTTGGTGGATTTTATTGCTTTTAAACTAAAATCATTTTTTGTTCTGTATTAGGTGGTATAATTTAATGAATACATCATTAAAATTGAATTTAAAATATTACTTAAGAAAATTAAGTGAGTTTAGTAGCTTAAAATGTTAGGATTACAATATAAGAGATAAACTAACAGTTGAGTGACATTTTTGTCATAAAAAAAAATAAAAATTACTTTTGTGGGATATTGTCAGTAGTTCAATGACAATACGAGGAATTAACTCATAAGCGCTCTTAGCCTTTTGCTTGAGAGTAGGACTTGTGAAGTCAAAAACTTCAACCTGCTGCTTAACTGCTGTCAGTGTAGAATGTTACATGATAGTGTAGAATATTTTATACACTAACAATGCACAAAACTTGAATAAATTTTTTAATGGAGTTTGAACATATATTAGTTCAAACTTCATGAATCGTTCTGAAAGCTTGAACTAATAAAGATTGAACTCCACGAACCATTCATATATAATCCAATAGAGTTTCATACTTGGGGCCCGTTTGGCCATAGAATTTTTTTTCTTTTTTTTGAAAAAAAATTTCGGACTTGAAAATTGTGGTGTTTGGCCATGAAAATTCGAAAAATAATTTTGGAAAATTTTTCTGAAAAGGAAAAACAGGTTTTTGTTGTTTTCACAATTTTCCAACTCCAATTTCAACTTTTATTATTATTACATATAACCTCAATCTTTTAAATTTTTACATAAAACTCTCCTTATAACATTACTTTTTCAATATTACGTATATAACAGTTTTAAAGAATAATATAACTATAATTTCAAACTTAATGCTATCCTAATTAATATATATCTCTTTTTCTCTCTCATCATTATTTTTCTCCCTTATTTAATTTTCTCCCTTATTTAAGACATTATTTTACTGTTAATTTATATTTACACCCATAAATATATAAAATATTATATTTATACCCATAAATATATAAAGTATTATATTTATACCCATAAATATATAAAGTATTATATTTATAATAGAAATATACAAAGTATGTTATATATAAAATTTATACCATGTATATACCATATACACACATCTATAAATATACAAAGTATTAAGAAACGTACTAAGCATATTTATAATATAAATATACAAAATATGTTATATATGAAGTGTATACCATGTATATACCATATACACACATATATAAAAATACAAAGTATAAATAAACATACTAAGCATATTTATATATTTATGGTATATGATATAATATACCATAAATATGCAAAACATGTTTTACATAGAAATAATTTATTCACATACAATAAAATCTTTCATGTATAAGAAAATTAAAGAAATAAATTAGCGGCACCCTAAAATTTAATAACAACTCATCATTTCCTATTTTTTAGGAACGGAAAATGAAGGAAATAAATTAAATAAATTCCTAAAAAAATAAATTTGTTTGAAAAATAATATTTGTTACCTAAAAAATAGGAAGCAGTGATCTGTTAATATAACATCCATATTTAAAATTTTCAAATATGAGAAAACGGCTATTAATGTAAAATATTATATATGTCATAATTGAAATTCATTAAATATGGCCATGTATATGTAATTATTTTTATAATAGTGGCTAATTGTGTTCTTTTTCCATTAGTAGGTAAATTTTAGTTGGGTGATTTTGATAGTTTGTAAAATTTAGGGCATAAAATCATATTTAAAAAAGTTTTTTTCAAAAGTTAAAAAAAAAATTCAAAAAAGACATGGCCAAACACAACTCCAACTCCAATTTCAACTCCAACTTCAACTCCAACTCCGAAAAATTTTAATTTTCATGGCCAAACGGCTACTTAGATTCGGATTTGTGAAAGCTTGAGTTTATACTTTATAGGACCACACTTTCTTTTATTTTTTTCCTTTTTTGATTTTATTGGAAACAAACACCAAATTGTTGAAATTATTGATATCCAAGACATTCCTATTTACATTAAATCTTCTCGATTAGCAATTATCTATCAATAATACATGATAATTTATTATTGTTAACTTAAAAAACATACTATGACTTTAGAAAATCTTTTTTTTAAAAAAAAAACTAAAATAACTTTAGAAAGCATAAATAAAATCACAAATAAATTTATCTCTATAATCGTAAATACTATCAATAGTTAATTGAAAATAAAATTCTATACCTAAACATATTTTTTTCCTACATGCGATAGTTTTTGGAGGATTATAAATCTAAATGAAATTTAAAAATTGACATTTAGATTAAAAAAAGAAAACATACTAAACTTTTATTTCCTTCTTTTTAGGGAATATGATTCAAGTACAATTTTTTTTTCACAAATTATAAAAATTTGATTTATTGAAATCTTAATTAAAGTAATGGTAGAGTGTACAATTTTTTTCCTTATTATTTTTACTTTTCATTCTTGGTTGTATTAATAGTACTATTTATACTAATGGTATTGTTGTAAATCTATAGTTAAATAATAATGTAAATCGCTTTATTACTTTGTATACTTAAAAATAACTTAATCTATATCTATAGTTTATATCTATATCTCTAATCTATAATATATTAAAAGTGTGAAGATTCTTAATAAAGTGATTTGAGCTTCCTACCCTTCATTTAAAAAGACTTTGCTTTAGACTTAATCGTCTTTTCACCTTTTTTTCTTTCAATTAAATATATCAAAAATAAATTATTTCAGTTGAAAGACAAATTCTATAGAGTTGCAGTACGGCCTGCCATGTTGTATGGAACGGAGTGTTGGTCGGTTAAGAATTCACATATCCAAAAGTTGAAGGTTGCGGAAATGAGGATGTTGTATTGGATGTGTGGATGCACAAGGGCTGACAGAGTTAGGAATGAAATTATTCGGAAGAAGGTGGGAGTGGTGACAGTGGAGGATAAAATACGGAAAGTGAGGTTGAGATGGTTTGGTCATGTGATGAGGAGAGGCACGGATGCCCCAGTTCGTAGGTGTGAGAGGTTGGCCTTGGAAGCTTTTAAATGGGGTAGGGGTAGGCCGAAGAAATACCGGAGAGAAGTGATTGAACGTGACATGGAACAGTTACAACTGACTGAGGACATGTCCCTAGATATGAAAATATGGAGGAAAAACATTAGGATAGAGGGCTAAGGGTATGGTTGAGTCGTAGTCAGTATTTAGGTGGACTTTGGTGTCCTTTGTTTGGCAATGTACATATTTTTATGGATGTCGTACCTATGTTATTTTATCGTGTTCTGTGCTCTTGATGCTTGTGTATGCTGCCTTTTATCTTGAACCGAGGGTCTATCGGAAACAACCTCTCTACCTCTGTAGAAGTAGTGGTATGGACTGCGTACACTCTACCCTCCCCAGACCCCCACAATGTTGGAATATACTAGGTTTGTTGTTGTTGTTTGTAAATTATTTCAGTTGAAAATTTTGGTGTGATTTTCTCACTTTGTCTCCTATTTGGTTTGTGATACAAATTTTCCATCTCCAACAAAACTGTCATTTACTATTTTAAAATATTTAACGCTATTATTAACTAAAATAATCTCATAATTAAATTAATTCTATTTTGATTTTAGTAGAAAGTCCAACAACTATTTAGGATTTAAATGTAACTAAAACTTACCTTGTTATATAAATCTCATGATTAAACTTTTTCTATTTTGATTTGAGTAGGAGGTCCTACAACCATTTAGGATTTAAATGTAACTAAAATTTATCTTATTATATAAATCTTTTATAAATGCCTACACGTGCAATATATAGTAACCATAATTAATGTTGGATGAAAATTTATTACTTAGAATTTTAGTTCTTAGAAAACTAGGACTTAAACATCTTATGTAATTATTTACTTATATTTAAGAAGTAAGAACTCCTATATTTAGTATATTTCTAAATGAATTAAAATACGACCATATATAATTATTTGCTTAAACTGTAATTCTATCCAAATGACTTTTGCAAATCTTTGTTGTCTTTTTTTTTTTTTTCTTTCTCATTTCATCAAACATGTGACACACGCATATACCATTCACGAATGACCTTTTTGATGTGGAGAGTAATAATTACTAGAGTCCCAACAAATGAGATATTAGCAAAGTTTGGATTGACATTCAATCAAAGTGCTATTACTATCTATTGAAGTGACATGAAATCTGCAGGCCAAAAAATATTGTAATTATTTTTATTTTTTAATCAAATATCATATTTAATGTAATATTTGAACTCATTAAAGTGAGGTACACGAGCATGACACGTACACCTAAACTAGTATAGCTTTAAAAGTATGGACAAAAACAAAGTGAAAAGGCTACATTTGCCTTTTACCATAGGAAAAGAATCAATATCAACACTTGCTTATACTAAGGTCATGAGATTACTCCCAAGTTGGATGAATAAGGTGAGATAGTTTGAAAATAGGTGTTGGGTACGATGTAATTTTGATGATTGACAAACTGACAAAGTGATATGAAACATGTCAGTTAAGTTGGTTTACAGACACACTGTCTCATGTAGCTGAAACTTGTAGCAAAATCATCAATGATTAAAGACAAAGGTGGAAGAAATCAAGAACCAGATGAGTGGTTAATTCTGATAAACTCAAGGAAATAAACATGTGCTAATTTGAAGAAGTTGAATTTGATTCAAACACTTGATGATAAGGGAAAGCAAGTTGAGTTTAAAAAGGAGTCCTATGGAAAGAAGAAGTTTCACTTCTGAGCATATCTTGAAGAGTCTTATATGTAGAAGGAGAAAGATTCTGCAGATAGAAGAAGTCTATGCAAGATAGGAAACATACTAGTTGATGGACTCTTTAATAAAGTTTTTGATGACCGACACATGAATGGACCATGTTACTTGAGCTGGTCCAAGCATAGAAAGACAGGTTTCAGGTTTCACTGAAAAATGCAGACAAAGATTGCTTAAAGTCAGGAATGAATGAGCGAGCCTAATTCTAATATACTGAAGTTATTGATCACGTGGGAAATTGAAGAAGTTGTGGTTAAATAAAATACTTTAAGATAAGCCGATTTAAAAAGTTGGTGTTTGACTACAACACTTAAGGAGACAAGAGTTGGAATTGAAGAAGGAGTCTCACTTAAAGTAAAACTCTATGCAAAGAGAGTTCTGATTAAAGGAGGAGTTTGAAATAAAGAATGACTCTTTGAAGAGTTGTGTTTAAATAGAAGATGTATCAGTCAAAGTAACTTGAGCACTTATATAGAGAGAAAAGGCTAAATACGATCAAATTGAGAAAGTTCACAATTGAGAGAATTCTGATTGAAGATTCAAGTGTTGCCAATACAAAGGAACAAGTTGACGAACCTGTTTCACAGGATTAAGCTTTACAGTTCATGAGTCAGTTTAAATGTATTATTCTTATTGAGTTGTAATTTATTACTTTCCTAGATTGATTGTTCAGGAACAATATTGAGCTGAGTCAACTTCAAGTTTGGGATAACTGGAAGTGGGTTCAACGGTCAAGGGTGATTGTTGAGTTATAGAAATTAGAGTTTATAATTCCAGTTATTGAGTTATAGGAATTTGAGTTTAAAATTCCAGTTATTGAGGTATAGGAATTAGAGTTTAAAATTTCTAGTTGTTGGTTACAAGAGTTTTGTAATCAGTCATTGTTGAGGCTCACAGTTATTTAGTGAAGTTGGGATTAACTGTAGAGGTACAGGTCGTGATTTTTTATACCTTTTTTAGTCAGGTGTTTTCCACATAAAAATCATTTTGTTCTTTACTTCCTGTTTTACTGCTTCCTTGGAACACGCCAGACAATCCGTTCCATCCATAGGAAACTCTTACGTTAAAGTCACTGATCAGTAGGGCACGTACTCTAACTAGTGGTATCAGAGAAAGATTGTCTTAAAAAGGGTTAACACCTAAGACAAAGATCACTATGATGAATTCCAAACCACCTACTAGTCACAGTGAAGGTCAATCCACTATTAGACTTCTACTCTTTGATGGTTCTCACTTTATTTGGTAGAAAGGTAGGACGAAAACGTTTCTTCAAAGTGTAAATTATGAATTATGTGACAGAATTACTGATGGACCAACAATTCCCATGAAGACAGTGGATGGAGAACAAATGAAAAGGTAAGGAGTGAATTCACCTTGGAAGATCTTGTTGCACTTTAAAAGAATGCAAAAGCCAAAAATATTTTTGTTTTTGGTCTTGGTCCAACCGAGTACAATAGAGTGTCTAATTGCAATACTGCTAAACAAATTTGGGATGCATTGGTGAATGCATATGAAGGCACCAGCAAAGTGAGAAAATTCAAAATTGCATTACTTTTCACTGAATATGAGGCTTTTAAAATGGAGTAAAATGAGTCACTACAAGAAATGATAACTAGGTTAACTTTATTGGTAAATGAGTTATCATCTTTAGGAAAGGTTTTATCTACTGAGGAACAAGTAGAGAAGGTCTTGAAAGTCCTACCAAAGTCTAAGTGGGATGTCAAAGTTACAACCATAAGAGAAGCTAAGGATCTCACTAGAATGTCCCTTGATGAGTTAGTTGGTAATTTGAAGACCTATGAGATGAACATGGAAGATCTAAATAGGGCATCTGAAAGTGATGAATCAGATGATGAAGAAGATGATGAAGAAGATGATGAAACAAATCTCATGGACATTGGAGATTCAGACATGGAAGAAGATGATGGAACCTCTGAGGTAAGTATCCTTGAACTCAAAGAGAAGTTGCATTTATTTTTTAGAAAGAATCTCGTTTCCTTAATGAGTGCTCTAATTGATGATTTCCAAGAATTAACTTTTGATAGGGATGAGTTATTCAACAATCTTGCAAGTCTCAAGTTTGATCTTATTGATCTAGAAACTTGTAAGAATATTGTTGTAAAGGAAAACTGCACTCTTAAGGAACAGGTTGGTCAACTTGATTCTTCAAATCTGATTCTAAAATCTGAAATCTCGAAATTGACTCTTTCTGAAAAAGGTCAAAAGTGAGGAACAAGAAAAAATTAAGTCAGAATTGACTAAGATTAAACATGAATACTTTTGTGAAAAAGAAAATGTTAGTCAACTGAATCAAGAAGTTTCTAAATTGAAACTTGATCTTGAAAGAGTTAATAGATGGACACATTCTTCAAGAATTATTCATAAGTTAGGTCAAAGAACTCACAATGAAAAGGCTGGGTTGGGCTTTTATAAAAGTTCCAATGCTATTAAAGATACATGTTATATTTGTGGTAACCAGAGGCATCCAACCACTGAATGTCCAGTTGCAGCAAAAAGCAAATCAAGAAGCATAAGCCTAGCAAAAAAATCTGATTCCATGTTAGCACAAGCTAACTAAAAGGTCAAATCTGGTTAGAGAAACAAGTCACATAACCTGTTGCCTTGATGGGGTAGAAGGAACCTCATACTTCCTTTTTCTCATGAGAAAGGACCCAAGCTTTTCTGGATGCCTAAAGTTAACCCCTAATTTATTTTGCAGGTGAGAATGAAAGGAGACAAGCAAAATTTGTACATGGATAAAGCTTGCTCAAGGCATAAGACTGGAAGCAAATAAAATTTCTTCCACTCACCACATTTAAAGGGGGAATGGATCTTTTGGAGATAGCAAAAAGAGCACCATTACTAGAGTTGAAAAAACATGGAGAACTAAAACAAAAACATTTGAAAGATTGTCAGATTTGTAGTGTTCATGTGAGGGGGAAGCAAGGGAGCTCCTCTTTTAAAAAAATGATCCAGTGCTTGGACCTGGTTCATATGAATCTTTGTGGACTAATGCAAGAAGCAGAGAAGGTAAGAGGATGGCAATGAAACCGATGAGCATGCACAAGAACACATTGTACTACCTGATTCAACTATTGTACAGACTGAAGGCATATTCACAGAGGGACAACAAATCAAGAAATTGATTCATCAATAGCACCATTACAAGCTGCTGGTAATTTTGTTCGTAGTTCATAAGAATTGGTGTTGTCAAAAGAATCTTGAGATATCTCACGGGAATCAATGACTTGAGACTATGGTATCCAAAGAAAAGCAAATTCACTCTTGTGGGCTATAAAGATGTTGACTATGTGGGTTACTTAATTAACTGGAGAAGCACCAAAGACACTAAGTAGAATGCATTTTGAAAGAAATATGTTAGACTTGGGGATGATTAAAATTGCATGAACTCCCCTCAATGATTGACTAGAATAACCATTTTCTTTTTAATCTTATTAGCTAAAATGTTATTCGATTCAATCTTGCACATTTAGTTGTGTGTCCCAATTTTAGATTTTTGACTCTTCTAACCTAATTTTGTATTAGATTGTGCAAAAAAAAAAAGGTACAAGCAAGCAATTGTGACCACAAAGTTCTTCTTATCAGGTATGCTCTACACTGACATAAGCACACCTCTTGTGTTCTTTACTTCCTGTTTTACTGCTTCCTTGGAATACGTCAGGCAACCCGTTTCATCCATAGGCGATTCTTACGTTAAAGTCACTGATCAGTAGGGCACGTACTCTAACAATATGTCTGAAATGAAATGTTTATTGTGTTTGAGTGGCGTATCGTCAATCAAATTTTATCTGAAGCTTCTTTATTTGGCCGTGAAAATGATAATTTTTCGCAGTTTAAGTTGTAGTTGATGTTATGTTTGGCCATGAAAAAAATTGAAGTTGTTTTTGAAATTTCGTGAGAGAAATAAGAGTGAGTTTCACTTTTTCAAAAATAATTTCTACTATAGTGGGATAATTTTTATGGCCAAACACTACTATTTTCATTAAAGTGAAATAATATTCCTGAAAAAAAATAAGAAAATGCTTATGATCAAACGTCTATTTAATCTCAAAATATTCCATCTTATCCTTAACATATATGAGACGAACTCTTAAATATACATAAAAATACTTGAACATTACTCAAGTGATTTAAATACTTATTTCGTTAAGGTTTATCCAAGATCAGCTTCTATCCCATGATGCATTGCATTTCTGTTTGATTTCTGATTTAAGTTCATAGTGAGATAGTCATGGATTTCAATCAAATGTTTTCTCAAAAAATACTTTTTAAACACAAATAGAACAGAATTTTCTACCAAAAAAAAAAAAAAAGATTAAATTAAAAATGAGCAGCACCAAGATGGTTTTACAAAATTACCCTTGGTGTTATTGGCAACTCTCCCAACTTTATCCCTATCTAGGGTTTTATTCTTCTGTCCCGACCAAAATAGTTCTCTGCTGCGCTTCTTCCTGTGTACACACCCTCTCTGTTGGGTAGTTTTGCAAACAGAGGAAAATGACGACGGTGGTCCCTACTTCCGAGGAAGATCCAGTGATTTCCGTCGTCCGTTTTACGGCGGAGATGTCATGGGCCGACGCCGGCGCCGAGGTAGTTGCTTCCACTTTCTGTTATTCTGTTAACGTATAATAATGTTCCGTGTTTACTCTTAGAATTTGACTCGGCTTTTGTAGTTATATTTATTAGTATTATTTTTTTCGAAATTGAATGATTTTGATTAGAATAGAATAAATAGATATAGAGGATTCTTCTATCTAAGGTAGTGGTAACTCTACGCTCCCCATACTCCACTTTGTGGGACTACACTGGATGTATTATTGTTTTTGTTGTAGATATAGTGGGTTCATATAGCCGAGCGGGTGTAGTTTGGGGATGAGGTAGAAGTTTATTTGTATGTGGAACAAACTGTGTGGAATGGGTATATAGGATTTATAAGAATTTTATTGAGGAGTTTGTATATGGATAGAGAATATGATTTTTCCAATGTGAACTCCTCGATTGACGAATTGCATATGAAAATGGCTATAAACGATGCATAAGAAATCATATATGGGTTAGTTTCTGGTTAGGATGCCTGATGACTAATTTTGTCTTTTTAAAAAGAAAATGAAAGCTAGAATCTGATTGATCTGTTGTTTCTAATTCTTCTTTTGAGCGTTGCATTTTGCTGTAGTATTGATGAATCGGGTCTCAAAAAATGCTTCTATCTCTCAGTAACCGAGAAAAATTGGGGGTTATTTTGGTCTTGGATCTGCCATGAATAGGTTCAAGTGACGAGAGAAAAGGATGCCCACTAGAACGACTAATCCAAACCTTGAGGATGTACCAGTTTATACAAAAATCGAGTTGATGGGTTTATCTGGGTGGAAAAGAAAAATAGAAAATTGAATTTAATATCTTTTCTAGAGATATCCATTCTGTATCTCCAATTTTGTGGAGAGACAAGAAAAAGAAGTTCCATGTATCCAAAAAAGCGAAAAATTTGAATCTATGTCCAATGGATTATGCCTAGTAAGATTTTTTTATTTATTTTTTGATTCGACCTGTCGTCACATATGAAATAACGCCTAGTAGTTTGTTTGCATTCTTGCGCACGGATTACACTAGGTATGTTGTTATTGTGGTTTGTAGTTTCTTTGTATTCCAAACGTGCTCTTTTGATAGGATTTACGCCAGTTCAATTTTGCCAGCTATTTTTGTCCGTATTAGAGATTAGGTACGATGGAGCTTTTGAACATTTGTAGTGGGTCATGGTTGTCAAAGTATGCCGGTAACTTCTTCCTTAATTTCGGGGTTCACATATGTAAAGTAACGTCCCTCCTTATTTATCCAGCAGTTTTATGCTTCTGCTATTCTCTCCAGTGTCACATTCTTTTCAGGAGTCTCTGTTCATTTTTTTCTCCAATCTCTTTGGAGTTCATGGAAAGGGGATCAAGATCGACCACACCCCAAAAAATTGCAACGTGTCCAGTAGTCTGGTTAATATAGTTGGGAAGACTCAATAACAAGTTCAGTCCAGTCCCCGCTACATGATTTGTGGGTTAGGCACACACCAAGGGTTGGGTATGTTAGTGGAGAAGGGTATAGGGACGGACCAATTATCCACCAAGTTTCGAATTGTGTGCCACTTGCCATTCGGGATTTTACGATTTTATAGAAAAGACCATAGTATTCAAGAGGAACATTTTGGACTTGATAGATCTCTTTAAGTGAAAAGTCATGGAGTATCTTGCTGACCAACAAATAAGAAAAGAAAAGAGGTAAATGCAAAAGATAGTGTATAAAAGACCCAAAAGAAATTCTCGAAGTCCATCCAAAATTATAATAGCATCATGTAAAGCTTCCTCTGGCAACAGCCCAAGCTGATGGAAAATGCAAAGTCGTTGATATTTTTTATGCCATCTTTGGTGTTTGACACTAGTTATTTTGTTGGTGCGTTGTGTTAAAATATTTAAGAGAAAGAAATGCAAAAACTCATGTGGTTCAGTAAGTGCCAAATGGAATATCATACAAACTGATTGGTGGCAGATTTTTTTGATTGGACCTTTTTGATTGCTGTACAAGATCTAAACTGGTTATCTATTTGTAGATTGCAGAGCCTCAAGTCAATAGATTGTGTGTTGAGGCCCAGGAATGCATGATTGAAGGAAGGTGGTTGGATTTGGCTTCGCTAATGCTCATTTCTGCAGATTTAATATTTTCTAAAGCTTCTGAAAAAGGTAGAACTACATTTGTTCCTCATTCTAATCAACTGCTGGTAAATGCTACGTCCTGGACTTCTTATACTCGGGGATTTTCTTCTTTCATACATGTAAAAGTAATTGAATATCTTATATTTTAGCCAGTTATTGCCAATTGTCATCTTATGTCTTTCTCCCTTTTCTTTTCTGTTTTTCCCTTCCTGTTTTTTTGCTTTCGTGATTAGTTGATATCTTTAATTGGCTTCTGCTCAGATCTTGAATGCATTTTCACTATCATTTGCAACCTTGTGAAGAAGCCTGAGAGCTTGGACCAAGTACATGAGATGGCAGAGCTCGTATCCACTAAAATCATTCAACAACCCAATGATAAACCCGCATTGCGCTTGAAAATGTATCACACTTTGTGTTAATCACTTTGATTTCCTCACATTTTTTCAGTTGTCTCATCACATTTTTCTCCATCTCTTTTCAGCTTGTTCAATCTCTATAATCTGTTGGAGAATCCATACAGCCGTTTCTTCGTTTACTTGAAGTCCCTCAATTTGGCCAGTCATGGAAAGGTTACTGAACATATTTTGCCATCGATCAAAAAGATGGACAAGTTTTTGAAGGAATGGAATCTTGGAGTCAAAGATCAGAGAGAGCTCTTTCTTGCTATCTCCAACATTTTAAAGGACAATAAGGGGTAAGAGGGGAAGGACTTCTGTCTTTAACCATTTATGCTGCTGATGATGCCTTTTTCTCATACTTGTGCGTATTTGCAGCTCTGCAAAAGATTCTTTCATGTTTCTAACAAAGTATCTGGAAACCTTTTCGTCTGAAGATGCTTCTAATATGAACGAGGCTAAGGAAGAAGCTGCCCGTGCAATTATCGATTTTGTCAGATCACCTGATATGTTTAAGGTATTTCTATATTAAAGTGGACTTTCAGTTCAGATAACTGAAATGGACAATAGGTTTGTGACTCGCTTTAGATTGCATAAACAGCAAACATAGATTTATCCAAAAATACAAACACAAAAGATAAGCTGCCCACAGTAATTGAATTCATCAAGGCACCTTATATGTGGACAGAAGTCTGGCATCCTATTGTTTAGATGAGTGATAGGCTTGTCAAATAGCTGATCCGATGTTTCATTTTAACTTCTCAATATTCCATGTTTGCTCGCTGACATTTGGTGTCTTAGGTGTGCATGTTAATGCAATTGTGTTCTGTGGTATCACCATTTCACGTAGCACAGTTAACCAGAGTGCTTGACAGTATAAGCACAACGACATGATTAGTATATTGCAATGTTAAATTTATTAGGCTTTTCTGGATGGAGCTGTTTGAATTTGCTATTGCTTGTCTATTGTGAGAGAAAGTGAAGCTTATGGAGAAAAAATTAGTACTACTGTAGAGTAGACCAATATATGATCAGAATGAAGACCTATCAGAAAAGTATTGAAGTGAAACAATGAAGGAGTGTGCCTTATTTGTGCTCCATATTTGACTTCAGTCTATTCAAAATTTGCAGTGTGACTTGCTAGATATGCCTGCTATAGCCCAGTTGGAGAAAGATGCTAAGTATGCTCCAGTATATCAACTTATGAAGATCTTTCTCACTCAGAGGCTGGATGCTTTCTTGGATTTCGAGGCAGCAAATTCAGAATTACTAAAAAGCTATGGTAATGTATTTACCTTTGTACAGGCCAAGCCTTCCATTTGGAACATGTCCTGAAACTTTTGGTTAATGCTATAGGACTTGTCCATGATGACTGTATATCAAAGATGAGGTTGATGTCTTTGGTAGATCTTGGCTTGAATGAGTCTAGTCAAATTCCTTATTCAGTCATCAGGGAGGCATTGCAGGTATATTTCTTGTCGTATTTTTTTGATGTTTCTTCTCTGCAATGAAGTTACACGTACTTGTGTTCAAAATGGCAGTGTGACTTGCTAAATATGCTCATTTGGTCTTTTTGCTCTTTTCAGATTGATGACACTGAGGTAGAATCTTGGGTTGTTAAGGCAATTACAGCTAAGTTACTTGATTGCAAGATTGATCAAATGAATCAAGTAGTAATAGTGAGGTGTGCTTTCTGTAGTCAGCCTTCCTTTTACTGTCTCTTCTGTCAGCTGCAAAATTTTGTTAATTTTTTTTCATGTGATACATTATGTGTGTTAATTTTTGGTTGTGTCATTGTGTAGCCGATGTACGGAGCGTGTGTTTGGGGTGCATCAGTGGCAAGAGCTCCGAACAAAACTAATGACTTGGAGGGTAAATAAATTTTTCCTTTCCTACCTATCGCTAATAATAATCAATCTGGTTTGTACAAGTTAAAGAGTTACACCCCAACCCACCCCTACTAAACGCCTCCAAAGCATGCTCTTACATTTCTTCTTCCCAAAGCACAAATTAGTGAAGCATGTTGCTTCCAATAACACACTATCTATTCAGATGCCCGTTCATTTTCATTCTTATTTGTAGTGGGGTCATATGCTTTGTATGATTGACTATGGTCCAATTTTTACAGGGCAACATTGCGGGTGTTATCAGCACAGTTCAAGCCAACAAGATTACAGAAGATAACACACAGGCAATGCAAGGATTAGCAATTCGCTGAATTTGTTTCTTTGTGGCAGTCTCTTGTTGATTTTAGGGATTGGATTTAATTGAGCCCACATCGGAGAAATTGCTCACATCTCTATCAACTTGAAAATTTTGGTAGCTATCTTTATTCATCTAGCCAAAAATATGCTATTTGTTTTAACTTAAAGTGGCAATTTTTCTTATCCGTCAATGTTTTGGGCTGTATTTCTCCTATAATACTATATGATGACGGTTTTCACTTTGTACTACTAAAGATATTCCAGCATTTAAGATTTGTTTCGGTCAGGAAAATAAACAATTAAGTCCAAAGGGTTCAAATTGTGTTAATGGTAATTACTAATATGGTTGGTGCATGAGTAAGTAATAATTTTGTAACTCAAAAAATAAATTGCCCTCTTGCAATATTTTGTCAATACTCAGAAGTACCTATTAGTATTTCGGAATTGGCATAAATTTAACCTGTCAGAATGAGTCCTCGATAAATTTCACCATTCTCTTATCTCATGGTTTTTGGGGTCTTAAAATACTATAGGACCACTAGCATGGTATCGTTTGGTATCCCAGATAGGGTTGTATATCTTCACATTGATCAGGTAGTTGTGTTGGCTTGTATCAACTCCCTCATTTCAAACGTTACTCTCCTTTTGTGAAGTCATAAAGTGCTTAGTTACACAAATAATGATGCAAGTTTGACTGAATGATGTAAAAATGTATCCAAAGATGTATAGTCAGTCGTTTGGCTATGGGATTTTGGGGGCGATTTTAAATTTTGGTTTAAAGTAATGTCTGTTTGTGAATCTGTTAAAAAAAAAAAGATAATTCAATTTAATTTTAAATCATGATTTCAAATTTCAGTTCTCCAAAAAGTAGAATTTGGTATTTCAAATTGTGATTTCAATTCTTTTCAGAATGTGAAACTTGATTCATCTGTTTATATTTTATGAAAAAGGACCCATAATTTTAGGGCTTGCATAAAAGGATTTAATCAAAGAATAGCACTTTTATTGTTGATTTACCGGACGAGTAAATTTATGTAAAACTATGTGTTTTGAAATTTGTAATAACATGTTGTCGCAAATTTTTATTTATAAAAAGGAACATAGAGATGCCTTGGGATATTTGAATTTGTAATAACATGTTGTCGCAAATTTTTATTTATAAAAAGGAACATAGAGATGCCTTGGGATATTTTGATATCTTGTTTATGAACTAGGATTTGCTCATTTGATAAGATCCTATAAGAATTGAAAAAGTTCTGAGGGATTCTCATGGTTAAAATTACAGTACAATCTCAAAAATTCAAATTGCACAGGCAAACAAAATTTCAACTTGAATCAACCTTACCTCAGTTCATGTCCAAACGGACCAAAAACTATGCTAAGATGTTAAACAAGTACACTCTTGTCAGGCTACCTACAGAGGAAATCATAAATATGTTTTGTAGATATTTAGAATTAGATGGTTCCACATAGGTGGTTGAGGATGAGCAGACATGGCTAGTGGATGGTGAGGTTTTCACAATTGAAGTAGGACATAGGAGATAGTACAAAGCAAGATGTATCCCTTCGTTTCATATCCCAACTGGACCAAATTAATAATGTAGTAGCTTGCAAGTTGCATCTCTTAAGTACCAACAACAAAGAGAGAGAGAGAAATGTCAGATTATGAATTCTTGAAAAAACAAATCAAACAAGCTGGAATAATACATTTGGAGAGATGGGAAGTGCAGTGCAGTACAAGATGTTCCTTGTTATTCTGCTGCTTACGATCGTTATGTTGGAAATCACAAACGTACAAAAAGTTGTTTGTGTGGATGCTAGCCAAGAATGTAATGGCACCAACAGCAGCATAGGTGGCTGCCTGGCAGATGCCGATGAATTCATGATGGAATCAGAAACAAACGCTATGCTTCTTGCTAATGTCAAAAGGATAAGCAATCGAGCCCTTCAGAAACCACAGTTATGTCGCGCAGGTATTTATGGTAATTGCATCAGTAACCCGAAAAATCCACCTAAGCGACCCTGCAACTTCGAAAATCGCTGCAAACGCGGCAACCCAAGACCTTAATAACCCAGGCCATGGCATATATTATATACTATGAATTATGATGCTGATGGTGCAAAAGTCTCCATGGAATCACAGTTGGATGTTAGCATGTTTGTTTTACTTTCAACTCTCCAAGCAATAGTATCAAGGATTGTTTTACTATATAGTCTATTAATATTCGCTTTCAATGAAGCAACTACATGTTATACAGTTTGCACTATGTTATTTATTGTGTCAATGTCATTTGTTCTAACACACCAATTAGCAGCATGAGTATTATCACTATGTATTTTGGTTTAAATATTGCTCGTCTTAAAATGGATTAACAGTAACTAGTATTATCACTATGTATTTTAATTTAGCATCAAAATCCATTGGGTAAATAAGCTAGAGAGTCCACCTGCCAGTGATAGTCAACAGTTTAAACTAATTAATGTGGCGCCAGAGGTAGGTGAGGGGAGAAATTAAACATGGCTATGGATGATGGCAGAGGTTTTTCACAATTAACTGAAGTAGGGACATAAACATATAGGTTGTTCGAGTCAATTAAAAGGGGTATTAATTGTAGCAGCTCACATCTACTGGTATGAGCTAGAGTATATTTAATAACACCAAGAGATAAGAGGCCTCCAAAAATAAACAACCACCTGAGTGATGGGAAGACAAGCGTACAGTACTACGTTACTCCTCCTGCTGCTAACGGCCGTCTTGGTAAATCTGAAGAAAGTTTCGTGTGGGAGTAGTAGCCAATTAGAATGCAATGGCACCACCAGCATAGGCGATGAATTCCTGATGGAATCGGAAACTAGCACAAGGATTCTGCAAGCTAATAACGGAAAAAGGAGACTAGTCTACCCTGCACTTCAAAGGCCACCGATATGTAATGCAAGGGCTTACGCTAGTTGTATTGGTGTACGGGTCAATAAGAAACAGCGACCTTGCAACAACTGGAATCGCTGCAAACATTTTCCCAAATGATCCATATGATAACTCTGCTTTACAAGTAGATCTCCAAGCGTCAGCAGTTCTTTTCTTACTGTTTCTCTTCTTGAAGCAACTTCCTATTGTAACATGTTGTACTACTGGTATTTATTTGTGTCAACGTCTCTGTAAGTATTCAATGTGTTATTTTAGCAAACCAATGGTGATGTATTGGATGATTATCATAGCGTGTAATTAATCTCTCATCTTCTCAATTCTGGATCTTTAATAGCTGGTAGAGTTCTTCAAAAAAAAAATTGTCAAGGGTCTTGTAAGTGTAGCAGCTGTGTTTGGGCACAATTTTACCCATACAAGGAAGTCCTCAACATCTGTTTTGTGTTACACTGTAAGCATAATTTTGAAACCAAGTAAAAGGTGTATTAAATGATGCAAAAGAAATGCGTTCAAAGTAGTTAAGTTGTGTTAACAAGCAGTAGTATATATTCCAAGAGCTATGTTATCAAAATTCGTCAAGTTTCACCAAAGGCTGATCTAACATTTATATGTGCAGTACTCAAAAGAGAACCTAGTAGATATATGCATACACAAGTACTGAGTGCGTGTGTGTATATATATATATATAAAAAAAAAATCTATCCGTGATTATCTATACTTTTAATTAGATGACGGTAATGGTGGGTGAGGGTGACTAGACATGGCTGGTGGATGCTGAGGTATTCAGCATTGAAGTAGGGCGTAGGAACTGGCTAGTGGCACGCCAGTTCCAACAGTTAAACTCGTATTTTTTTTAAATTTCATGAAAGGCTATTCTAAATTAGCCCATTAATGCATTCAGGGGCTAAAACAAAAGTACACGGCCTATCAAATTCTCCCTCCCTTTCATTTTATTTGTCACTCTTCTAAAAGAACATTTATTACTAAATTAACCTATTTAATTATGTTTAAAAAATTTAAATTTATCTACTAATAATTTAAATAGTCATAGGAGTAATATTGGAAGAAAATGATAATTTTTTTTGATTTTATAAATTGAACAATCAAATTGAAATAAATAGTTTTAGTAAGAGCTCAAGTAAAATGAAGCAGAAGGAGAATAAAATTTTCATTCTAAGCTACTCTCATTTTTACATCTCCACTATTTATGAAACAGATTTACACTTTTACCTGTTACTTTTAATATATCAAGAAAAAATAATAATTTTTTCGTGTTTTACTCTTACCATTAATTTACTTATTTTTTAAATAGAAATAGTGTGATAAAATAGTCATGCAAATTATTAATGTGAGGAAATAACAAAGTCGTCGTCAAGTCAACTAAAGATAGAAAGAGAGGCCGAGTGTCCATTCATTTCTTATCCCAACTGCGTCAGTAGCTGTGTGAATTGATTGTCGCAGAGACTATTTAAAAACACCAAATTAGTTAGTTACTCCACATCAATTCTTGTTAAAAAAAATAAAAATAAAATCAAGCAATAAATTAAATATAGTCTGGGAGAGAGATGAGAAGTGAAACATACAAGACGTTGATCACTGGGCAAAAGTTATCCACTACATTCCTCCTCTTCTTGTTGTTGATAACCATACACTTGGAAAAAATTGCTTGTGGCGTGGGCGCTAGCCTATTGGAATGCAATGGCACGACCAGCGGCATAGGCGAATGCGTCGCTGATCATGGCGCTGAATACCTCATGGAATCCGAAATGAGCACTATGATTCTAGCTGGTAATGCAGAAAAAACACATATAAACTATTTAGCCCTTAAGAAACCAGAGATATGTGCTGAAATGGAGTACTCTAGTTGCATCGGCGCACAGAAAAATGTCGCACAGCGAACCTGCGACAAATTTAATCGTTGCCAACATGAGCCCAGGAGAAAATGATGCTGTATATATGTTCTACTGTCCAAGTCACGTCTCCAAGAGAATCAAGTTAATTTGACGAGTTGTTTGTTAATTACTACGTAGTAATTTCTTGTTGTAACTCTTTTCTTGAAGCAACTACTTTATTAGTATATGCTTGTGTGAGGGAGTGGTTTAATTACAGTGGTATTTTGTATGTCTCTTATATAAGTACTAATTATATATGCTTATCAGTATGATTATCATTAACTAGCAGTATTTTTTTTGGGTTGAATATAATACAATTGTTCTTTTCCTTTTCCCTTTTAGTAAATCTCAATTTTTGGATAGAGTCTACAGGAGAGGCTTGAAAGAAGGAAGGATGAATTCGATGAAGAGTCTCACTTTGTACCACTCAATTATCTTTTTAAAAAACTTTGATTCAGATTCATTTCTTAGCTAAATAAAAATATTTTCTAATTGTGATATGTAACCAGAGTGGATCTAGCCTTAAATCATTTGGGTTATGTGAATTTATATTAAGATCAACTACTAATATTTATGCATACTATTAATAAATTTCAAATCATATATTTGTTTTATGTGTATGCACTAGAGATGATTTATTTGAAAGTTTTTTTTTCTTTTACTTGTAGATGGCGAAAACAATATACGTCTGTTTTCCTAATAGTAAAAAATGTTCCAAACGAGTTAGCAAGCATTATAATGGTTATGTATTTGTAGAGAAAACGTACTCGCATGAAGCTTGAAACATACTAGCTTGGACTATATAAAAAGTTAATACAACTATAAACTGCAGAAACATGCTTGCTCAGATTGATCTTGAATTAGGTAGTAGATAATAGTGAAAAGACAATGATAATAAGGGTGTTAAATGAGCTAGTTAACGACCCATCAAAAAGTTATTATTACTAAGATAAATTAAATATGAATCGTGATTCAGTCCGTCCCATTTAAGTTTTAGAATTTTATTTTCAACAATCATGTGTTGAAAACAAATGAATATTTAAACAATTAATCTAGTTTGAAGCGCCGACTACAAAAAATTAATCTTGCAATGCGCGTATCTGAATTTAGTCGAATGTGGAGTGAAGAAAAAAAAAAAAGAGAAAGGAGGAAGAAGAGTCAAGATTATAGAGCACATCCATTACAATTAATCCAAAAGGCAACTTGAGCATAGGGCAAATTAATTTTTGGTCCCAGAGATAATAGATGCGCAAGATATTTGAGTTGTCATGTTGTGCGAATTGACATCCATGATGATTAAATGAAGAGAAAGAAAATGAGATATGGGAGATTAGCTATACACTGTATGCAACACTACTACAACAAAAGATAATTAGAAAGAGAGTGACTAATTAATAATGACTTTTATGGACTTGAAAATATCTCACATGAATTAGTTTGATTTTTTGAAGTTCATATTTTTCTAAAATTAGAGACTAAACTTTACATCAATCTCTAGTTTTGCCAAAAATGATAGTAAAAGATTCTTTGAAGGGTAAAAAGCAAAAGAAAGAACGGAGAAAGGTCCTATATATTCATATATTCCCAAACTATTGAAATGGTATCTAAATATCTTTGCTTATACTTTAGAGCTATTTGTATTTTTATTGTCTAACTTTGGTACATATATATACTTCCCAACTATTAAAAATGGTACTTTTATACCATTCAGCTAGACGGCATACCCCACTCATCCTCATTTGGAAGAAATTAACCCATTTTTCCTTAGCAATTTATCTCATGAACTGTCGCGAAAATGTTGTCCGACTCGAGTTGGAAGCGAGTTTCGCCTACATGTCTTCATCCTAAAAAAATATTCTATGACCGCTTGGTTTTGGTTCGCCAAGTTTAGGCGTGGATGAAACTCCTTCCAACTTCGACCGTAGAACATTTTACCGACAGGTCAAGAGGTTAAATTACTAAGGAAAAATGGGTTAATTCTTTTCGGATGAGGACACGCAGCATCCGTCGTCTAACTAAAGGGTATGTACGTACCATTTTCAATAATTCGGAGATATATATCTATTCAAAATTAACGATAAGGGTATAAATAGCCTAAAAATATAATGAAGGATATTTATGTATTAATTTTAATAGTTGAAAAGTAAATATGACCTTTTTCCGTATCAAGAAAGCAAACAGAGAGAGACTAAACAAGGCTCTCGTCTTCTTGTTTACTCATTTATAGTACTTGTCTGACTATAAATTACTTATTAAAACTAAAAATTTAAAGTTAAATCATTTCTTAAATGAAATATATTGATCTTTTCTTGTCAATTAATTACTCTCGTTATTCCAACTTATATGACTCATTTTGTTTTAATTTGTCCCCAAAAAATGCCATATTTCTATATACAAAAATAAATTAACTTTAAAATTCCATTTTTATAATAACATATTTATTTTAGACTACAAATTTTCAACGTATTTCGTTATTTCTTAAATACTCTGTCAAAGTTTAACGATGTCATGAAAGTTGGGCTCGAGTGAGTACTTATAAAGAAAAATAATGCTTTCTACGTTTTATTTTATGTGTCATAGTTTGACTGGATATAGACTATAGAGTTTAAGAAATAAGAAAAGACTTGATGATTTTTATCAAATTATCTTTTGTTAAAAAAATATACTACTACTATTTTTAATTAAGTAAGTCATTATAAGTGAGATCAATAAGAGTAAACATGAAATTCTATCTTTAAATAGTTAACAAATAAAAAAAAAAAATTAACATTTTTTTTGAAATGAATTAAAAAAAGACTAAGTATTATATAATAACATAAGAAGTATGGAAGACTGAATACTAGGTTATTTCATTTTGTACAATACTTGAACAAAAAAAGTAAAATAAACGAATGATGACAAGGGACACTATTTCGGTCTACGTCGGCTTTCAGCGATACAAAATTAAGAATTACAGTAGCAAAAATGACTTGAGAGTCAATCCTCAAGTCTTTGGTATTGTTGAGTATAATTATTACTTCATCTAACAACTAATATCTATCTACACACCAAATCCATATTAGTATTTTACTTTCATAACCACCACAACCATGGTTGCCATTGCTCTGATTTCATTTCTCCTCTTACAACTCATAACGGCCACTATTTCTGTCACGCCTTCATCGTATAATGCCACAGTATATTTCTTGCTCAACTGTGGCGCACCATCAGTCGCCACTGATGAAGATGGCCGTCGATGGGATACTGATACCCACTATCCCAATTTCTTACCTTCCAATTCATCAACCATATCATCACCAGCCACAGCCTCTGAACAAGACTCTTCAGTTTCTAGAGTCCCTTATACGAATGCTCGTATTTTCAAATCTAAATTCACCTACACTTTCCGTGTTCCTCCTGGCAATAGTTTCCTCCGTCTCCATTTTTACCCGGTTGATTACCCTGGCTTCAACAAATCCGAATCCTTTTTCTCTGTAACAGCTAATCAGTTTACCCTCTTGAGTAACTTCAGCGCTTTCCTCACGGTCGCTGCAAGTACCGATTCTAGTAAAAAAATTCAAAAAGAATATGTCATCAATGTTGATGAAACTCAGATACTCAATATAACCTTTTCTCCTTCGCCGAACGCTTACGCTTTTGTTAATGGGATCGAGATTGTTTCCATGCCAACTTATCTTTATCTCCGTGAAGATAGTGATGGCATCATATTGGTGGGCCATTATTATCTTTATTACATCAATAACAGCACTGCTCTTGAAAATGTGTACAGGCTGAACGTGGGGAGCAATTTGGTTTCGAGCACTAGAGATACAGGCATGTATCGTGTGTGGGCTGCAGATGAGGACTTTGTTGTTGGATATGGCTATCAAACTCCACATTTAGATGTCAACATCACTTACACTCCTAAAACCCCGGCTTATACTGCGCCAAACATAGTTTACACAACCTCTAGGACCATCGCCAACTACAGCCAGAGCCTGGATTGGACATTCCCTCTAGATTCTGGGTTTTACTATCTTTTCAGGCTCCATTTTTGTGAGATTCAGCTGGAGGTTAAGGAACAGAACTATCGGGTTTTCGATATACTCATTGGAAACCAAACGGCAGATCAACAAGTCGATGTGATTCAACGGAGTGGCGGCTGGAGAGTCCCGATGTACACAGACTACGTGGTGTTTGTGGGAGATCCAGATGGCCGACGAGGCAAGAAAGATGTGTCGCTTGAATTGCGACCTAACATGGAAACAAAAGCTGTGTATGAAAATGCTATCTTAAATGGCTTAGAAATTTTCAAGTTGAGCGATCCAAAAGGAAATTTTTCCGTCCCAAATCCTGAATTGCGGTTAGAAGTTCCAGCGAATTCAACCCCAAAGGAAAAAAAGAAAAAGAAATGGCATGTCTTTGTTGTTATCACAGCAGGTGTGATTAGCGGAATTGCTCTGTTGTCAATTCTATGTTTCTTGATTTTCCAGCGGAGGAAAAAGGGAAAAGATCTGCATACAAGCGTTACAAAATCATCGTGGATCCCTTTATCAATTACATCGAACTCAACCCAAAGGACCAGCGGTTCAGGCTCATCATCATTACCCTCCAATCTGTGCCGACACTTTTTACTGGAGGAGATAAAAGCTGCAACAGGAAATTTTGATGACAATTTTGTGATTGGGCATGGAGGTTTCGGTAATGTGTACAAAGGGTACATAGACAACGGCGCAACCACAGTTGCAGTCAAGAGATTGAATCCTTCATCAAAGCAAGGAGTTCGCGAGTTTGAGACAGAGATTCACATGTTATCAAAGCTAAGACATCTGCATTTGGTATCCTTAATTGGTTATTGTGATGATAACAATGAGATGATTTTGGTTTATGATTACATGGCTCATGGAACTCTCCGTGATCACTTGTACAAAACTGATAATGCTCCTCTTCCATGGAGGAAACGCCTTGAGATTTGCATTGGCGCAGCAAAAGGATTGTGTTATCTCCATACAGGTATACATTTAATCTCACTCATAGTCACTGAACTTTATACGGTATAACAGTAAACTTGTATATTATTTAATCATATTGAAGTAACTAAACTTTGCCCACTTAAACAGTAAAGTCACCTTGATGGGTAGGTTTTGATCGTCACTAGTAGGTAATGTTAATATATCATGTAAGTTTAATGATTTGCTTTTATAGTAGATTAAAATTTGAATGTTTTGACGTGATTAATGATACTTTTGAATCTATTGTCATCTATAGTAGATAAAATTCATGATCGTTAGATTTAATTTCACAGGTACAAAGCACACCATTATTCATCGAGATGTCAAGTCGACCAACATTTTATTGGATGATAAATGGGTTGCTAAGGTGTCAGATTTTGGATTATCCAAGATTGGTCCGCTTGGTGGGTCAGAAAATACCCATGTTAGCACTGCTGTGAAAGGAAGCTTTGGGTATGTTGATCCTGAATACTATAAGCGACAACAATTAACAGAAAAATCTGATGTGTATTCTTTTGGGGTGGTGTTATTCGAAGTGTTGTGCGCTAGGCCAGCATTAATGCCTAGCATGCCGAAAGGGCAAGTGAATTTGGCTGATTGGGCTTGTAGGTGCTGTAAAAAAGGAAATCTTGAACAGATAATTGATCCGACTTTGGAAGGACAAATTGCCCCGGAGTGCTTAAACAAGTTTGCAGAAGTAGCATATAATTGCTTGAAGGATCAGGGGGTTCAAAGGCCATCAATGGGCGATGCTGTCTGGAATTTAGAATTTGTATTAAAGCTTCAAGATGCAGCAGATAATAGAGGTCAGAAAATGGAAGGGAACAGTTACCCAGCTAGCCCGTCTTTCCCCTTGATTGTGAATGGTCATACCAATATATCTACAGATGAAGGCGAGGCCTTTTCAGGTTCATATGAAGTTGGAGGAAAATCAACCAGCAGTGGTACATCCATGGCCAGTAGTGATGACAAGCTGAAGAGTGATACCATTTTCTCTGAGATTTTGAATCCAACGGGTCGATGAGATTGTTACATACATAAGTTGCATATTAGTTCTTTCTCTGTTTCTTTTTCCTTTATTGAATTTGTCTCCTTATTAATAACATCGATGTATTTTAGCGAATATTCAGAAGTGTATAAGCTATACGATAGTTTCACTATTTTTTCTTGGGCAGACTAGTTAAGTTCCATTCATACCTGCCCTACGGTCTACGGAGAAGATTTTTAAGCAGAAAACCAAAAACAAATCACATCAAGAAAAAGAAACAACATCAAAATGAATCAAGAAAAAGAAACAATATCAAAATGAATGAGTCATGTATAGCAGATGAAAGGAATGGGACAAGAAAATGTTGCTATTATATGGCCCCAGTATATATAATAAATAAGACTAGTCTAGAGTAGCTACTTTTCTTCATCTTTGTTTGTTTTGCATCTACCCCGTGTTCCCCGTCAGTTCACTTGCGTCCAAACAGTGCAAAAACAAAAAAGACGAGACTTATTAGCAGCCTTGCTAAATAAAATAAACCAAACCGAAGGACGGAATTATTAATTACTTTACAACAAGTAATTATTTGTTTGCTTACCTTATGAAATTCACAACTCTCACTTGATGTGCAGTCGTCATTCTCACAGTACTACTCACCAAGTACATACAATTTAACAGCGAAATGTGACAAACAGAGGCATATATAGCTTCATTGACTCAAAAATAGTCACTCGAACATCCTTTCAAAAGATTATATTGTGCATACAAAAAATAATATTGTGTATATGGGTCAAAAACAATTTAGAAATATATACCAACGTTTGGTAAACCACGGCCTCCACCCACCCATCCCACATAAAAAATTCTTAACTATCGCCAACGGATTGACAAGTAAAAGTGGAAGGGGAGTATAATACTAATATGAACACGGGTAGATCCACATCCTTTTGAAAGAATTATCAAAACAAAAAAATAATGTCGTAAGAGAGTACATCTCATTGGTTAATATAAACATAGTAGTACATCTTTTTTATTTCCTTCATTTTCTATTAGTGTTGAAAAGTCGGGTCAAAATTTAACAAAAAATCAACCAAATTCCAAAGAAAATAACTCAAAACCTTTCATTTCACGTATGCCTATACTAACTATATATGGCCGGAGGAATTATTGAGTTGAACATAACAGACTTTTAACAAGTTATTACTCCCTCCGTTTAAAAAAAAATACTTACTTTCCTTTTTAATTCGTTTAAAAAAGAATGATTTCTTTTCTTTTTTGGTAATATTTTAATTTCAACTTTCCACATAACATGTTTATGACCACAAGATTAAAAGGCATTTTGGTATATTTGACACAACTTTAATTTAAGACCAGAAAATTTAAAAATCTTCTAAATCAAGTCAAAGTAGATCGTTATTTTTTAAACGAATCGAGTATTATATTAAGAAAAGTCTTGCTCATGGCGTACAAGACAAATACAAGACGCCCCAATTAAGAAGTTTCCCTCATCTTTTTTATTTCTATTGATTTCTTTTATATGGTCCCATTTTTAGTGCAATAATTCCTAATAATTCCTTATCTTTACGCTGATTCCATAAGGAAGGGTGTATGTAACACCCCAATTTAAGATAAGAAGTCTCACGTTAGTAAAATATAAGAGGGATGCTTGGTATATAAGTAAGCAAATCTTACTCTCTAGTGACGCGTTTTAAAGCCGTGCGGGCCTGAGTCCAAAGCGGACAATATCACTAGTGGGTTGGAGAGTTACAGGAGTGTCTTAGGCTTTGATGGTTCGGGATGCCTGTCGCGGCCAGGGCCTCGGCTTGGGTCGTGATAGAATGGTATCGGAGTCTCTCCTGTGTCAGACTTGTCAATGTGGGCCAGAGTTCAAATTGAGTGTAGGCAAATCCCGGTAAGACGGGACAAACCTCAGTCCTGAGTCTAGACAAATCTTATTCGGTGGGGTAAACCTCAGCGAGGACGCTGAGTCCATAAGGGGGGTGTATGTGACACCCAACTTAGTATAAGGAGCCCCACATCGATAAAATACAAGAGGGATGCTGGGTATATAAGTAAGCAAGTCTTACTTCCTAGTGACGCATTTTAAAGTCGTGAAGGCCTGGGCCCAAAGCGGACAATATCACTAGTGAGTTGGGACAAGGGATATCTCGGGCCTTCGTGGTTCGGGACAATATCACTAGTAGGTTGGGATAAGGGGTATCTCGGACCTTCGTGGTTCGGGATGTCCGTCGGGGGAAAGGCCTCGACTCTGATCGTGACATCAACTTCAATCAGTAAACCATTTAATTGAGGTAGATGAATACTCCCTCGTCCATCTTTAGATGAATACTCCCTCGTCCATCTTTAGTTGCACAGTATCGATTTGACATATCCAATCCTTAAAGAATAATTATTTATTATTTAAATATAATAAATTTAATATCTTGAAAATTGCATTAGTATTAAATAATAAATTATTTCTTGATTTTTAAAGCTGAACGAGTAAAAGTGGATATGAGAAACTACAAAAGTGGACGGAGGGACTAGCCTATCATCACAAGCTATACAAACAATATAGTCGCACTATTTTTTCTTAGGCAAACTAATAAAGTTCCATTCATACCGCCCTACTGAGAAGATTTTCAAGCGGATAAAGAAGAAGAAACAAACATGGAAATGAATGAGAGTGAGTTGCAGATAGAGAAATGAAATTATGAAAAGAATGGAGACAAAAAAAAGGTTACTATTTCATGGCCCAGAGTTGCTTATTTTTCTTTCCTATTTCACTTGCGTTTTAACAGTGCAAAAACACAGAGACTTGGCTAGCGTCAAGCAGTCTTGATAAACATCTTTTTCTTTCGGGCGAGAAGGGAAAACACTTTTAGGGGTTGACGGTACTCCTTTGGATTGTTTAACGCGGATCCAATTCAATGGGTCACTGAGACTAGGCTTGATACATCAAAGATAGATTGATAAAGGGATGGAATCATTAATTAGCGCTTCTTTCTTTCCCTACCTGAAATTAAGGATTTTTAATGTGTCGATACAACTATGAACAAGGAGGGATCCGCAATTTTTTCACGGAATAGTCAAAAGGAAAAATTAATAAATCTCATATCATTGGATAATAGGAGTTTTGATGACCGTATAAACATGCAAAATTGGATATTTTTTCCATCTCATTTTACGTTAAGGTGGAAATGTCAGGTCAAAATTTAACAAAGAATCATCCAAATTCCAAAGAAATAATCCAAAACCTGTCATTTCATGTATGTCTTACTCTATATGGCCTACTGTTCCACTGGAATTATTTAGCAGAAAATAACAAAGACTTGCGAAAATATGAAAGACAACATCGTTATTAGGATAATTCATTTGCATGGCCTACAAGGAAAAAAATAGACACCCCAATTAGCAAGTTTTCCTCGCCTTTTTTCTTTCTTTTTTTTTCTTTCTGTATTTTCCTAGGAAAATACTCGCTCCGTTTCGTTTTACTTACCCTATGCTAAAAGTAAATGTTTCAATTTATTTATTCAATTTATGAAATCAAGAGAATTTTGTTAATTTTTTTCCCTATTAGTATTAATAACTCAATAAAGTGATAATAATCAAATTTAGAATTTTAAAGCATCATTAATAAGATTAAATTAGTAAAAATACATCCCTAACTAAAATTGTCTCAACGGATGTGTCGAGTCAATAAGGATCAAGTAATATGAAACTTATGGAGTATATGGTCCCCATTTTTAGTGCAATTATTCCTAATCCTTGCACCTTTAATTTTTCTGGCATTCTTTGACGAGGTCAACTCTTGGGTCACTGATTTTTTAGTCCTTCAATCAGTTAACCATTTACTTAATTGATGTAGTTGAATAACATATTAGTACTACAACTAGGAATTGGTTGCCACAGTAACTTACCTCCTTCATGATGATTAATTACTTGTGCCCTCTATTTGCTACAACAAAGTTGGCAATTTACATAACTCTGCGCTGAAGCCATTGAATCTCTCTGAATAACATATAATCGAGTTAATTATTTAAATGGTCATCCAAATTATAATAACAGCGCAATAAAATTCTTTTTATGACAGCACAGATGTACATCTTGTTTTCTTCTGAACGTATTTTCTTGTATGCAAAAGATAAGGTTCTCTCGAGACTATACTGTAGTCAGATTTCTGTGTGCGTGTGATGCATTTTTAATTGGTTCTGGAATACTGTTGAGTTAAGATAGAGCAATCCAGAATGAATTTTGGGCGATTGAAAAACTAGGTAGTATAAGGAGAGCTTTAAGAGGATTTGTCATAGTATTGTTCAATGACAATCGTGGAGTGTCTCTAATGTAAACATAAACTTAATTTCAACCATAGCAAATTAAAAATTATAACACCAATTGACTTGAGAGTCAACCTTCTTCAAGTCATGGCAATTGTTCAGTATGATTGTTCGTTTGGTCTGCATACCAAATATTACAGAATTTTTGCACAACACCACACCATGTTAACTAGTGCTATAATTTCCTTTCTCATCTTGCATCTCATAACGGCCACTATTTCTGTCGCGCCATCACCGTACAATGCAACAGTCCATTTCTTGCTAAACTGTGGCGCACCATCAGTCTCAACGGACGAATCTGATGGCCGTCGATGGGATACTGATATCCACTATCTGAATTCCTTAACCTCCAACAGTTCAAGCATATCCACACCAGCCAAAGCCTCTGAACAAGATTCTTCAGTTTCTAGAGTCCCTTATATGAATGCTCGTATTTTCAAATCGAAATTCACATACACTTTCACTGTTTCCCCTGGCACCAAATTCCTCCGTCTCTATTTTTACCCGGCTGATTACGCTGGCTTCAACAAATCTGAATCTTTTTTCTCTGTAACAGCTAATCAGTTTACCCTCTTGAGTAACTTCAGCGCTTTCCTCACGGTCGCTGCAAGTAAAGCGATTCGAAAAGAATATGTCATTAACGTTGATGAAACTCAGCTTCTCAAAATAACTTTTTCTCCTTCATCACCCAACTCTTATGCTTTTGTTAATGGGATTGAGATAGTTTCCATGCCAACTGTTCTTTACATCCATGGAGACGTCAAATTGCCGGGGCAGATTTACAATTTTAATTACGATATCGATAACAATACTGCTCTCGAGACTCTGTACAGGCTGAACGTAGGAGGCAATTTGGTTTCGAGCACAGGGGATACAGGCATGTATCGGGTATGGGATTCAGATGAAGACTTTGTTGTTGGATATGGCTATCAAACTCCTCATATAGATGTCAACATTAATTACACTTCTGAAACCCCGGCTTATACGGCGCCAAACATAGTTTACACAACCTCTAGGACCATCGCCAATTACAGCCAGAGCCTGGATTGGATAATCCCTCTAGATTCTGGGTTCTATTATCTTTTCAGGCTCCATTTTTGTGAGATTCAGCTGGAAGTTATGGAACTAAACTATCGGGTTTTTGACATATCCATTGGAAACCAAACGGCAAAGCGACTAGTTGATGTAATTCAATTGAGTGGCGGCTGGAGAGTCCCGGTTTACAGAGACTACGTGGTGAATGTTACTAACCCAGACGTGGAACGAAACAAGCAAAATGTGTCGCTTGAATTGCGTCCTAACTTGGAAAATAAAGCAGTATATGAAAGTGCTATCTTAAATGGATTAGAAATTTTCAAATTGAGCGATCAATATGGAAATCTGTCCATGCCAAATCCTGAATTTCCCTCAGAAGCAAATGGAAATCTAGCCACCTTGAGTCCTGAATTTTCCAGAGAAGCTCCAATCATTTCACCAACTTCTCCAAACAACAATAATAAAAGACCATCGCATGTCATTGTTGTTAGCATGGCAGGTGTACTAAGTGGAATTGCTGTTTTTTCAATTCTGAGTTTCTTAATTTCTCGGCGTCGAAATAGGGGAAAT